>CM022391.1:132184037-133552837 GCA_011833715.1 Carcinoscorpius rotundicauda | reverse complement strand
GTTATTAAATAAATAGTGGTTTCAGATAATCCATTACTTAAGACAGGTTGTTTCTCAGTTGTATAATATACGTTCTACGTAATTGTTTACAATGTAAACCCTCTTCTTATTTCTTTACAATATTATCTTACAATTGTTTGCTTTCCCACACTTTACAACCTTATCTTACAATGTGTTTGCCTTCCCACAGAAAGTGAATATCCCAAATTCTGTGGTAAGATATATTGTACAAGTCACATGACAAAATTCACGTGAGTACCACTATCTTCATAAGAAGAAAATTTATTTAAGATATTTAAGGATATGTCTGTTTGTTTTGTTTTTGAATTTTGCGCAAAGCTGCACGAGGGCTATCTGTGCCAGTCGTTCCTGTCTAAGAATATAAGTTCTAGGCCTTCTCTGACATCTACTGCTTTATTATCGTGCCTATGTTCAGTCACGATACACCTACTAAATAAAACAGAAGCAATTATGCTTTCATTTCTTCCTTCATATAAGGGTCCCGGCATGGCCAGGTGGTTAAGACATTCGACTCGTAATTCGAGGATCGCGGGTTCGATTCCTCGTCACACTAAACATACTCGCTCTTTCAGCCATCGAGGCGTTATAATGTGACGGTCAATCTCACTATTCGTTGGTAAAAGAATAGCCCAAGAGTTGGCAGTGGGTGATAATGACTAACTGCCTTCCCTGCTACATTAGGAACGGGTAGCGCAGATAGTCTTCATGTAGCTTTGCGCGAAATTACGAAATTACAAAAAAAAACACTTGTGTAATTTTTGTCAAATCTATAAATAGATCTCTCCTCCAAATTGCTCATAACAACTACGTGTGAGCATAAGAAACATGCGCATGCAGATATATTGGAAGCTGCAACGTTCGGAAATTCAGTGAAACACGTTATTTGAAGAAATGCCTACGGAAACAAAATAAATAAGAAAGTCTTACGAGGAAGAAAATTAGATCAATAAACAAAACAGACAACTAATCCAGTATATAAATAAATAAAACAAACACATTTTTGGCGTAAATTGATTTCTAAAAGAACTGAAACAATAAATAATACAATATTTTAAAACAAAAACCTTCTTTCTAATATTGGTTTTTCAGCCACCACCATCCTTAAGATCTGTGGCTGTCGAAACTTTGAAACTCTATAAACGATTTTATCCCAGATATAATGTCATAAAAAACAGAAAACAAATATTATTTGTATTGTAACGCGCTAAACCTAAAATAGTATGTATTGTGTGACGAGCTAAGCCTAAGATATAATTTATTAATGTTGAAGTATTGCGCTTTAGTCAGGAGAGGTATACCTTCTCTTAAGGTTTATTTGTTCAGTTTTGGTTAGGAGTTGTGTACATTTAAGTGTGGAGCGTCAAGACTGTATGATGCACAGATTTTTGAAAGAAGAAAGAATCGAAGATGGATCGTAATATAAAAGTCTGTTCACGAACGATGCCATGTGCCGAGTAGGTTTGTTTGTGTTTAGAGTACTTGAAATTAAAAATAACGATTTTGAAAATAAAAAAGATTGATTGAAGAGAAAAACAACAGAAATAACTGGTTTAGAAATCAGTAGTAAAGAGTAAGTTGTTCAGAAATCAATAGTAAAGAGACAGTGGTCTAGAAATGAACAGTAAAGAGTCAGTGGTCTATAAATCAAAAGGAAAAGGTAAGGGGTAATGAAATAAATAGTAACAAGCCAGTGGTTTAGAAATCAATAGTAAGGAGTCAGTGGTCTAGAAGTCACTAGTGAGGAGTCAGTGGTCTAGAAATAAATAATAACGGATCAGTGGTCTAGATCAATAGTAAAGGTTCTGCGGTCTAGATATCAATAGTAACGAGTCAGTGGTCTAAAATTCTGAAGGAAAGGGTCAGGGGTCTAGAAGTCTATATTAACGAGCCAGTGATTTAGAAATCAATAGTAAAGCATTGGTAATCTAGTAATTAAGAGCGAAGAGTCAGTGGTCTAAAAATAAATAGTAAAGGGTCGAGGTCAAGAAATCAATAGTAAAGGGACAGTGGTATAGAAATAAATAGTAAAGGGACAGTGGTCTAGAAATGAATAGTAAAGGGTTAGTGGTCTAGAAATAAATAGTAACAGGTCATTGTGGTTCTAGAAATCAACAGCAAAGAATCAGTGGTCGAGAAATCAATAGAAAACAGTTTGTGGTCTAGAAATCAGTAGGAAATAGTCAAAGTCCAGATAACAATAGCAACGAGCCAGTTGTCTAGAAATCAATAAAAACAGTCAGTGATCTAGAAATCAATAGTAAAGGGTTAGTGGTCTAGAAATTAATAGTATAGTGTCAGTGGTCTAGATGTCAATAGTAAAGAGTCAGTGGTCTAGAAATCAATAGTAAAAAGTCACTGGTTTATAAATCAATAGTAAAGAAGTCATTGTTCTAAAATTCAATGGTAAAGAATCAGTGATGTCGAATTCAATAATAAAAAGTCAGTGATCTAGAAAGTAATAGTAAAAAGTCAGTGGTCTTGAAATCAATAGTAAAAAGTCAGTGGTTTAAAATGAATTGTAAAGAGTAATTGTTAAAGAAATCAGTAGTAAAGAATCAGTGATCTCGAAATCAATTATAAAGAGTTAGTGGTCTAGAAATCAACAGCAACGTATCAGTGGTCAAGAAATCTATAGAAAAGAGTTAGTATTCTTCAAAGAAAAAGTAACGATTCACTGGTCTAGAAATTTATAATAAAGAGACAGTGGTCTAGAAATAAACAGGAAAGGGTGAGTGGTCAAGAAATCAATGGAAACAAGCCAGTAGTCTAGAAATGAATAGTAAATTGTCAGGGTTCTAGAAATCAATAGTAATGAATCAGTGGTCAATACATCAATAGCAGAGAGTCAGTGGTCAAAAATCAATAATAAATAATTAGGGGTCTAGAAATCAATGGTAACGAGCCAGTGGTTTAGAAATAATACTAAAGAGAAAGTAATCTAGAAATAAAGAGGAAAGAGTTCAGTGGTCTAGAAATCAATACTAAAGAGTCACTGGTGTAGAAATCAATAGTAAAAAATCATTGGTCTAGAAATCAATAGTAAAATGTCAGAGGTATAAAAATCAACAGTTACGAGTCAGTAGTCAAGAAATCAAAAGTAAAGAGTCAATGGTATGGAAATTATTTATAAAGGATCAGTGGTCTAGAAATCAATAGTAACGAATCAGTGGTCTAGAAACCAAGTGTAAAGGGTCAGTGGTCTTGAAATCAATTGACACGGGTCAGTGGTTTACAAATCAACAGTAAAGGATTAGTTGTCTGGTAATCCATCGTAAAGAGTCAATGGTATAAAAATCAATAGTAAAGAGTCAGTGGTCTAGAAATGAGTAATAACGGGTCAGTGTCTAGAAAATAATAGTAAAAAGTAAGTGGTCTAAAAATTAATGGTAAAGATCAGTGGTCTAAAAACAATACCAAAGGGTCAGTAATCTTAGAATCAATAGTAACGATACAGTGGTCTAGAAATTCACAGTAAAGAGTCAGTGGTCTAGAAACAAACAGTGAAGGGTGAGTGTTGTTGAACTCAATAGTAACAAGTGAGTAGTCTAGAAATCATTAGTAACGAGTTAGTAGTTTAGAAATCAATGTTAAATAGTCAGTGGTCTAGAAATCAACAGTAATGGCTCAGTGATCTGGAAACCAATAGTAAATGGTCAGTGGTCTCGATAATAGTAGTAAAGAGTAATTTTAGAATCATTAGTAACGATACAGTGGTCTAGAAATCAATGGTAAAAATTCAGTGGTTTAGAAATCAATAGTAAAGAGTAATTGTTAAAGAAATCAGAAGCAAAAGATCAGTGGTCTAAAAATCAATTATAAAGAGTCAGTGGTCTAGAAAGCAATTGTAAAAATCTGCGTTCTACAAATCAACAGTAACGTGCCAGTGGTTTAGAAATGAATAGTAACGAGTGAGTGGTCCAGAAATCAACAGTGGTGAGTCAGTGGTCTAGAAAACGAGATTAAAGGGTCAGGGGCCTGGAAATCCACAATAAAGAGTCAGTGGTGTAGAAATCAGTAGTGAAGGGTCAGTGGTCTAGAAAGCAATTGTAAACAATAACTGGTTTAAAAATCAATAGGAAACAGTCAGTGGTCTAGAAATCAATAGGAAAGAATCAGGGATCGGAAAATAAATAGTAACGAGCCTGTTATATAGAAATCAATAGTAAGGAGTTAGTGGTCTAGGAATGAATAGTAAAGAGTCAGTGGTCTAGATATCAATACTAAAGAGTTACTGGTACAGAAATTAATAGTGAACTGTCAGTGGTCTAGAAATCAATAAAAAAAGAGTCAGTGGTATAAAAATCAATAGTAACGAATCAGTAGTCCAGAAATCAAAAGTAAAGAAACAGTGGTATGGAAATCATTTATTAATGATCAGTGGTTTAAAAATCAATAGTAACGAGTCAGTAGTTTAGAAATCAATGTTAAATAGTCAGTGGTCTAGAAATCAACAGTAACGAGCCAGTGGTTGAGAAATCTATAGTAAAGTGTTTGTTGTCTGGAAATGAAGAGTAAAGAGTCAGTGGTCTAGAAATAAATAGTAAATCGTTTGTGGTCTGGAAATCTATAAGAAAGAGACAGTGGTCCAAAAATCAATTTTAATAAGTCAGTAGTTTAGAAATCAATAAAAATGATTTGTTTGTTTGTTTGTCTTAGAATTTCGCACAAAGCTACTCAAGGGCTATCTGTGCTAGCCGTCCCTAATTTACAGCATAAGATTAGAGGGAAGGCAGCTAGTCATCACCACCCACCGCCAACTCTTGGGCTACTCTTTTACCAACTAATAGTGGGATTGACCGTCACATTATAACGCCCCCACGGCTGGGAGGGCGAGCATGTTTAGCGCGACTCGGATGCGAACCCGCAACCCTCAGATTACGAGCGCATGCCTTAACGCGCTCGGCCATGCCAGGCCAATAGAAATGAAACAGTGGAATAATAAACAATAATAATGAGTCAGTGGTCTTGAAATCAATAGTAAAAAGTTAGTGTCTTAGAAATCATTAGCACTGAGTCAGTAGTTTTGAAATAATCAGTATAAAGTAAGTGGTCAAGGAAAAATAGTAAGTAGTCAGAGGTCGAAAAATCAGTAGTAAGAAGTCACTGATCTAAAAACAATAATGATAGTTAGTATTTTGGAAATAAAAATTAAAATGTCAGTGGTCTGGAAATTAAAAGTAAAATGTCAGTGGTAAAAATCAATAGTAACGAACCATAGGTCTCGAAATCAACAGTAAAGAGTCGTGATTAAAAATGAAGAGTAAATAGTTAGTGGTCCAGAAACCTATAGGCAAAAGCTATTGGTCTAAAAATGAATAGTAACGAATCAGTGGTCTAGAAATCAATAAAAAAGGGACAGAGGAATAGAAAACAATAATAACGAGTCAGTGGTCTAGAAATTAATAGTAAAAATCAGTGGTCTAAAAAACGATAGTAAAGGGTCATGGGTCTAAAAATCAATAATAAAGAGTCAGTGGTTTAGAAAGCAACAGTAAACAATAAGTGGTTTTACAATCAATAGAAAACAGTCAGTGGTCTATAAATCAAGAGGAAAGAATAAGGGGTCGAAAAATCAATAGTAATGAGCCAGTGATACAGAAATCAATAGTAAAGAGTTAGTGGTCTAGATATCAATATTAAAGAGTAACTGGTTTAGAAATTAACAGTAAAATGTCAGTGGTCTAGAAATCAATAGAAAAGAGTTAGTGGTCTAGAAATAAATAGTAAAAAGTATGCGGTCTAGATATCAAAAGTATCGAGTCATTGGTTTAGAAATCAAGAGTAAAGAGTCAGTGGTCCAGAAATCAATAGTAAAATTTCAGTGGTCTAGAATTCAATGATAAAGGTTGAGTGGTTTAGAAATCAAAAGGGAATGGTCAGGGGACAAGAAATAAATATTAAAGGGTCAAAGGTCTAAAAATCAATAATAACGAATCAATTATCCTGAAATAAATAGTAAAAAGTCAGTGTTCTAGATATCAATAGAAAAGTGTCAGTGGTCTAGAAATTAATAGTAAAGAGTCTGGTGTCAAGAAATCAATATCATAGAATCGGTGAATTAGAAATCAATTGTATAGGGTTAGTGGTCTAGAAATCAATAGTAAGAAGTCAGTAGTCTACAAATCAATAGTAACGAGCCATTTGGTCTAGAAATCAATAGTAAAGAGTCAGCGGGTCAAGAAAACAATAATAAAGAGTCAAGGGTCTATAAATCAATAATAAAAAGTCAAAGGTCTATAAATCAATAGAAAAGAGTCATTGGTCTAGAAATCAATAACAAAGAGTCAGTTGTTTTTCAATCAATAATAAAACGTCAATGTTATGGAAATCAATAATGTAGGTTCAGTGGTCTAGAAATCAATAGTAAAGGGTCAGTGCTATATAAATGAATAGTAAAAAGTCATTGGTTTAGAAATCAAAAGTAAAAAGTCAGTGGACTAGATATCAATGGGAACAACCAGGGGTCAAGAAGTCAATAGTAACGACACAGTGGTTTAGAAATCAATAGTAAACATTTAATGGTCTAAGAATCAATAGTAAAAAGTCAGTGGTCTGGAAATCAATAATAAACAGTCAGTGGTCTAGAAATTAATTGCAAAAGGTGATTGGTCTTGATATGAATAGTAAATAGTCAGTGGTCTAGAATTCAATGGTAAAGATTGATTTGTTTAGAAATCAATAGGGAATGGTCAGGGGACTAGAAATCAATAATAAAGGGTCAAATGTCCAGAAATCGATAATAACGAGTCAATGACCTTGAAATAAAGAGTAAAAAGTCAGTGTTCTGGATATTAATAGAAAAGAGTCAGTGATCTAGAAATCAATAGAAAAAGGTCAGTGTTCTAAATATTAGGAGTAATGTGTCAGCGGTCCAGAAATCAATAGTAAATAGTTTCGTATCTAAAAATCAATTGTAAAGAGTTACGGGTTAGGAAAGGGTTAAGGGTCAATAAATAAACAGTAAAAAGTCATTGGTCTAAAAATAAATAGAAAAAAGTAAATGGTCAAAAATAAATACTAAAGGGACAGTAGTCTAAAAATAAATAGAAAAATTAAATGGTCTAAAAATCAATAGTAAAGGGGCAGTTGTATAGAAATCAATAATAACGAGTTAATCAATAGTAAAAAGTCAATGTTTTAGAAATCAATAGTAAAGTATCAGTGGTCCAGATATCAATGGTAAAGAATCAGTGGATTAGAAATCAATAGTAAATAGTCAGTGGTCTAAAAATCATTAGGAAAGGTTCATGGGTCTCGAAATCATTAGTAACGAACCAGTGATTTAGAAATAAATAGTAAAGGGTGAAAGGTCTACAAATCAATAGTAAAAGATCAGTGGTGAGGAAAGCAATAGTATCGAAACAGCGGTCTTGAAATCAATAGCAAGGAGTCAGTAGTCTAGAATTCAATAATAAAGAGTCAGTGATCCAGAAATTAATAGTAAAGCGTCAGTGGTCTACAAATCTATAATAACGAGCAGTGGTCTTGAAATTATAGTAAAACGTCAGTGTTCTAGAAATTAATAGTATAGTGTCAGTGGTCCAGATATCAACAGTAAAGGGTCAGTGGTCTAGAAATCAATAGTAAAGAGTCAGTGGTTTAGAAATCAAAAGTAAAAAGTCGGTGTTCTGAGATTCAATGGTAAAGTATCAGTGATGTCGAAATAAATAGTAAAAAGTCAGTGGCCTAGAAATCAATAGAATGGCCAGTGGTTTAAAAATCAACAGGGAATGGTCAGGAGTCTAGAAATCAATAGTACAGAATCAGTGGTTTAGAAATCAATTGTATAGGATCAGTGGTCTAAAAATCAATAGTAAGAAGTCAGTGATCTAAAATCAACAGTGATAGTCAATAATCTGGAAATCAATACTAAAGAGTCAGAGGTCTAGAAATCAATAGTAATGAGTCAGTGGTCAAGAATTCAATAGGAAAATGTCAGTAGTCAGAAATCATTAATAAAGAATCAGAAGTCTAGAAATAAAAAGTAACGGGCCAGTAAAATCAACAGTAAAGTGTTCGTGGTGTAGAAAGCGATAGTAAAGAGTTATGGGTCTAGATATCAATAAAAAGAGTCAGTGGTTTAGAAATCAATAGGAAAGTATCAGGGGTCTAAAAATCAATCGTAACAAGCCAGTGATTTAGAAATCAATAGTAAAGAGTTAGTGGTCTAGAAATGAAAAGTAAAGAATCATGATCTACAAATGAATAGTGAAAATTCAGTGGTCTAGATATCAATATTAAAGAGTCAGTTGTATAGAAAACAATAGTAAAGGGTCAGTTGTATAGAAATCAATAGTAAGGAGTCAGTGGTATAGAAATCAATAATAAGGAGTCAGTGGTATAAAAATCGATAGTAACGTGTCAGTGGTCAAGAAATCAATAATAAAAGGTCATTTGTTTAGAAATCAACAGTAAAGGTTTTGTTGTGTGGTAATCAATCGTAAAGAATCAGTTGTCTAAAAATCAATAGTAAAAAGTCAGTGATCTAGAAATCAATAGTAACGAATCAGTGATTTAAAAATTAATAGTAAAGGGTGTATGGACTAGAAGTTAATAGTATAGAGTCAGTGGTATAGAAATCAATCGTAAAGAATCAGTGGTGTAGAAAGCAATAGTGACGAGACAGCCGTCTTGAAATCAATAGCAAAGTGTTATTGGTCTAGAATTCAATAATAAAAAGTCAGTGAACCAGAAATTTATAATAAAAGATCAGTGGTTTAGAAATCAACAGTTTCGAATAAGTGGTTTAAAAATAAATAGTGTTAGTGGTAAAGAATTCAATAGAAAAGTATCAATGGTCTAGAAACCAATAGTAAATAGTCAGTGGTTTAGAAATCAAAAGGAAAGGGTTATTGGTCCAGAAATGAATAGTAAAGAGTCAGTGCTCTAGAAATAAATTGTAAAGGGTCAATGGTCAAGAAACAAATAGTAAAGGGTCAGTTGTCTAGAAATCAATGGTAAAGAGTCAGTAGTTTATAAATCAATCATAAAGTGTCAGTGGTATAAAAATCAATAGTAACGAGTCAGTGATCTAAAAATCAATAGTTAAGGGTCAGTGGTATAGAAATAAATAGTGACGAGTCAACGGTCTAGAAATCAATACTAAAGTGTCTGGTGTCTAAAAATCAATAGAAACAAGTCAGTGATCCAGAAATCAATAGTTAAGGGTCAGTGGTATAGAAATAAATAGTAACGAGTCAATGGTCTAGAAATCAACACTAAAGGAACAATGGTCTAGAAATCAATAGTAACGAGTCAGCAGTCAAGAAATCAATGGTAAAGAGTCTGAAGTCTAGAAATCAATAGCAATGAGTCAGTGGTCTGGAAATCAATAGTATAGATTCAGTGGTCTAGAAATAAATGGTAAAGGGTCAGTGGTCTTGATATCAATAGTAAAGGTCTTGTGGTCTAGAAGTCAATATTAAAGAGTTTTGTTTGAGAAAAACTAACGTCGAGCCTTTATTTTATATCCATATAAATACAGTTTGATCAGCTCTCAATTAAGTAATTTTTGTTTCTATATACCAGGATAGTGTACTTATATTGAGTAACGTTTTGCTACTACTGTCAGTAGGGAAAGAGTGACCACAGAAACTAAATTAAAGATCTTATTTTCTTCAGACAATCCGTAGGAAATACCAACAATAGGTAATACATGCGATTAATTAGTTTTGTGGTACCTTTGATTGCATATCTTGTTTGTGGCTCTTATACTGAAAGTAAAAAAAAAAATGAAGCCTAAGCAATTTGGTGCGTAAATATTTTGGAAACATGCATTTTTTTAATCTGATTGTTTTTGGACTCCACCGAAGGAAATAGAATTTCTACACCATTTCTACAGTATTTCAGTAAATTTCCAGATTCGTTCTGCATTTGAATCACTTTTTGGTCTTCAACTTTGGCTTTGGTAACACAAACCAGTTTCTGACTCCAGTAAAGAAGCTTGCATGGTGGTTAAAACAAATGAGGACCACTTGTTAAAATCAGTCACAGTAAAGACCATTGATTAAAATTGTATGCGGGATGACAAAAACATTTTCGATATTTAATGTGATTGGGATTCACTATATTATTACAAAAAACATCTATTTGTTTAGTAGATGTCATTATACCATTGATTCATTAATAATTAATAATTTTTTTATGGTTTGCCACTGAGAAAAGAGATATGAAACATGAGTTGACATTTTTCTGATTTCATTAAGAACACCTTGTTGTCGTAACACATAATTCTACATAATTACAGGACAGCAAGGGATCTGTTGGTCCATCTAGGTCAACTAAGTCAGTTCTTACCGTTAAAATATTTAAACTACCTTAAACTAACTACAACCACAGACAACCCGTTCCAACGGCCAACCATCTTGTTAGAAAACTAAAGCTGGTTTAATTGATGCTGACTTCTACTCTGCCAAAACGTATATATGTTTGTGTTCCACAATATTACCATTTTTTATTGTTATGTACCAAAGAAGATGACAGGTCGACACTATTGCTTACATTTACAATATTAAATACCTCAAACAGATTCCTTATAAGTCTTCATTTTTCAATAAAAATCAGTTAACGATGTTTTTACCTATCTTTATTTGGTAACCTCTTCATCCAAAATATCATCCTAGTACCTCTCTTATGAACCAATCCCAAAAGTTCAATGTCCTTCCTAAGGTAAGGAGCCTGAGACTGAACACAATACTCCAAATGTAGCCTAAACAGTGACCTATATAATGACATTATAACTTTTTATACCTGTATTTAATATTTATGCGGAAACAACCTGAAATATTATTGGTCTTACCACTACTAAAAGAACATTACGACTCGTAATCTGCGGGTCGCGAATTCGAAATAGTTCATGTGTATGTTTGTATTATATAATAAAAAGCCCCAAAGTTTTAGAAACGGTGGCGTAGGGTGGGCTGGTAACAAAGATCTAGGTGGTGGGATCGAATCTTGTCACCAGAAATGGTCGCTTTTTCAGAAATTTAGGTTTATAAAGTGATCAGTACTACTGTTCGTTAATAAAGAGTAGCACGAAAGTGGGCGGTGTGTGGTGTTTAGTTGCTTTCCCTCTAGTCTATCACTTCTAAATTGGAGACCGACTGGTTCAAATTGTCTTCGAATAGTTTTACAGGAAAAGCAACAAACGGACAAAAATACTAAAAAATACATAGCCAGCCCAAGCAGTCAGTATGAACACTGCCTCCAGTATTGTTTGTCTTGCACTATTACAATATGTATTATTTTAGAACTATTCCAACAACATGCTTCAAAGTTAATTTCAATTTTTTCGTGTTACATTCGCTTCCAGTATTTGTTGAAGGTATTGTCGTTGTGTTATGCCTCGTTTATAGGAAGAACATCACAGAGATATATTACCCATCCATCTCCAAGTGCACGACAAGAACCTGGAGGAGTTGACTGAACAAATGACTAGACGGGGTAGAGAAAAGAAACTAATTAATTATACAAACACAATAAGTGAGTTTAGTTCATGCTTTACTTACAAATATTATTACATGTTGAGAAAACAAAACTGTAGTGAATAAAGTAAGTGTAAGGATGAAAAGAATAAGTTATCAAGGCATAAGTAAAGAGTCACTTACATATTTTGACTCTTTCGCCAGGACAAAGACGAGTCAACACTCCTCCAAGCTCAGAAGGAATGTGTCTTGAATTGCGAAAGAACTTACCATTCATTGCAAACTATATTATCTGTGCAGCTGATTGGTCAGAAAAGACGTACCGAAATTTTGAAGTATTTCTGTTTCGCAGGACAATGTATCTACTGCCTCGTATAAGATGTCAAGTTGTATGCGATGTAAATGTTCAAAGGAAAAACAGATTGGTCAAACTAAACCAAAAAAAGCTTAGTATGCTTTCTAAACCAGAATTTGTGTTTTTCAGGATTAGAGTAAACTGTGGTCTGTTGTAAAGCTTAGGTCTACACGAAGGGCTATTTGTGCCTTGCTCTCTGTTAGTATCGAAACCCGATTCATAAACATTATAAGCCTTTAGAGCTACTGCTGAGTCATCTGGTGGTCAGAATTGGAGTTTGGAAAAACCTGACAAGTTTGTTCATAAGAAATGCTCATTACTGGAAACTTTGATATAAAAGATATTTATTTTTATAACATTAGATTTTAGGGTCCAGTTATTTAGTTCTTATATCTCTCAGCCCTCCCGCTACTGCAGCCGTATGTCTCCAGATTTACAACGCATAAATCAGGAGTTCGATTACCCTCGGTGGGCTGAGCAGATAGCCCCATGTGGCTTTGCTATAAGAAAAAACACACAAAACACACTTATATCTCCCATATATGTATGCTGGCCAAAATCTTTAGGCAAATGAACATAAAGAAGAAATATGCATTTTTCGTTGCTAGATTCTACCACTTATTTGAGTAGAGCTTCGAAATATTAAAATAAGAAAAGGGAAAATAAGAATAAAAAACTTTTTAGCAATTAATAGGGAAAAATGGGAATACTATGAAATTAGCCTAACTCTTTCGAAGCTCTACTTAAATAAGTTGAGTATAACAATATAAAATGTGTATTCTTTCTTTATGTTTATTGGTCTTAAGATTTTGGCCAGTAGTGTATATGTTTATATCTGACAGTCCTCTTTCTTTATGAACGTAAGAGGAAAAAGTCTGACGGAATATGATCACGAGAGTTCACTGTTCGCGTCCAATTGTCGTAAATTTGCACTCGGCATTTTGGTATCAAGGGTACGTTACAAAAGTGACAGTGAAATCTCACATACGATTATAATAACAAAGGAGTAGATGGTGGGTGATGTTAAACAGGTTCCCATTTTTACTCTAGCATTTTAGAAGCATAAAATGATAAAAAGTTAGTCTTTTAAGACCTGCTTTCCGTAAAGAAAGCTTTAATTTAATAGAAAATAAATTTATGTGATATACTTCTAAAAAACTAATGATAGAGAAAGAGTTGTAATGTTACAAGTGTCTCTGTGACAACCAACAACAACAAAAACATCTGTAGGACTCAAATTATTATCTGAAACTTTTATCATAAAACATTTAAACCTGGAAAAGGATTTACAGTGTCATTGTAGGTTCACTTGAAACGAATATTTTGGTCTAATGGTGGTGTAATTTTGAGGCACCTGAAAGAAATGAGTGGTATTATGGTAATAGTCTTGTGGAATTTCATGAAAAAAAAAGTGCAGTGATATGATGGTATCTCTAATACAGCGAATATATGGTGGGTACCTTCTAACTAATATAGCGAATGTTTGGTGGTTACCCTCTAACTAATACAACGAATGTTGAGTGGATACCTTCTAACTAACACAGTGAATGTTTGGAAGATGCCTTCTAACTAATATATTGAAAGTTTGGTGGGTTCCCTCTAACTAGTATAGTGAATGGTTATTGGGTACCGTTTATCTAACCTAGCGAATGTTTAGTAGATACTTTTTAAGTGTATGGCCTGGCACGGCTTAGCGCGTAAGGCGTGCGACTGGTAATCCGAAGGTCGCGGGTTCGCGCCCGCGTCGCGCTAAACATGCTCGCCCTCCCAGCCGTGGGGGCGTTATAATGTGACGGTCAATCCCACTATTCGTTGGTAAAAGAGTAGCCCAAGAGTTGGCGGTGTATGGTGATGACTAGCTGCCTTCCCTCTAGTCTTACACTGCAAAATTAGGGATGGCGAGCACAGATAGCTCTCGAGTAGCTTTGTGCGAAATTCCAAAAAACAAAAACTTTCGAAGTAACATAGCGAATGTTTGGTGGGTAACTTCTAACTAATACAGTGAATAATTGGTGGTACTCCTAACTAACATCGTGAATGTTTGATGGGTACTCTGTAACTAAAATAGCGAATATTTGGAGGGTACTCTATAACTAATACAGTGTATATTTGGAGGATGCCCTTTTATATAACGTAAGGTATGTTCGTTGGGCATTCTCTAACTAAGTTAGCTAATGTTTGATGGGTACTCTCTGAGTAGTATAGTGAATAATATAGAGTACAGTGAATGTTTGGCTGGCACACTTTGAATAATATAATGTTTGGTGGACATCCTATAACTAATACAGTGAGTGATTGGTGGGTACGATCTAACTAATACAGCAAATGATTAATGGATACACTCTAACTATTATACTAAATATTTGATGGATACCTTCTAACAAGTACAGTGAATGTTTGGTAGGTACCTTCTAAATAACATAGCAAATGATTTATGGATACCCTCTACTAATACAGTGAATAATTGGTGTGTACTCTCTAACTAACATAGCGAATGTTTGGTGGGTACACTATAACTTTTATAGTGAATGATTGGTGAGTTCTATCTATGATTGCGGTTGTTTGGTGATACCCTCTAAGTAATATAGTGAATAATTGGTGGATACTCACCAACTAACATAGCGAATATTTGGTGAGTACCCTATAATTATTATAGTGAATGATTGGTGGGTACTCTCTAACTAACATAACGAATGTTAACTATAACTTTCAGAGTGAATGATTGGTGGGTACTCTCTAACTAAGATTACCGATGTTTGGTGATACCCTCTAAATAATATAGTGAATGTTTGGTGGATATCCTCCAATTAATACAGTGAATGATTGTTGGGTACATTTTATCTAACACCAAACATTCACTTTCTTAGGTAGAGGGTACCCCTCAATCTTTTGCTATGTTAGTTAGAGGGTATCCACCAAAAATTCAATATATTAGTTAGAGGGTACCTTGTTGGGTACCTTATCACTATTATTGTGGACGATTGGCGGGTACTCTCTAACTGAGGTTGTTGAATTTTGGTGATACTCTCTAACTAATATAGTAAATGTTTGGTGAATACCCTGTAACTAATACAGTGAATGATTAGTGATACCCTCTAACTAATATAGGGAATATTTGGTCGATACTTTGTATCTAATACAGTCAATGATTGGTGGGAACATTCTAACTAACATAGCGAATGTTTGGTGCATTCCCTCTAACTAGTACAGTGAATAATTCGTGGATACCCCATAACTAACATAGCGAATGTTTGGTTGGTACCCTCTAACTAACATAGCGAATGTTGGGTAGGTACTCCATAACTTTTATAGTGAACGATTGGTGGGTACTCTCCAACTAAGAGTGTGGAGGTGTGGTGACACCCTCTAACTAATATATTGAATATTTGGTGGATACCCTCTAATAAACATTGCAAAAGATTGGTGGGTACCCTCTAACTAACATAGTGAATGCTTGGTGGCTACCCTGTGATTAACGAAGCGAATGTTTTATGGGTAAATTTTAGCTAATACAGAGAATGATTGGTGGGTCCCCTATAACTATTATAGTGAATGATTGATGGGTACCCTCTAACTAAGGTAACGAATGTTTAGTCGGTACACTCTAATTAACACAGGAAATGTTTGGTGGATATTATCTAACTAACGAAGTGAACGTTTGGTGAATACCCTTTAACTAATACAGTGAATGATTGATGGGTAGTCTCTAACTAACATTGCAAATTATTGGTGGGTACTTTATAACTATTATAGCAAATGTTTGGTGGGTACTTTCAAACTAAGATTGCCGATGATTGGTGATACCTTCTAAATCATATAGTGAATGTTTGGTGGATGTCCTTTAATTAATACAGTGAATGATTGGTGGGTACATTTTAACTAGCATAGCAAATGTTTTGTGGGTACCCTCTAACTAATGTATTGAAATTTTGGTGGGTACCCTCTAACATAATGAATGTTGTTTGTTGAGCAAGGTATCATGACACTCTCTGGAATACGTCACAGATGAGTTTAGTAGTCTTTGTATTAGTTACATATGAGGACATGATTACATGGTGGTCTTCGTGTCAGGTGCATATGAGGACATGACGATTATTTTCCTGTCATGTGGATATGTTGACATTTTTACGTATGTTCTTCGTATTAGACTTATATATATATATGTACATGCGGACATGGTGGCCCCCATTGAGGTAGATATGAGGACATGATTACATGGTGGTCTTTGTGTCAGGTACATATGTGGATACAATTACATGTCGTCTTCCTATTAGATAAATATGTATACATGTTTATAAGGTGGTATTTTTGTTAGATAAATATATAGGAATGATTACATGGCGATCTTCGTGTTAAGTGCCTGGTTATATATTGGTCTTTCTGTCAGGTACATATGTAAACATGGTTACATGGTGTTATCATTTAACCAAGCGAGCATATCATGTACCTAACAGGAGAAACACCTACCTTGTGATCATATGGGGTTGTCTTCGTGTGAAGCATATGAAATATGTGCCTGGTGACATAGTAACCCCATATGATCACAATATAGGTCCATAACACCAGACACGTGGTGACACGGTAGTAATTGTGTTATGACCAAATATTAACAGTATTACAGCCTATTAATCAGGACCACCGAGACAAAACCTGGAATATTAGGGTTTCCGATGCAGTTTATGTTTCATAAAGAAGAAATTAAAGAAACTTGTTATAAAACGAAGATAATATTTCCACTTTCCTCGAAGTAAAATATGAAAGCAATTTCGTTAGAGACAGTTATTTCTTTATTTCATCTTACAAAAATTGAATTTTCTAAAACTTTCATTGTTTATAATGTTTTCATTTCACGCTGTTTATTATTTCAGGCTTTCTTTTCGTAGCCATTTTGTTCTTTCTTTTCGCCTCTATAGAATTAATTTAATATTTTTTGTTTAACCTCCTGGCAACATTTTCATTTTCTTAAGAATGAACCTTTTCCACTATCTTTAATATGAAAACAACGATGTTCCTTAGTTTGTATTTTCACCATCAGAATTCCAACAACTACAGTCTGTTATTTTATATGTTTCTTGTTGTTGTTTTGAATTAAACACGACGCTACACAAGGGGCTATCTGTGCTCTGTATTTGTATCTGTTTCGGTATCGAAACACGGTTTTTACCGTTGTAAGTCCGCAGACATATCGCTGGGGGGGGGTCATATGTTACTACGAATTACGAAAAACTTTGTAAAAATTAAAATTCGTCTATTTGACAGCAAAATGTTCCTTTAGAAGTTACTACTATCTTAATGATATGACTTCCACATTATTATTCTTTGCCTTGGGATAATCATCCTATCTTAACGATAAGTGTAATTTACTCGCGTTACTTACAGTTTCTTTTAAAATGAGACTGTCTCATAAACAATCATATTTTAACGAAGTGATTTCTACATTATTCATAACTATCATATAGTAATCCTGTTTTAATGTTTGCAATTTCTAAATACCCAAAAGGCTTGAATAGTTGCCCAATTTAATTAGTGAATTTTTAAATTAACCACCCTGTTTCGATTTTGTTTTCTGTTATTTAATTTCTTTATTGATAAGTGTTCTCTCATAACTCTCTAATTTTACTGATAAACTTTAAAAAGTAAAAGTTTATTAATTATCTAATCTGTATAGTTTTACAAGGGAATATCATGGACTTAAATCTTGGATCTTTCAACTGCAATTCAGCATCTATATAATTTTGAAGTAGTAGAAAAGATAGTTTATTAATATCGCCAATCGTCATCTCATGAGATCCTCTAATTGAGTAATGGGATTTGACCTCTACTCTTATAATGCACCTGCGGTCTTCAAGTACGAAATTGTATTTTAATTTTTGGTGGTGACGAGGTGCAAACCAAGGATAATCAGATCCATATACCAGAAAGTTAAACACTGAGCCACACTCGAATCTTGCAATGTTATTAGGGTTTGTTTTTACGACAAAACTACATAAGGGGCTATCTGTATTGTGCCCACTTACAAAAACTGAATTTTCTAAAACTCTCGTTCTTTATTATGTTTTCATTTCAATCAGTATAGAAACCCAGAGTGTAATGTTACAAGACTTCAGACCTGAGCCATCAGGCGGGCATTTAACAATAATTTATTCCCATATTTTTCTGTTGAACATTTTAATTTACAATGTTACTGCTCCCACGAAGTGGTATTTCTGGTATGTCGTACATAATGGTAGAAGTTTCGAAGGACACAACCTTTACATTGATCCCAGTGAGGTTATCACGGAAAAGGCTCGTAACATCTCATTAAGTAGCATTGATATAATCAAAGTATAAGCCTAACACCTCAGTATATACCACCAATATTATCACATGATAAGCCTAATACTTCATTACACACCACCAATATTATCACAGGAGACCTAACACCTCATTACGTACCAATAATATTGTCACACAATAGGCCTAATACTTCATTACACACCACCAATATTATCAAAAGGAGACCTAACACCTCATTACATACCATCAATATTATCACAGGATAGACCTAACACCTCATTAGATACCATCATATTGTCACAGGATAGGCCTAACACCTCATTAGATACCGTCAAATTGTCACAGGATAGGCCTAACACTTCATTAGATACCATCATATTGTCACAGGATAGGCCTAACACCTCATTAGATACCATCATATTGTCACAGGATAGGCCTAACACCTCATTAGATACCATCATATTGTCACAGGATAGGCCTAACACCTCATTAGATACCATCATATTGTCACAAGATAAGACCATAACATTATAGTACATTTCACTATTAATCATTTCCAACACCGTTCTATATCTGTATTATTTGTTATCGATACAAACACGAATAGTTAAAATCAATCATTATTGATTTTGACACACACATACATGTATATATAACTAATCTCTCATACATTAGATAGGTATAATCATTGTTTTTTGTTTAATATTACAGCTCCAAAACACAGAAATCAAATCCTATTTTATAACGTTTTAAGCCATCAAAGTGGAGGCATAGAATATGATAGAGATAAAACGGCAGAACACAATTATTACATTAAAAGGTCTTAGAACTTTAAAATCGTGGTATACAAGCATTAAAGAATAACTGATAAGTCATGATTGATTTAAAAAGGTCGCTATTCTTTGTTAATTAATTAATATTTCACTTCTTGACTAGATTATTAAGATATTGTATCTTCGTAGTCTCGCCCACGTCCATCTAAGTTTAGCAGAACAAACCGAGCATGAGTGATTACAATATCTTACTTAAAGGCACACAAACAAACGCCTCTAGATCAATAGACCAACGAGTTTTATTCATCACGAATATAAAAGAATTTCTTTTGAAACACCTTGTTTCCCAGGATGCTTTAAATACCCTTGAATCTTGATGTAACACGACTTTTGACCATGTGTGTGTGTGTTTTTATAGCAAAGCCACATTGGACTATCTGCTGAGTCCACCGAGGGGAATCGAACCCCTGGTTTTAGCGTTGTAAATCGATTGACTTACTTAAAACTCTTAATGATTTTACTTGAAAATCTTTCGTTGTTAAAGTTTTCCTCGAGATTTCCGGAAAACAAACATCTGAGTTACTTTCCTCACTACTACAGAGCGCTTCCAAGTGTACCGAGAACGCTGGGAACCGGGTTTTGATACCGGTGGCGGGCAAAGCACAGAAAGCCCAGTTACACATTATGCTTAACGGGAAACAAACAAACAAACCATGAGATCTTTGATACGGGTTTTACAAAATGTGAATTGTTCCAGTGAGTTTTAAGTTACCGGGAGAAGCTCCTATGACAAACAAAAACAACGTAACGTAATGGTCGATGTATAATGAAGAGGACAAGATGGGTTTTCTTCTGCGATAATTGCTTTTGAAGTATTTCTAGTTGAATTATATAATGCTGATTGATATTTACATATTTAGTTTTTAGGTTAATTACACATTACTCGTTTGTTTGTAGTTAAGTGCAAAGCAACACCATGGTCTATCTGTGCTCTACCCGCCACGAGTATCGAAACCTCGTTTCTAGCTTTATAAGTCGGCAGAAAATCCGTAATACTTAGCTTTTGTTATGCTGCTTAGCTTTATACCATATCCAGTGTTTTTTATTTTTATTACAGTTTTCTTGCCACGTTAAACTAGATGTGTATTTATATCAAAGCTAGTTATGCCCTCTGCTGTTTTTTCCAGTTTCGAACCAATCAGCTCCACTCTACCCTCCGCGCTAAGGGACTGACTGTTTCTCTTATAACACATTCAGCCCTTAAAGTGTAAAAATGTTTTTTTTTAATGTCACAGATTCGAACACGGCTCACCAGTTCCGAAATCCAGATCTTTATCACAGGGGCGACTCAAGATCAGGGGTTGAACACCTGATCTCTCCCACAGGGGCAACCTCCGTGCTCACTAGAGGCTGAGCTCTCTTTATTAATAGAACTAATATGTTTCATTATTAAATAAAGGGATAATTAAATATCAGTCACGTTATTAATATAATTATACGCCTCTGTTTCCATTTTTCTTCGTCTGTACCGTCGTAAAAAAGCATTTCTAATCGAAGAACATCTTATGTGGACGTGGGCGAGAGGGCCAAATCAGCGACTCCCAGCGTTCTAGTACTGTACTAACAACAGAACGAAGGCAGCCCGATAGGAGTCGTATAGAGAGTTTTGCAAGTCGAGTTGAACACAACAAGCAGGATTTAATGTATATTTATGAAGTGTTCGCAGTTGAAAATATTTAGTGTTTAATGGAATTTGGACCACTCGAATTGATAACCTTTGGTCATACACCAAGTGTTTTATTAACACCTTAACGATTTTTATAAAACATAAATTCAAATATTATGTTATTTTTTGAATACATTTTACAATTTAGAAAAAACAAGTTGCAAATATTACATTAACAATAAACACTTCACGCTTTCCGTTTTGGTACAAACGACTACGTGCGCTGGGGCTGCTAACAGATCGAACCTAGACTTTTGTCTCAGAAATCATTAAACTTACCGCTGAGCTGCTCAGACATTATACAAATATTTAAAATCAGTTTTTTTTCAATATTTTTGTTAGTATCATAATGCTGTAGCAATTAAATAAGAAATCTACACAGAATATCTAACAATACATTTTATAGAAGTCGCTGTGTTCTCTGTCATAGTTCCTGACAAGTTACTTATTTTGTAACAGTAAACTCTTAATTGTAATTGTTTGACACTCAAGAAAGATGAAAAACAAAGGTTTGCCCCCCCTCTAAACACAACGTGCTTTTGAAGTGTGTGAACAGAAAAACAAATGACAAAAAACACCAAGCGTCTTTAGTGCTAACAGTTCGGTAGACTATGCAATGTCAAACAGAAGACAACAACAACGACAAAATACACACCAAGAAACTAACTTGAAACGAACTATATGTCATCAAAATACTGTTTACCGAAAATCCCCAACTCCTTTATCCTGGAATTACAGTCTTATCTGTCGACGTGTCCAGGTTTCGTTTATCCCAGATTTACAGTCGTACCTATAATATATTAACGTGCTCTAGATTTCGAAGCTTGCGACTCAAAATGCTCTTCTCTGAAGGTATAAGAAACAGGAAAAACATTAACAAAAACGACTGAGCGGTGTAATGGAACTTACAGAGATGTGGAAGGATTTCTGTGGCTTGCAGTAAGGACTTTCCCAACGTCTGATACTCTGCATTAAGCCCGTTGTTTGTCTAGGTCTTTCGTAGTTACATTTATAATAAGAGGATTATTAAACGAAACGACTCTCAAGATATAAAGCTGGGATGTTAGTATTATTATTGCTTCTACTAAGTTCTGATGAAAGCAAATCACCAGCACAGCAATTAACATACCGTCCTTTCGGTCGTAATCCCAGTAACGACTTACGAACAAACATGTTTAGAAACTTATTGGATCGTGAAGACTGTATGCATAGAGCTATAGGGTATCTGTGCTCCGCCAACAACGAATATCAAACCCCGATTTCTAGCGTTTAAAGTCCCCAGGCATACCACTGTGCCGCTAGAGGGCGAATCAGAAAGGACTGGTGACTTGAGAAAGAGCGACGCTGTTGGGTAGCTTTCACTTTGTTTGTTTGCTGAATTTTGTGCAAATCTACTGAGGGTTGTCTGTACTAGGCGTCTCTAATTTTGAAGTAATAGATTAAAAGGAAGGCAGCTAAACAATGCCACCCACCACCAACTACTGGGCTACAGAAGAAAAGAAGAATTTACCGTCATAATGCACGAGAATATTCCCAGTGATAAGATGAACAAGGTCATAAGATCGAAGTCTACTATGTAAAACATAACATTTCAGTTCCGTTCTATAAAACAAAATTAAGTTATAGCATTCTAGGTCTGTTCTGTGAAACTAAACTAGATTATGACATTCTAGATCCATTCTGTAAGGCTAAGCTAGATAATAACATTCTAGGTCAATAGTGTGATACAAAACTGGATTATAATATTCCAGGTCGGTACTGTAAAACTAGACTGGATTATAACATTTTTGGTCCGCTTTATTATATAAAACTAGATCGATTCTGTGAATCGAAACTAGGATAGAATATAATAAATATTAGGAGTTAAAGGTTAAAGTTTAAAAACCAGTATTTTCCTAGAAGCTGAATTATTAATCTGGTTTAGGAGAGATCCTTACTACACGTTGTTTCAGATGGACAGAAATGAACTTGTTGTTATAATGTAGCAGCGGATGATCGATTTGTAGGAGTTTAGAGAATCAATAAACTTGAGGCCAAAGTATGTGATGTTTTATAAACCAAAAACAGACGTGTTGGTTTTTAGAGATTTGGAAAATTAATAAACTCGAGGCCAAAGCATGTGATATTTTTTGAACCATAAAGACACGTGTTGGTTTTTAGAGATTTAGAAAATCAACAAATTTGAAGCCAAAATATGTGATGTATTGTATTGTGAACCAAAAGCAGACGCGTTGGTTTTTAGAGATTTGGAAAATCAATAAACTTGAGGCCAAAGTATGTGATTCATTATATTGTGAACCAAAAACAGTCGTGTTAGTTTTTAGAAATTTGGAAAATCAACAAATTTGAGGCCAAAATATGTGATGTGCTATGAACCAGAAAGCGATGGTTGGTTTCTAGAGATTTGGAAAATTAATAAACTTGACGCCAAAGTATGTGATGTACTATGAGCCAAAAACAGATGTGTTGTTTGCTGTAAAAAAGAAACAAATTTTACTCGACTCTAATCGCCAGATGGCGTACTAAGATGTCCCTCACTCAATGGATGCTGGAAAAAGTCACAATGGGTAATTTTTTTCCATCTAAGTTTAAAAAATTGATGTCGAATTTTATTTCAAATTACTAAAATTGAAAATGTCTTAATTAATAGTTTTGTGGTAAAAAAGAAACTTTAAAATGGGCTACCTGTGCTCTGCTCACATTGACGTTTGCAACTATTTATTGAAATTATGTAAGGGTAACCCAGTTTTAAGTTTAGACTCAGACACCAAAATGCTTCAAATCAAAATAATAAAACACAGAAAACATACATTTGAAATAAGTCTGCTTTTCCTCCTGGCCATTTGACGTCACAAGTTGTTGTGAAAGAGGATTTGAACGAATATCGATTAGATATCATAAAGTAATTGTTTCTGGAACTCCCACTCCCTTCAAAGATGGATATTACTACTATGATAAAGGATTCGCCGTTTGTGTACTTCGTAAACAATTGTGGTAAAACGAAACTCAGGTCTTAAATAGTTTTGCTGGTCTTCAGAGAGAACTACGCACACGTCGTCTCGCCGTCTCAGTGGGGCTAATGACATAATGCTACACAGAACGTGGGTAGGTGTACGAAAGTTTACATTTAAAATTATCACTATAAATAAACTTTCTTCATAGACTTTAAATACTTTTATATATTTATGCACGAAATTAAAAATATATATATTTCTTGTATTTCATCCTTTCCATGATGACTGTGTAGTGACCCGCATTGGCTGCTAAGCTGCTCTCTATTTTATCCTTTCCGCGATGACTGTGTAGTGACCCGCATTGGCTGCTGAGCTGCTCTCTATTTTATCCTTTCCACGATGACTGTGTAATGACCCGCATTGGCTGCTGAGCTGCTCTCTATCTTATCCTTTCCGTGGTGACTGTGTAGTGACCCGTATTGGATGCTGAGCTGCTCTCTATTTTATCCTATCCATGATGACTGTGTAGTGACCCGTATTGGCTGCTGAGCTGCTCTCTATTTTATCCTTTCCGTGGTGACTGTGTAGTGACCCGTATTAGATGCTGAGCTGCTCTCTATTTTAATTTCGAATTTTTGCCAAAATATATCTATTATTTTATTCAACTAGGTAACTAGTCGTTGTTTTATTTCTTATAAGTCTGTGGCGAACATTTAATCATAAGTAATGTAAACTTCAGAGCGGCATAGCGTACAACCCATTGCTAGTTTGCTAAGAAACAACCGTTCTGTTAGTGGCACAGCGGTATGTCTGCAGATTTAGAACGATAGAAACAGTGTTTCGATACCTGTGGTTGGCAAAACACGGATAGCCTATTGTGTAGCTTTGTACTTAACTACAAAACAAACAAACAAGAAATATCCTTACGTAGCCAATGACACCAATCATAGGTCCCCAAGTGTTTGGATATGAGTTTCAATGGAAGACAATCAACAAAATTTATATTTTTTAAAGATCTGTCTCGCTTGAGTATTTAATGTCTAACCGTCTCAACAACTTAGTTGAGTTGTATTAAATGCACTAGTTTTCGTATTAAGGTTGTATATGACTTAAATGTAAACTGTGTGACTTAATTTTCCCTGTGTGATATACAAAACTTTTTTTATATGTTTGCAAATTCACGAATCCAGCAAAACATGTTTTTCGTTTTGTGATGACGAGAAAATCCAGTTGTAGAGGAAAATATATATATGTGTTAAAACGGCTGATATGGGTAGAAAAAACACTATGTAGAGGAGGAATTAACGTTTCCACCTTCAGTGAACCTGACGATGACCGAAGAAGGTCGAAACGGAGTTTTTTCTCTCCATACCAGCCGTTTATACACATATAATGTTCTTCGTTTGAAGCTTAATTCATATTTTATTCGTAACATTTCATTTTCACAAACTGTTATTGAGTGTAAGTGAAAAAAATATATAAAAATGGAAACATTTGAAGAGTGATACTTGAAATTGGTTAACCGTGACCGCAGCGAGAACTAAAACAAAACAACTTTCTAAATCCTTTCAGAGAAACGGTTTATATGAAGATGTAGAATACCTTACGGGATGTTCTCAAATCACTGGTTTCCTTTCAACAGTTTGAAACAGCTTTTGTTTATTAGATAATTCAAAAGCCCGGATTTTCAGTTAGTTATTTCATGACCTAGTGTAGACTTACCTTTACAGTAATAAGTATTACATGTATGAAGTAAAATAACAGATTAATTAAATGTAAGAGTTTCAAAATGTTTATTTTGTACGGCGTAGAATAGTAAAAGTATTTATTAAAGCTATACTGAATTAAACAAAATGAATTGTTTGTGATTATCGGGAAACATTGACTTGAAATCAAAATGTGTTTCTCTACTCGTCTTGGAAGAAAGAATTAGGCCTAAAGTTATACCTTAGTTTTTATTTCTTTCTACCCACTTCTTTATGGGTTGAATTAACATTCTTTATTTCATTCCCCCCTTACCTCATCAAAATGATCGTCCTGTGAAAAAAAAAGTTTCAACTGAAAAGCTTGTATGGAAATCCTGATTTCTAGATTATTCTGTAAAATGATCAAAATGTCTTTCCATAATATTGCTTACATTTATGTCTTAGATCGACTGTGTGCTTCTACAGAACCACAAAGAAACAGAATAAATAATGAAAACATTTATTAGATACTTTTGTTTATGGTCCATAACAGATGAGGCTCTCTTTTCCAACAGTTAGATAATTTAATATTTAACAACGTGGAAGGTATACATTAGGAAGAATACTAAACAGAAATATATACTTTACGTAAAGATAAAGTTACAACATCAAGCTTATTGTTAGCAATGCGACTACAATGGGTCTGCCTAACCCACCAGAAGCACGTGTAAGAATGTCTTTTATAATCTCTCATACATAACGGTACGCTGTCCAGAGCTGAATTCTATACTTTCGTTTGCAGTACTTAAAAGCTGTGTCTACGAAAGATAAAAAACAACAACACTAAAATGCAAGTTTGAAAGAGACATAGAAGAGATGATTTCAAAGAGCTCTTTGGGTTTTAGCTAGAAAACTAGATTTGAAAGAAACACTTAAAAGTTGATATTTTGTTAAGAGGACTTCAGGTGTATAGAAAAAACAGTTGACAGGTGATGAACTGAATTACTTTAAGGAGATTTTTCTGAACGGAAAAGTAAAAAGATTGGTTTAAAAAAACACCTTATACCTCCCTTTTCTAATTCTTTTATTATCTGTCTGTTCCTTTCCTTTAGAATCATGCTGAGTTGGTCTGTTCCTTTCCTTTAGAATCATGCTAAGCTGGTCTGTTTCTGAAGAAATAATTAAAAAAATCCATCAGATTTAAAATAATTTCACTGTTTAATATTTAAAAGTTAAAAAACAACCAATACGTAGTACGTTTTCTTTGTCAAACATCAGGGTTATCTAAGAATGTTTATTTATGAATTAAAAATGCAGTTATATTTGACATTAGTATATTTTATTTATATTGTGAAAAAAAGAACAGAAAACACAGTAAGACATATCTCAGTAAAATAACATTCATATATAATGTTGCTAATACTACATTTTTAAAGTTTCAATATACTTGTCTGAAGAAAGAAATGTGATAACACTAAATTAGTACATTATATTACTGAGTGTTGTCATACAACCTTAAAGGGTGAAGCTATGTAAGTTATATTAAAAACTGAAAAACGTTCTTATTCAACTGAGATAACTTGATGTGATACAACACACGTTAGGTCCGGCATGGCCAAGCGTGTTAAGGCATTTGACTCGTAATCTGCGGGTTCGAATACCGGTCGCACCAAAATATGCTCGCCCTCCCAGCCGTGGGGGCGTTATAATGTGGCGGTCAATCCAACTATTCGTTGGTAAAAGAGTAGCACAAGAGTTGGCGGTGGGTGGTGATGACTAGCTGCCTTCCCTCTAGTCTTACACTGCTAAATTAGGGACGGCTAGCACAGATAGCCCTCGAGTAGCTTTGTGCGAAATTCCAAAACAAACACACGTTCTCCAGCACAGTGAATATTATTTCAGTTATGTTATATTCAACACGGTGAACATGTATTTACAAATAATTTGAAGAACAGTGATTTTACTAAATTATTCATCAGACAATTTGATTACGAGGTTAAAATAAATGTAAAACTCAATCTATCATCAGCTTTATTTACCAACGTCTACCGTTATGCCGTTAGTAACGCTATGTAAGAGCAAATCAGAAAAAAAGAGTGTATTTTCTTGCAATGAATCAGTCAATGTGTATTATGTGTAATGTTCTCTTATTTATAAAGTCCCAAAAAATCTAACCTGATCTAAAGACATAAAATAGGAATACATTTTATGAGCGTCAAGTTGTCCAATGCATTTAGGATTATTTTATGCTTTAAAAAAATCACAATAATTTTATATCATATGATTTTATCTAATGAGACACAAAATATCGGGCATACTGATTTTTTAAAATTATTTGCCAACATTCTACCCTTGTGTTGATTCGTTGTTTTCTTAACCACTCAGGTAGAAGAAACGTTTCTATAACTAATCCTATAAATTCTGTTACGAATATCCTCAGATAATGACCAAATAAAATATTATACCTGGAGTAACTTCAAACACAAAATTGCCCAAGGTAATCTCCAACAAACACTTCCTTCCTCAAATAAAAGCAAATTCCAATATCTTTAAAATTTGTATATGAGTTTGTATGAATAGCTCAAAATAGGAGCAAACACTAACCTTATCATAAAGTCACATAATTCAGTGCACAAGAACAATTGACGTAACTAAGCAAAGTGTCTGATTTTTTTTTTTTTTCGGATGGTTGGTTTTGCGCAAAGCAACATAATGACATTCTGCGCCGAGTTCTTGCCTTGAATTCTAGCGTCAAAAACCCTCGAAATTTATAATTTTTCAGGGTGTTCTCTGCGGTGTAATTTCGCTTTGTAAAGCCACAATTGTTTAATAAAATATATCACATTAAATCTTGATAGATGTTATTTAAGAAATTCTAAGAATCTTCGGTCGGGAAATTACCTCGTGAATTTCTGAGTAACTTAATCTAAGGTAAATCGTTTTACGTTTTTTCACATCTTACGTACCTTTGTTTTTATACCATAGAAAAAAAAAGACTTGAATAAGGGTATGTTAAACACATATTCTTAAATTGAAGGTTGTTAATTTTAGCTCCTTCATTTTTTACGCTAGGAAGCCTTCAGTTCACTTAACGTTATCTTAGAGACATTTAAAAAGATCTTGGTTTTATTTATAAACTGGACATTATGGTGCAGGACTGTGATCTCGAGACTCTGATGTCCACGTCTCGTTATCTCCTCCCACGAGCTCTGAACGTTGGAATCATGTGCGTGTTACAAAAGTGATGGTAAAATTTCAACATTTTGTTAGAGTTACTCAAACGTTAGCGATAAGAGTCTTTGACTAACTAATTCCCCTTTGGTCTATCACATTCTTGAACAATTGCTAATGAAAAACTCTGTACCGTATCCAAAACAAAAGTAAGTAGCTTACAAATATCCATAGGTATACAACGCTAAAATCAGGGGTTCGATTCACCTCGGTAGGCTCGGCAGATAGCCCTATGTGGTTTTGCTATGACAAAATCCACAAACACGCAAATATCCAACATTATGTCGCCATTGTAGACCTTTCTAGAAAAGTCATTGTAATCGCTAATCAGATTCTGAATAAGGAAGCGAACTTGTTTCTTTTGTTTTTGAATTTCGCGCAAAGCTTCTCGAGGGCTATCTGCGCTAGCCGTCCATAATTTAGCAGTGTAATACTAGTAGGAAGACAGCTAGTCATCACCACTCAGCGCCAACTCTTGGGCTACTCTTTTAACAACGAATAGTGGGATTAGCCGTAACATTATAACGCCCCCACGGTTGGGAGGGGGAGCATGTTTCTTGTGACCGGGATTCGAACCCGCAACCCTCGGATTACGAGACGAACGCCTTAACACGCTTGGCCATGCCGTACCACAATTGTTAAAGTGGCTCAGACATCCAGCAGGCAAGACAGAGCGAACTGAATGTTGGAACATGTAGATCAATTTCCTCTCTGACGGGAGTGGTTTAATGATTAATGTGTTGGACAGTGAGTAGGAGAATCTATGGTTCGCATTTCGTTGTCATAAACATTCGTACTCCTAATTTTGGGGGCCAAGTATCCTACAACTGAGAAAATTGACATCTACTGTTAGATTAGAGAAACCCAACAGTTTACAGTGGGTGTTGTTGATGGTTGCAGCAAATAGACCTTTTATAAATTTCTCAAAAAACTTAAACCATACCATCTCCCACATTCCGTATTTTCGACCCATAACCTGCGAGTCACAGATTCGAATCTCCGTCACACCAAACATGTTTACCATTTCAGCAGTGGGGGCGTTATAATGTTTCGGTAAATCCCACTATTCGTTGTCAAAAGAGTAGCCTAAAAGTTGGCGGTAGGTGGTGATGATTAGCTGCCTTCTCTCTAGTTTTGCGCGGCTAAATTTGGATCGGTTAGGACAAATAGCCCTCGTGTAGCGCGAAAGTAAAAAACAAACAAACAAACCATATTTTAGAATGTGGCCTGGCATAGCCAGTTGATTAAGGCACTCGACTCATAATCCCAGTGTCGCGGATTCGAATCCCCATCACATCAAAAATGCTCGCCCTTTCAGCAGTGAGAACGTTATAGCATTACAGTCAATCCCACTCTTCTTTGGTAAAAGAGTAGCCCAACAGTTGTCGGTGGATGGTGATGACTAACTGCCTTCCTTTTAGTCTTACACTGCTAAATTAGGAACGGTTAGTGCAGAAAGGGCTGAAAGGGCGAGCATGTTTGATGCGACGGGAACTCGAACGCCTTAACCCATCTGGCCATGCCTAGCCGTAAATTGAATTGAAGGTTAGCGTTAAAAAAAGAACATTCATAACCAGTCAGAGAGTGAAAAAAAAATATAGTTTATTATCTGAGTAATTAATCTGCTTCCCAGAGTGCTTCCCTCCATGACATCTGGGTTCTAGAGCAGCTCTCGTGAAAGAAGAAACACTGCACAGTTCTGGAGTTATGTGCTCAAACTTTAATCTGATGTAGGTGGCAGGATAACTAGAGAATAACAGCAGAATAATAATGCAATTAGATAACGTTAAACATGTGTGTTCGAAGATCTGCACATTAAACTGTGTGGGATATTAAAATCCGAGCTGTCATTCCTGTGGCTGTAGTATAGCTAAACAAACCTTCACTAAAATATTTGAAAGACCAACGTTTCTACTTGTCGATCGTTACACAACTACCTTCAATTTTAACCTTTAAAATCTTTTCTCTAGCGTTTCGAAAGAGGTGAGTGACTATACTATACGTTAGTGAATAACTGAAAAACCGTATAAAGAGTAGAGTGAACTATTGTGTAAACGTATAAAGAGCAGAGTGAATCCTTGCAAAGCATTATAAAGAGTAAAGTAATTTGGTGGGAAAACGTATAAAGAGTAGATTAAAGCAGAATAAAAACGTATAAATGATGGAGTTTGTTAGTGTAAAATTGTATAAAGTACATAGTAAATCACTGAAAAGTGTATAAATAGGAGAATAAATCAATGTAAAAGTGTTTAGTGAATCAGTGTGAAACTGTGAAAAGTGTATAGAAATTAGTGTAAAACTTAATAATGTGTGCAGTGAATCAGTGTAACACACTATAAAGTGTAAACTGAATCAAAGTAAAGGTATAAAAAGAGTAAGGTGAATCAGTGTGAAAACGTATAAAGAGAAGAGTGAATCAGTGTAAAAGTGTAAAGTGAATCAGAGTGAAAATGTATAAAGAGTAGAATGGATCAGTGTAAAAAGATATAAAGATTAGTATGAATAAATGTGAAAACGTAGGAAGAGTTGAATTTATAAGTGGAAAACCGTATAAAGAGAAAATTAAATCAGTGTGAAAACGTATAAAGGGTAGAGTGAACTACTGTATAAACGTAAAAAGGTTAGAATGAATCAATGTGAAACGGTATAAAAAGTAGAGTGAATCAGTGTGAAGAGATATGAATAGTGGAGTTTATATGTATAAAATCGTATAAAGTGTAGAGTAAATTAGTGTAAAAGTGTATAAAGTGTGTAATGCATCAGTGTGAAATCGAAAAAAGAGTGGAGTTCATAAGTGTAAAACTGTATAAAGAGTAGAGAGAATCACTGTAAAGACGTATAAAGAATAGTGTGAATCAGTGTGATGAGGCATATAAATGGGGTGAAACAAAGTGGAAACGTATATAGGGTAGAGAGAATCACTGTAAAAACGCACTAAATTTAGACAAAATAAGACTGAAAGCGAATAAAAAGTGGAGTTTAGAAGTGTAAAACCGTATAAAGAGTAGATATAAACACAGTAAAAATGTATAAAGAGTAGAGTGAATTAGTATAAAACTGTATTTAGAATAGAGTAAATCAATGTCAAATGGTTTAAACAGTAAAGTGAATCAGTGTGAAAACGTAAGGAGAGCAGAGTGAATTAGTGTGAAAGTGTATAAGCAGTGGAGTGAATCAGTGTGAAAACATATAAATGTTAGAATGAATCAGTGTAAAAGCGTAAAAAGTGGGATTTAAAATTGTGTAACAGCATAAAGAGTAAAATGAACAGTGTGAACATACATAAATAATATATTAAATCAGTAGAAAACTGTATTTAGAGTAGAGTGAATCAATTTAGAAATGTATAAAAAGCAGAGTGAATAATTGTGAAAACATATAAAGAGTAGAGATTGTAAAGGTAAACCACACAAAGAGTAGAATGAATCAGTATGAGAAAGTATAAAGAGTGGAATTTATATGTAAAACCGCATAAAAGTAGAATGGACAGTTTGAAAACGTATAAAGAGTAGAATTTATCAGTGTAACACCGTATAAAGAATAAAAAAAATCAATGTAGGAACGTGTAAGTAGTATAGTGAATCAGTATGAAAACAGTATAAAGTGTAGAGTGAATCAGTGTAAAGACATATAAAGATTAAAATTACTCACTTTAAAACGGTATAAATTGTAAAATGAATCAGTATGAAAGCGTAAAGTGTGAATTTGTGTAAATCAGTATACAGTGTGTACTAAATCAGCGTGAAAATGTATAAATAGTAGAGGGAATTAGTGTAAAACTGTATAAAATGTAGAATGAATCAGTGTTAAAGTGTACAAAGATTAGAGTGAATCAGTGTGAAGACGTATAAAGAGAAAAGTGATTCAGTGTAAAAGTGTATACAGAGTGGAATAAAGCAATGTAAAAATGTAAAAAGAGAAGAGTGGATCAATGTGAAAACGTATATAGAGTAGAGTGAATCAATGTAGAAACTTATACAAAGTAGAGTGAATCAGTGTGAAATCGTTATAAGAGCAAAGTGAATCAAAGTGTAAGTGTAGAAAAAATTGAGTAAATCAGTGTAAAACATCATAAAGTGTAGATAAAATTAGTGTAAAAGTGTACAAAATGCAGAGTGGATCTGTGTGAAAACATATATAGAGTATAATGTATCAGTGTAAAAGTAATAAAAGAGTAGACTGAATCAGTGAGAAAACGTAAAGAGAAAAGAGTGAATTAGTGTAAAGTGTATAAAGAGAAGAAGGAATTTGTGTAAAAGTGTATGAAGTGTAGAGTGGATTAATGTAAAAATGTAAAGACAGTAAAATTAATCAATATAAAACAGTATAAAGTGTAGAGTTAATCAGTGTAAATTCGTATAAAGTGTGGAATGAATCAGTGTGAATACGTATAAATATTAGAGTGAATCAGTTTCAAAACCTATAAAGAGAATAATAAATCTGTGTAAAATAGTATAAAATGTAGAATGAATGAGTGTGAAAACGTATAAAGAGTAAAATAAATCAGTGTAAAATAGTATAAATTGTGTCAGTGTGAAAGCGTATAAAGAGTAGAGTGAACAATTGTGAAGAGGTATAAATTGTTGGGTGAATCAGTGTGAAAAATATAACGAGCAAAGTTAATCAGTGCGAAACAGCATAAAGTGTAGAATTAATCAGTGTTAAAGTGGATAAATAGCAGGATGTATCATTGTGCATTTGTATAAAGAGTAGAGTGAATCAGTGTAAAATGGAACAAAGTGTAGAGCGGATTAGTATGAAAACATATAAAGAGTAGAGTAAATAAATATCAAAACGTATAAGAAGAGAGTGAATGAGTGCAAACGTGTATAAAAAGCAGAGCGAATTAGCGCGAAAACGTATAAAGACAAAAGTAAATCAGTGTAAAAGTGTATAAAACGTAGAGTAGATCAGTGTAAAACTGTAAAAAGAGAAGAGTAATTCAGTGTGAAAAGGTATGAAGAGTAGCGTGAATCAGTGTAAAACTCTGTAAAGAGTAGAATGATTCAGTGTGAAATCGTATAAATAGTATAGTGAATCAGTGTGAAAACGTATAAAGATTAGAATGAATCAGTGTAAAAACATATAAAGAGTAAAATAAATCAGTGTAAAGCCGTATAAAATGCAGAGTGACTCAGTGTAAAATTGTATAAAGTGTAGAGTGACTCATTGTGAAACTTGTAAAGTGTAGAGTGAATCAGTGTAGAACTGTATAAAGTGTATAGTAAATGTGTAAAACTGTATAAAGTGTAGACTGAATCAGTGTGAAAATGTGTAAAGTGTAGAGTGAATCATTGTAAAACTGTGTAATGTGTAAAGTAGATGACTGTTGTTTTTTGAGATGGTAAAATACTTGAAGAGTTTTGTCCAACCAATTTTTCAAGTACAATAAAAGCTAAGATTTAACCTATGGCGTCTTGCCAGATATTGAACTTGGATCTTTAGATAAGTTATCATTGATATACCGTAAAAAACGGCCTTCGTCTCGACTTGCAGATTGACATATTAAAATAAAGTAAAATGGAAGACAATAAACCAGCTTGGCTTTGTTTGGTAATTAATGTATTTAATATAACCTTCATAATCCAGCTTGTTACTTACTCTAGCTAATATATCTTCAAATACATGCAACATCCAAGCAGAATAATTCTAGCGCTTTTTGAAACGATTTGTGATACTTACATTTAAATTTAAATTCTCCTTTGATAAACGCGTTATCTATTCTCTTCATTAGGGTTTTCCTCTCTCAGAAATGTTCATATCGGAACTTAAATAAGACCAATTTACATTAATATAGGTCGATAAGGGTTCTCGGTTTCCATGTAGATGGAAGTTTTCATGCCAGGCAGTTAATTTGATGGTTCATGGTTCAGGACCGTTATTACATATTTACACTCTACGCTTTGGAGACGTCAGTGCTCTATAGGAATGATACTGGTCAAAATTTAATATTCAATGTGAGTAGCCCAAGGTTTGGGGTGGTGGTGGTGTTGATTAGTTCTAGTTTGTCAGTCTTAAACCTGAACAGCTCGTGCTGGTAGTCATTCTGTTGCAATTCGTCAATACTCTGTAGAAAAACACACATACGTGGAATTTCCCGAACGAAAGCTTGTTTGGTTTCATCGGGTTTCCTTACACTTAATTTACCAAACACCTTTTATATTGCGTGTTCTTTAGTGTCACGAACAATCTTTGGTCATCGGAAGTTGACTTTGTTCTTTAGATTCTTGTTTCAATCAATATTTCTCTATTGATTTCTTCTGTGGACAACTATATTATATCAGTTGATTCTGTTAACAATAAAATGTTATTCTGCATGGAAAGAAAAAGGCTTAGTGGCAACTACTGCACTTTATCTGTTTCGTGTTACCGATGTATCGAAACAGATGAGAACAAAAATGACAATAAAGCATTCTGAGGACCTCTGTTAGAAGTAAGAAATAAGTGTCATCTCTGTAAATGTCAGAATCTCTCTTCTCGTGTGTGATTTTCTTTACTCTAATGATAAATAGCAAAGAACGGTCAATAAATGTCACCAGGAGTCACCTTTTGTTAAAATTCATAATGAGAAAACAAGGAAACTAAATTAAAATCGTATAAAAGGTTAAAATTTTATATTTTCCACTATATTGTTAATTCTGATGTGACGACGCCGTTAAAACGGAGGTATCAAGGGAACAAATGATTTTCAAACTGTTGTATTTTTCCGCAAACGAGAACATAATATTGTTAACCTGAAACGTTGGGTTAGAAACGAAGTAAAAATATTTTCAACAATTATTTTTACCTGACATAAAGAGAGGTTTGTTAACACGAAACCTTGAGGTTAAAAAGGAAGTAAAGATGGCTTCAACAATTATTTCTTTTATCTGATGTGAAGAGAGGTTTGTTAACACGAAACGTTGAGGTTAAAAAGGAAGTAAAGATGGCTTCAACAATTATTTCTTTTATCTGATGTGAAGAGAAGTTTGTTAACACGAAACGATTGATTAATAAAATATATTTTTAATGAATGAACTATTGTATATTATACAGAGATTTCACGTTTATAGATTTCTTTTATTTGCGGTAAAAAATAAACATAGACTTGCCACATGTAACGTATCTAACCACAGTTCAATATTCTATATAGTTTGGTCGTTCAAAAAACTGTAATATCCGTGAATGGAACTGTTGAAAATGAAAAGTTAAAGGTGTTTGTATGGTTACACAACTGGTTAGTCAGTGCGAAATTGTAAAAACAAGCACCTTAGATAACTCGATAAAAACTCACAAACCAAGCAGATCTAGTGGATGCCTGGAGCTACTGACAAACCTAACAGTTCTGTTTGATGTCTGGAGCTACTGACAAATCCAACAGTTCTAGTGGATGTCTGGAGCTACTGACAAACCCAGCAGATCTAGTGGATGTCTGGAGCTACTGACAAACTTTGCAGATCTTGTGGATGTCTGGAGCTACTGACAAACCCAGCAGTTTTATCTGATGTCAGGAGGTACTGATAAACCCAGCAGATCTAGTGGATGTTTGGAGCTACTGACAAACCATGCAGATCTAGTGGATGTCTGGAGCTACTGACAAACCCAGCAGATCTAGTGGATGTCTGGAGCTACTGACAAACCTTGCAGATCTAGTGGATGTCTGGAGCTACTGACAAACCTTGCAGATCTAGTGGATGTCTGGAGCTACTGACAAACCCAGTAGTCTTATCTGGTGTCAGGAGGTACTGACAAACCCAGCAGTCTTATCTGATGTCAGGAGGTACTGATAAACCCAGCATATCTAGTGGATGTTTGGAGCTACTGACAAACCATGCAGATCTAGTGGATGTCTGGAGCTACTGACAAACCCAGCAGATCTAGTGGATGTCTGGAGCTACTGACAAACCTTGCAGATCTATTCGATGTCTGGAGCTACTGACAAACCCAGTAGTCTTATCTGATGTCAGGAGGTACTGACAAACCCAGCAGATCTAGTGGATGTCTGGAGCTACTGACAAACCTAGCAGATCTAGTCGATGTCTGGAGCTACTGACAAACCCAGTAGTTTCTAAAAGGATAAAACCTCAGTTTTGCTTGTTTTTGGTTGAAGGGGCGGTTTGAAAACCTCAGGTTTAGGCTATTTGGCGATTTATATAGACTGAACAAATATGCCATATTTATATGTGTAGTAACCTCAATACACCATATCTACATGTTTAGTAGCTTACTAAATGCTAGAGTATTGGAATATTTGTACTACTAGAGTATTTCATACACATATTATTAGAGTATTTCAGTACTTGTACTCCTGGAGTATTGGTAACATGTACTTCTAAAATTGTTTAGAATCCAGGCACTGAAATGACAATCACCGAAAACTGCACACTTTTTATTGACTTATAATTTCTATTTCATTAGCGTTCTTACCGTGTTTCTCCGAAAATAAGACAGGGCTTATATTAATTTTCACTCCAAAATATGACACTAGGGCTTATTTTCGGGGGATGTCTTATTTTGATATATTAAAAAAATGAAGTTACAAAGTAAAAATTATAAAAAACTATTAAACTAACCATTTAAAATAAACTATTATTAAACTAACTGATTAATACTTAAACAAACTAATTAACTAACTATTAAACTAATTAATAAATTAATTTTTTTAAATTCTTTCCTCTTCCTGCCACTCTTAACTAGGGCTTATATTAAAACTATCCTCAAAATCAGACTTGGTCTTATTTTATGGGTAGGTCTTATTATCGGAGAAACACGGTAATATCGATTCTATCTCTTTTCCTATCTGTCTATTCTTTGCAAGATTCTAAATATAACGCCGTACCTTTATATACATACACGAATTGATTTTACGGTAGTTAAAGATCCATATATAAACGGAAACGTATCGTACGCGCCCTCTCGTGGAACTTTCTCCATAAATAATTGCAGTCTATTTATATCGAGTGTATTTACCTTTACACATTATGGAAGACAATGAGCTTATTTTATTAATTTTCTTTTTGTTTGTTTGTTTCTTTCACTCATTGTTATTCGTCAGTTCGTGTAAGAACTTGTAATTTCGTTACCGATCAGCGAGTGCCTGTTCGTACTTGTTATACGAACGCACGTGCACTGAGGACCGAGCTGCTCGATATTTCGTACTGCAACTTCAGTCATGACCTAGTTTTCCATAATTCCTGGCAAATCTCTTTCTTTTATTTTGCAAGTTTTGATGAATATCGTTCTTCATACGTGCAGAATTTCGGGACATTTGTTTTTCTTTTCAGAATAGTTATTTAAAGTAGGTCTAGGGTCTAGTGTTGTTTATACTCAGGAAGAAAGGTCTGGTAATATTAGAAGTGTCCAAACGTGTCTCAAACTTCTAGGTGAGTTTTTGAGTTTGCTCGTATAACATTTTATACAAACACTCTTTTTAGCCCTAAAATAAAATAGATAGACAAGGAATGATGAATGGATAGACAGACAGAGAGGTAGGTAAATAGATAGACAAAGAGGTAAATAAACATGTAGATAGGTGGACAGAGCGATAGGTAGGTAGATAAATAGACAGATACAGACAGATAACTATCCTGTTTGACTTGCCACTTAGAAGCGGTGTTTAGATATGACATATTTTAACTCAGTTAAACACTGGAAAACACTCTTTTTTTTTTCCAACATGAATATGAAATTACGGAAGTTAACCTTAAAGTTTAGTTTCGTATCACGTGAGGATCACTTAAAAAGTTTCTTTTTAACTTAATCGTTTCTCAGTTCAAATAAATCATTAAAACTCGAGCGAAAATATAAAGTTTGGGATCTAAAGCATAATCACGTGATGGTCATTTTTGCCGAAAGATTTTTCATATGTTCCCGATGTTTGACCGAAATGTTGAAGATATGTTTATTTAGTTTTTTTGCAGTGGCCTTATTTTCGCCGTTGTTGTTTGATTAACCGATAATTAATCATAATCAAAGTAAAGAAACTACAGCAGATACACGACACTGTTTACAGTAATATGTAACTAAAATCATGAAAAATTCAGGTACTTAAGAAAACCATTAGGATTTCGACAGATCTTGTCGAGTACGTTATAAAAACGTAGCTTTATATTTTTCCTCCTATCTAATAGAAGATTTAACAAATTAACCACAATTTTTATGTCCACCCCCTGTAAGTCGATAGTTTGTTTGTTTTGGAATTTTGCGCAAAGCTACACGAGAGCTATCTGCGTTAGCTGTCTCTAATTTAGCAGTGTGAGACTAGAAGGAACGCAGCTAGCCAGCACCGCCCACCGCTAACTCTTGGACTACTCTTTCATCAACGAATAGTGGGATTGACCATCACGTTATAACGCCCCACGGCTGAAAGGGCGAACATGTTTGGTTCGACGGGGATTCGAACCCGCGACCCTCAGATTACGAGTCGAACTTCTTAACCCACGTGACCATGCCGGGCCTGTTAGTCGACAGTAGGCGACCTTTATCAACCAAAACAACAGATGTTCGTTTTGTGGTCATTCAGGTCAGAGTGAGTGAAACTAAAAATCGTCTGTTTTGAACAATTATATATCTAATTATACACATGTTCCTGCTTTTAATATTAAAATACATTCTTTCATTACTTGAGTACCCAACGTATCCTTTTATTAGTTGAGTATCCTCAAAATTAACAATATTTTCGGCCTTAAACCCAATAATATTTCACGATCTTTGATCAGTTTTCGGTTTATCCTAAATGTGTTGAACTAGCAATAAAAAAATCCATCTCTGTAATAATAATGCAAAAAATTAAATAAAAATTAATAAAAGGAAATATATTAAATAGTCAAATTAATAATGTTAATATATTTAACATTATTACAATTATTAATTGTTATTTACTATAAAGAAATAATATGGTATCCATATCTGACGGAACGTAGTCACAGCAGTCGCAATACTATTGTAAGATTAACATTCCTTGAAAAAGAACACAGAAAACCACTCCTGAATTTTCCTCAAATACTTCATAACTCCGAAGGTCTCGGGTTCGAATCCCCCTCACACCAAATATGCTCGCCTTTTCAACCGTAGGGGTGTTATAATGGAACGATGAATCCCACAATTCGTCGGTAAAAGAGTAGCACAAGAGTTGGCGGTGGGTGGTGATGACTAGCTGCTTTTCCTCTAGTCTTACATTGAAAAACTAGGAAAGACTAGTGCAGCTAGCCCTCTAGTAGCTTTGATTAGAGGGAAGGCAGCCAGACATCATCCTGCTTTCACGTTGTGCACTATGGAAGTGGAAGAACTTAAGTACTCGCACAGTCAACAGAAGAGCTTGGAAAACAGTAAAGAAAATTCCAATAGAATAGAAGAGAAAAGGCTTAACAAGACTGAAAAGTGACTATCATAAAGAGTTAGACAAGCAAAGCCCAAGGTGCTCTTTTTATGAGTTTGACAGCTTTGGGTGAGACGCAGCTCGCGAGATTTAACGTTTGAATTGTTAGAGGAAATGAAAAAAAAAAGCTGTACCAAAGATACTCTAGAGAGTATGTGTAATATGGAATAACCTAAATCTGACGTGTTGGTCAGATGTGGAAGAAATAAAACCAACTGAGATATATTTTTCATTTATATTTATTTATTTTTCAAGTGAAACAAAATGCTGGCTACGAAAAGTGCTCAAGAAGTTACGTCGTGTGAAGAACATTAACTGATAACAGATAAAGCTAAGAAACCTACACATACATTATTGCGTATATTCGATGGCATTATAATCATTTAAATGTATTTTGACATTTGCAAATAAATATAAATTGGTTAGTGTCCACTTTATTCTATTTTTCGTTTCTCTCGTTAAGGATATCCTCAAGGGCTATCTGTTAAGGGAGAAACTGGAGAAAATGCTATAGTTAACAGCACCCTCCGCCAACTGCTCAAATCGAACACTGGGATTTGATCGTCACTTTTATAACACACCCATGAATCCAAAGTTCATAATATTACGTCACGTGCCCCCCAGTGGCTCAGCGGTATGTCTGCGGACTTACACGCTAAAATCCGGGTTTCGATACCCGTCGTGGGCAGAGCACAGATAGCCCATTGTGTAGCTTTGTGCTTAATTCAAAACAACAGCAACAACAAAATTACGTCACGTATTTTTCTGTTTCTTCACCACAACGGACGTCATTCGAGAAGGCAGTGAACCCCACAGCATCTACTCACCTGAAAACAGTCTCACTGGTTTTCTCTCAAGTAAAAAAAAAAATAATAATAATAATGAAAGAAAATGTCAATTAAAATCGAAATTCAAATGATTATAATAATTATAGCACAGACTGGTGTCAACCATAGAAAAGAGTTAAGATAAATAAAAAATTAAAGACAATTAAATACTTTCAAAGCTAAGCCTTTTCTACATATTCTAACAAAAGACAGAGAGGTTAGTAATAACCCTCGAAGCAGAAATCTAGCAATCACTTGACGTTAAGCAAATTAATGTGCAGGACTAGTAGGGAACGATAGTTTCTGAACATTCCGTTTTGGAAATAATACACATGTTGTTCCTTCTTCTTTTAAACAAAATTCCCGCCATATTAACATGATAAAAACAATTAATCACCCTAGCAACTAGGCTACATCTGACCCAAGATTCACATTGTTCACACCACTACGAACCACAGTAGAGCATAAAGCGATGAAAATTTGTTCAAGTGACATGAAAAAAATCACTTACTTGGAGAGATAGAAAAAATAAAGTGAGGGGAGGGTAAGGGTTAACCAGTTCATGGGTTAAGACCCAGAACATAACCAATCAAATCAGCATGTTTCAAATAAATCTATCATTAACTAATGAATAAATTAAATAACAGAATTGACAAAGTAACAATAATAGAGGTCAAACAAAAATATACTGAAGGTGGAATATTTATGTATTTAGACAATGTAACAATACTAGATGTGATGCAAAACCATACAAATAATGAATGTATAATATTTATGTCTTTAGGGAATGTAACAATACTAAATGTGATGCAGAACTATAAATATACTGAATAAAGAATATTTATGTATTTAGAAAATCTAACAATACTAAATGTCATGTAAGAATATAAATACACTGAAAGTTAGAATATTTATACCTTTAGACAATGTAACAATGCTATAAATCAAACAATAAATATCATGAAGATAAAAATATTTATGTGTTTGGAAAATGTAAAATACTAAATGGATGTAAAAATATAAAAATACTGAAAATAAGAATATTTATGTCTTTAGACAATGTAACAATACTAGATGTGATGTAAAAATATAAATATACTGAACGTAAGAATATTTTTGTATTAAAACAATATAACAATCTTAGATGTGATGCAAAACTATAAATACACTGAATATAGAATATTTATGTCTTAGGCAATGTAACAAAAAATGAAATATAAAACTATAAACATAGTGAAAATAAGAATATTTATGCTTTTACACAGTGTAGCAATACTTGAAATCAAAGAATAATTATAATGAAGATAAGAATATTTTTATCAGTAGGCAATGCAACAATACTAGATGTCATGCAAAACTATGAATATACTTATTCTTGAATATTTATATCTTTAGACAATGTAACAATAGGTATAATGAAGATCAGAATATTTATGTATTCGGAAAATGTAACGATACTAAATGTGATGTAAAAATATAAATTTACTGAAAAGAAGAATATTTATGTATTTAGACAATGTAACAATACTAGATGTAATGTAAAAATATAAATATTCTGAATGTAAGAATATTTATATATTGAGATAATGTAATAATACTAGTGGTCAAACAATAAATACAATAAAGGTAGCAATATTTATGCCTTTGGAAAATTTAACAATATTAAATGTGATGTAAAAATAGAAATATACAGACGGTAAGAATCTTTATTTATTTAGAAAATGTAACAATCGGAGATTTGATGCCAAACTGTAAATATAGTAAATTTAGAATATTTATTCTTTAGACACTGTAAAAATACTAGAAACCAAAGAATAAATATAATGAAGATAAGAATATTTATATCAGTAGAAAATGTAACAATATGAGATACGATGTAAAAATATAAATATACTGAAGGTAAAAATATTTATTTCTCTGGACAAAGTAACAATACTAGATGTAATGCAAAACCATAAATATACTTAATGTAGAATATTAATGTCTTTGGAAAAGGTAACAATACTAGAACTGATGGAAAGCTATAAGCATATTGAAGGTAGAATATTTATTTCTTTAGATAAATGAACGACACTAGATGAGATATAAAACTATAAATATACTGAAGATATGAATATTTATGTATTTAGACAATGTAACAAATACTAGAAGTGACACAATAAATATAATAAAGGTGAAAATATATATGTCTGTAGACAATGTAAGAATACTAGATGAGATGCCAAACTTTAAAGGTACTGAATATAAAATACTTATGTCTTTAATCAATAAACAATACTAGAAATCAAACAATAAAAATAACGAACATAAGAATATTTATGTATTTTGACAAAGTAACATACTAGATGTGATGTAAAACGATAAATATACTTAATGTAGAATATTTATGTCTTTAGACAAAATAACATTACTAGATGTGATGTAAAAATAAAAATATTCTGAAGGTAAGAATATTTATGTCCTTAGACAATGTAATAAGACTAGATATGATGTAAAAATACTGAATGTAGAATATTTATGTATGTAGAAAACGTAACAGGCCCGGCATGGTCAAGCGTGTTAAGGCGTGCGCCTCGTAATCTCAGGGTCGCGGATTCGCATTCCCATCACGCCAAACATGCTCACCCTTTCAGTCGTGGGGGCGTTATAATGTGACGGTCAATCTCACTATTCATTGGTAAAAGAGTAGCCCAAGAGTTGGCTGTGGGTGGTGATGACTAGCTGCCTTCCCTCTAGTCTTACACTGCTAAATTAGTAACGGCTAGCACAGATAGCCCTCGAGTAGCTTTGTGCGAAAGTCCAAAACAAACAAACAAAACAAAAAAATGTAACAATACTAGATGTGATGCAAAACTATAAATATACCGAATATATAATATTTATGTCTTTAAACAATGTTAAATCTGAAGTAATACCATAAATATACTGAATGTAAGAATATTGATGTCGTTAGACAATGTAACAATACAAAATACCTTATAAAAATATACATGTATCGAATGTAAGAATATTTATGACCTTAGGCATCCTTACAATACAGAATATGTTTTAAATCATTGTAAATATTGTATATAGTTACACTTACAACTTAATATAAACTTGTTGTTAAACCAGATTTTTTATCTTATTGAGCGTCTTACTACTTTTTTGTCGGTTATGACTGGAAATTGTGTGTTTTTCTTGTAGCAAAGCCACATCTGACTATCTGCTAAGCCCACCGAGGGGATCGAACTCCTGATTTTAGCGTTATAAATCCGGAGACATACCGCTGTACTAGCGGGGAGCGATGGTAAACTAAAGAACATGAAACAGAATATACCACACAGACTTCTTCAGTTCGTGAATAATTTTTACAGTGAGGTACATGATTATTGAATGGAAACCATTATTTATAAAGCACTTAATTTTCTGAGGTCCGTTTGTGTTTCATTTTCAATTTTCATAACTAATTTTGTGAACGTAGTTAATACATTTTAAAGATTTTGTTTTATATCAATCGCATGTTTTTCGTATTTCTTCATGCAAACACATAATTTTCATAAAAAAAGTTAAGAAGAAATGTGTTTATCGTTTTAAGTATTTTAAAACATAAGAATATAACTTCAAAAACATAGGCACTTTAACAATAGGAACGGCGAATTGTGTCGAAAGTAGCAATATAATGTCAAAAGCTTAGGCGAATAAACAATGAAATAACAATCTATGAGGAATAAACTGAAGTTTATGAAATAAAAGAATTATTTTCCTTTTTGCAAAAATACTAACAGTAACCTAATACACTCTGGTTACAGAAACAAAATCAGTCGATAATGTAAGTTGTATCTCAAACCGACAGGGAAATAATATGTTTTCAAAATATATAAAACCTTTAAAATATTGAAAAGCTACCATTATAAAACGTGATATTGATAAATAAGTACCGATAAGAACAATGGTTGGTCAATATACCACTGGTTTTAGTTTTGAACTTTGAGCAACTTTGCAGGTAATCTGTTTGGGTTAGTTACGAGGTTTTGTCTGGGTTAAGCGTCTCTAATTTAATTGGGATATTATTTTACCAGCGAATAGTGGGATTGACCGTCACATAATAATATTTCCAAGGCTGAAAAGGCAATCATGTTTGGTATGACGAGGATTCGAACCCGCAACCTTAAGATTACGATATCTAATGAAACATATGTGGGAAAAGCCTGTATAAACTATAGTTGTCTCGTGTTCCACGAGAAGATCACGAAATTTGTTGTTCTCTTCAACTTGTTATATATGGAGATAAATAAAGTAATTTTATTAATGAACACAACTCAACATGTATTTTTTGTTAAATCTATCGAGAGATTTTGATAAACCTTTGCAAGAAAATTAGTTTAAAATATGTATTAAATACAAGAAAATAACGAGTGAAAATTAATACAGTCACAAGTTATTGAATATAAATTATTTGTGAAGTTTGTTTGCTTTGATTTTCGCGCACAGCTACACGAGGGCTATCTACGCTAGCCGTCCCTAATTCAGGAGTGTAAGGCTATAGGGAAAGCGGCTAGTCATCATCACCCGCCGCCAACTTTTGGACTGCTCTTTTACCAACGAACAGTGGTATTGATCGCCACATTATAACGCTTTCTATGACTGAAAATGCGAGTATATTTGGTGTGACTTGGATGCGAACCTACGACCCTCAGATTACGAATCGAGTACCTTAACCACCTGGCCATGCCGGGCCTCCTTACGCGGTCTTTTAGGTATCTATTTTAGGTCCATTATTATTTCAAGTTTATTCAAGTTATATATATGTGAAATCATGTTTAATACAGAAATAAACAAAGATGTAGATGATTTAATAATAGTGATTTTATTAACTGCCTGATAAAAGATATATAAACAATTTAAACATACGAATAAAAGGTCACAATGTTTAAATTTTAAGAATGTTTTGTATGAAATTGTAAATAATTTTATGTATTATAACAACTGTGCATCCAAGTTCTTAAACAGTAAAAAATATAATATTGGGCTCTCTGTGCTCTGCACGCTACGATCATGGAAACCTGAATTTTAAAGCCTGCAGATTTGTCTCTGAGCCACGCGAGGTCGATTATTGTAGACTGATTGCATTCAATTTTCATTTGTATTAAACAATGGAAACTTAAGGTTTATTTTTAAATATATTTAATTTATTTCCGGAGTTGTTATAAAAACAGACACAATAATATATTCACTTTATTTAATCTACGATTGAACTTCGTTTTGCAAGGCATGTTTCGGTTTGGTAAGATTAAAACTGAGAGACAGAGCGGAGAGGCCGTTTGGTAGCCATACGTTAGTATGAGCAAACAGGTAGTTACTTCCGCCACAGAAACCAGATCCACATTATGTTTGCACCCCTGTGTGTCTTCGCCGGTTATGTGGATTTGGACAAAAGTTAGCATACGTTTTCACTATGGGCAAACGTATAAGTGCTTACTTTTTAGATAGTTAAAGTTAAGTGTCAAGGGCACAGTAAAACCATGAAAAAAAATCCGTATCCATATTAATTCAATAAATCAGTCAAGAATGAAAGCACACGCTCTATCGAGTGCCACTGTAGTTCTTATTTGTTGTATAATGTAATTTATATTGTATTCTTTAACTTTTGTTGAATTTATTGACTTCTAGGGTTTAGAAAAAACTGGGTAACATTTTGAATCTGGAGAGGAAATGATCACATCGATTATGGAAGTATAGTTAAATGAAGGTATTAATGATAAATATCCACAACTGTTTTTAGAGATACAAGTAAAGATATGTCTCCTGTAAATATCGATGTATCTAGTCACATTAACTACATATGAAAAATAAAATACACGATCGGAATGTGTTTATAAGGTACTGTATCAAAAAAAGACATCGGATAGTCTCTTAGGTTTTGATACTGACTTCACATACATACACTGAAAACTCTGTCATTCTGTAGCGAAACACACCGTGGCGCTGTTAACACCCTCCACTGGATACAATGAGTAGAAGTGTCGATTGTATTCCAAGTATATTTTTCTCTAAACTGCTAGTGAATATTATTTCTCCAGATATATTTTTGCAGATTGTTTTCCTGTGTTTTCGGAATTACAATGCTAAAATTCGGGGTTCGATTTCCCGCAATGGCCTCAGCAAACAGCCCAGTATAGCTTTGCCCTAAAATAAACAAATATGTTTCACACTAAATATTGATAATGAAGCACGTTTCCTTTAGTTCTAGAACGCTGAAAGTAACTGTACGACTTGTTTTATTGATGGGGTTAAAAGATTCACTTTCATGATATTTCTCGTCAAGGAACTGTCTATTCCAGAAACGTCTCTGATATCATATACAGTTTGCATTATTTTATTACACATTCACTTTCTTCATAAAAACCCATGTGGTCATTTTTATCATCACGCACAACTTGTTCATCATTCGTATTTACAATATTGTTATTGTAACTCGGACCTTGGTTGTTTTTCTTCTACTGATTCTTTTATCAATACACTTCTCGACTGCTTCCTCTCGCGTCTCTGAATTAATTTATCAGAAGTTGGTAATTCATCACATACAAAACCACGTAGAAAGCTTGCTAAGCTTTTTGAGCGTCTAGGCCTTTTAGAATCGCAACATACAAACTCCAATTTGAACTATAATCGTATTTTTTTATCGACGGTCGTTGAAACATTCATCAGCAATTTCGATTCATCGACTTGCAACAGTCAGTGGTTTAGTGAAGCCTAATAATAGCCTAAATCGTCGTCTTTTTGGTTAGTGATATTCCTCAGAAACCAATTTGTTCTGGACCTCCCTTTCATTTATACCAACATTATCTTATTCAGTTAAATTAACTTCAAATAAATTGTTTAATATATAATATCTTATTTATTTTTATTATTTGTCATTTTATATATTTTTACAACTATGAGAATTGCGAATATTCTTCGTATAGCATATGGACCTGGGACTAACCTATATATCCTAAGCTGGCCGAAGGTAGTGATACATTAGTAGGATTACGGCCGAAAATATCGCTAACAGTAAAGTCACTCAGTTGATGAATCAATGTATTCTAATCATTATAAGTACGAACGGCACATTAAATTAGATATACTCATTACAAGGTTTGTACCTAATTACGTTAGAAGTAAATTATCGTTACGGCTTGCTTACGTCAGTTGTGAGTTTGACGTAGTGTTTTATTTCACAGAGCCAGTTTACAATACTGTTTTGTTTGTGTCTTTGTTTGCTTGAACGAATATAATTGTAAATCATTTACAATTGTAATTTATGGAGATAATGGAAACATGTAGTGCTTTTGTTTCGATAAACGTAATATACTGTGGAAGGAAACAAAAGGATTTGAGTACAGATTTTGACATCAACCAGCAAGGTTCCTCGTGTGTTAGTGTAGTCAGTTATTGAAACAGATCTTGTGACTCATTTATTGCGAGGTTGTTATTACTCTAACCAATGCTCCGAGTGATGTTCGACTTTCACGTGAGAAGCACAGTGAGGGGGGATACTCCCCATCTAGTGCACAGAATGCTTTTAGTGAGCAAGAAAAAAAATATATGCAGTAAAATTAAATAAATACATTTAAATGTAGTTAAATGAATAAACAAAATTGTGAGGAGGGACTGTTAAAAACAGCAAATCTTAATCTCAGATTATTTATATTATAACTCTAATTTTTTATCCAAAACACATTAAAATTAAACAAAATACGCTGCATTTTTTTTTAAAAAAAGATCTCAGATTACAAGCAATAACGTGGTATTTTAAAATATATCCTAGGTTTTGGAGGTGACTGAAGAAGTAGGACCCACATTGCAGTGGGGACACACCGTCTATCAGTCTTAACCTCAGTTAAAATAAGAATAAGAAAAAATATCCATAAAAAGATGTAAATAAAAAATAAAGAAAATAAGATACTTCCATTAGTTGTTTCTTTCTTATTTTGATTTTTGTCATTTTTTCAACTATATTTCGCTTCGGAATTAGCCGTATAAGTTTTTCATGCGAGGTCTGTTAAAAAAATACACGGACTGTTTGAATTGCACGGCTCCAGTTGGTTCCAGGGAAATCCACTTGGTGTCGCTAGGTTTGCACAAATCAGCTGATTACGACGTCATTTCCCGATTACAAATATCTTCATTTGTGTATTAGCTACGCGGTTTTAAGTGAAGTGCGATTTTTTCGTTTGGAGGATTTCAGAATGAATGAGTTGAAGGAGCAACGACTTGCTGTGAAATTTTGTGTTAAATTTGGAAAATCTGTGACTGAAACTTTTGCTATGCTTAACACGGCGTACGGTGATGTTGCTATGAAGCGTACGGCATGTTTCAAGTGGCATGAACGTTTTAAGGATGGTCGACAGTCCATTGAAGATGATGAGCGTCCTGGATGTCCTTCCACGTTAACAAAATCAACACCCTGGTGCGGGCAAATCGACGTCTGAGTGTCAGGGAGCTTGCTGAAGAGTGTGGGATATCAGTTGGATCTTGTTACGAGATTTTGACCAAAAAATTGAAGATGCACAGCGTTCCTGCGAAATTTGTGCCTCAGAACTCGTGAGTTTTTGGCCAAACACTCGATCACTGTTCCTCCCCCCCTACTCACCTGACCTTGCTCCTTGCGATTTTTTTCTTTTTCCCCAAACTCAAAAAACCCTTGAAAGGAAGAAGATTTGAGACGATTCCAGAGATTAAGGCAAATGCGACGAAAGAGCTGGAGGACATTACAAATGAAGCGTACCAGGACTGTTTCAACAAGTGGAAACACCGTTGGGATAAATGTGTGCGTTAAGGAGGAGAGTACTTTGAAGGGGTCCCAGACCTGTAACTTCTAAATAAAGTACATTTTGTTTTATGACGATAGTCCGCGTATTTTTTGAACAGCCCTCGTATATAAAAAAAAGAATGAGAAAAAGCTACATGATGTACTACCATCGCTGTTCCTACTGCGATGGTCGTTCCCCAAATCTTAATGCTATAAGTGTTAAGCGAGCCGCTAAGCCACCAGAGGGCGTTCAGGAAAGAAGCACCGAGCTGCATCTGACACGTGATAAAATTTTTCTCAGTGAATAAACTGAATCACTTTAGCATGACAGACGTTCAAAATGTCCTCTCCCGCCATTATTGCACGTGACAGAAAAGTTGCAAAGAATGCCATAGAATGAGTTGAGTTACTTGAGTATATTTATTAGACGTGACCAACATAAAAGTCAAGATAATATAATGGGATCCAGGGAATAGGATATCCATAATTTAAGTTGTTTATCTGATCTGATAAACAAAGTAGAATGTTTTAAATGTATCTTTTAGTTGTTTCTATAAATCTCTAGTCACATAAATATGCATGACCTTCTCCAACGTTAAATAGTTTTATTTTTCTAGCTTTAAAATCCTACAGCGCCGTCTACATTTCACTTTCTCCAGCATTAAACAGTTTATAGCGCCACGTACCTTTCACTTTCTTAAGCATTAAATAGCTTAAAACGCCGTCTACGTACCTGTTTCATCTATCTATCTGCGTGTGTATGAATCTACATATCATTTAGTGCCTCTGTATATCTTTCTATCTACATCTGTTAATTTACTTTTATTGAGGACTTAAGTGGTAATTTAAATCGATCGTAGGAGTTTCATATTCATCTTTCTCAACCCTTACCCTCAGGGATTCATGGTTTAGCAAAGAGCAGATAGCCCGTCTTGTAACTTTGTATTTGTTTTTTTAATTTTCGCACAAAATGGGCTATCTGCGCTAGTCATCGCTAATTTAGCGGTGTAAGACAAGAGGGAAGGTAGCTAGTCATCACCACCCACCACCAACTCTTGGGCTACTCCTTTACCAACGAATAGTGGGACTGACCGTACATTATAACGCCCCCACAGCTGAAAGGGCGAGCATGTTTGGTGCGCGACCGGTACTCGAACCCGCGACCCTCGGATTACGAGTCAAACGCCTTAACCCACCTGGCCATGCCGGGCCTTATAACATTGTGATTTATAACAAATAAGCTAATCAAATTTATTGACTGTTTTATACTTGCACAGCTAAAACTAGTTTCCCATTTCTTTAGTTTTTGACACGTCGTTAGATAATATATTTAATCAGAGAATTTCCATCTGTTGAAATGAAAAGTGAAACCATTTTGAATTAGGCATTCTAATACATAATAAAAATAAATCAGAAGTTTGAATCATCCAGAAAAACGTAAAAGAACTAAAGTAGGACTAGACAAAAGAAGAAACGTTATCCAATATAACTTTCAGTTCTTAACGAAATAAAAATGTTTTTACACAAGACGTCTGATATGTTGAAGTTATAGGATCTGTTTTACTGAAAATGATAATAATAAAATAAATGTAAGAAAAGACATTGAATGTCGTCACGTGACAGTATTTTTTACACAGATACGTGCCGATGTTTGACTATAGCATTTAGTTCATTTCTCATAATCTGTTTGGTGGTGTAAAGACGCCTTGTGCTAATATTTGTATAGCGTAATCGGATTACCTGAGACTAACTTAGCACCAAAGGAATCACATAGAATAGAAATAACTGTCAATCTCTTTATGATAAACAGAATAACATATCAAAGTGGCTTATCGCAAATTATCTGCGTATTCATCTCTACCTATTTATATTTATTTATCTATCTATCTATCCGTCTTCCATCCATTTATGTAGCTATAAATCTATTTATGTGTTTATCTATCCATCTATACCTGCTACTATGTGTTTATTTATCTATCTATATATTTATTTAGCTCTCTTTCTATCTATTTATGTATTTACCTATCTATGCGTCCCCATCTATATGTATCTGACCATCTTTGCGTTGATCTGAACATCTATCTATATGTGCTGTTATATACTTACAGACGTGTTCATATATTTACGTACCTGTGTCATCTATCATTCTGCGTGTGTATTAATCTTCATATCATTCAGTCTCTCTGTCTATCTTTTTGTCCACATCTGTTAATTTACTTTTATTTAGGACTTATGTGGTAAAATATAGCACGTATGTTAATGATTTGTGTATAGTATTTCTCGCTAACGTCATAAGAAACACTTGACTTAAAATGTTATCACAATTTACTTTCAAGTGAAGCGATATGGAATTCTTTCAGTTTAAACACATATAAGAACATTCTCTGAACCTAAACTGAAACTTGTAACACTACCAGCGTTCTTCTTGACGTCACCAGCAGTGATTGATTAATAAAGAAGCCTATCAATCGATCTCATTTTGAGCGAGATACAAGTCGCTGCGCAATTAAAAAAAAATATTCCTTTTGACGAAAAGTTGTTTGTTTGCTTTTAAATTTTGCGCAAAGCTACACGAGAGCTATCTGCACTAGCTGTCCCCAATTTAGCAGTGTAAGACTAGAGGGAACGTAGCTACTCATCACCATTCACCCTCAACACTTGGGCTACTCTTTTACCAACGAATAGTGGGATTGACCGTCACATTATAACGCCCCCAAGGCTGAAAGAAAGGGTGACCATGTTTGGTGCGACGGGGATTCAAACCCGCGACCCTCAGATTACGAGTCGAACGCCTGAACGCATCTGGCCACGATGGACCCAACCTCCAATATGTATGTCTGCATTCTAATAACGCTAGAAAACATGTTTCGTACTCGTGGCGGGCAGAGCACTTATATAGTCTATTGTTTAACTTCCAGACAAACAAACACGTTTCGCTCCGGGGTATCTATAATTGAACAACGTTTGTTCTCTTAGCTGATGCCCTTATCAGACCTCAATGCAGGCCTCAGTGTTTAGACCGAGACGTTATCTACATTCATACAGTATAGAATTTTAGACGCCAGTAACACAAATGTTTAGTCACCATCATGCATTCCGTGAAGTGAGGTGTTTCTTACACCACATTCTTTACCATTTTCAGCTTTCAAACGTAAACGATTTTCATAAAGGAGTTTGTTTTGTTTTGAATTTTACTCTGAGCTATACGAGGACTATCTGCGTTAGCCATCCCTAATTTAGCAGTGTAAGTCTAGAGGGAAAGACGCTAGTCATCACCACCCACTGCCAACTCTTGGGCTACTAGTTTACTAACAAATAGTGGGATTGACCGTCATATTATAACGTCCCCACGGCTGAAAGGGCGAGCATGTGTGGTGCGACAGGAATTCGAACCCGCGACCCTCAGATTACGAGTCGAACGCCTAATCTCACATGGCACAAAAGAAAGCGATATGAATAGTCTTATATGGGTGGGCTGCATGCTATATGTATTGGGTTTATTAATCGGAAACAATACAGAAGTGGATAGCTATTGAAAAATGAACCAATCACATATTGAGACACATTACTACTTTACTTTTCAGTTGAAATTTAGGCTTAGATTCAATTACGAAAGATTTCTAGCCCTTACGAAATTAAAATACATAAAATTCAAAAAGAATGAACGCATATTCCTTGTGTTATCAAAGAACAGCCATTGAGGAGTTTTCCCTTGAGTGTTACGTGATAATTAATTGGTTAAAATGTATGGCGAACATGATATGTGATCAATGATTGGCCATTATTTACTTAAACACGCAATTCTGTACGCTAATATTTTATAAACTAAGACATTCGTTGTTAACTAACACATGTTATTTAGTTTCCACGTCATTGTATATCAACGTCTCTGTACGACTTTTATCGTCACATACACGTAACTTCACAATATAATTTATAACGTCATCACAACATCGGCTGAAAAGACTGAACACTCCATATCGATTTATCGATGCAGAGATATATATTATCATAAATAAATCAAATGTTTCATGCAATTATTCGAAGCTCCAGCAATTCCCTCAATTGTGGAAGATTTCATTTTATTCAGTAGTCTTAAATCTGTCATTTGTACATTGAGACCAAAAAATTGAGAAAAGTAAACGGGGTGAAAAAGAAATCGCATTTCAGTGATGCCATCTATAAAACATTGAACTAATCTGAAAAAAAAAAGTTATTGAACTGCGCATGTGCAACTACAAAAAAAAATGCGCATGCGTAACGCTAATATACTACGACATTATCTGATACTCCCGTAGAAATATCGATACGTTCCAGGGAATTCGACTCTAAGTCTCAGAAAAAAAACAAAAAAAACTAAAGCAACTGTGAACAAGTTGTTGAGATAAGTTAGTTTCTTTGAATAATATTAAGCTGACAGAAATGTTTTGTGACGTATAATTATAGTTACTAACTGGTTAATTCACTTTCGAAAAATTAAACACTTTGAAACTTTACAACGAAAAGAAATTTAAGAAAAAAATACTTTTTTAAATTTTGTTATTTCTTTTATCGCCATGATAAAGTTCAAGTTCAAAAATTAAATTATAGTTTTCTTTATTTCGGTACCACAATACACTTCTTTCTCCACTAGATGGCAGTGGAAACAGAGATTACTTAAACGCAAAAGTTTTAAAAAATTATAAGAAGTTACACAAATTAAGAAACAGCGCGCCCTTTCGTTAATATTTCTATAAATTTATAATTTCATGTTATTCTTTTATTCAAATCTTATCCCGTACGTGTTTATTGATAAGTATGCTATTTCTGTTGTCCCCAGTAAGCTCATTTTTAGCCTCACAAGTCTTCAAACGTATCACCGAGTCGACTTTGGCGGTTAGATATATAGATGTAACTTTCACATCAAAATATTTCTGTTCATATAAATAAACATTATCAGTTCTACTCCGGGAGATGGCAACATAAATGGTGAATAATAGATGTGTATGTAAGGAAGAAGTTAAATCAGACAATTTCGTGCAGGTAACTCGAAACAACCAAATTTTAAAACCACATTTCGTGAACTCCAAGAATTCGGAGATTGATAGAGAATACGATAAAACAAAAGGTTAGAAAACAGTAAAAAATATTATTTAATAAAAAACATAATAAATGAAACTGAACAAGTCAAACCACATGTTTCAACAGGAAGAGGATGGAACAACTCTGGTGGGCAATGCTAAAATCTGAGGTCTGAGGTTCGATTCGACATGACAGACAAAACAGATAGCCAATTGTCGGAAAATCATTTTTACAGTACTAGAGAAACGAATATCATTGTTACAGTACTAAAGATGTGAATGTCATTGTTACAGTAGTGGAGAAGAGAATACAATTCTTACAGTACTAAAGACATGAGTATCATTGTTATAGTACTAAAGAGGTGAATATCATTGTTACAGTACTTAAGATGTGAATATTATTGTTATAGTACTAAAGATAGGAATATCATTGTTATAGTACTGGAGAAGAGAATATCATTGTTGTAGTACTAAAGAGGTGAATACCATTGTTACAGTACTAAAGGTGGGAATGTCATTATTATAGTAATGGAGAAGAGAATATCATTGTTGCAGTACTAAAGATGTGAATGTTATTGTTACAGTTTTAAAGATGTGAATATCATTGTTGGAGTACTAAAGGTGGAATATCATTGTTACAGTTTTGAATATGTGAATATCCTATCCAGTAGAAAAGTGTTTTCTACACAAGTCAGCGGATTCTACATCGTTATCGAGCAATATAACAATTTTTAACCATGATAATTTAACTGTCTAGCTGAAGGTTAAAACAAAAGAAACTCACCCTTAGTAGATTTAGAGATTGTCCTTAGTCACATCTTTTACAAGAACACACAATGAAGTCTGGTTTTCTGCTCATAAAACTATAAATACAGTTAAATACGGAGCTATTGCTTTTTTTTTTATATAAAGAAATGTTTTACTCTAGCGTTCTGTATCTGAGACATGGGTGCACTCGATGTTGCACTGTATCTCAGACATGGGTGCATTCGATGTTGCACTGTATCTCAGACATGTGTGCATTCGATGTTGTAGTCATTACTATGTCGACGGATCAGTTTCCATTTTGGCCAATGACACTTGCAAGTCGCCGATTGTAGCGTTTCTTTAAATGCTTCTCGGAAATCTTTATTGAAGTAAGCGTAGATTATTGGATTGAGACAAGAATTGAAGTAACCAATCCAAAAGAGAGTGTCCACTAGAGTCCCTGGTGTGAAACACTTATCTCCACAAAGCGATACTGACACGTACCATAAGAAGAAGGGTAACCAGCACAGAATAAATGCCCCCATTATTATCCCCAGGGTCTTGGCCGCTTTGTGCTCTCGTTTCATCTTGTTTATTGCTCGTTTCGTGGGGGTTGAGCGCCCGTTTTCCGAATCGTCCACACATGATGTTCGGTGGACGGGTGGAGCTAACAAGTTGGTAGAAGCCGTTTGATCAGAGCTAAACCGGGCGTCCGTGCTGTTCCGAGCGCTGCTTGGAGGTACGTACGCCGCCTGCGACCTGCACAACATTTTCTCCTGGCGGGTGGCTTCCATGTAGATCTTCCAGTAGGTAAAAACCATGATGAAGCAAGGAATCCAGAACGACACACTGGACGAGATGATGGCGTAAAGTTTGTTGACGATGAACTCGCAGGTGTGTGGGTTGAGCTGTTGAAACTCGAGGTTCTCCGATGTGGTATACCATCCTAAGAATATAGGGATGAAAGATATCAGCCCCGCAGACACCCATACACAGGTGAGCATGATGTAAACTCGGACATTGGTCATTTTCAGCGGATACTCTAGAGGTCTTATTATAGCATAATATCTATCCACACTGATACAGCAAAGATGCATTATTGACGCTGTGGAAAAAAGGACATCACACGAGTTCCATAGTTTACACGTGGTCTGGTCGAAGAGCCATCTCCCAGCAATGGTAAGACTAGCATTGAATGACATAGCAACTAAAGCTACTAAAGTATCTGCGAAGGCCAAGGAAACAATAAAATAGTTCGTTGTCAGGTGAAGCCTGCGGTGTCGGTAAACGCTAACGATAACCAAAATGTTTCCAAATACAGCGCACAATATAATAGCGCACATAACAAGAGATTTAGCCACTGTCGTAGCCACTGACTCCAACGAGTACTCCTCTAAAAATAAACTATCATTATGGGGCTCGCCCCCGCCCTGGGGATGAAAAGTAGAGTTTTCTATCTCTGACGAATGTCCGTGATTAACAGCCGAGTCTGTCATTTTCAGGTTTGAAATAATATTACTTCAGAGCGGTTGATTAAAAACTACTTTCAAAGGGACAGGTATCTTACTTACAACAAAAACAAGAGTAAGGGATCAGTAACATAGTTTCAAGTGTCGGAGTGTTCTAGTTGAATGGAGCAAGAGAGATATAGTGCACCAACGTGATGGTTAGAAGTTTATATTTATTACAGTATCATTGTTACAGTGCTGGAAGTAAGAGTATCTTCTTGTTACAGTACTGGAAGTAAGAATATCTCCTAGTTACAGTACTGGAGATAAGAATCTCTCCTTGTTACAGTACTGGAGGTAAGAATATCTCCTAGTTACAGTACAAAAGATAAGGATATCTACTTGTTACAATACTGAAGGTAAGAATATCTCCTTGTTACAGAGCTGAAGGTAAGAATATCTCCTTGTTACAGTACTGGAAGTAAGAATATCTCTTAGTTACAGTACTGGAGGTAAGAATCTCTCCTTGTTACAGTACTGGAGGTAAGAATATCTCCTAGTTACAGTACAAAAGATAAGGATATCTCCTTGTTACAATACTGAAGGTAAGACTATCTCCTTGTTACAGAGCTGAAGGTAAGAATATCTCCTTGCTACAGTACAAAAGATAATGATATCTCCTTATTACACAGCTGAAGATAAAAATATCTTCTTGTTACAATACTGAAGGTAAGAATATCCCCTTGTTACAGTACTGAATTTCATAACGTTCTTGTAGTACTGAAGGTAAGAATATCCCCTTGTTACAGTACTGAATTTCATAACGTTTTTGTTACAGTACTGAAAGTAAGAATATCCCCTTGTTACATTACTAGATTTCATAACGTTCTTCTTACATTACTTGAGGTAAGAATGTCTCCTTGTTACAGTTACGCTTCTAGTAGTTCAGGGAGCCGACGTGAAGACATGATATCCGACGTACTGAAATCTAAGCTATCCTCTAACAATTCTAGAAATTAGAGTATTCTGTACGCGGACTAGAGACAACGCTGCGCTCCCATCGGTGGTTCCCGATTGAAGAGAGTAGGTTATCGGAGAAGCCCGCATACAGAGACCTGCTGTTAGCGCCCTCTTTAGACATCGTCAAAACTAACCTTTTTCCGATTATTGATTATGACCAGCAGGCTTAATGGAACTTCCAATCCCGAAACGACACTCGGAGTCTCTTTAATGAGAAGTCTACGTCCTGAAACTCAGGGTTTTTTTTTCACCAAGAGCTGTAAAGAGAAGAGCCGTCTTAAGTCCGGATATTAAATCTCATAATACGTGTATGAATGAAACGCCTGCTGAACGAACCTTGTTCTGTTTCTTGTAAACATTGAATAATTTGAATATTAAGAGGGTACGGTCCACATGGATGTGAATTCTATTAAAAGACGTATCTTACGATTACATGAATGAAATTTGGTAATTTTCATAACGAGTACAGCTAGTTGTGGTGTTATAACGAAACTACCATCTATTTATCTCTCCAGGACAGTTAACTGTTTTACCATACTACCAGAATAATGGTAACATAACTTTAATATACTAAGGTTTTACTAAGCCTTGAATTCAAATAACCGAAGCTCTCTCCCGTGTTTCTTCAGTGAAAAGTCTGAAGACTTATGGAGCTAAACAGAAACAGCGCATATATATAATAATAATTATACATATAACCAATATATTATCATTTATATAGACTCAAATACATCTGAACTATATTAGCTTATATTATGATCTACATCCACTGTATACACAACTACATCCACTGTATACACAGCTACATCTACTGTACACAAAGCTACATCCACTGTACACACAACAACGTCTACTGTACACACAACTACGTCCACTGTATACACAACTACATCCACTGTACACACAGCTACATCCACTGTCCACACAACTACATCCTCTGTATACACAACTACATCTACTGTCCACACAACTACATCCACTGTATACACAACTACGTTTACTGTCCACACAGCTAACATCCACTATACACACAACTACATCCACTGTATACACAACTACGTTTACTGTCCACACAGCTACATCCACTGTCCACACAATTACATCCTCTGTATACACAACTACATCTGCTGTCCACAGAGCTGCATCTACTGTCCACACGGCTACATCTACTGTCCATACAACTACATCCACTGTATACACAACTACATCACATCTACTGTCCACACAGCTACATCTACTGTAAACACAACTACATCCACTGTATACACAACTACATCTACTGTATACACAACTACATCCTCTGTATACACAACTACATCTACTGTCCACACAGCTACATCTACTGTACACACAACTACATCCACTGTATACACAACTACGTTTACTGTCCACACAGCTACATCCACTCTACACACAACTACATCCACTGTATACACAACTACGTTTACTGTCCACACAGCTACATCCACTGTACACACAACTACATCTTCTGTACACACAACTACATCCACTGTCCACACAGCTACATCTACTGGCTACACAACTACATCCACTGTACACAGAGCTACATCTACTGTCCATACAACTACATCTACTGTACACACAACTACATCCTCTGTATACACTCCACTCTTCAGATGTTTAGAGACATTTTAAAAATCTATTTTTGCACCAGCTTGCTTATAAGACAGTCCCTACTAAAAACATAATCCATGAGTATTGTAATTAAATCGTTTCATTATTTCCGTAACGCCCCGGCATGGCCAGGTGGGTTAAGGCGTGCGACTCGTAATGTGAGGGTCGCGGTTTCGCATCGCGATCACACCAAAACATGCTCGCCCTTTCAGCCATGGGGGCGTTATAATGTGACGGTCAATCCCACTATTCGTTGGTAAAAGAGTAGCCCAAGAGTTGCCGGTGGGTAGTGATGACTAGCTGCCTTCCCTCTAGTCTTTCACTGCTAAATTAGGCACGGATAGCACAGATAGCTCTCGAGTAGCTTTGTGCGAAATTCAAAACAAACAAACAATTTCCGGAACTGCCAATATTATAGCTCAGAAAATAAATAATTCTGTCTTTTTTTATGATGTGTTGTAACCGATAAAAATGTACGATTACTCAAAACAATGATTCATATTCAGATTAAACGGTTTAAAAACAGTTCGATAATTAGTAAGTTAATGTAAACACTGAATTATTGTTCACTTTGATAACATATCTGTAATAAAACAACTTGTTTTTTTAAAATCGAATAGATTTGGTCAAAAAGCAAATTTATTGTCGAGAACAGGTGGCTCTGCTAGTAATAAAAACGAAAAAAGAACACCTCAGTTTCGTGAATATATTTTCGTTGTTGTTGACCAGATAGGTTCTTTATCCACGAGGCAACATGTTGACTCTTAGCTAACTAGCACATCTTTGGCTCACGAGTGCCGAGTGCATACAGAAATCCTCCATCATTGGACTAAAGCTAGAAATATCAGTTTCTAACAGAACTACATTGAAAATGTTTGGAGGGGAATTCCACTTATCAGTTCCTAATAAACCCCTATAAAACTGTTTGAAGTAATGTCCCAGTTCCCAGTTCGTAATATAACTTATTAAAACTGTTTCGAGTGATGTTCCAGTTTCCGGTTCCTAATAGAACTTCATTAAAACTATTTGGAGTTACGTTCCAGTTCCCAGTTCTTAACAGAACTTTATAAAATCTGTTTGAAATAATGTTTCAGTTCCCAGGTGCAATTAAAACTTTATTAAAAATGTTTAGAGTATGTTTCAGTTCTCAGGTCCTAATAGAATTTTAATAAAACTGTTTGAAATAATTTACCAGTTTACTGGTCGGAATACAATTTTATTGAAACAGTGTGAAATAATGTTCCACATTCCAGGTCTTAACAAACTCCGATAAAACTGTTTTGATTAATGTTCCAGTTCCCAGTTTCCAATACAACTTTATTAAATCTCTTTGGAATACCGTTCTAGTTATCAGATTCAAATAGAACTTTATTCATACTTTTTTCTTTACTAATGTTCCAGTTTCTAAGTCCTAAAAGAATTTTAGTAAAATTCTGTGGAGTAATGTTCCAGTTCGCAGATCTTAATAGAAATTAATTAAAATTGTTAGGAGTAATGTTCCTGTTTGCGGATCGAAACAGAACTTTATTAAAACTGTTTGGCGTAATATTCCAGTACCCAGGTTCTAATAAACTTTCATAGAACAGTTTGGAGTAATGTTCCAGTTTCCAGTTCCTAATATAACATTATCAAAGTTGTTTGGAGTAATATTTTAGTTCCCAGTGCAACAGTTTTTTTTAAGATTGATTGGAATAATGATACAGTTCCCAGGTGCTATTACAACTTTATTTAAAAGGTTTGAAGTAATTATCTAGTTCGAAGGTTCTAATAGAATTTTACTAAAATTGTTTGGACTAATGTTCCAGTTTGCAGATCGGAACAGAAGTTTATCAAAACGGTTTGGAGTAACGTTATAGTTCCCAGTTTTTAATAAAACTTTATCAAACCTGTTTGGAATAATTTTTCCAATTCTCAAGTCCTAATAGATCCTTAGTAAAAATGTTTGAAGAAATGTTTCAATTCCAAGGTCCCAAAAGAACTTTATTCATACAGTTTGGAATAATGTTCCAGTTTCCAGGTTCCAAGAATTACAACGAAACTGTTTGGAGTAATGTTTCAGTTCCCATTTCCAAAAAGAACTTTATCAAAACTGTTTGGAGTAAGGTTCCAGTTCCAAGTTCCTAATAGAATTTTATTAAAATTGTTTAGAGTAATGTTCCAACCCGCAGGTCCTAATAAAACTTTAGTAAAACTGTTTGAAGTGATATTTCAGTTCCCAATTCCTAACATAACTTTATTAAATCTATATGGAGTAATGTTACAGTTCACAGGTATTAACGAACTCCGATTAAACTGTCTCGAGTAATGTTCCATTTCCAGGTTCCCAACAGAACTTTAATAAAGCTGTTTATAGCAAAGTTCAAGTTCCAGGTCCTAATAGAACTTTATAAAAATTGTTTGGAGTGATGTTCTAGTTCCAAGGCTTCAACGTAACTTTATTAAAATTGTTTGGAGTGATGATCTAGTTCCAAGGCTTCAACGTAACTTTATTAAAATTGTTTGGAGTAATGTTCCAGTTCCTAAGGCAATTTTATCGAAACTCTTTCGAGTAATGCTCCAGTTTCCACTTCCTAATAGAACTTTATCAAACCTGTTTGGAGTAATGTTCCAGTTCCCAGGTCGTAATAGAACTTTATTAAAACTATTTGGAGTAATTTTCCTGTTCCTAATAGTACTTCATTAAAACTGTTTGGAGTAACGTTTCAGTTCCCTGGTCTTAATAGAATTTTATTAAAACTGTTCGGAGTAATGTTCGTGTTTCTAATATAAATTTAAGTAATGTTCCAGTTCACAGTTTCTAAGGCAACTTTATAAAAACTGTATGGAGTCATGTTTTAGTTCCCAGGTCCTAATAGAATGTCGTGTGAATAGAACGTTTCAGAATTAAAAATATTCATCTTAAGAATACAATTTCTTATTAATTGAAGAATATCGATGTTAGGTTTTTCATAGTTCAACAATATTGATGTTAGGTTTGTGATTTCATAGTTCAACAATATTGATGTTAGGTTTGTGATTTCATAGCTCAATAATACTGATGTTGGATGTTTCGTAGTTCAACAATACTGATGTTAAAATTTCCACAGTTTGACAATATTGATTGTAGATTTTTCAAAATTCAACAATATTAATGTAAGGTTTTCCATAGTTCAACAATATTGGTGTTAGGTTTTCCTTAGTTCAATGGTATTAAGAGTAGGTTTTTCCATTGCGAACAGTATTGAGGTTAACGCGTCCATAACTGAACTGTATAAGGGAATTTTTGTCACAAAGTTTTGTGATGGAACAGGCGATACGACATAATATCCTTCAAATAAACTATGGGGCGTTATTAGAGTAAAAGTCATCTCCTTATTGTAATTTATAAGTGCTCCTGACTGGCTGCCTTCTGAAAGTCGCAAGTTCGAATCCCCGTCACAACAAGTATGATCGCCCTTTCAGCCGTAGGTACTTTATTATGTGACAGTGAATCCCACTATTCGTTGGTAAAGGGGTAGCCCAAGAGAACTTAAATTTTTGAAGTATAAGTAAAATAATCAATGAAAAGTAAAACAAAAACACAGATATCTAAGTAAAATAAAACATTGTTCAATAAGAATTGTTGTTGCACAACTAAAGAAGAGAAAGGGGGAATGTCATTGTTACAGTAGTGAAGAAGAGAATATCATTGTTACAGTAATAAAGAGATGAATATCTTTGTTCTAGTGCTAAAATGTGAATATCATTGTTACAGTACTAAAATGTGAATATCATTGTCACAGTAATAAAGAGGTGAATATCATTGTCACAGTAATAAAGAGATGAATGTCACTGTTGCAGTACTGGTGAAAAGAATATCAATGTTATAGTAGTGGATAAAAGAATATCATTGTTATAGTACTTAAAAAGAGAATATCATTGTTACAATACTAAAGAGGTGACTGTCATTGTTATAGTACTCGAAAATAGAATATCTTTGTTACAGTACCAAAGATGGGAATGTCATTGTTACAGTACTAAAGATACGAATATCATTTTTATAGCACTGGAGAAGAGAATATCATTGTCACAGTACTAAAGAGGTGAGTATCATTATTACGGTAATAAAGAGGTGAATATCATTGTTACAGTAATATAAGATGGAAATATCGCTGTTGCAGTAGTGGAGAAGAAAATATCATTGTTACATTACTCAAGTTGTGAATGTCATTATTATAGTAATGGAAAAGAGAATATCATTGTTAAAGTACTCAAGATGTGAATATCATTGTTACAGTAATAAAGGTACGAATATCATTCTTAAAGTAGTAGAAAAGAGAATATCATTGTTACAGTAATATAGATGGGAATGACATTGCTATAGTGGAGGAGATAAGAATATCATTGTTACAGTACTAAAGATCTTACTATCATTGTTACAGTACCAAAGAGGTGAATGTCATTGATATAGTACTGGAAACGAGAATATCATTGTTACAGTACAAAAGAGGTTAATATCATTGTTACAGTACTAAAGATGTAAATATCATTGTTACAGTACTAAAGGTGGGAATGTCATTGTTACAGTAATGGAGAAGAGAATATCGTTGTTACAGTAGTAGAGAAGAGAATATTATTGTTTCAGTACTTAAGAGATGAATGTCATTGTTGCAGTACTGGAGAAAAGAATATCATTGTTATAGGTTTGGAGTCGTTATCCAGTTGGAAGGTTCTCATAGAATTTTACTAAAATTGTTTGGAGCAGTGTTTCAGTTTGCAGGTCCTAATGGAATTTTTTAAAAATTGTTTGGAGTAATCTTCCCTTTTGCAGATCGAAATAGACGTTTATCAATACGGTTTGGAGTAATGTTCCAGTTCCAAGTTCTTAACAATACTTTATCAAGCCTGTTTGTAATACTCTTCAAATAAACTATGGGGTGTTATAAGAATAAAAGTCATCTCCTTATCATGATTTATGGGTACTCCTGACTGACTGCCTTCTGGTTAATACTTAAAAATTAGGATTCCGCTTTTAAACCGAGCGTCGCAGGTTCGAATGCCCGTCATACCAAACATGATCGCCCTTTCAGCTGTGGGTACGTTTAATGTGACAGACAATCACACTATTCATTGGTAAAAGAGTAGCCCAAGAGTTGGCGGTGAGTGGTAATGACTAACTACCTTCCCTCTAATCTTATACTGCAAAATTAGGGACGGCTAGCGCAGAGAGCTCTTGTGTAGCTTTGCGCGAAATTCATAAAAGATTCTTGGGTGTTTAGCGACATCTTTATTGAACTAATGTTACTACATCTTAATAAACGCTTGGATATAAGGGCATTTTTAAACATTTTATTTAGGGGAGTAAACAGTTTTCACAAAATTAGAACGAATTGAAATCATTATTCTGTGCTTTAAGGTAGAAGAACCACAGATGAATAAATTCAGTTTAATTTATGAAACGATCACAACTTTACGTGGATGGGCATGTCCAGACCTGTCATAAGAATATTTCTTTATACCCAGATTCAGGCTTAAGATACAAAGAATTATTTTATTCTTTTATTTTCTAACGCAAATAGGGCCAGATCTAACGTCAAGCAAATAAAAATTTCTGATAAAATTGTGCCTAAAAAAGTTTAAGCCAGTCTCTAATAAGAAGTTGATTTTTTAGTAGCAATAATGTTAATGCAATATTAGGCTTAATCTAGCTCTACATAAGTGAGAAAAAAAGTGAAATACATGCTTGTGTGTCTTCAGCTGTTTTTCTGGTAGTTTATTATAATTTTTCCTCATAGCTACTAACGGTTATCTTGTGAAGCGATAGGCTGAAAGGGGGATTGACAGAGAACAGCCTTCTCAGGCTCCAGATAATCACTAAACTCTGCCTCGTGCACGTGTGCTCAGATTTTCATAGTTTTGAGTAATAGTTATCACTTAACTCTACAGATAAAGTGGTAAAAGCAACATTAATTTATTTAACGTTTATATACTAATTTTAATTTATTTTAGAGCTGAATTAACGTGAATAAAAGCAAACAACTAATTTGTTTGTAATTAAATACAAAACTGCACAATAAGCCATTTGTGCTATGTCGAACACGTGTATCAAAATCCAAATTTTAGGGTTATAAGACTTCAACTTATGGCTAAGCCGCTAGAGGGCGTAAACAGTTAAAGATTTGTTTTGTTTCAAAACAAAAGCCAGATTAGTCTATTTGCTGTATCCAGCACGGAAGAACAAACCCAGGATTTTAGTATCGTAAATCACCGAACTTACCACTGTCCCACAGGGTAACAACAGATAAAATGAATAATAATAATAAATTCCCTGATCTAAGAAGTTATAAGAACTTAAATTTTTGAGGTATTTGTAAAATAATCAATGACAAATAAAACAACAACAACAAATATATAAGTAAAAGAAACTCAGTTTTTGATGAAGGAAATAAAACATTGTTTAATAAAAATTATGAACGATTATATACGTAAGTTTTTATTTATTTTTTAATTTTATTCTAGTGGCTGTTTATTTAAAATAATATTATAATGTCTGTTACTATAAATTATTTTTGTTGTGTTATTAATATTCTGTCAAATAAAAGTATTTTCTTATTTGATGTTCGTTTTTGTTGCTTATTGTTTGTTTCAATACGATAAAGCTTTCGAAGCCCAGATATTATAGGCTCTCAACATTAAGATACGTATTTACTTTTGCTTTCGTAGCGCCATCTCTGAACTGAGTGTGAAGTCAACATAGTGTTTATGTATTTAAATAATTAGAATTATCAGTTTTAAAACACTGGTTTTGTGTAATATGTGTTTAGATTTAATTAACATGGATGACTGCAGTTCATAAAATGTTTTTAAATCGAGTTAACTTTATTTTTAGTGTTCACTTACCAAAGGGATTTCTTAGAAATTAAATATTTTGTTTTTCGAATGACGATTCTTCTTGGTCTAGAAAGTTTTTTTTAATTAATAAAATTCATGTCTCTGGTTAAATGTTGTGACTGGCAGAATTAACACAATTAATTTTTGTAAGTTTTTGCTTTTCATTTTTAGTTTGGCTAAGTTAAAGTCTAGAATAATATTTTATTGTTATTTAAGAGGATTGTGGATAGTATGAATTTGCTCCTAAAGGTAGCGTTACAGTATCTTGTTTGTTAATTTTTAACAAGAAAACATAGGAGAATATTTATGAATATAATACAGTAACCAATAGTCAACATGAACGTAATGTTTATAATTATAATTATTAATTATGTGTAGCTAAGTGTTAATTATTTGATATTAGTTTCTCATATTTAATTCATTCTTCGCTATGGCTTGGTTTGAGCCCCCCAGTGGCACAGTGCAAGTCTGCGGACTTACACACTAAAAACCGGGTTTCGATACCCGTAGTGGTCAGAGCACAGTTAGCCCATTGAGTAGCTTTGTGCTTAATTCTAAACAAACAAAAAAAGGCTTGGTTTGAATTTCGCGCGAAGCTACCCTAGGGCTATCTGCGATAACCGTCCCTGATTTAGCAGTGTAGCACCAGAGGGAAGACAGCTAGTCATCACCACCCTCCGCCAACTCTTGGACTACTCGTTTAACAACGAATAATAGGATTGACCGTCACATTATGAAGCCTTCACGGATGAAAGAGCGATCATGTTTGGTGTGACGGGGATTCGAACCTGCGGCTGTCGGAATACGAGTCAAGTACCTTAAGTAATTGAAATATATCAAATACCAAAGCGTATGGCAACATTGTTCTATATTGTCCTTTAGTATATCAAACAAGGTACACTTATCTTTCAAAACTGGCGAATAAAAACCTCAAACATTTATTAAAAATAGACAGTTTTAAATGAAATATAGTTTAGTGATACAAAATTACAACTACACTACTCGAATAATAATCATTAATGTTCAGAAAAAAACAACAAAACAAGTGTAATATCAGAGTCCCTAACTTTATGTTTTTATAGAAACAACAAAACTACAAATAGGGCTAACCGCTTTGAATAACCTCCACCTAACTAAAACAATTTAAACCAATAGAAGACAAAATTAAAGAAATTATCTTATCAACAATAACTTAATACTTTTTTTACTTCTGATATGAGTATCGACAAACCGTTAATCAAACTGTCACGCCAGTAGACACAAAACTTTCCAAGCAACAGGGAACAAACTCGTGACTAAGTTAAATTGTTTGTACATCTGGTAACATTGATCCATAATTGATCTCTAGGATGTCAGTTTTCCATTAAATACTGATTATGATAATTGTGTGAAATAATTCCGTAGCCACGAAATCGTGTCAAATTGTGTTCAGAAAAAAATATATTTAAGATACAAGCACGTATCAAATGCCTTGATCCTAAAAACATGCCTGTAACTATAATACTAGTTAAAAGAGGGAGCCAGTTTCATATTTCTAAAACGATATTTGGTCAAAATGGATTGTTTGGAGATATTTTGAGAAATTATTTTAATCCCTCACTTTCAAGCTTATTTGTCGAGTTCTGTTTTGTCTTTTTTCTGAGGAGGAGATTCTATGTTTGTTTCTAACGCTCACTTAACACTTGTTGGGGTAAAGATTGAAGTTGAAATGGATTAGTGACGTGAATTATCAAGTTAGTACTTAGTATCTATATTTTATTTCCCTAAACTTAATAATAAACGACAAAGCACCAAAAAAGGCTTACATATAAACAAAATGAAATAACTAATGCTCTTTCGCAATCAAAGATTAACTGAGAGTTCTTATAAGCGAATTTAAAATGGCTAATTTTATCGTGTTTCGTTAACCGTATCCATTAGCTATCTCGTCTATCAAAAACACGTTTGGGTTTTGTTAGCTATATCATGTCTATCACACAAACTGTTGACATTTAAACGGCTGTCATGTTTATCGCAAGAAACGTTGCTACGAATATTTTAGTTTACAGAAGAGATCATTTTGGAGTTAAAATGTCGTCAACCTGACGTCATTTAGTCAAACCAATGGCAAAAAGTCTCACTTCATGAGATGCTGGCCGTTTGTTTAAAATAATTCATACCTTAAAATTTGGTGAAAACTGATGTTCTGTACTCTAGCTATCTCGGTGAACGTCCACACTGTATACGGCAAAATGAACATGTTATCCTTTTTGTTCACTAGTTGGCCCGGCATGGCCAAGCGTGTTAATGCGTGCGACTCAGGGCCGCGGCTTCTCATCCCCATCGCGCCAAATATGCTCACCCTTTCAGCCGTGGGGGCGTTATAATGTGACGGTCAATTCCACTATTCGTGGGTAAAAGAGTAGCCCAAGAGTTGCCGGTGGGTGGTGATGACTAGCTGCCTTCCCTCTAGTCTTACACTGCTAAATTAGGGACGACTAGCACAGATAGCCCTCGAGTAGCTTTGTGCAAAATTCAAAAAACAAAACAATCGTGAGATGCTGAATAACTGAAATGTTTTGTAAAGGACTGTTGGTATTTCACTATTAAACTTCTACAGTTCAAAAACAAGAATAACAAAACGTCATTTTCTTCTATTTTTTAAAAAATTAGTTCGGTAATTATTAATATTCAGAAACTGCTTTACTTTATAAAACCTTTTATATTGAGATACAGATTTTTAAAAACAACAAATCTTACGAGGAGCGCCTCCAATAGAAAATATCTAGTTTTATTACGAACACTAACTTAACTATGGAAGTTCAAGTTAATTAATTCAAACTTTTTTGTATTCACACCTCTACTGAGCTACTGAGCTCAAATATCGATTGAAATTTGTTCACATATAACTTGAAGCGATCTATTAAGCCTAATTAGGGAAACATAGAGATGGTTTGTGACGACGTAAGCCCAGCAATTACAACTTATTTTCAGTAGATACGAAAAAATGAATACCAAACTTACTGTGTGATTAGTAATAGTTGCCGGTAGCACAAAGGTCAATTAATCAACAAGGAATTCTCTGTAAACACCAAGAAACATCACAAGATTAGCTTTGTATGAGACATTTATTGCAGATAGTAAAGGACAGTACAAAATATAATCTCAACAATACTGTGCACGCGTAATAACAATAGAATCCTAACAATGCTTTGCATATGTCAGAACAATACAACTTCAAGAATACTGTGTACACGTTATAACAATACAACCTCAACAATATTGTGTACCTGTTATAACAATACAACCTCAACAATACAGTGTACATGTTATAACAATACAACCTCAACAATACAGTGTACATGCTATAACAATACGACCTAAACAATACTGTGTACACGTTATAACAATACAACTTCAACAACACTGTATATTTCTCAGAACAATGTAGCCTGAATAATGTTTTATACTTGTCAGAACAATACAATCATAAAACATCTCGTATTTATCAGAACAATACAACCTTAATTAACAGCATGTTATACATATCATGTTAATACAGACTGTAGATGTAGACAACAAAAACTCAACGTGATTTCGAGGAATCCACTTGAAACTGGTAATTTGTAATGAACATAATAAATACTATACTACTCGTATCAATCATCTCTGCAATGAATTAAACAGTTAACTTATGGTCTTACGTAACAGACATCCTGTGAAACGTCACTGGTTTGTCATAAACTATCGACCATGAAATGTCGTCACCTGAACTTGCATCTACAGCCCCCTTTTACAATAATGACGCATATATACAGTGTTGAATAAATTATATTGAAATACGTAAATCTGCAAATCACGTAACAACAACAGTTGTGAAGAGCAGAGTGTACCATACTTACATTTTCACATTATTTGTAGTTTCGTAGGCAATTATGGCAGTGATAGTTGATGGCTTTTGTATTTAATAAAGAAACGTGGAGCAACTTCAGACACCAGGACTATCGAGTCACATCCCAGAAAATAAAACAAAATATTTTGTTTGAAATTAAGCACAAAGCTACACGATGGGCTATGTGCGCTCTGCAAACTGTGGGTACCGAAACCCAAATTTCTAGCGGTGTAAGTCCGCAGACATACCTTTGTGCCAATAGAGAGGGCAAAATAAAATATGTTTACAAAAGCGACAGGGTTTATTTTTTGATTAACAGTACGGATTTAGATTCTTAATTGTAGCTTTAGTACCCCACACATATAATTTTCGTATGACGAAAGAAAAGCGAGACATATTGACTGAAAAGATAGAGTATTGAAAGAATGGTGACATATGTAGAATACGAGTAGTTTTAGCTGCTTAGATGCTCTAAAATGACGTGAACTAATTTGGAAATTTTAACTGTTATTTTGACGATAAACCAGGTTCGAAATCTAATGAGACGACTCTCCAACTACTGCTATAAACAGCTGACGAGCTTGAATTACTTTATATTTTATCACCGTCATTTAAATTGTAAATTTTCCACGCATATTTCGTAACTACGTACTGATAGATGCTGTTTGTGTGTCTGTCTAAAACGAACTTTCTCTTCACAGGATCGCTTATAACAAGGAAGTGTCTTGTTTAGTTAAGCCCAAAGCTGTACAACTGGCTATTTATGTTCTGCCAACCTTGTGTATCTAAACTCAGATCTTAGTTTTTGAGCTGTGAGGCTTACTACTGAGGAGAGATCTGGTATTTATTTTTTAACGGTTAGTTTCCATTAGTTCATTTCCACAATGTTGGAAATGAATACATTATATTTCTTATTAAATTTCTTCCCGCCAAAACAAAAATATTGTAAAGGAAAGGTTAACAGACAGATTAAAACGAACGAGGGCTCACAAAGGAACATCTCCCTCTGACTTTGGTATGAACTTGGCTACGGTAAAAATTACACCTATTATGTGATCGGTATCTACACATAGCTTTCACTAATTTTAAAATGAAAGACTAGATGGGAAATACTCTCGGACTACTATTGTCTAATGAAATACAGGTATTTGATAGTTAACTTTTATAACGCAGCTATGACACCGCTCTACAGCTAGAACGAGACACGAACCTTTGATTATTGGATCACAACCCTAGAAACCCAAGTACTAGACTACGTCTGGGCCAACCGTATGTACCTAAACTTTAATAATGATCACGGCATGGCCACGCGTGTTAAGGCGTGCGACTCGTAATCTGAGGATCGCGGATTCGAATCCCCGTCGCGTCAAACATACTCGCCCTTTCAGCCGTGGGGTCGTTATAATGCCACGGTCAATCCCACTATTCGTTGATAAAAGAGTAGCCCAAACGTTGGCGGTGGGTACTAATGACTAGCTGCCTTCCCTCTAGTCTTACACTGCTAAATTAGGGACGGCTAGCACAGATAGCCCTCGAGTAGCTTTGTGCAAAATTCAAAAACAAACAAACAAATAATAATAATGGTCAAATAAGATGTAGCTCAATGCTCAGAGAGGGCGTTTTATTCACAGCGACGTCATAACAACAACAACAAAAATTACACTTCACAAAAAATAATTCAAAATATTTCTGTTTTATTATTATATAAATATCCTCCACGGTGTTTTAAAAAAAAAACCAACAAATTTATTTAATGGAATTATAACATCGACACAAAACGTGTATATGAAAAACGTCAATCGTTTCTAAAATCATTTTGGGAGCCAATAAAAGCAAGATAGAAAAAGTCAATATTGTTTTTAATTAAACTAAGGTATTCGTTTTTTAAGGCCTACCATCTGTTTGAAATGCATTAAATTTCCTGTTATCTTTAAGCTTTAATTAAAAGCAAAAGCAAATAAAAAACGCAGCTGGTACCCAATAGCTGAGATTGTATTCCGACCATCCCAACCAATAAACACATTCATACAGTTTCATTCAACATGTCTTCCGATTGGTAAATTTGAAACGTGATTTGACGTAGCTTAGCGGTTGTGGTAACTTGATGATGATATCCGTGATTATTGGTTCGTGTTCCTCTTAATCCCTCTTAATCATACCCTTATTAAAGTTTGCAAACTGAAACGATAATTCATATTTAGCTGGCAACATTTCTCATCCAGCACAGTATTCTTAGCCTGTCCATTACAGGATAATTGATACTTATGTTTTTATCAATCTCAGCATTAGTTGACACCATGGAGATTAAAAATAAACTAGCAAAAAAATTCTTAGTGACAAAATCACAAGACAAGTACCATTTCTATACATTACAGAAGCACGAAATGTTTAACTGAATATGGAATATATATGAAAGCCAACCGTTAATAGTATGAAATGTAGAATTATACATGTAAACTAACCGTTAAAACTATGAAATATTTAACTGAATGTGAAACACCCCCAGTGTTCTTCTTGTTTTCATTAAACACAAACTACGAGACGCCGAAATTGAAAGTGAGATTTGCTTCTGGGAAACTCCATAGAAATATTAACTGAAAAAGAGATTGAAGTCGTAGAACTTTCTAGAATTATTACGCTTGACAAAAAACGAATGAAAGATGACCGTCAGTGTTCCATGTATTGAAGTTGAGGATTTGCTTGTGGGGAAATTCGATTGCTGAATAGCGCGTTTTCGTGTGGTCTGCGCTAAATAACTCATGGTTGACGTAGAAAACACTACAAGGATGTGACTAGGAATGAGACAAACCGTTTAATATGGCACCAAGAAATATTTTCGGCTGCTTTAAAGACACTCAGACACAAACATCTATACTGTGGTTAGTCGAGTTTCTTGGCAAATATTTTCAAATTGAAAAAAATTTCAGTTCAGGTGGACATATTGTTGTTGAAAACTCTTACAAAATTTTAGAACTTTGCCAGAGTTGATTAATAAAAACCAGGAACAGAAACTTAGTTATTCCAGTTTGTTAAGTTGGTCAAGATGATTATATATTCAGGTCTTTACAGGAAATGACGATTATCTAACAGAATATACTCAGGTCTTCTACAGATGTAGAGTTAGACATCTCGCCCTTTCAGCTGAGGAGGCGTTATAAAGTTACGGTCAATTCCACTATTCGCTGGTAAAAGAGTAGCTCAAGAGTTGGCGGTGGGTGTTGATAACTAGCAGCCTTCCCTTTAGTCTTACATTGCTAAATTAGGAACGGACATGCGCAGTTAATTCCTTTGTGTAACTAGGCTGGAATGTTCTAAACACAAACAAAGCATCATTTACATATCTGCTTTTGTCAATGGAAAGATAAATTTATCGATAACACAAGTTGAAATAACGCTTAATTCGTTTTCTCATTAAACAAGTAACGCTAAACTATCTAACCGGCTTAGAAACCGGAAGAACATTGAGTTTAAGAAAGTTATGATAATTCATAGCTGATTTGACTCACACTGAAGACCAAACAAACATCTTGTTTCCGAGCCCTTCTAAAGATTCTGAGTTCGAGAGCTGAGCTTCCATCCGACGCTGAGTTTTGTTTTTTCACCATCAAAGTTATTTTGACTGGCGAGTCCGAACGTATGTTGTAATAGCGAAGGTCTTTTCGTTTTTTCTCCACCATTAGTTAAAGAAACATGGCTTAAATTCTATTTACACTGAACACACAACGATGTAGAGTTATAACAACACCAGCAGGCCTAATCTTACTATAAAGATTACACTTGTTTGTGTTAGTACCTAATACCCAGACTTGGCTATCTCGATTGCCGTATTTGTTTCTATGGTAACTGAAACTGTCCGGCAGTGTAAATGAGCTACTTTGTGTTCTTTTGTTGTTGTTTTGCCCGTGAGGTGGAAAAACAACATGTCCACTTTATTTATAGACTTTTCGCTCTGAATTTAAAGACACGAGTACTTCATCAGACATATGAGTAAATTATTACCTTCCACTAAGCAGGATACAATTAGCAGCTAATGAGGCCATTAGGGATTTAATAACAAACGAACTAAATGAGGGAAAACATTAGTATTAGTAATAAAAATAAGACTCGATTATAAATGTTTCTTTTCACATCGCAATTTCTAATCACAGATATGTCGAAGCGCAGTTTCATCTGGTGTCTCGTGCGATTCTAATCACTCATAACACTCTTGACGTTTCAAACTGTGACCATCAAATGTTTCTTACTGCTTATCAAATAACGTTTGTTTTACTTATTGTATAAATGTTTGATTTTTGTACAGTAATGTTCAAATCACTCCCGAGTTCTTATACTGAACGAAACTTCTCTATATCATAGACCTGCTTCAGACGAAAATTAGATTTAAACTGTTATATTTTTACCCGTTACGGATTCGATCGTTGTATAAAAGACAAGTGTAGGGAAGACATTTCAAAATAAAAGGAAGAAACATTTCTCGACTTAACGTAATTGCTACGGTTAACTATCTGTTGTTGTTTTTTAAGATGTCTCCGGATCTACAACGTTAAAATCAGGGGTTCGATTCCCCTCGGTGGGCTGAGCAGGTAACCCTTTGTGGCTTTGCTATACGAAAAACACAAACACGTTTTTTTTAAGAACTTAAACACAATCTGCAGTCTGTCTTTCAACATTTTGTGATCACTCTAGGACCAACTGTTTAATTAATCGTTTTCACCTCAGGATTTGATAAACGCAGTTTAACATGTTATTGGTGATTCTTAAACATTTAATTATGTTCATGGTTTAACATCCACAGACTTGTAATGTGTTCGTGGTTTAACATCCACAGACTTGTAATGTGTTAGTAATTTAACATCCACAGACTTGTAATGTGTTCATAATTTAACATCCACAGACTTGTAATGTGTTCATAATTTAACATCCACAGACTTGTAATGTGTTCGTGGTTTAACATTCACAGACTTGTAATGTGTTCATGATTTAACATCCACAGACTTGTAATGTGTTCGTGATTTAACATTCACAGACTTGTAATGTGTTCATGATTTAACATCCACAGACTTGTAATGTGTTCATGATTTAACATCCACAGACTTGTAATGTGTTCATAATTTAAAATCCACAGACTTGTAATATGTTCGTGGTTTAACATTCACAGGCTTGTAATGTGTTCATGATTTAACATTCACAGACTTGTAATATGTTCGTGATTTAACATTCACAGACATTCATGGTTTAGGTACAGTTTTTCGCCACCTTAACTGACATTAATTCGTAGGTCAACTTTTTTTTTTCGAGGTGGCTCGCATGCTGCTTGTAGCCCTCTATAGGTTTTATTCTGACTGTTACTTATGAAAGATAAATATTTTTTCAGAGAGGTAGAAAGTACATCCAAGACTCTGCACATACAATCGAACTGTGACGTCATGTTGTGCCTGGCCATTTTTCTTCTTCTTTAGGCCCAGCATGGCCTAGTCGTTAGGGAGCGCTCAACTAGTAATCCGAAGGTCGCGTGTTCGAATCCCTGTCACACAAAACGTGCTCGCCTTTTCAGCTGTAGGGGTGTTATAATGTTAAGAACAATCCCACCATCCTTTTGTAACAGCGTAGCCCATGAGTTGGCGGTAGGTGGTGATGACTGTCTGCCTTCCCTCTAGTCTTACACTGATGAATTAGGAAGAGCTAGCGCAGATAGTCCTCGTGTAACTTAACGCGAAATTAAAAGAAAAAGAAAAACAATCTTCTTTCTCATAATGAAATGAAAAGGACAAAGACGAATTTATTAAAAAAAATCTTTCTGTAATATAATATAAATGAAAACATGTGTTTTATCTAATAAATATTTTACCAAACGCCAAGTGTGTGTTTGTTTTTCTTATGGGCTATCTGCTGTGTTTACCGAGGAGAACCGAACCGCTAATTTTAGTATTGTAATAATCCATGAACTTATGGCTGTACCGGCGAGGAACCTAAACGCTCACTAAAAATACACTAATTTTTGTTTTTTCTAAATTAATTACAAAGTTACACAATGAGCTAACCCTGTCCAACCCTGGTAACGAAACCCGGTTTCTAGCAGTATAAGTCTGCAGACATACCGCTCGCCACTGGGAGGCGATATACGTTAAATAAGTTTCCGTCGAAAATCCATTTCTTTGATCACTTGTAGGAAGTTTATTTTAACTGAATTTCCCACACAGATATATAGGATTCATTTGTTCACTACTGTTTTTAGTTTTGAATTGATAGGCTAATAAATGCGTAGTTGCGAACTCTTACACAACACATGCGCAACCGAATAATAGATTTAACCTAGGCTCCTATGAAGTACTCTTCTCCTCAAAACGTGGAGGTCGTTTTCGTGACAAATTAAAGTCAAGATTTGCAGTCCGAACAAGCTATTCGGCTACGACTGGTAGGCATCCTAGAGTGAAACTGTTGTCCTCAAGCGCCAGAATAACAATAATGAATTAATTACATTAATGTAAATACTTTGCACGTGGAAGTGCTCTTACTGTGACGTGTAACAAAACAAATAATGAATTAGACTGCGAGGAAATAATGTTGTATTATCTTAGCCTTAGAGGGTTAAGATAGAATTGTTGAGACGAGAAACATAAATTATGTATGTGTGTGTGTTTTAGCACACAGAATTTTAATATTCATTATTTATATCACCGACTTGTTCTTTTTAACTATTCAGTCAATCATTCTCTTTAAATTAATAAAGTAGAATAAAAGAAGAATTTATTTAACCACGCATGAATACGAGGTTAGAGCGCTACACTCGTAATCTGAGGGTCGCGGTTTCGGATCTCCGACACACTAATCATGCTTGTCCCTTGAGCGGTGGTATTATAAAATGGCGGTCAATGCACGATTCGTCGGCGAAAAAAGTAGTCCAAGAGTTGGCGGTGAGTAATGGTGACTAGCTGCTTTCCTTTTAAGTTTACTCTGCTAAGTTAGGGACGACTAATGCAAATAACTCTCGCTTAGGTTTGCACGAAATTAAAAACAAAAACAAATGACTGAGAGAAATTGAGTCCCTGATTTTTAGGGCTGTAAATCCAAAGACGTCCCGCTGTCCGTGCAGATGACTTGCCCCTCAGTGACTCAGCGGTATGTCTGCGGACTTACACGCTAAAATCCTGGTTTCCATACCCGTGGTGGGCAGAGCAAAGATAGCCCATTGTGTAGTTTTGAGCTTAATTCAAAACAACAACGACTGCAGATGACTTACAGTATTATTACACTCTATGAATATTCTATGACGAAACAAAATTTGAAAACATAAAAGCTAAGTACATGAGGGATTATTTAACTCAGTTTCATGTCTAATGGGATTTCTCAAAGTTTATTCTAATAATCTTTTAACAGTCTGAAACTTAATGAAAAATTATATTATGAATAAAACAACAAATACTGACTTCTAAAACTGAAAAAAATATTAAATAAATATAATTAGTGAGCAATTGTTTTTTTTATTTCGCTCAAAGGAACTCGAAGGCTATCTGCGCTAGCCGTCCCTAATTTAGCAGTGTAAGACTAGAGGAAAGGCAGTTAATCAGCATCACCCACCGCCAACTCTTGGGCGGATAGTGGGATTGACCGTCACATTATAACGCCCCCACGGCTGAAAGGGTGAGCATGTTTGGCGCGATGGGGATGCGAAGCCGCGGCCCTGAGTCGCACGCGTTAACACGCTTGGCCATGCCGGGCCAATTAGTGAACAAAAAGGATAACATGTTCCTTTTGCCGTATATAGTGTGGACGTTCACCGAGATAGCTAGAGTACAGAACATCAGTTTTCACCAAATTTTAAGGTATGAATTATTTTAAACAAACGGATAGTTTATATTTTGTGCTGCACTAACCGAGGTATAGACAACAGTAACTAGCAATATATCTGTCCACATTTTAGCAGCTTATATGCTTTCCCTGTTCTGTTTTAACAATGATATAATTTAAACACGTTGTTTACATGTACACCTAAGACGATGAATAGACACAGAAAAATTGGATTAGAGTTAAGCAAAAAGATGCACAATGGGCTATCTCTGATGTGGCACCACGAGTAGCGAAATCACGTTTCAGCGTTATAAACGTACGGATTTCTTGCTGAGTCACCATGTGCGATAAAAATTCGTAAATTAAAGCCACGTTTTCAACATCACTTCACACCATAGTCACGTTTTTTAAGTATTGTTACGTATTTATTGTTGGTAAATTAAAGACGTGTTTTCAACATCACCATACACACCATAGTCATGTTTCTTAAGTATTGTTACGTATCTATTTTTGGTAAATTAAAGCCACCTTTTCAACATCACTTCACACCATAGTCATGTTTCTTAAGTATTGTTACGTATCTATTGTTGGTAAATTAAAGCCATATTTTCAACATCACCACACACATCATAGTCATGTTTATTAAATATTGTAACGTTTTTATCGTTGGTAAATTAACGAGAAGTTTTTGACAACACCACACACATCATAGTCACGTTTATTACGTCGTGATACTAAACTTTTAATAAAAGAAATATTTTTTTAAAAAAAATCCTTCCTTCCATAAATAAAACACAGTTTTTAATGGATCTCACTGGAAAAAACATTTTTTGTTGTGCTCTTTTCGAAAGACGTCGGCTTATGGAAGCTAAAACAGTCGATATTCTAATTTTTTTTAGTTGCGATAACCTTTCTTGGTGAGGTGTAATTTAACTTTAAAATGCAATGTTTGAATTCTGTCTTCGTCTTCACACGAGCATTATTGTCACACCAACGGTTACATTCGAACATACTTTCTCAAGTCATGAATTCACGGTTTATGACAATGGAGGCTTGGGGTGGTTCGACGTAAGTGTAGAATTACGTTATATCGTGGGGCGTTCTCTTTCTCTCCACCCTCAGAATTCCAAGCATTTCAAAATGGACCCCAGAAGTCTTCAGCGTAACAGCCGAATATGACACGAGAACCTGTCTTCATATCTTGTTTTAAAGGGCCCTAAGCACTTGAAATTTGAATAATTAAATTAGAAAACGAATGAAACGGATTATTTCACATACTTCCATTGCAATCTCCAACGAAAATAAATATCAAGTTTGCTCTTTGTTTCGCAGTTTTATATGCCTTAAGTTCTTCAGTGAGAGTTTGGGTCGGCTTCACGTCATGTTGTTTCTTTCATTTAAAAAATATTTTTTCATTCATCTGTACTTTGATATTCTAAACGAAACACTTGTCTGGAATTCACGTCATCAGCGCTAGAATGTTAAGCATTCTGAAACGACACCGTTTTATTCCTGTTTGTTTGTTACAATAAAGTTTGCCCCCCGCTAGTATAGCGGTAAGTCTACGGATTTAGAACGCTAAAATCATGGGTTCGATTCCCTTCGGTGGATTCATCAGATAGCCCGATGTGGCTTTGCTATAATAAAACACAAACACAATAAATTTCAAGTTTCTTGAACAAATAATTAGTAAGAAAACAGAAGTACTTCAAAGTGTTAAGCAACAAAGTTCTAAGACTTCTGCATGCTGCTTGCTGAAGTTTCATTCCTGAAACCGGAAGAAACCGCAACCTCTGTAGCTTCAGTTTTATTCCCGAAACCAAAGCTCGTAAATACTGTCGTTGATTTTTATGTTTTAAATTTTATTATCATGTTTGTAGAATAAAAGACAACGTTTCCATTTGTCGTTAAAATTAATAAATGTGCGGTATATTTCATTACTTATTTAATACATGAAAACATTCGTAGTTCAGGTACATCTAGAACCTGTTTCTTGTTTAAATACGAATGTAGGTTTATTTTGTTTGTTTAAGTATTTTGCGCAACACTGCTCGAGGGACAAACGTTACATCTCTCTCTAACCTCCAAATAATGAACTAGAAGGAAGACCGCTAGTCGGTGCAATCCGCCCGCCAACTATTTGACTACTCTTGAAAAACAGACTGATTGATAGGTCATAACGTCCCCCAAGAATGAATGGGCGAGTATTTTTTAATGACTTTTTTAATGATTTTTTAATTAAAGTGCTTTAATCACCAAGCCTGAAATGTTTGAATGAAACAATATCTGTAACCAGAAATTGGTAACAAGAAATGTTCAACCTAAAACTCATATGAGCTCATGCTGAAGACAAAAATTCTAAAGCTCAGGTGTTTCAATTTGGAGAGGAGACAAATGTTACAAACACTCGCTGTTTACTTCGTTACTCTGAATTAAACAGAGAAAATGACTGTTACTTTTATGACGCGTAATAAGCTTCATGCGCAGAGCGTATTTAACAGTATATTGGGGACTTGAACTGGGCACTTTCGATTTGGGGACTTGAGTGCGAACTTTTTATTTGGAGTGACATGCGCCAGAGACCTTTTAATTTGTGTGGACTTGAACTGGAACCTTTGATTCGCCACCAAACACGCCGGTCACTCAGCCACAACCTACTTAACGTGGTAGCGAACTAGCAAATGTTGTGTGTGTTTTGTATAGCAAAGCCACAAAGGGGTATCTGCTCAGCCCACCGAGGGGAATCGAACCCCTGATTTTAGCGCTGTAAAATAGCAAATGTTAAATCGGGTATAATTTCCTTCTTATCTCATTACGTGAAAGAAACGGATAATATCTTGGAAATCCATCACTAACATCAAAACCTAGCGTACTTTTTGTTCGGGCCCGGCATGGCCAAGCATGTTAAGGCGTGCGACTGGTAATCTGAAAGTCTCGGGTTCGCATCCCCGTCGCACCAAACATGCTCGCCCTTTCAACCTTAGGGGCGTTATAATGTGACGGTCAGTCCCACTATTCGTTGGTTAAAAGAGTAGCCCAAGAGTTGGCGGTGGGTGGTGATGACTAGCTACCTTCCCTCTAATCTTACACTGATAAATTAGGGAGGGCTAGCACAGATAGCCCTTGAGTAGCTTTGTACGTAAGTCAAAAACAAACAACTTTTTCTTTTGGGTTTGTTTTTTTTTTGTCTTCGTGCAGCTTTGCACGAAATTCAATACAAAGCACATCTCTTTTTGGATATATCGTTGCTTTGTCTTGAAATCCAGCATTTAAAAATTAAACTTTAAATTTTAAGCATCCAGTAGACGGTATTCATATTATATACATCATGGCTTCAGAACAACCCTTAGTTTTAGGACTATATATCTCACATCACATGTTTCATTCATAAAAAAGGGACAACTAGGCAAGAATAATTATGCAGTGTTCTATTTAGCTCCAATTTTAGCCAACTTTTCAATACGCCCTTTTGAATCCTAAAAGTGCTTTGCTACTTTAGTTCTAGTAATTATCTTACAGTGGGCGTGCTCTGACGTCACATCGCAATTATAACACCGAAGAAAAATTAAACTATAAAATTATAAACGTTGATTCAATGTTCCTGACATTTCATTTAAAGTACTCGTACAAATAAGCAGCTTTACGTGTCTGGAAGAAGTGTTTCACTCAACCTAGTGGTTTAAAATACGTTCCATTTAAAATTATTAATGAACCAGTTTGGTCTGTTTTTTTTTCTACCAATCTACACAAAAGCTATCTGTGCTATCTGTACCTAATTTATTATTTTAAGGCAGCTAGTCATCCTCACCCACCGCCAACTCTTAGGCCACTCTTTTACCAACGAATAGTGGGATTGACCTTTAAATTATAACGCCCCCACGGTTGAAAAAACGAGCATGTCTAGTGCAACGGGAATTCGAACCCACGACCCTCAGATTACGAGTCGAACGCCTTAACCAATCTGGCCATGCCGGGTCCCCCACGGTTGAAAGGCGAACTTGTTTGACATGACAAAGATTTGGGCCTTCGATCCTCAGACTGCGAGTCGACCACCCTAACCACCTGGCCATACCGGAGCCTTACTGTCTTTCCTTTTATTGGTTGTCATCCCCACCTCTAAAAAATCCATTCGTTATTCGAGTGTTCTCTAATGACTTTTTGAATAATGTTAAGTTGAAAAGATATTAACATTAAATGTGTTTTAATATTCTCAAGTATATTTGATACGAGAAATTCCACACATTTTAGATATCCTGTGTGTGTCAGTCTTAAAAGTACTTTACAGTTTCCGTCGCCATCTGGCGTAAACTGAATGCAGAGGTTGAAAATGTTTTACTGAAACTGTTTTGTGGTCTCACCTCGTCGTTACTGCACACATCGCCACGTCAGGTATCAGAGCTTAGTTTCCATTGTAAAAGCACACGGCTTCTCCCTGTAAGCTTTCTATGACGACTCTTCTAGTTTCCAAGAAAGACATTTTCAAGGCACTCTTGTCGACAGTTACAGTCGCTGAGCTTTACCAGCTTCTTCGTACTTTTCGTTCCCCCGCTGCAAGAGGTGAGCGACAGTTAAACGCATAAGTCGAGGAAACAATTTTTGCTCGTGCGACTTTCTTCTCCCCCTATCCATATCAAAATTCTTCTTGATTATATTACACGCTGTCATGTTCACCTGAGTCACATGGACGTCTTTTGCAACTGACTTTGGATTCACAGGTTTTAATATTTTGAAAGACAGACACTGCACTTTGCTTTCTAAAGCTAGAGTACTGCTTTTTCCAGGTCCCTTTATGGATGGTGCTGGTGTACTAGGTTGATCCTTGTTCTTTTGTTTCCCAGTATCAATAAATACCACAAAAAAGGAAACTAAACAGCAAAGTTGGCACTTGTACGTATTATATCATATATTTATTTTTCCATTCGACTATGAAATGTGATTATTTAGTAGATAAGACGGGTCATTTCCTACAAGAGTTTCTACTCGGGGTATATTAGTAAACAAATATTGTATATAAAAAGTAGTCCAGTTTTAAACAAGAATAGTACAGTGGTCATGAGTTTCTACAAAGGGTATGTTAGTAAACAAATATTGTACACAAAAAATAGCCCAGTTTTAAACTAGACGGGTACAGTGGTCATGGGTTTTCTGCTAGGGGAATGTTAGCAAATAAAATAATAAAAGTGTTAACCTTAGGGTTTTCTAAATGTGTAACTTTTTTCTTCAGGGGCTAACTAGAAATGAAAATAATCAAAACCACATTTTAAACCAGACTTGTAAGAAGCTCCTATATTTCTTTTAGGGATTTGTTGGAAAGTAAAGATTTTACATCACAACTAATATAGTGTAATTTATTTCCAAGATTTGAAGTTTATAGTTCAGAAATATCCAAGTTGACTTATTCATTACTACCTACCTGTCTGTTATAATTAACTGAAAATCATGATATTTCACTCTCATATATCCAATATTTAGTACTATCTATCTTGTTGAGCATGTATTCTGTTATACCTTATCAAATCTCCGCACGAGATGTTCAGCCAATCTTTTTTTATTTAAATGATCTTTGCTTTGTTAGTCACAGCAAATAAATAATTTTTAATATAGTTTCTCTTGTTTTCTTTGTGTAACTATTTAATATATTCTTCAAAAAAAGAAACTCAAAAGGAATATTTTTTATTTTGAAGAGAATTATATGTAATAACGTTACAAGCTCAGAGTATGTGATGTTACACGTGTTAAGACACTGATTGTCAGACCAAAATGACAATAAAAGTTGTGCACTTTGAAAACTGAGGAAAACATCGGATATTTCGCCAAAACGCATTCGTGTCCAATAAATTTGTTTGAGAGATCTGCATGTTTTGCAAGTGCAACATGTGCAAAATCCCTATAAAAGTGACGGGTTTTCGGTTTCCATAGCTCAGTGTTAGGTCACCGACACGCAATACAGTTACGCCAAGATTGGCTGAAGCACAACGCAACAACGCCATTGGTTGTTTGGAAGCAGGCGAATCTCGATCAGATGTTGCCAGAGCTGTGAATGTTCACCCAAGCACCATCACAAGGCTACGGAATCGTCATTAACAACATGGATCAACTTGTGGCCATTCACGATCTGGCAGATTTCGTGTGACCACGCCCGCACAAGATCGCTACATCCGGTTACGTTACCATCGGGATAGGACCACCACTGCGACGTCTTCTGCCTCAACCATACCAGGGATGTGTAGGATTTTCGATCAAACCGTACGCAATCGTCGACGAAATTCTTAGGTCTCATGTGCAACCCATCATGGTGAACGTCAACGACGTTTTTCAACATGATAACGCCAGTCCTCATACAGTCCGACTCACCACTGTCTTCGTGAGACACCACAACATCAATGTTCTTCCCTGGCTCTCCAGTTCACCTGATTTAAACTCCATCGAACATCTTTGGGACGAGTTGGACCGACGTCTGCGACGGCGACAACCACAACCGCAGACTCTACCTCAGCTTGCAGCAGCTTTGCAGACCGAGTGGACAGCCATTCCAGAGGATATGATTCGTCATCTCATCACTTTCACGTGCAGGAGATGCCAAACAGTTATTGATGCTCATGGGGGCATACTTGTTACTGACGTTGAGTGACGTTAAACTTCAACTAGTAAGCATGGACTTTGCCTTTGCAGACTTCGGATGTTCAGCAGTGAATGTGCAAAGTTTCACACATGTCAAACAGAACTACCCGGAATAAACATGTTAACAATTTGTCTCCTATTTTGTCTTTTGCGTTTCTTTTTTTGAAGAGTATATTTAACCTTTGTTTTATCACTAAGACTATTATTTACTTTATTTTTACAATCATTTCTATCCAGCAGAACTAAGGCCTTCCACCAGTTTAATTATTACAGTATTGTTTACTTAGCCTCAGGTGAGTTCAGATCTTCCTCATTGAAGTTTAATCGTTTCTTATTTCCGTTACATTAATTAAAAGAAGTTAATACCGCAGCATTCATTTGTTCTAACATTTTGAAACGTTTGTTTGTTTTGAATCTCGCGCAAAGCTACTCGAGGGCTATCTGTGCTAGCCGTCCCTAATTCAGCAGTGTAAGACTAGAAGAAAGGTAGCTAGTCATCACCACCCACCGCCAACTCTTGGGCTATTCTTTTACCAACGAATAGTGGGATTGACCGTCACATTATAACGCTTTCACGGCTGAAAGGGCAAGCATGTTTGGTGCGACTGGAATTCGAACCCGCGACCCTCAGATTACGAGTCGAACGCCTTAACACATTTGGCCGTGCCGGGCCTCATCTTGAAACGATTCCCTATTTTTTCCTAAACATTACAACTCATTTGTAGACAAAACTTATGTTTTTTTCTTTTAACATTTTTACAAAAGTTTCTTTATCGTTTATCCAAACAAATGCACTTTTTAGCTGTTTTAACAACTTTAAGTTGATTAAATAGCCTACAAACTAAGTTCCATTTCATTGGTACAGATTTTTTTGGTTGTGTTTGAATTTCACGCAAAGCTACACAAAGGCTATTTGTTTTAGCCTTTGTTATATTTAACTCAGCAGTGAAATGTTAAAGAAAGGGCAGCTAATCAGATCTTGGGTTCATATAGAATAGTACAATTGATCGTTAAATATAACACCTCCACGGCTGAAAATGGGTGAGGATGTTTGGTGGGACGGAGATTATAGCCCCCAACCTTCCGATTTGGAGTCGAGCGCCCCATAACCATCTGACCATTTTATCAGTTATTTTCGGTTTTCTTTGTTGTTTTTCATAAAGCTACAAAAAATGGAGGCCTGGCATGGCCTAGCGTATTAAGGCGTGCGCTTCGTAATTCGAGGATCGCGGGTTCGCGCCCAAATCGTGCCAAACATGCTCGCCCTCCCAGCCGTGGGGGCGTTATAATGTGATGGTCAATCCCACTTTTCGTTGGTAAAAGAGTAGCCCAAGTGTTGGCGGTGGGTGGTGATGACTAGCTGGCTTCCCTCTAGTCTTACACTGCTAAATTAGGGACGGCTAGCACAGATAGCCCTCGAATTGCTTTGTGCGAAATTCCGAAAACAAACAAACAAACATAAAGAAAATGGGATATCCTTGCTCTGCCCACCGCAGGTCTCGAAACCCAAGATTTTTAGCATTAAGCTCTAATAATTACCATTATTCCGATAATTTAAAATAACCCAATAAAGCCCAACTGAACTTAAATTTTATCAGTTCTTCAGAATATACAATTAAACCATATGTATTTACTGGATGCACTAACCATTCCCAGCACAGGTGTTTAGATCACTTGAAATAAGTATTTAAAGACACAAAGAAATTTCTTTTAAAGAACATTCATTTAAAAACAATCAATTTTCACAACATTATATATTTATTTATTTATTTATGTTCAATACCAAAGACCGCCCTATCTGACCCTCTAATGACGTATTTACATACTTAACTGGATTGCACCTTATAACTCCTACCTCTCCAGAATTTTCAATGCTGAATCGTGAATTTTGTTTCAAAGTATACTTTGTCCACAACCTGATTTCTTTCCTTCTCTGATGAAGTGGACAGCCGTCAATTTCCATTTCTGTCTCTTTGAGAATAGCCACTAATGTATATTTACAAAATGGGATCTCCATTCGGATTTGATAGCTCTGAAGAAATGATATTATTTTGATTAGGCCAGATTTTTTCTTTAAGTCCAACGAGTATGTGTGCATATGAAGTTTTTGTTTTTTACAATTCAACAATGTACATTTCATTTTGTTCCTCAAAGATTACATGCTTTGTTAAACACATTTAATTTAACAGGTCGTGCTGTTAGATCATGGCAATTTTGAGATTACTTATTCGTTCTCTTGTGAGTTCCGTCTAGTTTGAGTTCAAGGTAAACGTTAGACATATTATAGCATCCATACCTTTCATCGCGACATCTGGAATATCCTCTAAAAATAAAAGTAAAAATCACCAGCCGCCAAACATTTCCGTCTTCCCTCACATCATCTGTAAATTTATGCCCTCAGTTTGTGTTGGTTATTTCTTACAAATAATTTCTCTCCGATTCAATTTTTGCATGCTTACTACTAGCAAATTGATGAAGGATATTTTGCATCGAGAATAGTGTTAAACTCGTTTTCCCTAACCCATAAACCTGCATAGGTAGAAATATTTTGAATTAAATTATTTTTATTCGTCGTATTTCCCTATGCGAGAATTCCTTTACCAAACCATGAAATTATAGCCATCTCCTCATTTCAAAAGTCGACATTGTAAACAATAACATTCTCCACTAGGGACAGATTCTTCAACCTGTTATCCCTTCTCTAGAGTCCTCTACACATTGTTACTGTTCCGATGTCAAAACTGGAACAATAAACCGAATCTACAGAGGTTTAAAAGAAATAAATAAAATCGGCACAAATGACAGTTTTGAGTTTTTCTATGACCAATTTAAAACTCTCGACCCAAGTATTTTAATATTTTTAAAACTAACTTTATATCAACTCCTGAAATACTTCTTTCGTCTTTGTTTAGCCTATTCTAAGGAGCTTCTCCACGAAACAGTTTGAAAGGGTGGCTAGAGAGGTTTATTGGGAAGAGATTGTAGTCAGCCAACATGTTCAAAAACTGCCATTTCACTTCCAGATGTTTGATTTAAAAAACAAACAAACATCTGGTACACTTCCAGATGTTTGGTTTAAAAACAAACAAACATCTGGTACACTTCCAGATGTTTGGTTTAAAAACAAACAATTGGTGCACTTCTAGATGTTTGGTTTAAAAAACAAACAAACATTTGGTACATTTCCAGATGTTTGGTTTAAAAAACAAACAAACATTTGGTACACTTCCAGATGTTTGGTTTAAAAAACAAACAAACAATTGGTGCACTTTCAGATGTTTGGTTTAAAAAACAAACAAACATTTGGTACATTTCCAGATGTTTGATTTAAAAAACAAACAAACATTTGGTACACTTCCAGATGTTTGGTTTAAAAAACAAACAAACATTTGGTACACTTCAAGATGTTTGGTTTAAAAAACAAACAAACAATTGGTGCACTTCCAGATGTTTGGTTTAAAAAACAAACAAACATTTGGTACATTTCCAGATGTTTGATTTAAAAAACAAACAAACATTTGGTACACTTCAAGATGTTTGGTTTAAAAAACAAACACAATGTTTAGCCGTGGCTATAGCTTCACCACTCAAAAGTTGCGTCTGACAGAAATAATATGGTTACGTACAGACAGCTAAGATAAATATGATGTAAAGATGATATGGAAATATAAGTATTATCCCTCGGATTTCTTTACTAACTCACATAAAACAACAACAACTTTCTGGCTTTATTTGATATATCACAACTAGTTTTTCTTTTCCATTTGTTCAGTGAGGTACTGATTCCCATATGATAGCGCATTATTAGAAACTGAAGCAAACCTCATATTACCATGATTTGTAGTTACAACCATATCTTACTGCTGTCTGATAAAAGAAATATAAAACGTAAACACATTTTACTAATTGCAGTAATTACCGAGACAGCAGGAACACGTTTTTTCCAGTTTTCGAACTCACGCAATTACCTCTCTATAAACCTGTTATTTTGTCAGTTCTTTAAAATGATCTCACAGTTTTTATTTCTACACACTAAATTTACAGAAACTTTATTCTAAAAACTAACAAACAAAGGAAACCACCAATTTGTGCAAATAACTAACAATAGGAGTTTTAGTGATTTAAATTTTCAAAGTAAAACATACATTCGCGTGCTAGAGCAAGTTTTTTAAGCTACCATTTTCTACTCTAATTCTATAAGATGCAGGCTCCTACGCCTAGAAACGCTACAAAATTACTAGCGTATTTTTCCATTTACTTTTACTCAAATGTGTACTTTTGTCTGAAAGCATCTTCTAGGAAGGAGAAGTAAAATAATGTTTACATTGATCGCTTCTCAGTTCTCTTACTGCTTGTTTTTCATCGCAAAGAAAACAAACATTACAAGGGTAAACGATTTTACAGAGTGGCGCAGAAGTTAAATTCTTAAAATTTCAGTAATATAAATTGTACCCTTGAGCGGCATTATTCTGTTCTTGCTACGAATTAAAATAGTGTTCCAAAAAGTACCCTTCAGACATTTTTATAAGACACCACCAGATGGCATATTTAGAAGTATAAAAATATTTTTATAGAACGGACTCTAATTAAAAGGTTTAAAACTAACTGTGTTATTATTCGAGAAATGATATTAAAGACGATTGTATACGCGTGCAAATGTTTTGTTATCTTAACCCTAAAGGAAGACAATTCACGACACGTGTTTCATTTGTCGATACTTACAGCTGACGCGTGGGCTAAATTAGTGCAGCATAAGCCTTCTGGCTGATGTTTTTTTAGAATTTCGCACAAAGCTACTCGAGGGCTATCTGTGCTAGCCGTCCCTAATTTAGCAGTGTAAGACTAGAGGGAAGGCAGCTAGTCATCACCACCCACCGACAACTCTTGGGCTACTCTTTTACCAACGAAAAGTGGGATTGACCGTCACATTATAACGCTCCCACGGCTGGGAGGGCGAGCATGTTTAGCGCAACGCAGGCGCGAACCCGCGACCCTCGGATGACGAGTCGCACGCCTTACGCCTTTCTGGCTGAACGAGGTTTAATGGTTAGAGTGATAGAACAGTAAAATCAGAGGATTTTTGGTTTGTGTCCCTTCCCTTAAAAACAACAAGAACTTTAACATGTGTGCTATAAATACTTTACATGTACTATAACAGAAACGGCAAATTACACTATTCAGTCAGACAAAAGTATTCCAAGAGCTGGTGTTTGGTTCTGTAAACTAGCTGTCTAGTCTATAAGTTTACAATTAAGAGCATCTGTTTGAAGGCAGCCCTTTCGACAAGCTTTGTGCCAATAATTCTGAAAATAAACAAACGAATTAAGCTGATTCAATTAGAGGCACTTCTAATGTGAGATTGACTGTCATTTTTATAGCATGGAGACGCTAAAATTGGATAGTACGATAAGTGGCGTTAGGAACCCCACGTAACGCAGCTCTTTATGATAATAAATATAAGTACGCTTATCCCTTACGAATGTCACCTGTCCTGTTATCTTTTCTCTATACAGTGGCTGGTAACGCTAAAACTCAGGATTCGGACCTTTAATTAGACCGCATTATGCAGCCCATAGAAATTTGACCAAATAACTTTTCTAATTCCCAAAGCGGTCTTAAAGCTGTGTTTCGACACAGTTTGTTTGGATCACGAAGGATAGAATAATAATAATCCTATCGTTCAAGTGTTTTCCTTTCATCCACTTTTATATCTCAGGACTAAAAACGAAACCACAGACAGAAGGATAAAAAAGTTTACAGAGTGACGTAGTTCTAAAAATTATCTTATTTCATATTCATGTCTTATTCTGAAGAGAGTTCAACCGTTTCACTGTGATGTGTCTGTCTGTGTGTGCAAGGTACAATATACTAAATACGATATATTATCTCTTCGCTGATCACACGTGAGTTTTCAACCGCTAAAGCTATATGATTTCTTCGTAAAAATACTAAAGATTGATCTTAATCCGCTGAAGTTAAATGATTTGTAGTGTTCAAAATCTATAAATGTTTCTAGCAGATATATGAAGTTCCTTATTAATTAACGTTAATCACAGTCAGAGCTTTGAGGTTTATGGTGTACCAACTGTGGCAAACCAATAATACTGTCTATTGACGTGAATAGTTGGTTAGTTTCAAAAAAATTTAGCTGAGATTTTAGAAAATTCAACTAAACCAACAACACTGGTATTAAAATGAATACATATATTGTTAATTCGTACACTACAGAATGTTCTAGATTCTTAGAGGACAGTCGGAAATTTCTCAATATACACTACATGACCAAGAGTATATGGACATCTCTTCTAATTAGTGGGTTCGGCTATTTCAGTCACATAAATTGCTAACAGGTGCATACAATCAAGCATACAGCCATGCAATCTCCATAGACAAACATTGGCAGTAGAATGGGTCGTACAGAAGAGATTAGTGACTTTCAACGTGGCACTGTCAAATTTCTGCCCTGTTAGAGCTGCCCTGGTCAACTGTAAGTGCTGTTATTGTGAACTGGAAACGTCTAGGCGTAACAACAGCTCAGCCACGAAGCGGTAGGCCATACAAGTTCACAGAATGGGACTGCCGATTGCTAAAGCACATAGCGCATAAAAATCGTCTGCCCACAATTACAACATTCACTACCGAGTTCCAAGCTGTCTCTTGTGCTGACGTTGCTTTCCAGGCCTAAGATCACGATGCGAAATATCAAGCGTTGGCTGGAGTGGTGTAAAGCACACCGCCATTGGACACTAGAGTAGTGGAAACGTGTTCTCTGGAGTGATGAATCACGCTTCATTATCTAGCAGTCTGACGGACGAATCTGGGTTTGGCGGATGTTTTTCATGGCTTGGGCTAGACTCTTTAGTTCCAGTGAAGGGAAATGTTAATGCTACAGCACACAATGACATTATAGAGAATTGGGTGCTTCCAACTTTGTTGCAACAGTTTGGCGAAAGCCCTTCTTTGTTTCAACATGACAATGGCACCGTATACTAAGCGACGTCCATAAAGACATGGCCTGCCGAGATTGGTGTGGAAGAACTTGACTAGCCATCACAGAGCTCTGAACTCAAATTCAACCCCATCGAACACCTTTGGGGTGAATTGGAACGATAACTGCGAGCCAGACGTTCTCATCCGACATAACTGATGCTCTTGTGGCTGAAGAGAAGTGAATCTCCACAGCCATGTTCCAAATTCTAGTGAAAAGCCTTCCCAGAAGAGTGCAGGCCCTTATACCAGCAAAGGGGGACCAACTCTATATTAATGACCATGGTTTTAGAATGAGATGGGTGTGACGGTCGGATGTCCACATACTTTTGGACGTGTAGTGTATACTCTTAACTAAACAAACTTTGATTTTAAGATAAATATATAATAACATATCCGTCAAACGTCATTAAAAGTTTTCAATAAAATTATCACTTTTATCTTTTAAGATGTAAACTTTCTCTTTCAAAACAAGAATATTACAAATAAGCTACAGCTTATTAAATGCAACAGAATTTGTCCAACATTAAAAGACGTCTTTGAACAGAACTATAGAACTGACTCGCATTCCTCATAAACTGTTTTTTTTTCATCTCGGATTCCAAACACAAATAATTCACTTTTATAAAAATATTCCTTGATACCCTGCAACAGGTGAAGGAATTGGGAGTTCTACAGAGTACCATGACCCACACTTTAGTTATTATGGGAATTGTTTGCAATGATATTGAATCGTTTTATATTATTAAACGGTCAACTGTTGAACTATTCAGATCTTATTAGGCATAGTTGATAGTTGGTATACAATTGCCGGGAGTTTAATACCGTATTAGTTTAACGGTCAAGTTATAAAAGGTTTGTTTTGTTTTTTTGGCTACGTCTTCGGTCAAATTTAACATTTTAAAAATTTTTATTCAGAAGTCTTACTATCACGATTACTCATTGTTTGTTTTGAATTTCGCACAAAGCTACACGACGGCTATCTTCGCTAGCCGTCCATAATTTAGCAGCGTAAGTATTCTTAGTATTCTTTCTAATGCCATCAAAGTTTTCTGAACTGGGGTTTTTGTGTTAAGGGCAAATCATTACAATAGGATATCTCTCCAATTTTCTCTCAACTTCGGGGATTCGAGTTTCGAATATATGTGTTGTGAGTCTGAACCCATGGTGGGAAGTTTTCTAGACGTGACATTAATCATGGGTTATTAAAACAATTTCGGCCCGGTGTGGCCAGGTTATAAGGACATTCGACTCGTAATCTGAGGATGGAGGGTTCGAATCCCCGTCACACCAAACATGTGACAGCGAAATCTCTTATTCGTTAGTAAAAGAGTAACCCAAGAGTTAGTGGTGGGTGGTGATGACTAACTGCCTCTCCACTGCTGAATTAGGGAAGGCTAGCGCAGATAGTCCTTTTGTAGCTTTGCGTGAAATTATAAAAGAAAAACGAAACAAACAAACCTTCGTCTAGTTGTCTCTAATTTTGAACTGAAGAAAGCACATTGCCAGCTACACCCACTTCCAACTCTTCTCAGAATGAGTAGCGCACCCGCGCTACTATTTTGTTACAATAAGTCAAGAACATTAAACTCTCCCCTAAGCTACTAACCCTCCGTGCTCCGTTTCTAAGACAGTATGGAAGAATAGATGTTGCAAGTCAACCATCTATCGATTTTTCGCTCTCTCAGATGCGTCAGTCAAACTAAAGCATTTTTTAAAAAATCATTTGTTTACATGAAAACTGTAAAAAAAATAGAGAGAATTAAGCTAACTAAGTCTTTGGTTTCCTAGATATCACTGGAGGAAAAGCATGAGCTCGGGCTTTAGGTGAATCGGTCCTCTCAGAGAGCTGCAATCTCATAGGAGAAATCAGACTCTGGAAAGGTTTACTGAAACTCTGTATAAAAAAAACAAATTTGATGACTAATTTCCGATAGAAGACGAGCTGGGAGATAGAGAGGCTAAAAAGGCATCTGTTAGATAAGAAGGTTGACGTTGGAGCGGAAAAGGTGGATCTGAAAAAAAGAAAAAGCGAAGCAAATGGAATTTTTCTTTTCTTGCTTTCTTTCTGTTTTGACGAATGTTTTGCCTTTAGCAGTTCCGTGAGAGGCTACTTTATTGTAACCGAAACGTTTCTGTCGAATATTTTGTTGATGGTAAAAATAGCTTTTGTTATTCAATTCATTAACAGAAGTAAGAGACAAAGAAGTCTTCTATCATAAATTGGGGGGGGGAAAAGCCGGTGGTTTTAGATTACATCATTGCTTATTTACACCACTCGAAGTGGTGAGGGCAAAACGAGGGGCTGGAGAAAAAGGGCGTAATGTTATTAAAGATGACGAGGACATGATCCATTTCTGTCACCAAACTGCACGACGTTAGAGACGCGTTGCTAGACGGTCATTGCGTCGTATTTCAATAGTGTCGCCAGATGGCGCGTCGTTAGGCGGACGTGATGGATGGTTATGTTACAAAATAGAAAATGTGATACCTGGTGAATCGACCATATATAAACAGCTGACAATAATCGCTTTGAATTCAACATTCGTGTAAATACCACATCTCACAGTTCTACTAGCGGACAACTGAATTGATATAATTATGAATCTGAATATATTTCTAAACTAATACTGTTACAGATCTATTTCATATATAATTTTAAACTATATAAGTACTGTCACAGATAACTTATACCTTTGCAGGAAATGGTCTCGTTATCGGTTAGCAGTGAAGGTCTCAATGAATAAGAGATAAACAGATACCAACAATTAACAGGAATTTATTTCCTTCTGTATCCTCTATCTTCGGAAAAGACGGAAGTTCTGATTAACGGGCGTTAATTTCATATAATTTATGTCGATTAACGCGAACGTATATACATAAATTATGTCATCATGTATATCTTAATGTTACAAACACGCACTGGTTGAGATAAGCTTCCCGAGATCTCAAGAGATCCTCTAGCGTGAAGACGACATAAGTTTTAAAACCTATTTACAATTCACGCATCTGAAATTACTTTCCTTCACAAATTCCATTTAGTAATATTATCTGTTATTTACAAGATACATCGAATTTTGCGCAAAGCTGCACGAAGGCTATCTGTGTTAGCCGTCCCTAATTTAGCAGTGTAAGACTAGAGGGAAGGCAACTAGTCATCACCACCCACCGCCAACTCTTAGGCTACTCTTTTAACAATAAATAGTGAGACTGATCGTCATATTATAACGCCCCTGCGGCTAAAATGGCGATCATCTTCAGTGTGACGCGGATTAGAATCCGCGACCTTCAGATTACGAGTCAAGTGCCTTAACCACCTGGCCATGCCGGCCCTTTTCACAAGAAAGACAGAGAATTTGTCGTTAGAAGGCATGTGAGTGATAAAAATTATATCAAAGCCTACACTACTTACAGTTTCTATAAATTATTTAAACATTAGTTTTAGGAAAGATTTAATCAACTAATAATTAATTATGTACCCATAGCGACCTAAAAAGACGTTCTCTACTTTGTGACATAATAATCCATCTGGTGACAGAATATAGAACTACGATATTATCATCTTTGAAGCCATCACCCCATGTAGCGGCATTCTTTAGACCCGGTCGTGCTGTTCCTACTATTATCCAAATTGAAAGGCATTTCAAAACCTTTTACACCTTTGGACATGCTAACATTTATTAGCAAATGCAGTATGCTCCACCCTCCCTCCTTCCATTCACCTTTATCGAAAATACCTTCAGAGGAGAGAATGGAATGAGTTGAAGAATGTTCTTCTAAGGATGTGTAGACATTTAATACAGACAGTACCATGATGAAAAATATGGAATCATACTTAGTTATGATAAACAGGACAGCTATTCTGTGTGAAGAGTTATAAAACTTTACCCACTCTTCAAAAGAGTATAATTAATTTCTTACTTTCAGCGAATGAAATCACTGTTAATAACAAATACCTGTAATGTTTTAATATCCACACAACAGGTTATAGGTTTCCGAGTTTAATATTATATACAACTGCACCTCTGTCTTAAATGTTTACCCCTATAAAATCCAAAGAAAGGTCAAAGTTCGTCTGTGGGTGTCTTATATAAGAGAAATTCAGACCAGAATATGTGTTTGTAATGTTTGAATTAAACCCTTAACAAAAAGTGATGCCTAAATCTAAATCAGTAGACTTACTGTTGTCCTATTTGGGAAGATACAACAACGATTTCTAAAGTTTGCCAGCGATTCTGTAGTTCATCGTTTTAAAAGTCTTTGGCTGTTGTTGTTTTTATCTTAAGAACTTATGGCGGCCACAACCGTGTTTTAATCCCTTAAATGACAAACACATTTAACTAAATAATTTCATGTAACTCTGATGGACGCAGAGAACAAAAAATTGAATTAAACGACCATCAGGTGCTCTTGGCACATTTCAGTATATAAGAAAACAGATAGCAATGATTTACGAAATTTTGATGCAATGTTTTCAACTCCCTCTTGTGAAAGAACTACAATGATGGATAAATGAAACATTTTATGGCACATTTCAGTATTTAAAATACAGATAGCGATGATTTACGAAATTTTGATGCAATGTTTTCAACTGCCTCTTGTGGGAGAACAACAATATTGGATAAATAGAACATTTTATGGCACATTTCAGTATTAAAGAAAACAAATAGCGATTACACACAACTGCACCTCTTTCTTAAATGTTTACTCCTATAAAATCCAAAGAAAGGTCAAAGTTCGTCTGTGGGTGTCTTATATAAGAGAAATTCAGACCAGAATATGTGTTTGTAATGTCTGACTTAAACCCCTCGAAAAGAAGTGATACCCTAAATCAACAAAATTCAAAAACTTCTAACTATATTAGAGTGAAGTATACATCATCCGGGTAAATATCCTTCAAGTTTCAAGATGGTAAGTTTTGAGAGAAGGAGTAACGTGCGATTATAATAATTGGAAAAAAGAAAAGAAAATGGAACATGTAGAAAGTCTAGCATCCCTATATGATAAAAGTAGCAAGCAATAAGCCCTAACGGTAGTGGTAGCCATACACATTTAATACACGTTTTCCACCAATATACAACATGAATACTCAATACCATTTATTTATCTAGCATCAGTAAAACACACATGTAGGTGAGCACAGAACATCACAGAGCTGAGAACAGTTGCAATTTTTATAATTCAAGTTTCATAATTTTATCCAGTGTTTCGTGAATCTTTTAGCAAGGTGTTTCTTTTATAACCTCCACTGCTGGTAAGTCGTTGACGGTTATCTTTCTTTTCTAAGTTATTCTGTGTTTAGAAAACAAATCTTATGTTATTCAACAAAGTTACTATTTTTAATAACGTACTTCGAGCCGTTAGAATTAACGGAGATTTTCGAATGTCGTGACGTTGGGTATTTTACTGTTTTTAATCATTATTCATACAAATATTCTATTTTTCACTTAAAATCTTCAGCACGTGTTTTTACATCGTTATTTGATGGTCAAGTTACCATAGTTTGTTTTAACTAATCTAAACTAATACATTCGTTTTGTTTTCACCTTATTTACTGATAAATTATATTTTATTGTAAAAAAGTGTTTTCGTCATTTAATAAAGTACTCGTCACGTATCAAAGTTCCAGTTAAGTATCAAACTACTCGTCATGTATCAAACTATTCGTCACGTAACGTACCTTTCACCGTTTATAAAACTGCTTCTACGTTACTACACTTCTCATCACGTTCTTATCTACGCGGGTGAAACTTCTGCACAAAGTAGAATTTTGTAGAGTTTCTTGAAATACAATATTGGAAGAAAAAGTCCTAATTTCTAAGAAAGCCTTTTTATCTTTGAAACGGACCTTGGGTTTAACAATTCACGCTTCAGGAAACGAGCTTAATTACCTCCGTAATGAGTTTATTTCTCATAATGGATTTCCGAGAATCAGATATCCTTCTTTTATCTTCCGCTCAGTTATTTGTCAACAAGTACTTAATAATTCGTTTGAAAATCCTTTCGTTGTAAAAAACATTTCAACTCTCACACCACGTTAGTCTGGCTTTTCGGAACGTATTAATTTGTTGTTATTTGCGTTCAGTGATACGTGACTTATTGTTTAAAGTTTTCCCTCTTTGATTTGTGGTTTACGTTTTGTCTTCTCTGTCTGGATTTATCCAACTAAAAAGTGTTCAATGGAGTTTGATGGTTTTAATTTTGGATGGAAATTGAAAATTACCTCACATGAATGTTAAGTGTATTGATATTCTAACCAAGGGTTTTTTGAACCACTGGTTCATCACTACGTGGTCAGTTGTACCCTAACCCACAGGTCCTGAGCCACTGATTCATCACTACGTGGTCAGCTGTACTATAACCAACAGTTTCTGAGCCACTTGTTCATCACCACGTGGTCAGTTGTACCATAACTCACAGTCTCTGAACCACTGGTTCATCTCTATGTATTCAGCTGTACAGTTTATGAACCACTTATCTTACCACTACGTCTTATAAAATAGCATATGTCTTTTGTTTTGTGACGAAAGTCGAAATAAACATAGTAAGAAAACTGGTAATGCGTCGTTTCAACGTTATGAAAACTTTTTTTACAATGTTCTCAAAATCCACAGATTATTTACGTTTAATTGCCCTTTTTTTAAACAAAATGACAGACTAAAGGTAAGACTGATAGTCAATAACGCTAACTACTAAGTCTTGTCTGACAACCAATTACTATTACCTGAACATTACTAGCGCGTACATAGTACCAAACTATTGAGCTCGTTCGTGTATTTTTGCGACAACGGGAAGCGAACATCAGATCCGTAACTCACAATACATAATCGCTAACCACAAAACTCGCACACGGTTGGATCAATAAAACATGCAACTTCAAACCTAGCTAAGTTTTGGAAAAAAGAAAAATTTCAACCTGAGTGGGAATTCTGTCGCTAGACCAGAAATGACCAACGGGAAGCATAAGGCTGTAGCAGAGTCCTCTGTCCTAAACACTTTAACGGTTATTTGTAACAGCATTAAAATATCCACAGTTGAAAATGCTACATAATGTTTATGCTGACAGAATCTTAGACCCACAGCCCAGAACGCTAACCACTAGGTCGCGCACGGTGAACTGTACATATTTAAGTTTCATTTGAACATGTTATTCATGACGTCGTACTTCTACAAAATGCGCATGCCCCTTCACATTCGTTTTTCTTGCACGGCCTTGTGATGGGGCCATTAAACAAACAATATAATTATGCACTTGGTCTAAACCAACTTCGAATCGTTAGGAGGCGCTCTGTAATTACTGTTTGTTTTGAATTAAGCACAAAGCTACACAAAGGGCTATTTGTGCTCTGCCCACCACGGGTATCGAAACCCGGATTTTAGCGTGTAAGTCCGCAGACATACCGCTGAGCCACTGGGGGGCCTGTAATTACTGAATGATGTTACATGAATTACACGGTTAAAAATGTTATGTGACACACTGATTATAGAACGTATTGTTTTTTGAGAACAAATAAAAAAGTTTTAAAGATATTAGGTTTAAAATAACCTTGATCAACTTAATTTCTCGTTCCGAGTCGTCTCTCTGGAACCTTTCATCTGGAAATCATTTGATTTAAATGTAAACGGAGTTAATTTTCATCTCGTGTAATTCCTAAGAATAACAGTACCCATTTTGGTTAGCAACAGGAGCAAGGTTGCTATAGGCAACCACCGAATTTGCTAATAACAAGGCAACCACTGTAAGTGACATCTGGGAGATTTTCTTTGAAGTTCACGAATGTGTTTGCATGTAAGAAGATTATACTAGACTGTCCAATCTCGTATTTTATAGCTATTCAGAGGAAAATAAAAACATATTTTCTACTTTTTGTGTGTATGCAAATTGTTATGAACCTCAGACGACAGACAGAAATCAGTGACACATTTCACTATTCTGCTAATTCTTCAATCACATATCTACGAATATCGAAGTTTGTTTTATTAAAATGTGTTTTAGTAAAGTAGTAAAAACTGCTAACCCTTACCTAGATTTGTTTTTCACTCTTCAGACTGTAATATCTATCTTGAAAGGGAAGTGAAAATATTAAACTTCCTAACTAGGAGACTTGCATTTGTTTATTTGTCTTTGAATTTCGCACAAAGCTACTTGAGGGCTATCTGTGCTAGCCGTCCCTAATTCAATAGTGTAAGACTAGAGGGAAGGCAGCTAGTCATCACCACCCACCGCCAATTCTTGGGCTACTCTTTTACCAACGAATAGTGGGATTGACCGTCACATTATAACGCCCCCACAGCTGAAAGGGCGAGCATGTTTGGTGCAACGGGGATGCGAACACGCGACCCTCAGATTACGAGTCGCACGCCTTAACACGCTTGGCCATGCTGGGCCAACTAGGAGATAACACATTGTTAACATTTCAAACAAATCCGTGATATTATTTCATGTTTATTTCAGCTCCAATATTTCAACAAGAGTGAACGTTTTATGGATTTTTTTAAATTTTATTTTTCGTTTTGTAAACACCAAAGCTTGAGTTTACAGCTTTCCTTAACGTTTTCCTTCATTTATTATTATTATTTGTAATAATAAAATGTTTTATTAATAAAACAACAGAGCTAATACTTGATTTAATAATTCCATATCAGAGTTGAGCCCATCAGTGGCACAGCGGTATGTCTGCGGACTTACAACGCTAGAAACCGGGTTTCGATACCAACGGTTTGTGTTTGTTTGGAATTTCACGAGAGCTATCTACGCTAGCCGTCCTTAATTTAGCGGTGCAAGACGAAAGGGAAAGCAGGTAGTCATCACCACCCGCCGCCAATTCTTGAGCTATTCTTTGACCAACAAATAATATGCTTGACTGTCACATTATAACGCTCCCACGGTTGGTGCGACAAGGATTCGAACCCGCGACCCTTAAATTGCGAGTTGAGCGCCTTAACCCCGTAGCCATGCCGGACCAATACCCGAGTTGAACAGAGCACAGATAACCCATTGTGTAGCTTTGTGTTTAACTTCAAACAAACACACCCAGAGTTGCTGTTTCGTGTGAAAAAATCAAACAAGAACGAAAACAGTTGTTTGTTTTTTTATATTTTATTGAAACCACACTACAGAAAATAAGGAGCGCAAGAACTGAAATAAAAAATTTAAATAACCAGACTTTGGTTGAATATTTGTCAAGTGTTAAAAAAACGTATTGGCGCGGTTCAGAAAATACTTTGTTTAACATAAATAAATAAAGAGAAATAAAAGAGTGTTTTTAAGTTGTTATGACACACATTTATGTAAATATACGTATAGTCTCATCTAAAGGGTATTTCCACACATATTCTGTATATATATATATATATATAAGTTAAGCAAATTATAAGTTTTTACCGTCTGTTATTACAAGTGAAAGCTATAAATACAACTGCTTCATCAGGATTATTATATTTTTACCACAATCACTACCTACAATTACAAATAGCCACGGATTAAACAGGAACATATTCATATCTGCTTCTAGCTACGAGACGAAACAAAAACTTAAGGAATATTTAAGGACATTCTTCATTAAACATTGTGTCACCAGGCGTGCATTTATTTATCTTACCAATTTCACCGTTACCCGGCTCTCCACTCTTTTAGAAAGATTGTGTAGCCCCCGTGTTTTAACCTCGTCTGACAGACAGTCAGAGAAGCAACACATCCACAGTCTTCCTGGCAATGGAGAGTGGGGGATTATCATCATGATTACTAGATTATGGCCTTTAAAAGATTCAATTTCGTCTCAATATCCTAGTTAAGAGTGAAACTAAATCTTTCATCAAGTTACATTCAACGATGTTACGGTCTTAAAACTAAGATTTACTAGTTATTTAAGGTGGTCACACCCTTCTCATTGTCTCCAAACTAATATGTCGACTTCGAAATGGAAGTTGTATCTTTATCTTCATGGGGTAATAAATATGCTATTCCTCTTTGACCTTTCGACGTCACACGGAAGAGTTAATCCAGAAGTGTGTGGTCACGTCAACATCACAATCATATTTACAGTAATTATATTTGGTCTAAGAGTTGTTGTTTTTAATCTTTGAAATTTCGACCATGCGCTGGAGAGTTAATCCAGAAGTTTGGTGTAGTCCACACCACAACCATCAATGCAGTAACCATATACTGAATAAAGAGTTGTTAACATAAAACGTGATTACACTAATATAGTGCTGATCTAACATGAATTTAATCGGCATATCATCGGTTTTGTTAAAGTTTATCAAGAAAAACAACAGTTTGATCTTAAAAAGAAACCACTGAATCTAAAGGAATCCAGTTCGCAGGTGCTCTCAATAATTCATATCAAACGCAAATTAGCTGCCAGTACAGTAGTCTGACCCGAAGAAAGACAGGGCCTAGAAGGATGCAGTTCACAGATGTTCTTTCCAACATATACCAGTTTCTGGTAGTAATTCCGAGCACACACACATAAAATATGTCAGTAATTCACAATATCTTGTTTTCGCCAAAATGTTTGTGGACAAAACAAGTTGAAATACTTTGATATTTACACTAAGAAATATAGACTGCTGCCATAATATATTTCTACATAGCTTGGTAATACAAACAGCACAATGGATACAACAACAGTATTGAGTCAGAGCAACAGCCTTGTTGGGGTATTTGTTATGTCCATCGCGAAAAATCTGACATCGTACCTTTGGGTTGTAAGTCCGTAGACTTACTGTTGTCCTATTGGGGAAGATACAACAACGATTTCTAAAGTTTGCCAGTGATTCTGTAGTTCATCGTTTTAAAAGTCTTTTGCTGTTGTTGTTTTTATCTTAAAAACTTATGGCGGCCACCACCGTGTTTTAATCCCTTAAATGACAAACACATTTAACTAAATAATTTCATGTAACTCTGATGGACGCAGAGAACAAAAAATTGAATTAAACGACCATCGGGTGCTCTTGGCACATTTCAGTACTTAAGAAGACAGATAGCGATGATTTAAGAAATTTTGATGCAATGTTTTCAACTCCCTCTTGTGAAAGAACTACAATAATGGATAAATGAAACATTTTATGGCACATTTCAGTATATAAGAAAACAGATAGCGATGATTTACGAAATTTTGATGCAATGTTTTCAACTCCCTCTTTCGGAAGACTTACAATAATAGATAAATAAAACATTTTAAAACAATCCACAGTAAACAATTAATAAAAAAGTGAATGTGTGAAATGGTTAAACAGCTTCATCTTCATTGTTAACAATCTGAAGTTTCACTTTGTCTGTTTCTGTTACGTACTTCACAGACATCACTTTTTCTGGCTGACAGACCTCTCTTCTTAAAGAATTGGTCCGTGGTAGCAAGGATTCTTGAACCGTGTCATGACCGTTGCACGTTCGCTCGTTCTTTGCACTGTTGCCCTTTCTGGGAGTTGGCTGAACCTTGAAGCACGGCAGAACCATCTTGAACTCTTTTCGGAAGTTCTCATTCAGCCAAGCATAGAGGAAGGGGTTGTAACAAGTAGAGCTCATCGCTATTGAATGTGAAAGGACAAAGAAGAGAGTCAGGTATTCCCACGACAGTGCTGGGATGTGGAAGTCTACCACCAGGTTGTACACGTTCAGCGGAAGCCAGGAAACTCCAAAGATGACCACCATGGCTATCAACATCCGGTTGGTTTTTCTGGTTCTTTCCCGCTCCAACTCCTCTTTTCTCAGGGATTTGTTCCCTGGTTTGGTCCTGGCTCGATCCCGCAGCTTCGTGCAGACCTTCAAGTAACAAACACTAATTATGATGAAAGGAACCACGAACTGCAACACAGACGTGCACAGACCAAACACTCTTCTGCTTGTTTCATGGGGCCACTCTTCCTCGCAGTATGGACGCCCTCTTACAACGATTAAGCTTATGAAGATACCGTATGGCATAGTCAGCAAAGCTGCTATGATCCAGATGCAAACAACAATCATGAGACACCAGCTCACCTTCAGGCGAGGCTGAAATGGATAAATTATGACGAAAAATCGATCAATAGCGATGGACATTAGAGTAATGGCCGAAATGTAGACACTGACGCCTTGAACGTAGGTCAGCAAGTGACAGAAGACGCTTCCAAAGATCCACTGGCGTAAAAATATATACAGAGGTGTGAAAGTTACTGCAAATGTACAGAGGAGAATATCAGAGAGTGCCAGGTTCGTGATGAAAATATTAGTCACTGTCTGCATGGATTTATTTCGGAACACGACGTAACAGACCAAAACATTACCGCATATGCCAGTGATGAAGATGATGACATAGAGGCAGTAAAAGAAAACCTGTACAGACGGGATGGACGTGACGTAATCATGGAAAGGATTGGTTTGGAAAAAATTACTGTAATTTCCGAAAAGACTATTGTTTCCGAAGAGAGTAATGTTTTGGGCTTGAATTTCGGCTATTAAGCTGTCCATAATGGTTTCCTTTGATATAGAAACCGACATGATGTAATACGAAAATATATCATTAAATGTCCGACAGGTGGCGCTTCCCTAAAATCCTACACCAACCTTCAGATGAGTTACAATCTCTTTCTCAAGTTGAAACCTAGAAACATAACAACAAATATGTATTACATTTCTTTTCCAGTAATTCTTGGGTATCACGTGACTATGACTTGTGAAATTCATTTTGATAACAAACATGTTTTTTTACGTTTTCTTTATCATTATAATTACGTTCAAGCAATAACTTCTACACTAACAAGTAGTATAATTATCACTATTCTTAATTGCATCATTAAATAATGCTTCTAAAGAAATTTTTAATTATAAATTACGAAAGTAGTAATTACAAGAGAATTGATAAAAATAGATACTTAAATAATAATTGTAAAAAAACAAATACGACAGAAAGCAGAACAAGGAGATGATATATGTTAGATTTTATCAGTTTTTAATCACCAGAATACACAAGAAGTAACTTGTCAGTTTTTAATCACCAGAATACACAAGAAGTAACTTGTCAGTTTTTAATCACCAGGATACACAAGAAGTGACTTGTCAGTTTTTAATCCACCAGAATACACAAGAAGTGACTTGTCAGTTTTTGATCCACCAGGATACACAGTAAGTTAGTTGTCAGTTTTTAATCCACCAGGATACACATTAAGTTAGTTGTCAGTTTTTAGTGCATCAGGATACACAGTAAGTTAGTTGTCATTTTAATCCACCAGGATGCACAGTAAGTTAGTTGTCAGTTTTTAATCCACCAGGATACAAAGTAAGCGACTTGTCAGTTTTTAATTCACCAGGATACACAGTAAGTTAGTTGTCAGTTTTTAATCCACCAGGATACACAGTAAGTTAGTTGTCACTTTTTAATCCACCAGGATACACAGTAAATTAGTTGTCAAGTTTTAATTCACCAGGATACACAATAAGTTAGTTGTCAGTTTTTAATCCACCAGGATACACATTAACTTAATTGTCAGTATTTAATCCACCAGGATAAACATGAAGTTAGTTGTCAGTTTTTAATCCACCAGGATACACAGTAAGTTAGTTGTCAGTTTTTAATCCACCAGGATAAACATGAAGTTAGTTGTCAGTTTTTAATCCACCAGGATACACAGTAAGTTAGTTGTCAGTTTTTAATCCACCAGGATGCACAGTAAGTTAGTTGTCAGTTTTTAATCCACCAGAATACACAGTAAGTTAGTTGTCATTTTAATCCACCAGGATGCACAGTAAGTTAGTTGTCAGTTTTTAATCCACCAGGATACACAGTAAGTGACGTTAGCTATCAATCATTAAGATATTACTACTGTAGAAACGTTGTTTACAAATAGTTTAAAATTAAACGACCATTAGATAAGCGTTGAAAATATAGTGACAGATTGTTTTGGAAAACTGAAAGTCGTTTTACAACTTGGTAAAAAACATTAACTGAAAAGCGGTAATAAAGTTTCTTTGCACAGAATTAAAGAAGATAAAAGCACAATATGTGTCCAGTGGCACAGCAGACTTACACCGCTAGGAAACCGGTTTCGATACGCGTGGATTCACTAACATTCACAAAACTTTTGACGTGTACGTGTGATGGTCCACAACTGTTACAACGGAGACAGATATCTTTGTTTCGTCACATCATGTTATTCTTTTATTACCTTAATTTAAAACATCGAATAAAATGTTCGAACTTAAGGGTGCCTTCATTCAGTAAGATATCGGAACGATAACTTTTATAACTTTGCTTTCGGTCTTATTCCTTCTTTTTTCCATTAAAATTGCTACTACGTATTGTGGTTGTTTCAACATTACGACTTACACACTTTTTCCAGTGTAATGGACAGAACTGCCACCTACAAATCTAACATCGTGATTTACCTCACTCTCAAAGAAAGTAATAACGTTACCCAAGACCGGTATAAATAACCCGCTCTTCTTTCCTACAGCTTTCTTACAGCGTGAATACAAATTACCAAATTTCCAAATAACATTCGTCATTTTTCCTTCCTCGAGGTACGAGTTACCACGTGCTCTGCGAGTTCATCGATTTCCCTAACCTACGATGCCAACACGATAACGGAACGTGTTGATTTTTTTGTTGTTGTGTGTTCGTCGTTTAAATAACTTAGACCCATGCTTCTGTTCTGGTTATAATTATAAAAATTGGCCATGGATTTTTCCGAACGATGAATTTAAAATCAGAGGGAAAAACGATGAAGTTTGTGGTAAAATCAGTTATGTAAAATGAACTATGAAATGTTTTATGACCAAAAAGTTTCTCTTTGTTCGATTTTCTCTCATTTTGTGGACGTTCTGTCTTGAAATCAAAATCTGTAAAACAAACACGTGTGGCCGACAGCCTCTGTCTAGATAAGCGTAAGGATCTTAAGATTCATTTAAACAGCAAACTAATATACAAGTTGGTAGAATAAATAGTGTCTTGAATTATTAATTGTGTGGATAAAATGACAAAAACTAATATTGTGTACATCTCCAAGTTTGTTTTACGTAATTTAGCACATGGCTACACAATGGACTATCTGTGTATCGAAAGACTGGGTACTAAGGTGTAAGTCCACATACATACCGTTGTGCCATGGGTATCATTAGAATATGTTTCACAATAAAATACCCTCACTTCAACCCAGTGATATGTTTATAACACTAAAAACAGGTTTCAATACCATTACGTTTTGTTTAATAAAAAAACATTTGTTATAAGGTGAGGAAATCCACTATCATTTGATGATGGCCACACGAGAGTTCGAAACGTTATGTAGTTCGAGAAATAAAATAATCCACTCAAAAATATCTGGACCTTTATTTAAAAACAACAGAGATAAACATAAAGTATACTACAGCACACTATAATACAGTATATACACATTTGTCTCAGTACGTATAACATTTATCTTCTCCAAATAAACGTGGGGGAGGGGTGTTGTTTCGAACAACTGTTATTTTTAAGGTTTGATATTTAAACGGTAAAACGAATATCTTACCTCCTACATAGCACAATGATATATCTGTTAGTTTATACCACTAGAAACGGGGTTTGCATACTCTTAGTGGGCAAAACGCAAATAGCCCTTTGTTATATTTAAAAGCCGTTACTGTTTAATGTTTAAATAGACAGTTTCTAAGGTTTCCCAGTTGTACGTAAAGAGTATTATTTTAACTGTCAAATTATCCAGAAGGTCTTCCTGGATGACTGATGTATTTTTCTTTTACTATATCTATTATTTATACGCTTACTGTAAAAAAACAACAACAAAAAACACGGTGATCGAAATGTAGCCTAAAACCTTGAAGTGCGTTATAAAATTGGCCTCAGGTGGCTCCAAAGACTGAAAGATCGTACGAGCACGCGCCTCTCGAGAGAGTATATGTTGACGTATACATCTGAAAGGATGGGACAGTTTATGAAGAATGTGATATAATCAGTGAACTAGCTAACGCACAAACAGTGATTTCTTCATTTAAAAAAACAACAACAGACGTTTACTAGGACAAATGGGACTCATTCAAATTGATGTTCGAAGATAGTTAAAAGTTGATGTTGGAATATAGTTAACACTTGGTGTTTGAAGATTGTTAAACTTGAGCGTATAAATATGAGTTATTTAATGAACCGATTTAGTTGAGTGTATGAGTTATTTGATGAACCGAGCTAGTTAAGTGTATAAATATGAGTTATTGAATGAACAGAGTTAGTGTAGTGTATATGTTACCAATCTGATTAGTTTTTTTCAACACAAAGCTGTACAGTGATATTTGATGTGTCGGTCCTCGATCCCCGTTGTAAATTATCTATCTTAACGTTGCATTAGTCCTCGACCCCAGTTACAATTTGTATAGCTTACTGCAGTCTGTCCTAGAACCCTTATAAATATATATGGTTCCAAAAATTAAAAAAAATTTTCTTCAACAACCAATTTTTTTTTACGAATTCTAGATGGAGTTCGTAACCCTATCAACTATACAAGTACACTTTTCAGTACCTAACTATCAGGTCATCCCTTAAGTAATATCCTATTTTACGTTCAGAAAAACAGAAAGGATTTCAAACGCTTTTAATGTTAATCAATAATGTATGTTCCATCATTATCAATTACTTCCTGCCAACGATTCACAAGCTCCTGAATGACACTTCTATAAAATTCGTGGGGTTATGGAGGAAAATAATGTAGAGAGGGTAGTTTTGACATCTTCATGTGTTCAAAGCCCTTTTCCATCAAAATAATTCTGCACTCTTCGGAATAAATGATAATCAGATGGGGCAAAATCTGGAGAATAAGGAGGATGTGGAAGTTTTTCCCACTCTAGCTCTTCTATTTTTGCAGATGTGATCCTTGCTATATGGGGCCGTGCATTTTCCTGGTGTAACACAACACCTTTTACGATTGATCAAAGCAGGCCTCTTTTCTTTCAGTGCAACATTCAAACGCTCTAACTGTTGACAATAGAAATCTGATGTAATTGTTATATTGAGTGGCAGCAACTCAAAGTGGATCACACCAAACGCTTAACAAGACTTTCCTAGGATGGAGGTCCATTTTCGGCTGTGCTTTAACCAAATTACCTGCACTGAGCCATTATCTGCGACGCTTAATATTTTTAGAAATTATCCATTTTTCATCTTAAATCACTAACCTCTCCAAAAAAGGTGAGTTACGTTCAAGAGATTGCAGGGAAGTGCAAATGTCTACTCTTGCTCTAAGATTGGCTTCTATCGAATCATGGGAGACCCATTTTATAAATTTCGACACCTCTCCAAGCTGTTGCAAATGACGGAGAACTGTTAAATGGGTTGAATTAAACTTCTGTGCTAGTTCTTCAACTGTTACAGCACAATCTTCAACAAGTGCAACCAGCAGCCAGCCATCATTACACTCAACAGGACGACCTGAACGTGACGCATCACTTAAGCTGTAGTCACCTGATCTGAACTTCTGAAACCACCTTCAACATTTTCTTTCATTAAGAGACTCCACACCATGAACACCCTGAATGTTTCGTGTAGTTTCTGCTGCATTATTGCTTGTTTTAAACTCATAAAACATTATATGTCTAATGTGCTCCTCAGGCACATTCATCTTCATGAGGATTTATTTGATTAATGACCTGAAAAAGTAGAGTTGGGCTAGTTTTTCTCATTTGTGTGAACATTTTTATACACGTCCTACTGCATATTTTAGTTATTAAAACCTTCTACAAAGACAGAAATAATGATGCACTTTCTGTATTAAATATTCGGACATTACTTATGGGATGACCTGATACATAGAGTCACACGACAACTTTCCCACTAAAATACCATTAATATACCAATTTGTGCTGCTAATAACTATTGTGTGCTTATTTCATAACCCACCATTCTCTACTCTAGTTTTTCTAACCGGAAAAACAAAGTTATATACAAATAGCAACGAAATTAATTCGCCGATATAATGGTTAAGAATATCATTACCAATACAGATGTCGTTCGTTTTATTTAATATCAATATAAATGTTGCGTTTTGTCTATAACAATAGCGTTCATATGTCGTATATACTATACAGATTTTGCTCGTGCTATCAATTATCTATACATATGTCGCCCCCTATTAGTCTTTAACTATACAGCTGTCGCTCCTTGTCATCCGTTATCTATACACAGAGAGCTCAAAAAACCCAGTAACTAATTATCCAATGGCGAGTTCAGATAATAATATGTTTGTCCTGTTTATTAATGGATTATTTTAATATTTATACGACTGTTTAGCTGACGAACTATGACTTAAGCAATTTCTCATTTCCTACCATTGGCGACGACTAGATTTTAAATACATGAAACCTGGTTCACTATGGATTCCACGACACTGGTTACTGTTATGTTTGTTTATCGTAGAAGATTACAGTACCGTATTACTGAGAAACCTAAAAACGTTGTTAGAGAATAATTGGTTTGGGGACAATGATAACAAAATTTATAAAAGTCAATTAGTTGAAATACGTGAAGGAATTGAAAAGATAAAGATATGTGAATATTGACCTTGCTTTATTTTATCCGTGTTTTATTTAATTTCTATAAAGACCCATATTATATTATATCATACAATTACGATAACCTGTATCACTATTAACAATCTTGAATAAGAGCAGTTAAGCCTATTATTTTATTTCTTGTAATTAAATTTTACGTCTATCTTATGCTGATGGAAAATCTAGGAAACACCATTAAGGAACGCTATAAAATTCAGCTGAGCTCTTTCCTGATGTTCGACATAAATATTTTACCTACCATTCGCAGTAAACAGAGAAACAAAAAAACCAACAACGAATTTATTTAGTATCTCTGTTTCCGTGAAAAGGAATAACCTTAAACTAACCTTCATCCAAACTGATAAAAATTTGCTTCCTCGTGATAAAGGTTAGCTGTCCGCCATTGCCATAACACTGAGTTTTATTGTTGTTGGTTTTTTTGTCTTCGAAGAAACAAGTCTTTTTCGACCTTTGAAGTTCCCCACAGCTACTCAAGAGGTATCTCCGCTAGCCGTCTCTAATTCTGAGGTGAAAGACCAGAAGGCATTTCAACACCATATACCATATACCCTTTTGGACTATTTTTTACCAAGGGATAGTGGGAGTGACTGTCATATTATAAAGTTCCTATAGCTAAAGACCACGGTAGTTGTCAAGTAATCGAAAAGGAATAGAATTATTATTAGTTTCAATGGGCACAACATTTACCTTTTATTGGCTCTATAAAACAACATTCTATGGCGCTCGATGGCTGTTTATTGATGCTCGCTCGGCATGGCCAGGTGGTTAAGGCACTCGACTCGTGATCTGAAGGTCGCGAGTTCGAATCCCCGCCGCACCAAACATGCTCACCGTTTCAGCCGTGAGGGCGTTATAATGTTATGGTCGATCCCACTATTCGTTGGTAAAAGAGTAGCCCAAGAGTTGGCGGTGGGCGGTGATGACTTCCCTCTAGTCTTCCAATGCTAAATTAGGGACCGCTATCGCAGATAATCCTCGTGTAGCTTTACGTGAAAATTCAAAAATTCAAAATTGGTGGTCCTAGATGAATTTCAAGTAGTAGTAAAAACAGTATCTTATTCGTCCACTCTCGAGTCAGGCTGGTTAGGGATAATACGTCAGTTTTATGACATGATGCATCAAATGGTGAAAATTGAGATTAATGAAAGGTTACGTATGTTATTACTAATTAGGCAATTTACACTAGAAAAAAAAAGTGTTACCCAATGTTAAATGAAAAGAAATGAGCTTCAGAAATTGTTTTTGGTAACAAAAACAGGACTAATTGTGCCTTTGAATGACAGGATAAAAACAAATGAGCGGATGACAGCGCCCTCTGCGAGATAATCGGCTGTTAATAGCATCTTTTTAACTATTCAATTTCACTTCGGTGTTAGACTATTTCGTAGATTCCCGTTCGGTAGGTAAGGATTAAATTTACCAAATAACGATGCTAAAATCTGGGTTCGATTCCCGCGTTAGACAAAGCAGATGTTTCCGTTGTGTGACTTTGAGTCAAAACAAGTAAAAAATAAATTTCTCCGAAGGTTCGAGTATATACGATAACAAAAAAATATGCAAATGTGATTAGACAAACGTAATGACAATAATTAATTAGAAATATAAGATTTTAATTATAAAAAAACAGAAAAAAAGACTCAAGAGAGAGTCTTCATGAACTAAATTTTGTTTTCTTGAAAACTATTTGAAATTTTTAACTACCTATCTTAACAGTTTAATTATATGAAGCCTTAACTGCAAACAAAAACCAAAGTTAATATTCCTAAACCGGTATGAATGCACCACTTACTTCAAGACCTAACAGAAGACAGAGACCAAACAAGATATCTTCAAAGATGATTTAACCCCCTTAAATACACTTGTTTCATATACAGTGGAACCCCTCTAATCAGGCCAGTTTGTCTTAGTCGCGAAAGTGGCTGCTTCAGAGGGGTTCCACGATATTTACGCAAAGCTATACATATGATACCCACACTCTCGCTAATTTATAAACAAAATGGTTTGTTTGTTTGTAATTCAGCACAAAGCTACACAAAGAGCTATCTGTACTCTCCCCACCACGAGTATGAAAACCCAGTTTCTAGCGGTGTGAGTACACAGACATTCCACTATGCCACTTGGGGTCCAAACAAAATGAAAGCCAGCTAGTCAATGCTACCCACCATTAATTGTTGGAAAACTAGTGGAATTTGACTGTAACTCTTATTACGTACCCACAGCTCCTGTGCTTCGCTATTGGAGGTTAATAATGTTATAACCGATTATCACTGTTGTAGCGCACCACGGATAGGTTGGCAATGAAGACTGGTGGTTAATAATGTTACGTAACCGATTATCACTGTTGTAGCGCACCACGGATAGGGTCGCGGGTTTGAATCCACGTCGCACTAAACATGCTCGATCTTTTACCCGTATAGGCGTTATAACGTGATGGTTAATCCGCGATTCGTTGGTAAAAGAGTAACCCAAGAGCTGGAGATAGGCGGTGATGACTAGCTATCTTCAGTCTAGTCTTACACGGCTAAATTAGTGGCAGATAGAGCAGATAGCCCTCGTTTAGCTTCGCAGGAAATTCCAAACAAACTAATAAAAATACTGATACGGTGAAATAGCGACAGTTAGACAATGACGGTCAAAGAACTGGTTAGCTATATGTCTTCATCACTTCAAATTTCAGTATGGCTGACACTCTTATACTACTTTGAACGAGATCCAATAAACAGAAACAAATGCATTCTTTTATAAAAGATAAAACTTTAGGTAGCTTAGTATCTAAAGCACTCATAGGTATCTGACAATCACGTTGCATCATACATTAGGGGGTAACAAAAAATACCGACCAGAAAATGTTTTCTTAAGGGGTTTAAAAATCCTTATACATCACTAAAGGCTAGTCAATAACAAATCACTTTGTCGCATAACAAACTCAGATATCCTGAAAGTATACGTTACGTAAACACGATAACCAACCAGTCTTTGTAAGGATTTCGCGCGTGCAATGCGTCAAACACTGCATGGTGACGACACACGAGCCTCAGGGGTAAGCGCCTCGTGTAGGCTTCACTTTATAAAAATCTAATAAAGCTTGCTAATATCTCTGGTCTAGGTTCACCTACAGTTCTTTGGACTTGCCTTAACGCTTTGTCGAACTCGGGTTAGAATAAAATATTCAAAAAAGTTGGATAGCAGTGTTCAATCAATGAAGACTGCAGTTGAAAAAAATTGTTCTGTAGTTGATCAGAGCACTCGTCTAATTATATATGTCGCTTATAATCGACCTGTCTTTCAGACATTAAAATCTAAAGTATATTATGGACTGTTGTTTGTAACGGTGCATGACGTGTCACAAATGTGCAGAAAGGCAATAGATTCAAAAACGATATATTATCAACTTATTTGAGTTAGTTGTGTAAAATAATATTCCTGGTAGATAGTGTGGTGAACTGCACTTCACATGATCCAAGGTGCCCATCGCTATGTTGCTATAAAGTTTCAGTTGTGGTTATAAGAGTAGCAGTGCGTAATTGTTGACTGGTTATCTTAACGAAACGCAGATTCAGTGTTATCAACCTCCAGCCATTTCTTTGAGTAAATCAGATAATCCTATAATAAAACTTTTACAACAATAATTCAAGGTGTATAACTAGTTAGTGCTATGCCTTTCTATTCGAAATTCGATTACTGCTTCGGGCAATTAAACAGTCATGTTACCTTCATCCTATAATATTCATTATCTAATTGTGTCTAATAGACTCCAGACAAGGAAAGTGTATCATAATCCAGCCGGGAATAGAACGGTAATTAACTGTTCTACCAACCGAACAGTCCGTTACTATATGTTTTAAAAGACGAGGCCATGAAGTTGATATCATCCGTTAGGCCTCACCGTATTTAAAATGCGTTATTCATCTACACAGATGACGAAAAGTATATTTAATATGAATTAGTTACTTCTTTTTTTTTCACTTAGATGAACTACTTACAAAATTATCTCTAATCCTGTTACAAATATCATGGAAATTATTTATTACGTTAATACGTCTTTTATTCGACCCTTCGCGCCAAACATGCTCGCTCCTTTTGGCCATGGGGGTGTTATAATGTGACGGTCAATCCCGCTATTCGTTGGTAAAAGAGTAGTTGGCGGTGAGTGGTGATGACTAGCTGCCTTCCCTCTAGTCCTACACTGCTAAATTAGGGACGGCTAGCACAGATAGCCCTCGAATAGCTTTGTGCGAAATTCAGAAAACAAACAAACAAACTTTTATTTGAAGGTTAGTCTTAGCATTGGGTAGATGAGCTTTAACACATTCGAGTTCGCCAAATGTCAGCACAATAAGTTTTTTTAACTTTATAACTTATTATTATTAATAATTAATACAACTTTACACACCTGACATATGAATTTGTTAAAAATAAATAAAAATTATGTTATAATATGATAACTTATAATAATTTCATGTGTCATTTTAAGCCTAATATCAAGAAAGATTAGCAAATTTAGTATAAACATGTTAACAGAAGATATTGCCTCTGTATAAATTGTTTTCTCAATAATACTCAAACTCCGAATTAAAATCAAAAGATCACAGTAGACATACATGTTTGACCCTGATGATATATCAGATAAAGCTGAATATTATGTTATTCCAAAGGAAATAACAGAAGTCGAAGATATCTCAAGTAAAGCAACAAAAATTGAGGAGAATTAGGAGAAGACATGAACGTAACAACCCAAAGACATCAATAATAAAACAAAGACATGAACATAACAAACCAAAGACATCAATAATAAAACAAAGACATGAACGTACCAAACCAAAAACACCAGCAATAAACCAGACATGAACGTAACAAACCAAAGACATCAATAATAAAACAAAGACATAAGCTAAACAAACTACATAAAAGATATCTGCGCTAGCTGTCCCTAATTTGACAGTTTAAGATCAGAGGGAAGGCAGCGAATTATCACCACCTACCGCCAACTCTTGGGCTACTCTTTTTAACAATGAATAGTGGTGACTATCCATAACTTTATAACGCCCTCACGACTAATAGGGCGAGTATGTTTGGTGTAAGGGGGATTCGAACCTGCGATCACATGGCCATCCATGCTGGGCTGGCATAAATGTAACAAGTCGAAAACATTAACAGGGTTTGTACGGCATACAACTTATGAATAAACTACAAACCTATTAAACGAAACATGGAGTTGTTGTATTTAATGTTTATTACATAGCATGACTATACACAAAATATATATATTTTTTGTAAAACGAACTAATTTGTCCTTTTGCATGACCGCCATCTTTCATTAATAATAATAATAACAGTTAGTCGTTAAAATGGATATAGAACAGTGAATTTGTAACATTATTGTACCAATAACCAATATATGTAAAATTGTACCAATAACCAATATATGTAAAATTGTACCAACAACCAATATTTGTAATATTGTACCAATAACCAATATATGTAATATTGTACCAATAACCAATATATGTAAAATTGTACCAAAAACCAATATATGTAAAATTGTACCAATAACCAATATATGTAATATTGTACCAATAACCAATATATGTAAAATTGTACCAAAAACCAATATATGTAAAATTGTACCAATAACTAATATATGTAATATTGTACCAATAACCAATATATGTAAAATTGTACCAAAAACCAATATATGTAAAATTGTCTTTTGTTCTTTGTCCAATTTCATCATTTTTTTTCATTCCAAGCACCTTTTTTTTTCACTCTGTCATTAAATACTAATAAAAGTGGCGGGCAGAAGTCTACCACCTGTAAAGGAAATTATGTAATGTTCAGTTCCTCTAGCGACTAGCTCGTTCATCGAGATTGTGATGTATTTTAACTTTAGGCCTAATTATCTTAAAAAATAGTACCTGTACTGAGATAGTTGGAAAATATAATTGTTTAGCCAGTAATTCTTTTCTTTCGCGCAGATTTTTAGTGCTAGCGTATCGAAGAATGAATGAAGTTGTGGTAGTGACTTTTACGGCTATTTATACAGCAGGTAATCTTCAGGGCTAATTGTCGATTTATAGGTGTCTCTTGAAATTGGTATTGAGATGTAATGGTATTTCGTTATTTATAAGTCACGTACAAGTAGAGAATTAATTTAATGAACTTCGTTGCGTGTTTCTTTATATCACTGAAATAATTGGCTTTACTGTTAATGTTATAAATTTCTTTTACTTTTGTATTCGTAAAGTACGAACCTGCAATGAACTATCCAATAAGAATATGAGGTTTTCATGTGAGCTAGCATGCATAAACGCTCGGACTGACTGCCACACGTTATTCTTTTAATTACACAGATTATACTTGATTTATCCGACATTCTCATAAAAGTACAAGGGAAATGTGTCTTGGTTCTTGTTGTTTTCGCGGCTACGGGACATAAACCAAAAATATTCGGAATGACGGGTGGGAAACGAAACTACTGCACTACAGGGGTCTTAGAAATAGATCTTCAATAAAATTACATTAACACAAATATTTTATTTTATTTAATATCAGTGATCTTGTTTTTATTTTCTGTCAGATTAACAATCCAATTCTATTCATATATTCAATAATACTGTGTGTTTTGAAAATGTAAAATCACCAACTGCAGTAAATCTAAGGTACGAAATGGACACATTGAAACACTTTTAAACCTTACTTTAGGACACTGCACTCCCGAAATTATCTAAGTCACATCTTTCTTCTATCTTTATTCCACAGAAGATGATTTTGATGACTTATGTGTTTATTTATTGATCAGTTATTCATTTATTCCATAACCAATTATCCACTTATTCAGTATGGCTCATAAAACACGTAGATAAAGGTAGTGAACTTATAATTTCGACAGAAATACTATTGTTTATCAAATGGGTTTTGATGCATACAAAAATTCTACCTCCAGTTGGCTCATCAGTAGAGGATGTAAAACACTACAACTCGGGGTTCGATTCCCTTGGGTGAACACGCTACCTGAAACACCATATCAATACAAACCTTAATGTGGACAGACGTAAGCTGCAAAGCACATTTCACGTATAATATGAAGACTGAAATTCGAAGATAATCGAGCATTCGATGGACATTTTGAAGTTTCTCTGAAGAGCCAACAACAACACAAGTACACAACCAGTAATGTTCCACTGAAGAGCCAACAACAAAAGTACACAACCAGTAATGTTCCACTGAAGAGCCAACAACAACACAAGTACACAACCAGTAGTGTTCCACTGAAGAGCCAACAACAACACAAGTACACAACCAGTAATGTTTCTCTGAATAGCCAACAACAACACAAGTACACAACCAGTAATGTTCCACTGAAGAGCCAACAACAACACAAGTACAAGGCCAGTAGTGTTTCTCTGAAGAACCAACAACAACACAAGTACACGGCCAGTTATGTTTCTGTGAAGAGCCAACAACAGCACAAGTACAGGCCAGTAATGTTTCTCTGAAGATCCAACAACAACACAAGTACACTGCCAGTAATGTTTCTCTGGAGAGCCAACAACAACACAAGTACACGGCCAGTAATGTTTCTCTGAAGAGCCAACAACAACACAAGTACACTGCCAGTAATGTTTCTCTGGAGAGCCAACAACAACACAAGTACACGGCCAGTAATGTTTCTCTGAAGAGCCAACAACAACACAAGTACACTGCCAGTAATGTTTCTCTGGAGAGTCAACAACAACACAAGTACACGGTCAGTAATGTTCCTCTGAAGAGTCAACAACACAAATGCACGGTCAGTAATGGAACGTTTTCTTTTCCGGTGGTTCTTTTATTTAGCTCAAAGTTGACATACGACATGGTTCTTGTATCCTACAAGTATTCGATATCTTTACAAGAGCTCGTTTCGTCACGTGACATGTTGTACATGGAATCATAGGTTACATCCCTGTATGGTCAAAGGCCTGTCAGTCAAGCTTGACAAATTTCTATCCAATGACACATCACTAGCAAGGGTACTTCTCATAAAAGCTCGTGACTTTATTACTTTGGAAGAAAGCGACACTTTGCCTGTTCTTCCCCTTCAAGAGTGTGTGCTTGTAATATAAAAGAAATAGCAAGCCTCACAATAAACATGCTGAGAGTCACTAAAGTGGGTTGAATGCTTGGAGTTTGTCATCAGGCAACGAGTGAACACAAATCGCTCTAGTTTGAATAACGTATCACGTTACTCTTTATATAAACTTTTTCAGCTGAACCACTCTAGAAGCACGTGGGTACACTTCGTCTAGAAACTAAAACACTTGGTAAAGTGACCATCTTCCAATATTCGTATATCAATATTTTCCTTTCAGCGTGTTGGTGTTCACTTGTTCTGAATCACAGTGCTACAATTTTGGTTGTTACGGACACTGTTGTCTTTCATCCAGTTTTCTCCGCTTACAACTGTTACTAAAATCCGATTCTCTAATCAAGAGTAAAGAAGCGTAAACTTCGGGTTCTAGAAACGGGTAAAGTTACAAGCCAAGAATATGAGGTTGTAAGTTCCAGCACTGTAACAACTAAAGCCCTGGCAATATAACCACCACCATCGCCACTAAAGGTCTAACATTCTAACCACTACCATCTCCACTAAAATTCCAACACTCTAACCACCACGAACTATACTAACACATTCCAACCACTACCATTTCCAATAAAGTTCCACCACATCCATAATAATACATTCTAACCACTACCATCTCCACTAAAGTTCCAACACTGTAACCACAACCATCTCCACTAGCGTTTCAACATTCTAACTACCACCATCTCCAATAAAGTTCCAACACTCTAACCACCATGCAATGTTGCGAACACAATGCAAATATTCTAACATTTTGCTCCAAAAATAAAAGGTTCGTCTGCTTGTTTCAATGTATAAGAAATTGCTTATTGCTAGGTTGAACAAAAAGTCATAAACACATATCTGACACATATATCAGATGCAGGTGTATGTATATATATAAACACATGCACATTAAAAGTACAAATACATATGTACACGTTATATATATTTTGAGATTAAATACCTTCTCTAATGTCTGAGAAGCATTCGTTTGTTTTAGTCAAGAACGTGTAATGTTCTGCTTTTCATAAAACAGCTTTCGTTTAAGATTTACATTTTGTGTTTTCCTCAATAAATTACGACTTCTCTTCGTAACACAGACATACACATCACATGTACATCACACATGCCTGGGAACCAACGTGTTCTTATATAAACAGCTGAAACTTATAGTTTGATCGAGCTGATTTGTACTTGGGGTTTCTTGACACCACGACCTACAATCACAGTCTTCATGTGTATGTATGTTTACTGTGGTTCACTACAAGTAATTTAGTAGAACTCAAACATGAACAACAAATGTTGTGTAAACGACTTCCTTAAACTAGATATTATAACCTTAATTTCTGATTTGTGTTCTTTTTTTGTAAGTTATCGATATAATAAAACTCGAAAATATCTACACGCATAAACAGCATGTTCTGCATACTCCACATGTTCAGTTTAAACACAACGTGCTGTGTTTTATCTAAATTAATAAAATATTTTAGAAGATAAATTTGATATCAAGCTAGATTCGAACCAAAAACTCCGATTATAACTGGCAACTTGTGCAGTGCACTGGTTCTCACTTTGTGATTGGTTAACCCCCATTGAAAGACATTAAACAAATTTTTAGCTTAGAAAGACGACAGCACTTCTATAAGGTTGTCCAGAAATAAATGTCGGAATTCTCACGATGACACCTAGAAGCTAAATATTGAGTAACTTACCGTTGGTTCATTGATTTAATCCAATTTTTGTCGCTTAAAGGTGTCTTAATTGTCTGCTATTTCAACTGCATTCAGAGTAAATTTTGCAACCCCCAAAGAAGGACTTTCGTTTGATTTTCCTCTACAACTTCAAACTTGGACGAAAAGCTACCAAAACTACAGGCATTTGGCCATGGATCTGTCACTGAACGTAGAGTTCAGCGTTCGTTCCAAAGATTTCGACATGGAGATGAAAATTTGTTTGTTTTTGAATTTCGCGTAAATCTACTCGAGGGCTATCTGCGCTAGCCGTCCCTAATTTAGCAGTGTAAGATTAAAGAGAAGGCAACTAGTCATCACTGCCCACCGCCAACTCTTGGGCCATTCTTTTACCAAAGAATAGTGGGATTGATCGTCACACAACAACGCCCCCACGGCTAAAAGGGCGAGAATTTTTGGTGTGACGGGGATATGAAACGGCGTCCCTCAGATTACGAGTCGAGTACCTTAACCCACCTGACCATGCCGGACCCATCGTAAACGGAAGCCATCCTTAGATGAAACCAGATTAAGGGAAGCAGTTAAGACAGACCTTCGTACAACAGTACGTGAGCTTACAGAAAAGCTGGGCACAAGCAACTCAAGTATTGTCAATCACCTGAGTGCGATTGTTAAGAAGAAAATGTTGGATAAATGAGTTCTGCATAAGCTGACTGAAGAACAACAAAATCGACGTTATAAGACTTGTCAAGGATGATGCTCCAAAAATTGAGAATCGAAGTTCTGCCTCATCCATCTTTATTTCCCAAGCCTTCCCCTACATATTTTTTTTCAAGTGCTTTGACAACTTTTCGAAAAATAAACAGTTTCAAAACCAGGCAGCTGCAAAAGAAGCTTTCAAGGAGTTCATTGACCACAGAAACTCTGACTTCTACAATAGGGTTTTAGACAGCATCGTTACACGTTGGTAAAAAAGTGTGTTGAAACAAACGGGTGCTTACTTTAATTAAAGCATGTTTTACAACACTGGTTTATACTTTTCCAAACTTCGCACTTCAAAAACATTTATTTCTGGACAACCTAATATTTTATTTTAGTAAACATATAAATGTAACCTATCAAAGCCCTGCGTTCAATTATAACCCATCTTATTCAAGTTTAAAATCTTCATTATAAGTAGATGCTTCATGACAGATGACCAATCTTTTGCCTGTCGATTAATTTTGTGGGTATTTATTGTTCTAGTTCCTGGACGTGTCAAATAAAGTTTTTAAGAGGTTGAAATTCTGATACACCAGTCTCTGGAAACAAACTAAGAACAAATCCGTAACACTAAATTGTGGATGCCATTAAGAAAACTCCGTGAAAAATCAAAACATTCACATCTTATAGCATGAGCCGTGTGTGGCCCAGCGAAAAGGGATGCAACTCCAATTGTCCATGGTTCGAGTTCCCAATAAGCCGCTCAACATGTCTGTTAGTTTCTGCTGTGGGTGCGATATAAAAGTGACAGACACTCCTGATATTAAGTTCAAATAGCGATATGTACCATCCCTTTGATCAGTGACTGTAGTTTAATTGTTTGTTTTGGGATTTCGCACAAAGCTACTCGAGGGCTATCTGTGCTAGCTGTCCCTAATTTAGCAGTGTAAGACTAGAGGGAAGGCAGCTAGTCATCACCACCCACCGCCAATTCTTGGGCTACTCTTTTACCAACGAATAGTGGGATTGACCGTCACATTATACACCCCCACGGCTGGGAGGGCGAGCATGTTTAGCGCGACGCGGGCGCGAACCCGCGACCCTCGGATTACGAGTCACACGCCTTACGCGCTCGGCCATGCCAGGCCTCAACTGTAGTTTAAAAATGACTACACCTGAATCTTTAGGTTTCTTGTCATCTCCAGTTTTCAAGTTACAGACTAGAGAAAAGGTAGTTAGATGACACCACCACCCCCCATTCTTGGGAAACCCACGACACCAAAGAGTGGAGGACATTGTATCTTTGGGGGGGGGTAGTGTCACCGTTACAGCCACGGCAACACCAAACTGTAGTAGAAGATGTAGTAAACCTCACGGTTTTGAAGAATTGTCACCTTTTGATACCCGATTCAGGCAAAAGAAGTTTGCAACAAGCTCAGCTAAGGGTATTAAATGTTAAAAAACAACCTCAGTGCTATTAGACGCCTGTTTTCGGTAGATAAGGCGCAATGTACTTCACATATTGTTTGATCATACAAGTCTTCCTCTGGATAATAAGCACAATCATATACCACTTATCGATTGGTTATGTTGCTAACTCGTAAGAGCGTGAGTAATTAGTATACTGGACTGTAGAGTCAATATTCCATGGTTTGGGTCTCGTTAAAATAAAATATATTCTCTACACTTTGAAGCCGCTGGTAAGTTTATAAGAGTGAGGGTCAATACCAATTGGTCAGTCAGCCATGAGTAACCCTATTATGAAAGGAAATTGTTGCCCAACCTTCACTATAGTCAATCGCATCAAAAGTAAGAATACGTAGGGAAGTCAGTCCTCTCTGATCTAGGACAAAAAACAGTCAAAAGTTTCTATTACAAAAAGATCGATACATATTACACATTACTCTTCGCCTCGTCCTCGTTCGACACAACCATCCCAGTTCGCAGCTTCTACAACTCTTTTAAATAGAGCATAAATAAGACAAAGAAAAACATTATTATTCATGTTTTTATTTAAATACCACTTACATATATACACACCAGTTGTCTCTACTTTACTTGTACTGTTTTTTTTTGTTGTTCTTTTTAACAGGACGTTCTCCAAAACTTCATGAAACAACCTTCCAAAGACACATTATACCAGACCATTTCATCAAGCCAATATGTGGGACGTGATTTAACTATATTACTAATACAACGTTAACCAGTGTATGGGACGTGATTTAACTATATTACTGATACAAAGTTAACCAGTGTATAGGACGTGATTTAACTATATTACTGATACAAAGTTAACCAGAGTATGGGACGTGATTTAAATATGTTACTAATACAACGTTAACTAGCGTATAGGACGTGATTTAACTATATTACTGATACAACGTTAACCAGAGTATGGGACGTTATTTAACTATATTACTGATACAACGTTAACCAGAGTATGGGACGAGATTTAACTATATTACTAATACAACGTTAACCAGTGTATGGGACGTGATTTAACTATATTACTAATACAACGTTAACCAGTGTATAGGACGTGATTTAACTATATTACGAATACAGAGTCAACCAAATTTTGGAAGCATCTTCACTACATCACTAATACAACGTTAACTAATGTTTTGAATCCCAGTTAATTACATCACCAATACAACATTAACCAATATTTTGGATACTACATCACTAATACAATGTTAACCAATATTTTGGATACTACATCACTAATACAATGTTAACCAATGTTTTGAATGCCAATTCATTACATCATTAATCCAACGTTAACCTGTGTTCTCGATTCAAATTTACTGGAACGTTACTACATGATTAACCAGTATTTTGACTGTTTTTAACTAGATCACTAATACAACAATAACCAATGTTTTAGATCCCTGTTCACTACATCAATAATACAACGTTACCAATGTTATAAAGGACATGCCACTAGATCGCTAAAACAATGTTAACGAAAGTTTTCAATGTAAATTTACTATATCACAAATGCAATACGAACTAATGTTTTGATCATCAGTTCTCTACATCACTAGTACAACAATAACCAATATTTTAGAACCCAGTTCAATACATCACTAATACAACAATAACTAAAGTTTTGGATGCCCATTCACTACATCATTAATACAAGCATAACCAATGTTTTAAATGCCAGTTCACTACATTACTAGTACAACGATAACCAGCGTTTTGTATACCAAATCACTACCTCTCTTATACAACAATAACCGATGTTTTGGATGCCAGGTCAGTACATCACTAGTACAACGTTCATCAATGTTTAGGGTATTATTCAGTGCACGATCTCTGTTAATCTTGCCAAGTAATCAAACTCTTGCATTGGAGTTTGAGGACGTAATGTTTTTAATGCTTGTATAATAAACACGTAAAAACAAGAAGACGTGATGTTTCTAGAAATGAGGAAAAACGTGGATCATTTTAGGATATCCAGAAAAGCTATTTATTTCGAAGAATGATTCCATGATTCGATGGTTGATTCGAAGCACAGTCACAAACAGTCCAGACACTGGGCGCCTATCGACAACTCTGATATTTATCAATGTTAATTATCCTTTTGTTTTAAATTTTAGTAGCTATTACGGTATATACAATGAGTTCCCGTAGAGCTATTTTTCTTTTTTCGTTTAATTTTATGAACGGTCCCTTTCTTTTATAGTTGTTAACCATATCTCAAAATATCAGTCAACTATTCAGCTACGTTGGGGCTTTATTCATTTATCATCTATTCAAAAATATTTATATATAGTAGATTTTATAACATCACATACATTAGTGCTGCTTTTATTACAATATTATGTAATACCAAAAGTATAAAAAAGGGATATTGCGTGCCTGATACATGTTTTTAGAAATCGAAGGAGGTAGATGGTACTGGGTTTCTATTTTTGCGTTGTTAGGGGCTCACAAGTGGCATTATGGTATGTCTCTGAAAACCCGCGATAGGCAGAGTACGAAAAGCCCATTGTGTAGCTCTGGGCTTAACTTTCCAACAACGTCTTTGGGTGTGACCATGATGTCCACAACAGGTCCTAGATGGTTGGTGTAGTGCGATCTGGGACGTTATGGGTGTAAGCACCCAGATCCTATTGAACTTGTAGTGTGCTTTAATGTTGCATCTTTTAATTTTATTTGGTTTAATCGACCGAATATCACCAGTGTTCCTGGATTCTTTGGCCACAGACGTGTTCTCTTTTATGTAATATTGTAAGAAAGGTATATTTTCACATTCCCTCGTTCCAGTTTTGTTGGTGTCATCCTGTGTTTAATGGCGCGTATGTCTCTTGCAAAATAAGGTTATGTTTCTCTGCAGACACACACAAACACATCTATGTGAAAGATCTATCTGCAGCATTATTCAAATCGTACGTAAGCAAATTTCAAATATCCTAAATTTGGTCGTACACAACCTAACACATCCATCAAAAGCTAAGGAGTGTTTTACCCTAAAATTTGTTGAGCATTAAAAGTAAGTTCAATCCGAAAACTCCTAACGAGGGCAGTTTCGGACATATCTTTTCGAGACAAGTTTTCGTTTGTTAATTGATAAATATAAAAGTGAAATTATGGTGTTGTTTCTTACTAACCCCAAAGCTACACAAAGGGCTATTGTGCCACTAAGGTGCTTTATATGAAATACAGCATCCTCAAACTGTTAGTAAATTCAATATATATTCTCAGCATAATTAATTAAACAATTTCCAAGATTTCATGCTTCTGCTATAACCTTTCTTCTGTTTGAATTTCAATTGAGAAAATCGAATCATCACTATAATCAGCAGTAGGATAAGCTGACAGGAACACTTTGAAAGCAGCTACAGACATAAAACTGTACTCGATTTGTTGCAAATTATCTATCAAGAGGTTCTGAACGGCTCCTAAAAACCTAATGCTTGTCATTTAGAAAATTCTTGGGTTTGGTCGTTAAGCTTGTGATCTGCTTCATGATTTCAGTCACCTTGTCGCTTCAAATCACTTTTCAAAGTCCTAATGCTAAAGGAGCATAGGAAATGCATTCTTTTTTAGCCAATAAAAACTTCCAAAAATTATAGATTTCAAATTTTGTCCATTTATCTATCTCAACACTCATCTGTTTGTTTGTCTAAATGTATCGGTGTATCCATTTATCTATCTCAAAAGTCATCTGTTTGTTTGTCTAAATGTATCAGTGTATCCATCTCAACAATTATCTGTTTGTTTGTCTAAATGTATCGGTGTATCTATCTCAACAGTTATCTGTTTGTTTGTCTAAATACCTCTGTTTCTTTATTTCATCAGTCATCTGCGTGTTTATCTACTTATTTAAGTGTATCTGTTTGTCTGTTTATCCACATGTCCGTGTTTCTTTTATCCTTTATTTCTGGTCGTTTCCATCTTTTATATGCTTATTATGTTTTATTAACATATGTATTATCTGCCTGTTTACTTAAACGTAATTTTTGTTTATCTTACGATGTTATTCCTACAAATAATCTACATATCTTCTTAATTAATAATGTACGTTGTACGGAAACTTGAGTAGATTTACGACTAGTTAGAGCTAAAGTACGCTAACGTAAGTCTTAACATAATACTTAAACAAACAATTTACACACCTATAAACGTATTTTACACGCTATCAGATTTAAATCACAAATTAACACTTTCTTATCTGACAAATGCCCTCTGTCGGTGTCGGGATGAAGTTAGGCCGTACTTCTGAGTCGCTAAGAATATCGGTAATAATGAATCTAGTTGATATCTGCGTTTCGTAGAATATTTCGAAACTGAATTCGTTTGATAAGAACTGAGCTCCTAGATAAATAAATTACCTTGGTTTAAGCGACATAGGACGATTGTGAGAGACCAAGGACCCTCAGAAGTCCTCGAGATAACAGCTTGTCAGGAACGTTCTCGTCTGCTTTACAATCTCATAACTTGTGATTCATCCGATCGATGGTTGAATCTTATAAACGCGATGTTTTCTTTCAATAGACTGCTCAGTTGCACTGGACAGCCTGTTGCACTGCGTTCTCCTCAAATACAAGTACAAAGTGTCCTCTAGTGACAAGAAAATTAATAATTTTATTAATATAGGTATGATAATTACAACGAATTGATTGCTTCACCCCACATAACGTAACCCGACTGAAGCGCACTCTACCGTTAAAATCAAAAACTTGTTGTGTGTTTTTTTTATGGCAAAGCTACATCGGGCTCTCTGTTGTGTCCACCGAGAGTAAATGAACCCGTGATTTTAGCGTTGTAAATCCGAAGAATTTCCCCTGTCACGGCAGGAGACAATAACAAACGTACTTATATTTAACGTAGACAAAAATGGGAATGTTTGTATATAATGAAACAGAAATCTTATCATTCTACAAGTAGCAGCGTCATTAAGGTAAATAATAATATGAATTACTTTAGAAATTCGAACATAAAGAACTTTACAGATTGTTACTGTCGCGCTTGCTTTTATTACATTTTTGTTTCGGTAAGCTACAATAAAGTTATCTCATCTAACCCATGATCTCTCGGGGTCGTATTCCAGGCATGCTTAGCAGTGGACTACGCTCGATCCATTATAGTATTTATAAAACTGTGTAATGTATCAGTGTGAAAATGTTCAATTTCTTTATCACAAGAAACACCAGAATTTGCCAGTTACTGTTCTTTTTATCTCCAAGAAAGCAATTATAACTGACAAAGTCAACCTGTTTCAATTATAAACAATCTCTCATTTTATATATTTCATTTTATTAATCATTTCGATCTTAGGTTTTGATTGTTCAAATATGAAACAATACATAGAAAGAAATGATTTGTTATGTATTTAAAAACAAAGCTATACAATGAACTATCTGTCTTGTGCTTATCGTGGAGATCGAAACCCAATTTCTGTTACTGTAAGCCTTAAAACTAGCCGTTGTGCTACTGGAGCTGAAAATATATTTGATACAGCACTTCGAGAATATTCTTTGTTTAAACTTTGAAGATAAGCTACCTTTATAATTTGTCGATGTCATTATATTAATGATTATTACAAATATAAAGGAAACTTTGTTTGTTTTGGAATTTCGCGCAAAGCAGTGTGAGACTAGAGGGAAGGCAGCTCGTCATCACCATCCACCATCAACTGTTGGGCTACTCTTTTACCAACGAATAGTGGGATTGACCGTTACATTATAACGCCCTCACGGCTGAAATGGCATGTTTGGTGCGACGGGAATTCAAACCCGCGACCTTCAGATTACGTGTCAAACGCTTTACATAACCCACCTGACTATGCTGGGCCTATAAGGGAAACTAACCATCAACTTATTTTTCGTCCAAGAATTCATTGACACATTTTTGATTTAAATGTTTCCATACTGTTTTATATTGATGTTATTGTCTTTGTACATGGAGTAATTATTGAGCAAATGACCATAAAATGATTATGTACAAGTTGTTAATCTGGTTTGTACAAGTTCGTTTGTCCAAACATACACACACCTGTTTTGTATAAAAGGATGTGCTGTTACTATAATTTTTTTTACAAACAGATCAATGTTTCGTTCATCCAACTTCTCTTTACGTGGTGTATAGTTTCTCTTGGAACGAACCAAAAAATATAGGGAGTCAAACTGTTCAACTACCCAGAAATGATATAAAGAAACGGACATTACCAGAACAGTTGAGCAGCGCCAGTGCACTGTATCTAGAAACATGAAAATGTCACCGGAATACATGAAACATTGTTCCAGAGAAGTTTAGTGGCAAACATCGAAAACCTGCTGCAAGAGATGACCATGTTTTGATCAGATTAACAAGTTAAGGTCGTAATAAGATTTATAACACCTTACAACAGGAATAACATGAACACATTTATTCTAGGATATCCAGAAGAACAGTGAATAGGAGACTGACCAAATAAAGGGAGCATATCAATTACAGTTAGAACATTGGCGACATATCTTTTTGTGTAAGTCTTGTTTCGGGCTTTATAAAGCTGATGGCAACATTCTACTCGTCGTATGCTTAAAGAATGGATGAGCGAAAACTGTCTCTCCCACGGGAGATGGCGCAGTGAATAACTGGGCAGCTGTTCATCGTAGTTGAAACACAGCTCTTCAGGTCCTCTAATGAAACGTCAATGTTACTTTCTACAGGTATCACTTGGAGATGAGATTTTTGCAATGCACTCTGGTAATGTTTGATAATAACTGTGTTCTAGAGTAGGGTGGGGGAGAGACCACTTACTGACGACATTTAAAATAATTTGATGTTACATTTTGTCGCTATATATGTTTTGCCGGGACCTGTGAAATGCTGACTTACATATCCTTCTACAGGTGTCTAATAGCATTATTTGTTGTTCTAATAAATCATTCACGATCTCCGTAGAACATATTTCATTATACAAATCACATATGTAGATATTTAACATGACATATATTTCTTGGTTTAACAGTGTTATTTGTATTTATATTTCACCTGAGTAATCATATTACTTTAAATAAGATATACAAATATTTTTGCCAAGATTGTATCCTACAAATATTGTTTACATCTATACATTTACACATAATATTTTACAAAGTTTTTGAAAAATGATAACTTTCCTCATTTCAGAGATTTAACAAAGTTTAAAGCGCTACAGACAATATACACTTAGAGTTAATAATACTTAGTACTGCAAAGTAGAAAACATCATTCCAACTAACACAACAATGGAAATCATTAAATTATCGTTGTAATTAAAGTAGCTTAAAGGACGACTCCAAAGGCTAGATCATTATACTACAGTTAAAGTAGATAAGAAAACGAGTCCAAAATCATTACCCGCTTGAAATAAAAATGTAACCTCAAGACGGCTAGGCCAACTGTTTAATGTAATCTCAAGACGGCTAGGCCAACTGTTCAATGTAATCTCAAGACGGTTGGGCCAACTGTTTAATGTAATCTCAAGACCGCTGGGCCAACTGTTTAATGTGATCTCAAGACCTCTGGGCCAACTGTTTAATGTAATCTCAAGACCGCTGGGCCAACTGTTTAATGTAATCTCAAGACGGCTAGGCCAACTGTTTAATGTAATCTCAAGACCGCTGGGCCAACTGTTTAATGTAATCTCAAGATGGCTAGGCCAACTGTTTAATGTAATCTCAAGACCGCTGGGCCAACTGTTTAATGTAATCTCAAGACGGCTCGGCCAACTGTTTAATGTAATCTCAAGACCGCTGGGCCAACTGTTTAATGTAATCTCAAGATGGCTAAACCAACTGTTTAATATAATCTCAAGACAGCTAGGCCAACTGTTTAATGTAATCTCAAGACGGCTCGGCCAACTGTTTAATGTAATCTCAAGACCGCTGGGCCAACTGTTTAATGTAATCTCCAGACCGCTGGGCCAACTGTTTAATGTAATCTCAAGACGGCTAGGCCAACTGTTTAATGTAATCTCAAGACGGCTCGGCCAACTGTTTAATGTAATCTCAAGACCGCTGGGCCAACTGTTTAATGTAATCTCAAGACGGCTCGGCCAACTGTTTAATGTAATCTCAAGACCGCTGGGCCAACTGTTTAATGTAATCTCAAGATGGCTAAACCAACTGTTTAATATAATCTCAAGACAGCTAGGCCAACTGTTTAATGTAATCTCAAGACCGCTGGGCCAACTGTTTAATGTAATCTCAAGACCGCTGGGCCAACTGTTTAATGTAATCTCAAGACGGCTAGGCCAACTGTTTAATGTAATCTCAAGACGGCTCGGCCAACTGTTTAATGTAATCTCAAGACCGCTGGGCCAACTGTTTAATGTAATCTCAAGACGGCTAGGCCAACTGTTTAATGTAATCTCAAGACCGCTGGGCCAACTGTTTAATGTAATCTCAAGACGGCTAGGCCAACTGTTTAATGTAATCTCAAGACCGCTGGGCCAACTGTTTAATGTAATCTCAAGATGGCTAGACCAACTGTTTAATGTAATCTCAAGACCGCTGGGCCAACTGTTTAATGTAATCTCAAGACCGCTGGGCCAACTGTTTAATGTAATCTCAAGACCGCTGGGCCAACTGTTTAATGTAATCTCAAGATGGCTAAACCAACTGTTTAATATAATCTCAAGACGGCTAGGCCAACTGTTTAATGTAATCTCAAGACCGCTGGGCCAACTGTTTAATGTAATCTCAAGACCGCTAGGCCAACTGTTTAATGTAATCTCAAGACGGTTGGGCCAACTGTTTAATGTAATCTCAAGACGGTTGGACCAACTGTTTAATGTAATCTCAAGATGGCTAGGCCAACTGTCTGATGTAATCTCAAGATGGCTAGGCCAACTGTCTAATGTAATCTCAAGATGGCTAGGCCAACGGTCTAATGTAATCTCAAGATGGCTAGGCCAACGGTCTAATGTAATCTCAAGACGGCCAGGCCAACTGTTTAATGTAATCTCAAGACACCTACGCCAACTGTTTAATGTAATCTCAAGACCGCTGGGCCAACTGTCTAATGTAATCTCAAGATGGCTAGGCCAACTGTTTAATGTAATCTCAAGACCGCTAGGCCAACTGTTTAATGTAATCTCAAGATGGCTAGGCCAACTGTTTAATGTAATCTCAAGACCGCTGGGCCAACTGTTTAATGTAATCTCAAGATGGCTAGGCCAACTGTTTAATGTAATCTCAAGACCGCTAGGCCAACTGTTTAATGTAATCTCAAGACGGCCAGGCCAACTGTTTAATGTAATCTCAAGACGGCTACGCCAACTGTTTAACGTAATCTCAAGACGGTTGAGCAAATGTTTAATGTAATCTCAAGATGGCTAGGCCAACTGTCTAATGTAATCTCAAGACGGCTGGGCCAACTGTTTAATGATAATATTACGTGTCTCTTTTCACTCTGTGACGCAGTTACAGTGTTACAAGTACTGAGACTACAAGTGTTGTTAAGAATGTAACAATCACATGGTTAAATATTTTATAAATGTTTTCAAATTCAACTTCCTCTCAGTGGTACAGCGGCACGACCACCGACTTACAACACTAGAAACTGAGTGGACGGAACACAGCCTGTTGAGTTGCTTTGAGCTTGACTTCATACTAAACAAACACAATTTCCCATTGATTCTTTTTACACGTTATCTCGTGAAGTGAATAATTATGCATTTAATTACATTCGCTATTCTTCAAAACAAAGACACAAATGAAACCGAAATCTAAGTCAAGCTTGAAATTAAAACTTACCTTGTGTTGGTTCGCACTTGTTTTCGTCAATATTGTTTCAATTAGCTGAGTTCGGGGATCAGAGATTCAAAAGCTTGTATTTGTAATTAATCTGACGTACAATTCAATCCTTTAAAAAAAAAACAATAAACATGGAAATTCTTTAAATGTTGTGTTCTCAACGTTTTAAATAGAAATTTAATCCAACAAGATTGCTTGAGTAACTTTACGATCTAGAAAAATACAAAAACGCTAGATTTACTTATTTCCAATTATAACTATCAACATATAATTTTATTACTTCTTTCTCTGGGTGAAGATTACTTCACCTCTTCCAACATTTGTTTCTCCTGTTTAACATTAGTTTCTGAAAAAGTGTCTTGTTATGAATCGATATACACACATAGGTTGGTAACAGCAATCGTGAGACAACATTTAATGGATGTAATCACAGTGCATTGGTCTAAAATGACCATAAAAAGTAAAACGAGATCTGGTTCTTTAATCCAGCTTATTTCTTAACAACAAAATTAGTTTCAAAAATCAATTTATGCTTTCGTTAAGCATTATTCATCACTTGGTTCTCAAAACCTAACCTTTAATCTATATGTATATCACTCTAGGTATTAATAAATGAAGATGACGAATAAGTAACAGAACCAAGACAACTATCAGATGGATCTTCTACAGTCAAACACGATTGGAAAGTACACAGAAGAGAGACACCAAACTAACAAACATACAATAAGACCTTGCCAATCATTTGTTTTCATGGTTGTTATCCGAGAGCTGCAAACGAAGAGTTACAAACCTACCTTCCAATAGGAAAAAAAGAAAGGTAGTTTAAGATTCAACCATCACTGACTTTCCATCTCGGAACTTCTCCGGTGAAATAAACTAGTAGACAAAACGAAGCTAAAAATGGATTACTTTGTATGCGAACGAAGGTCGCCCTACAAAGTAAATCAGTTAACCCTCTTGTATTAACAGATACAACAGTCTCATAATTTACAACTATGACTCTTAATGAAGATTTAAAAATATTTCTGAGGTTTATAGCTACTTCAAATGTTACTCTTGAGGTTATGTGATACTGAATATGAACAAGTGAATATCGCTGGGTATAATACATTGATAACAACAAGAAGTTATCTGTTACTTAGTGTATCTTTATACATGTGAAGAAGCATCAGATATGGTTACGTTTAACTGAAATGGCGCTGTTGGAAATCAAGATGGAATAAAACGGTACTGTTGAATGTTAAGAGAGCAAAAACGGTACTATTGAATACATCAAGATGGAAAGAAATGGTATTGTTGAATGTCAAGTTGAGCTAAAACTGGACTGTTGAATGTGAAGATGGGATGAAATGGCACTGTTGAATGCTGAGATGGAATTAAATGATGCCATTGAATGTCAAGATAAGAGGAAACGGTACTGTTGAATGTCAAGATGGGAGAAAATGGTATTGTTAAATATCAATGTGGGAAAAAATGGTATTGTTGAATGTCAAAGTGAGAAGAAATGGGGAACTGTTGAACGTGAAGTTGAGTAAATGGTACTGTTGAATGTAGAGGTGAGAGGAAATTGTATTGTTGAGTGTCAAGATGAGATGAAATGATACTGTTGAATGTCAAGATGGTATGAAATTGCACTGTTGAAAGGGGGAGATGAAGTGGTATTGTTGAATGTCAAGAAAAGTTTTTACTGGGCTGTTTATTAATAGGATTAGTGATGTTAGTGGATAAACCATAAACACACCACTTATACCTATGTGAGTAATACTAAGCTAAAATTAATAAGAGAAGTATTTGCGCTCATCTTTCAAAGCCAAGAAATCGAACAAATGTTGTTATTACACCACTATGAAAAATATGTATTACTCCACACTTAAAGCTTAAGTACATTGGAAATCGAAATAATGGACAACGTTAAGTGTGTTGGTCGATAACAGGCACTAAAGATATCTGTCATACACTTTTTCTAACACTTCCAAGACTTTTGACGATCCTAGAGATATACTTTCACGAGTTTCTTAGTGTCTAGACTGAATATAAGTTAATCACTTTCTTCCATTTCGAAAGCCATTTGGACTTTCTTGTTTAATTCGTATGTAACAGTAGAATTCTCCTCTTCTGGAATTGGAAAGTTGGTGCATAATAAAACGAAAAGCTGTGGCGACCATCTTCAATTATTTTCAAACGTTGAAATGGACTTTTAGAATAAACATTTAAACAGTTACGATATTGTGTACAGACAGATAAAATGACAACGTCTGGCGTCGACAAGCAGGGAACAATTTCATAATTAATTTTCCGAAAAACAAATGAAGTAAATTAATGGAGCAAAAAATTTGTGTGTGTGTGTTTTATAGCAAAGCCACATTGGGCTATCTGCTGAGTTTACCGAGGGGAATCAAACCCCTGTTTTAGAGTTGTAAATCCGTATACTTACCGCTGGACTAGCGAAAGACCGGAGCGAATAATTATTGAAATTGTGAAATCATTGCAATTTGGGTTATTAATCAAGATTAATTAATGTTTATGGTAAAATTAATATGGGCTTAAAACGCTAAAATTTGGAATTCGATCCCAGTGGTAAATACAGCACAGATAACTCATTAAGTAGCTTTATAATAATAATAAAAACACTACATATACAATATAGGCCCGGGATGGCCAAGCATGTTAAGGCGAGCAACTCGTAATCTGAGGGTCGTGGACTCGCATCCCCGTTCGCGCCAAACATGCTCCACCTTTCAGATGTGAGGGTGTTATAATGTGACGGTCAATCCCACTATTCGTTGGTAAAAGAGTAAATCAAGAGTTGGCGGTGGATGGTGATGACTAGCTGCCTTCCCTCTAGTCTTACACTGCTAAATTAGGGACGGCTAGCACAGATAGCCCTCGAGTAGTTTTGTGCGAAATTCAAAAACAAACATGTACGACACGTAAGTAGCCAATATGTATTTGTGTGTGTACTGCAAAGAACGGCTCAACAAAGGTGTACATGTGATGGATTTCTTTCACTTAGTACTGGGAAAATTGTGCTGTAGTTGTAGATAGCTCAACTTCCCTCTAATCGTAACTGCCTGTTACTCTTAACAAATACTGGTTTGATGGTTGTAAGCTGATTATGTAGAAACGTAAAGGTACCTAATTAGTGTGTCCAGCAAATTACAGCGGGTATATAGTTCCCTATATAACAGTATATATTTATTGTATCATACACTCTGAAATAACAACTTGAGCTGGTATTTGAGATCCAAGTAAATTAAAGAACTTACACAAGCATATTAGTTTCGTAGCAACGGTATAAATAATATTAATACTCTAGAAACAATACGAATCGAATGAATTAGTTTTGGAATTAGTGCTCATTATTTTTGATTAACAACTGCTGTTAAGAACAAAGTATAATGTTAACCGTCTTTGTTCAGTATACATTGATTAGGCCTACGTGTTTGTGACGAAAGTAAATACCCTAAATGTACTTACAATATTTTCAAATAAGAAAAATAAAAATAAGAAGAAATATATTTATACATATCTCTATGGATTTTTGTTATCGAACGAGCATGTCTCTTCCAAAACAAATGTTTTGTGTATTTTATGTACTTATGAAATACGTCGTTTTTTTCCCCTTCATTTCCTTTATTTAGTATTTTCCACATAGGGATATATCCGTCCTTAATTTGAAAATGACGGATTAAAAAGGAAGGCATCACCAATCCACGACTTTTATAACGTACCCTCGGAAGTTTTTATGTCTAATATTTTTATATTTAATTTAATCAATTAGGTGTAATTTTTTTTTGCTAACTATATATTTTCACCAATGATTGGAAAATTTTCAATGTCTTTCGTTAGATAAGTTAATTCAAAGAAAGATTGCCCTAATTATTATATTGAAAACATTGTTCTTGGAATTATGTCAGTCTTCAAGTACAGGTTTGGTATCGATCAATAATTGCCTTAGGTTTTGATCAATTTATCAAATGCTAATATTAAAACATCGATAAGAAAGCTGTACTACAGAAGTGTTCTTTTAATGTATTTAAATGGCCGTCGTTCCTTTGCAAAATCATACACATCCATGTTCGACGAATCAATTTTCATATCATCTTAAAAGTAAATGACCAATTATATAGCAAGTAATAAGAGACTTAGCATAAAACAATTATTATTTACTTACCCGGTTATAGAGGTTTTCTCTTACAATACCAATTAATACTCTCTTGACCACCAATTGAAACGTAATAAGTCTCAGTCATAGGAGACTGAAAGACGTTTGTACCGTGAAATGGAGAGAAGTGTAGTAGAAACTGCATGAGAAGAAGTGACTCGTTACGTTCCTCTAATCAATAAATAAAGTAGTTTGGTATCTCAGTCCTCACAAACAATTTGTCTACTAACAATCCGCAATGGATTTTGTCATCATTTTTTGTTCTTATCGTTCTGGTTAAACAAAATTAGAAAACGATTCTCTTGCTATTAAGCCTAACACAACGAATTTGAGTGACCTCTTTAGTCTTAGTTAGAAAAATGGATTTGCAATTAAAAAATAAATTAATCAGTGTAAGAAAGAAAGTTTGTTGTTTAATTTCTGTAGCACAAATATGTGTATTAAAGATAATTTAATTCGAGAAATAAACGATCTTATAACACTAAAGTTGTTTTCTTTAACTGGACACTCAACATTTCTCTTTACGTTGTTTTTTTTTCAGGAGCTCTCTGCTAGAACACAAATTGTGACTGGCAGTATAAAGTTTCCTATTTTAAATTAAAATTCGTATGTATTATTCGTTCTCTTCCTTCTTAATCCTGCACGTTTTATACAACCTACTAAAGACGTTATAATAAGATCCCCCAGTCGATTCTAATATGCGTAATCCTTCACTTGTAATTGTCTTTTGTTCACGAGTTTTGTTTTGTTTTTTATTATTATTGTTTATTTTTAATTTGCGTTTAAGTTGCTTACTATGTATTACCTAGGTTGTCTATTTAAATGTAACTCATTTATTCTTATTTCTGTCTTACGTTTCTCGTTTGCTTAACACCTCTCTCTTTAGATTTGAGGTCCACCCTGTTCTCATAATGTTGTCCTATTTTAGGACAGTGGTAAGTCTTCGGATTTACAACGCTAAAGTCAGAGGTTTGATCCCCTCCGTGAATACAGCCCGCTGTGGCTATGCTATAAGAAAAAAAATACAAGCACCTTACAGTATGAAATACAAATAAGAATATTAACTGTTTTTCTCAGGTGACATTTATGATACGTTATTATTCTTTATATTGTTTAATGATTTTATAACGATAAATCTTATAATGATGTATAAATTAAGGATCTATATAACGAGAATGTGTTTATATGTATGCCGTTATTTTATTTTCATTAATATAAGGAATGCTTTAGTTTCTAACATCACTTCTTCTATTCAGTCCTTGAAGGTTTTTCAAGAAAAAAAAACGTATAATAGAATTTCAACCACATTATATCCGTCATATGATACGTTTCGCTCAATACGGAATTCACCAAGTCCGTTGGAACACAACAGAACGATATAACAGGCTTAACAGTAAAGTCGTATGACAAGTATAATAGATGGTAATCATACTTCGGCAGCTTAGAAAAGCTTTCTCACCATAACAACAATAGCAGAAGACAGTTTCAGGAGACATTTGATTCCAAAGTAGTTTCGTAATGGCGGACGTAATGGCTGGTGTTTTTTTTATATATATTTATCGTTATTTTTCAATTCTAACACACAATGTGAGTTCATGATTTCTTGAAGCCGTATTATAGAAGCCGGTGAAGTGTCTGTACCTACATTTTATTAGCTTTGAAGTCGATAATAAATGTTAATTTGAAGTTAAGAAATAAAGAAATATGAGCTTTGACATATTCATATGAATAACAAAAAAATTAGGGACCTTGTGAGTCTTATGATTTCCTCATTAAATTAAATTAAACATAAGTTTAAAAATTTACGGGAAAGAACGTCTGACAAGAAGTCTTAACACTTTGTTACCGCTGGCATCTACAAGATTTCATTAACTTTTCAGCGCTTTCGTGCAGCCAATCACAAAAGCGCCCGGAACCCTTTGACTGTTCAATTTAGTGCCTCCATTGAAAATGTTAGCAAACTTACAGACTTCCAACGCAGAAACTCGAGGTAACAGGATTATAAGATAACAAAAAATAGTTTTGAATAGAAATTTATGTCTTCGTGCAATAGAAGTAAATCTCTGACAGTCAACTTTGTAAATGGCGCCACTGTACAACATGCCATTTGTACGTGTATATTTGAATATATATTCAATTTGCCGTGTCTTTCTTGTCTCCTGATGTAAAGAATGTATTTAGGTTCCATTGCTTCTACATTATTGCACATTTTAAAACGCCGAAGTCGTCGTTTGATTCCACATAGAGTTTACTATTTGAAATGTTATATTATTTTATGATCACTTTTAAGTGTGATACTTCAAAATTTCCAGGTCTCTGGTTCTCCTCACGAGTCATCTGTTTTCAAGAGATTGTATTATGTGTTGTGTGAATAAAAGTAGATGCACGCGCGTTCTGTAAGTGAAATTCTGTATCATTGTATGGAGTTTCGTTTGTTTATTTAATTTCACACAAAGCTACACGAAAGCTATCTGCACTAGCCATCCCTAATTTACCAGTTTGAGACTAGAGGGAAGCCAACTAGTCATCCTACTTTTTTACCGACGAATAGTGGGATTGACGGAACAGTAAACGCATCTAAGGTTCAAAGGGCGAGGATGTTTGGAGTAACGGGGATTCGAACCCGCGACCCTCAGATTACGAGTTGAGTGCCTCGTTACCACCTGCTTGTGTTAAACTTCTTTGAAATTAAGCATAGAGCTACACAATAGACTACAATGTTCTGCCTATCATTGAGCACCAATTTTTAGCATTATAAGTTTGCAGAAATATTGCACTGCCACTGGGTAGTCGCAGATTTAACAGTGAAGTATGGCTAATGACGTTTCTTGTTTAGCCGTTTGGTGTCGTAAAGCAAGTAGCTCTAGTGTCCATGTTTTTCAGAATATCCGAAACAAATTACTAAAACTCTGTTCATATTGTCCTCAGGTAGGACAACGGTAAGTCTGCGGATTCACAATACTGAAATCAGGAGATTGGATTCCCTTCTGTGGACACATCAGAGTGTCTGATGTGGCTTTGCTATAAGAAAAAAAATCACATTATTTGTAGATTATGAAAGTTCTGAAATTCCTCAACTTCAAAATATGTGAACATTAATATAATAATATAACAAAATGAAATGTATGACATTTTTCTACACCAGTGGGAAAATGTAATCTTGAAGTTGTTGAAACTTTCATCTTCAAGTAAAGAAAACGTACATTTCCTTTGAGTGCTAGAAAACATTCCATTTGTTTTAGATGTTTTGTTTTAGTTTCAGTAAGTTTGATCGTGAAACCAACTGGAAATTGTTTTTAAATTTCACGCAAAGCTACATGAGGGCTAGCTACTCTAGCCGTTTTTACTTTAGTAGTGTAAGACTAGAGGGAGGGATGCTAATCATCGCCACGCACCGCAAACGCTTGGGCTACTTTTTACCAATGAATAGTAAAATTGACCGTGCAGTTATAAAACTCCCACGGCTGATAGGGCGAGCATATTTGGTGTGTAGGAATTGAAACCAGCGACCATCAGATTGCGAGTCAAACGCCCTAACCGTTTGACATACCGGATTAGCTGTGACAGTCGTTGTACGCGTATTCCTGTACCATGGATCGTTTTTTCCGGGTACGTAACCCCTTTGGGGTAGATGTGAAGGTAACTGGGGATAATGGAGGAAACTGATAGGTACATCGAGATCTTTGTCAATCACGAAAGGACTTTTGAACACTGCAGCAGAACTCCAGTATTTAATGTTAGTATCTATGATGATTGGTTGTCATGGTAATCTGTTAATAAACATTTTCTAACGGTTCCAAAACAAAAGAGTTTTGCTCAATATTTCTAACCCGATAGAAACAAAAGCATTGAACCTATCTACATGGTTTAGAATCGATCATATCGAAGCTGTCGTAGGAAAACATTGAAATTTAACCTAAGAAAATGAAGTAAAACAGATGCCTAGCTGACACCATAGCTCTTGCAATGTGTGCTTAGCTAAGAAAATCAATGTCGGAGAATATTTTTTCTTGAAAAAATCCTTCGATTCCTCATAATCTAAGATTATAGACGCTTATTTTCACCCGAATGTTTGATGTTGCGCAGATCACATAATATTGTCAACTGTCAGAACCTGATACCTGACTTTTTGATAAATCGTGTTCTTAAGACTAATTCCCTCAGGCTTATACTATTGCGGATTCTGTAACCTCGTGAATGACTCGTGTCTTGAAGGTGTGACACAAAGAACATTAAACAGCTGATGGGTATTTCATGATATCCTAATTTCCCACAGAATTAACTAATGACACAATATATTTATTTACGTGTTAAAAATACCCTATAATCCCTCAATTCTTAAACATGAACAAGTATCCGTGAATCAATGTCACTTTAGACTTAAAAATATAATATAAAAGGTCGTTGTTCTTGTAAAGTACAAATGCTTGTCTTTTGAGTCGGAAATGACTTCCATAGGCTTCCAAAGAAACTTGAAATTGGCAGACAGTTATTTTGATATTCGAAATATGCTAACGAATTTATACCAACGTTATAAGTATTACCATTAGAAGATTTTTTATATGCTGTCCTTGTACAGTAAAAACTGATTATAGTACGTTTAAACTGGCAATCTGGGACTACAGCATACTTAGTTGAATAGAAAGTACTTTTGGCACTTCGTAAAATGTACTAGTTGTAATAGCTAGATTAAATGTTTTGTTATGCAAAGGAATACCAGACACATTTAAATGGTTTTCCTCGCGTGTAAATTGACCATTCGCTTTACAAGTTTTTTCTCTTGGCCAAAATACACGTTTGAGTATCTTATTGTTTATAAATGTAAGAGGTGACGCATCCTGTTACGTTGTTGTTCTGTCTCTCAGTTTCCAAAGTTACCTTCCAGCGAACTGGCAAGTTCTAAGTTACAGCCATGAGTAACAATAAAAGTTAAATATCTTTTCAAAAGCAAGTGTCAGCAATAAGAATGACTGCAAATGCGGCAATTTCATGGCTTGGTTATGGAAAGCTTTCTATCAAAGAAGTAGAATACTATATGATGTCCTGTAAGATTGTACGAAGTTCTATAAAATTGTACGATATTCTATAAAACTGTATGATGTTTTATAAGATTGTATGATGTTCTATAAGATTGTACGATGTTCTATAAGATCGTATGTTGTTCTATAAGATTGTATTATGTTCTATAAGTAATTTTTGTTTGTTTCAAGAACAGCTTTACAGCAGGTAAACAATATACTAATTTATTTCTATTCACAGTAATTTAATGACATAGGAGATAGGCAGTTAGATATGAACATCAGTAGACAGATGGTTTGATTAATTTAGCAGTACATAATGTTTTGAGTATTATAAAGTGAATCTCGTGTCTTGTAAACGTAATCTTCGAGTTATTATTTAACCCTGTGAAACTGAGAAAAACGGCTAACAAACATTAAGTGCATTCTCAAGTTTTATCTTTACATTGACATACATGAAGGTAGTTTTAAATCTAACTCAAATGTTTGTTTCAATGACATCACCTTAACTGTTGAGGGTTATTAAACAGATGAAACTACTTAGTTTAGAATTTTTAGAATCACTTTGAATAAACCTTATGCAACAAGTGAGTCGACTTAGATTTTTCAAATTTATTCAATTAGGTAACTTTATACATTCAATATCCTATGCTGTGGCTGTAAATTATGAAACTGGATGTGTTTTTTTAAGTTTTCTTTTGAAGCTGACATGCATTCAGATAGAGTAGTGAACACAATGGTAACAAGATGAACTAAAACCTTTAAAAAATCAAAATTACTTTAGCAAAGCCTTTTCTCATTTAAGTCTGATTCGAAAGAATAGTTCTGTAAAATCGAAAGAGACGTCACTTAGAGAAGTCTCTGATCGAAATGCGTTTAAAAATCTTTATCAAAACATTCTTCTGATCGTATGATTTTATTGTTTGTTTTCTTTACTTTGTCATATTTACTTTAGTTCCAATAATTCAAACCGAAATGAATGTGTGTTCGTAATAAAAACGAGGGTATATACGGTTTTACCAGGTGCTGGTGTGTGACTGATCCTAAAAACCTAATTTTGTTTGCATTATTTTAGGTTTGAAGAGTGAAGTTAAGAAATAAGTGCTTGAAAATGCTAAGCCTCATTTGTTTGGACTCATAAAACGAAGACAAAGGGAGTTGCTAAGCCTCACTGAGATAAACGTTCAAGATTGATAAAGTTCAAGTCAGAAATTAAAGCTAAGATACTATAGCGTTGAAAAAAATTGTTTGCAGTAAAATCCTGTATTTTATTCGACCATGAACTTGCATGAAAAATATAATTATCTGATAAAAAACTTTCTCTGTTAAGCACAAAAGCTAGGGGCGTCGTAAAGTTTCAGACTTGCCGCTAAGCTACTGTGTGGACTAGGACTATTCCTGAATCCGATTAGCAATAAAAGTAATCCTGACCTCATCGTTTTTTCACAATAACTTTTAAATATGATTGCTCCTCTAAATAAAATAACGCATTATATATTCTAATATTATTTTATAACTCCATATTCATATAGGATCATCGATTTATATATATTATTTATCAGTAGACATAAAGAAATGTTTGAAGTTTTAAAATTGGTTCCATCCTATCCACGTGTATACACGTATACATATACATAACTGTGTTAAAAACTTATCTTTACATTGTTAATTAACTTATTTATAAATCAATGAACTGATGTTTTTCAAACTGTTTGTAGCACTTGTTATTTTAGTAGAAATCCATTGTTGGCACCTTCCAATCATCTTGTGTAACGTTAACAACAGAAAGGAAGAATCGAATGGGTTTTAAGAAGACGACGTGTCTTCTGATTGAGTTTGTCAGTGTTTGTTGATTGTACTGGGCCAACATCTATGGTATATAAACAGCTTGTTCATCTCATCCCAGTCATACTCCGATTTGATGCAGAAACGACGTTTTTCTAATGAACAGTAATATCACCCATCACCTCTCTACCCCAACCCTTAAAAACCCATTCTTCTTAATTAAATAACCTGAAGAGTTGTCCTTGAGATAGAACTTTGCGCTTTGAACAATACATTCTAGCACTATGCGTGTGGATAAAAGGAGGTTGTACCAGAATGTTGGAGAAAGGCCTAACATTTTGTGTGGGTGGGTGGGTGGAAGAGGGATTATACCAGAATGTTGGAGGAAGGCCTAGCTTTGTGTGTGTGTTTTATTCCACAACATTTATGTCCACCTCAACAAAAAGTTATTTGATGTTTCCAACAATAAGTTATTTGCTGTTATGTCTACTTATAAATTCCTTCAAAATCAATTGAGAAACAAGGAGTGATAATTGGATGGGATTCTCTTTTCAATTCTGTTGCTTCCAAGCAGTGGCAATATATGTGACGGAATTTATATTCAAATTATAAACAAAGCATAGTGGCTGATGTGAGTAATATGTTATTATATAAATCACTGATACCAAACTATAAATCTAAGTGATAATAACGTCTGCTGTCTTTGTGGTAAATTTAGTGAAACAACTGAACATATTTATTTGGAATTATATCAAGCGTTTGTTTGAATTTCTTACAAAGAGTCCTGTTATTATTAACAGTTAAAGTTAACCATCGTATCTGGATGTTTCAACATATAGAAATCACAACAACCGATTATGTTTGGTGCCATTTCATTGGTCAAATATGTAGTGTTTACATCCAGAAACGTAATAAGAAATGGTAACGTTAAGCGTAACCTGCTTGCCAATTGTATAGCTAAACTTAAAAATTAAAGTAGCTTAATTTAGGGTAGGTTATTCATAGTATTGTATTTTAATATTGCAGTAATATGAAAAGTTGTTTATGAGTTTGGCATATACATGTATATACATACATATGTATGTATTTGGTTTATCTCACATATTCGATAAGTGGGACCCGGCATGGCCAGTTGGTTAAGGCAATCGACTCATAACCCGAGTGTCGCGGGTTCGAATCCCCATCACACCAAACAAGCTTGTCCTTTCAGTCCTGGTGGTGTTATAATCCGAGGGTCAATCCCACTATTCTTTGGTAAAAGAGCAGCCCAAGAGTTGGCGATGAGTAGTTATAAATAGCTGCCTTCCCTCTAATCTTACAAGCTAGCGCATGTAGCCCTCGTGTAGCTTTACGCAAAATTTAAAACAAACCAAATTAGTGAATGTAATAATAAAAAAGTAATTTAAATTCTAGAACTAGCATGGTTCGGGTCTTTGTGAAACCACCAAATGTTTTTCTTACTTTAAGTCGTGGGTTGATTACATGATCGATAGTCAACTGTTTAACAGGAATAGTTGAAGAGTGAGTACTGTTTAGTAGCTGTCCTCCCTCTCTCTGGTCAATAATTCGAACCTAGAGACAGCGAAAAGTAGATAACTTAAGTAACTTTGCTATAAATACCTGACTAAAAGAGAATGGGCCCCGGCACGGCCAGGTGGGTTAAGATATTCAACTCATAATCTGAGAATCGCGTATTCAAAGATATGCTCGCCCTTTCAGCCATTGGGACGTTATAATGTGACGGTCAATCCCACTATTCGTTGGTGAAAGAGTTGCCCAAGAGTTGGAGGTGGGTTTCTAATCTTACACTGCTAAACTAGGGACGGCTAGCATGAAATTCAAAAACAAACTAACAAACAAAGAGATTGCTATCATAGATCAGTCTCTCATCATATAGTGGCTATATTAAAACAAAAAAGTTAAAATTATTTAGATTTTTTTACCTACCTACACAGAGAATCAAACTCCGGAATACAACGTTGAACTGAGGCCAAAATCGATAGTGAAACGTGTTACCAGAAACGTTTGTTAACAATTTGAGAAAAAAAGTATTCTTTTTTCACTCATAAGTCGTTAGCAAATAAAAAACACACGTGGAGAAATTCTTGTAATCCATAAAAAAGTGGTTTCTATAAACAAACTAAGCTGTGTGACAGATTGGTTTCTGTCTTATCTGTGATGAGTCTCAGCTGTGAATAAAGATTTAGACTAATGACTTGGGAAAAATTCATTGTAAAAAAACCCAAAAATTTCGGTGAATCTTTGAAGAAAATAATAATAATAAAAAATTATGTGATATTTCTGCTCCATTAAGTAAGATGCTGTGCATTTTTTATGATGTTAGACCATACATCAAATAACATAGTAGTTTTTGAAGTATCGACTGACAGAGCTGCTACCGTAGGTTTGTTTGTTTGTTGAAGTTTAGCTATCTGTACTCTGCCTACAACGTGTATCAAAATCCGGATTCTACCGTTAATAAGTTCGTAGACATACCACTGTGCCACTGGGGGTGCTATATTAGGTTTTACTTTAATTCAAAATTAAAGTAATCTATTAAAAATATAAAACAAATCCTGTGTTCAACTTGTGGATTGAAAGTAAATAATTTGGATATAAAATGCATATCCATTTCGTTTATAAAATATTCAAAAGTTTTAAAACGGTTTGTGATAAAAAAAAATACGTCGTGAAAAAAGAGGGGAGAACCTACACTGGGTAATAACATGGAGTTCTCTTGTTGATACTGGAAAACCTGGTGCTCAGGAAATAATCAATATTCCAATGCAAAAAGTGTAAAAAATATCAGGCCTTTTTTTATTGCTAAAAATCACATGGCAAAAACGTACAACTAACACTTGTAAACTGTTGTTTAGGCTTTATATGAAAGTTAAGTTTTTTATTAAGGAATTATTACGTAGGGACAAGAGACCTTCATCCAAATCCTGGGTAAATGAAGACGTAACACAAGGACAAGAAACATAACTTACAAATCATAGGTATATACAGGCATTATATGAAAATAAGAAACCTACCTTCAAATCTTGGGTAAATAGAAAAATTGCATAAGGATAAGAGACCTACGTCCAAATCATGGGCAAATGAAAACATAATACAGGGACAAGAGACATAACATACAAATCAAGGGTATATATATATATATATAGACATCACAGAGGTACAAGATACCTACCTCCAAATCATGGGTAAATAGAGACACAATATAGGGACAAGAGACCTACAACAAAATCAAAGGTAATTGGAGATATAGGGACAAGAGACCTACATTCAAATTACAAACAGAGCATTCCAATTCAAATTACACAGTTATGTATAAAAAAGTGACTTAGGAAAACTACAATCTCAGTTTCAGATAACAAGATCTATATTACGTCTGATATCCGTTTTGTTTGTTTTTTATATTTATTAAAGATTCAGATTAATTTTACTTAAAGTGACTGATAGGCAGATTGTTGAATAATAAATATACAAAGCTAATAGGCATAACATTCGTCATACAAGACACTGAGGTTTTATAATCTGTAATGAAACTATTCCTAGCAACATGCATGGAGATAGCACATTAGCCCTATCGATAAACTGAATCTTTCCAATGCATTTATGTTTTGGTTTCGTTTTTTGTTGTTGTTGACGACCAGCATGAGAATGTACCTCACTCTTGGTCAATAAAGCAAAGTGACTTTATAAATGAGTTATATTCTACATTACGACCAACAGATATACTTATGATTTTATCAAACAATAAGGACGATCTGAAGGAAGTAAAGTCTCTAAGATGTCTGAGAAAAGAACGTCTTTATTTACCCTCTAATAGCTGGTCGCCATCCATATACGAAACGGTTATTTATTCTAAGAGAGATTTCTGCAACTCATCCCAGTAAAACAAATCATGGATCGTATTGAGACGATACGTTTCTGGTAAAAATAGAAAAAAAATCTTATTTTCTTTGTGAATTCATTCTTACTTCCTTATCAGTACTAACATTTTTATGACTGCACTATACGTTACACCCACACCCACTTCTCCACCCTTTTTGGACAGTTGAGATGTAAATTTCCCAGAAAAAACTCAGTGCGTTAGAAAAAAAACATTGCATGAGCAAGTTTACAAGTCCTCGAGCTGTTTGTTTGTTTGTTTTGTATCCTGAGTCTGGTAGCTGAAGGTATCAATTTGCTGCTAGCAGACAGAAAGCAAACGGATGGGGTGGGGGGTGTAAAACTTATTCACTTCACCGCTAGGTTAAATTTATTTATTTTCAACCTATAGGAAAACAACATAATGAACCATCTATATTGAACCCACAGTAAGTATCAAAACCCGCGCTCCAAATCCATAAATTTACCGCTGTGCCAATGGAAGGGAGGGGAGGCTCGCACGTTACGAAGTACAGTTCAAGAAGACTTATATGTATTAAATGATAAGTGAAGAGCCCAGTGATCCAATAAAACTGTTATAAATTTTCCATCCCTTTCAGCTTACAAACAAATAAGTAACATTATTATTTCGCACTCTGCCTCACAGGGGACAAGACTGAATGCTTACATCGCTAAAAACTGCTTCGTCACCCGTTGTGAACAAAGTTTAAAGAGCCCACTGTATAGCTTTGTGTTTAACTCAAACACATTTGGTACAGAGGTAAGTCTGAAGGTTTACAGCGCTCAAACCCAGGTGTCAATAGCCATTGTAGTCAAAATACCGATGGCCCATCGTGTAACTTTGTGATGAACTATTACAGTGAGTCACGATTATAGGTTTCTTCAGTATTCACAGCCGTAACTTTTTTATCAGTTGACTTCTAAACATTTACGCTACTAAAGCAGATGTCTTGGAAATTCAGGCTTCGCGAAGATGGTCAGTCACGTTCCCAGAGTACCAAGTGTAGCATCGGTAGGTGTGAACTATTGGTGTGAGGTCTGTTTGTTTGTTTTTTGAATTTCGCACAAAGCTACTTGCGGGCAATCTGTACTAGCCGTCCCCAATTTAGTAGTGTAAGAGTAGAGGGAAGGCAGCTAGTCATCACCACTTACCACCAACTCTTGGGTTACTCTTTTACCAACGAATAGTGGGATTGCCCGTCACATTATAACGCCCCCACAGCTGAAAGGGCGAGCATGTTTGGTGCAACGGGGATGCGAACACACGACCCTCAGATTACGAGTCGCACGCCTTAACACACTTGGCCATGCCGGGCCGGTGTGACGTCAGTAAGATATGTAGCTAAATATATTCTCGATATCTAAACTATACAATTAACTTGTTTGTACAGCATGATTACTAGCCGCACTTTCCCAAACCATACTCGTGATGCATATTTGGTGATGCGAAGTAGAATCGTTTATAGGGGAAATATTCTAGTTATTTTTTTAATACGAAATAACAAAAATCGATATTCAATGTGGGCATATCTCAGATAGCCCATCATGTAGGATTGCGCATATATTCAAACATCTTATATAAAACAAGGCCCGGCATTGGCAGGTGGTTATGGACGCTCGACTCCTAGGGGCGCGGGTTCAAATCCCCGTTACTCCAAACATGTTCGCCTCTTCAGGCGTGGGAGCGTTATAATACTGTGACGGTCAATTCCACTATTCGTTGGTGAAAGAGTTGTCGGTGGGTGATGATTACTAGCTGCTTTCCTCCAAGTCTGACACTGCTAAATTAGGGACGGTTAGTGCAGTAACTTTCGTGTAGCTTTTCGCGAAAATTAAAAAAACCCAACAAGAAAACCAGAAAGAGCAGAAATATGTTTTATTTAGGGGAGGAGCCATTTTGACTAAACTTTACTTGCGGTTAGGAAAATTTCAAATCATTAACAAGCAAAGTCAACTGGTTTTTAGTTATATTTGAAATATAACAACATAACTGTGAAACGAAACAATTAGTTAGCTTACGTCGTGCTTACGTTTTGTTGTTGGATAACGGACTGTTTTTACAATATTGATCATCGGTTAGTTGAATCCGATGGTAAAATTTTAACGGAACAAACCGTATTCCAAAACCTCTGGTAAAAACAGACTCCATGCAGAAAACTAACAACGAATTATTTATTTGTTTGTTTGTTTTTAATTTCGCCCAAAGCTACACGAAAGCTATCTGCTCTAGCCGTCCCTAATAGTCTAGCGTAGGACTAGAGGGAAGGCAACGATAATGTCACCACCCACCGCCAACTCTTGGGCTACTAACGAATAGTGTGTTTGACCGTCACAATATAACGCCCCCACGGCTGAAAGGGCGAGCATGTTTTTGGTGCGACCGAAATTCGAACCCGCAACCCTCGGATTACAATCCGATTTCTAGCGTCGTGAGTCCGCAGAAATTCTGTTGTATCACTGAGTGGCTAAACGAAGAAGGTGAAATAGTTATATATCTGTAAACAAGAGAAGTCAAGAAATTTCAAATCGTCTAAAATGTTGCTGTCTGAAGGTTCTTATAGATGTCAAGGATCCAGCATTAGACATTACTGTTGTCTGAAAACTCTTATAGATGGCAAGGATCCAGCTGTAGACATTAATGTTGTCTGAAAACTCTTATAGATGGCTGTAGACATTATTGTTGTCTGAATACTCTTATAGATGACAAGAATTTACCAATAGACATTATCGTTGTCTGAAGACTCTTATAGATAACATGGATCCACCAATAAACTGATATAAGGTTAAGAGCTTGAAACAGTGATGGATTTAGGGACAAGGATAGGCTTGGATTTAGGTAGATCAACCAGTTCTAAGCACTTGTTAGTGATGAGGGGAACAGGTAAAGGGAACGAGTGGAATCACAAGGGATGTTAGTGTAAAAGATAATGAAGTTATAGCTATAGTGACTCTCTAGTTAGGCATGTAGATAAAGTAGTATATAGAATAAACATAGAATAATATGCTTATGTTATCAAGAAACAAAGGTACAGGGTGTAACTGAAAGAACCAGAAGAATGATGAAACAAAGGTACAGGGTGTAACTGACAGAACCAGAAAGATGATAAAGCAAAGGTGCAGGATGGATATAACTGATAAAACCAGGAAGATGATTGTGGTTGCTTGTAACGATGTATATAGTTCTTATGGTACACGTTGTAGCTAACGGTGTAAGAAAAGATGGATCTGGGGAGCTTATTGATAATGGCCCATTTAAGGAAAGGAGGACATAGTTTGATGTTGTTAAGGCTACTGCTAAGAATAAATTGTGGGGATGAGATACTAAGTAGGTCAGTAGGATTTAATGCCAGGCCTAGATCGATATGTATGGGTGAACAAATAGGTTGGTTGGTTTTGTAGGATAGTTGTAATAAGAAAGTTAATATTTTTGGAATGGATAGCTTACACTTTTAAATAAGGTAGGACTGGCTTGTTAGCAAGGTCTATTATCTTAATTGTAATGGTCAATTTGAAGTAGTGCAAGACATAGGTAGAGGCTATGATATTACTAAAATAAAAATATACAATTAATAGTAAAACGTGGACACAAAACATAAGCCTGTTTTAAACGTATGATTAATTTTTATTAATTTGATAATATTTTGATAATAATTGAATTACTGTAAATAATACAGTAATTTACAGATAGGTTACTGAAAAAGGGGTGGTAGCTTTATACGTGAGAAGTGAATTACATTCTGTTGAACTAAAGGATATTAAAGAACGTAACACTGAGACTGAGTTAACAGTGGATATAAAGTGAAAAGTCTTGTCACTGGGACCTGTTATAAATAACCAGGCTAGGATGTGGAAGTTAATGAGAAAGTGTATAATGATATCCGAGTGGTAGCTGAAAAAGATGTTACTATAAGAGATTAACTTCAGAGATACTAAGTGAGAAAATTTAGAGTCTGGCTATGAGGAGATAAGTCTTTTAGGAAATTGTTCAGGACACTCTTATACACCAACTGGTGACAGAACCTACAAGGCAGGAAAATATATTAGATTTAATATTAGTGTATGATACGAATGTGATAGACAGAGTTGTGACTGGTGAACGTTTAAGTACAAATAACATTTGCACTAAAATTGAGAATTTATTACAAGAAGAATCAAAGGAGATTCGAACCCAGATTCCAAATAAGACGTGACCACACTTCTGTAGGTTGTATAAAAGTATTGGGAAGAGATTTTGAACAGATCTGGGAAGAATTTATGTAAAAGTTGATATATATATACAAAACAAACATGTTTTCTACAGACAAAAATACAACTGAGCAGAATAAGCCAATAAAGTTCAACAAAGAGTTAAAAGATCACATTATGGACACACATAATAAATTCAAGAAATTTAAATTGACTAGAAATAGTGAAGAAATCAAGGAAATTAAAAGGCCAAAAGTGTATATCAAAGATGATTGGCTGAGAGAGGTGAATCGAACAATAAGGATTTATTCAGATAAGTGATGGACAAACAAAATGGGGATTGGGCCTCTTGGGAAGCTATCTCGAAGATTATAAGATACTAAAATTATTCAGTTATATACTCTCTTCAGTTTTTATGGAGCAGGATGCAAGTGTTATGGTTCAACCAAAGCACTTAAAAAATACAAAAAATATTCTATGTTTTGAAACTGTAAGAGAAAAGTTGAGAAACATAAAAATTGACTCTTGGACCAAACAACTTTTATTGTAAGGTTTTATTTCAGAACCACTAGCTAATATTTTCATTCGTCATTTAATAATGGAAGAGTACTGGAACATTGGATAATGTTAGTCCAAAACTTAAAGAAGGTGATAAACAATCTCCAGGTAATTATAGTTTTGTTAGCCTACATCAGTAGTTGGAAAGGTTTTGTAGAGTGTAGTTAAAGATGCATTGAAGAGTAACTTAAAGCAGTTTGATGTAATGTCGAAGAACCATCATGGTTTTACAAAAGAAAGTCTTGTTTAACAAACATTTTGACGTTCTTTGATAATGTTGATGCAAGAGTTGATAAAGAAAATATGGTGGATTTTGTTTACCTTTATTTTCAGAAAGCATCTGATAAGTTGCATGACAAATGACTTGTTACAAAGGTTAAATCTGTGGGTGTTAGAGATATGTTAGATTAGATATGTTAGAAATTAGATACAAAATCGGTCGAAGAGTACAAGGTGGAGAGTTAGATCTGGGCGGATCACAATTACAATAGTGTGACTCTATGCTGAGTCCTCTGCTGTTTGAAGTTTCAAGACGACATTAAGATTTTTTGAGTGATTAACTGTATCAAAGATGCTGCAGACGTACAGGAAGATTTAGATCAGTTGATGCTAATATGTGGCAGATAATGTTTATCTATCCACAAATTTTACGGTGATCCATTTTTGTTAAATTGAAATTAATGTTACAATTTAAATGCTTGAAGAAAACAGTCTTGGTATTGTGGTTTAAAAAAAATCACTTAACTCACCTAAAAAGCGTGTCGTAGTTAACAATAGTGTTAATAGGATTATGGGTACCATTTATAAAAATATTAAATATAAGACAAGGGATATCATTGTAGATCACTTGTAAGGCCTTATGTAGAATAAGGTTCAGAGATGAGCAAATAAAATGACACCAGAGATAGTGGGATTGTCTTGTGAGGAGAAACTAAACTCTCTAGACTTGTTTTCTTTGCAGAGTAGAAGGGTCAGATTAATTGTGATTGAGGTGTTTAAGATTATTAAAGGTTTTTAATAACATGGATCCATTAAACCTTTTATGTTTAGCAGTAAAAACAATAAGACAAGATAGCATAAATTCCAGTTCTGATGTTGTAGAGTTCGTCTGCAGTTTAGACAGTATCACTTTTCAAAGAGGGTGGCTGAGAACAAAAACATTAACCGAATTTAAGAAAGGCTGAATGAATATATGACTAGTAGGTATAGTTATAGTTGGAAGTTGAAAATGGCGTTCTTCATGGGCTAATAAGATCCTTTTTTTGTCTCTTTAAAATTTTATGAATTTATGAATTGTCTTTAAGTTGCTTAAAGATTCTTATATGTGGTTTCAATCCACCAATAAACTTTGTTCGTATTTTATCTGGAGGCTCTTATGTGTAGTTTAAATTTAGTTATAGAATTTGTAATTGTCCATTCATCTGTCATAATCAGGAAAAGTCAGTTTCGTTCAGAAAATCTCATAATCGAATTGAAGTCCTAGTAACTGAAATATTGTAGTTTTCAACTAAGATATGAACTTAAGAGATGTTAGTCTCCCTGTTTTATCCTGGAGTTCTGTTGGAGGAAAGAATGTCTTTTTTCTTTTGAGCTTAAGCACTTTGTGTTTAAGAAGGCTTAAAATGTATTGCTCATAATTCTAAGAAACACAAAAGGAAACACAAAACAGTAGAAACAGAAAATATTTGAAAACTTTTCCTTTTAAGACACATTCAGAAAGTATGTTAACATATTAACCAGTTCTTCAAACTACACCTTGAGAGAGAGAGCACGAGTAAAAGCGGAGGAGGGTATTGTAAGTTTGAATAATTTTTTTATGGCAGCACGCTAAACGTTTTATGATAAATCTCCATTAAATTTTACAGCGCTAGAGTTGGTCTATTCATCTGTCATAATCAGGCAAAATAGTGAATCAATTTTATTCAGAACTGTAAAATACAAATGACTAAATAAACCGTTCGGGTAGTACTAGAGAGTTTGATAGTTGCGATAGCAAAAGGACAATCTGTTCGTGCTGAGAGGAAGATTTGTGTAAGTCACAAAACGTGACTTTATGACTGCCTACTACGTAACATGTTATTACAAGTCATTTTATCATTTTCTCCTTTCTTTCTGACAGATTAGATAGCAAAATAAAATTGAAGTTTTATATTTTATTATAGTTTACAGATCTGACAGCATGTTAATTCAAAACAAAACTGAAGTTTTATATATTATTATAGTTTACAGATTAGACAGTAAGTAAACGCAAAACAAAACTAAGAAGTTTTATATTTTATTATAGTTTACAGATTTGACAGTAAGTAAATTCAAAACAAAACTAAAGTTTTATATCTTATTATAGTTTACAGATTTAACAGGAAGTAAACTTAAAACAAAACTAAGAAGTTTTATATTTTATTATAGTTTATAGATTTGATAGTAAGTAAACTCAAAACAAAACTAAGGTTTTATATTTTATTATAGTTTACAGAACTGACAGAAAGTAAATTCAAAAGAAAACTAAGAAGTTTTATATCTTATTATAGTTTACAGATTTTACAGTAAGTTAACTCAAAAGAAAAATAAGGTTTTATATTTTATTATAGTTTACAGAACTGACAGAAAGTAAACTTAAAACAAAACTAAGAAGTTTTATTTACTTATTTTTATTACTATCAAGGCCGTAGGAATGTTTAGAACAACCATCCACTTGCTTCTCAACGATACCAAGGATCAATAGAAGTGGTCTGATATCTTTCTATAAATCTGTCTACCTGCATCTTTCAGTATCCATCTACCTAGTTAGCTATCTTACTCTGTATATTTCTTTGTGTAGCTATTTTTCTATTCATTTACCCATTTGTCTCTACGCTTGTTTTCTATCTATTTAACTGTCTGCGTGCCTATTTATTTGTCTATCTGACTGTCTTTCTATTTACAAATTTTGCTATACCTCTTGGAAAATACTTGTCTTTCTTTTTCTCTATGTATCTGTCTGTCTATCTAACTGTGTATAAACCTGTCTGTCTTCAGGTCATTTTATTTATATATTTACTTATCTATATTTCCGCCTGTATCTTTACCTAAAATTTTTCCACGCTGTAACATAATTTATTTTTGTATGCATTTTCGTTGGTTCGTGCGCTCTTAATTCAAAACAAGGCTTAAGGAACCAGAACACTGCTCGTGAAATACAATCAAAAGGATTTATTTTTGTATTGATTTGAGTTAACTCTGAAAAGTGGACGGCTCTAGTAATCTCTTGGTAGTAGCGATCGAGGCTTTTCTTTAACCCAAGTGGTAAACTTTTCTATTTGTTTCTTGAATATAAAATATATATGTATATATATGTACACACGATTAAGTTAACCATATATGTACAATATATACATTATATATTTATACCAAGTGCTATAAAGTACATTATTTGTACGCAGATGATCAATATTATAAAACAACAATGAACCTAATTAATACGAAACAAAAACAGTACAATGAAACTAAAACTCACAGTTATTCCTCAATTACACAACAATAAAGGAATAACAATAGAGGAATAAGTGTGAATTTTTAGTTTCATTATATTATTTTTGTTTCATATATAGATATATATATATTGTTTTAAATTTCCCACAAAGCTACACAAGGATTGTTTGTGCTAGCCGTCCCTAATTTAGCAGTGTAAGACTAAAGGGAAGGCAACTAGTCATCACCACCAATCGCCAACTGTTGGGCTACTCTTTTACCAACAAATAGTGGGATTGACCATGACCTTATAAGGTCATGTCTGGTGTGAGGGGGATTCGAAATCGCGAGAAGCTGTGAGAAAGAGTGTTTGTGTAAACATACGTGTCAGTGATTTTCGATCACAAATTCCAAAGAAAAGAATGAAAACATTTAGTTCACACGAATTTCTTTGTAAATTCTAACGTACAGCCTTGTTTAATAAGGACAAACAGATAATATTCGATAAATAATGTTAATTTCCTCAGCCAACGACCCTACTGTACACGAGTACATAACATATAACTGATGCAGTTCAGAATAATAATAATGTATTATTTATTAAGGTTATCTATTTATTTTATTTACCAAATGATGAATTTTAATGGAGAAAGAATGACGTAAAAGTCTTATTTTTTATCTGATTCGCTACTTTCACTGCAACTGACTATTTTCGCCAAGTGTACGGCTCATCACTACTGCATGAATGAGGAAAGGACATGATTAAGTTAGGCCTAATACAGCATTGGAAAGTAAACAATTTGTTTATTTGCGATAAGAGATAAATAACCAGTTTGTCCGTTAAACTACGTTTACGGTATGTTTGATACTTCAAGAGTAAAACCACTTTGAAGTCATGGCGCAGAACTGAACCCCGTATTATAGAGTAGTAAGTTGGTAGACTTACAGCTGTCCTGTCGGGGTTAACACACGACACGTGACGCGTCGTCCAAAATATGTTATTTGATATTGTTAGAGGTAATTAATGGAATATAAGTCAAAACTGTGTGACACGCGTCCATGTCACCAGTTATTTATGACCAGAATACAAACACGGAAAATAAAAATATTGATTTAAAAACGAGAAAAGAAAATTAAAAAAATGGGTAATACAAAAAATCTCACCTAAAATGTAGGTAACCTTTAAATCTATATACACACTATAGAATATGTACGTAAAACAACCAGTTTCAATGGTTACTTTCTATCTCTGTTGATATTGAGTCCTTCTCCGATCTTATGAGAAGAAATTTCAAGTACTTTTCTACATGTTATAACTTTATTCTGGCTCTTAATCATGTAATGAAGGTAAGATTACTCTAGTATACGTCCCTCAATTCCAACCACACCCGTGTTCACCCTAACCATCATTACAGATTCACGGATATGACCCACATCTCTTTCATGTGTCTCTCCGATTCACCAATGCGTCTCTCGTTACCACATAGAAGGGACAGAACATCAACATCTTTAAATGCTTCACGGAAATACATTATTTCGCTTTTGTTATTTCTTTCCATCCTTAGTAACTGTCATTTGTCTCGAGCTGTACCTTCAGGGGAGAAAACATGTTCTAAAAACATGCGGGTACTTATTTCAGAGGCCGGAATGGCCAGGTGGTTAAGACATTCGACTCGTAGTCCGAGGTTGCGGTTCAAATTCTCGTTACACCAAACATACTCGCTCTTTCAGCCGTGGGGGCGTTAAAAAGTTACGGTCAATCCCACTATTCGTTGGTAAAAGAACAGCCCAAGAGCTGGCGGTGGGTGGTAATGACAAGTCTTACAATCCTAATGGGCCCGGCATGGCCTAGCGCGTTAAGGCGTGCACTTCGTAATCTGAGGGTGGCGGGTTCACGTCCGAGTCGCGCCAAACATGCTTGCCCTCCCAGCCGTGGGGGCGTTATATTGTGACGGTCAATCCCCCCTATTCGTTGGTAAAAGAGTAGCCCAAGAGTTGGCGGTGGGTGGTGATGACTAGCTGCCTTCCCTCTAGTCTCACACTGCTAAATTAGGGACGGCTAGCACAGATAGCCCTCGTGTAGCTTCGCGCGAAATAAAAAAAAAGACCAAATGAAACTTATTTCATTTCTATATTAACCGTGAATAAACGACGGTAAATAATTAAATATATTTATATTTTCCAGTCGTATTTTTACAATAACTGTGTGTGATTACATTAATCTCAAAACGTAAATCGGATTAAAATTCCTCTAAATATATTTATTGTTGAGAACTTGATGGCAGGTTAACAACGTCGGATTGGTGATCTGGTGCAGTAACTAGGAAAAGAATTTCTATGGCATTGGGTGCATTCCAGAAGATGAGCAATAGAGGAAGTGAATGATAGTAAAATATGACTAGAAACCAAGCTAAGACTGGTTGGTATATTAAGTATGTCAGGTTCCCACGTATAACAGTGGATGTTGAACAATTTCCAATGTTGGAAAGAAGACTACAACCAGTTGAGGTGTGGATTACAAGGGAAAGTTTTGGACATCGTGGACGGGTCCCGTGACTAAATGAAGAGAAACTAGAAACGCACGGAGATACGATAACAACAATTGGAAGACGTTTCCAATACTTGTATCACGTAATTAGAGAAAACAGGCTAAAACATTTAGTGATAACAAGATGAAAAAGTGAAGAGAAATGACGCACAGTGGATGAACTGGAGTAAATAAAAAATGTTGAAAGCAAAAGAGAACAAGAAGGCCATGACCGTTCTGACGTCACGTGGTATTATAAAGACGTTGTAGTGGCAGGTTAGACGATACCTGAGGGTACCTTGTTGTTATACTAAACTACATAAGCTGATTGTTCTGTAAGATATACATATGTTCAGTGGGATATTAACCTGTTGATAAAGTCATAAAGTGATTTTGGTTGTCTTTCATTAAAATGTTTTTGTTTTTCATTCTAATGGATTTTACCATATAACTGTACAGTGTAGAATAAAGACAACATATGTAAATTGTGTAGTATATAGTGTAGAATAAAGACAACATATGTAAATTGTGTAGTATATAGTGTAGAATAAAGACAACATATGTAAATTGTGTAGTATATAGTGTAGAATAAAGACAACATATGTGAACTGTGTAGTATATAGTGTAGAATAAAGACAACATATGTAATCTGTGTAGTATATAGTGTAGAATAAAAACAACACTTGTAAACCGTATAGTACATAGTGTAGAATAAAGACAACATCTGTAAACTCTTCTGTGTGGGGTGTGGAATAAAGACAACATCTGTAAACTCTTCTGTGTGGGGTGTGGAATAAAGACAACATGTGTAAACTTAGCTGTATATAGTCTATAATAAAAACAACATATGTGAACTGTGTAGTATATAGTATAGAATAAAGACAACATATGTAAATTGTGCTGTGTGTAGTGTAGAATAAAGACAACATTTTTAAACTGTGCTGTATATAGTCTATCATAATGACAACACATGTGAACTGTGTAGTATATAGTATAGAATAAAGACAACATATGTAAATTGTGCTGTGTGTAGTGTAGAATAAAGACAACATTTTTAAACTGTGCTGTATATAGTCTATCATAATGACAACACATGTGAACTGTATAGTATTTAGTGTAGAATAAAGACAACACATGTAAATTGTGTAGTATGCAGTGTAGAATAAAGACAAGATGTGTAAACTATGTAGTATGTAGTGTAGAATAAAGACAAGATGTGTAAACTATGTATAATAAACAGCATGGTCGGGTCGAAAAGTAACATTTATTGTTGAAGAGTATTTTTTGTCCACTCAGAAAGACCTTCGACCAAAAATCGTATTATCACGTTTTATGATACCAGTTTTCACTTAAACGATATTCTTGTATAACTAATACATAGATGTCTTGTTAGTGATGAGAGACATTCATTAACCCGAACCCACACTTGTCACTTCCTTCCAAGTTTCGGTCTGCTGAATTATAAATCATTTAAATTTGTTAACAGTTTTGGTTGGTTTGTGTAGTTTAGCGTAAAATTACACAAGAGGTTATTTACGCCCTCTTTACTGCAAAGAATCGAACCCCGGATCTTAGAATTGTAAGTACGTCTACTTACCGCTGACACCCCGTGGGAGAATTAAAAATAGTAGTACTTGGTAAAGTTTGTCTGAAAAGTTATGGCTTTGTGTTAATGGAAACGGATATCACTGTGGAGTGACCACGACGTGTTATTAGGTTGGATATACATAAGTCGTTGTCTTCCGAACAGCATATAGAATCTGGTTTCAAATACATAAGGTTGAAAGAAAAACATTTCCAATAAAATTGAGGAAAAGTGTGAAATGTGTCGTTTCTATTTTACCTGCTTTATGATTTTAAATTATGTTCAACACCAAAGTCGTTTGACAGACATCATGAGGGTGAAGATAAAAATATATTTGTTTAATTGTTACCCATCTTGTACGCTTATTACCACCCTTTCTGTAAAATCATTCATTCCATAAAACTTATTCTCCATTTCTCCAGTAACATTAATGAGATACATTCATAGCTTAGAATTAAAAGTATCAGTTCTTGTTCAAAGTACGGTTAGTGATATCAGTCTGTATAGAACTTCGGGCTGACGTAGGTGGTTGTACGAATATATGTCCTGATTCACAGTATAATTATTATAGTGTATTAATATATATAATTCATACTACTTTCGAGTAACGTGGTGTATTCATACATATGGCGTATATTACATCATTATAAGGTTGTGTATTCGTATACATATAACATATATTACATTACAATAAGGTGGTGTACTTATATATATATAACGTGTATTACATTATATTAAGGCAATCTATTCACATATATAATGTCTATTACATTATAATAAGGTGGTGTATTTATATACGTATAATGTATATTACATTATAATAAGGTTGCTTATTCATATATAAATATATATATATATGGAGATTGAGTATTCACATATATAAATATAACGTATATTACATAATAATAAATTGGTGTATTATTATACATATAACGTATATTACATTATAAAAAAGTGGTGTGTTAATATATATAAATATAACGTATGTTACATTACAAAAAAGTGGTGTATTAATATATAAAGATATAACGTATGTTACATTACAAAAAAAGTGGTGTATTCCCATACAATGCAGTACTTTGGTTTGTCTATTTCTATGTACAATTCCATCATATCGAAAATAACTGAACCATCAGGAACGCAAGCTGAAAGAAATTATAAATAAAATCTTCTTCAAAGACTTCATTTTGAAGGAGGAACAATTTATTAATGAGCAGCTAATTTCCCTGGTGTCATATCTTACTCATTATGTTTATAAGATCTTTATATAAATTACTATCATGATGAATTCACAGCTTTTTCTTACTTTTTAATAAGATAAAGAATTGCATTTAAATGTTGTAATTAATTTTATTACACTCTGACGCTTTACGTCTTTTATTAAACTATGTGCTATAGAAAAGGAGAAATCTACTGGGTACTTTACTAACTACACTGATTAATGTCTACAGCATATAATGTCAGATATTGTGAGCAGTTTACTGAAATACATCGTTTCATATCTACAGCATAAAAAGTCATAATTTCAACGAAACATACTAAACAATACCGTTTTATGTCTACAGTTTAAAATGTCATAATTTCTTCGTGGTATACTAAACTATTGCGTTCGATGTTTTATACTACAATATAAAATGTCATATTTTCTACGTAGTATACTAAACTATAAGGTTTGATGTCTACAGTATAAAATGTCATATTTCCTACGTAGTATACTATTTTATAACGTTATGATTTTTACAGTATAAAATGTCATAATTTCTGCATAGTATACTAAACTATACCGCTTGATGTTTACAGTATAAAATGTCATAATTTGTACGAAGTATACTAAACTATACCGTTTGATGTTTTATACTATACTGTTTGATGTCTACTATATAAAACTAACTGATTTTCCACTCTCTATACAGTTTGAGGTCTACAACATAAAGTATTAAACTAACTGATTCTCCATTCTTTATACAGTTTGATGTCTACAGTATGAAACTAACTGATATTCCATTCTTTATGCATTTTGTATTCTACAGTATAAAACTAACTGTTATCTCTATTCTTTATACAGTTTGATATGTACAGTATAAAACTAACCGATTCTCCATTCTTCATTCAGGTTGATGTTTACAATATAAAACAATCTGGTTCTCCATTCTTTATACAGTTTAATGTCTACAGTATAAAACTAACTGATAACTTCATTATTTATACAGTTTGGAGTCTACTATATAAAAATTAGTGATTCTTTATTCCTTATACAGTTTGATGTGCACAGTATAAAACTAACTGATTCTCCATTTTTGATAGGTAGAATAGCTTTTATTTCAACGTACTTTCAATTTAAAATTCTTACAGTCAAGGTCTGATGTTACGCGTGCGTGATGTCTTACGTCACGATTTGTAACTAAAATGATTTACATTGAAAAAAACTACAAAAGGTAATCCCTTTTTTGTGCTGCACGTTGGGTCGTATACAGTATTTATAAGAAAGACGCAGTTGTAACTACGTTTGTGTCGGAAAAGAAACAATTCTGATGTATTAGGTGCTTATAAAACAAATTAGAGAACCAGTGTTGATGAAGAGAAGCATTTATAGTATTTAAAAGATATCAGATGTTCGTTACGGGGCCAGAAGATTTCATATATAATATAGCACCGTATCTACTCGAATTGAGGAATGGCTGCGTTGTTGTTGTTGTTCTGTTGTTGCTTTACTCTTTTTTTTTCATTATTTAAGACGTAAGATTTACGAGAACTGAATAGGCGGTGACGTGAAGTAAACTGTATACTAATGTGAGATTCTCCCCGCGGAATGACACATTTTTTTACTATTTTGGAAAAGCGGCTTTATCACTTTAAATGTACATAAATATTTATCTAACCGTTAGATGGAGCTTGAAGTAACGAGTGAAGAGACAAGTGTCTACTGGTTACTTCCACAGATGTTCCGAGAAGTGACCATTGGCTAAAATTGTTACACGAGCTACTTTATATTTTTATTGTAAGCATCAAGGCTTATAATACAAAAAATTGAGTTTCGATACACGTTGTAGAGAAAGCACAGACAGTCAGTTGTGTAGCTTTATGCTAAACGACAAACAAACAAAAAAAACATTTTTTCAACTGCAGCGCTACCTATGATAAACTATTAACAAAAACAAGTTCACTATAAACATGACAAAATGCGGTTTAGATACCTGAAATAGTCTGGAAAATAAACTTTTCAAATATATAGTTAGATTTCGTTCTTTTCAGAAACGTAATATAGCCTTTTCAGCATCTGACAAGAAAAAAAATAGACATAAAAATGCTCGTTGTAGAAAGAAAACGTATTAGAGCTCAAGACCTCAGTACAAAGTCGTCAACTTTGATAAATCAGTACATTTACCGACCAAGGGAATTTTAATCTTCAACCAAATTGAATACAACCTACGTTACTTAATACCCTAAATATGAACTTAAGCCAAGCACTGTTGTAATACATCCAGTATATATTTTGTTATCCATATAAATAAACGTCATTCATTCAATACATTGTCAATCAATGTGAAACCATACAAAAATCGATATGATCAAAGGTCTTGTTATCAGTGGCCTTTCGAACACTAACTTACTAAACGATAAAGATATACAAAAGAAAATATTTTTTTCTTTTATTTTGGATTTTGCTTAAAGCTACACGGACTATTTGCGCTAACCGTCCGTAATTTAACATGGGAAGGTTAGATTGAGAACAGCTAGTTATCAGCGCTCACCGCCAACGCTTGAGCGACTCTTTTACCAACAAATAGTGGGGTTGACCGTCACATACTAACGCCCCACAGCTGGAAGGGTGAGCAAGTTTGGTGTGACGAAGAGTTGAACCCACATCCCTCAAATTACGAGTTGAGTGTCCCCTAACTACGAGACCATGAATTTATGAGTAAATTACAACTTCTCACAACAATGCTAACACTGAACTAGTTCGAGTTATGGCCTTTCAGTGGCTCATCAGTAAATCTCATAGTTCATAACACCTAAAAACTGGCTTCAGTACCCGTAGTTGGCACAGATAGTCACTAGAGTAGCCTTGCATCTACAAATTAGGCTTCAATACCTGTAGTTAGCACAGATAGTCACTAGAGTAGTCTTATATCTAGAGACTAAGCTTCGGTAACCGTAGTAAGCACAAATAGTCCCAAGAGTAGTTTTATATCTAAAATCTAAGCTTCAATACCCGCAGTTGGCACAGATAGTCACTAGAGTAGCCTTATATCTAAAAACTAGGCTTTAATACCCGTAGTTGGCACAGATAGTCACTAGAGTAGAATTATATCTAAAAATTAGGCTTCAATACTCGTAGTTGGCACAAATAGTCACTAGAGTAGCCTTATATCTAAAAACTAGACTTACATACTCATAGTTGGCATAGATAGTCACTAGAGTAGCCTTATATCACAAAACTAGGCTTCAATAACCGTAGTTGGCACAAATAGTCACTAGATAGCCTTATCTTTAAAAACTAGGCTTCGAAACCCGTAGTTGGCACAGATAGTCACTAGAGTATCCTTGTCTCTAAAATCTAGGCTTCAATACCCGTAGTTGGCACAGATAGTCACTAGTAGCCTTATATCTAAAACTTGGCTTCAATACCCGTAGTTGACACAGATAGTCACTAGAGTAGTCTTATGTCTAGAAACTTGGCTTCAAAAACCGTAGTTGGCACAGATAGTCACTAGATAACCTTATATCTATAAACTAGGCTTTGATAACCGTAGTTAGCACAGATAGTCACAAGAGTAGCCTTATATCTAAAATCTAGGCTTCAATACCCGTAGTTGGCACAGATAGTCACTAGAGTAGCCTTATCTCTAAAATCTAGGCTTCAATACCCGTAGGTGTCACAGATAGTCACTAGAGTAGCCTTGTATCTAGAAACTAGGCTTCGATAACCGTAGTTGGCAAACGTAACCCCTTCAGTAGCCTTTCGATTAACAGCAAAACAAATTATTTTGAGTCAAATGTTTATTTTGATTTCCTGATAATTTCATTTTTACAAAGACTATCTGCTTTCGGTTGTGATTTTTAATAATGTTTTCTGTTTTGAGTAACCTGTAATGGTCATACAAACAGAGTAATAAGAATCAAGAGAAGACGCTATCTGCAGTAAATTGAAGGATTAAGAGTATTGAAACATTCATGTGACTCACTGACTCAAACTTTCTAAACACATTAAGAGCGGAGTAATAATTTCATCTTTGTTTTCTTTTTGCTTTTGACGCTAGAAGTCGAGGCTTGAACAAAGCTGTGAATATCCCATTGTGTAACTTTTCATTGTGGTAAACACAGCAATACCACGAAGGAAAGAAAGAGAAAACAAGAAAAAAACGAGTTATTTTCTGCAGTACTCGTGTATCGCACGGTCATACATACGTTTGAATCGAAGTATATTTTCAAAAGTGAAAAATGTTTATAGCCCCTGCAGTACCATGAAGAGACAAAAGAATAAAAATAGAACAATTCAATTTAAGTTCTAAACTAAGTTAATTATATTTCTTTTTGATGTAGAATCTTAGATAGAATCAAATTAACGTTAGCTGAATGTATGAGTATGCTGGTAATTTATTGTAAGCCAATTCCCCTATGAAGATGAATGCGTTTTATCTTGTATACGTGTATATATATATGTGTGTGTGTATTTTACTAAAAATCTGTTTCAGTAGTAATCTTTCTTTGAAGTACGTATATGGGAGATAATGGGGTGAGGTACAGGTTGTTGTTGTTGTTTTTCTTTGTACATACTGGTGTTTTATTGGTCGACGAAGCGCAATCATCGGGTTTATTCAGAGGGAAGTAAAATTCGATTTTCGATATCTTTTTCACCCCCATGTGACATGCAAATTTTCAAGATAAATATTGCATATGAATGCATTTATACACTACTTGGATGAAAAACAAACTCGTTTCATATGAACCAATAACACTTATTTTTAAAAGCGTATAAAAGGGCTCTTGTCGCTTGGCAATGCACTCAGAGAGTAATCTTTAACTCCAAATCAGAATTTGTATATGTTTTGTTTTTATTTGATTGTTTGTGATGACTTTGTTTATCTTGTTTTCAGTTCAAAGCTTTTTAATATTAAATTTATCTTATGTTTAATCGATAATTGGCAGTTAAATATAACTTAATTTGCTACGTTTACTCAAACAGTGTTATTTAAAACATAAATATTCCTTTAATATGTTAGGGTTTTCTTTAGATATCCGTTCACTGATTTTTGAGTTCTGTTTTTAAATCAATGAATCCACAAATTTCGACGAATAAAACACACTGAAGCCGCCGACAACAAAGATCGTTGTTATTTTAAGCAACTTAAACATTTCAAGCTTAATATTTGTCACGTAGTTTTGAATGTAAATTAAAACATAAGATCACGGTTTACAACCAGTCAAAATTATTTGTGTAATCCTAGGCTGAGATCGGTTTGTTTATCGGAAATTTCGCGCATAACTCCACGAGGGCTATCTGCATTAGCCGTCCATAATTTAGCAGTGTAAGACAAGAGGGAAAGCAGCTAGTCATCACCACCCACCGCCAGTTCTTGGACTACTCTTTAACCAATGAATAGTGGGATTCACCGTCATATTATTACGTTCACAAGGCTGAAACGGCTAGCATATTTCGCGTGACGGTGATTTGAACCCGCAACTGTTAGATTACGAGTCGAGTGCCTTAACCACCCGACCATACCGTTCAGATAGCTAAATGATCATTTAAAACGTTGTTTCTTAAGTCTGATGATAAAATAATAATAGAATGTTTGTAATATCGAGAAGACTTTTAGTGTAATCTTACCCTGTTACTCTTTATAGCAATTATTTTTGTGTTTTTTCTATCTTTTATTGCACTATTTTTTACTACTATTATTAATACATATGTCTTATGTTATCCAGTTTGGTAAATATATATTTTACTTCTTTAAACACCAGTTGTCCTTTTACTAAACATTTTCTATATTAAGGGTTTATTAACATATTCCTCTATTACCATATCAATAAACTTTTCCTTTTTTAATTCGTTTACTAGAGATTTTTTATGTCAAAGGTTTATTAACATATTTCTCTTTTACTAAGGGTCGTGGGTTCGAATCCCCGTCACATCAAACATGCTCGCCCTTTCAGCCATAGGGGCCTTATAATGTTACAGTCAATCCCACTATTCGTTGGTAAAAGAGTAGCCCAAGAGTTGGCGGTGGGTAGTGATGACTAGCTGCCTTCCCTCTAGTCTTACACTGCTAAATTAGGGACAGCTAGCGCAGATAGCTCTCGTATAGCTTTGTGCGAAATTTAAAAACAAACAAACAAACTCTATTACCATTTCAAGAAACCTTTCCTTTTTTAATTCATTTGCTAAAGACTTTATTTATCAAACCATTTATTAAATACCTTCTTTGTATAAATTATCCTTTTTTACAGAGCTAATCCTTTTTAATTAAGATATTCTATGTTAACTATTTGATTAAGATATCCTATGTTAACTATTTGATTAAAATATCCCATGTTAACTACTTATTTAATACATCCTCTGTTAACGTTTTCTTGCTTGGGGTGTTCATTTCTATATTAACTTGACGAAGGAAACTCCTTTCTCGTTGTGGAAAGGCAGCGTGATTTGTAATAATAATATTAACATTCATATTATCTTACGTTTCGAGCCCAACATGGCCAGGTGGTTAAGGTACTCGACTCGTAATCTCGGTATCGCGGGTTCGAATCCCCGTCACACCAAACATACTCGCCCTTTCAGCCGTGAGATCGTTATAAAATTATGACCAATCCTTTTGTAAAAGAGTAGCTCAAGAGTTGATGGTGGGTGGTGATGACTACTTGCCTTCCCTCTTGTCTTTCACTGCTAAATTAGGGACGGCTAGCGCATGTAGCCCTCGTGTAGCTTTGCGTGAAGTTCAAAAAACAAACAAATACTTTTACGGCATTTGCAGAGAACTATCACACATGAAGTTTTGATGCCACGTTAGAAAACATTAGAAGTTTCTTTTTTAAAGAAATATTTAACCCATCTATACATAATATATTTATGATCAGAAGTGTAGCTCACTAGATTTATGACACGTCATGCTACGTCAGAACTCTCATAGACTATATATTCGAGACAAACTTCACCGACATCAAACGGTATGCGAGGGATTCGCTCTGATGTTTATGACGTCTTTCCACAGACAAGGTAATTAATCACACTCGACGTATATGTTGGACTTGAGGAGAAAATTTCTTGTGTTTGTATGGATATTTTCAGTTTGAAAAGATAGTGGCCTGGCATGGCCAAGTGGTTAAGGCACTCGACTCGTAATAAGAAAGTCGCGGGTTCGAATCTCAGTCGCACCTAACATGCTCGTCCTTTCAGCCTTGGGAGCGTTATGATGTGACGGTCAATCCCACTATTCATTGGTAAAAGAGTAGTCTAAGAGTTGGCGGTGAGTGGTGATGACTAGGTGCCTTCTCTCTAGTCTAACACTGCTAAATTAGGGACGGCTAGCGCTCAAGTAGCTTTGCGAAAAATTCAAAATTAAACAAACAGAAAAGAGAGAGAATATATATTTGTTTATCTTCATAACAAATTACGAAACAAATTCTTGTATATTTACAGTGATCAGATCCCTTGAAAAATGAGGGTCGTAGGTTCGAATTTCCTCACCAACCGTGCTCGGTTAACTGTGTGGATGTTTTATTTCTATTATTCGTTGATAAAAAGTAGCCCAACAGTTGGCGGTTGGTAATGTTTACCAACTTCCTTCTTTCTAATCAAAGTTGGGGACAACTAAGGCAGAAGGCCGTCGTCTAGCGTTACACGAAATTCAATCAACAAACAAACCACATTTGTATTTATTTTATTATTATTGTACTTGTTTGAGAAAATAGCCCTTTCCCACACACACACCAAAGTTTATCTTTAAAACTGTGTTTTATATGTTTCCCTTTTTTCTAACGGCTCAGCGACAAGACTGAAGACTTATAACTTTAACAACTGGATTTCGATACCTGTAGTGAGCAGAACACAGCAATGGGCTATCTGTACTCTATCCAACACGTGTATCGTGACTATATTATTAAGACTGTAAGTCTACAAACGTAACAACTGAGCCTATGGGTCAAGTGTTATAAAAACGACAGTCAGTCACATTATTGGTTTAAGAAGACTAAAAGGTCTCTTGTGGCAGTAGATGTTTCTGACTCGATAGTTTACTGTTCTTGGCGTGCTCTGATTATGAAACCGAAAGTTCATGGTTCGCGGCAGCACGTTACCTCGACATCGCGCTCCGCACTTTGATGTATGTAATTTATATGAATGATGGTGAAGTCCCGCTCTTCACTCACCCAAAATGGCAGTGGATACTGCTGAATACCTTTCCTCTATTTTATGAGTTCAAAATTAGGGATGATTATTCCTGAAACTGGTTCGTTGGAAGATCTTTCAGTGATTGACAGATTAGCATGAAAATGTTTTTTTCTTTGAACTAAAATGAAAGTGAGTTTAACACAGAAATGCTTTTGGTAAATAAATTAGCATGGCAAAATCAATGGGTAACTCGATATTGAATTTAAAACAACAAAATACGCCAATGGTATACCTTCTTTACGCTTTAACGTTCGAAGACACTGCTAGAGCTCGTGTCTCCAAAATCTTCGAAAGGTTTGTTTCTGAAATCGACGCAGATCCTAGTTAAAATAACAGTAGATTCATATGACGCTCTAAGTCCGTCCCATTTAAGTGCTACTTCGGTGATTTAAACTTCCACTACATTTAAGTCTCTACACAAATAAATGCTCGCTTATATCAGAAAGACGACAAGAAAAATTATACTCGTTAACTAAATTAGTATAAATGTTCATATACGACGTATGACGTATAAAGACTCCATAAGAATTAACTAAGGTGTCGCGCGTCTGTCTTAAATGAATGCTGGCAAATAGTAGACAAAGAAACTTATATATATTTATGCTTGATTCGGAAATAAAACTGAAATTATAGAAAAATAAAGTATAAAACACTCTGTTGAAAATATATGTTTAAATTTAAGTAGGTTTGATTACCGATGGTGCAATAAAATAATAATAAAGAGGTGTTTAAATAACAAACGTGACAACTTTGAGAGGTTCCTAAATTAATGGTAAGAGATATAAATGCAAATTAAAAACTGAATCAATTATACACAGACGCCCTATGACAGAACATTGTAGTTTATCGAAAAAACGAACAAAAAGACAACAACTTTCTGCATTTTATACGTCCTATTTAAAATATGTATGGAAAGAATAATTAGCTTAACAATGGTTTTATTGAACAGGTAATTACAATTAATCATTTTAAAGACACCCTTTGAAAAAATGAGGTACTAACTTTCTCGTGTGATTGATCACGTGTTTCGATTACCCAGTAAAACAGTAAAAAGTCAAATATTATTTACAATAAACCTAACTCATAATATGTTGACAAGCGTGCTGAAAATTTCAACCAATAAAAACCACAGGCTCGAAGTACCTTACGTGTGATCACAAAATAGGGTTATATATTCACACTTAAGTGCCTCTTCCCATAAATTGGGTTTCGATAGCTTCTGTGAGAACATCACAGATAACCAACTCTGAAGCTATGCGCTTAATAAGTTGTTGTTGTTATTTAGAATTAAGCACAAAGCTACACAATGGGCTATCTGTGCTATGCCCACCACGGGTATCGAAACCCGGATTTTAGCGTGTAAGTCCGCAGACATACCGCTGAGCCACTGGGGGGCGCGCTTAATAAGAAACAAACAAAAGCTCACATTATATTAAAATGAACATCACATAAAAAGTGATTTATCATAATTTTAACAAATGTCAATATAACATCTGTTATAATAACACTCAGTTTTCTCTGTTTTGAAAATGTGCGCACACTTCATTTAAACTATGTAAAAGTATTTACATACATAATTTAGTGGACATCTAGCACAATAACGTTAAACGTTTATCAAAGTTTGTAAAGAAAATCAAAATAAAAAGGTTTAACTAATGTTAGGTTGTATAATAACATAATACGTTTATTTCTTGAATATATTAAGTACGGTAAAGTTTAACTAAACTAAATTAAAACAAAAAACTTACATAAGTTACAGTGTTAATTTATCTTTCTATCAAATGTAGGCTGTATTTAATAAAAGCTTGGCTAATATTAGGCTTAAGATAAAGAAGTACTGTTTTACGAAGTACTGTTGCAATAAACATTTTTATTTCACCACAAGTGATTTTTAAAATCTTGGCTAGTTGATATGCGGAAAGAACCAAAGATGTCGCACCATTATCAGACTCTGGCCAATCGCATTAATTACACGATTCATAGGTTTATGTAAACTTAGAATCAACGTTAAGCCTAATTAACTGTTTTGGTTTTTATTTGTCGTGGCAGATAACGACTTATTATTTAACATTTTCATTATATTCATGTTTTATTAATGTTTCAACTATGGATTCAACCTTAAAAAGTATCGATAAGGTTTCTTAAGTAATATATTTGTTTTTTGTTGGAAATTAGGCCTGACAATTAAAAATCAGGATCGTATGACAGATTACATCGATTTTTGTAAGTTTATTTTCTTGTAAACTGGTGTTACTCAAGGCAATATGTAAAAACATTGACCGGAAATTTATTGTGAAATATGGTTATTTTTAATATCTCAGCAGTGCATATGTCATTCTAGTTGTCTTGGCAACGCTACTGCATTGGCCTTTACGTCATATTTATGTGGCGGTGATATATACGTAAACCTTAAGATGCCTCTCTTAATGAAACAGTAGTGTAGTGTGCATATATACCTAATATTTTCATTAATGATACTAATAAGTTAAGCCTAATTTCTTTGGATTATCATGGTCAAAATTTAATCGTTAGTTTTAGAAGCCTGCTTAAATTCTTAAGCTCTTAATTTTAAAATATGTATCACTATTATCCAAAAGCAATCTAGAAACACCGGTAAAAGATTAAAAGTATACATCGTTTCTTAAGGGCGTCTGTTTCCTTTCAAGACAAATTTATTTCTTTTACAAGTTTAGTTCGTTTCAATTTGCTATGCATTTACCTTTTCATTCCACCTATGATACAGCGGCCGATTTTAGATTCGATACCCATGACGGGCAGAGTACGGTTAGCCCATTATTATTTTCGTATTTCACAACAAACAAACTATGCGCTTATAATCAATTAGTCTTGAATTTCAAGACTAAAAACCTAGCCATAAACTACTTTTTCTACGTATAGTCCTACTAAGACTAGTGTTAAAGTTTACACACGCAAGTTTACAACAAGGAATCTGAAATGGTTCTTAATCTTTCGGATTGTCTGTGTTCGTGTTTGTAAGAAAACAAACAGGCTCATTCTAGAACTTTCCTGCAGAGATACAAAGGTCTATAATGTGATGGTCAATCATACAACTCGTTGGTAAAATAGTAGCCCAAGAGTTGGCGGTGGGTGGTAATGACTAGCCGCTTTCCCTCTAGTCTTGTCGGCCTTGCATGGCCAGGTGGGTAAAGGCGTTCGACTCGTAATATGAGGGTCGTGGGTTCGAATCCCCGTCGCCCCAAACACGCTCGCACTTTCAGCCGTGTAGGCGTTATAATGTGACAGTCAATCTCACTATTAGTTGGCAAAATAGCAGCCCAAGAGTTGGCGGTGGGTCGTGATGACCAGCTGCCTTCCCTCTTTAGTCTTACACTACCAAATTAGGTACGACTAGCGCAGACAGCTCTCGAGTAGCTTTGTTCGAAATTCAAAAAATAAACAAACAAATGAGCCTTCGAATACACATTTCGGGCGCGCCAAACATTTAGGCTACGATTGCTGATATTTTGCCTCAAATATAACAATAAAATTGCTTCCAAGTTTACTAAAAACATCCCTATTTATTGCGTTGTTTCTTCGTTAATAATTTTTCGAATTACTCAGTGAACGAAATCGATATAAACAATTAATTTAAAGCTGATAAAGTCAGTTGGCGTTATTTTAAGTTAGACTACACATAAGTTTTCCCACTTTTAATTTATTCGGTAAAGTTCTCAAATAAGCTTTTCATTCAATGCCAGAAGCTGTTAATTGATGTGAAATAATAACTCAAAATGAGCTTTTGTTTGTTCATGTCCACCCTAGATCAACTTGTTTGTTTGTTTGGTTTGTTCTGGAATTTCCCACAAAGCTACTCGAGGGCTATGTGTGCTAGCCGTCCCTAAGCCGTCTAGCAGTGTAAGACTAGAGGGAAGGCAGCTAGTCATCACCACCCACCGCCAACTCTTGGGCTACTCTTTTACCAACGAATAGTGGGATTGACCGTAACATTATACACCCTCACGGCTGGGAGGGCGAACATGTTTAGCGCGACGCGGGCGCGAACCCGCGACCCTCGGATTACGAGTCACACGCCTTACACGCTCGGCCATGCCGGGCCCCCTAGATCAACACAAAATCGAAAAACTGAAATGAAAACAACACACACACACATGGTGTTCGAAAAGTCATTGTGCAGATTTGTAATCATATTCTGCTCAGTTTATTTCAAGCCATCAACTAATAGCGGTGCCCCCCAGTGGCTCAGCGGTATGTCTGCGGACTTACACGCTAAAATCCGGGTTTCGATACCCGTGGTGGGCAGAGCACAGATAGCCCATTGTGTAGCTTTGTGCTTAATTCAAAACAACAACAACAACAACTAATAGCGGTGTTTAAAAACAAAATAAGAAGCATCCAGCAGTCTATTGATGCCAATGGGTGTCACTTTCAACATTGTTTATAATTGTCATTCATATTTACCTCCTGTATTCTATATTGAAAAATGTCTGTTAATAAATATATAAGTGCACGGTGACTTTCCGAGCACCCTGTATATATAGTTTTCGTTTTCATTTGTTTAGCTTAAGGTTGATGGTTACTGTTGTTAATTAATTTCATCAGTAAACCACAGTGACTTACCTGGAATGTAGAGGAACTAAACCACATTGAATTAACCAGTTTGAAAATTAAAAGAGTTACAGTTACCCACCCAGTGTGAAAGTGAAATCTTTGTTTGTTTGTTTTGTTTTTTGAATTTTGCGCAAAGTTACACGAGGGCTATCTGCGCTAGTCGTAACTATTTTAGTAGTGTAAGACGAGAAGGAAGGCATCTAGTCATCGCCACCCACCGCTAACTCTTGAGCTACTCTTTTAACAACGATTGACCGTCACTTTATAACGCCCCCACGGCTGAAAGAGCGAGCATGTTTGGTGCGACGGGGATTCAAACTCGCGACCCTCACATTAGGAGTCTTAACCGGGCCGAAAGGGAAGTAAACCAGTTTTACTCGTAAATTCATATTTCAGTCCTGCTTCAGTTGTTTTCAAGAACGGTGGTGTTGAGGACAAATTCAGAAATATACATCTTATTACGGAAAATTATCCTCTGTTTTAACGTGTATGTGTAATTTTTTTTTTCTCTCACGGTACGAAAAGGAAATGAAATAAATCTTAAAATTTGTTATTTCAAAATATGAGGAACCTGGAGATGGTGATAAAAATGATTGGTCACAGTTCTATCACGTTTCAGTCTCGGTACTTTATATTAATGTTTGATATATGTAACAGTCATCAATGTTGACCAAGCCTTTTTTCTTGTTGAATTGGAAACCGTCACCAAAATATCTTCTTTCCTCTTTTCTGAACAGACAGAATAAGGACTGGTTACAATTATTGTTTTCTTTTAATTCTATATTTAACCTGAAAACGAACAACATGAGCAGAACAACAGAAAAAGTTCAGTCCATGCAATTAGCATTGAGCAATATTTTACACTACAAATGAGCTCTATAAGTAGCAAAAACATCCTAAAAACTGTCTTTTCAAGGTTCTTTATTTAACTGAAATTTCCAAACTTATCTCCAGGAGGTTTATTTACAAAGGGCGTTTTGCCATTTCGTAATACAAGTTCAGTGCTTACTGAAGTGAGCTATCACGTCTCAGAACTTCTCAGATTCGTCCAGCAATTATTTTGTGTTTTTTGTGATGTACTTTTATCACACGCTTTTGTGAGCAAGGCTCTTCTGAATTATTAATGTTCATATGAAATAGAGCAATCTTGTGTGTCACTTTGATCTCGGAAGTTTGTTTGTTGAATTTCGTGAAAAGCTACTAGAGGGCTCTCTGCACTAGCCCACTCTAGTTTAGGAGTGATAGACTAGAAGCAAGGTAACTATCCAACACTTGGAATACTCTTTTGCATCGAAAAGTGGGAATTACTTTTATATTATATCGCTTCACTACTATAAAAGCTAGAATATGTGGTATCGGAAATTAAACCCACGCTAATCGACTACCGTAATCGCCAGGCCATGCCAAGCTTGGAGGATTGAGCTGGTCTCTATTACAAGAAATGGAAAGAGGCTTTGTAACAACATCATAGAAAGTTTTTTTTATGAATATAAAGAAGAGTAAACAGTCTTTAGATGGTATTCATTATTATTACAGAACTGTGAGTCCAAGGGTCCATGGTTCGCGTCTTCTTTTCCCCAAATCGCGCTCGCACCTTAAATACATTAAAATTAAACTGTTCGGTAGAATAGTTCCAGAGGTAGCGGTGGACACTGTTTGCTAGTTGCTTTAACTTTAGTCTATAAGCTCACAATTAGGATAGCTGAAGCATTTTGCCCTTTTCATAGTGACGAGAAACCCAATTGAATTAAAAATGTATTGTACATACGGCTGGTATGGGTATTAAACTTTAATTAAAATAGAGAACATCGCTTTGACCTTCTTAAGTTATCTTAAGCACAATATCAAACTGGAACGCCCCCTAAAATCTCGTACTCCTTCATACTCTCGTCCCTAAAACACGTACCCAGCAACGGTCAGTGGCAAACTCTCTTTGTTAACCTGAAGATGACTTAAGAAGGTCGAAACATTGTTCTGTACTTTATTGTAATTAGAGTTTTATTACCCATACCAGCCGTGTTTAGGATACAATTTGCTCTCTTGCTGTTTTTATCGGACATATAAAAGAAACAGTTATCAGTCTTTCTGGGAAGCAAGAACATTTAAACAACGTAACAATTAACCATTGTTCTTTTACTCTCTACATTAAAACAGTGAGTGTTTAGTAAGCTTTCCTACGTCTCAATTTCAACAACTGAGCGTAGTAATTTAAATATATAACACTCTTAATTTATCTCTGTATTTTTAAATATGCAATCCTGATTTAAAAAACAAACAAACCTGGCAACACACAGGTATTAAAAGTTATTTAAGGATTCTAACGAATTCTGGTGACAATGATAAACATGGAAACAAATAAGAAACTGAATTATCATGAGTACAAAACATGAAAAGTAAGAGGGAACTCTAGCCGATAAGAAACTCAATAAATTAAGTGGGAATCTTTTTAAAGACCAGCTTTACTTGTACTTAATTATAACAATTGTCGATAGAGAGAGCTAGTGTCGCTTAGGCTCAAATAATGATACCAAATTTTAATATAGCACATTCTTGAATTGATGTCAGTTAAGGAAGATAGCTCTGGGCACTTGATAATCATTATAACACTTTGACACATGATAAAAACTTCTCCAATTTCACCTCCAAAACTAATCTATATAAAATGTATTCGAGATAAGGGATATTTTATATAGAAAATATGAGATGGTATAGTAGATTTAGTGATGAAATGTGAAAAAAACAAGGACTCTTTAAACAGTCCTTCATGAATAATATTATAGTAATAATAATTGTCTTCTTCCCGGGAAAACTTTGTTTTTACTACGTACGAATATCGACTCAATCTGAATAAGTTTCGCGTGACGGCTATTATTTTTAACGACAAAGACGCTTAATACGAATATGGAAATTAAGAATTTATCTAAGACAGGTTATTTTAACGAAGTAATTTTTAACGTAAATTATATGGAAATCAATACATAAATTCACCAATAATGAAAGACGTAACTCTATATTTTAATTAAATGTTTTACCTCAAGCTCTCCAGTGGTATGTCTACGGACTTAAAAACAATAAAAATAGGGTTTCGTTACCGTAGTGGGCAGAGCATAGAAAGTCCATTGTGTAGCTTTGTGTTGAACTATGAAAATGAACTATCAAACACTTAAAGAATGCCCCCCCCAGTGGCTCAGCGGTATGTCTGCGGATTTACAACGCTAAAAACCGGGTTTCGATACCCGTGGAGGGCAGAGCACAGATAGCCCATTGTGTAGCTTTGTGCTTAATTGAAAACAACAAAAACAACAACAACTGAAAGCAGCTACTCAACAGCACAATCCGTCAACAATTGCCTGACTGAATAACTATTTTCAGTCAGAGAACTCTAATCATTACGTCACTATTCGCCTGAAAGACGTTGTAAATTTACAAATAATCGACGTGACGTATTCACAGCAAATTTCAAACACTGTATTAACTTTGCAATTTATATTTGTGAAAAACCACTAAAGTTATTCGTCACTGTCCCCAGGTTTGAACTATTGCCTAGAGGTAACGTAGCAAGTCAATAACTCTGTATTGTCAACATTCGCTTTTATAACTCATACACAGCTTAACCAGAAAAGTAATGTTTTATGAAACAACGTGAATTCCAACCTACCTCGCTAGTGCCGAAATATGGACTTATTAAATTAATAACGCGTAAAATAATCGGTGTTTACACATGTGTCATCTGTCAGTGTAAATTTATTTGTTATTCAAATTACAGTTTTGATAAAAGATATCGCCAGAGGGCGTATTCTCTAATATTACTTTTTAGATTCACCATCGACTTCAGAAGTCCTCTGGTCCTTATTGTCTTCCTCCTATGAATGTTGTCTCCAGAGTCCATGGGCCTTAGTACAAAACCACATTCAGAGCCTGTTTCAAGCATCTCAAGACACATGTGTCCATGGAGGATGTGTGCACGCGCGTGTATGTGTGAGTGGCTTTTATATTCCTGTTTCTACTGACATATTGCACAGAAGCTAATACTTTAACTTGGAAGTGTAAATTAATGCTCTGTCTAAATAAAGCCGTGAGTTAATTGTCCATTCAAAAATGATATTTCCACGTTACCTTTCTAGTAAATAGAGGGCGCAACAAGACAAGCACTTGGTTAAATGTGTGCTTTGCCCAATGTTCCAACTTTAATTTGTCGATATTGGACAGAAACTTGTGAACACGGCTCTTGAGTCATGCTGTGCATATAAATGCGAGATAATTATCTTGTTAAGCTGTAATAGATCGTTAAACTCTGCTGGAAACACACCTTTGGTTGCTTTAGTATAAAGTTTAACAGTTAAGATATCAATTTCCGCCAAACCCCCATAATTTAACATCTTGCACGCTTAACGTAATTTCCTAATTGATGATTTTTTTTTCATAATGTGACCCAGATCCGATATTAAGTTATAGTAAAAAGAGATGTATCAGAACTACATTTTGATATAGCTAAACGTTACCCAGGTAATGCAACAATATCAAAAATGGATTGCTTTTTGGAGAAACAGCTCTTTCTGGAGCAAAATATTCTCATTTTAAAGTCTAAAAAAATTGTCTAGATTGGGGATTAAGAGAAATATATCTTGTGCTTGAAGAAATTTGAAAACAGAGGAACGTGGATCATCTTGGGGCACTATAATAATCCCTAAAAGAAGTCCAAATGCAGCCAAAATAAAAAACATATTGTAACTTGTAGTAAACCACGAACACAGATTATAAACTCTCGACATGTCCAAATCAAAAACAGTGTGTAAATAGATCCTTGTCTTAAAGAAAAGACACAAGTGACATCTGCACAAGTGTGTTCCACAACATATCCACCCAAGCATTGCATATCTCAAGCAGCTGGACATATGAACATAAACCAGTCAAGTTGACAGGTACGGTGTCACTGGATTTCTTTGCTACTGAATTATTGAAAAGAAAATGGAAAACTACTCCTGTACACAGATTGATTATGGAAAGCATCAAGGATATGTGATATGCTTTGGACGTGACAGCTTTAGAAATAATTTTAATATAACTTGTGCTTAATTTCTGTAGTATCATTTTTAAGGTGTAACATTAAAATTCGATCTTCATCTCTCTATATACCTTTTTCGAAAGTTAACAAATCAGTATTTAGATTACTGGACTAAGCAGAAGTCATTTAGTTAGTTAGTTCACTTATTTCTTTGTAGTTAAGTAAAAAAACTACACAGCGGTTTCTAACGTTTTAAGGCCAGAAACATACCTCTGTACCACTGAAGACGACCTGCATTTAGTTAAAAGCACTTCACGCTAATTTGTATGTTAGTGTTTTCTTAACAAACACTAAAATTGATCGTTACTCCTATAATGCACCTATGGGCCCAAGTGCTAAGGCTAATAAAAGTATAACTAAGATTACTCTTTGTGAACGAATAGAGGAATTAATCGCCACATAATAAAACCTCAAGGCATGAAGAAAAATAATGTTTAGTACAGGGCTTCGATCCCGCGACCCTCATGTCGAGAAGCTTAGCCTCAGGAGTTATCAAGCCATACAGTTCTATAATTAGCAAAGAGTGATTTTGACTAAAGACTAAATTTATATATACGTGAGTTTTTTCTACTATTAAAATTAATAGACACATTATGAGAATTTCCGCTTATATTTCCAAATAATATATAGATGGGAGTGGAACTTTGATACACTGACTGACTATAGCGTAGAATTAAATCAGAAAAAGAAAACACAAAAATACGTTTAAGATATGTAAAGATGGCGAAGTGAAATCAATACATAGTTATAAGTTTAGCGACAGCTATTACATTTGGCTATGTACGGTTTTTCCACATTCGTCTTAATTAATGTTGTGAACCTCGAAGGAGAATAGACGTATCGAAAAATAGTATTTTCAATCAAACAGTTCGAAGTCCAAACGAGACTAATTTAATTAGAAGGAATCTGGGAAAAACAAAAATGTAATTCAATCTGGTATAATTTTTATCCCTAATGTTTCATCAATTTCGTTTACATACCGGGAGTAGCGCTTGGGAGAGTCTGTCTTTGAAAAAATAAAAAAAGTTAAATTTAGGCCTAAAAAGGGAAAAACTAGTTATATTACTGCTTGAATTGTAAATCACGCCACTGCCTAATATCCCAAACTTACGCTCCAGGTTCGGGCGTAGCAATATCATTACGATGATTCATGGATCGCTTCTCTTTGGCTGAAAATCGTGCTCCGCATTTCGGGACCATAAGTGCCTGATAAATTCGATTAGAATATATTAACAACTGGAGATAAATGTTTTTGTCTGCCGTTTCTTTAGTCTGCCATTTTAAAATTACCTTCTCCACCCAAGTCCGATGGCTTATAACGTTAAACATCGAGTTTAGATATCCGCAATAGGGACAGCCTGGATAACCCAATAGATACCTCCAGGCCTAACAACAACTAAACAGTCTGATTGGGTAACAAACAAGTAGATAAATATGGCTGAATAAATATTTATTTTTATATATCAGTATACTTACGTAAGCCATAAACATTACACTGTACGATAGGTGGCTTTCTTTAGGTTTGTTGTACTTCGTCTTGGTGGAGATCGGAAGATATGGTTAATTTTATACATATAATCTAAAATAAAAATATGCAAGTCCGTCGAAATTAGAACTTCGGAAGATATGGTTAATTTTATACATATAATTTAAAATGAAAATATGCAAGTCCGTCGAAATTAGAACTTTCAAAATAAATATGTGTCTTGTGCAATATAGGCTGAATGAACAGATTTGTTTACAGTCATGTGCAAAGCTGGTGTGTATATGCAGAAGAGGGAGGAGACAGGTGAGAAACCCTACGATTCTGAAAGGGCTGTCCTCCAAGTAAGAACTGTTAATTTTAAGATGTGTCTACCGCTACATATATTCAGTAGCATCTTATATAGAAACACGCGCCCTTCATCCACAAACCGACACTCTAACAACAAGCCCACTCCTATCTTCAGTTATGTTTTTATTATCTTAATATATAAGTATTGTTTCAATACAGTTTATTCAAAATGCCGTCACAAATCTTTAATTTGTAACTCATGTTATTTCCGACCTATTGAACACTTCTGAACTAAATAGTCAAATTAGAGACATCCAAGTGCGACCATGTTAAGTGGCATCGAAGTAAATCTTTGGACCTTCCGTTTTGTAATTTGGTAGTTTATTCATTTTCAGAGTGTAAAAATGTTTGTTTGTTGAGTTTCGGATAAAGCTTCTTAAGGAAGGCAAGTAATCTACATAACTAACCCGCCATCTCATGACCAGTTCTTTAGCGACAAACAATAAGATTAATCAACACGTTATAACGCTCCCTCGGCTGAAGAGGCGAGAACGTTCGGTGACTGGATTGGAACCTATGACCAGCAAATAATGATTCATTCAAAAGTTCTAACTACATTAAGAAAACAAAAATAAATATGTTTAAGAATGTGAGTGAAATTTAAAGGTATCTATTAGTACGATTTACAAAGTTTGTTTTTTTGCTGATACAAAAGGTGCTTAATCAGGTAAGAAAAAATATTGGATCTATACCACCTTTATAGGTGTTCCTAAGTCCAAGTCTTAATATCCAACGTGTTCTTAAGCCCAGGTATCAGCATGCAAAGTGTTTCTAAATTTTAGTAATTAAAGTATTCCTAAATCCAGGTCTCATCTCAGTAATCAAGGTGTTCCTAAGTCCAGGTCTCAGTAACCAAAGTGTTCCTAAGTCTAGGTCTCAGTAACCAAAGTGTTCCTTAGTCCAGATCTCAGTAACCAAAGTGTTTCTAAGTCTAGGTCTCAGTAACCAAAGTGTTTCTAAGTACAGATTTCAGTAACCAAAGTGTTCCTAAGTCCAGGTCTCAGTAACCAAGGTGTTCGTTCCCAAGTCTAGGTCTCAGTAACCAAAGTGTTCCTAAGTCCAGGTCTCAGTAACCAAAGTGTTCCTAAGTCCAGGTCTCAGTAACCAAAGTGTTCCTAAGTCCAGGTCTCAGTAACCAAAGTGTTCCTAAGTCTACGTTTCAGTAACCAAAATGTTTCTAAGTCCAGATTTCAGTAACCAAAATGTTCCTAAGTCTAGGTCTCAGTAACCAAAGTGTTTCTAAGTCCAGGTCTCAGTAACCAAAGTGTTCCTAAGTCTAGGTCTCAGTAACCAAAGTGTTCCTAAGTCTAAGTCTCAATAACCAAAGTGTTCCTAAGTCCAGATATCAGTAATCAAAGTGTTCCTAAGTCCAGATCTCAGTAACCAAAGTGCTCCTAAATCTAGGTCTCAGTAACCAAAGTGTTTTACTATCTGATTCAATAAAATTCTTTGTGTCCTTGCAGCGACCATTTGGACGGACCTTTAATCATTTTCAGTGTGAAAGGTGGCACTAGAGTTGATTAGTGCTTGAAGTTTTTAGAGTTTGTGTGATGGTTATAAGATGAAACATCATTTGACGTCAGGCTCTATCCTAAGTTATTTTGCACTGATGAAAGCTGATACCGTATAACAGCGGTCACAATGTTAGAGAAACACGTCAGTTCGAAAGTCAATGATACAAACTCATAAAAACCACGTAACTCGAGCGCTTTTGAAAGGTAAGCCTTTTCTCGTTTGTTTGATTACAGTTTATTGATTTCTAGCTCAAAATACTTTCATTAATTATTACTCAAATTTATAATTAAATATCCGTACGGAGTTTATATTTACAACGAATACATTAAAGTTATAAGTTGGGTTTACTTGCATAAAAGAGACTCGTTTATCAGAGTTAATTAGAAAACAACAGCAACGCTGAATATGAAAATGAAGACATGTGTTTGTCACACGCTTCAGTGATAACTGAAAAAGAACTGTATGAAAATGTAAAATTACTAAAACTCAGAATTAAAAAAACAAATTATGATGGAAAGGAAATCCAACGAGATGGTGTAATAAATGAAATTCTTGTTCCCCTAATAAGTAACAATCGGTTTTCACAGCAGTTTCAAAGGTGGATGTTGTTGCTGTCATACCAACACCCCCTCGTTCTGTTAATGTTACTGGTCACACGTCAGAAACCATTGAAATAGACAACTAACACGAGCACATGCATAATACAGTGAAACCTTAGAGCAAAGAAGTAATTATCCCACCTTAGTCACTTAGTTTTCTGCTTCATTGTTTCACATGAAAAGCTCGTGTTGACTCTTATGTAGCGTCGCCCCCGGGCATAAATAAACTTTTATGTTTCTTTAATAAACTACAGTATGTTTTTAATAAATCTCATTATGGCCTCTGTAAAAGAAAAAAATGTTAAAATTATAAAGCTTTTCTATCCGTAGGGAGAAGTTTATCAAATACTAATTGATGTATTATCAAGAACGCTCGTAGGGGTATTAAAACTTTAATCAAAATAAAGTACAGAACAACGTTTCGACCTTCTTTGGTTATCTGAGGGTTAACAAAGAGTTAACTCTCTTTGTTGACATAAAGATGACCTAAGAAGGTCGAAACGTTGTTCTATAGTTTATTTCAAGGCCCGGCATGGCCAGGTGAATTAAGAGGTTCGAATCCCCGTCGCACCAAACATGCTTGCCCTTTCAGCGGTGGAGGCGTTATAATGTTATGGTCAATTCCATTATTCGTTGGTAAAAAAGTAGCCCAAGAGTTAGCGTTGGCTGGTGATGACTAGCTGCCTTCCTTCTAGTTTTACACTGCTAAATTATGGATGGCTAATGGAGATAGCTCTCGTGTAGCTTTGCGCAAAATTTAAAAAACGAAAAAACAAACAAACTTTATTTTAATCAAAGTTTAATACCGCAAGCAGCCATCTCAAAAATACATTTTTACTTCCAGTGGCCCCCCAGTGGCTCAGCGGTATGTCTGCGGACTTCCACGCTAAAATCCGGGTTTCGATACCCGTGGTGGGCAGAGCACAGATAGCCCATTGTGTAGCTTTGTGCTTAATTCAAAACAGCAACAATTACTTCCAGTGAGTTTCTCGTCATTGTGATGGAAGACTAATTGAAACGTACTCTGATGCTAAGCACGTATTGTAGAGACTCGAATCTAAACCGGAACTAGTAATAACTTTAATCGGAAGTTGTCAGTGACGTAACGTTTCATGTCGTCTTTGCATGATATAAACCGGGATTTGTAGTAACTTTGACCGGTACTAGTTAGCAATGCTACTCTTTTCATAATATACTGTCCTATCACCGGAAGTTTAATGCTTCGTATGCTCTTTTCATGATACAAACCGGGAGTCGTAGTAACTCTAACCGGAACTAGTCAACAAAGAAATATTTCGTGGGGTTTTTTCACAATATAAACCGGAATTCGTAGTGACTTTGACCGGAAGTAGCCAGTAATTAATTTTAGTATTTTAAACATACCTGCAACATTGATAAAAACACTCCTATGTTGCGTAATATTTGCCAGCACATTTAAAGCTGTGATAATTAGCCTAAAACTCTGTATCACAAATTCCTCTGGACTATAGATATTTTTTAACCTCCACACCAGATGAGTGGTTGAATGACAGGTTGATGAATAGATCCTCATTTTGTTTGTTTTTGTGCTAACTTTTTTATCTGGTGTCCCTTGACAATTACGAACTAGTTTATAATCGAGTATCACGAGTTCGTAATTGTAAGTTTTTAAACAAAGCACATGATTGGCTAAAAACTACTTCTAATTCGTGCAAAACAACTCTTTAAAACGTTTACCAGTTTTGTTACAAACAGCTGTATGTATATCAACGTGTCTGAGTCTTCCTCTTGCGCTCGTGGCCCAATGAACTTCAAGTAAGCCATTATAAAAGTTTGATTACTTTAGACTTTCTATTTCTCAGCAGTTAATAATTAAGACGTTCTAAACGTTTTAATTTACGTATTCATGAGTTTAAGCAAACAGAGGCAAATGAGATTGTTCGTGTGTGTATTAATTCAACCATATATAGACTTAGGACCTAAATGCATCTTCAAGAACCATAGCAAGCACGCTTGGCTTGTTGTTAATTTATCTTAACAGTACATTGTTTGTTTTAAACTGTGAAGTCTGTGTGTAAATTAATGTATATATCTTTTACTCTTGTGTGTCCTATGATCTGATATTTCTAGTCTGCATTAAGAGTAATTTATTTAGATTAGGGGAGAGGGGGCAGAAATAGCAACAAGTCTTGTCTCAAAATAATTCGAATTTTATCTAAACCATAAATATAACCTAACTAAACCACTAGAAAATATTGATAGTTCTAGTATTAACACATGGAAGTACATTTATAGTATCAAAATGAGTCCATTTTCGACGTAAGTTGTATATCCAACAATCAACTGTTTTTTGATGTAAGTTGATTTTGTATATCCAACAATCAAATGTTTTTTATGTAAGTTGATTCTTTAAATCCAACAATCAACTGTTTTTTTTTGGGTGTAAGTTATACCTGTACATTCAATTAGTAACTCTTTTTGGTGTAAGTTATATCTGTATATCCAACAATCAACTGTTTTTTGGTGTAAGTTATACACGTACATCCTTCAATAAACTGCATTTGGGAATAAGTTCCAACAGTACCCTTAACAATCAACTATGATGTAAATTTTATTTTTGATGTATTGGGGTAAATTCCTCCATTTTAGCGCTAATTGGCTAGATTTTATTTTCACACCCCACGTGAAAGTGTTTTTGAGCTAACAGTTATTTGAAGGTTCAGCTATTTTTTAATCTTACATCTTGCTAATTAGTTTGGTATTCATAGAGTTTGGCACATGCGTACTGAACACCCGCCAGAATTACTTGTATGTTCAGTAAAATCTCAAATCTTTTCACCAAGTTCCGCTACTCATCATTTCACGAACTAAATAAATTTATATTTGTCTTTATAACCACTGCAACAAGGTTTTCTTTGTCGACAATATTTCTATTTATGTTTCTGACTTCAAACTATTAACCAGAGGAAACATAGCCAATCAACAGAGTCCTACCATCCATAGGACTGATATAAATGCGTCCATAGCCTATAATGAGGGTGCGTTATGTTGACGTATGGATTCGAACCCGCGCAGACTGTCTACTATAGGGATTTGGTCTTTGATAACCTGGGAGGGTCAGATGCTTTTAACCCTTTCCTCCCTCCTGCACGTGTTGTTATTTACAGAATAATTAATTAATTTATTACGAAAGAATCAGAACTAATTATAAGACTACGCACGTGTAGATAAGTAAGTAACGTTGGATCTATACAACACACTTCATCTTGGTTTGGCTAGAATATAGTCCTACTCTTCAGTAATAGTTTCAATGGTGTTTCGCCTATTTATATATGTTTCAAATTAAGATAATACAATTTACATTAATAGCCAACAAAATATTCAAAATAACTTGAAACTATATAAGGTTTGAAATGCCTAGTAATTAGAAGATCCGCTTTTTATTATATATATAGGTGTGTATTCACTGGAAGAAGTGTTTAGGGTTACCGTCATTACGTACACAGTACTTATCATCAGGTTCGTATAGTGTTTAGGGTTACCGTCATTACGTACACAGTACTTATCATCAGGTTCGTATATTGTGAGTTTTTTTCCCCAATGTTTCTCGAAATAATTTAATGTACTATGAAGGAGTTTGTCTCATACTGTTTCTGTGTTTGAGTATAGGTGGAAGTGATTCTCGGAACTTTATAAACGGTTGTAAGTAGTGAGTTCTGTACTGTTTGTAGTTTGGTTTGTACTAGTTTTGGTGCTAAATCTACCCATGCTGAGGCTGTGCAATCAATTACAGGTCGGGTGTATGTTTTGTAAGTTTCTCTACTGTTAAAATCAGTTAGGTTTCTAGCTTAGTACGTTTTTCTTACCAAATTTTGGTTTTAATATTGTTTAAGTTATCCATTCATAAACAGCTTTGGTGGTTCTTTTTATGTTCAGTTAATTTGGTGAAAACAACTTGTTGGTTTATTGGAATGTTATTTTAACTCAATGTTTGTGCCAATATTCATTTATTCTATTCAACTGTAGATTTGTAACTCCTGCAGATGGTATGGAGCATTTTTACAGACTGCTACGTCATCAGCAAACTGTCACAAGTATCCGTGATTTGGGTCTTTCAGGAGATAGGTTTGACTACCCTCCCAGCCTTTGTAGTAAATAACTCTGAAAAGGTTCCCTCAACATATGTTTTACACAAAGTTTGAGAGCCGGCGAATAATTCCACGCGAAAGTCCCATTTCTGTCCTGTCGAAGCGGAGACCGTCGTGGTATACAGTTTTCAATGTGACCGTACTTTATTTTTATTCAATCTATCTACTATAGATTCGGTTATTATAACTAAGTGATTGGTCGCTTAGCTGAGTTTTCTGAATCATTTTGTACGTGGGGTAATTTTGATGTTATCTTCAGGAATGCTACTAATTATCTAATTATTAGTTTAAGAATTTTACCTTCACAGTTGGTCAGTTTGACTGGACAGTATCTACTTGGTTTATCTGCTGACTTTCCTACTTTATATAACATTACCTGCGCTAGCTCTCCCTAATTTAGCAGTGTAACACTACAGGGAAGGCAGGTAGTGATCTCCACCCAACGCCAACTCTTGGGCTACTCTTTTACCAACAAATAGTGGGATTGACTGTCACATTAGAACATCCCCAATGTTTAAAGTGCGAGTATTTTTGGTGAGATGGTGAGTTGAACCCGCGATCCTTGGATTACGAATAGAGTGCCTTAACCACCTCGCCATGGTGCATATACGTTTTAACCTAAGTTTCAAATATGTGTTACAATGTTAACGCAAGGAACACGTGAAATTTTGAATCAGATCTACAATGATTTGACTGCTCATTAAGGTTTACGAGTACTAGACTGGTTAGGCTGACTAGCCATTACCTTATTGTGTGTTGAACAGACCTTGGTTACCCCTAAAATTACATAGATTTTGAGAGAGACACACAGTTGTAAAGTGTATAAGTTTCCTAAAAATGTGAAATCCAAGTTCTAACAAAATTCAATGGTGTTATCGTACCCAATCAGTTCTATCATGATTGGCAAGTTACTTTTCGGTTTGAATTTCCATTAGTCATACTTTTCATATTTCTGTTTGTTTGTTTTTAATTTCGTGCAAAGCTACACGAGAGCTATCTGCACTAGACATCTTTAATTTAACAGTGTAAGACTAGGGGGAAGGCAGCTGGTTATTATCACCCACCGCCAACTCTTAAGCCACTTTTTTATCAACGAGTGATGGGATTGACCCTCACATTACGAGTTGAGTGCTCTAACCACTTATCCACGTGATAAACCTACGAGTCGGCAGGTTCGCCTACGTAAATGACTGTTACTATAAAAACATTGCCAGGTGTAGCCTTATGGTAAGCGTTATCGGACTGTGAATTCGAGGGTTTACGGTATGTGTACCCTTGACTATAAATCCCACGCCCCACATGTCGTGATAGCACTAAGAATCCTAGGGTTCAGGAATCACGTTTACTCCGCATTTCAGGTCTGTAGACGCGCTCTGAAAATTACGACTCAATCTCTCTATTCCATCAAGTAGGACTAATTCGAAAGTTGGCCCTGAATGCTGAAGTCCACTTACCTTTTCTCTAGTTAAACGATTCAAAATTGACGACAATGATGCACAGATACCCATAATTTACCTTTGAGCAACTTTCTAAAACAAACAAACAAGGAAATGAACTTTAACCAATAAACTATCACTATGTTCGTAAGGTCCAAGGTTCGATATATATCGCTAAACATGTCCCACATTAATTTGGGAGGGGGTCATGAGCGCATGCATGACTGGACGGCTGTCAGCAGTTTTAAATCAAATATGACAACATGTGAGTCTTGGGGTCTCTGGCCTGGTCTTCTAGCCTACGTGTCACATAAGACGAATATTACGAGCAAATTTTAAAGGACTAGTGAGCTACGCCAATTGAGTTGTAAAATATAAACTTTGTTTATTACCCTTTTATGTGGCTGGAAAGTGTCAACTCATACACATGAGAGTTGGAGTTTCGGATTTGAGTATTCAAACGGCTTTTGAAGAAATACGTACGTCAGATATTTTCGTGGTGTTTGTCTTTCACTGTTTTTTGAGTACATTTATATATGAAGCCTTCAACCACGAATCTTTCCGTCAACATGTTGTAATAGACCTGAACCCAGATTTCTTGCTTTATTACCGAATGGGAATCTAAAAGCTATGGGAAGTCTCAGAAATGCATTTGAATTAATTAAGTATATGTTACTTAAATGAAACTGATAAATGCGTCACTTATTTTCGTTCCCAGATATTTAGTTTTTAAGCCTTTTCTACATCATAGTGAGTCGGTAAAATGAACGTTTAATGAATGGATGTTTATTTCCAAATTTCGCTCACAACTAACAACGACAGATAAGTCGCTAAACTTGAGAGGCTTTGAGCGGTAAGAGAAATTTCGAACATATTAATTAATGCTGGAACGGTTGTTAAAGTTGTTATTTTCTATTAACTTATCTACGAAACTTCTTTTCCTTTGAATGCCCGGCATGACCAGGTTGTTAAGTTGCTCGTCTCGTAATTTCGGGGTCACGGATTCGAATTCCCGTCCTACAAAACATGTGGTAAAGTCGCAATCAACCCCATTATTCATTAATAAAAAAGGATCCCAAGAGTTGGCGGTGGGTGGTGATGACTAATTGCCTTTCCGTCACTGTATACACTAATCTTTCAACATTGAAGTGTTATAGTGTAACGATTAATCACAATTTTTGTTGTTAAAACAGAGACTAAGAGCTGGTCCCTAGGGGTCGCGTTGACTAGCTGCTTTCTATCTCTCTAGTCCATCACTTTTACAATACAGGCCGCTAGTGCAGATAGCCCTTAAGTATCTTTGCAAGAAATATAATAAACAGCATTATTTGTAGTTTACATTCTTATCCAAATTGATATTTGGTTTCCAATGGGGTTCAGTCACGTTAGATCTGGGTATAAAGCATACCATCATGCTATATCTGGGTATGAAGCATACTCAAAGAGCGAACTTTGAGTTTTAATTAAAATTGTGTTAAAATTGGGTTGACTGGAGCTCAAAGGACAAATAGATCCGAACAATGAGTTTTGAAAATGAGTTAATTTGTTCTTCAGAAGAAACACGAACAGAACCGCTAGTTTCAGCTGGTTTTCGGTAGATAAATAGAAAACGATATCTGACAGAAAAAATCATTGTTTGCTTTCTTTAATCCATCCACAAACAATGGCACCATGTAGATAAACTTGAAGTACATTTTGTTAATGTTTGTTTGTGTTGAATTTCGCGCAAAACTACTCAAAGTCTATCTGCGCTAGCCGTTCCTAATTTAGCAGTGTAAGACTAGAGGGAAGGCAGCTAGTCATAACCACTCTCCGCCAACTGTTGGGCTATTCTTTTAAACCAACGAATAGTAGCATTGACCGTGACATTATAACGCCCCCAGAGCTGAAAGGGCGGGCATGTTTGGTGTGACAGGGATTCTAACCCGCGACCCTCAGATTGCGAGTGAAGCGCCTTAACCCACTTGGCCTGCCCCCCCAGTGGCTCAGCGGTATGCCTGCGGACTTGCGCGCTAAAATCCGGGTTTCTATACCCGTGGTGGGCAGAGCACAGATAGCCCATTGTGTAGCTTTGTGCTTAATTCAAAAAACAACAACAACCCACCTGGCCATGCCGGACCAATTAATGTTAAAACAGTAGAATGTGTGTACAGAAATATTGCTGCCCCCCAGTGGCTCAGCGGTATGTCTGCGGATTCACACGCTAAAATCCGGGTTTCGATACCCGTTGTGGGCAGAGCACAGATAGCCCATTGCATAGCTTTGTGCTTAATTCAAAACAACAACAACAACAGAAATATTGCTGCGTTTAGGTAAACCTCCAACAAGCTTAACAGATAACAAAAGGTAAAACACTTTTAAGTTTAACATAACCTCTCCCGCCAAGTGTTATAGCGGGATATCTGCGGAGGTACAATGCTAGAAATCGGGTTTCGATACTCGCTGTTCAGTTTTTTGCTTGATTACAAACTATTTAACGCAAATATTTCAAACATTTCTTCTTTAAATGATTTCATTGTACGACACTCTGAAATATGTTCTTTAGGGTGCGTCAGCGGATAAAGGATAAAAATTAAAATGTCCCATTTTTTTTTTGCTTAGTTGTGCCACTGCATGAGAAAAGAACATAGACAAAATTCATTTCAATCGTGAAGTATTTAGGGGTCGCGCATCCCTCGCAAAGTTCACTATTTTCCTTAAATTTATCCTACATTACATTGTTAATGGTAATTACATTATTTAAAGAAATTATTTAATATTTATTGATTATACAATTATCAAAAACATAAAAAACTTGAAAGAAAAATTTATTTCATTGAAGTTTTATCTTGACTGCCCCCTTCGCATTATGTTCGCCGATGTTCTTCTGCCACCTGAATCATACACTGAAATTGATCTTCGTTCTTTTCGGCCCTTTGCCATAAACTGTTGAATTAAAGCTACTCCTCTTTCAGCTGCATCATTTGTCACAAAAAGTTTCTTTACTCTGTCTTTTCCTTGTTTATACTCTTCGGAGACGCTCCACTCTTTCGGTGGTAATGATAAAAATGCGCTACTAATATCCAGATGGTAGAAAATTTTCTTCGTTGCCGAGGTAAAAAAATCTGTAAGTTTTCTGGAAACAGCATTGCTTGCAGCATCAACTGTTAAACGTGGAGTTGGCCTAGGAGATCATTTCACGGTATTCATATTTGAGACCATCTTGAGTTTGTTGCTATTCGTTACACCGTCATCAAAGAGCGGAAGCCCAACTGCAACCTCAGATAAATACCATAAATGCCGATTCATTGCCTTCCAACTTCCTTAGTCATATGATTTTCATGCAATGCAAGTTCCTTGAGTAGTGTAAGGTCCCTTCGAGCTGCCACGGAAGCATCCTCAGCTGTAAACCATGATAGCAAGTAATGTTTAGTTATAAAGACACAAAAATCGCCAAGTTTGCTGCAGAAATGTGCGTCAAATGAAACACGAGATGAAGCAGGCCGTGGTTGCAGTCTACCAAACTCCTCTTGGAACATCCAGATTTTTAGAGAATATATTGCTCGAGCCACCCATCGTGCACGATGTACAGCACCAGAAGTACGGAAAGAAACTGAAGAACGTCCGTGTGGATGAGATCGAAGAAAAATGACAGCTAATTCCAAGAGCTCTTTATAATCGTCCCGTGGTTGATGAGATTGAAGGAGATTCTGACAAAATTGATTAATATCATCCTTCCAAGGCTGTATTCGGAGTGGCATTGCTTCTACTGCTGTTATGTACTTAAATTTATTAATTTTAGGCCAACAATCTATAAAGTTTAAAAACAAAGTAATATCTGGACTTTTTGATGTCTCTATCACGAGAGTAGAGAATACAGCGATCAGAAGAATCTCCAAAATGTGATGTCTACAGACAAGGTGCAAGAACTCACGTTCAAGTAACATTTCAATCCTCAGACAGACGCCAGATTTGGATCCTGTATTGGTCGCCGTGGTGTCAAAGCAAAGCGATTTAATTCTGTCTTTTACATTCCATTCTAATAAAATTGATCTGATCTCAGAAGCTACTGAATTTTCATCCCCACTATCAATCTTGGGCACTGAAAGAATCTTCTCTACACCTTCACCTGAAACTAAAATTGCCAAACATTCGATATTCTCTCTGCCAACCAAGTCAGGCATCCGCTTACCATCCCAATGTTATGTCAAAGGAACGTTTGGAGAAAAACTTTCCTTCAATTCAGCTGCTAGAAGAGTACGGTTAGTAATTCGTTTCCTCCTTATGGAACTTGGGCTAATGGCAAGATCCTCGATATTATGTCTAATATGAGCTGCAAAAGGAAGCAAAATTTAGGCGGGTTTTTGGTCACTGATCTGGGTTCTGTCTAGAGCCGAAGCTAGCCTTTCACTAATGCCAACTTTTCGTTTGGTTCCGGAAGCACGTTGTTATTTTGTACGCATTGCGCAACCCCTAAATATTAACGTATTGGATTGATTTTTACACTAGCATATTTTTTTCATTGAATGGAATCAAATTATAAGCGAGCGACTGAGTGTCACAACTTTTTGTTTTTTGACGTACCCTTATGTTCATGTTTTAACAATAACAACAGTGTTTGCAACATTTCTATTGTTCTGAAGTTTTATCTGAATCATTGGGTCTGGTGAACAAAGAACCGCTTAAAACATGCGTTTTTCACAATCTATGTGTCACAAGTGGTCAAGTTCTGTCGGAAATGAGGAAGTGTTTCACGTGCTTCCCGGAATCTCCTTAAACTAACTGATTTTTTTTAAGTGCTGTCTTCTTTACGAGTCTACTCCGTAGAACATTTCCAATTTCCCACTTAAAATCGTTTGTTTAGGATTGATTTTTATACACGTAGACTTACAGTATAATTACCTGTTATAAGTTTTAGCTATAGTTTACAGTTACTATATTTATTCTCTTTGTACCTCTACATACATCTGTGAAAACTGTGGTTCTCAGCGGGTTGAGTGTAATAGAATTTACCTCTTGGTTCAAGTACCTCTGAGGTGATTTCGTTCGAGAACATTAAGTACAGTTCTTGTAATCTAGATTTTTACTTCTCTTAGGTCTATTTCTGTTTCACTTTTCACTGGAAGTTTGATCATGCAGAAGCCAGATACATCTTGAGCGCTGACGTGCTAAATTCAATAAGAACTCCAAGACTTTTTCTCTCATCTCAGTGACAGGATTATTGTACTCGCGACAGCCAGACGTCTATCTGTTCGTCTGCCTGTCTATCTAGCTATATCCATCTAGATCCACGCTTTCATCAGACTGGAACTGAAGTTCCAATGCTCTTTTCATCAACTTGCTGACAAGTTAACCTACGTTTGTCATTCTAAAAACGTGGGCGTATTTTTATAATAATCTATTCCTGCAACCGTTGTTTCTGAAAAAAATAAAGCGTCACATTACTAATTATTCAACGTTAAATTATCATAAAAATACTTGCTCTGAATGTTTGTTTGTTTTTAAATTTTGTGCAAAGCTACTCGAGGGCTATCTCTGCAAGCCATCCCTAATTTAGCAGTGTAAGGCTAAAGGGCAGGTAGCTAGTCATCACCACCCACCGCTAACTTTTGGACTACTCTTTTACCAACGAATAGTGGGATTGACCGTCACATTATAATGCCCCCACGGCTGAAAGGATGTGCATGTTTGGCGCGACAGGGATGCGAACCCGGGACCCTCAGATTACGAGTCGAACGCCTTAACACGCTTGGCGATGTCGGGCCAGCTCTGAAAGTGTTTTGTACGAACCCTAGTCGAGGACTAACTGCACTCGTCTAATTTCCTAATTTCAAAATGATAAATTACTGGAAAAGCCAACTCTACCAACGAATAGTGGGATTAACAGTAACTTTATATTGCTCACGCGAATGAAAAGTAGAGCTTATTCTGCGACGGAGTTCAAACCCGCGACCTTCAGATTGGAAGGCGAATGCCCTAATCGTTAGACCGTGCCAGGCCCAGCAACTCCAATAAAAATAAAATAACAACAAATAACAATATGTTAACCATACCACACTTACTATATCCAATGTTGCGAAGTCCGGCCAAAGTACAACAGACACATTAGTGATTGTAACGCTACTTATGTTATAAACAAAAGTTTATACATCACATCTTGAAGGCTTTGTCTATGTTTCAGAATTCTATAAAAATTCATGACACAGCTCTGCTCCTTCATCGTTTAAAGCATAAAAATCTTTGATACGAAAAAATAGGTACATTTAGAAGTGCTTACGTCAGCTAAAGGTAGAAACGTATAAACACTTTGGTTTTGGTGACTGTAACAACTTAGTTTGTTTGTTTTTCAAATCGGTGTGTCAAACTGCTGTCACCAAAAAATCTTTCTATTCTGATTCGAACACGCTAGTAACCTTCATCTAGAAATCTATCTGTCCTGATTCGAACACTCTGGTAACCTCCATATGGAATTTTTTCTGTCGTGATTCTCAAACCCTGGTAACATTCATCTAGAAATATTTCTGTCCTTATTTTAACATTCTGATAGTGTTAATCTGGAAACATTTCTGTCCTGATTCAAACATCCTGGTAATTTTCACCTAGAAATCTTTTTGAGCTGTTTCTAACATTCTGGTAATGTTATTTTTTAAAATATTTCTGTCCTGATTATAACTCTGGTAATATTCATCTAGAGATCTTTATGTCCTTGTTTGCAAACCTTATTGCCCCCCAGTGGCTCAGCGGTATGTCTGCGGACTTGCACGCTAAAATCCGGGTTTCGATACCCGTGGTGGGCAGAGCACAGATAGCCCATTGTGTAGCTTTGTGCTTAATTAAAAAACAACAACAGCAAACCTTATTAACGTTCATCTAGAAACCTTTCTGTTCTGATTCTAAAACCCTGGTAATGTTTATCACTATTGTGATATTAAAAATAATTTATATATTACAAAATATTATTTTCTAAGTTAGGTAACTTAAACAAACGTGAGTTTATTTTATTGGTCATAATTGTTCCAAACGTGAAACACTTTTATTGGACAGAGTTGTTCCAAAATGTTATTTTTATATTTAATATTTCAATATTTTATTTTATCTGAAGAGTTTTTCTTTCAACGACTAAAGTCAAAAATAAATCGATGCGTCAGATCCAAACGAAATATCTGAAAAGGTATTCCGTGTAGTTGTTACTGAAAAGCAACTGTTTCATTTCTATCCTGTATTTTCTTGGCTAGTAGCCAAATTTACGTTTTGGGCGTTGCGCCAACGAAAGTGTTTGAAGCTTCAGTAACTTACTTCATTAGGTGTTGTGTTCGTACACAGCAGAAAATTCTCTTTCCTTGTTGATGACTTTTAATCGAATCGGTTAAATTTCTGTGCACATACATTTCCTTTAACAAAAAAAAAAAAAAAAGCATTTCGTCATGTCCATTCTGAGCAATGATAGAAATTAAGATAGTTGAAAAACATTTTATTTACAAGGCTCGAAAGTTTCGGAATATATTTATTACATCTTCAACGAAACCTGAGGATAGTGTTACAAAGATTTATTAACTAATGTTGTTATATTATTAAACACTAGTTATTAAGTAAAGTAGTTAATGGAAGGATAGAACAAAAACAACATATTTTAGATATATTGTAAGTTTTAAGTGTGTGAACCTAGAATAGTTTTTGGTCTAAAGTGTGTGTATTTAGAATAATTTTTAATCTAAATTCTGTGATTTTAGAATAATTTTTGGTCTAAAGTGTGTAAATTTAGAATAATTTTAGGTCTAAAGTGTGTGAATTTAGAACAGATTTGGTCTCAAGTGTGTGAATTTTTAATAATTTTTGGTCTAAAGTGTATTAATTTATAATTGTTTTAGGTCTTAAAAGGTTTTTATATCGTTAAGAGCGAGACAGTCTTTAACTGTGAGTAAACTTTCTCTAATTTAGAGTTCAAGGTATGGAGGTTCTGGTATTTTAGCCGTAAATGAATAGATGAATAGCCATGTTTTTAATAATAGTAAACGGTCGGTTCCATCTGATTTCCTTAATGTTCACAGACTAGTTTTCAAATCGTTTTGTTTTGCTAATGTACGCGACCTTTCAGTCACTACACTATACTTCTACACGAACCGTGAAACTAAGTTTCTAATGATACCACAACATTAGTTGATAAATATCCTTGTAACACTTTTGTAAGATTTCGTTGAAGGTGTAATAATACATTCTGAAACGTTCGAACTTTGTAAATAAAATGCTTTCAACCATTTACATTTTTATTTTATTAGTTTTCATTTTTCCCGTCATGAATCCGATTTGAGTATTATTAAATAAAATTAAAAATATCAATCTGAATCAGGTTATTTTCTTAGGAGCTAAAAATGTTATGATTGTATTCCCAATATGGTAAGAAACAAACAAAACACGAGACCACCCACTCTCCTGTTTTAGGCTTCAGTTATTCCATGATGAAGAAAGGTTTACGTAAATATAACAAAGCATCATAATGGTTTAAGTTTCATCTTTGAACCATAAACTCAAAAGGTCTGCTATGAAGAGTTGTTATTTTAACACAGAGACATCCATTGGTTAGTGCCACAAACTATGAACGTGGGGTTCCTTGGTTCACTTTCCGTTACTACTACAACTAATAATAAAACATCATGCACTATATTTTGGGGCCACTGGGTGCATTATAAGAGTGACAGTAAAAATCTTACGAACTATTCTGTCTGGAAAGAGTTGTTTAAGAGTTGGCGACAAGTTCTGTTGACCTGCTACCTTCCCTCTAGTCTATTACTTAAAAATTTCGAACAAATCGTACAGATAACCCTCTTGTAATTTCGTACAACATTCAACACAGAAACTGTTCTCAAGAGAACTATAGCTCAGACAGTTTCATGTTTGAAGTACATAATAAAAAAAGGACCTGAATGTTTACAGTTGATTTCCCGATAGTCATGTCGTCTCTAGTGAGGATTCGATGTAACAGAGTTGGTGGACTTCTCAATGTACTTCTATAAAGACGATATTTTTGCCTTCCGGTTAGATCGTATTCTGAAACAAAGACTTTCTTACTTTCATCATAAGACCGTAGATTTTAATTATTAATTTCATAATGATTTAAACGTTATTAATATGCAATATGTATAAGTAAGCTCAATTCCATGCGAAAGACTTAAACACCGTCTTGTCTTTTACAATCCAAACAAAGCAGTTTCCACGAGGTTTGGCAATTAAGGTTCCTTTTTTTCTTTCTTTTTTTAAGAACATGGTCTTTCTTCATTAATATTTTTCTTGATCTGTGAATGGGCAGGGTGGTACATCGACAACCAATAGGTGCTTCGTTTACATCTTATTCTTCCACTTAACATTACTTTCGATGTTAATACACAGACAGTGATGAAACCGAAAGTTTGAAATATACGCTGATTTCAAAGACTTTATTTAACCTATACTTTTAAAGAACTGGTTTGGTTTTATAAATGTTTGTTTCCCACGAGTAACTTAGCTAAGACCTGTAACACTGGTAACTTTAAGGATTTGGATAATTGATGAATAATGAGCCAACAGATAAAAGAAAGGACTTGTTGGATTGTTTCATTCAGACATTTCAACAAAATTACACAATAAAGATCTGCGCTAACTTTAGACTGATAAACAATATTGAAACTTCGGGCACGCTAGTCCGTGGTTCATTTTTACTGTTCTTCCTTGAATGGTATATTGGTCAAAATGTTAGTGTTTTTCACGTTTCTTATAGTAATTAAAATATCACTGTGTTCGAGGTAAACATTGACTGGCCACTTTCACGTGTTTGGAATATACGATTCTCCGATTGTATCGATTCTTTATTTGTTTTTAATTTCGTCAAAGCTCCACGAGGGCTATTTGCGCTAGCCATTCCTAATTTAGCAGTGTAAGACTAAAGAGAAGGCAGCTAGTCATCATCACCCACCGCCAACTCTTGGGCTACTCTTTTACCAACGAATACTAAGATTGACCGTCACATTATAACGTCCCTACGGTTTAAAATGACAAGCATGTTTGATGTGACTGGGATTTGAACCCGCGACCGTCAGATTACGAGTCGATCGCCCTAAGCACGTAGTTATGTCGAGTTTAATTGTGTTGAACGTTTCCAAATTGTTAACTGAACATCCAAAGAATAAAACCTTCAATGGCATGAAAGACACATTGTCTTTGAAGTAAGACCGGAATTAAATTCATGTACAAACCTAATAAGTTTGTTTGTTTTTAGCACAAAGCTAACAATGGGCTACTTGTGCTCTGACCACCACAAGTATCGAAACCCGGTTTTTAAAGCTATAAATTTTCATACTTACCATTTGAAGGATAAAAGGAGAGTCTATTGTGACTAACCAATAAAGTCGGAAAAACATACAAACAGATAACAGTATGTTTGTTTGTTTTGTTTTTAAATTTCGTGCAAAGCTACACGAAAGGTATCTGCGCTAGCCGTCCATAATTTATCATTGTAAAACTAGAAAGCAGACAGCTTGTCATCATCACTCACCGCCAACTCTTGGGCTACTCTTTTATCAATGAATAGTGGGATTAACTTAAAGTTATAACGCCCTTTGAACCGAAAGGGCGAGCATGTTTGGTGTGACGGGGATTTGAATTTGCGACTCTCGGATTACGAGTGCCTTAACCACTGGGCCATGCTTGGCCAGATAATAATAAACGTAAATAAGTTATTAGTTCCGTAAGTGAGGAAGATAGAACAATGTTCTTTTGAAACATGTAGTATGTTTCACCATCGACAAATATTTTCCTTGTTTTTATAAATCAAATTCTTGTGTGACTGTTATTATATCAACACACCTAACTAAAGTAAACAGTTCTTGTTTGGGATTTAATGTTTAGGGTTCACTTTTTAATTAATTAAAACCATGAAAGAATATTTTTAATTTATTCTAATGAAACGAAATGTATTCATATTAGAAAACATTTTCAATAACTTAGGTAACAAAAGAAAACTCAAAACATGAACTTTTTCAACAGAAATAACTGTCACAGCGACCAGTGAGTACAAGCTAACGCCAATGTGATTATCTTACACGAAAACAATGCATCAATATTTAAGTTAAACCTCGTGCTGTTAGGAGCAAAAAGGAGTTTAATTTGATGCCAGACATTTGAGTAGCACTATATTATTGTGTTTCTGGTTCTTTTTTTCAGATAATCTAATGCCAACACCTCCTTGGATCTAATATTACAAGAAGTGTTTTTTTATTTTGGTGTTCTCTGAACGGTACAGTTAAGAGCATCCGATTTAAGCATCCATGAAACTACTTGGATTCAAGTTCGGTATTTACTCAAGACATCGAACTTTTGTTTCTGTTTCGCATCGCTGTTTCTCTTTATATCAAGTAATATTAATTTGAAGGTGATAATTATGTTAAACTAGAATGTTTCTATAAATCCGAAAGTTTGTTTTTGTAAATCGAAATTTTCTTGTTCACAGCTGGCTTCCGTTAAATTCAGGTGTAATATTTCACCATGTCATCCTAAGACAAATTTCGTTGTTAAAACCTAACTGGTTTTATATTCTCGATTGTTTTCGATTGAACAACTTTTATTCCTTTTCTACCTACACTTACGCCACCTTTTGTCAAGAATTTGCCCCTGCTCTACGTTTTTGTCTACATTGTTTGGAAGGGAAAACGTCCCCGTTTCTGCTTTAAAACAATCGTGTTGTTGTTATCTTATTTATTTTTTGTTAAGCACAGAGTTACAGAATTGAGCTATCTGTGCTGTTCCTGTCACGTGTATCGAAACCCAGTTTTTAACGTTATAAACCTGTCGTTGAATCACTGAAGCTTCGGTTCTTGTATGAACAGCCCGGCATGGCCAAGCGTGTTAAGGCGTGCGACTCGTGATCTGAGGATCGCGAGCCCGCATCTCTGTCGCGCCAAACATGCTCACTCTTTCAGCCGCGGGGACGTTATAACGTGACGGTCAATCCCACTATTCGTTGGTAAAAGAGTAGCCTAAGAATTGGCGGTGGGTGGTGATGACTAGCTGCCTTCCCTCTGGTCTTACTCTGCTAAATTAGGAACCGCTAGCACAGATAGCCCTCGAGTAGCTTTGTGCAAAATTTAAAAAACAACAACAAAGAAACAAAGCTTGTATAAATATCATGTGTTCATTAGTGTCGGTCGCGACTAAGTAATTAGCGCGCCCTATTTGTAATTCCAAATAACCTGGGTTCCCGTTCCGTTGCAGAAATAAACAACGAAAAAAACATGCTTTCCACTGGACCGTGTGGGTTTTATAACATTAACAATGAAGTCTCACTGGTCGACAAAAATACTTCAGCAGCTGGCAGTGGGTGGTGTCGAGTAGATGCCTTTCCTTAGGTGTCGTCTATCCGTTCGAAATTAGGGACGGCTATGTCAGATTAACTCTTAGGTATTTTTGCCCGAAGATTCTAACCTTTGATAAAAATTAAACAGAACTATCTTAGAGTTTCTTGTGATAAGAAAAACAAAACATTCGAGATATCTGACTTTACATAAGAAACCATATTATCACATGGAATTCATATGGTGTAGCAAATCAATTGAATGTTTAACATCGTACTAATAATACCGCTGATATCTTTATGGCTGTGTGATCCAACAAAGAAATGTTCCTTTATAACTTTCATTTCGTAGACTAAGGGATTGTGCCAGGCACTGGTTCTACCTTATATTCTTCCCTTTAAACCACGTACAACGACAGAGTTTATAGTGCTGTTTGTACATCATTTTCTAGAGATAATAACGTATTACATTTAACTAATGGGACTAATACTGTTTTCTAGAATGTTAATAAATCTTTGTTCTTCATAGATACCGTGTTTTCTTACGTTGATAAAAGTGAAAATTACAGTTCTCAGTTGGGAGAACTGCGAGATTATTAAAACCACAGTTTCCAGCTGTTGCTGGTATGAAATTATTAAAACTACAATTTCCAACTGTTATACTTGTGAGATTATTAAAACCACACTTTCCAGCTCTTAGTACTATATGATTAGTAAAACTACTGTCTCCAGCTGATAGTGTTATGAGATTATCAAAACCACACTTTACAGCTGTTAGGGTTAGGAGATTTTGAAAACCACAGTTTCCAACTGTTAGAGTTATGAGATTATTAAAACTACAATTTCCAACTGTTATACTTGTGAGATTATTAAAACCACAGTTTCAAACTGTTAGGGTTATGAGATTATTAAAACTACAATTTTTAACAGTTATACTCGAGGGATTATTAAAACCACAGTTCCCAGCTGTTTGGATCATAATATTATTAAAACCACAATTTCCAGTTGTTAGTTTTATGAGGTTAGTAAAACCACAGTTTCCAGCTGATAGTGATGTCAAGTTTATTTCATGTAGTCTGAGCTTGTATTGTCGTGTTCAGTGAATTACATAGCTAAAACTATTAATATTTGTTTTACCGTACGTGTGCAGAAGAAAGGAATCTTCAAATTACATTTACACTTTTCCTTTTGTAAGTAAACAAACCATGATTAGTCAACATGTATATCTAGAACTCTACAGTTCCCTGTGCTCTCACTTGAAGTTAGTGCACGTGGAGTAACGTAACTGATATAATCATCTTAGTGGTAGTTTTCATACAGTTTTAGGATTCCAATTACGACTAATTATGAGCCTCATACTTACTGCTGGTTAATAGCGGAACACAGGGTTGAGAAAACAACAACGGAAGAAAGAAGATAGCTCTTGATTAGTTATGATTTAAATTGGAGTTAGTTTGTTTTATAAATGTCGGGAATATTTATGCTTAAATTCAACTTTTCGTTCTTGTTTGTTTGTTTTTGAAATTCGCACAAAGCTACTCGAGGGCCATCTGTGTTTTCGTTCGTGAAAGCTATAATTTAATCTTGTGGAAAACTAATTGGTAGCAATGTAAAACAAATTTATCCTGCAAAATAAAATATCTACTCTATTTTATTTATTTATTTATATAAAGTTTATTAACCAATTTAATGTTAATAATCACAAAGTAATATTAAGCCAAGATAAGCTATGTTTATAGAATTAATAACGTTTCTATTAGCTTACCCACACAGAAAGCGAATAATTACAAAGTGATTTTGTTTCTTCTTTAAACTATATGGTTCAGAAATTCAATGTAAATATGATACTTGGTTATATAAGAATCAGAAGGGTCGTGTGGCAGTGGGCGTGGCATATGAAAATGAGAGATTTCATTGGTGATCGTTCTGAGCAAAACATTTACCGATTGTTTTCTAGAGCGTGGAAAGATTTGTAAAAATAAATGGAATAATAATTTTCCTAAGGATTATGGCTGATTTTTTATAGTGTATCACGTGGTATGCGGGCCTCTCTCGGTACTTCAATATATATAATTAGCTTTTTTCACAAAACGTATATTTAAATATCAATAATGGACATTCCATTATTTACCTTCTTATTAATGATTATTAGGGTTAAGTATTTGTTGTTTTTATCTATATATCCTTATTCTCCTAGACAAGAGACACCTTTAACTGTCTCTCGCTAATACAGAAGTAAGTCTGTTGACTTGAAGCACTAAAATTCGGGGCTCAATTCTCTGCTCTAAAACAAACAACAGAGACTAAATGTTTTCACTAATACTGTTGCGAAGTGGTGCGAGGTGAAAAGATTTTCGTGGCTATTATCTGCTCAGATGGGCTATGACGGGTTTAGTTTCTTTGTTTCTTGTAAACTTTCTCGCAGAGCTACTCGAGAACTAACTGCCCATGTTCGTCCCAGATGGACTGAACAGAATAAAGCTAGTCCATAACACCCGCTAATAACTCTTTGGCTGTGCTTATCCCTTTTTAGTGCGCCTTTGGCCTCAAAATATTTAACGCATTTTAGCAGCGACGGGACGCGAACCAATAACCCTTGAATTCACAAGCTCATCATCAATCTACGATAAACTGGCTTTGATTGTATGGGAAGCGAGCCTGCATTGGTATTATCCCTAGAATATAAACGATACATTTTCAGTCATTAACATCAAGTGGTATTGGATCACTGTGTTTACAATTAAGAATCGACCACTGCGCACCACGTGTATATACATAATATTGAATAATTATTCACTTAATCTAGACTAATAACGCTTCATCTTTAGACCTTAATTGTTTCGTATGAAGGATAACGTCTGGCCATCTGTTTTGGTAACCATCAACTCGGTTCGAATTGGCTAAATAGGTTTAACATACGTACGAAATAAAATAACTTTTCTTTTGATTCTAAAGGATAAAACATGACGTCACAAGTTCGCGATGAATCGACTTTAAACACTGAATGAGGCGATACAGTGAATCAGGGGTGAGATGAGGGTTTATAACGCTAAACACTTGGATTTGGATACCAAAAATGGACACATCACAGATAGCCCATTGTTTAGGTTGAAGCTACACAACAAAAACATTGGTGTTATTCTTGTTGTTTTGCTAACACGTTGTCTAACGTTCGATGAGTACGTGTAAATTGTTCTCCATTCTAGTAAACCCCCAGAAAAGTGGTATACTTTCATTCTGAAATATAAACCTCCATGTTCTACTATTTCTTGTTATAATTTATTTAACCTATCTTTAAAATCATTCGATACACCAAGCCAAATTGGGCTATCTGCTGTGTTCACCGAGGGGAATCGAACGCCTGATTTTAGCGTTGATAAATCCAACGGGGAAGGTACTCTATTCTTCTCAAAAGTTATTTATTCAAAAATAGAGGGAAAACATGCACACTTGATCAATCACCATTGCATGTAAAAATAACCCCACAAAAAGAAATATGCTGTATATATATTCATACTCAGTTGAATAGATAGATAGAGACAGATTACAATGTGTAGTCACGTGAAACGAGGATACTGGTTTATCTATCAAGTGGAAGCTAATCTTCCTTTACCCTAAACCTTGACGTTGCGACATCGTTTTACCTTCTTCTATTTCTATTTTTTTTAAGAATTCGCTTTGCTAAATGTTATTTTTTAACATGGATCAAATTACTATGAAAACATCAAAATGTTTTTTTCTGAGAATATTATTTTTCCCTTTAAGTTTTCTTCAATTCGTTTATTTTTTGTAATTGATTTTTTTAATACCAGTAAAGAAAAAAATGTATATTAGAAAAATATAGAGCAATCATATTATGGCAGTGCACGAGAATAGAAACCAAACGAACACATTGCATGAAAATATTTCCTCCACCGTTGCTTCTCCGCTAGTGAATATATCACCATGGTTTTGGTTTCAGTTTTCGTACAAACAAATTATTTTGATTGGCTAAATGTGGTATGATGACATTTAGAACCAGGATATCCATTCCTGTTGATGCTAAGTTTCTAAGACATTGAATGTATTTTTATAAAAATATTTACTGATATATTTCATATTTCAAATATAAATATATTAATGGGATTTACTCGCTCTTTTACGAACCAATGAAAACACACTTTTATGATTAAATAAATTAAGCCTCTAGTTTCTACCCGCAAGGTTTTATGAAAGATGATCAGTGTTTTTCATATTTTATTATCCCACGAGCTTGATAAACATGTACACATCCCACGTGCTTTTCAGCTTGTAAAAGAAAAACAACCGGATCTCGAGATCCTACTTGCTTTTAAACTTTCATAAATGCACAGAACTGGTAACTTATTTCTTTCAGCTTATACACAGAGTTCTTTGTAGCACAGAAAAACAATCCACCTATCCAATAATTTTGCTCCTAGCCATCCTCGAAGACTGAGACAATAGAGGTTTAAAACCCTAGGCTTTTTATACAATAAATGTAAAGTGTGGAGATTTACCCGGATACTTGTCTTGAATCTCACCAGTAAAGCAAAGGAACCTGTTCTTAGCCAAAGAGATGGTCATAGGTTCATAATTATACAAACCATATTTTGATCAAGTATTTTCTCACGTTGGACGAATCATTTACTTCCTTCAATTTCGTGAAGAGTGCGAACAATCTCTTACTGTTCACTTGGTGACACAAAAACGCTGTATGACAGTAACTTTAAGACTATTACTATGTCTTTGCTCCACGTACTTTAAAACCACCACCACGTCTTCAAGTACTTAAAGATTACCACAATGTCTTCATGTACTTTAATACCACGACCATGTTTCCTAGTACTTAAAAATCACCACCACGTCTCAACCACGACGTCTCTAAGTACTTTAAAAACACCACCATGTATTCACGTACTTTAACACAATCACCATGTCTCCACGTAATTTAAGACTATTACCATGTCTTTATGTACTTAAAGACTATCACCATGTTTCCACGTGCTTTAAAACAACAACCACGTCTTCAAGTACTTTAATATCACCACCATGTCTCCACGCACTTTAATACCACCACCATGTCTCCACGTCCTTCAAGACTATCACCATGTCTTTACGTACTTTAAAACCACCACAACGTTTTCACGTACTTTAACACAACCACCATATCTTCACGTACTTCAAGACTATCACCATGTCTTCCCGTACTTTAATGCCACCAACACGTCCTTTAAGACCACCACCATGTTTCCAAGTACTTTAAGACTACCACCACGTCTCTAAGTACTTTACGAACACCACATCTGCAAGTACTTTGCGATCACCACCATGTCACCATGCACTTTAAGATCACCACCCTATCTCCACGTAATTCAAGACCACCACCATGTCTCCACCTACTTTAAGATCATCACCATGTCTCCATGTACTTTAAGACTATCACCATGTCTCCACATACCTTAAACAACCACCACGTCTTTAACTTCTTCAAGATCACCACCATGACTCAACGCACTTTTATAAAACCACAACGTCTTCAAGTTCTTAAACATACCACCCTGTCTCTACGTACTTCAAGACTATCACCATGTCTCTACGTACTTTAAAACCACCACCTCGTCCTTTATGACCACTACCATGTTTCTACGTACTTTAAGACTACCATCATGCCTCCACGTACTTTAAGACCACCACGACGTCTCCATGTATTTTAAGACCATCACTATGTCAGCACGTACTTTAATACAACCACCACGTCTCCACTTACTTTAAGAACACTACCATGTTTCCACGTACTTTAAAACCACCACCATATTTCCACGTACTTTAAGACCGCCACCACGTCTTTAAGTGCTTTAACACCACCACCACGTCTCCAAGTACTTTACGACCACCACAATTTCTCCAACTACTTTAAAACTACCACCACGTCCTTTAACACCACCACCATGTTACTACATACTTTAAAATTATTACCACGTCTCTAAGTATTTTAAGAACACCAGGTCTGCAAGTACTTTTCGACCACCACTCTATCTCCACGTAATTTAAGACCACCACCTAGTTTAAACGTACTTTAAGACCATCACTGTCCCTCAACTTACTTTATGGCCACCACCATGTTTCTACGTACTTTAAAACCACCACCATGCTACTACATACTTTAAGACCACCACCATTTTTCCACGTACTTTAATACCGCCACTACGTCTTTAAGTACTTTAAGACCCCCACCACGTCTCCAAGTACTTTATGACCACAACCATATCTCCCCGTAATTCAAGACCACCCCATGTCTCCACGTACTTAAGGATCAACACATGTCACCATGAACTGTAAGACCACCACCACTTCTTCACGTACTTTAAGACCACCACCATGTTTCTACGTACTTTAAAACCACCACTATACCTCCACGTACTTTAAGACTACCACGACGTCTCTGAGCACTTTAAGAAAACCACAATGCCTTCACGTACTTTAATACAACCACAATGTCTCAACATACTTTAAGACTAGCACCATGTTTCCACATACTTTAAAACCACAACCACGTCTTCAAGTACATTAAGAACACCATCAAGTCTCCACTTATTTTATACAAAAACTACGTCTTGAAGTACCTCTAGACCACCACCATGTCTCCACGTACTTACCATCACCAATTCTCTACGTACTTTAAGATCATAGACGTGCATCTACGTACTGATCACCACCACCAAGACTATCACCATGTCTTTACGTACTTTAAAACCACCACTACGTCTTAACGTACTTTAACACAACCACCATGTCTCCACGTACTTCAAAACTACCACCATATCTTCACGTACTTTAATACCACCAACACGTCCTTTCAGACCACCACCCTATATCCATGGAATTCAAGACCACTACGTACTTACATACCATCACAATGTCTCTACGTACTTTAAGACCACCACCTTGATCTCTATGTACTTTAAGACCACCACCCTATATCCACGTAATTCAAGACCACCACCATGTCTTCACGTAGTTTAAGACCACCACCTAGTCTCCACGTACTTTGAGACCATTACCGTGCCTCAACGTACTTTAAGACCATCACCATGTTTCCACTTTAAAACCACTACCACGTCCTTTAAGACCACCACCATGTTACTACATACTTTAAGACCACCACCACGTCTGTAAGTTCTTTATGAACACCACGTTTCCAAGTACTTTAAGACCACCTCCATGTCTCTAGGTACTTTAATACCACCACCATGTCTCCACGTACTTTAAGACCACCACCTTGGTCTCTACGTACTTTAAGACCACCACCATATCTCCATGTATTTTAATACAACCACCACGTCTTCAAATACTTTAAAATCAACACCATGTCTCCACGTACTTCAAGACTATCACCATGTCTCCACGTACTTAAATACCACAAACACGTCCTTTAAGATCACCACCATGTTACTACATATCTTAAGACCACCACCTTGTTTCCACGTACTTTAAGAACACCACATCTGCAAGTATTTTCCGACCACCACCCTATCTCCACGTAATTCAAGACCACCCCCATGTCTCCACCTACTTTAAGACCATCACCACGTCTCCACGTACTTTAATACCACCATCATGTCTCCACAAACTTTAAGACCACCACCTAGTCTCCACGTACTTTGAGACCATCACTGTGCCTCAACGTACTCTAATATCACCACCGTGTCTTCACTTACTTTAAGACTACCACCATGTCTCCACGCTTTTTTAATACAACCTTCACGTATTCAAGTACTTTAACATCATCACCATGTTTCTATGTACTTTCAGACCACCACCAATCTTCACGTACTTTAATACCAGCGCCATGTCTCTTCGTACTTTTAAACCACCACCACGTCTCCAAGGACGTTAAGACCACTTTCATGTCTCCACGTATATTAAGACCACCACTATGTTTCCACGTACTATAAGACCACCACCATGTCTTCATGTAGTTTAATACCACTACCGTGTTTCTAAGTACTTTAAGACCACCACCATGTCTCCACTTTCTTTATACCACCCCCGTGTCTCCACGTATTTAAAAACCACCACCATGTTTCCACGTACTATAAGACTACCACCATGTTTCCATGCAATTTAAGACCACCACCATGTATCCACGTATTTTAGAACCTGAACCATGTTTCCACATTTTTCAAAACCACCACCATATCCCCACATATTTTAAGACCACCACCATGGCTCCAAGTACTTTAAGACCATCGCCAAGTCTCCATGTTTTTTAAGACCACCACCGCGTCTCTACGTACCTTAAAACCACCAACATGTTTCCAAGTACTTTAAGACCCCCACCATGTCTCCATGTACTTTACCACCATCGTGTATCTACGTACTTTAAGACCACCACAATTATCAACATTTGTTAACCACTCCTAGTTCTCCTAAGAATCATCATTGGAGAAAATATAGCATGATGAAGTAGGATCTAATCTCAATAATACATGAGTTTCACAGCACGTTGATAAAATGGTGTCGTATGAATAACTCATATGTCAGCTGTTTCGGTTTCTTATGTTTATGAGATATGACGTACTACTTGAACTGAAATATAATTTGTTTTTCTTCACAAAAACGTTTCTTTGTAAATACAACAAACGTGTGTACTTGCACAGAATGAGATTTGATTGGCCACATATCCACTTCCTAAGGATCAGCGGCAAGATTCAGAATTTACTATGTTAATCCTTAAGGTTTTATCTCAGTGTGTACAATGCTTTTAGTATCCTTTTCCATTTGTCGTTCGAGAACTGAATTTTTTTTTAAACAAAGCAGTATAATATAGTAAATAGCGCTTTTTAAGAAAGATGTTTCCAGGTGTCGCTCTTGAAATTTCTTAAACTATGGTTGATTATATTCATTTTGATGGTTATAATTATACACTAGTTCTGGACAATTCAATTTCCATTGTAATAACAGACAAATAAATCTGCCTGAACAACAAATCTTCCTCTCGTGTGGGCGTAAACTTTATTGGGCCCACATTTAAAGAGCTCAATAATACACTAATCCGTTGTTAGGTTTCTTTACTTGTTTTGAGTTTCGCGTAAAGCTACACGAGAGTTGATTGCCCTAGCAGTCCTTAATCTGTGTAGGACAAAAGGGAAGGCAGCTAGTCATCATCACCCACCGTCAACTTTTTGTCTAGTCCTTTACCAACGAATTCTAGGATTGGCCTTCAATCATTTTTTGGAGCTTGGTCAGTTGAAATGGCGGGTCAATGGTGAAACAATCTTACTGTAGTTCCAGTTTCTTCGAAATATTGTGTCCTTTCGCTGTGTGTCGTCTGATAGTTCTCACTATGTAAGTATATTTCTTTAGAAATGGTCGTGACACATTTGTCCAGTCCCAAGTCTACTCGTGGCAACATTACACTGTCGAATGGTTGGAAATTAGCCGTAGAAGTGTATAGCTTGACTATTATTGTAGAAGACTATTATATATAGAAACAAAAGTTTCATTAAACTTTTGCAGTAAACAAAAACAACAACGCTTAATCTGCTTCTCTGTTGTGTGAAATCATTTAACACTCATACATTGCCCTCTAAGAACAGTACGTTATCAAAGCTGTGTCTTGATTGACAGATGTGGTAACAGCGTTACCTGTAAATTCCACATATGTAGCTTCTCACAGATTTATGGCAACATGAACAAAATAGCTTTGAACTAGAAATGTTAAATTATTTAAAATGAGCACCTAAATACTGAAGAAAACCACTCGGTAGAACAAAGTAAATCAATGTGTTAAATAGGACGATTTAAATCTATAACGATTCAATTATATTAAAACTATCACTGCTAACGAAGTTTTTGGTCGTAATCCCAGTAATATTATATGAGTTTAGCCCGCCTTTGGAGATTTATGTCAATTAAAAATCGAAACGCTTGGTATATTGCATCTTCCCACATGAAAGTTTAATATATGATAAAAACATTTATGTATTTATAACAAAGCCACTGAGAATAACTGCCATCGTCTTTATTTTAGAGCTACTGAATATAGAGATGGCCAACACTCTGTAACATTTTCACAACATACCTACATTTTCAAATGCAGAGAACGTTTCCAGGTATCGCACCAGGCTCAATAGCTCCGAAATTCCAAACACTTAACTAATTGTCGCATTATGTTTCTATGCATTGTATTACTGGAACCTGGATAAACAGACCACATTCTTCTGGTTTTATAGGCAACGTACATTTTAAAGTGATTTGTTTATAAGTAGTTTTCGATTGATTTGTGTGTGTTTTTTTTGTCAAAAAAGTGTCTGTGATATCTTTACAATAACACAGTTTTTATTTAATTTCAGAAAAAAAATGTTTATTTTTTTAATTTATTTCTCTTGTAATTAAAATATTATGTCAGCTCCTAATAAAAAGGCTTTATTATATTTGTTTATACACGTACTGATGTCACGACAGATTGCACCAAACTCGAGATTTCAGAAAAACTGACCGTTATATTCTGTCACGAAAACTTCTGTTTACAATAGCTAGGACAACTATAGCAAAGACTTCTGTTTGCAACGTATGTGGCAGCTGTAATAACAAACACTTCTCCTTACAGCGTATGACACTATTGTAACAAAAATTATGTTTACAACTTATATGACAGCTGTAACAGACTTCTGTTCTACAACGTTTGTGACAACTGTAACAGACTTCTGTTCTACAACGTTTGTGATAACTGTAACAGACTTCTGTTCTACAACGTTTGTGATAACTGTAACAGACTTCTGTTCTACAATGTATGTGACAACTATAACAGACTTCTGTTCTACATTGTATGTGGCAACTGTAGCAAAAACTTCTGTTTACAACGTATGTGACAACTGTAACAGACTTCTGTTCTACATTGTATGTGGCAACTGTAGCAAAAACTTCTGTTTACAACGTATGTGAAAACTGTAACAGACTTCTGTTCTACAATGTATGTGACAACTGTAGTAAAGTCTTATGTTCTACAACTTCTGTGAAAACTGTAACAAAGACTTCTGTTCTACAACTTCTATGACAACTGTAGCAAAGTCTTCTGTTCTACAACTTCTGTGAAAACTGTAATAAACACATGAATATGGTTTCATACAAATATTTTTTTAAGATTTTCGTGCCAAGCTACAAAGTGTTGTATTCACATAGCCGACCCTAATTTTAAACTAATGGACAATAGAGAGAAGCGAACTGTTTAATGTCATCCATCGCCAACTATTACGCTTGTGACGATCTTACTAATATATATTTGTTTTAATGTCGATGTTCCTTAAAGTTAAATTATTATTTAAAAAGGATGTACACATCCTGCACTGTTATATCTATATTGCAAAATCCCCCCTTTATAAAATTGTAGAATATATTCGAATATAAAAATCAATACATGTGTATGTGTAAACGTTGGTGTATGTCTATATTATTGGCTGGGCTCAGCTTACTGGAAACCGTCCTCACAGCTGTTAATATAACCAATATCACGCGCAATCTGTATATATTATTGGCTTGCTTTAGTTGGGGTGTTAGAAACCTTAGAAGCTATAACTGTGATTTATACAAAGCTTAATAATCGGGAACTTGACATTTGACCAGTAACGTTTATAGATTTGACCTCAACTGCTTAATACCGAGCATTAGAATTTTTACGAAAACGTTATATTACTTCACTGGCTGATCACAAAGTTGCCAGTCTCCCTAGAAAGTGAATTTTCTCTACATCAGTTCATGATTAATTTGCGTATCGTGAACCAGCGATAAGATGCACTAAAATATATTAAATATATTATTAAAATCAAAGAAAAAATGTTGGCAAGTAACATAAATACGACATATATCAGCATTACAATTACAATTTAATGCACTTTTAGTCTATCTTAAATTGTAATACTTAACATGTCTGACCGAGTAGCAGGTTGTGATAATCAATGAGAAACACGTTCCCAGAGTGCAAGGCCAGTTTTCGTCAACGGGACACGAACCTTGAATCCTCAGATTACTAATTCAAGCATGCTAACCGCTAGATCAAGTTAGTTTATATTTTACATCTAGCATATGTTCAGAATAGAATTATTGTTGTTACAACATGGTGTTGAAATGTCTCTAGATGTGTTTGGGTCATCTGTAATAAAACTTGCAAGTAACTGAGACTTCTATGTATTGTAGGTTATTATTTATCTATTTTAATTTCCCTCTACTATATTGGTTATACTTTCATTTTGAAGATGACTCGAAGGTATTAGATTAATATATGAATTTAGAACTAACCTCAACAGGTTGATATAATTGGGATTACGGCGAAAGGTTCTAAACCTGTTCAGGCACACAAATGTTGAAACAATATATTCTAATTTTAACAAATAAAACCATAAATTAAGTATGCTCATATACATACATAGTACGTATTATTAAGTACATAAATTGCTCTGATCCTAAAAAGTATTAATTTTCTGTCACTCATTGCTGGGCACTTTCTTTTCACACACAATAAACCAAGAACTTTGTAATAAAATCGTTAAATCGGTATTTATGTTGATTTAGGGACGAGCTTAGTGACACTACCCTAGACCCGTGACGTCACTTCCTGTACAAGCTTAATCCTTTCATTAAATATCTCATTAATTCATTTTTAACTGCCAATTAAAAACACCGTGACAACATTATTACGAACAAATATCTAAATCACAATCATTTCTTTCCATTTCAGTGATTCTGGAGTTAACATCTTCCCGACTGTTTTTTCCCCAAACTATTAATTAGGCTTACATTCCCCCCGATTTAACAGCGAACTTTAATGATTAACTTACTCAACAATGATGAACAACGGTGAACATTAATTATTCATTTAGTCAACATGGATGAACAATAGTGAGCATTAATTATTAAAGTAGTCAACATGGATGAACAACAGTGAACATTAATGATTCATTTAGTCAACATGGACGAACAACAGTGAACATTAATGATTCATTTAGTCAACATGGATGAACAACAGTGAGCATTAATTATTAAAGTAGTCAACATGGATGAACAACAGTGAACATTAATGATTCATTTAGTCAACATGAATGAACAACAGTGTACATTAATTATTAAAGTAGTCAACATGGATGAACAACAGTGAACATTAATTATTAAAGTAGTCAACATGGATGAACAACAGTGAACATTAGTGATGTCGACAAAACCCACTTGTAGAGAAAAATGTATATGTAAAAACGGCTCGTTTGGGTTGAGAAAATATTTTACGTGGAGGAGCGAACAACGTTTCGACCTTCTTCGGTCATCGTCAGGTAAAACGAGCCATTTTTACATATATATTTTTAACAGTAAACATTAATGATTCATACAGTCAACATGAATGAACAACAGTGAACAATAATGACAAAGCTAGTCTTCATGATGTAGCTATCAATACAGTGTTCCCACCAGACTGATATAAACCTCTTAGAGTTCGTTCCAATCTATGGCACTATTAACTATTCCATTAAAACCTTAGTGATATAATAATCCAGTAATTAAGTATGAAATATTTCCTTATAGTTTAGCTTGACTTAATTTATGAGGTTCATTTTACTTTCATTTTTATTTCATGTCGTCGACATAAGATGATAAAAGCGGAACATCTAAAAGCAGACGATAACTAGGTAGCGATCACTAGTATTAATTGAGTACTCGAGGCTTGAAAGTTAGTAAGAAACAGATCTCTGTGACTGAATGAAAATCCCTCGTTGTACTGCACGATTCTTCCAGAGATTAATCTGCAGAGTAGATTCCCTTTCCGTCTATTCATTTAGCTTGCGACACACCTTTTTTATTTCCTTCCACAAGTCTATCTGTACTGAGGACCATTAAAACGAACTCCTTGTGTTTTCCTTTCAACAACTTAACCCTTAAAGTAGTTTCAAATTATAAAGACATTACACTATTACTCTATTTACCCCATTTGTTTGTTTTGTTTCTCTCGAATTTCTGGCGCCTCCTTCTTCCCCTAGCGGTACCAAACGTAACTAATTTAGGAATGAAAAATCGTTTATTATAACGCATTCGTTTGTTTGCTTTCCCGATACTTTTATTCGAAGTCTATAGTTAAATTATTGTGTGATTACACATACGAATATAGAGTATTAACTACCAATGATTTTAATTCATCCGAAAGTAGTGTTTTTACATTTAATTGGAATTTTTCACCGTTTATTTCCAAATCTTCAAATCAACAGTAAGTTTGATTAAACAGAGCTTGCCAAAATTGTTAAGTTTTTAATTAACTATAACGTTAGATCTAAACAAAATGTTATAGTTTTGTTCACCAATTTTATTGATATTTTGCAAGAAATTACGAAAACAATTGACTCCCAATTGGCGTGCGACTCGTAATCCAAGGGTCGCGCTAAACATGCTCGCCCTCCCAGCCGTGGGGGCGTATAATGTTACGGTCAATCCCACTATTCGTTGGTAAAAAAGTAGTCCGAGAGTTGGCGGTTGGTGGTGATGACTAGCTGCCTTCCCTCTAGTTTTACACTGTTAAATTAGGGACAGCTAGCGCAGATTGCCCTTTTGTCGCTTTGCACGAAATTCAAAACAAACCAAACCTACTTTTCATAGGTAAAAGCGTAATCCAAGAGTTGGCGGCTGGTGGTAGTAACCAGCTGCTTTCTCTCTTTTACTGCTATTTTCGGGGCGTCTAGTGCAGATAGCCTCAAAATTCAAAGTAAACTCAAAGTTCGCAATAATTTAAGTGAACCTGAAAAAAACGAAACATATTAAACTTGATATAGCTTGAAAGTTTATTTATGTAACTTATTGTTCTACGAACAAAAATAATTCCTTGTGATTTTTAGTACGACTTTATAATCGACTTTGTGTTATGAGTTTGTTGGGATGTTATTAGTACTTTTGTAGTAGTGTTATAAGTAGTTTTGAAGATGTGTTATGACTAGTTTTGTAGGAGTGTTATAAGTACGTTTTATAGGGCTGTTATGAATACGTTTTGTATGGATGTTATGAGTACGTTTGGTAGGGCTGTTATGAGTAGTTTTGAAGAAGTGTTATGAGTACATTTTGTAGGGGTGATATGAGTACAATTTGCAAGAGTGTTATGAGTACGTTTTTAAGGTCCAATGAGATTTGAAAATGCTGTTGATCAGGTCAAGCTAGCTCACGTCAGAACTCTCAGTCGGGTGGGCAACCAGTCATTGTCACCAACTGTCTTTGTGGCTACGTTAAACAAAATGACGATTTTGACTGTCACACTTTTAATGCTTTAAATCTGAAAAAGTGTATCGTGTTTAGTTACATATGTTAGTTCTACGATCAGAAGGGGTCCAAACTGACAGTGCACGTTCACGCCATTTACTCATTTATATTTCATAATGTATAGTTTTCTCAGCCAGTGTTATACTTTAATTCAACAGGATAGAATTTCTAAATAATTTTGCTTAGTATTACACTCTGAAAATAAAAACACAAAAATACGGTGCTACCTGTATCATTTTATTGTTGCTTCTAAGAACAACTGAACTGTTATTATTATTAATATCCGGAAATGTTGTGATATTCAAGGACTATAACTCATATGTTCTGTCTACTTTGAGGATAAGATAGTGGATTTTTAAATATTTTGAAAGTAATAATTAGTTTAGAGGTTAACATTAAAAGATTCTTCTAGCAACTGTCTCAGTATCACAAGTTAGGCCTTTACTAGTGTTTCGGATCAAAGATTCAACGATTACCACGAACTCACTCCGCACTTTTAACTGTGGATGAGTTATAGAAGTAACAGTCGGCTACACTGTTCTTTTATGAGTGCCCGTCACAGAGGACACTGCTAACTGGTTGAATCACGGTTTGCTCTGGTTGCCGTGTTTCAAAAGCACGGATATCTAAATTCTTCATTTCTTTCACTGTGTATATTGTTCTTGTGAAAACCCTAACTGCTAGCACGATACGAAGACAGAAACTAATAGTGACGTAAGAAACGCGAGCTCCAGAAATAAGGGCCTAATTCAAATGCAACTGTCTTACTCAGCAAAGTCTTCTGTTTAAAAGAGAACTCTGTTTCAAAAACTCTATCTTCCACTGACTTAGCCGTATTCACAGCTTTTAAATTGAGGGCCATAGGAAAGTGTGAGAAGTGTAACAGTAGCAGTCATAACATTAAAAATATGGGTTCTAAAATGGGAGCCGTAACAATTGAAGTTACAGCTTTTGACCCAAGAGGTTCTCGAACTGTTGGCCCCCAGAAAGTATCAGAAGATCATAATTGTCGGAGTGAGCTTCTGAAAAGTATTGGTAGCCGCCTAACACACGATAATCTAGATGTAAGGTTGATGCAGAGCAAAAGTTGAAAAGTTCTGACACCAAGTAACAAACAATTCAACATCGGATTATCAGTGTTTCGGTTCGACTGTCTAAAATATAAATTGTCTAGGATTTGGGTCATTTTGATCAATCAAACAAAAGGCGTGATATTTCCCACCCAGCTGCTACGAAGAATACGAGTGTGGGCTACACCAGACTTCCATTTATACCAGTTCACTAGGAACTCCGAGTCTCGAGATGTTTTATATATAAGAAGTAAAATCAATGAGTGTCTCCTTTACCGGTGTTTCTCGGTTTGAAGGCATGTTAAACCTAACTGCATACTTTTGTTTATTTAGTTAGAAAACGAAGTAAAATGTACAAGTATTCCTTCCTATTTAAAGTTTGGGTAATTAAGTCAAGCACTGACTTCCAAGTACGTTATAAGTGTTCAGATATGAATATCTGGTTCGAGTCCCTTTCCACAAAAATTGGTTCCATGTTTTGAGGTTGTTGAAATGCTCTAAGAGTGACAGCCAGATGTACTATTCGATCACTTGACATGCGTAATGTAGAATGTAGCTACAATTTCTTTTGACTTTAAGCTCGAAATATGAGGCAAATACACTTTGAGAAATTTTACGTTAACGGTCTAAAAAACAAGAGTTTTATTTTAAGTTATTCCAGGTCTGTGGCAATTTATTGTTTATACCACCAACATTTCTACTAACATAAACTAATTTCAAGTTTCAACTTTCTGACTTGAACATTTTCATATGATGAATCCATATAATTTAAGCCAGTTGTATATAATTCTGGTTTCTGATTTTGTTTTTAGCTGTTTAGGATTGTGTATTTCGGTTTATAGTACTCTTTTCATTTGATTCATACCTGTGTCAAAATTATGTATTATTCTAACTTATAACGATTTCAAATCATATGTTCTTTTTCAAACTGATTTCAGATGACATATTATACAGGGTCAGACTAGTTTCAAAATCTATGTTTTGTGTAAACTGGTTCTAAATAACATAATCTTCTAGTTTCAAACGGTTTCACATAATAAATCCTCTATTCTTGTCCAATTTCAAAAGATATGAATTATTCTTTACATTTGTTTCAGAGGATGAACCTTTCATATTTATGCTCGCTTTAGATAATGATGTATAACAATGACTTGTACATTTTTTCGTTGTTTTTTTTTTCGTTCTGTTTTCCTTTTCTTTGTGACCAAAATACAACAACAGACGTTTCACTTACATTCATGTATGTTATTAATTATACAATAACGAATTTTCAAAGCATTTCGTCCAAAAAATAAACTTCAATATCGCATTCCATACGCTTCCATGACGTTTATTTGAACAATATATACATCTAAGGATTCATTTCCAAACATTGAATTTGATCTCGCTAAGCAACTTGAGCTCAGGACAAATCTACATACATTTTTCTGCTCGTCATATTACCTTACAAACAAAACCTTTATACCCAAGCTCGCCTAATGACCTGCAAAAAGACCAAAACATTTCCATGAAGAATAAACTTTCCCTCTTGCATTACAAATAACAAGGTAAAACCTTAATATTACGACACTAATAATTGAATTCAAAAGCTAACAAACATGAGACGCTATAGGAATAAATTGTTTCCACTTATTCGTTAAAATTTAAGACTTCCTCATTCAATATACAAATCATTTAGAAAAACAAAATTAAGTGTAACATATTTTCTGGTGAAAACTTCTCACGAGACATTCCGTAGTCATTCAAAGCATAATATAAAGTACAAATAAATTAAACTCTAATTTAACACACGTATTGTTAGGACTTTTATTCAGGTAAAGCAATACAGAAAATCAACATACAGTATTAACTAACAACAATGTACCAGAAGAACACAAAATATTATCTAAGTACAATGTACTACATGAGCGAACACTATAAACTAACAACATTGTACCAGATGAACATAAAGTATGAACTAACTACGATGTACCAGATGAACAAACAGTATTAACTATCTACAATGTACTAGATGAACACACAGTGTACCCTAAAACAATGTACCTGATAAACACACACTATGAACTAAAAACAATGTACTAATAAACACAAAGTATAAACTAACAACAATGTTAAAGATGAACACACAGAATGAACAAACAACAATGTTCCAGATGAACACATGCTATGAACTAACAACAATGTATTAGATGAACACAAAGTATTAACTAACAACAATATACTATATGAACACACTGTATTAACTAACAACAATACACTAGATTAACACACATTATGAACTAACAACAATGTACTAATTAAAAAAAACAATATGAGTTATAAACAATCTACTAGTTAAACACACAGTATGAACTAACAACAATGTGCTAAATAAACACACAGAATGAACTAACAACAATGTTCCAGATGAACACACAGTGTGAACTAAAAACAATGTATTAGATGAACACACAGTGTAACGTAACAAAAATGTACTAAATAAACACACAGTATGAACTAACAACAATGTCTTTGATCAACACACAAAATGAACTAACAAATATTTACGAAATAAACACACGGTATGAGCTAACAACAATGTACCAAATGAACACACAGTGTTAACTAACAACATTATACTAGACGAACACACAGTATGAACTAACAACAAAATATTAGATAAACACATACTGTGAACTAACCACAATGAACTTGATAAATACACAGTATAAACTAGCAACAATTAACGAGATTAACACACACTATGAGCTAGCAACAATGTACTAGATGAACACACAGTATGATTGTTTGTTTTGGAATTTCGCACAAAGCTACTCGAGGGCTATCTGTGCTAGCCGTCCCTAATTTAGCAGTGTAAGACTAGAGGGAAGGCAGCTAGTCATCACCACCCACCGCCAACTTTTGGGCTACTCTTTTACCAACGAAAAGTGGGATTGACCGTAACATTATAACGCCCCCACGGCTGGGAGAGCGAGCATGTTTAGCACGACTCGGGCGCGAACACGCGACCCTCAGATTACGAAGCGCACGCCTTAACGCGCTAGGCCATGCCAGGCCCCACACAGTATGAACTAACAACAATTTACTACATAGAAACACAGTATGAAAAAACAAAAATATACCAAATGAACACACAGTGCTAACTTACAACATTGTACAACATGAACACACAGTATAAACTAACAACAATATACAAAATAGAAACACAGTATGAACTTACAACAACAAACATAATCAACACACAGTGTTAACTAACAGCAATGTACAAGATAAACACACAGTATAAACAAACAACAATGTACTAGATAAACACAGAGAAACAACCAACAACAATGTACTGGATGAACACACAGTACGAACAAACAACAATGTACTAAATATACACACAGTATTAACTAACAGCAATATACTCGATAAACACACAGTATTATCTAACTACAATGTCTAAGATAAACACACAGTGTTAATTATGAACCATGTTCTAGATGAACACACAGAAGTATCTAACTGCAATGTACAATATTTACACACAGTATTATCTTATTACAATATACCAGATAAACACACAGTATTAACTGACTACTTTGTACTGGATGAACACAGAGAATTTTCTAACTACAATGATCAAGATGAACACACAGTATGAACTGAAACAATGTACTAGATAAACAAAGAGTATTAACTAACAACAATGTTATAGATGAACACACAATATAAACAAACAGCAACGTACTAGATGAACACACAGTGTTTTCTAACTTCAATGCAATGGATGAACTCACGATATTAACTATTTACAATGTACCAGATGAATAAACGGTATTTTCTGATTACAATATACTAAATGAACACACAGTATGAACCAACAACAATGTACTACTTTGACACACATTATTAACTTACAACAGTGCTCGAGATGAGCACACACTATGAACAAACACACTGTATGAGTTAACAGCAATGTACTAGATAAGCACACACTATCAACTAACATTAACATACTAGATGAACACACAGTATTAACAAACAACAATATACTAGATGAACACACGTATGAATTAACAACAATGTACCAAATGAACACAGAGTATGAACTAACATCAATGTACCAGATAAATACAGTATTCACTAACTTCAAAGTGCTATATAAACACTCAGTATGAACTAACAACAATGTACGAGATCAACACACAGTATGAACAAACATCAATGTATTAGAAAAACACACACAATGAACTAACAACAATTTACCAGATTAACATACGGTATGAACGAACAACAATGCACCTGATAAACATACAGAATTAACTATCTACAATGTACAAGACAAACACACAGTATAAACTAACAACAATGTACTTGATAAACACACACTATGAACTAACAACAATGTACTAAAGATACACATAGTATATACTGTGTAACTATGTCCCAGCTGAGCACACAGTATCAACTAACAACAATTTACTAGATAAACACACAGTATCAACTAACATTAACATACTAGATGAACACACAGTATTAACAAACAACAATATACTAGATGAACACACGTATGAATTAACAACAATGTACCAAATGAACACAGAGTATGAACTAACATCAATGTACCAGATAAATACAGTATTCACTAACTTCAAAGTGCTATATAAACACTCAGTATGAACTAACAACAATGTACGAGATCAACACACAGTATGAACAAACATCAATGTATTAGAAAAACACACACAATGAACTAACAACAATTTACCAGATTAACATACGGTATGAACGAACAACAATGCACCTGATAAACATACAGAATTAACTATCTACAATGTACAAGACAAACACACAGTATAAACTAACAACAATGTACTTGATAAACACACACTATGAACTAACAACAATGTACTAAAGATACACATAGTATATACTGTGTAACTATGTCCCAGCTGAGCACACAGTATCAACTAACAACAATTTACTAGATAAACACACAGTATTAACTAACAACAATATGTTAGATGAACACACAGTATTAACTAACATCAATGGGTTAAATAAACACAGAATATTAACTAACAACAATGAACCAGATAAACATACAGTATTATCTAATTACAATGTACTAAATGAACACACAGTATGAACTGACAACAATGTAAGAAATCAACACACAGTATAAACTAACAACAATGTACAAGATGAACACACAATATGAGCAAACAACAATGTACTAGATAAACACACAGCATTAACTAACAACAATGTACTAGATCAACTCAGTATTAACTTACAACAAAGTTCAAGATGAACACACTGGATGAACTAACAAAAATGTATAAGATGAACACACTTTATGAACTTACAACAATTTACTGGATTAACCCACAGAATTAACTAAAAACAATGTATCAAATGAACACACACTATTAACTAGCAACAATGTACTTATGAATACACTTTATTATCTAACAACAATGTTCAAGATAAACACACAGTATGAACTTATTACAATGTACTGGATAAACACACAGTATTAATTAACAACAATACACTAGATAAGCACCTGGTATTAACCATCTACAATGTACTAGATAAAAACACACAGTATAAACTAATAACAATGTCTTAGATAACACACAGTATTAACTGACAACAATGTAGTATATATACACACAGTGTTATCTAATTACAATGTAATAGATGAACACACAATATTATCTAATAACAATGCATTGGATGAACACACATCACTATCTAACAACTATGTTCTAGATGAAAGCATGATATTAATTTAAAACAAAGTACTTGATGAACACACAATATTATCTAATTAAAATGTACTAGATGAATACACAGTATAAGCATTAACTAACATCAATGGACTAAATAAACACAGAATATTAACTAACAACAATGTACCAGATAAACATACAGTATTATCTAATTACAATGTACTATATGTACACACAGTGTCATCTAATTACAATGTACTAGATGAACACATAGTATCAACTAACAACAATGTACCACATGAACACACAGTATAAACTGACAACAATGCACTGGATTAACACACAGTATTAACTATTTACAATGTACTAAATGAACACACAGTATCAACTAACTGCAATGTACCAAATGAACACAGAGTATGAACTCTCATCAATGTACTGGATGAACCCACATTACTATCTTACAACAACGCTCTAGATGATGGTATAAACTAACAACAATGTACTAGATGAACACACGGCATGAACTAACAACAATACACTAAATGAATACACATTACTAACTATCTACAATGAACTAGATGAACACACAGTAATAACTAAGTACAATGTACTACATGAACACACAGTATTAACTGAGTACAATGTACTAGATGAACACACGGTATGAACTAACAACAATGTACTAGATGAACACACAGTATTAACTATCTACAATGTACTATATGAACAAACAGTATTAACTATCTACAATGTACTAGATGAACAGACAGTATTAACTGTCAACAATGTTCTGGATGAACACACAGTATTAACTAACAACAATGTATTAGATGAACACACAGTATTAACTATCTACAATGTACTTGATGAACACACAGTATTAACTGTCTACAATGTACTAGATGAACAGACAGTATTAACTATTTACAATGTACTAGATGAACAGACAGTATTAACTGACAACAATGTTCTGGATGAACACACAGTATTAACTATTTACAATGTACTAAATGAACACACAGTATCAACTAACTGCAATGTACCTGATGAACACATGTTTTCCATGTTTATTTTGTCATTTTTTGTGTTTTGGTTTTAATTATTTGAGGAAACACTAATTTTCTGGATGTTTATGATGATATGTGAGTAGAAACAGTTGAGATTGAAAGGCAGCTTGAAGTTGATGTATTATCTTTCTGTTGATATAAGTTGATATATTCATTTTTATTGTTTTTCCTCTTTATTTTACTGGGATACATATAAGATACGTAAATTTTTATCCGAGAGAACAGAGTTTTCTCAGTCGTGGAATTGTATCATTTCGAATGCAAGACAAATGCTAGTCTTATAAGCCGTTTTCTTCCTACGCTTTCAAATTCTCTGCTGTCTTTAAGTATCACACTATGTACGTTTTTACAAGGTTTGTACTGTTTATGTTATTAATCGCTTATGTCGATTTCATGTAGCTTAATCACGTGAATAAGTTTCATGTCCTCTTAATGATATTGAAAACCCTTTTTTATTTGTATAGCGATGTCACGTTCGGCTATTTGCGGTGAATCGAACCTCGGTTTCTACCGTACTGAACCCGTAAATTTATCACTATTCACTTGGGAAACTATTAACCTTCAAGAAAAAATTTAACAGCTAATTTTCTGAGCGTGTTTTGTTTTTTATTGTCTCTCATTTGTGAATGAAATACAACCACAAACGCTAGCTTGTTTTCTCTATTTACCCATTTTCGAGGTTACCGTTGAACTGTAGAATTCCACAAAGTTGTTTTCGCACAGTGACAAGTTGTGAATCAGATGACAAATTGGAACTCATTTCGGCTTAGCTGACAATTCGTTTGGGTATTTCTGATGAATGATTGGAGACTTTATCTCCGAAGATAAAAGATTCAGTTTAATGCCTGATGGCTTTAAGCCTTATCTATAATTGTCCAGTATTAATGTTTAGTGTTTCGAGATACATTAATGTCGAGCATTACATTTCCCAAGGATAATAGTTGGCATATTTATTATGAAACGAGCACATCTCTTTCACGAAGGATTTACAGCTTTACAGCGAAATTTTGCAGGATCACCGAATTTATATACGGTTGTTTTCAGACACAAATTAATGTTAAATTATCTGAAAAGTTAGAATAATCACATAAACATCAAATATACTAACGTTTATCACTTTTATTGTCATCAGATTTGTTTTCAACTAGTATTTCTCTCTTTTTTGTCGAAATGAGGCTGTCTGTCTGCTTGAATTATCTCGTGCATATATTTTGAAAACTTGAACGTTGAAAAAAGTCGAGGAACTTCTAACCATCGACACCTAAACTTGAGGAGGTCCACCTCGTCAGTAACTGACCAACACTGACAGCCAGCTGTGTTACTGTAACATTTTCTTTGGCCTTTGCTGAGGAGAAAAGCGAAACCTTCTATCAGTAATGTCATAAATATCAAGATTTGTGATGTATCAGGTCATCCCACAAGTAATGTCCGAAAATTTAATGCAAAAAGTGTTTCATCATTTCTGTCTTTATAGAAGGCGTTAATAACTAAAATATGTAGTAGGACGTGTACAAAAATGTTCAGACAAATAAAAGTAACTAACCCAACTCCACTTTTTCAGATCATTAATCAAATAAACCTTGTGAAGATGAATTGTCTGAGGAGCACATTAATTCAGCAGAAACTACACGAAACACTCAGGGTGTACATGTTGATGAGTCTCTGAATGAAAGAAAATGTTGAAGGTGGTTTCAGAAGTTCAGATCAGGTGACTACAACTTAAGTGATGTGTCACATTCAGGTCATCCTGTTGAGTTTAATAATGACTTGCTGTTGACTGCACCTAATGAAGATTGTGTTAATTCAACCCATTCAACAGTTTACCGTCATCTGCAACACCTTGAAAAGGTATCGAAATTTAGAAAATGGGTTCCCTGAGAGTTTACAAGAGCCAACCTTGGAGCAGTAGTAGTTATTTGTACTTTTCTGCACTCTCGTGAATGTAACTCACCTTTCTTGGACATGTTAGTGACAGGAGATGAAAAATGGATATATTATAAAAATGTTAACGCCGCAGTAAATGGCTCAGTGCAAGTACATTGGTTAAAACACAGCTTAAAATGGACCACCACTCCACAAAAGTCTTGTTAAGCGTTTGATGGGATATTGTTGGTGTGATCCACTTTGAGTTACTGCCACTCAATGTAACGATTACATTAGATTTCCATTGTTAACAGTTAGAGCGTTTGAATGTTGCACTGAAAGCAAAGAGGCCTGCTTTGATCAGTCGTAAAGGCGTTATGTTACACCAGAATAATACACAGCCCCATACAGCAAGGATCACATCTGCAAAAGATTGAACAACTTGACTGGGAAAAACTTCCAGATTCTCCTTATTCTCCAGACTTTGCCTCATCTGATTATCATCTATTCCAAAGTTTGCAGAATTATCTTCATGGAAAAGAGCTTGGAACACATGAAGATGTCAAAACTACTCTTTCTACATTCTTTTCCTTCAAACCACAAGAATTTTATAGCTTGAGTCATATACAACAGGAAAATTATAGCTTTTAATCTGATCTATAAAATAGAGTAAGCGTAGTTTCAAATGTTGTATTTAAACTTCATCTATATAACAGAATGAGTATAGCTTCTGATCTAATCTTTAAACTTATTCTATATAACAGAATAAGTTTAGCTTCTGTTCTGATTCTTAAACTTGAGCTATATAACAGAGCAAGCATGGCTTCTGACCTGATCTTTAAACACTATCTATATAACAGAGAAAGTCCAGCTTCTGATCTGACCTTTAAACTTTGTCAACATAACAGAGTAAGTATAGCTTCTGATCTGATCTTTAAACTTCATCTATATAACAGATAAACTAAAGCTTGTAAACTGACCTTTAAACTTGATGTATATGATAGAGAGAATATAGCTTCTAATCTTTAAATTTAGTCTATATAACAGAGAAAGTATAGCTTCTGATCTAATCTGTAAACCTGATCTCTATAACAGAGGAAGTATAGCTTCTGGTCTAATCTGTAAACCTGATCTCTATAACAGAGGAAGTATAGCTTCTGGTCTAATCTGTAAACCTGATCTCTATAACAGAGGAAGTATAGCTTCTGATCTAATCTGTAAACCTGATCTCTATAACAGAGGAAGTATAGCTTCTGGTCTAATCTGTAAACCTGATCTCTATAACAGAGGAAGTATAGCTTCTGATCTAATCTGTAAACCTGATCTCTATAACAGAGGAAGTATAGCTTCTGATCTAATCTGTAAACCTGATCTCTATAACAGAGGAAGTATAGCTTCTGATCTAATCTGTAAACCTGATCTCTATAACAGAGGAAGTATAGCTTCTGGTCTTGTCCTCAAACTCGATCCAAAGTAGCAGAGTAAATATAGCTCATTATCTGATATGTGGACTCGGTTTATACAGGATCTGAAGAAGAAATACAGTAGAGCGTCTGAAAATAGACAGTTGAATGGTCTGTCTACAGAATCTATCTTAGGATATGAATCCTGTTTGTGATCTATCCTAAGATATGAGTCCTGATTGTAATCTATCCTAGGATATGAGTCCTGTTAGTAATCTATCCTCGGATATCAGTTCTGTTAGTTGTCTATCCTAGGATATGAGTCCTGTTAGTAATCTATCCTAGGATATGAGTCCTGTTAGTAATCTGTCCTAGGATATGAGTTCTGATTGTAATCTATCCTAGGATATCAGTCCTGTTAGTTGTCTATCCTAGGATATGAGTTCTGATTGTAATCTATCCTAGGATATGAGTCCTGTTAGTTGTTGGTTACTACGTAGAGTAAGTCTTTACTTTATTAACAAATGGTGATTCTTTACATCTCTAGAAAACTCTAGAACTGTTTAACTAATTAAATAGCTTTTAAAAAATGAGGTTCTTGCTCTAAACAGTGGCTTGTAAGGCTTCCAAATTCACTGAAATTGTCCACGGGCTTCATCTCGCCGACAAACATGTTTGTGTAAATAACTAGTGCAGTCTGCAGTTTGTTTTCAAGTTGAATCAATTTGTTTCTAAAGAAACTATTATTTTATATAGATATTTTATGCTGTTAAAAGAAGTGGTACTCATAACTTTTAGCTTGAAAAATGGATTTGTTCTCTTGGTTATAAACAACTTATTTTGTTTCATCATAAGAATCTTTAAAGACTTCATTATAGAAACCTAATACATTTCAAACACAGTAACTAATTTTCAAGATCGTTTGGTAAAGTAAAAAAAAAAATTGATCGGTTAATTATAAGAAAAATCTTGATAACGAGAAACCCACTTGAAATCAAAACGTATCTCAGAACCGCTGGTGTGGGTGTTAACACTTGTATTGATAAGAAGAGAACAACGTTTCTTTCTTCCTAGGTCATCTTCAGGTTAACAAAATGCCGATACCAAACTATGTTTAATTTAACTACTTCTCTTCCCTACCCTCCTGATAAAGCTCAGAGAAAGCTAGAGTAAAAACACAGCTAAAAGATAACAATAAACATTACAGACATGGCGGCTTCATCACAACTTATAGTACAAAAATTGTCTCAGATTTGTGTTAGTAGCCCTGATAAAGCCACAATGGCAAAACTTTGGCTTTTCTTTTCGTGTCTGTGAGTTTACTATTAAAGTATCCAAAGTCCTCTGGTGTGTACTAAAGATTCTGACGTTTAATAACCAGTTCGTGTTTAAAACAGTTTGAGTACTCGTATAGTTTCTTCAACGACATTTAGAGTAAGCCTTTATGTCTATTTTTCACCAACAAATGTCAGTCTTTGATGCGAACTACAATTAATTAGATGTTATAAAATTTATAATATATTACAATATTTTATTATTAGTGTTGAAATATTGATACAAAATTTAGTATTTAATGTATTTAATAAAGGAACTCTAAATAATATTATCAAGATATCATGTGATAAATATAAAAATGTTGAAGATAATGTCAAGGTGTATAAATGAAGTTTCACTGAAAGTTTCTGATAATTATTTTTAGTTCTTAATAAGGTTATTTAAGAAACTTGGTACTACTTTATGCGGATGGACACCTTATCACATAGTAAGGCGTGTTTAGAACATGATCTAATTTATAAGGTCATTTAAACAACTTGGCACTACTTCGTGCGGATGAACACCTTAACACACATAAAGGCGTTTTCAGAACATGATCTAATTGATAAAGTCATTTAAACAACTCGGCACTACTTTATGCGGATGAACACCTAATCACATATAAAGGCCTGTTTAGAACTTGATCTAATTAATAAAGTCATTTAAACAACTTGGCACTACTTTGTGCGGATGAACACCTTATCACAAATAAAAACGTGTTTAAAACATGATAGTTACAGTAGACTTAATGCCCCCCAGTGGCTCAGCGGGATGTCTGCGGACTTACACGCTAAAATCCGGGTTTCGATACCTGTGATGGGCAGAGCACAGATAACCCATTGTGTAGCTTTGTGCTTAATTCAAAACAACAACAACAAGTAGACTTAATGGGTAGTGGTAGGGAGTTGTAATAGTTCGTTTAGATAACTGGTTGTGACCCTCTATACTAGTATAATTTGTCTACTGGGCTACTAATTAGCGCCTTACCATTATAATGAAGGCTGGAATTCAAAGTTCAGAAGGTAAGATTATTTAACTTACTTACCCCCACGTGGCAGTGCCTTATTATTTTATCTGTTTTTTTTCTTCTTTCCCTAACTTTGTAGAGCAGTCGCCTTCTCACAACTGCCTGTAAGCAGTGAAAGGTAATATATATATTTGTGACGGTGTGAGCTTAAGCACCCACATCTCACTCTCCTAATTTCTATTTCTGTGTGTTTTCTTACAGGAAAGCCACATCGGGATACCAACTGAGTCCACTGAGAGTAATCAAGCCCCGGATTTTAGCATTGTAAATCCGCAGACACTTACAGATGTACCAATGACACACGACTCTCTATTTCTATTCCTTTAATGATTTTATTATTTAATTATTATTCATGTAAAGGAATAATAATCAGTGATGTCGAAAAAACCCGCTTGTTGTGAACCTGGTGATGAACGAAAAAGGTTGAAACGTTGTTCGCTCCTTTACGTAAAAAAAAAAAAAAAATCTCAACCCAAACGAGCCGTTTTTACATATATATTCATGTGGAATTGTCGAACGAAAGTTAAGACTGATAGACGGTGTATCCCCACCGCAATATGGGTCCTACTTCCTCAGTTACCTCCAAAACCTAGGATACATTTTATATCCCACATTACAACTTGTATCCTGAAGATGCTTTCGACTGGTTCAACGTTTTTTTAATTTTTGTTTGGACTTATCTGTGTACATATATATATATATATATATATAATATATATATTAATATTTCATCTGAACAACAACCGTATTAAGAAGTTTTAGTTCACTATAGCCGTCGGTTACGTTGTTCTAATCTTGACATTCTGACTTGAGATAAGTATATCACTTCTTTGTTTTTCTGCAGGGGATATGGTTACTTTTCGTGAAAAATTTATATCCAGCTTAAGTTTTGGAGTATGTTTTTGTGGTTGTTTAGCTCACCCAAGTGCTACTAGAGAGCTTGTAATCTATGCCGCCTTCTATCCTCCCATTCAAATATGACCAACGTAGACATCTTGATTGGAATGTGATGGACGCCGTCACTGAAAGCTATATTCACACCGAAAGATATTTGGAAGTGTTAATCAGAAAGGTGTTAAAGTTAAAGCGTTAACAGTATAGTTAAACTTGACGACACTTTGGGACTGATTGACCAATGTTGTAGATAATTATGTGTCGTTCAACAGGTCGTTAGGAGGCGTTCGACTTGTAATCTGAGGGTCGCAGGTTTGAGTCTCCGTCACACCAAACATACTCTCATTTTCAGCCGTGAGGGCGATATTATGTGACTATTAATCTCACTATTCCTTGGTAAAAGAGTAGCCCGAGAGTTGACGATGGCTGGTGATAACTAGCTCTAGTCTTACAATCCTAAATTAGGGATGATTAGCGCAGACAGCCTTCGTGTATCTTTGCGAGAAATTTCACAAGCAAACAGACAAGTTCAACGTTAAAAAAACTTGTAACAAGTTCAGTTTACGGATATTAAAAATAACATGAAACACTGTGAAACGGATTTTTACGTAGTGGCGGTGCTAAAGCAAGAGATAGTCTACAAATGACTGCAAAAAGTTAATTTCATGAAAACATGAAAGGCCTGATCTCGTTGTGAACACGAATAGAAATTTTCATAATATTTCAAACAGATCAAGTTATATACGTGTGGTTTTAACTTAAAGTGTAAAATGCGACAGTTAATTACATAGTAATAGTGATACGTGTTTGTGAAAAACCGACAATTAATGAAAAACGTGTCAAATTAATAAAAGAACCTTCTACCCTGGCCCGGCATGGCCAAGCGCGTTATGGCGCGCGACTCGTAATCTGAGGGTTGCGGATTCTAATCCCGGTCGCACCAGTCATATTCGCCCTCTCAGCCGTAGAGGCGTTATAATGTTACGGTCAATCCCACTATTCGGTGGTAAAAGAGTAGCCCAAGAGTTGGCGGTAGGTGGTGATGACTTCCCTCTAGTCTTACGCTTCTAAATTAGAGATGGCTAGCACAGATAGCCCTCGAGTAGCTTTGTGCGAAATTCCAAAACAAACAAAATCTACCCAGTACGCAAAGTTATTTCTTTACCAACCATCTAGTGTCCTCTATCGGCAGGTGTAACAAACGTCAATACGGATACGTTGAAAAACATCTTGAAATTTTCTCTTTTCAAAAGGCACGTGACACCGGTGTCACGTGATTCAAACAAAAACTAAGAGTCAAAAGAGTAATATGTGAATAAAAAAAAAGAAAAACGGCCAACATTAAAACACTTTCAAAAAACATACAATACATACTTGGATTCATTTAAACACATATTCAGTTAAACAGCTCTAAAATCAATATATAAAAAAATTATAAAAATATGCGGAACAAAATACAATCCACAAGAGAGCTTAAAACTTCTTACATTTTGAGTAACATCTAGCTGTTACAAAAAACAAAACAAAACAAAACATAACGACAAAAAACACATCACACTTGAAGCCATTTGAAAATAAACGGATTTGTTTGCTGAGGAAAGAAATAAGTAGAAAAATAAATGCGTGTATAGTTTAAATGAAAGGATCCATCATTTACACAAATATTTCTTTTTTTATATGCTCACGTAGAGTCAAGGCACATCTCTAAAGAGATATATATATATAAAGGTTTAGATATATTATGTATGAAAGGTAATCTATCATATTTCGAACCTAGTTATCTATCTTCTCAGCTAGCTTAGGTCCTGCTGGGATATCTGACGTAACAGGACTCCGTAATATTCTGTATAAAACATTTTTGCTCTGTAGTTGTCTTTCCCTTATTGTTTTCTAATCACAGTCTTTCTTGGCCTATTTCTAATTGTATCTCTATCTACAGAAGTACAGTATAGTAAAATCGTTTTAACGTTCCGGAATGCTTTAACATGGCTAATTTGTATAACATTTTAAGATACTGTGGTAAAGATAACTTGTTTTGGGCTAGTTTGTACTTCACTCTGCCATTCAATCGACTTTCACATACAGACTTTTTTATTTGACATAAAAAATAGCCCGAGATCTGGAGATCGCCTGGTGGTGTGATAGAATATTACTTGTTTCTTGTGTTTGTTTTCGATATTCGTGCGGAACCATCATTGTAGACCAAAAGGAAGATAGCTAATCAATAACCTGTTTCTTTGTTTTGAATTTCGCACAAAGCTACACGAGGGCTATTCACGCTAGCTATCCATAATTTAGCATTGTAATACTAGAAGAAAGGTAGCTAGTCATAATCACTCACTGGCAACTCTTGGGCTACGCTTTTACCATCGAATAGTGTGATTTACCGTAATATTATAATGCTCGCAAGGCTGAAAGAACGAAAATATTTGATGTGACGAGGATTCAAACCCGCGACCCTCACATTACAAGTAGAATGCTCTAACTACCTGGCCATGCCGTTCTTATAGTCAACAACTTATCGTAAGCTATTATAATTAAATGGTGGGACTTCACTGTTACTCTTATAACTCATTCACGGCCCCAACGTGCGGAGCATAAATTATGGTACCTTGAATCTCCAGTCTGTCAGTTAAACATTGAGCCACATTCAGACAGAGAGAAGACAGCTGGACAACTTAATCTACCAAATACTTTTCCTGCAGTCGATAGTTCAAAATTATTTATTTAATGTAGTGTAGTCTTAAAAATAAAAATCGCATCTATTTAATCTGTAATGAAGTATTCTGCATTATTATTATTATTGTTATCTGAACATTTACATACCTTCGAAAATGATGAGCTTGGCACCATCTAGTAACAAGAAACTGAAGTTAATTGATTAATAAACAATTACTTTTACTGGTTTGTTTTATGAATTTCGCACAAAGCTACTCGAGGGCTATCTGTGCTAGCCGTCCCTAATTTAGCAGTGTAAGACTAGAGGGAAGGCAGATAGTCATCACCATCCACCGCTCTTGGGCTACTCTTTTACCAATGAATAGTGGGATTGATAGTAACATTATAACGCCCTCGCGGTTGAAAAAGCGAGCATGTTTGGTGCGATGGGGATTTGAACTCGCGACCCTCAGATTACAAGTCGAGTGCCTTAACCACTGAGCCATGCCGGGCCAAGATCAGATAGAAAGCAACTAGTCACCACCATCCACCGCCAACTCTTCGACTACTCTTTTACCAACGAATAGTAGGATTGTCCGTTACACTATAACGTTTCCACGGCTGATAGGCCAAGCACGTTTGGTGGGAGTGAGATTCAAATACACGACCTTCAAACTACGAGTCGAGCGTCTTAACTATGCAATCATAACGGGCCTTTCCTCTATCGAGTTAAAAACATTTACCCTTTATCGTTTGATATCCATAAGTTCAATGTTCTCACAAAATTCAAAATAAACTGAGCTGTTTTCATGGCCCGGCTGACCAAGCGCGTTAAGGGATGCGCTTTGTAATCTGAGGGTCGCGGGTTCGCCCTTGAGTCGCGTCAAACATTCTCGCCCTCCCAACCGTGGGGGTGTTATAATGTTACGCTCAATCCCACTATTCTTTGATAAAAGAGTAGCCCAAGAGTTGGCGGTGGTTGGTGATGACTAGCTGCCTTCCCTCTAGTCTTACACTACTAAATTAGGGACGGCTAGGTGCAGTAGGCTAACAACCTACTCATTTAAAAACCTGTGACAGAAACCGCAGTGATTGCGGCCCCACGTTCCGTGAAGGAATCGAGTGGCAGATGATGATAATGATGAGCCGTTTACAACGTAGAGGTAAATAGCTAATAAAATTACAGTTCACTAGCTTTAGGGGTGATCAGAAAATTCAAAGTATCTGGTCACCCCTTAAGTAATGTCCGATTTTAGGTTCAGAAAAAGAAAAAGAATTTCAAACGCTTTTAATGTTAATTGATCAATAATGTATGTTCATTATTATTAATTATATCCTTCCAATGATACACAAGGTTCTGAATGTCACTTTAAAATTCTTGATATTTGGAGAAAAAGAATGTAGATAGAGTTGTTTGACATGTTCATGTGTTCCAAGCTCTTTTCCATCAAAATAATTCTACAAACTTCGAAATAGATGATAATCAGATGGGGCAAAGTCTGGAGAATAAGGATGATGTGGAAGTTTTTCCCAGTCCAGTTGTTCTATCTTTACAGATGTGATCCTTGCTGTATGGGTCTGTGTATTATTCTGGTGTAACATAACGCCTTTACGACTGATCAAAGCAGGCCTCTTTTCTTTCAGTGCAACATTCAAGCGCTCTACTTATTGACAATAGAAGTCTGATGTGATCGTTACATCGAGTGGTAGTAACTGAAAATGGATCAGTCAGCAGCAAGTCATCACTACACTCAACAGGACGACCTGAACGTGACGCATCACTTAAGATGTAGTCACCTGATCTGAACTTCTGAAACTATCTTCAACATTTTCTTTCACTGAGAAATCCTATACCATAAACACCTTGAATGGTTCGTGTAGTTTCTGCTGCACTATTGCCTTTTTTAAACTTATAAAACATTATATGCCTAATGTGCTCCTCAGGCACATCCATCTTCATGAGGGTTTATTTGATTAATGACCTGAAAAAGTAGAGTTAGGCTAGTTTCTTTCATTTTTGTGAACATTTTTATGCACGTCCTACTACATATTTTAGTTATTAAAGCCTTCTACAAAGACATAAATGATGATGCACTTTCTGTGTTAAATTTTCGGACATTACTTATGGTATGGCCTGATATATCACAAATATTGCCAAGTATCTCAGCTAGAGGGATATTACAGTGGTCAACGTCCACAGTAAGAGGAGACAATTGCTGCCTCTAGTAACGGTTAATTCGAACCTTTCTTAAAAGTTTTCATAAATTATTAAACGTTGCGGAATTAAAATGCACAAACTGAAACAAACATTCTTCGGGTGTGTAAAACAGATCCTTTGTAACCTTTCACCTGTTGTTTTCTTAAGTAAAAACGATTAATTCCGAAGGAAGATCTTGGGTTTCGGTGTACTCAAATCTTATGTGTAAGATGTGTTATTATGTCCCCTGGTGACGAAGAGTGAAACTATTTTTATAATTTACAGCAGAACTTGGTAAACATTATGTCACTCTTAAATTGTCTTAACAACACTTTGATACGTAGATTGGTTGGTTGCTTTCTTATAGCAAAGCCACATCGGGCTATCTACCGAGTCCATTGATACGTAGGTATTGACTAGGTATACATATCATAACATTATAATACTGCCTTCATTTAAAAAGAAAACAACCTCTGTAATAGTAATAAAACAATTTGGACCTGAGGCTACTCTACAGTCTCTGGATTTATAGCCTTAAAAATTGGGTTTAAATATATTTGTTAAGCACAATACAAATAACCCATTGTGCATCATTGGGATGAATTGAAACAAATGAACATGACAAGTTACAAACTAAAGATCAGATAATGACATTCCAAGTTTGATTGCCAAAAATGAAATCAGTACTAGATCCCAAAGCTAAGAATTTGACCAATTTTAAATTATCTTATGTTATTAATAGCTGAAGTACCGATAGTGGAGCCAATGAAAAGTCTCCATCACAAGATTCGATTCATCTTTGTTTGACGGGACAACGAAGTTTGGCTGTCACTTTTATAGCACACCAGCGGTTCCGAAGTTCACAGCTCATTTTAGGGAGCAACGGGACGCGAATGTAGGATCATCAGATGTTACAGTCCTGACACGTTAACCAGTAACCTACTCTTAGCCGTTTGCGTACGAAGTAAATTAATCAAATAATCAAAACGTTCCACGTGGAAATTATATATTCCAATTTGTATTAATATTAATTTATGTTTTCAATCTTCCGGTAGATGTCACCCCAAACAAAATAGGCGAAAAACAACAACATAAGAAATGGAAATAATTATATTTTTATTATTATTGGTGTTGTTATTAATTGTTATTTTAATAATTTATTTATTTATCTCACATTAAGCTATTTGAAGTGTTTTATTTTGATTTCAGATTCAACTTAAGATAACTAAACAAATTTATCCTCTAGTTCGCCAATAACCGGAAGAAACATGAGGTCACGCCCATCCGTGCTCTATGAGGAAATCTTTCAGAAGGGTGGAGGGTAAGAGAGACCGAAATTACGTTCGCTCGTGGCTTTCTGGGTAGTAGGTCACGTTCTAACAGCTGTCTTTGTAGGTAGTTTAGCAAGAGCCGGAAAGCACGAGTCGAAATTTCACGACGTATTAGAGCTAGCTAGCTAGCGTCATCTCAAGTAAGGTTTGGAATGGCAGTATTATCAAACAAGGACTTCTAGAATGACGAGTCAGAAACAACCTAAGTTACCGTCTTATAACAGAGTAATGAAGTGGACTAAAAACCATGTAATTAAATGGCTGATCAGGGTAAGTATTTTGGAAGTTTCTGCTTATTATAAATTGCTCTTGAATTTGTTCTATATTACTGTCTTAAACTTCTTCCAAAGTTACATGACGGCTATCTGCGCTAGCCGTCCCTAACTTAGCAGCGAAAGAGAAGCTCGCTGCTAACACTTGGGCTTCTCTTTTATCAACGAATAGTGAGATTAGACAGTCACGTTACAACGACCCATGGTTGAAAGGACGAGCATGTTTGATGGTATGATAATTCAATTCCGTAACCCACAAGTTACGAGTCAAGCGCCATAGCCACCAGGTGGCTATGTGGGCTACGCTCTTGAAGGTCTTACGGAATTAGTTATAAGTTTTGTTAAACGTTTTCTTTACTTCTATATAATTTCTAGCCTCACTTTGATTTTTAGATATCCTTTATTTGTAGTTACGTGGATCTCACATAAACAGTATTTTTGTTGTTAGTGTTGAAACCAAACAAGAAGTATTAGGTTGTAGGTTGTAAGAACTTTGTGAGTGGTTCAATTTGCTCCTTTCTCAACCTACATAAATGTTCAGTTAGGTTCGCATCTTTCGAAGTAAAACTCGTCACGTGTTTAAAGTTCATACTGTAACGTTACGTCATGCTCTCTCTGACAACCTTGACAATAACGTTACCATGCAGTTTCATTGAAGAAAGCGCCATCCTAAGGCTATCACGTACAAAGCATTCTACTCTCCCCTACAACTTTCTATAGCTCATCTACTGAACAATAACGACAGCACCAAGTGTCTGTTTCAATAAACCGATCACACATAAATCAATAGACGTGTTCAGCGACTTTACCAGTATGTCTTCGTATGGAATAGCATATATGCCCATTTCTTTCTCCAATTCCTCGATGCATGCCTGAGTGTCTTTGTCGTGGAAGCAGAAGAATTTGGATCCCTTTGGGGTACCAGATCCACCCAGAAAGAGACTTGGAATAAATCTTACTCCAGCAGGAGTAAGCAAAGTGAGGCGTTTTGTAACAAATGACTTGTGTCACTCTTACAGACGGAGATCATCTTAAATGTGTTGTGTACCGTTGCATGAGACACGTAGACAAGTTTTATTATGTAAATTCTCATTCTGGGTGGATCTGGTATCCCAAAGTGATCCACATTCTTTTGCTTCCCAATTCCACTAAGTATAAGGGATATTCACGTCTTGAAATTCTAAATTCCCAGTTTATACACATATTTATAATCCGAGTATATTTTGTGTCAGAGTGGACTGTCACATAACCTTCATAAAATAACATCAAACAATAGTTCTGATACATTCCTTTCCATACACATTCACAATTAATTTAGTTTAGCGTATTTGCCCTCTTTACACTACAAGTATATATATAGCAAATGTCTGCCTCAGAAAACTTCTTTACTCGACGAATAAAATTTAACACAGCACTGCTTCTCTTATATTCCTTTCTGAATTAGAATAAAATTAACAAGACTCGTGTTTTTTTACTTTATTTATATCGTGTTTATTTAACACACGGTAATCTTAATGCATCTATATAAATATGACAGTACTGTCTGTTGCATGCCCGTGTAACTACTTAGCAATATAAATGTAACAGTACAGCCTGTTTTGTGTCCATGTAACAACTTATCTATGTAAATGTAACAGTACTGTCAGTTGTATGTCCATGTAACAACTTATCTAAGTAAATGTAACAGTACTGTCTGTTGTATGTCCCTGTAACTACTTCGCAGGATGTGGATGGATCGTCATCAAAATTTATATGAAGTTTCATTAAGTCTATAATGATGGGATACATAAATATTTTCGTTTTGTGGGATTACTTTTAGGGGGGTTGAGTTTTTATCACTACTTCATCACCTGTTGATGGACCTTAACCAAATTCCACATTTGGTAAGAATGCTCATCTAGTCCGTGCGGTTTTACATTTTATGTCTTGCAGTGTTTATAGGCTCTTTTACTAATTTTGATATTTTACAGTTAAATATAAGGGAAGTAACTTTTCATGTTTTAAGACAACATTCATTAATTATGAATTTACGTGACTTCAGCCCAGGGTACCAAAACCCCTCTGGTTACTAATATATTAAACTCTCAGTACTGACCGCACATCAACATTCACGACATTTCTTTTATTAATTTCACAAATTATACCTTTTGTTAAAAAAAACTTAGAAATAAGCGAGAAAGAATGTATAACAATAAATGTATATACATTAATTATTAATAGTAGTGAATATCACCTTAAATAATAATTCGTTCATATTTATAATTCGTAAGTTTACGTTTCATCCTCCTTGGTAGGTATGCAAGATAACCAAGACTGAAATACTTAACTAGATGTGGGTTTAGTGTAATGACAGCAATGTTTTCTTTCATACGTTAGCACTAATTAAACTTAGTGTAGTGGCGTAAATTACATATTCCTTCATATATCAGCGCTAATAGCGCTTAGTTCATAACAAACAATGTTTGTTTGTTTGTTTTTGGAATTTCACACAAATCTACTATATGGCTATCTGTGCTAGCCGTCCCTAATTTAGCAGTATAAGACTAGAGGGAAGGCAGCTAGTCATCACCACCCACCGCCAACTCTTGGGCTACTCTTTTACCAACGAATAGTGGATTGACCGTCACATTATAACGCCCCCACGGCTGAAAGATCGAGCATGTTTGGTGTGACAGATATTAAAACCCGCGACCCTCAGATTACGAGTCGAGTGCCTTATCCACCTGACTATGCCGAGCCAAATACAAACAAAAAATAGCTAACATGCACTAAAAAAGTGCGTAATACATTGTGTTAAAATTATATTAAACTCCAAATTTTTGAATATTCTAAAAAAGACCTTGAAATATACTCTTGAGTACCTTTACTTACCTATTTAAGTTAACATTTTTAAGGAATACTTTGCTTTATAAAACGTGGATTAACATAAACAGGTTAAATATTTTGCGTATTTCAATTTTTATGGGCGTTTTTATTGCGATTACATGACTTTTAAGGTCCTAAGATAACCTTTCTTTAATTAGGTGGCCCGGCATGTCCAGATGGTTAAAGCACTCTACTTGTAATCGAATAGTCACGGGTTCGAATCCCCGTCACACCAAATATGTTCGCCCTTTCAGCTATGGGGGCGTTATAATATAATGATAAATCCCACTATTCGTTGATTAAAACAAGAACCCCAAGAGTTGGCGGTGGGTGGTGTTGTCTAGCTGCCTTCCCTCAAGTCTTACACTGCCAAATTAGAGACGACTAGCGCATATAACCGTCGAATAGCTTTGCGCGAAATTCAAAATAAACCTTTCTTTAATTAAGAATTTACGTAAATTCCGTCCAGGGGGCCTGGTACTCCAGCTAGTAGTAAATACGTAAGTATATTAACTGTTAGAGATAGCACAACAAAAAGCTGTAAACATATCGTTATTGTCGAAAGGACATTAAATAACTCCATTGAAGACGATTAATAAATTCGCCTATTGTTGAAGATAATTTCTGTTCGTATTCGTAAAACAAAACAGAAATGAACTTTAACGATCAAATAACGATGGCTACCTCTGTTTGTAAAAATGACAACCAATATTATTAAAGGGAAGAAGCCCCCCTAGTGGTAAATTTACGGACGTAATGGTAAAACCCCGCATTCGATTCTAGTGGGGGGACAGGGCACGTGTAGCCTAAAGCAAACAATAAAAAATCACGTGATTTCTTTTTCTTGTAGTCATTTTATTACGATTAACAAGGCGACACAATATATTATTTGTGTTTTTCCTGCCGCAATTAGCTAGCAGCCACCTGATGATCAGTGTTGTAGTTTTCGAAATGGAAAAAATATGGTTCGTGACACAAAGAAAACCAAAAGAAGATAAGTTATTGTATCGCGTCAGATACATTTGATATTCATTATCTTTACTCTATTTGGGAAGGTTTGTAATTGTATGCCCCCTAGGAGAGGAAAATCGAATTAATTATTTCTATTGTTGTTTGTCGCCCCATCCAGTAAGAAACTTAACGGCTCAGTAGCCTTGCAGCCAATGCTGACTTCTATGGATGAAAAGGAAGTGTTATGACTAGTTATTCTGTGTTCGAGTCCGTTTCTGAGGCCGTTACATATATCTCTGTATATCGTGAGAGGGAAAGAGGGCGAATGTTTAGAATTATCTGTAGCAGACTTGTTTTTTCTAGAGCAGTAACGAATATATTGTTAAAGATATATAACTTGTTCGAAACCAACCAGTTAGTTAACCAGAAGGGCATTCACCTGCCCGAGAACCAGGTCACTACGTCTAAATAGGTGAAACCAATCTTATTTTTCAATGGGGAAGGATTTCATTTTCTTTCAACACTCGCTCGGTTTCTGTCTTCTCTATCAACAATAAACTTCTTTATCAACGAAGGTTTTTGAACTTTAGCAAGTTACCTCGCAAAGAAACGCCAATTATTCGATGATATTTTCTTATGCAACATTATGGCGGTAATTTGGCAAATGATTCTTGCTTTGTTTGTAAACTTCTTTTATATTTAACACTTTTTTTTCAGCCCTCCACTTCTTTTCGACAATTGGAGGCTGAAGTTTGATATATATATGTCAGTTCGCTACGTACAGACAGGCGGAGGAAGACAGAAAAGTTGTTCCTTCGTTACCCCCAAACCTCGCGACTTCAGTTGTAATAGAAAAACAATTCTGGCCCCGCTTTCAAGCTGGTTTGACTAAAAAAGAACAATCTGACCCTGTTATCGGGCTGGTCTGAAAAAATCTACCCTCGCTGTCGAGCTGGTCTGATTGAGAGCTGAAAGTTGAACTCAGTCCAGATTTTCGTGCGTCAAATTTTCTTCGTTTCTACATTTATCTGGTGTTTTTAAAATGGCGTACATTTAAGATGATACTTATAAGTCAGTCCAGTATTATTTATGAAAAGTGAAACAAGTTATTAGCGCTTAAGTTACATAAGGAAACTTTATTTGTTGCTTAAAAACACTCGCACAATATCGGCTTCGCTAATTTGATTGCACAAGTTTAATTTTTAAATGTTAGTTCCAACACCTGATATTGACAAGTTTTGAAAGTTACTCCAACATCACCAGGACATGTTCATGTCACAGAAAGCACTTGAGCATTTTTTTGCGTACAAAGGGACCATACCAAAATATGTAGTGTTTTGTCGTACACAATTACACCAACCCGTTATAAGCAACTATTTGTATTCTTGATGACCAGAAACCCACTTAAAATAAAAATATATCTCAGAACGACTAGAAAGGTCGAAACATTGTTCTCTCCTTATCAATAAAAGTGTTAATACCCATACCAGCCGTTCTGAAATATATAACTATCTGGTCACAAAGAAGTAAAGAATGTGGTTCGGTGTTCCAAAGTCACTGTACACCGCACACCCAAAACCTTTGGGATGTTGTAGTTTTTTAAACTTACTCTTGAGTCACCAGAGGGCAGTTAAAGAATATTCTTGTTTTCTAAATCTAATTTTGAGTCACTGGGGAACAATTTGAAGAATATTCTTGTTTTATAAACCTACTCTTGAGTCACCAGGAAACAGTTGAAAAGTATTCTTGTTTTCCAAACTTACTCTAGTGTCACCAGGAAACAGTTGAAGAGTATTCTTGTTTTCCGAACTTACTCTAGTGTCACCAGGAAACAGTTGAAGAGTATTCTTGTTTTCCAAACTTACTCTTGAGTCACCAGGAAACAGTTGAAGAGTATTCTTGTTTTCCGAACTTACTCTAGTGTCACCAGGAAACAGTTGAAGAGTATTCTTGTTTTCCAAACTTACTCTTGAGTCACCAGGAAACAGTTGAAGAGTATTCTTGTTTTCCGAACTTACTCTAGTGTCACCAGGAAACAGTTGAAGAGTATTCTTGTTTTCCAAACTTACTCTTGAGTCACCAGGAAACAGTTGAAGAGTATTCTTGTTTTCCGAACTTACTCTAGTGTCACCAGGAAACAGTTGAAGAGTATTCTTATTTTCCAAACTTACTCTTGAGTCACCAGGAAACAGTTGAAGAGTATTCTTGTTTTTCAAACTTACTCTTGAGTCACCAGAGGACTGTTGGAAGATGTTGTGGTTTTCTAAGTTTCAAGTGTGTGAATGTGGGGGGTACTGCCCTACCCCTTCTCTCACACATCTTCTGAATGTGTAAGCTGATTTAGTAAACCAAACTTTATTTTATATGTTCGATTCATTTTTACTTTCGAATCACAAGAATAGTCGCAATGATTGTCGCAATTTAAACGTGAACTGTTCTGTTTTTCCAACCACGGGTTTGATGCATTTTCTACACCTACTATTCTATTTTATTACAATATTTTATACATTTTTCACGCCAATTGTCCCATTTCATTACAATGTTTTATACATTTTTTACACCAATTTCTCTTTTTTTATTACAATGTCCTATACATTTTTCATACTAACTGTTCTATTTGATTACAATAGGTTTTATACGTTTTTCACGCCAACTGTTCTATTTGATTACAATAGGTTTTATACGTTCTTCACGCCAACTGTTTTATTTGATTACAATAGGTTTTATACGTTTTTCTCGCCAACTGTTCTAATTTATTACAATAGGATTATAACTTTTTCACACGAACGGTTTTATTTTCTTACAAAGTTTTATACGTTTTTCACGCTCACTGTCCTATTCTCCTACAACAGTTTTTCCACACCAGCTGCTTTTTTTGGTCTCGTTATTTGTTTTCCCAACTTCACGAACACTTACGTTCCGTGTTTGTTTTCCATTAATAGTACTCATCCTATCAACCTGCTCATCCTTTCAACCGTCGGTACGTTATAACGTTCGGTGAATCTCACTCTTCGTGAGTAAAAAAAATAGCCCAATAGTTGGCGATGGATAGTTGGTTCTTCATTGCGAAATTATGGAAGGCTAGCGCAGATAGTCCTGGTATAGCTTCGCGCGAAATTCGAAAAACAAACAAACAAAAACTACTTTCAAATATGGTTTGTAATGTATGTCTGTATATCTGAACTGTTGCCAGTAAGCTGTGCAAAAGGCAAGAGTGTGATTTTGTTGTTGTTTTGATGACATAAGCAGTATATTTGTGTCAAAAGTGTTTACCATTAATTCAGTCCAACCTTTGACAACAGTTATTTGTATATAAAGTTTACCCCTAAAGTCAAGCCATGGATCGAACACAAAATTGTATGCTGTTAGGTAGAAAAACTAAAGCTATTAAGACAATAGAAAAGTAATAAAAACACCCTCGTTACTGTACCCATACATCGTTAACTTGGGCGGGCACGTTTCCTGTGCACTAGCATACATGTATCAAATAATACGTGTAGTTCTATGTATCACGTGCAGTTCTCCTCACCTCAGCGTGGATAGGTTATTTCTGACTAAACACTCCACTTATTTAACTTCAGACTATACGTGGACAACACTTATTGGGACGATTGTCTCCTCTTGGCTTTAGGCTTATTTGGTGTCGTAATGAGCCAATTCTACGAACTAACGAGTGAAAAGAAGGAAGAATATATAATAATATATCCACCACACTTCATCTGCTATATCCATTAATGACGAGACTTATTGCGCAATACCAATCACTCATATAATTAGTGTTTTATTTCATGGAAGCATGAATTGAAACACTCTAAACTTGTGTAAGTTTACTGACTGACATGCTGGTGAAGGTTTTGTTTACATAGTAAATAAAACACTGTTTTCTTTATATCTTTATTTGTCTAGCTGCATATCTATCTATCTGTATGCTTATAACGTTACTCATCACTTTATATTTTTCGATATATCTGTTCCAGTTGCAGATCTTTCAGTATATCTGTGTAAAAATATATCTTTTTTTATTCTCATATACCTGTGTAGCTCTATATTTTTGGACTATCTATCTTTCTGTTTCTGAAATGTATGTTCCTCCATATTTGTTTATTCGAAATGGTTCAGTAATTAGTGCAGTTTAATGCCGTGGATACGTTTTAAGAGAAACAGTCAAACCCCTCATGCGGTCTGATAATAGTAACCAAATATTTTTGCGACGGTTAATGTTGATTAGCTGTCTTCTCTGTAGTCTATTACTAAAACTTAAGGTCGAAAGCGGAGATAACTCTCTCGTTGCTTTATCTGTTAATCTTTCTATCAGTCTCTGTTTATTTGTTCATAGTTCTGTGCATTTTTATTTCTGAGTCAGTGTATTTGTATGTAATTTTTCACTTTGTCTGTCAGTCTATATGTCTCTATATTTGTTATTTGTCCCTGCCAACACTTGTCAATGTAATTTCATTATCCATCCTCTTGGAATCTTATCAGTATTTTTTCCCATCATTCATAGTTATTTTGATGTATCAATCAAGTAAATTAATGACAGGATTTTAAACTTTCTCTTGTGATAGAACAACTTTAAAATACACTTACGTTCTCTGCGCGTGCGCTTTTTTACGTTACTGCTGCGAACACATGAACTTTGAACTCTGTCTCTCTTGACCTTACAGCGTCTGAAGCGCAGGCGTGTTTTTGGTAACAAAATAAATATTAACATAACTAAATGTTCGCAAATTCAAACACATGTGCATAATTGTTAATGTAACATGTTCAAATATATCAAAATAAATACACTTTAGGTTTGAACGTGGGTTTAACGCGGAGCAAATCAAGTGTATGTGGTCTTTAAATTACCGTTATACCATATTCACTTTATAGCTTTCTGGGCCAGGCAGCGCTGTTGTTTGTAAACAATCCGTTGTAGCGGCAGTGAGCGAAATGTTTCTGTAACCATGTAACACAAATCTATCAATGATTCAGCTTAAATCTTTGTAACTCTAGGATGTTTAATCTCAAGCGCTGTTCGAGTGTATGAACTGTCCGTCTGTTCAAAAAAAAAACTAAAAAATATAATTAAAATCTTTGGAAATTTAGGTTTAAAGTTGAGACTTGCGGAAGAAAATAACATTTCCGGCTGGTACGGACAATATCAGCCCACGGGTGGATAATTTAAAAAGAACAAGGGCTCCACTCTACCAGCCTCTACCAAACGTAAAAGCGGGTCTTAGTTCGAAGTCCTGTCGGTTGTGTCACTAAAAACTACTTTTAACCAATTAGGGCACAACAGTTAGCTAAGGAGAATCATTAGCATTTCCGACATCAGAACTAAAACTAGATAAAACTTACTTTATTGAATATACACCAATTTACTTCGAGCCTAAGGTCTTCTCTGTGTAGAGTAGGTGTAAATATAGTCTGACTCACGACTTAAGTCAAATTACTCAGTGTTGACGCAGGTCGTCGAGACTGGGAAGCGAGCTAGCTGTTCGTGCAGGAGCGGAAGTAGTTTGTTTACAACAGGAAGTGCAATTTTACCCACTAAAATTCTCGTGTCAAGTGTCATATATCGCTCAAATGTTGTTTTTTTCATAGAATCTGGGCTATTTGAAAAAGACGCTGCAATATTAAGTAACAAATTGAAGAAACAGAAACCGCTTTTTCACATGCCTAATTTTTCTAACCTAAGTAAACGTTTTAACTTTTCAGTTAGGGTGAGAAACTGAAACTGCTACATGACTGTGGTGGTTTATTGACAGGTTTTATTCTAGTCTGTTTGCTATAGTAACCCTTGCGAGTAACGTATATCTGAAATATCTCTAATCAGTTTCATCTATTCCGAGAGCGGCTAGATTACCCATATAGGAATTATTTATCTTCTGTCTAGTAGCAGTTGTCATATCAACCGGTGACTTAGTGAAAATAAATCATTAAAACACTCAGTTGAAGCACAACATAATGGCGGTAAATATGAGCACCTTCCTTCCTCAGGGAAGATCAGTTGTCCTGGGAACCAGGTTATAAAAAAAATAGCATATATGATGACAGTTGTCGTAGAAACCCGAATATTTCGAAACTCTAGCTTTGATAGTTGCCCGAGCAACCAGAATAATTTGAAATTAGTTTAATAGTAGTTTCTAAAGTATTTGAAACGCTATGTGTAACGGTAATTTTCATAGTAACCACGGTTTATCGCATGAACAGTTGTCATGGGAACTGCATTATTAAAAGTTACCATATTTCCAAACATTATCTTCAATAGATGTCATAATGGCCACACGGAGATGGAAAAGTTCTGTTTTACCCCTACTTGATAACGTCATATCACAAAAACACTTGTTGCTAACTGTCCACAATTAGGGTAGCCAAGATTACAACTTACTTGTATTTTTCTTAATCTTTTAAAACGGTTAAACCGGAATTTAAAACGATATTACTGGAGAAGAAAACAATGTAAACCCATTATCAACATTTATTTATAGCAACACGAGTTGCTTTTTAAACGAACAATGAAGAGGGCAGCACAGAAGCCTGACTGGCCGTGCCGGTTTTTTGAATGTATACGGTTGCTCTGTATACCTGACCCTCCTGAGTATTTAACAACTATACTCAAATACCGACACATTGGGAACGGAACCATTCAAAGCTGCATTGTTTTACATCGAAAGCTAGTGTTTGAATTCGTAATTATCACGTGTTACAACCCTTATCTTGAATTTCGCGCAAAGCTACACGAGGGCTACCTGCGCTAACCGTCCCTAATTTAGCTGTGTAAGACTAGAGGGAAGGCTGTCAGCCATCAACCACCCACCTGGCCGTGCCGGACCTGTTACAACCCTGTCGTATGGGTGTGCAAATCTACACTTTGTGAACTTATGGTAGCTGTTTTTTTATATTGTTCGAGTGTACTTCTTTTTGTGCAGTCACCCGTTGTGACATTTTAGATGGTTTAATTAATAGTGGGCTTTCTAATGAGACAGAAGTTGGTCTGGGAACTCGTAAGACTAAAAACTGGATTTCGATACCCGTGTTTAGCACAGCACACTGCTATGTGCCTAAAAGTAAACAAAGCGGTCAGTAAAAGTTGAGATCGAAATACTTTATTTTATAGCAGTTGATATGTGGATTTAGGCCTAACCAAACTCTCCCAGATTGCCGGAATCACGGGAGATATGATTACGCCTTGAAATATCACCAGTATTGAGAGTTACCAAATCACGAATCAACCAACTTAATATAATAACTTATAAACTTGTGTTTTACACGAACTGGATTCGAGTCTGTGTAGTTGCACAAAGTATTTTCTACACATTAAGCTGTGGGTGCAGCATAAGAGTGGCAGTTAGTCCTTTGGATGGTAGACGGTACGATGGTGTCTACCGACTGCTTTCCTTCTGGTCAGTGGTTTAATGTTAGGGGCTACAGATGATAGTTTTAACAGCCTTCAATAATAGAAAAAGACACAAAGTCTTCGAGTACAACTAGATTTAAAAATAATTTAAATTAGCTGTATTAATAACCAGGTTCTTTTTGGTTCACATTTCTTTAGGTTGGTTTGCAATCTGGTCAAGGTCGATCAGAAACTGGCTAGCCACGCGGAGCTCCTTTAATGGAGAAATACCCAAGGCTATGACATTTACGTGTAAAACACTAGCATGAAGGTCACTAAAAAACACAACAAACTTGTGACGTTTCGAGATAATTAAATATAATCGATTAGAACTAGAATAAAATAACTAAAGCAAAAGTTGGCTGTTTTAGATGGCTTATGGTCAAGAAATTTAGGTCAGCTCGTAGGGAACTTTACTGTTCGTGGCAACGGCTTCATGTAATATTACTATAAATCCAAGTCGTTTCTAAGAGCGCTATGTTCGGTGTCCATATCAAAACCCCACAATGTAGGATTTCTGCGAGGTTGATAATATCTTTTGAACAAGTTAAGAGCTTTAAAACCCGGTTTGGTGTAGAACGTGGCTATTATCGTAATATTAACTGGAAACTTTCCATAAATCACTTTCTTGCTTCTGTTTTTCTTCTTTCGACGATTGTAGATTAGTACCTAACACCAACGTTCAGAATAATACAATGCTACCTTTCCATTTATAATCGCATTTTACAATTAAAGTGTGCTAACGACTGGGAGAGAGTAAAAACACATAGTTGTAATAGGAAATGTTTTCATGAATTCTCAAAGTGATTATTGACTGTTGGGAAAATTGGTTAAAAAGCTGTTTAGTCTTCTCAATGTTCCTGTAAGTTGTAATTAAAGACAAACGCTTTCTATTATTCCACTTTTTACAAAGACAGAGACTTCTTCGTCGGTTGTCAAACTATCAAACAAATATACACCTTTTGAAAGCGTTAGGGTCATAGGATTTTGTGTCTGTGTTTGAAATTGACTTTTTTGTTTCAAACCAACGTGTTTTAGTAGCCTTGTGTAGTTATTATTTTTATATACAAAACAAAACATGTTATATCTTCCCATTTCATAGCACTCTTCTCTGACATTTAATATTGTCAAAATAATAGAACGTTTTCATATGTTTTTTCTTTAATTTTAATAATTTTTGTTCACCCAAAAAACAGTTGATTCTTCATCAACTTTGTTTCTGAAAATATAATAGTAAATTATTAACCAAAAGAACGAGAATCTTGACCGTGGTTTCAGACAATAACACTATGTAACACAAATTGTATTCCTGGATAGTGAGTGTTATTTCTTAATTGCTTATGTTGTAAAAGTACAGAAAATGGTCATTATTCATCTTCAAACTTTGCTTTTGTGACCTGGATAATGAAATTTACAAATTAGCACATTTTCATTTACGTAATGTCTAAATAAAACAACATATGAATCAAGATTTACATGTATTTATACTAAAGTTATACATAAATGTTTAGAAGTTAGGTTTTCCGAGATTTGCGACTGTAATGTAAATCACTTTCATGTATTATCCCCAGATATAGTCTCCAATCATGTTTTCGTTATACAATTACAGGTCACAAAAACAAAGTTTGAGGACCAAAATAGGTCTTTTCCATTTAATTCAGGGATAAGCAATTGGGAAATAACACTTTCTGCCCAGGAACAAGAAAAAGTACAAATTTTGTTACATAGAGTAATTTCTCTTCTATATTAATTTATTTTGTGTGTGTGTTCAAATTATCTGTAGTGTATACCTATGAATAATATATCCGGTTATCTGTAGTGTATACCTATGAATAATATATCAAGCCTAGATTATTTTGAAAATTCTAACAACCAGGTTAGTTCCTAAAACAAAATAAGAAAAGTGGAAACTTGTCTGGTATGAAATCTGCTCCTAGTCGAGTCTTTATAAGAACACAAGTAGGTCACAGAATCGGTAACACTTTGGTGATACTAATATATTTCCACCAGGAAAAAATGGAAGTTCAAAAACTTGATAAACCACATTAACTTACGTTACTTGTTTAATTGAAATAACATGTAATTAGACGTATTTCTAAATACTATACATTGCTTGTTTGTCGTGACTTAGAAACTCTTTGATAAACAAACTCCTATTGTGAGAATAAAATAAGAGATTTTTTCTTTCAAATTTATCTAATTGTGTCACCACGAGTGCTCGGTACTTTCAAAATGCACTAGCACAGATGGCAGTAATTGTATGGCAAATATGTTTTTGCGTGTGTCCAGCTAATCCGTCTTTGTTTTTGATCGTCAGGACACGGTGTTTCTTGGCCGAACGACACTGTTTGTTAAGCACATTTAGAACTAAAGGTCACTGACATCTCTACAACCATGTTATTAAGAACTAAAGGTCACTGACGTCTATACAACCCTGTTATTAAGAACTAAAGGTCACTGACGTCTCTTCAACCATGTTATTAAGTACCAAAGATTATTCACATTTCTACAACCATGCAAATATTACTAGCTTTAAGTTCATATTAAGTATATTTCGAAATCACTGTTACATTAACTATGGTAAATAAAAGTCAAGTAAACTTCACTAATGCACCCAATATCTTGTATGAATTTAAGCCCACATACGTGGCTAGAATTATGCTTTTTAGGAGATCATCTTCACTTACTTTTTGTATAAATATGCTATTTTGGGGTCAAGGTCACCAACTTCAATAGAGTTGTTATGATCTGGGGTCAGTTTCATATTTTATATGAATAAATGCTATTCGGAGGTTAAAGCCACTTGCTCTTTTAGCGTCGTATCATTTCGGAGTCAAGAGCACTTGCTGTTTCGAGGACATTATTACGTACTTTACTGAAACAATGGAACTCGAAAGTCAAATTCTATTGCGAGGAAGCGCTATCTGGTGGTGTTAAATACATGTATTTTCCACAATGTTCAACAAAAGAAAGGGAAATAAAGTTGAAACTTACCAATTTTGATTTTAGAGGTGAAAAGAACTCTGATTTATTTAAAATAAACAAAAACGATGAAATCATGTCACTCGTCTTTGTGTATCTGATGTTTACTTCAGTTGTTAGAAGACAGAGGAAGCACCGTGGTGAAGTAATTCTTGATGATAAGAAACCCACTTGAAATACAAATGCATCTCAGAACGGCTGGTATGGGTATTAACACTTATATTGATAAACAGAGAGCAACGTTTCGACCTTCCTAGGTCATCTACAGGTTAAGAAAAGGTTCTTAACATAATGATGCCCAAGGAAGACTAGAGGGAAGGCAGCTAGTCATCACCACCCACCGCCAACTCTTGGGCTACTCTTTTAACCAACGAATAGTGGGATTGACCGTCACATTATAACGCCCCCACGACTGAAAGGACGAGCATGTTTGGCGCTACGGGGATGCGAACCTGTGACCCTCAAATTACGAGTCGCACGCCTTAACACGCTTGGCCATGCCGAGCCATTCACCAGTGACAGGTTCATTTATCACTAACATAGATCGACTTGTGATTTGTGTAGCATCAGTGAAATAATTTATCACAAAAACTGTATCCGAAACTTTTTCATTTAACAGTGTTACAATTGTGCTATAAACTTCCATAAACGCAATATCAGTATGTAATTGTTGTGATATATCTTAGCAACAAAACATGTATGTTTTAATATAGAACTTGTTTGTTTATCCATAAACAAGTTAACAATAAATAATTAACTATCTCGATAATAAACTACCAAATTAACAATAAACAATGTTGTCTTAGTAACAAAACTACGAAGTTAACAAAAAACAACAACAAAAGTCGTTAATCGTTTTTTTTTAGAATAGCATATAAAGTTTTACCATTTTATTTGTATGTATTAGTTTCTTGTTGGGTTTCTTTTTGTTTACCATTAAACATGTTTATAAAAAATTGCTTTGTATAATATATAGTAACCTTTAACCTTATTGTAAACTATTTGGTGTATGTGTGAAACACTAGTACAATAATTTCCTCGTACATCGACTATAACCTGGAACTACTTCAAGTAAAACAAGGCCCTAATAGTTAGTTTGATCGTGAGTAAATTACACACAAAATATAACTTGTTTAGAATGTCAACAAATAAAATGTTTCGTTGTTATTACTGCTATGAGTTGATAAACAGAATAGCTTTACGTCTCGTTAGTTTAAACAGAAACTTCGCGGCGTAGTGCCACTATCGCAACAACCTAGAAACGCAAAAATTTCGCAGGCTCGGAAACCCAACTCATTAAATATGGTCGCTCTTTCAGTCGTAAAGGTGTTATAATATTTCGGTCAATTTCACTATTTGTTGGTAAAAGACTAGCCAAAGAATTGATTATGGTTGGTGATGACTAGCTACCTTCCCTCTAGTTTTACACTGCTAAATTAGGGACGGCTAGTGCTGGCATCTCTCTTTTAGCTTTTCGCGAAATTCAAAAAGAACAAACGAAACCGAAAACTATTGTTCAACTGAATGAAAATTTATTTTAGAAACAGAATGATGTCACAAGAAACTGTGAAGTGTATACAGTATTTCATATATGTATTACGTAAATGAACGGTGTGGTGTTTAGGTACAAAATAATAGGCTTAACCCTGTATTATAATCCCGTTCTGAGTCTGATATACTTACATGAAATTAGTTGTTGTTGTTTTGAATTAAGCACAAAGCTACACAATGGGCTATCTGTGCTCTGTCCACCACGGGTATCGAAACCCGGATTTTAGCGTGTAAGTCCCCCAGCCACTGGGGGGCCATGAAATTAGTTGTTTTTTTTATGTTGTAGCAAAAGTAAAGATGGCAAGCTGAACTACAGTAATGTCCTCTTGTGACAAAAATTATAGTTACCTAATAATTTTCATACATTCCTAAAGTGTAGCAAATATTTAAAAAAAGTACACATTTTTTGCTTCTGTTGCTATTAATTCGATAACGGTGGCTTTAAAAGTCTCGTTGGCGTATACTTTTACCTTGTTATTTATAGCCTGGAGAGAAAAAAAAACCTAAACCAACACTGCGGACGTAATCTTTCGTGTAAGCATGCAACACATTTTCCACTCGTAAGTTTTCACAATCAAACACTAAGGTTAGACATTCTTTAAATACTAAACTGGTTTGTTAAAGTCGGTAAGAAGTTTCTCAAGGTTTTCAGAGACAACAATTTGAAACTCACTCGTCTATAAAGCACGAGCTTGTCAAGGATTTATATAGTGTTTTATAGTTTATGATCGATAGCCAGGTAGACGGCGAGGAAAAGAAAAACAATTAGTAGACAGATACATAAAGCATTCCTGATTGTAATCGTGTCATGTTATTCGCCTACGAAAAACATTCGTGCCTAAACCGTAAGACATTAAAGAGCCTTTGTTATCGGACCTCGCCTAGCTTTTGCTGTTTAGATTGTTTAACAGGTGGGCTTAGGTTTCTTTTTTCTCTCCCTGCTGGTGTGGTTACATTCACTTCTATAAGTTAAATCACTAGTAAATCTCTTTTTGTGTAGAATAGCAATAAGTTTTTAAAATTTTGTGCAAGATTGTAATTACACTGTAAGATATTTACCCTTGAGCGCGGCCCTGGTAGTAGCATGCCAGAATTTAGATTGCGAATGGTTACCGATAAGAAAAATGTTATACTAAATTGAAAGAGTTGGCAGGTAGTGGTGTTAACATGTTGCCTTCCCTTTATTTCATTTCGAAATTATAGACGTTTAGAGTAGATTACAAAGAGTTTATGCTGTGTTTTCTCAGTTTCATAGACTTTCCAACAGACAAGTACAACTAGAGAAAACTTACGATTAAACTTGACAAACAACAAGAATATTTCCAATTCCACCTCTTAAAAGAGTAATATTCGTAATTTTAAATTACTTGAGGTATTTCTGGGGGACCTAAGACTACATGCTGGGTTTGATGACAACTGCCCAGAATTTTGTCATTCATAAACGGACACAGGATAGGGAAAGTATATATACACGCATACATACAGGTTCTGGAAGTGTCATGTCTGAACAACTCATCCACCATGTTACTTTTAAGGGATGAGTGTATGTATCAGGTTTGGTAAAAAAAAGATAGTTTAGAATTTAGCCAACCACTTACGTTTATGGCTGCCATATTCGCTAGTGTACAAAACAATAATTTCCATTCTTACAACAATGCTTAATTTTATACCTCGTCAAGTTCATAGATGGCGCTCTGATAAGAATCCCTGAAGTTAGTAACTTATTTAACCAAAACTACGTTTTTGTTTTTTATTAGTAGTTTCAAGTACGTACGTTAATAGTGCTACCTACTGAAGTACAACAACATATTTGTAATTGTGTCATTTGTGTTGATTCTTCATAATTACAAGTTATTTATCTCACGTTCCAAGAGAAAGCCTTCAGTCAAAAAAAATTATCTCTCCAACATGCCAATGTAGCCAGCTGCTATTTGACGCCCCTGTATAACCTGAAGTTCCATTATTCCATGGAAAGAGAAAGCACTCCAGATCATAATAGAACATCCTTTACTGTGTCGTGTAGAAAATGTCTTCGGCGGGATATTCTTATCGTGCCAGTAACGTTGGAAGGCATTAGGCCCATCCAGGTTAATCTTTTACTCATCAGAGAACAAAATCTTCGCCCACTTTTCTACGTCCCATGTTTGGTGCTTCTCAGCAAAGTTTAACCGAGCTGTTTCGTGGTGTGACCTTTGAAGACGTTTACGATTTTTAAAGCCTTTCTCTCGTGGATGCCGTCTTGTTGTTCTTGAGCTGCATTCTGCGTTAATAAGAACCTTAATATGGTTCGACGATTAGCTGGTGTCTTGCCGACAACCCGTCGAATCCTCCTGCTCAACACCGACGAAATTTTCTTAGGCAAATCACTTGAAATTCTCATTCCGTATCTTTCAGAGTCTTTTTAAGAAATTTGCAACAGCAGTTTTACTTCGCCCAATCTCACCAGGGACGGCACGTTAAGAGAGACCTTGCTTTTGTAGCTCAACAATTCTGCCACGTTCAAACTCTGTCAACTGTTAAGCCTTTGCTATGTTTTTACCCAATGTAACACAGGGGATGTCAGAGCAAGATGTTGACAATGCTAATACTTGAACACAAATGACTAAATTTCGTTACGTGATTAGGCTAATTTAAGTGTTCACATTTTCCCTATTAAATGCTAAAAAGTTTATTTTTATTTTCCCTTTTTTATTTCCACCTTTCAAAGCTCTAAGTGGTTGAGTCTAACAACGCAAAACGCATATATTTTTTTACATTCATTGGCCTTAAAATTTTGGCCAGCAGTGTATACTAATTAATAACCTAACATCCATCTTCAAAGCCCCCTACAATACGGTAACCGTTTATACTCTCGTCCCTAAAACATGTGTCCATCAACGGGTCACATTCAAACACTCTCTCTTTCTTTACCTGAAGATGACCTAACAAGGTCGAAATTTGTTCTCTCCTTATCAGTAAAAGTGTTAATACCCATATCAGCCGTTCTGAGATAAACTATGAATGATCAGTTATTTTTATAAACAAGGGCCCAGCATGGTCAGGTGGTTAAGGCGATCAGCTCATAATCTGAGGGTCGCGGGTTCGAATCCCAGTCTCACAAAAAATGCTCACCCTTTCAGCCGTGAAGACGTTATAATGTGATGGTGAATCCCACTATTCGTTAGTAAAAGAGTAGCTCAAGAGTCGGCGGTGGGTGGTGATGACTAACTGCCACCCATTTAGTCATACATTGCTAAATTAGGGACGACTAGCGCAGATAGCCCTCGTGTAGTTTTGCGCGAAATTAAAAATCCAACAAACATTTCTAACGTAACTAACTTTTGTAAACATGCTTTATGATACATCACCATATCTTACGGTTTAGTATTTTTGGTAACATCAAAGAAGTTTAGGTGTAACGAAACTTTTAAACGGTGTTTATTATATGTTAGGGACTCAAATTATGCAACATTAAATTATATGTATTACCTGAAGAACATAAAAATCACACTTGTACTGATATTGATTACTCCAGAGGGCTGGTTAGCACAGTTTAAAAATAACTTCAAAGAATTTCTTTGAAAAAGTAACATCTCAGACTTGCTTCACGATAGGGGTCGTCCTATATACCGAACCTCAAAGAAATACACTCAATGTGCTAAAAAAATCCAGTGTCGTTTTATAGATTATCTTGCACGTCATGAAATACGGCAGTTGTTTTGCTCTTTAAAACAAATAATGGTAGCACTGGTGCAACTAATCACACCTGTCGCGTGTTACTTGAATTATGCTGACATGTCCTATTTTATAAATCTTAACTAACAGCTTCTTGTCCGTAAAAATGTGTTTTATTAATGTCGTTTTGTACGGTTTTCAAAAAATAGTTTAGGCATATCTTTATCTTGAGATGTAAATATCACGTCCATTATTTTTCTCACTTATAGTTAACACAAGAAATATTGTTACTCTGTGGATATTCGTTATATGAGTGACAGTCAGCTCTCCCGCACATGATTAAAATTAGCTGCAAGAACAATGAGCTCTGTCAACTCTCTGCCTTTTCGTCTGGCCTGCAGTCCAAATATGGAGATGTTTGGTTTGAATTTCGCGCAAAGCTACATAAGGGCTATCTGCGCTAGCTGTCCCTAATTTAGCAATTTAAGACTAGAGGGAAGACAGCTAGTCATCACCAACCACCACCAACTCTTGGGCTGCTCCTTTACCAATGAATAGTGAAATTGACCGTCACATTATAACGCCCTCACGGGTGAAAGTGCGAGCATGTTTGGTGTGACGGAGATTCGAACCCGCGACCCTCAGTCGAGTGCCTTAACCACCTGGCCATGTCGGGTGGTATATATTGTGCTCCGGACGGCTTGATGAACTCTGGTATTGAGCGAAATGCGTCTTCAGTAGTGAATGTGGTTGTTATAATGCATTGAAAATATTATTACACACACTTTTTCTTGAAGAATCCCAAGTAACTGGATAAAGAATGTTGTGCTAGTAATATAATAGGCCTAATACTAATGTTTTATAATTGTTATAATTATTTAGTTCATTGTAGAGATAAAATGAATTAAGGTGGAAAACGAAGACCCGTGTAATATTTTATCAAAGCTGTCAGATTGAAACGATACATTAACTCTAATTGTGTTATCTAATCCAAGGCCTTAAAACAGACGAGTTCTGTTCATAGCTTTTGCTTAAAATAAATTTATTTAAGAACGTGTATGTATCGTCGAGAGACGTTTTTTCATTAGATAATATTCTAAACTAAAATGTGTTTTCTCGTCCAGGAAGGGTTAGACGACTGCGTCACTTCTTTTCAAAATCGAGACATCGACGGACCCGCTCTTCTGGTGAGTTCAGTTAAAATACTTTAAGAAATGCTTGCTAAAACTATTAATAATTTAAAGCAGATTTTAAATTGTACTTTAATTGCCAGATGGTATCATAGGCTTGTAAAGGTTTGCTAAAAAATTAACAGATAATTTTGTCTGAACTACTGATTTTCAGCTGCAGCATAAAGGCTCGTAGAATAACTCCGAGTTTTTAACTCGTAGCTTCATCTCTTGATCAGTTTGAGATCCAAGTATAGCCGCAACTATCAAGAGTTCCATCTTGTTTTAATTGTGTTTGTTATGCCCTTTGTTTGGAAATGAATGTCGTGTGATTTTTCTTATAACAAAGCCACATCGGGCTATCTGCTAAGCCCACCGAAGGGAATTGAAACCCTGATTTTTTGTAAATCCGTAGACATACCGCTGTACTCGCGGAGGGCAATTAGCTTTCGAAAAGCTGGTTACTGAATCGTTTTTAATATAACATATTCAGAAAAATAGTTGAGTTTTGGTCTATATTTTTAGTTCTGTTAAAAAAACAATATGAAATAAAATTGTGAATTGTTTTAAAGCGGGCCTTATAAATATTTATTTGTTTATTTTTCGACCCAAAAATAAGTCTGATTTGATTATCAATATTTCAGTAAAACTGGGCTGACGCTCACTGCGGCAATCGAATCCCAAGTGTTAGTGTTATCAGTTCTCAGACATACCACTGATCTAGCCAAGGTCGGAAACAAATATATAATAATTTAATTACTAATTTTCATTTAAAATTCAAAATTAATTATAACTTTAAATTATAACTTATCTAAATTTTTATGTAATTACATTAAAATCAATTAGAATAATGGGTTTAATTTAATAAAAACATGTGTAAGTCAAAAGTTTTACGTAAAAATCCACGCGCATCAACATGACACATGAAAATTAAGATTAGAACCATAATCCACTATTAGTATTAGTACGTAAAATTTTTGCCCTCTGGTGATTCAAATTACAGCTTACACTCCTGAAGTTTGGTTTCTATAGACAGCCTATTGTGGTTAATAACAATTAATGAAGGAAAATCTGCTACGTTATTTGTGTACTTTGAGGTGTCCGTGAGGTGTATTTCGAGCTCTTGTAAAAAAATAAAAAAATGTAAAAGCAGTCACGTGACTATCACATTAGTACAGTTGCATCACCCACTGTCCGGATTTTCAGTTAATTGTCATGCAGTATCGTTTACAATAAATTCCAAGGACTTATGAAGGACTGTTTGTAAAAGTTTAAATACCACAGAGTAGAACAGAAGGCTAGAAACTAGTATAATCGTAAAATAAAAACTTTTCACATTGTCCAACAGATGTCGCTTTGAGACAATTAGATTTATTTTTTTTAATGTTTGGTTTTGGGCAAATTTTGGAACGAAAACCTAAAGGGATGGTAATAAACTAATCAACGCCACACACCGCTAACTTCCGCTACTCCTGACAGACTGAATAATAATATTTGACTTTCAATCTTATGATACATCAGGGAACTTTGGTTCCACTATTTAGCAAGCTAATCCCTAAGATCTCCTCGGTTATAACTATTTTCCATGATTTAGAAAATACATCTTATTCAGATTCATTACATGGGCGTTTTGTGCTTGTTTGAGACACCGGTTTTCAAACAAACGGCCTATATCGGAAGCTCACAGCATCTTTTCTTGATTGTCCACTGGTGGAGCACCGGTAAGGCTTCGGTTTTTTGTTTGTTTAGAATTAAACAAATAAGCAACACCATGAGCTATCTGTGCTCTGCCCACCACGGGTGTCGAAACTTGGTTATTAGCGGTGCTAGTCCGCAGACATGCCACTGTGACAATGGGGGATGCAGGTAAGGCTTCTGATTTACAACAGTAAAATAGGGTGCTCGATTCACCTCTGTGGACACAGAAGCTAGTTCGATGTGGCTTTGTTATAAAAAAAACACAGACACGTTTTTTTGTTTATTTGTAAGAGTCGAAGAGTAGGATAAGAATTATATGGTAATTAATATCTAATCTAAAGAAAATGTAGTTCTTTACCAATAATTAATTTTAAGAGATCGTGCTTAACAATGATTGGATTTCTTTGTATTTGGAAGTCTCTGTAAGATTATAAACAGATTTAAACACTTTATATGCCATAATTTATCATCTGTTTTAGCTCAGCTTCATTATACGTTAATGAATATTTTAGGTACGTCGTTTATTAATTTCTCACTCAGTATATTTTGCATCTTGTCCAGGAAATAACGGAAGAAAAACTGATAACGTGGTTCTCAGATCTGAGAATTAAACGGCGAAGGTTAGTGTGGTTTATTATTCCCTTTAAAATAATTATGACATACAAATGATAGTAAGAAACTTAAAGAAGAATGTGGCGTAAGTTTTTTTATCCGATGAAAACACGTTCGTATCTTACTGCTATTCATTAGTGATGTATGGTTTTTAGTTTAAGACAAACATATTATGTGCTAATTTTCTTTGATAAACAAAGTAAAATATATTTCGCACAACGTTATTCTTAATAACTCAGCGGCAAGTCTGAAAACTTAGGACTAAAAACTGGGTTTCGATACCCATAATGGGCAAAGTGCAGACAGCCCATTGTGTGGATTTGTGCGAAACAATAAATAAAATGTTTTCATGGGTTATATTTCCAGTTACTGTGCACTGTTTGAAAACAACGTTCTTTGCTCTCACGATTTAATTTCCAGTAGCTGTAGCACTGTTTGAAAGCTGAGATATTAATACCAGTTTTGTTTTGTTTTCAAATGTTGTTTGTCTTCGCACCGCTCATTGAAAAAAAAAATAATGGAAATCAGTACCAGTATACACGTTATTGTAATCTACATCTATAACTTAGACGTTGTAGTCATTTTGGGCCCCAGTAATTTATTTTACTATATCTTTTGGCGCATTAAATAAACGCCCAGTTTTATCTCGTCCGCTAAGTTGTGTCAAACGGGAATATTAATTACCCTAGCAGGTCTTTTATTACAGCCCATAATTGGTGCGCTAATGTTCATTAATCTTTTGGAAACGGTAAAAGCACAGAAACTTTTTATGTCTTTGTAGTAATCAAGCTATTTTGTAAAATAAAATCTATTTCTCTTGATCCTATAGGCTATAATTTTCACCAGGGCGTGGGTAAGTGAGACAGAAAAGAAATATACATGCCTTAAGGTTGGTTAAACAACAAAAAGCAGTTAGAATATTCATATATTTGGTGAATATCAGAGGACAGTATCGAATGGTGTTGTTGTGGTCATGTTCTCACAGTGAGTGACGTTGTAGGCATAAGTTTATAAAAACCTTGTGCCCTACACAGAACCAAAACTTCATAATTGTTTAAGAAATAGACACATTCCATATGTTACTCGTGTTCTCTAGCAGATCAGGTGAGGAAATTAGCTTTCCTTTAACGTAAAGTAGGCTACTGCTGTTAGTCGTCAAGACGACACAGACGTTACTTGGCAACTAAAAATGTAGAGATAACTCTGCCAAAGTACTTGAGTCTGTGAAGCTGTATGAAAGAAAAGCATTTCCCACTCCGTGATAATACAGCTAGATAATCAACGGAGAGACAATGGGTTTAAAAATTAATTAATAATTAATCAGCTTTATGTCATAACTCACCCTAAGATGGCCGCACGTGTTGCCATAAAGTTGTATACATTCCTTCAGTAAATCTGGTTTTATCCACTTAAAAATTTTGACTTTTTTTAAATGGTTTATTTACGTCGTGAGATTCCTTTCTTAAAGATGTCAAAATATTTGTTATTCACTAGATGTCGCTATTACGTTGAGCGTATCGAGTCAAAATACGCCAAATAGCACCGTGTGTATTGTTACTTCTCTGACAGAGCCTCACGTGCATATAAGGTTTTACCCGTCGAGATGCTATCAGGAAATGTATAATTAATTGTTTGTTTTGGAATTTCGCACAAAGCTACTCGAGGGCTATCTGTGCTAGCCGTCCCTAATTTAGCAGTGTAAGACTAGAGGGAAGGCAGCTAGTCATCACCACCCACCGCCAACTATTGGGCTGCTCTTTTACCAACGAATAGTGGGATTGACCGTCATATTATACACCCCCACGGCTGGGAGGGTGAGCATGTTTAGCGCGTCGCGGGCGCGAACCCGCGACCCTCGGATTACGAGTGCACGCCTTAACGCGCTCGGCCATGCCAGGCCTTATATAATTAATTCAATAATATTTAATCATCAAGTTATATGAGACAAACAGTAACTGTTTTCGAAACACCAGCTACACTTTATGTAAAGCTATCGTTAAGCGATAGGGAAAAAATTCTTGATGACGAGACTCTTACGATGGAAAAAAAAGTAAATTAATTAATTCACAAGCGAGGGAAATTAGCATTTTGAAAGCGGTTTGGGTGACCGTATTTAAGTCCACTAATAGACCACTTCGGTTATGACTGAGCCTGGCATGACCTAGCGCGTTAAGGCGTGCGCTTCATGATCTGAGGGTCGCGGGTTCGAGCCCGAGTCGTGCCAAACATGCTCGCCCGCCCAGCCGTGGGGGCGTTATAGTGTGAAGGTCAAACCCACTATTCGTTGATAAAAGAGTAGCCCAAGAGTTGGCAATGGGTGGTGATGACTAACTGCCTTCCCTCTAGTCTTACACTGCTAAATTAGGGACGGCTAGCACAGATAGCCCTCGAGTAGCTTTGCGAAATTCTAAAACCAAACCAAACCGGTTATGACGTGGTGATGACGAGAATCCCACTTGAAGTAACAATGTCTTGAAACACATGATTGTGACTTGGTTGTCAAGTTCCTGTCACCATGACTTCCTCGATGAATGGCGTCATTGAATGGAGTACCATGAAAAGATACCTACACTGGTGTGTGCTTTCAGTGACTAGATATACAACCTACATTGTTGTATTTTTGTTATTAATATTTATTGAAATATATTGTTATTCAATAAGAACAGTCTTGTTTGATTCGATTTTTTCAGAACAATTAATAAAAAATAACCAATGTTACTGGAACAGTGAGTTATATTATTACTGTTAAAAATAATCATATTATTAGTGGAGCATTGAGTTATATTATTAGTGAAACATAAAGTAATGTTATTACTGGAACAGTATGTTTAAATCCCCATCGCACCAAACAAACATGTTGGCCCTTTCAATCATGGGGGCGTTATAATGTTACGGTCAATCCCACTATTCGTCGGTAGTCCAAGAGTTGGCGGTGGGTAATGATGACTAACTATCTTCCCTCTAGTCTTATACTACTGCTAAATTAGGAACGGCTAGCGCAGATAGCCCTTGAGTAGCTTTGCGCGAAATTCACAAAACAAACAAACACAGAGCGACTGGTAGGAGGAGAAAGAGGTCTTGTGCACCTGACCCTCCTGGGTATTCAGAAATTAACATACCTACAAAGAAGAAGCGAAGCAACTGGTATGACCTAGGAATGTCGAAACGTTGTTCTTTGCTTTAGTATTGAAAGTGTTAAAACCCATACCAGCTGTTCTGAAATACATTTTAATTTAAAGTGGATCTCTCGTCATCAAGAATGTGTTATGTTATCGCCGGAAGAATGAGTCAGTTATTACTGGTGCAAAATAAACCTTAAAAATTAAGTATATGATTGTAAGAACTAACCGAAAAGTAAATTAAGGTGTTAGAAACTAATGGATATTTTGTTGTTTTCACTGACATTATTAGTGAGGTTCCTCAAATAAAAATGTACTACATCTTTAGGCTAAAATAAAATATGAAGTGTTTATGTTGGGACAAAGTGTAAAGTTTTCTTACTTGGTACATGCTAGATGAATTATTATGTACAATACAATTGTATAGGCCAGTGATGGCGAACCTTTTAGAGATTGCGTGACTCAATTGTGACCGAAAATTATTTTGTCTATCCGGACGTGCCAGGATTTTCATAAAAATGACAGTTACTTTCCAATAAAAAAAAACCCACTTTTTGATGAGTATCTTTATTTTAAAAAAAAGTCGAATTACATAAGTTTCAATGAAACTAATAAATAGCCTTGACTTAAAATTTGTATATTTTGTCTTGAATTTTATTAACTCAATGCGATCTCTGCTGTTGTGAACACTCGGATAACTTGTTAATTGATGGTTCATATTTTGTTGATTTGAGAGCAACACATGCAGCACTCAGTTCATCTGTAAGCTTGTTTCTTCTGTCTGATTTGATGAAATTCAAAGTTGAAAACAGCTGCTCACAAGCGTAAGATGATGGCAAAGAATTTCACACTTTAAGAATTTCATTTTCACAACTCTTTGCAACGTTTTCTTCCAAGATCCTTCCGCACTATTTTCTCAAGTGTTTTACGCAGGGCACAGACTTTATTAGTCCAAGTATAGTTTTCCTGAAATTCTACATACTTCTCAGCAAAGATGCGGGAATCCTATCACGTGCCACCTCTGGCACGCGTGCCATAGGTTCGCCATCACTGGTATAGGCCTTCTAGATCCTTAAGATGAAAAATACCAATGAGAATACCAAGAGAATATAAAGGTATTTAGGCCTGGCATGGCCAAGCGCGTAAGGCGTGCGACTCGTAATCCGAGGGTCACGGGTTCGCGCCCGCGTCGCGCTAAATATGCTCGCCCTCCCAGCCGTGGGGGCGTATAATTTGACGGTCAATCCCACTATTCGTTGGTAAAAGAGTAGCCCAAGAGTTGGCGATGGGTGGTGATGACTAGCTGCCTTCCCTCTAGTCTTACACTGCTAAATTAGGGACGGCTAACACAGATAGCCCTCGAGTAGCTTTGTGCGAAATTCCAAAACAAAAAAACAAACAATAAAGGTATTTCTTGGATCGTACCAATAGTCTAGAAAGGAGGACCAACATTTAAAATAACTTTCTTCACCCCAGCTTATTGCACACATGTGCAATATTAACATAAATTAATAGAACAATTATTGTAACATTTTCGCAGTTTGAATTTGTTTCTTTTCTGGTATTCTATTAAGTGCATATGAGAACTCTCGTGCATTCTTATCTGTTTTCAGGCAACTCTCGAAGTGTGTAAATGAATGCAAAAACCAATCTTCAAGTGCCAAAAGGTAAATAAATGGCCATTAGTTAATAAATCATGAATATAAGTATAGTGTGTTATGAAGCAACAGGGTAGATTTTTTTGTTTACCTAGATTTGGAATAAGCCTTGTTTATTAGGCCTACTATACGCTATCTGTATGGAAGAGACGAAATTATTTTTTTCGTGTTAACAATTATGTATTTAACCTCATATTGTTTACCACAAGATGTATATTGAGTTCATGGCTAATTTTATTTATTAACTACCAGTAACGTTAAAAGAGTGTATTAAATAAAAAATGTTATTTCTAACACAATACTCATAATACGTCAAATTAATATGAATGCTGAGTTTGAAAATTAAGAGGAGAAAAAATATTAATCATTCTAGATTTCTGTTTAAAATAGTAACAGTTAACAAATATTAAAGGGTTATCATTGATCAGCTCTTATTATTTTGCATTTTGAAATAATATTCAACAATTAGAACTAATTACGTTCTCTCATTCTGCCTTCTCAAAATAATACTCAACAACAGGCACTAATAACATTATTTTAATTTTTCAAAGTATTGGAATAAAATTCTTAATGACTGACTTTTTTTTTCACCAGACTTTTAGGTGGTTTGAAAATCCAAGAGACCAGAAATAAAACAGGACGTAATAACAATCATGGTAAGCATAAAACGGAACTTAATAAACATGTGTATGTGTAATTTTCATTAAAGAAAATGAAATACAAGAAAAACAAACAAATAATTTAAAAATTATGACAGTCTTGTAATAAACATTTAGAAATTTCTGTGTGTGTGTTACTTAATACATGTTATGTAACCATGTAATGCAACAGAATTGTTGAAAGTTAATATTTACATACAACTAATTCATAATATATCTTCATTTTTTAGTGGATGCATCAGAAGAGTGGGAAAGTGATGGCTGGGATACTGACTTTAATGATGAGGAGGTTAAGTAAATATTATTATTTTAATTGAATTTAATATTTGTTGCTTTAATGTAAATAACATTCTGGTTTTAAGAATTTTGAAGTGAATAGATGTAAAAACTTTTCTCCTGTTCTTGAAAGCTAATCATATGAGATTATGTCCCTACTCTGGCTATTTTCTTATAAATAATGTATATAGTTTTCAGAGGAAGGTACTTTGTTATTGTGTTGTAGTCCAGTTAGGACTAATATTTCACAAAATTTGTGGTAAACGTTTAAGCCCATACTTTGCAAATTATCTTTCTTCCATTATTTCTTGATTAATAACCAAGTCAAGTACCAATTTTTTTTTAGATTCCATTATTTCCATGTCTTTTTGATTTCTTGTGAAGATATAGAATGAATGGAAATGCATGGAAATACAAGATGAGAAAAAAAGTTTTCATCTCAGAAAAAATTCAATTTTTCTTATTCGATTCTTAAGTGCAGTTTTATTTCTTAGAATTATTTTGTACTGTAACAAGAAGAAAGGTGTTTGGCTACAGAACATTGCATTTTACTTTATAACAAAGTTCTGTCCTAGTATCAAGTCTTATATATCAGTAAGATTGTTTGTTTAACCATTTTTCATTGTTACATAAAAGTTGTTTGTTTGTTTTTTTATTCTAGGAGGTGGCTGACCAAGTTGTATATAATCCAACCATGTCAACATTCAGCTTAACAACAATAGGTAAATTGAATTATCTGTACAGAAAATCTTTTTTATCATATTATTTTAGTTCATGCACACATTAAGTTACTTCTTGTTGAAACAATAATAACTTGTTGTGTACAATGATGATTAAAACATGAAACATAATTGTTTCTCTATTTATTCATGGTACCAATAACTGCAACAATATTTTTATTGCTGATATTGTACAGTGTCAACAAGCATTTTTATTAATTCAAATGTACAACTAAGCATTATACACATCTCATTTACAGGACTTGATAAATGTGGTAATTATTGATACTTCCCTCAATTGGACTAATCATGTTATAGAGTCCTTTAATGGATCTACAGACTTTCAACTCTAAAATTCAGGGTTTGATTTCCTGCATGTAGCTCATTGTATAGTTGTGTTTTTTTGCTGAAACACACAAACAAAACATATCACAAAAGTTCACCTAACTGAGTTGTTATTTCTTAAGTCCATAAAGTGGTAGAACAAAGTTTCTTATAACACTGCTTCTATCACATAAGCATCACAGCCTCTTCTAACATATTTCCAAATATGAAGTTTCATAAAGAATGAACTGTGTGTAGTCCACACTTCACTTTCCCTCCAAACACTCGTTTAAATAACTGACAATAATGTATAGTAGTTGATCAATAAGTTTAGAAAAACTTGCAACATACTGGTCGTAGTTGAAACATTACCTAGATCAATGTTGGACAGTGTTCTTAATTAAATGTAGCATTTTTCACTTATGACCTGTGAAAAGGTTTTACTTCCCTTGTATACATATATTTGAATACTACACACATAGATTAGTTTCAATTGTCACCACTGATACAAATGTTTATTTGGCTCAACACAGTTGACTTCTGATTCAATACTTCTCTTGACTGTGTTTTGTTGGAGTTCATCTTTTTCACCGTAAGATTAATTCAGATCTTCATATGAATAGGATTTAGTGCTCCTGATTTACAGTTATGAACTTTCAGAATTAGAAAATAATTCCTTACTATTTTATTTTGCTTTCAGGATCTGAAACTTCAGAGCCTTCAACAATAACCAAGTTACAGGTATGACAACACTGTCACTTTTAACCCTAAACACAACAGCTTTGTGTAGTTTGTTGTCCTTCCACAAGTGATAAAACAACTAAATAAGCATCTTTGTAGTATTCAACTACTGTATGTCTATGGCATTTAAGACTAGGTAACCATGATAAGTGAACATTTGGTGACCTAGGTGGCCACAGTTTAGGTGTACATTGTGTTTGTAATCTTAAGTATTCATGTCAAAATGATGCTCTGGACAATCATTAGATAAACAGTATTTGTTTTCTAGATTCAAGATGATTGTGTTGTATTGCTGGTAACTATACATTTTATTATCATTGGTGTTTCTAACAGGACACCAAATTTGCTACTGGTTTACCCGTAAGTTACCCATTCTCACAAGACTAATGTTCGTTAAAATATTTTTGTAATGCATGACAACGAATATTAGTATATCATTGGAAATATAATGCCTAGGGAAATGCCTTGGCTTTCAGAATTCACCAAAAAATTCCTTTCCATTAGATTAAGTGTTTCTTGACTCTGTAGTTCTATTAATTATTTGACCAGCAGTTGTCTGTCAGAGACTAGATAATCATGAGTATATGATGAGATACAGGATCATGAGAGACAGAGTTGTCATGTTAAAAAGTAAGAGCATGAAAAGCAGGTAGAATTTTGATTTTTTGGAGTAGGAGACACCAAATTATGTTTTGTTTTCTGGCATCAGACACCCTCACAACTGGCCAAGTGGTTAAGGTGCTTGATTCATAAGCTTAATTCATAATTCCCATCACACCAAACTTGCTCACACTTTCAGCCATTGGGATATTATAATGTAACAGTAAATCTTTCTATTTGTTGATAAAAGAGTAACCCAAGTGTTGGCAGTGGATAGTGATGAATAGCTGCCTTTTCTCTTGTCTTACTTTGCTAAATTATGGATGGCTAGTGCAGATATCCCTTATGTAGCTTTGTGCAAAATTCAAAAAAAGGAAACACCCTCACTACACTATTCGTTTCTGAAGTGAGTACATGAAATAGTTTAGTTCAAGTTTTTTATTGTTTAAATCTCCTTACATGAAAGGAAATAGATTTAAAGTTCAAAAACTGACATTATAATTAACACAATCAACCATAAAGAGTATGGGATAGTGAATATCTGCTGCTTATATAACAACTGTATGTTCTAACTTGTATGAAAAGTAATAGAACAAAAGGAATGCTTCATGTGCTAAGATATATATGTAGTAAATCATTGTTGTCTGGATCTGTTTAGTCACACTGCTAGTCATTGTTGTCTGGATCTGTTTAGTCACACTGCTAGTCATTGTTGTCTGAATCTGTTTAGTCAGACTACTAGTTAGTGTTGTCTGAATCTGTTTAGTCAGACTACTAGTCAGTGTTGTCTGAATCTGTTTAGTCAGACTACTAGTCAGTGTTGTCTGGATCTGTTTAGTCAGACTACTAGTCAGTGTTGTCTGGATCTGTTTAGTCACACTGCTAGTCAGTGTTGTCTGGATCTGTTTAGTCAGACTACTAGTCATTGTTGTATGGATCTGTTTAGTCAGACTACTAGTCAGTGTTGTATGGATCTGTTTAGTTTAAACTGAACAGTTCATTTTTACAAGTTGTACTTTATGGTTGCCTGATATTTCTAGCGTTGTTTTAGTTGACAGTTTTATCTTATGGAAAGGCATTTAAAATTAAACCTTTTGTGCAAAACAATATACTGTTTGTGATTTGTAAGGTTGATATTTGAATAGCAGCTGTTTTCATGAAACTAACAAACCTTCTGGATCTTTCAGGATGAAAGTGGAAATAAAACTGTAATTAGTATTTCACTGACCAATGGAGTCGACTGTCTTGGAGAAAGAAAGTCTAACTCAGGTAAAACTGTTTCTCTTTGTTAGTTTTGTTCTGTTGTTCTGTAATAGAATACAAATATGACCAAATTCTTTAAAATGTTCTCTCTTTAGAAGAAGCCTTTTGCATATTAGGTTTTGATAATTATACGTTTCTGTAGAGAGTATAAACAATGCATACCCATAGTTTTACACTGGTATCTTGTGTGCCTTGGAGGAAAAACCAAGGCCTGTTTTCCATTACTGTAGTAATTCTTTGACCACAACAAACCAGTCATGAAATACTTTAATGGTGTGTGAGACAATTTGCATGTATGTATATAGGTGGAGATGATGTCTAACATACGTAAATAAATGGCTGAAGGTGATAAAGGGTTAAAGTAATATATTATATTTTTAAACTTGTATGAATTTCAAAATATTTATGAAACATTGCCTTGGTGTTTAATATCAAAACAGATTATTATTAAGCAGGCAGAAATCTATGAAGGTGGACTGCTAATTTTGAAGGTGAAGGTAATTGAGTAGCAAAATCGTACTTGTGAATTTGGGGTCATAACACTTTGAAATAAAAGGTTTTACATTTTATCCAAAATGATGAATTTTAATTATTTGGTTTTCAGCAACCTGTTTTTCATAATAATTATTATAAAAAGGTCTTTGATTTTCATGAAGACAAAACTTTTTTGTCACTAACATATATGCTTATAATATAAAACTGTGCCATTTCAAATTTAAACTTCTATTAAGAAGTGCAGTATTTGAGTTAAAAGAACTGTGCCTATTTTTTTATATCTTGGTAGAATCTTGAAGTAGATTTTTGATTGTTTTTAATAACTAGTTGATAGTAACGTATCAGGACATTCTGAATCATCCAGCCAAGTGTCTAATCCAGACGAAAGTTCCTTATTTAGTGTACCTGATGTAAATTTAGGTAAGTTTTTAGTTTAAATATAGGTTGCTTGTTTTTCTTGTAAATAACAAAATCTACCAAATAACAGGTGTGAAGCTCACATCCAAGTGGTTAGATCTGTCACTAAATTCCAGAGATTTTTTTTATTTACTATAAGTTGCTAACAGCCTTCTGCATGAGTGTAACAATTAGTTTCATATGTCTATTACTTTGTGGAGGTTAGAGCACCTGACTGACAATCTATGGGATTCAAACCTGTTACTAAACATGCTTTCCTCTGAGCTGTGGAACATTATGATGTGAATGGCAATCATATTATTCTTTGGTCCTCTGAGCTGTGGAACATTATGATGTGAATGGCAATCATATTATTCTTTGGTCCTCTGAGCTGTGGAACATTATGATGTGAATGGCAATCATATTATTCTTTGGTCCTCTGAGCTGTGGAACATTATGATGTGAATGGCAATCATATTATTCTTTGGTCCTCTGAGCTGTGGAACATTATGATGTGAATGTCAATCATATTCTTTGGTCCTCTGAGCTGTGGAACATTATGATGTGAATGTCAATCATATTATTCTTTGGTCCTCTGAGCTGTGGAACATTATGATGTGAATGTCATTCATATTCTTTGGTAAAGAACAACTTAAGAGCTGGTGGTGAATGGTGAATACTAACTGCCTCCCCTGTAGTTTATTGCTTTAACATTGTTGATGGGTAGTGCAGATATTCCTAAAGTAGCTTGAAACTCGACAAAAAAAATTATTTCTTTGATCAGCAATTAAGCAATGATGTGGCATTGGGATACTAAGTGTGTTATACAGAATATGTATGAAATTAACTAAAGGCCAAATTCACTTGTCTTACATGTAAGGGTTAGTAATAGCTTGTGGGATACTTACTAGTTTTTTAATTACCTAAAAATGTAAGAGAGCATTTTTTGTTGTGAAATATATGTAAATATGTGTGAAAGTTTTCTTTTTATCTCCTAAAGTCTCGAGTTACTCTTCCCTAAATTATTTTTTTATCTTTTTAGGAATGTTCTCATTAATTAATAAAGAACACACTCCAGTTCTGTCATCAAAACATAAGGTACCAAGACCACCAGAAGCTCCAGTGAGTCCTAAACTTTTCAACTCAAAATTGTCATCGTAAGTTCTGTTTGTATATTTTAATTTAAAAGCTTATCAACATTCTATTATTGATCTGTATCAAAAATAGCAAAATGTTTGTTGAGGTGGTTAAAAGTTATTCCAAGTTAACTTAATGCTGGGATAACTTTAATGTTGTCACAATTCATATTGAATTATAGAGAGTGTGTTTAATTTCTTTAAATTTCGTAGTAAGTAAGTTTAATTTGGCATGGCCTGGTGGTTAGAGCACTTGACTCATAATCTGAGGGTAACAGGTTCCAATCCCTGTCACACCAATTGTGCTTGCCCTTTCAGATGTAGAATCATTATAATATGACAGTCAATTTCCATATTTGCTGATAAAGGAATAGTCCAAGAGCTAGCAGTGAGTGGTGATGACTATCTGCCTTCTCTCTATACTTACATTGCTAAATTATGGATGGCTAGTGCAAATTGTCCTCGTATAGCTTTGTGCAAAATTCAAAAGCAAACAAACCACTTATATTCCATGTCATTTGATATACATAGGCTTCTTGCTTAAACATGTAAAAAAGCACAACTTATTTTTGTTCTCATCCTACACTTTTTCTCCAAATTGGCAACAAAATATTTAAAACAATCCTTAGAAATAAGCCTATATTTCTAACTAAATATTTTGTCACAAGATTTTAAAAACCATACCCATAATCTTACAGTTATGCTCCACTATAAATCTGCGAAAATATGATTTTTCAATATTGTTTTATGAATAATTCAATCCTTAGATATTACATAGCAAAATCTTTACATCACACACTTGGATTTCCTTATCAAACTTTTATGGATCAGAATAAAAAATTCGTTTTTATAAATTATTTATATATATATATTTAACTTTGTAGTTTGTAACTCAGGAAAACAAACAAACAATTGCATATTTCATAAATATTTCATTTATCGCAATCAGTTTTGCCATTAAAGTGGTCATCAGATATCTGACAATGCCTTTACTTGCAAAACTGTGGTTGTAACAAATGAAATATACAATTGTCTTTGTTTTGTTTTTTCAATCAATTCTGCTGTTATGGAGTCTTGGTTTTAAATTATAATTTATGGCTTGGTTTGAGAAGTCATAATTTGTTCCATATTGTTAGAGGAAACAAACTTTAAAAAACTAGAAATTTATCATTGGTCTGAATGTATTTATAAAATGTGTATGTTTTTTAATAATTTTTATGGTGGTGCTTGTACTCCTATACAGGAATAATCCAAACTTGAAATCAGTAGTGAGTAGAAGGCATCCACCATACGAAAGACCACCTGACGATCCTCCTCCACCTCCTTTACCCTTCTGTGATGTGAGTAAATGTTCGATTTCTGTGTAGTTTACCTTCTTATAATTAAGATTTAATCTACATTTGATTAACATCATCTTGAAAATTAAAAATCAGGACTAGAAATAAAATGTTAATACAAATCACTCCATTACCTTCAGGGTTACTAAAGTGAAATAAATAAATATTGTAGGTTAAACTGGTCTAGGGTTAACATTTCAGGCTACAGAAGAAAACGTCAAGGTCTCAAGCCACATATGTGTAAACTAAACACTTGTACTTTCATATAAAACTGTATTATAATTGTGTCAGTCAGTCCAACTAATTAGTAAAGAATTCTGAATTATGTTTTTGATTTTTTTTGTTACTCGTATCTTTCTTTGAAGGGGTTTGTGACACGAATTGTATCTATCTTAAAGAAGCTTGCAGGGTTAACAGTTTAAAGAACCATTATATTGAAATTAAAATATAGAACTGCTTGATAATTAAGAAAGCTGGCATGTTCCACGTTTTCCTTCTCTTAGCCTCCATTACTGTCGACTCTTGAAGACGATGAGCAGGAAGATTATGAAATCCCAATCTGTGGAATCCCAATCAGTGGGAGTGCTCCTCCAACTATTATTACAGTATTGGGCACACATGCTGGCCAAGTTGAGTCAGTCGTGGCCACCTCCCAGTCTCAGTCCTCCATTACTCTTCTTTCGCCAGTTCCTGGTGTAACCGAAGATCACGAAATTCAAGGAGGTAAGAGATATAGCATACTAAAACACAAAGCTCCTACAACCATAGTTGAAACACGGAATGGGAGTTTATTAAACTATAACAGCCACAGAATTAAAAACACAAAACTTTTGAACTGTTAGAATACATAAAGGTTCAATTATGACAACTTGTGCTCTACATTTTAAAATAATATCAACATTTAAAATCAACATTGAAATTTAATTTCGCTGACAACAAAAACGAAGAGACTTCATGGTTCAGTATATTTACACTACCATCAACAGGAGTGAAAAACCTACATTACAAGCAGGTAGTTTTATAGGCTTAACTCGTAATATATGAGGATAGTATAAATACTATACATGTGTGTAACCAAAACTGATAATGTATGTACCAAACTCTATAAACTACCCACTTATCATGCAGAGTTTTTCTTCTGTTGATGGTAGCATAAAACTACCAAAATATGTCGAGTTTTTTTAATGTTAACTATCAGCCGAATAAAACTTTACTTGCATTTTAAACGTTTTTATATATATTTGATTTTAAAAACTGTTCATTCTGTGGATTACCAGTTGATAACGTTTTCACCGTGGTGGTGACTTTTAATATGTTATGGTAACAAAATCGACACGACTTCTGTCTCATTTCATCTGAATATAGTATTATGATGTTAAAAACCCTGAAATGAATTGTTTGTTTTTCTTTTTTACAGATACCTATGAAACAATTGAGAAGGTAAGGTTTTTTTTTATGCTGGAACAATTTATAGTTTACATGAACTATCGAATGTAATTGTTCAAGATTTTCAGGCTAGCTTACCCTTTACTTTTTATCTGTAGCTACAACTGTATTTTGGGTTACTTGAAACCTGGAGTTACTACAGCTGTAATTATGCTTATCTTCGATGTTTGTGATTGAAATACCTAATGAGATAAGTTACAACTTATAAAACTAAGTTAAATTTATTTTGTGATAAATTATTAAAACTAGAAATCACGTGTATACTTTGAGAGTTATCAACCAATTATACTTAATATTCTTATTGTAGATAAATATATGTATTGTGTGACTATGTTTTAAAAGGGTAGTAAGTTTTTATTTATTTTTATGTAACAAACTATTACAACTGTGATATTTTTTCTTCCCATTTTAATGTTACATTTTGTTTCTTTGTTAGGGTGGAGAAGAAAATTATGAAGTGGTATTAGAAGGTATGTACTGAGTAACATGTTTCCAAAATTACCCTCACCTAGATAGATGTTTTCTGTGAGATGTACAGAATTCTACTCTCTTACTTAAGGCTAAGATCCAAAATCAACACTCATCATATGTCAGTATATAATTAATGTAATTTTTAAGACGTTTCTTTAACAAAATAATATTTTGGGTATTGATATTTTTCCACTGGTACACACTCTCATAGTTAAGTATTTATTGCTGATGAACAATAAACACTGTCACTTAATTTAAAACTTGAAAATTCCTGTTTCTCTATGGTAACCTTTGAGGACTTGCTGTATATAATCTTTGTGATGAAAGCTAAGCCTTGAATTAAATAATGTCTTCTCAAAACTCACAAACTTTGATTGATCATCACACAAATGAAAATAACTTATGTAAAGTTAGAGACGTTTTTATTAACTCTCTGGTATCACTAGTTTATTTTGTGTATTGCCTAATTAAGACATTTTATTCTTAGATGGATGCTAACCCAGCGAAAAATATTAAGTGTCAGAGTTTCTAAAAAACAAATAGCTTTTATTGTTAATTGATGAAAAATTTTACTTTGTTTTATTTTGTGAAGAAGTACCAATACTGAAATACAGATGGAGCCAGATATTCAATTTTGTGCCTCATTATTTCCCCTCCTTTAGTTTATTAAATTTATAAAGAGCTTTATTCTCTTCAGATGTATACAACAGACATTTTTTCGAATCATAAATCAGTGTTTTTTTTTAAGACTTGTCAGGGTCTTCATCATCGCTAGTTTCGTCTTCCTCGGATAAACCACCTCATGTGAAAGCCACTACCAGTGATTCTCCACCGCCTCTACCAGATAAAGTGAAGAAATATCAAGATCTCCAAATATCACACACTGTTGCAGATTCCCATGTGGATCTTGATAGACCAAAGCTACCGAGAGGAAAAGACAATCTTAAGTCAGCTGAAGAACAATCACAAACATCTGTGACTGGAACAATAAGTGGGCTTCTCTCATCTGTTTTAGCCAATCGTAGCCTCCGCAAAACCTCACGAGATCAGAGCAGCAGTAGCAGCAGTAGTGGTAGTGGAGATTCTATATCTGTGACAGGTAGTCACTGGTCTCGGGCAGCAACTCCAGAAAAAACTGGTAAAATCACAAGAAATAATAATTATACTAAAAAAATTAAGAAAAGCTGGGATAGAATTCCACAATGAATATTTATTACTTTATGTACATGTAATGTGTAAAAATTAGAGTGAATTTTGCAATGTTTGGAACTAAGCTTTTCACTATAGAGAAAACGTTATGAAATGTCTCCCTTTATAAACCTTTTCTTAGAATATTGGAACAGTTAGTCATTTCTAATCATGATTGTTAAATAATCATAGACACCTTTGGTGTTGCATAATTGAAGCTTAACATGGACTTGTTTCTCAAGTGTATCCATTACTCAAGTATTCCTTCTTTCCTGTGATAATGAAAATGAGGGCTTTTTCTTCCATCACCTTTGAATCTCCAATCAAAATTTCCTTTGGTGGCTGCAGAAAGCCCTCCCCACCCCAAGAAAATTTCTGGCAGACAAAGAAGGTCCTGTAATAAGCTTTACTTGCTCAGTTTCTTCTCACAGGTGGTACTGTGGCAATCAATGTATAACATTTCACCAGAGAAGTATATAAAGTACCACTGTTGTTAGCATTTCTATTGTTTTACTATTGGATTATCATAACATATTTTCCTGTAAACGTTTTAAAGCTTGCTTAATGTTTTGTTTATGTATATTATTGACTTTCACCTCTCTTCCAAAACTTTTCTTTTATAATCATAGAAATTACTCAGTTTGTTAGATTTTTAAGGCAGAATTCAAAGTGTTTATTTATTATCATTATTCCCTAATGCTTTTTCAGAATTTGTCTCAAGTCCTCAAGGACCTCAGCTTCCTCTGAAAACAGTAACATCAGTACCATTTCCAAAGCAAAATGCACAGTTGTTCACAGAAGAGACAGGTATTACTTTAGTTTTTTAATTAAAGATATAAACCAAACAAGCTTGTCATAGCTGGCTTACTATATTACAGCATCAGTAGAAATAAAAACTGTTGCCTAATAACAAACAAAGATGATTCTTGTTACCTACTAAAACTGTTAAAAACACTCATAATGTAATATAATGTTTAGGGACAAAAAGAGGTCTATATGTCCATCTCAGCTGGCACATCCACATTTGTATAGTTATCTTTTTCTTAAACGTATTTAAACTTATCGACTCCACAACAATTCAGATATCTTTCAGAAACTTGACAAATCACCCAAAATTACATAGATTTTTCTTCAAAGTTTAGGTATGTATAACCTGGCAACAATCAATGAATTCATTTTTTATATGTGCATGTTTAGATATTTTAAGAATGTTTATTATTTTATTACATTAATCCACAATTTCAGATCACAGTTGAGTTTGTTTGCATTTCTTAAAATTAAGGTTTATACATTTTTCAGAAACTTTTCAGAAAATGAAATGAAATTAGTTTAATAAATTCTGATAAAATGTAACATTCATCACGTGATCCTCTAGCTTGGTTTGTCCCCCCCCCCTTGTGTATGTTACTAATTCTAATAGTTCTACAATCTTGTTGAATCAAATTCTTTTCTCTCTTATAATAAGATCCTTTGATTTATAAATTTGAGGGAAAATATATATGACATCCTTATTTACTCTTTTCCTTATACAAAACCGTATAACACTTGTTGAATTTTTTTAAATACCTGCTGTGGTAAAGTACATGCCTTTGTCAACAACTGACCAAACAGCAGACATATTCTGCAAAAGTTCCAGAACATTTATTTTCTTCAATTTTTCATTGAATGTGCAAGTCAAACAAACATAATTTGGAGCTTATTTAATAAGAGAAAAGAATTCTGAAGAAAATAACTTGAAAATGTTACAGTAATTACTAACATAATCACACTTTTCTTTGTTTGTTTTGTCTTGTAAATGGGTCAATATTTTGTTTTGTTCTGCCCAGGAATGAACGCTGCCAGTAGACCTCTCCCTCCAGTTCCTGCAGCAAGAAGAGATCAGGTTTTTTTCACTCTTACTGCATTCTTTTCTACTAACATCGTTAAGAATATTTTTCGCTGCTTACAGGTCTACGGACAGTGTTATTAAAGTGTATCATTTTAATGGCTGTACACCTGTTTACAGCCAACTGCTAATCCTACTTGGATATATATATATTAATTCAACAATAATATAATGAGCAGAATTAGGTTTAATATGTAATAGTTTAGGGTAGGTTATAATATTCGTGTGACTGCCAGCTAAGTGCTGCAGTTTCAAACACTGGTTACTCCCATTAGTCAAGCTGTATATAGCTGATTAAGACAGTTAAACAGTGGATACAGATGAAAAGTTTCTTTGTGTGAATTCAGTTTGTTTTACTATTTTGAACTAAATGTTACATTCGCACCAATTTTTTCTTTGTTTATTAATAATTTAAACTGTTTACACTCGGTCTGAATGTGAAAAAACATGCCTAGAACATGAAATCCCCAAATACATGTCCATCTGTTTGACAGTTACTGGCTGAACATTACAGAACACGGTGGCTTTTTATGAACTGTCCACCACTAATTTTAATCCATGCATAATGGATCTTTGAATCAAATTATTAGAAATAAGTGAAGTTTTGAGGGTTTTTTTTTACTAATTACAACAGCAAAATCCATGGTTGTTATTCTATAAACTTACTTATTTTTACCATCCATGTAATTATAGGACCCACTACTTCAGTATCCATGGTATCATGATATAGAAAGAGATAACGCAGAAAAATTGCTACAAAAACAAGGAGGTGATGGTTTCTATCTTGTCAGGCCAAGTCGCCGAGCTGGACAAGCCAACCCTTACACACTAACCATACTTTACAGTGGTCGTATATTTCACTTAAATTTGAGAGAACGTCAAGATGGTTTATATGCTTTGGGAAGAGAAAAAAACAGGGAAAAGGTATTAACAACCTTTTGTGATACATCCATTCTCTGTCCATAAACTAATTATAACTTTATGAAATATAAAACAAGGCCAGTCGAATAACTACAATTTATAAATAACAGTTCACTGAAATAATAAAATAGTCCACACAATGTTCCACTGAAGTTTGTTAGAGAACAGTTTTTTAGAGTTAGTCTGATTTTAGGTTTCAGATGAAACAGTTACATTTTACTTTTTATAGTTTAATTTTTTAGCTGGGTTTTTGTGTTTGTATTACATAAAACCTCAAGGCCTAACCATCTAACAAAAGGCCAATGATGATAGAGTTAATTCATAGGCCAAGGCTTGAAGTCAGTGTATTCTGCAAAAAAAAAAAAAAAAGATTTTACCATCAATATTTTTTCTAAAATTAAAATAAAATGCTTCATATGTGTTTTGTTGAGTTGATAAATATACTTCAATAACAAAGTAACTATTGAAATTGTAAACGTTAACGAAAATATTTTCTTTCAAAATGTTTGTATCTAGATAATTTCATTGTGGGCACAATTCTGAGAAGAAAACTGTAATTAATTATTTTTCAGACTTTCTCAACTGTAGCTGAATTGATTGGTTTTCACCAAAAGGAACCTATTCTTCTAACCACCAAAGGAGAACCTGCTGGGAAAATCTGTCTTAATAGCACCTTATCGAAATTGTATTAGTTTCTTGACTCAAGTATACCAACCGTCTAGCTGTACTATATTAAGGAGTTGGTGTTTAAGAACATTAATAGCTTATTTGTGAGATAAATATGAACTCATGTAACTGACTAGATTAAAGAAAAGAGAATTGGTTATGAACTGTCCCAGGTTCCACTTGGGAAAGTAATCCACTTCCCATGAACTACTGAGAACGATAGTCAGTTCCAGTTCTCATAATCCTAGCTAGGTTCAATCCATATTAATCTTATTTCTAAGCTTGGCTTGAGATTACTTAATGAGGAAATAATATATTCTTCTCATAACTCCATAAATCTGTTTACAAAAAAAATAGTCTTTGTTAATAATCAGTGATGTTGAGAAATGTACATGTAAAAACAGCTCGTTTGGGTTGAGAAAATTTTTTTTTACGTAACAATTTTCTCAACCCAAACGAGCCACTTTTACGTATATATTAGTCTTGATAAATGAATTGTTTTAGGTGACTGCTTGCATTTAATCCTTTGTACAGCTTAGGTACAATACATACAGATGTGGTCAAAATTATCTAAGTATTGTTGTCATGGTTAGTAGCCAATGTGATCACCTCAGTATTAAGTTTTCATTGCACATTACAAGTGCCATCTTCAGGCTGATAAGGATTTGATCCTGGATATTCTTGAAAGAAGGATCTAAAGATGTAGGATCTTCCTTAGTAGGACTTTAATGAATCAGCTACTGATTAAAGAATGGGTATCCAAGTTTTGTTGTCTTCTATTCTAAGTTGGCTGAGTGTGTCATCAATTATATGAATGTATTATTGTTCTTTCATTATTCATTTTCTTGCATGTGGTTTAAATCAAATTATTTTATTAGTGTTCTAATTTATCTCACAGTTGTTTTTTCTGAAGTAATGGCCATTGCAAAATATTTGTAAAAATGCCTAACTTTGTTAGAGGTCGGATTCACACTGGTTGATATAAATGATATTATTACTCATCAGTAGGTCTTTAGAATGTGTAATCTTTTCTGTTATGGCTTCCACGTACTTTTCTAACTTTGTGATGTTTTTCGAAACACTTGATCTAGGGGGACATGAGTGTACCTGTAACGTTCTTCCTGCTCATCCATTTCTTTTCAGTTTATATTCAAGATATTTACCAGTGTTTGTGAGTTTCCTGTAAACTCCTGTGGTGTATAAGTTAGGTATCTTGGTTACAGTTTAAGAATACTGTTTCCACTGTGAATAATTTTGTGGGATATCGTCTATTTGGGTGGTTATTCTTTATTATAATGTTGTGGGGGTCAAGGATGTTTCAAATACATCTTCAACATATCTGAGCCAAAATCACCTGCTACCTACAGTGGCTGGTGTGAGTCGACTAACCCTGACAGTTATCAACTTACCATTAGTACTTATGACTTTAATGTGCCTCTCTATATTCTTGTAAACAATATATCTGCAATCAGCAAAGAGGATAACGATGGTTCATTCTGAATAAATTACCATAAGTTGCTGAACCACATTTACTAACAAATGTGACCCTCTTCAGAAACCATCAACACACATGTTGGTGTTTGAAGGGTTGTAGTAGATGATTGTATAGCATTATTTAAAACCAAAAATAGCAATAATTCTTTTTGTCCATTCTATTGTAACCAGACATAAAAAGAAAAGTAAGTGAACGTCAACAATAAATATCACTTTTATCAACAGGATTTTTCACACCAAAAACCAGAATGATTAACAACAATTACAGACAAAAATGACACGGTTTCAGTTATTTATGAAACCATTTCTACTCTAAAACTGCTGATACTATTAAAATACCCTTGATCCTCAATTTTTAAAACAAAATGTTTCCATCATTGAAATTAATCAATATCTTAAAACAGTTATACTGACATTTTTAGTTTATCCAACTTAATATTAATGACAATGCCCAAAAGAATGTTCTCCCTTTCAGCACCATGACACAATCACTAATAAAAAAAAAAATAAAGTTATCTCAGCTGAAGATGACTTCTTTCTTCTCGAACTTATATTTATGTCCTCTGGTGTTACAATTTTCACTATTAAATACGAAACAAAATTATGCTTTAACACTGTCAGTTTCCATTATAGTGTCAAACACCTCAATCAGATCCTGTCTGGCTCATAGTTGTTTAAGAGAAGAGTTCAGAGATCTTAACCAATCGTTATACAACATTTTCATTTTTGATGTTCAGGTAGCCCTCCCTCTGAACTGTTTCCAACAATTCAATGTCCATTCTAAAGGAACAAGGCCAAGACTTAACACAATACGCTAAGTGTGGTCTATCCAGTGACTTATACAATGAAATTATAATCTCTTTTTAGAGTTGTATTTAGTATCTTTATAGATACAGCATAAAATTCTGTTTGCCCTATCACAAGCAACAACGCACTCCTTGGATGGCTTTAGAGACTAATCAACCAGAAAACCAAGATCCCTTAACACTGTTAAGATTATTCCTACCAATATTACAATTCAAATTGTGATATTCCACATCCATAAATTGCATATATTATAATTAAGTCAACTGCAGTTTATGTAGCCAACTCGCTACATAATCCAAACCCTTTTGTATATCAAGTATCTTCCTCCCAGCCAGTAACACCAAAAACTCTTATATAACTAGCAAATATTAGTAATTTATTGACCATTCTTAAGAGTAGACGTCCTAACATTTAGCCCTGAAGAATCCTCTCGTCCATACATGTACTCTCATCTACATTATCAGCAATCGCTCTAAGTGAAAACATAAAAGGATGTTGTTTTAGAATTAAGCACAAAGCTATACAATGGGCTATCTGTGCTCTGGCCACCACGGGTATCGAAACCTGGATTTTAGCGTGTAAGTCTGCAGACATACCGCTGAGCCACTGTGGGGCAACATAAAAGGAATCGTAACCTACATCCCAGTTAGAAACTAACTTTTTGTGGTCTTCACATCGCTAATCTCATTTTAATTTCTCTTTCAGCCTGCTTCTTACGATTTAACGTTTACCTTCGACTTCATTATCGGATTAGCCTGTTAGTATAAGTAGCAAATACTAGTATCTCGCATATATTTATTCCGGCACTGTTTGACTTGGCTCAACTAAACATGATTAATTACACCCGTTTTAATGACGAAAAATAACTCTTAAGATAGTGGCCATTAATACAACTTTTGAGGCATTTTGTATATTCTCCAACCTGACTATTATTTTTGCAATGTAGTTTTTAATAAAATACAAAACATATTTTTGTTTAACCAATTTTGTTATTACGTGGCACTTTTACTGCGTTGTCCTGAACGTGTTCAATTCACTTTTACTGAAAAATAACATTAAAACCTTTTATATATAAAAAAAAAAATTCCCAGATGCTCCAAGACGCCTTCTTTACTAACTTGGTGTTATTTCGAAAAATATTTGAAATGTTTTTAAATGAGAAATTAGCTATTCATTCAATTAAAACACTTTTATAAAGATTGTGTGATTATCTAATTTTACTTTTATCATTTTCTGAAGAGTAATGGTAAATTGAAAACAGATTTAGGGCTAAACAGTTTATAGAAACTAAGTAAATAATCAAATATTAGTAATTCGCCATGTTAGTTACCTGTAATATATGATTAAAGTTAACATTTTATACTTGTCAACAGTGATATGCGTGGTGGCACTGCATGCAATATATTGAAGATAGAGGAAACGTGTAAAGGCTATTTTGTTTTTTAATTATGAGAACATTTCTAGACCTTTAAATAACATATTTATATCTAGCTTTAAGTTTGTATCAACCAGCGTTAGGTTTTGCAAAGATTATAAACTGTATATATGCGCGTCTTCTGTCTCGTTCGGTGTTTAAAAAATCATTCTTCCGTGAAAAACATGAAAAGGGAAAATATTTTTGTCACTAACGTTTATATAATGAAAATGTCATTGTTTAAAAATGGCCTCACGTTACATTTGAAAGTTTAGTATTCTTTTATCGATGCTGTCCGACAGGTGTAAGAATAGGTAGGTAATATTTGTGACTGTAATGAAACCCTTGAAGGCCTAGGCCTATATTTGTCAAGAATTCGATATTCAATTGTTTTTAGTTCCTCTTTTTTTTTATGATCCCACTGACTTAATTATTGGCGTTAAACAAAATTCTAGTAACAATTCTCTCTGAAACGTTGCATTTCATAAGTATAATTTTCAATTTAAAAAATTAAATTATACAAAACTACTTTTTTTTTCTTACAAGTTTTAGTATTTCTAGAGAGTTCTTTTTACCAGTACGGTGTATAACTTAGTTTTAAAATGAAACGCTTTTATTTGGTTTTTTTTTGTGGTTAACATTTATGAAAGCTTATGATTAAACTAAGGTCAAAGGTTTGTTCATATTACGTGTTGATTCGCTGTTGTACAAACATGTAAAATCGACTATATTGTATTTGTGTCATATATATATGTTAATGAAAATAAAATCAAAAACTAAAGATGTCCTGAATTCAGGTGCAGTGTGCATCATTTTAAAGTACAATATATAAAGTGTTTGTTGATTAAAATTCACTGCCACAAAGTCGCAGGTAACTAATTTGTTTATACAAAGGAACTCCTTTTTCTGTAACTAATTGAAAGTAACTCGTCTTCTCTAAGTGACTTGCTTAAAGTGAATCACGATTTTAGTCACTCTAAAGATTCCAAAATATTGGTTTCTAAAAAATTAAACGCGAAGCAAAATACAGAAATGGCATATTTGTAAGAATTCGCTGTAGTTTTATAAACAAAGGCGTACAGTTATAGGTCTAGAAACAGTACTAGTAAGATTGTTTCGAGAGAAAATTTTTTGTTTAAGATTGTTTGTTTTTGAATTACGCACAAAGCAACTCGAGGGCTATTTGTACTAGCCGTCCCTAATTTAGTAGTGTAAGACCAGAGGGAAGGCAGCTAGTCATCACCGCCAACTCTTGGGCTACTCTTTTACCAACGAATAGTGGGATTGACCGTAATATTATAACGCCCCACTGATTAAAAGGACGAGCATGTTTGGCGCGACGGAGATGCGAACCCGCGACCCTCAGATTACGAGTCGCACGTCTTAACACGCTTGTCCATGCCGGGCCTTGTTTAGAAAGTAAGAAACAATTTTTTTCATTACCTTCTTCCAGAATTAAAAGGAAATACCAAACTTTTTTTTTAATTATGAAATTTGTATTTAATTTCTGTGTTTTATCACTTTATAATCGTGTTATATTTAAAAAAGAGGGGACAGAGAAAATTTGTTCGACATCGATTACCTTCGATAATCGCCCAAAGCTATACATTAGCTATCGGTGCTAGCCGTCCTGTGTACAAAAAAGCGAAAAATCAGGTAAAATGTTTTATTTACACACACACACACACAGAAGTCACTACCCATATCAATTCGGCATTAGATGGTTTACTCTATCTGACAGTAAGTGGTACATAAAAACGCAGGCTAACCTGTTCCAAAAGCAAAGTTTCTCTTCATAATATTTGTAGAACGTCGGAAATACGTCACATTTCCACTAAGTTTTCTTTGTGCTGGGCAGACATACACTAATCACTACGTTTCTGTCCAGCACTGTTCCTGAGCAACTAATGGCATATAAATACTCTTGTTTCACAGTTGGAAACGGTGAGTTTTTTGTTGTTGTTTACATTTCTAGGCTTAAGTCTTCCACAAGAAATTATTACCAACTGATTAATTTGTGAGGAACCGGTTGTACTTCACATGTGGTACCTGCCAGACTGTTGCGCGTGCGCATAGTTTATGGAGGAACACTGGAGCTTGGTCTATTCCAACAGATCTGTATAACTTTTGAGCTGGGTCTATTTCTTTCACATGACTGTACAAGATTTGAACTGAATTTATTATTTTAACATGGCTGTATTGGTTTTAGACTGGCTCTATTTCTTTTACACATCTGCATAACTCTTGGACTAAATATTTCTTTACCATGGCTCTACAACTTTTGAATTGGGCATGTTTCTTTTACACATCTGTATAACTCTTGGACTGGGTCTATTTCTTCAACTGCCACCCAGTGGCTCTGTGGTATGTCTGCAGACTTACACGCTAAAATCCGGGTTTCGATACCCGTAGTGGGCAGAGCACAAATAGCCCATTGTGTATCTTTGTGCTTAATTCAAAACAACAACAATTTCTTCAACATATATGGTGAACTTTTGGACTGGCCATCTTCCTTAGCTATCCGCACCCATCAACACTTCTCTCTATAAAAAAAACAAAGTCGCCGTCTTTCTTATTTGTCTTGCTTGAATCATCTTGTTTAAATTCAAAAGCATCTGAAGGTGGCGCTTTCGCATCATTCAATATTAAAAGAAACAAAACAAAATCGCTTAGATTTTTTATAAACGTTTACATCATTAATCCATACTCAACAATAAAAACAGTTAATAGCCTTGTAAGGATCAAAGATACAAGATATTTAATTTAAGTTGCTTTATAAAACCTTAAGAAAATGTTAATAATTTTGTGCATTTTTTTCAAATTACAGTCCAATAAATACCGGAAATAAATTAATACGTTATCAATATCAGGAAAAATATATATATATATATTACAGAGTTTTCACATCATCTATGGTTTTAGATGTATTAACAACAATCGTATATCTAATTATTGAAGGCCTGGCATGGCCGAGCGCGTTAAGGCGTGCGCTCGTAATCCGAGGGTCGCGGGTTTAGTCGCGCTAAACATGCTCGCCCTTCCAGCCGTGGGGGCGTATAATGTGACGGTCAATCCCACTATTCGTTGATAAAAGAGTAGCCCAAGAGTTGGCGGTGGGTTGTGATGACTAGCTGCCTTCCCTCTAGTCTTACACTGCTAAATTAGGGACGGCTAGCACAGATAGCCCTCGAGTAGCTTTGTGCGAAATTCCAAAACAAACAAACAAATCTAATTATTGTTTGTCTGAAAAAGAAAATTTCTCCAGTAAAACCACTGTAGGAAAATGACATTACGTTAAAAACAAAGCACATTACCAGAGTTCAGATATAAAATCATTAACCAAACATTTAATTTAAAGTTTTCTGTAAAACTTGTACCTTCAACTTTAACAGAAATTAATCTTAATTTCGATTTTTGTATGAATGAAGGTTTGAGCAGTACTCCACATGTTGGACAGTTAATAGATGGAAACAGAATAACTGCACTGAACCGCATAGAAAATAACTGGGAAGTTTTGAAGTAAATCAAAGATTGGATGTGTGAGTGACTTGCTACTTTTTAGTCCTATAGTAGGGACGTACCAGAGGATTGGAAGTTAAGTAACTCCTCTTTTGAGGCACTACAGTTGCCTCAATAATTACACTCCTATTAATCTGAGAGAAAAAAAAACGACCATTAATCTAATAAAAGATGTTTTGCAAAATCAGCAAAGTTTAGAATTTTATTGGATATGGTTTCACTAACGAGAATTCTTCCTTTGCATTTTTTTTTAAAAAGTTACTCTTTATGTAGATGACGATAAGTGTACAATTAGTATATCTGAATTTTCAGAAAGCATCTGTATGTATTTGTATTTTGAATTTCGCACAAAGCTACTCGAGGGCTATCTGTGCTAGCCGTCCCTAATTTAGCAGTGTAAGACTAAAGGGAAGTAGCTAGTCATCACCATTTACCGCCAACTCTTTTACCAACGAATAGTAGGATTGACCATCACATTATAATATAGCGCCCCCACGGCTGAAAGGGCGAACATGTTTGGCGCGACGGGTATGCGAACCCGCAGCCCTCAGATTACGAGTCGCACGCCTTAACACGCTTGGTCATGCCGGGCTCAGAAAGCATCTGACAAAGTGCCACATAAATGACTCGTAGAAAAAATAATCTTTATAGGTATGTGGTAGTGGGGGATAACTTAGATAATTGAATGAAAGAGTATCTGGACAGAAGAAAGATGAGGGCTGTTATAAACAGAATTTGGTCAGTTGTTTATTTTTTAATTTCACTCGAAGTTACACGAAGGCTATCTGTGCTAGCCTTCCCAAATTTAGCAATGAAAGACTAGAGGTAAGGCAAGTAGTCATCACTATCAACTGCCACCTGTTTCACCAAAGAATAGTGGGATTGACCATCACATAATAACACACCTACAGTTAATAGGAGATGCATTTTTGATGCAAAAGTATTTCGAACACGCAACTCTCAGATTGCTAATCTAGTATTCTAACCTCGTAGCCAAGCCCAGCCACGATTCCAGATAAATTAGATAGCGTCACAAGTGGTGTACCTCAGCACCCAGTCTTACAACCTTTACTATTTTTGATTTACAATGATATATACGATATTAATATCTTCGGTGATGTTAGCTGGGAAAAGGATTCTGCTGATTTTCAAAAGGATTTAGATCATTTAGTGAGTTGGACAAATAAATGTCAGATAGATTTGTATTATATCTTACATTTAATAGAATTAATGTGGATTATCATAAATTGAACGGTAATAACATTAACAGTGTTATGAAATAAAAGTACCTTGGTGTAATAGTCAATAAGTTTCTAAAGCCATCAAACACCGTGTTGTTGTTACTGGTTGGACAAATATGATTTTAGGTTGTATCTACAGAAATATTAAATATAAATCTAAAGATATTATAATGCCAATGTATAAGTCACTTATATGGTTAGGCCAAATCTGGAACGTTGTATTTATTCTTGGGCTACTTACCTTAAAAAGGACACCGAATTGTTGAAATGGGTTTAGAGAACCGTCACTAGAATGGTGCCTTGAATGGAGGGGTTGTCATACGATAATAGAATGTAATACCTTGAAAAAAAAATAGAATTATAGAGGTTATAGTTGAAGTGTTTAAGATTGTAGAGGGAATTTATATTGATGCACTGTGTTTTCTCATATTTATCACTTAGAATAGTAGGGACTAGGGGACAAATATAGATTTAGGCAAGATAGCTGAAAACAGCATCTAAAACAGTTCTGTTTATCTAACAGGGTGGTTGGCCTATGGAATGGGTTGCCTTTGGATGTTATGAAGGTAGAGATTTAAGCGACTTTAAAATAAAGCTTGAAGAATATCAAAATGGTAAGGGCTGGCTTTATGATTCTTTTGAAATTTATTTATTAATAGTTTAAGTTTAGAGTTACAAAAGAGATGGTCCAATTGGTCCCATGTTATTCCAAAACTTAACATTATGGCACATTATCTGTCTGTTGCAGCTTATTGAATTTGGTTTCTTTAAATTTTGCGCAAACGTACATGAGAGCTACTTCTGTTTGAGCCATCCCTAATGAGTAGAGAGACCAGAGGGAAAGCACCTAATTATCACCACCCACCACAAACTCCTGGGCTAGTTTTTTACCGATGAACAGTGATATTGACAATAACATTATAATGCTTCCATGGTTGAGAGGGCAAGCACATCTAGTGAAATAGAGATTTGAATCCATTATCAGAGATGCCAACTATTTCAAATGACTGAGCATAATGATTGTAGACTATCATTTGTGGCTACTAGGCCTGACCAATGTCTCTAAGCTGTTTATTATTATTTAATACTGCTATACATTGCTCATTTATTACTGTGTTTTGTGTATTTAATAAATAAAGTAAAAATATTTTGAAATTGTCTTTTATTTAGTTCAGAGTAACAAACATACTGGTAAAACAACATTGAACATGCACAAACAGTAAGCAGAAAAAGCCTATTTTGAAGGACTAGTTTATATCATGTTTATAACACTTACTGTAATAGTTTTGCAACTGTTGAAGTCTTTACTTTTATGAGAATGTCTCTGGATGGTTTGGAGTTAAAACAACATTGTCCATTTCACTGCATACACATCTTGTGTGTTATAATACTGCTCAAAACTGAGGAGCTCAAGTTTGGTCTGAACTTGCTTTTGTTTATAGTCACAAAACTAAATATCCTTTCACAGTCAGCATTAGAATGAAAGATTGTAAGAATTCCAAACATAACCCTACACAGAATGTCATACTTCTGGTTGCCATTTCCATCCTTAAGTGTAGACAGATGAACCCAAAACTTGTCAATAGTGTTGTGCTTATGTGTATTGATAAGGACAGGACACCTGTCTGTGAAGAAGTGTAGAGATAAATCTTTGCTTTCAGTTTTGGATCAGCAACCTCTGAATGAATCAGAAGTTTATTATTTGGAGGGAAATGTTTCATCATGTAATTTGTAGCTGCAATATAGTATTTCTTGACACTGGTGTAGAAGCTTATCAGGTCCAGGTCCTTTTCACATTTAACAATGTATTCCTTAGCAGCATTTCCAATAGAAACTTCCTCATCAGATTTGTGTAAGGATTCATTGTTGCAGTCAAGTTCAGTGTTGTTGCCTTCAAGATATTCTGGCTTGATGTGTCTGACAAGTATATTTTTAACTTGTGTAATCAGAGCTCTATACATAATATGTATGCAAGGTTTCTCTCGTTGCAATATCAAATTGGCTTGCTCAAACAGAGGAATTGCAAACTAAAGAAAAAGACAAAATAGCAAGTTAATTTTGTCGCCCAAGAAAACTTGCTCTGCGCTGTTATGTAAATATCATGTAAATGTTTTGTAAACGACAACCATGTCGTGTTGTGTTTAGATTTCCACATCTTTTATTTATATTTCCATATTTATATTATTGTTTCGAAGTTTAAATCAATAAAATATGTTGTTATTCATTTAAAATAACACTTAGAAATTTCTAGAATTAGGTAGATGAATCATATGTTTATATATAATTTGTATGGCGGCCTGGTGTCTAGACGACGAGTCTCGTGCAAAAACAGACATGCGCGGATTGCTCTGGAATACTGTGAAAGTTACGCGATTGTTCGAGAAAACAGTAGGCCTACCGGTATAAAAACAGGCGGTGACGCGAGAAAGGAGGAGAAGAGTCAGTCATTCGTTTTTATTTAATTCAAGAAATAGTGTCTTTGTTCGAGAAATTTTCAACGTTTGATGTGTGTTTATTCAACTTGGATTTGTGACTAGAGTTAGATCTACAGAAGTTGTGATTTTATTTCGTCATTCTTTACGATTCATTTGAATTACTGGTTATACTGAAAGCCGTTGTTGTTGTTGTTGTTTTGAATTAAGCACAAAGCTACACAATGGGCTATCTGTGCTCTGCCCACCACGGGTATCGAAACCCGGATTTTAGCGTGTAATTCCGGAGACATACCGCTGAGCCACTGGGGGGCTACTGAAAGCCAACGTCGTGAAAAGAACCTCGTCAAATTTATTGGGCTGTGAATTGTTTCTGGACTTCTCCATCCAAACTTCGGAATTTCTTCGTGGGACCAAATTCACCTCCAAGACTGGAATTTTGGATTTCTGATCTGGACTTTTGAACTTTCATTCTAGATCATTATATTGAACACAGGCCAGTACCATTTTGTATTGTAATTAATTTTGAAGGTTGAAACTGAATATCTGTCATTGTTATTATATAATTTATGTTATATCTGTTACATATATAATTGTTTATTGTAATAAATTATACAAGCTGTTATCTGTGTCTTTCTGTTGCGTTCAGTGAACATAAAACGTAACATGCGCACAACTTTGCTAGCTTTTGTTTTCTTCTCTTTTTGGGGGCTCGTCCGGGATTGATCAATTTAATTCTATTCCAAAATTAGATTTATATTTTTTACAGATAGACAGCTTGTATATTCAAAATGGCATTCCAACTCGAAGACTTTATAGACAAATTTAATCAGAATCCCTCTTTCGAATTGACCAGTGAATTAAAAAAAATCTGAATTGCTTGATGTTGGAAAACATTTTAATTTGGAAGTGAAGCAAGCAATGAAGAAGCAGATATCAAACGAATTGTTGTTGAACATTTGGTCAGCCAAAAAGTTTTACCTCAAAAAGTTGTACAACAATTGCCTGCCGCTCATTTGGACCCAGATTTTGAATTAAAAAGAATGGAAATGGAAATTAAATTTCGTTTAGCAATTGAAAGCAAACGCCTTGATGCCGAAATACAAAAAGAACGCATTAAAGCTGATAAGGAAATCAGTATGAGAAAGGCGCAGACAGAAGAAAAAGTTGTCAAAATGCGGTTGAGTAATTTTGATGCTTCCAAACAAATTCGTTTAGTGCCTCCATTCAATGAGAAGGCTGTAGATAAATATTTTCAGCAATTTGAAAAATTGGCTCTTAGGCTAAAATGGCCTACCGAATATTGGACAATATTACTTCAGAGTGTTCTCAAAGGTAAAACTCAAGAAGTCTTTTCCAAACTCACAGCCGAGCAGAGTTATGATTACGAGCACGTCAAAAAATGCATTTTGAATGCTTATGAATTGGTGCCAGGCATACAGACAAAAAATTCGTGGTTACAAAAAGTTTGACAGCCAAACTTATGTCGAATTTGCTCGCGAAAAAGAAATTCTGTTTGACAGGTGGTGTGATTCCAAAGAAATCAAGGATGATTATACAAAACTCAGATAACTCATGTTAGTTGAAGAGTTTAAAAGATGTATTCCCGTACAGCTGAAATTTACATTGATGAACAAAAAGCTTCAAAAATTCATGATGCTGCTGTCTTGGTAGACGAGTATGCTTTGACTCACAAAGATTTGTCATACAAAAGCAAAACATATCACACAGCAAAGAGACCCAATGACTCATTCAAGCATTATGCAAATGTCAACAAAGACAGAAAAGAGCAACCTTCCGATTCTCAAACAACGACTTCATCTCATTCTCAAAGCTCATCATCTTCCAAAAACGTGTCATTCTCATCCAAAACATGTGCTTATTGTAAGAAACCTGGCCATCTGATTTCTGAGTGCTATAAGATCAAAAACAAGCCATCACCCCATAGTTTTATTTCGCCCTCGTTGGATACATCATTGGTTCTCAATGATTTTGACCCTGTCCAGTCCACTGTGGATTCCAATATTCTTGATGAACCTGAAGATCTTGTTGAGGACAAATTTAAGCCTTTCATCACTGAAGGTTTTGTTTCTTTTGTTGGCGATTCACATCTACAACCAATTAAAATCCTGCGGGATACTGGAGCTTTTCAGAGTTTGATTTTGGAAAGTGTACTTCCGTTTTCTGAAAAGTCATCCGTTGGGGTCAATGTGCTCATTTCTGGTGTAGAAGGTGGCGTCGTTTCTGTCCCTCTTAATAGATTGGATTTGCATTCGGACTTAGTTTCGGGCCCAGTTACTGTGGGTATTAAATCTTCATTGCCTGTTGAAGGTGTGTCTATGCTTTTGGAAAATGATTTGGCTGGTAGTAAGGTGGTACCAAAGGTTCGTGTTGTTGAGGCACCTGTTGTTAGTCCCAGTACAGAGCAACTCGTTGAAGAGTTTCCTAATGTTTTCCCCCCTGTGCTGTTACTTGTTCTCAGGAGTCCAAAGAGGATTTCCCTTTATCTGATACGTTCATGTCTCACATCGATGAGATTTCAGACTCAACTTTGAGTTCTACTGATGACCCCAAGTCATTTTCGTCAAGTTTGTTGAACTTTGTCTCTGATTTCAAAACCAGATTGCACAATGCTTTTAATGTTGCCAGGGAAAACCCGAAGTCTTCTCAGGAAGAGATGAAAACCTGGTATGACAAAAGGGCCAGGAAGCAATCTTTTAATGTTGGTGACCAAGTACTAGTCTTGTTGCCCACATCAGGCTCTTTACTTCAAGCTAAAAAATTTGGACTTTATTCAATTAAAAAAAAATGCACAAGTTCAAACTTTTTTTTTTTTTTTTTGCTTTTAAGGGGGAAGAGTGTTATGTAAATGTTTTGTAAACGACAACCATGTCGTGTTGTGTTTAGATTTCCACATCTTTTATTTATATTTCCATATTTATATTATTGTTTCGAAGTTTAAATCAATAAAATATGTTTTTATTCATTTAAAATAACATTTAGAAATTTCTAGAATTAGGTAGATCAATCATGTTTATAAATAATTTGTATGGCGGCCTGGTGTCCAGACGTAGAGTCTCCTGAAAAAACAGACATGCGCGGATTGCTCTGGAATACTGTGAAAGTTACGCGATTGTTCGAGAAAACAGTAGGCCTGCTGGTATAAAAACAGGCGGTGACGCGAGAAAGGAGGAGAAGAGTCAGTCATTCGTTTTTATTTGATTCAAGAAATAGTGTCTTTGTTCGAGAAATTTTCAACGTTTGATGTGTGTTTATTCAACTTGGATTTGTGACTAGAGTTAGATCTACAGAAGTTGTGATTTTATTTCGTCATTCTTTACGATTCATTTGAATTACTGGTTATACTGAAAGCCAACGTCGTGAAAAGAACCTCGTCAAATTTATTGGGCTGTGAATTGTTTCTGGACTTCTCCATGCAAACTACGGAATTTCTTCGTGGGACCAAATTCACCTCCAAGACTGGAATTTTGGATTTCTGATCTGGACTTTTGAACTTTCATTCTAGATCATTATATTGAACACAGGCCAGTAGCATTTTTGTATTGTAATTAATTTTGAAGGTTGAAACTGAATATCTGTCATTGTTATTATATAATTTATGTTATATGTTACATATAATAGTTTATTGTAATAAATTATACAAGCTGTTATCTGTCTTTCTGTTGCATTCAGTAAACATAAAACGTAACATGCGCACAACTTTGCTAGCTTTTGTTTTCTTCTCTTTTTTTCATCGATTGTTTCTTCTTTAGTTCAAGGTCAGACTGCCTAAACATACATAGAGTTATATCAAATGTTTCTTTGTCTGCTTTTGGAGACTGCTGTCTTGTATCCCGGTGCGGCTGAGAGAATTTTCTGACTATTAGTCTTGCTGTCTGACTGAGCTGTACGTTTAGATCCTTTTCAATCTAGTTTTTCCTTTTCAGGGTGAAAATATTTTTTCAATTGCTTCCACATGTCTAATATTCTGTTGAGGCACACCACAAGTGATAGCCATCTTGTGTTAACCAGTTGTAGAATTTTTCTTGTTTCTTTGTCATACAATCCTTGAAACTCTTTGAAATGTTGTTTTCTGTTAGCACTTTTGTCCAGAAAAATAGATATCTATCAATATATCAGAAACTGGGCAGGGCAGTTCCCTGGAAGATTTCTGGGCAACAATATTGATGAAGTGCCAAGCACAGCCCATAAACTAAATGCTAGGTTGTCGTCTTGAGAGGAGTCTTATCCTACCTTTACCTATACCAGACATAACTGAGACATTGTCTGAAGAAAAAGTGAGACAGTTTTCCCATGGAATTTTCCTCTTTGTCAGTTTGTGATCCAAAAGCTTGAAAATATTCTCTCCCATTGAAGCTTCTTTCCATTCCACCATTGTCAAAAGAGAACAAAATTTTTCCAAGCAAAGAGTCAAGATATTGTACAACCAGTGGATATAGTTTTGAGTCATCCATGTCTGTGGATCCATATGTGGCTAAACTGTAAACACTGTTAGTAAATATGCTTGAAATCATTTTGTCATCTTACAAGTTTTTCACTCTTTGTCCATCTCAGGTATGATAAATTTATCACAAGTTGAGATGTATGGGTGTTTATACCTAGTTGTTTGGTTTTGATTTCAGTTTTTGCATTAAGTTTTATCTGCTGTATTTGTTTAGTCGTAAATTCTACAACTGTTGGATAGCTACCTGTGCATGCTCCCTGATTCTGAAAGTATGGGTTTGTGTTGACCCATTTACCAACAAGCACTAAATGGGCAACAAATGAAACCTTTTGTCAATGAACTGAATAATTATATCAACCACATTTAAATACTAACCAATCCATCAGCACATCCTTTCAACCAAATAGTGGAATAGATTGTGACAGTTGTATTATGCTCACAGCTGAAACTGTGAAGAGTGTTAATACATCTTGGCTCAAAGGTTAGTTTGTTTTCATCATGTTTGGCACAAACCACATCCGTTTTGTTACAATTTGCCAACAAGGGTATTTCTTCAAGTAAATCATTTTTTAAACATTTATACAAAATGAAAGATCAAATATAAACACTTTTATTGTCTTGAAAAAAAAAGAAAACATTTGGAACATACTTCTGTGAAATATAAGGATGTAAAAATGTTCAGTAGATTCAACAACCAATCCGTTAAATACATAATAAAGCACAAATCTAACAAAAAGTAACTATAGAAAAAGAAAAATATTTTGCTATAATACTGTGTTTAAAACATACATTCTAAAGATGAATATTTACATAATATATGATTAAGGTCACTTATTTTGGTAATTTGTGTTTGAAGAGTAAGAGAACAAAAGTTGTTATAAAAGCCTTAAGTTGTTGATATTATACTGAAGACTTATATGATAAAGGACATAAAGTATACAAGGTTTGAAGAGGAACAAGCAATTGTAATGTTAGAATTTTAAACACATTATAAAAACTACGTCAAAACTGATGTATGTGGGAAGTTGGTAGAAAACATACTGTTTAATACTTCAGATAAAATTAATTTTATTTACTCTTTAAAAACATGTTTCTTACATAACAACTACTATTAAACCAACAAACCAACCCTTGAAGAAATCAACACTTTAAAATCAGAAAAACTAGACACATGCTGAGAAACAGCATAAAACTACATAAATCAATATAAATAACATCGTGTTTTTTAACCAAATTAAGGCTGACCAAGCTCAATATTTCTTCTTTATTCACAAATCAATGTAATGCCTATAAGGTCCATCTACTTGCTAAGACGAGATCAAGAAGAGAAGTTACAAATCACATACTTGAAAATTTTATGCTCACAAAATAACATCTCTAGCATCAGGAAATTTCCCTGTGAAACAATTAACAGGTTTTATTTTTTCGTGTTTCTGTATTAAGATAAACAATGAAAGAGTAATGGAACAGCAGAAGAGGATGATGGCCAAATTATCAGTTCACACCTCTTGGAAATTTGAATTTAATTGAATAATAGGGTTTCAACGGTTGAGAAAGTAGCTGTAACCCTAGATTTTACACTTGTTTGAGATATGAATAATACCAGCCACTTTGTAGTTAGTTTAATTGTGTGTTAAACCACAAGAGGGCTACCTGAACTAGCCTTCCTTAAATTTGAAGTAACAGACTAGAGGGAAGCCAACTAGTCAACACCATCCACTACCAAACTCTTGGATTTCTATTGTCAGACTAAGCAGTGGATTTGACAGTCACTCTTTAATGCACCCAAAGAGGGTCATTGAGGTTATTTCTTTGGAACTGTGATATGAACCATGGAATATCACACTGACAATATGATACCGTAATATCCATTAGGCTGTTCTCGGGCTACCAGTCAGAAAAGTTCGAGACACTGGAAGGGGTGAGCAATTACAAAAGCAAAAGTAGGTAATTCATATATGTAAAGAAAAATCAAACTTTACATTTATATATACAGTATAATCAGCAGAGATCAAGCCACATGTAAACTTTAATAATCATAAAGAAAACAAAGCCCTATAAAAACATGAAAAATAACAAAAATGACATTGACTTAAAAGGAAAATGATAACCTTCAAAAAGATATTAAAACAAAATGTCAAACTTGTAGCTAAATAATAATCTAAAAACTTATTAATAAAACAACTCAACACAGTTCCTGTTGGTTTAAACTAGAAATATCTAGTTTTACTTATCTTTAACTAATTATTTAATGCTTTGAGATATGCAATACATAGGAAAAACCAGTTTATTTCACAAGTACAGTACTTCTAATATAATTAAGGATTTCATTTAAAAAACAAAAAACCACACTTCATCTACAAAGAAATAGCATCATTATGAAATATTATTTTATATAAAAAATAATTAATTTTTTTTTGTTACAGCTACAGTAACGTCTGAGCAATAAAACTATCACAGTTGTTTCAGTGATATTCTCATATTACACAATATGCTATTATATCATTCCTCATCTGTCATTTAAGATCACTGAAAGGGTTAGCATCCTACTACAAAGATCAGAATGAATTTAAATATTTTGGCAAATTAAACTACTTATCAATGTTAAGGATAAGTCCACATGCTTTGACTTTTGCTGGAAATGAAAACAGATGTAATTTAACTTGAACAGAGTTGTCACTGTAATGAGAAACTTGTACATGTTAGTTCCTACATATCATTGTGGTAAGACAGTAAGAAATACTTTCAAATGTCAATATTTACTAACATACACTACAAACAATTTCAAATAAAGATTGCATAGCTTTAATACTAAGATACAATTTTAAATTAAGTTATGCAAAAAAAAGGCCATATCGTGGCCAGTCTATAAACTGTTAAATGTTTCTGGAACAGTGTTGGTCAGCCCTTCTGAATACAATACTTCAGTAATAAAATACTAAAATCTATATTAATTTAAAAGAATGCTTTGTTCTGAAAATATAACAATGAAATGCTCATCATAATTAATTAGTAGTGGCATTACACTAACAGGTTTCCAAATTTCTTTACCCCATGATATCTTAAGTTCAGTCTATTAATAGTTGAATAAATATCTGGCTCTTTCCAATGGTTGTTTTGTCTTCATCAGAGATGGGACAATTTGTAGTTACATTCTAATGGATTACTATGCTACTTTATTATAATGACTTGATTAATGTACATTTTGAAAGGTTTATCTATTAAATACGTGTACAAAATAATATTAACGTACAACTTTACAGGAAGGGTTGTATGATTTAGAAATTACTGGAAATGTATTGTAAATGTTTTTTTTTCTTTTAAAACCTGTACCTTTACATTATAGAAACACTCTAGTTCCAATAATCATTCATGATGTTACAAAAACATACAAGTTAAAAAAAAAAACATTTTTGAAGGGTTGAACTTTCTCTGTCAAATGTTAACTAGGAAACTATTTCTGATACTCAAATTTATGTAGTTATTTTTAACAAATTAATTCGTTATCAATAATTGGATTTTATAATGTACAACCAACTGGAAATTCAGCTAATTGCATGCTAATTTCTTTGATGTTCGTTTTTCACTTAGATTTGATGTCCATAACATTGTATGGTCATGTTTCAAAGTAGTATACACAAATAAAAATTACTAGAAGTAACATAAATCACTTTCCTTCTACTAATTGAGATCAGTTAGGTGTTAGCACCACGGAGTTTCGGCTTCTTGGTATCATGACTGCAGCCTGCACAACAAATAAAATGCGATACAGTGAATTATTATTTCAGTAATAGGCACGACAAACATTGTGTACACACACATACAACTACAAGAGGTCCAGTTTTGTTATTTGGGTTGCCCATGTTCTAATAAAGGGAGAAATTCTCTAGAACCAGTTTACACTCAGTTACAGAGAAGAGACTAGATCTCACATTTCAAGAGACAACCCACAGGATGGCTGGTACGGTTATTAATAAAAGTGTTAATGCCTGTATTAGCCATTCCAAGAAACATTTTTTACTTCAAGTGGGTTTCTTATTATCACGAGACAAGCCATTTTTGTTGGTGAAGAAAAAAGTGTTTTAACCAATTTAGGAAGACAAATTTCAAGCACAAAAAATGTCATATTTCAAATGATAAGTGCTTTATGAAACAACTTTGTAAATAATTTTTCTTAAATTCTAAATTTCAAACGTATAAAACACATACATCTCAAAATCAAGTAAATACAAAGTCCACCACGATACTAGAGTCCATTTCTTTTTAACAACCAAACCATCGTCTTATTTTATTATCTTGAAACTTGCATGCAACAATTATTTATATATTAGTGAAATTAAATAATTACATCTAAATGAAACTAAATGAATAAACAAAATCACGAGGAAGAACTGTTAAAAACAGCAAATCCCAACCTCTGATTAATTAAATTATAACCACAAATTTTTAGGCAATAAATAAAATACATTAAAATTGAACAAAATATGCTGCATATTTTAAAAAAAATATCCTAGAGTACAAGCTACAACATGGGATTATGAAATGTATCCAAAGGTTTGGAGGTGACTGGAAAGTAGTACCCACATTGCAATGGGGATACACTATCTATTAGTGTATACATACATGAAAACAAGATATTCTTAATTAATACAAAATCCAAAAGAACATTAGTGTATAGGAGTATAGTTTATACTTTCAGTGTTTACCCTAACACAAGATTCAAGTTTTGACCACTTTCTTGTGTAGTTCTATCACTTCTAATCTATCTTGCATGTTTTAGTGTCAGGGTTATACCTTTCAACTAAGTGTATAAAATGCACAAACTCACAAATTTTGTAGTTAGGCATGAATCTCAATATAATAAACTACTGCTTTTTGGCCTTTCAATAAATAAACTTGACCACTTATCCAAACAAAATAGTTGAATAACGTTTTTCGACTTCATTTCCTAATGACCATAAATTACTTTTACATTCAATTTTAAAGAAAGGAAACTGTACAACTAGATACCTCATTTATAGGTAAACCTAACTAAATAAACATTTAACAGGTTTGTGCATCTTTTTAATGATACAGACCTTGACAAATATCATAATAAAATAAGTGTATTGTAACTAATGGTTGCTATCCCTAAAATAGACATTTGAAAACTGGTTTTCAGAAATTGATATTTATGCACTAAAAGGCCTGATTTGCACAAACATATGAATCAGTGTTGATAAGTGCATTAAACACACAGATTTATTACTACTATATTAAAACTTTTTAATAAAAACTGGTAACTTTACCTTCATACGTTTAGAAGCTCTTAAAACAGTTCTACTTAACGGAGTACCCGTTCTCATAAGTTTTGGCACAATAACAGGTGGACTGTTTCCTACAGTCCTTTTTTCTTGAAATTTTCGTTTATCTCCTAACTTGTCCTTGACACTACCAGCACTAGCCATTTTGCTCGTTGGTGCATTCTCTGTATCAAACAAATCCTTATCTTCGTTCTAATGCAGTTAAGTAAGAACATAGATTATTTATAATTAAAATTCCATAAAGTCAAGATCTACAATATTCAGAAACTATTTAATCTCACAACGATCTTATCCAAGGATGACAAAAATTATTATTATTGTGTTTGAATTCTGTTTCTGTGAAGTTTGTTTTAGGTATTCCAAGAAAGTAAACAGTTTATTTAAAACTATCACTCAACTATATTATTTTCAACAGAAACTGTATCCAAGTTTTATGCCCTCAAAATGGGCACTGTATCTAAATATATTTTGGCCCGTGGCAGCTATAGGAAACTTTGGGCGCTAGGTACCACTTGGATTTGTATTAACGCAAGCAGTATTTTGCAAGACCCTATGTCTTGTTAGCACATGTTCCATTATTATTTTTTTTTTTATCATGTTCACTCATTTTAAGTATTTACATGACCAAAATTAAAACTTCACACATGGCCATCATTAATGGTAACTTATACTTCAGACATACATCTTAAATATTGTCATTCCATCAGTACTATAAGTCACACCACAGGTACAACATCTAATTCCTAAACATTAATAATGTTTACACCAGGCAGAGGTAGAAGTAATTATCACCCATGGGATAAGGCAAACTGTACCAATCAGCCTGTGCAAACTGATACAGTTCTTCTGAGTTGCCCTTTTTCATCAAGGTCTCCATTGATGTTTCAGTAATTATCTAACAATACTGTCTTTGACTTTGTTAAATGAAACTGGACACCATTATTAGACATTTCTATTAATGTAAATAAAATAACCTATATCTTCAGAATGCAACATTGCAGTCATCATCAGGAACTATGATCTTTTATGTTTTATAATCTATTGAAAATAAACTGGAATGCTTTTATCAATCATGTATTTATACATGTGCTTATTTCTGAACATTAAAGAAAAAAAAAACCACAGGCAGATGAAATATTAGTTTTCTTGAGTTCAAGATAAAACAATGCATTATAAATCAAAACCGAATAAATATAAAGATTGAATTATTGTGTAGAAATACTTACTGCATCCTCAAGGGTTCAACATTTGAATTTTGAATATATAATTATTTTACATTGTGTTTGTGTTGTTAGACTGAAATAACGTATCTGTAAATATGCAAGAATAAAGATGTATTTCATAACATATCCTATAAATATAATAGTTGATTTTCACATTATTTAACTGTGTTTGATTCACACAAGTTCAGAATGTTTTATATTATTGACTATTTAATCTGAACCCTTTCAACATGTGTATCAATATTTGATTTACTAATAGTGGTATTCCAGTTTAGTTTCAACTGGATCAGTAAACTCAATTTTTCAATATCTCTCAAAGCTGTAATAGCAAAATATTAAGCAAATAAAAACATTCTATGTGTGTTATATATACATGTCACTCTTTCATTTACATTAACCAACAGAAGTCAGGAAATAAAATGATTCTTTGGATTACCTCGAGAACATCCAGACTAGAGCTACGTTGAATTTCTCCGAGGGTAATTTTCTTCTTGAAACTGGATCTTAAGAAATGTCTCTGCAAGAGAAACCAAATAAAGTTTAGAAATAAACAAAACAAAAATACAATGTGATGCTCAAAAAAAACTTTAAAAAATAAAATGTTGTTTTAAACTACTTTAAGTAAACAATACACTACATTTAAATTTTTTCTTGCAAGAATGATCAAAGAAAAAAGGATATTTCTTTACCATTTAATTTTTCTCAACAAAAGTAAAAACAGTAATTTTAAAAACTAAGTTTGTTAGATATCGAATTGCCTCTAAATATTGAACCTGGAGTCAAATGAAATCAAAGACGAAACAAAATTAAACGACATTAGTTACAGTCCATTTACCTTGATGGAATCCCCTACCGATCGACTTCTTTTGTGATTTCTCACTTTGTTGGTTTTAGGTGTGCCAAACCCATTTTCTTTATTAAACTGAACAAAGGGAGCAAAAACAAGGAAATTATTCAGATAAAAGGAAAACTACAATTTCCTCATATCATGATACACGAGTTAAAACATGTTAATGAAGTCTGTAAAAATAGATTGTACTCTAATGATACACATTCACAAAAATCAACCAAAAATCTTAGTATGATAACTATAATATATAATTATTTTTGGTAAAATGTATCAAGGGCTAATAAAAGAGAAAATAAGTAAGTTATAATAAGTTTAAAGTTTTTCAAAACAATTATTTTCTGTGAGAGTACTTCAAACTTACGGCTAATGCTTGTGTTCCCTAGGTAACAAATATGATATCTATCTAACATTACTTCTGTTCACAATACTGATACTGTTTAGAATATCTGATGTCATTAATTTTTAATTTTGTATATCATTATAATTTCATCACAGAAATCATTTTGCATTATTTGCTCAATGTAAGTATATATTTAACACCAGCTTAAGTCGTTTAATTTGGTCACACCTTATGAGGTTATTATTGGAATTATGGTCAAAAACACTGTTAACAACAAGAGTATCCAATTTGATGAAACAATGAATTCTAATCTAAATAAGAAATGTACATTTAATTAGTTATCTTGATTGCAAGGTTGACTTTTAATGTCAATCAAAGTGCCTAGCTTGATTTTAGCAGAAATTATTATGAAAGGTGTGTGAATTGAAAATAAGCTATTCAAGTTACTTTTATTAAAAAGAACAGTCTGAAAACTGAGAAAACGATACTACTAAGTACAACCTTAATTTATTGTTACATTGCAAGATAAATAATGGTTATTGTAAAAACTTGTTTTTATTACTTTATATAATGAACAATACTAGTTACTTACAGGAAAACTAAATAAATACATTATAAGTTAAAACTGTTCTTAATTCTCACTTCCTTAAAAATGAAAACCAGACTCCTTCCCAAATCAGGGTGTGATAATCAAGTCCCGTCTGAAATTCACAGATATTTTATAAACTTCCTTTTCTATCCATCATTATAAGCTAGTAAAATATACCTGTTTAAGAAACTTCTTCTTCTGTGAAGAGTCAGGCATGCATTGTACATAAGTATAAAGCTCAGCTAACTGATGAGAGGTGTAGTCTGCAGAGTTCTTCCCTCCTTTCTTCCCTCGGTCACAGAAGGTTATAGTGGTGTGGATAGCATCATTCTGACATTAAAGACAAAGTTCCAGTCACAGAGTGTAACAAACTTATTCATCACTAATTAATTATCACAAAACTAAGCTGCGAGTTAAGTTTCATATCTCACATGGAACATTTTAATTTATGTCAATAAAACACAAACTACTGACAACCAATTCCTAATATTATGGAAGGTACAGCAACTCTCATTTTCTATAAAAGTGAAAAGGCTGAGTATCACTTAAGTAAGAGGTATGTTAATAATATTTATAGTTTACGAAGCTTTTATCACAAATTTGAGACTTAATTTACAAACCTTTATCAGCTTCTAACATTTAATAAACAACTTTTAAAGCATTATCCTTCATATATGTAGAAATAATGTTTCAGGCCATCTTTCTGATTGTCTACTTACAACTGGCCAGTTCTGGTATTGAACTAAAAACCTCTCATGCAATGACATGCAAGAGACAAAAGACGGAACTAAAACACGATTTTCTACCCATCTCCGATTTTAAATTTAAAATGGACAAAGTAAGATTTGCAGAAGAAAGAAAAACACATCTGCAGTTCCTGGTTTTTCTCGCATATCTAATACAATATAGATTATTCTTTTACTACATTGTCTAATGCTAAAAGACAGCTACCATTATTACACTGACATGAGTGCAAATATACCAGTCAACAAATCACATCAACAACTATATTTGGGTATAAAAAAATAGAACACGATCAACTGGTGGTACAACTCGTTTATTTACAGCCCTTCTTGTGAATTCAGTTTTATCTGCTGAACCCCCAACACAAATTCACAAAGTATATAAAAACGGCTTTCTTCCTGCTGAAAGGTTAATACATTAAAACACTGAAAAATTATACTGATAATTTTCAGATAAGCTTTCATCTAAGTTTTCATTTAGTTTGTTTTAAATTAGAGAAACCTGGGCTACTTACTGCTTAGAGTAAAGTATGTTTTACAGCACTAACCTTCTGGCAAGCATCAGTCACAGAACTTGAAAGGATAACCTCTTGGTCTTTGAAATGCATCTTTATGTCTTGTACAAGTTCTGTTGGTGCTTCAAATAACTCGTGAACATGGTCAATCATAAAGGACACGACTTTCACCATGTTGTCAAAGTCCGCTTGCAACTCTGTGGCACTCATCTATAAATGGCCCACAGTAACAACATTTATAGCATCTTAATGTACATTGTCTCTGATATCTTACAATCACTAACCATATGAATTATTGGATTTATTCTAACTTGAAACAACATTACTAAAAATCATTACAAATCTTTTAATATTCACGAATGACGGACAACTGGTAATATCTGAATTTTGGACCTTATAAGTGTCCCCAGCAGATGAAAAATAAAATATTTGCATGAATAAAAGCTTTATTAACACATTTGCTTCAGTCCAAATTAAGATTGTTGTTAAAGAGTGGGATTAAATAAATCCAATGTGATCCATACAAGTCAATGTAAAAAATACATTTGGGAATATAAACTTCCTTTTACAAGAATTCTTTTATGACTACAGTTAGTGGTCAGTTTCGTTAGAATTATCTCTACTTTAGTTCCCTCTTACCATGTGTTACGATTGAGTGGGTTAATGAGTCTTCCATGTTATTTAGACATGACAAAACACAAATAGTCTAATGAATCCACAAACAAATTTGATTCTGACATCTCAACCCATAACTATAACACAAAAGATGGACACAGGTAGTAAAACACAAACATTACTTAGAAAAAAAAAATATTGTGGTGGTAAATGAATGACCTTTCTACCACCACATTTATATAAGCTATACTTCACAAACTCTACTGATATTACCTTTCTTGGACACAATATGTGTGGAGCAAACAAAGTGGCTAAACTAATCGAATCCATCTTGTTCATCTCACGAGCTTTGGTCACCTTGTGCAGTAAGACAAGAATGTCTTTTAATAAAAGTTGATTTTCGATCGGCAGTAGAAGAATTAACAATTGTACTATTTTTATCTGCCGTTTTAAGACTTTATCTCGTAGGCTTGGCGGAAGATCGTGTTGGTATAGTCCTGAATAAGAAATAAAATCCAACAGAGCAGATATAAAAAGTAAGTAAGTTATAAAACAGAATTTTGAACAATTAACATTTTTCTGTTGATCACAATAGCAGGAGAAAACATTACACATAATCATGTGCACCTTAAAAAAGTCATAGCTAATCAATGTGTCCTATACACTATTATATATCCAAACTCAACACTTGTATACATTAGACACAACTGGGTTCCTCCTTATAGTGTATACTGGTTTTATGCTCATATACTACTGATTGTTTAATATATATTATGTTTCAAATGCACTTCTCTCAGTTTAACTGTGCAGTATCTCATTAAACAGCTTACTGGGCACTCGACAGTGTACTGTGAAGTGAGATTCTGTTAGTAGTGGTTCGGGCATTTCTGCAAGAAAGTTCTTCAGCACACTTGCACAGTCATGAGAGCTGTAATGGCCAGCATCCAAGTCAATGATTGCTCCCACGGTTAGCAAGGTCTTCAGCTCTTGCTGTCGTGTCACACTGCCAGTTTTTCGGAATAGTCCCTCTTGACCGATATCTGCAAAAGGAGATTAAATCTACAAGACTGACATCTATTCACAATTCTTAAGAACCATAACAAAGTAATCTTACTACACAAGAGTCACCAAAAAGAAACTTTTTATCATGGTTTCCAAACTGGATTTTTTTAAAATTTCATTATGGTGCATATGCGTGTGTACTCATTAAATGACAAGATAAAATAATGACTCCCCCATTTCGATTGACAGTGTAACTGTGGGAGTCAACTGTCACCTAATAATTATCATTTTCTAGATTTCATCTTCTGAGTTACCAATGTATTTTTTTTCTGTATATTTCAAGTTCAAAAAAGAATAAAATGGAATTCCAACAAATGATCCTGGACTTCAACACCTTATGTGAAGAATTATCTCTACTTTAGTTCCCTCTATATTCACAATAATAGTTTTCTTTGAAGTAAATACCCAAGTGTAAACAAACTTGTTACAAAATTAGACATGAAAATGTGTGACATAAAAGTTAATATTGTTGAAAGTTTAAATATAGTTTGATGACCTTAAGAAGGATTTGTCCATGTTCACCTTGTTGAAAAATCTTCCAGGTAAAGATACATGTAAACAAACATTTTTCCTTGTGTGAACTTCACAGACAAGACAGCCAGGTAAAATCAACAACTTGTGATAGTTCTACTAAAAATGTAAAGTTTCATCATAAGTATTAAAATATATATATACGTAAACAAAGGTAGACTGATCATAACTTACTGTAATCTTTAGACAAGTATTTGATAAGTTGGAACACTTGGCAAATTGCTTCCTGAGTCAGTGGAAGTCCATCCATGATACCTTTAGCTAGAAGGTGTAAACTTCATGAAATACAACAGTTCTAAATAGTCTACTTAAAAAATAACTTCATTAAATGTTACCTAGAAAACTAAAATACTATAAAAGAAGACAAACAAAAGAAAATGGAAGAATCCAAACATTTACACGTACTGATTCACCAGAAACAATTTTGTAAAATTAACATTTCTTGTTTTCTTGTTGAATGAAAAATCTGAGAGTTGTTACACTAGTAGATTTACAATAAAAGTAAAACATACAAAAAATGTATAATTATCCAAATATGTGATAAGTGTGTAACACTTATGAATGCCATTTTTCATAGACTATCCAATTCACAATGGTGGACATACACTGCTTTAATCCTTGGGTAATGATGTCTCTGTAGATCTATGCAGCAACTCCTAGTTTATTTCTAAACCAACAGCTTCATCCAATTTTTTTTGGCTCTTTCATTACATGTGTAATTTTAAGATTGGCCTAAACATCCTGAACTGATCAACAGTCAGTGTAGTCGATCATTTAATATGCTTGGGCTGTAAATTCAAAGGTTCAAGGTTTGCATCTCCTGACCTAAACACATGCACTAATCTCTCAGGGGAATTGTTAAAAGTGTGACAACAAATCCTACCGTTTGCTCAACTAGTTGTGGGCAATGCGACTAGTTGTTCTCCCTCTAACCTATCTCAGTTCAAAATTAGGGACCATTATGCTCAGATTAACTGTCAGTAAAAGTTAATCAAGGAAACATAGAAAAGTTTCTAAGATTAGCATTATAACAAAGGTTTGTTAACTGTAGGAATATTCAAGTTCAAACCAACGATTCAATTTTAGGTATTTCTTGTTAATCTGTTACACAGGTTTGAGTACTAATTTAGTTGCTGATATAAATTACAAATTTTCTGAAACGACTTATTAACGTAAAGAATTTGTTGTTCTTACTTCCACTAGATTTTTTCACTCCTGCAAATATAAGAGAAAAAGAAAAAAACAAGGTGCAAAACCAACGACTGGCAAATATTTCACTTCATTCCAACATATTAAACTGCTGTAAAATACACGTTAGAAATGTAGGAATAGAATAGACCTAATTAGTTATTTTGATTTTTATTGAAATTAATGTTATTTATCCTTAAAGTTCGATTTTCTCTGTGTGGGTATTTGGGTATGGATGTTAAATACCCAGGAGGGTCAGGTACATTAGACCTCTTCCTCCCTACCGAACGTTGATAGCGTCAGGGATTTTTTTTTTTAAGCTTAAGACCTGAGCAAAAGTTTAACATCGTAATCAGGGCCATTACAGAGCACATTATCCTTAAAGGTAAGGTACTTTGTTTTTGAATTTCGCGCAAAGCTACACGAAGGCTATCTGTGTTTGCCGTCTCTAATTTAACAGCGTAAGACTAAAGGGAAGGCAGCTAGTCATCACCACCAACCGCCAACTCTTGGGCTACTCTTTTTTTTTTACCAACGAATAGTGGGATTGACCGCACATTATAACACCCCCCACGGCTGAATGGGTGAGCATGTTTGGTGCGACGGGGATTCGAACCCGATGGTACTTTAAGAGTGATTTATTTCATCATTGTACGCGCATGACACTAAAGTTCAAGTGTTACATTATTTTTAACATATATTGTGACGTTGTAAGGCTCGACAACAATGCTTTGTTACTATTTCTGTCATGCTTTAAAAACACCGCTAGCTGACGCCTTTTTAACGCAGCGGCAACGCAAAAGTTGTAAAATAGCAGTTAACTATAACAATAAAGCATCAACAAGGAAAGTGCACGTGGGTAGCAAAGCGAAAAGAAAATGCAGCTGACTCTCACGAGCGCCCCCATCTGTTTTGTTGGGCGGAGCTGCATCAACAGAACCCTTATTCCATCAGTTCATTGCTAATAAAACCAGCTGCAAAAGACCGGCCTTTTTACACAGTACCCTACCCGCCAACAAAACACTGACATGTCTGCCGCCTTCAGTTACAACGCATACGTTTTCATAACACAAACTCAAATAAGCTAACCCATTATTAAACTCCAGACAACTGTTCAGACGTGAAACTGACATTTACTAACGAAACTGAGATTTGATGAGCAATGCGTGTCAGTTACTTGCGTTGAAAAAAAACAAGCAAACAAAAAACCCAGCTGTTCTTAAGTTTAAACTATCACGAAATCGTAAACCCAGTCTAATCGTAAAGCTACAACAGTGTATATGCTTTTGCTAACATACAATAAAGGTTCCAAAATCACTTAATTGGTTTTCAAGATTTGTTTTATTACACTCATCGTCATTTTATACACTATCGTGAAAATTGCGTTATAAAATGTAGCCGCAAGAGGGGTACCGTTAAAAGATTTATTCACGCTTAAGTTATTTCAATAAGAAAATAATATCAGTACTTTTCTAATCACATAACACTCACCATGATTAGTTTACAGCTGTCTGATCCGAAGCTTCGTATCAAATGTTTGTGATACATAGTCATAATTCTTTCACACACAAAACATCTCGATGACGTCGTTTGTTAAGAATTTCGCGCAAAGCTATACTTGCGCTAACTTTTCCTGATTTAGCAACGACACGCTAAAAAAACGGCAGATAGTCAACTCTTGAGCTATTCTTTTACCAACAAATAGTAGAATTCATCGTAACATAATAACGTTAGCCTGGTTGAAACGACAAGTACTTACTGACGGAAATTCAAACCCGATACCCTTAGCTTGCGAGACAAGAGCCCCCTAACCACTCCTCCATAAAGATAACCATTTATATAGCACTGAGTTGAATAAACAGTTATCTTTGCAATGCAAAACCTAGTATAACAACATGTTCGGGCTCAGACGACTACGGACCAGTCGAAGTCGTGTCAATAGTTATTTAAGTGTATCCTTTCACCAGTTTTCTAAAAATGTGAATACCGCCACCTGGAAGGAAATCCAGAATTCGTCACTGGGATTAAAAAAATTACGGAAAATAAGTGTAACACGACATCATCTGTGATACAGGAAGAAAAGACAAACTGTGAGAGTGAAAACGGGCTTTAAAGCACCATACTAAATACTATGGGTAATGTATAAGAACACGAGTTCATGGTTAAACTAACAAGAGTTTGAAACTAGTCGTCCAGTTTTAGGTATTTGCTGTAGTTTTATAAATTACAGGAATGCACGTGGTAGCATGCAACACAAACGTAGCACGATTCTCGAGTCGTATTAACACACACACGTGTGTGTATATACAGGGTGAATCGGTATTAGAATGTTCTTTTCGACTAAGAGTAATGTTTGTTAAACAATTATAAGCTAGTTTTGCCCGAATCTTTACTGATTTTTCCACTGATCGCTTAATTCAATAAAATACGTGACGAAGAACAGGAAAAAAACGCAGCTGCACACAATTCAACCATGGTACTTACCTAAGTACCACCCATTACCAAAAGGTTACACCCACACACAGAAAAGAAGTTGTTGATATTTTCATGTGGTGACTGATAATTTTGATGACTTTATAAAAGTTACAGGTCCTCATGGTTATATAGGACTACTAAACACTTGGAAACTTATTCAATAACATACACACTTGAGGCTCTCGCCCTAAACTTTGGTAAAGTTCCAAATCCCAGTAACTACGAAATTAGTCAGTTCACACTGTTGGTTTACAAACCATTTTTCTCTGATGCCAAAAAACAGTTTTTATAGGTTGGCAAATATTAAAGTTAAACTTCAAACTTACAAGTTTGTTTTTGCCCCTACTCTGAGGTGAACCAGAACAAACGACTGTGTGAAGTGTTTATTATTTCAACTTCTATACCCTGTTCTTGGACATAGAAATAGCTTGTTCTATTTAAACAAACTAGCAAAACGGTTAAAACTTGGTATATTCAGGTTATGTCATGTTTCGGATTTCAGACACGGGTTCTATGGTGGCAGTTCTTAACAAATGAGACTATTTGCGAGAAATGTTACGGATTGTACCACCTGTCGTCAACAAGCTAGTAACATCAGTAACAAAGATAACATCTCGCACGTGACTATTGTTGACAGTAAAATATTCACGCAACACTAAAATCGTTCTGGACAATACAATATGCCAATAACTTTATACACAAGTAACATTATGACGGTGATTCTCTGCATTCTAGGACCTATAGCAACCAACCGTTACCAGCTGTCATTTACAGTTTCGACTCATTTTACTTAACGAACCATCAGTTTTTTTTTTAAAAACATACTGGAGTAAAAATAAAAGCACACATTTATAGGCAGACACAGCAACTGTACTGTACACTTGTGTTATACATACATAGAAAAAGGAAATGTATATCTGCAAATCAGTGCATTTCCTATTGGCAGAAAACAAACAAGTCTTTATTTAATAAGCCTCCATTTTCGATATTCATTAAAATGGCCAGTGCTGTTTCGTTGAACGGTCAAAGGCTGGATTAGAGACGGACTAACGTTTTGTAAGATCTGCAGACGTTTGAACTTCGCCCGACCGCGAAGAGGAGGGAGGGAGGGCATGATGGAAATATCCCTGATTGGTCGAAAAAACGTCATCTACTGTCTCAAGTTCTATTAGTTAGATAGACATAACTTATTGTATTCTAATTGAGTCTGAATAATTCAGTATTTGACGTCAAATTCACTTCTCACTATACTATTTCTCTATTTAATTCTGTCACTACGGATAACACCGTAAAGTTCACAATACTTCACGAGACTTTAAAACATCTGTATGTCCAGTGAAAAAACTATTGACTTCTCTGCTAAGTAATGTCTAAATTAATTTGTAATTTGTTTTATTCATACGAGTTATTGTCGATTGTATTCGCTAATAAAATACAGGGAAGTTCTTTTTTTCATTTATTTAATGTACACTGAATATCCTCACAGCTCAATCCGACAAGAGGTGCTACCCAATAATTATCCATGCCAGTTCCTAAAGTAGAAGATGGAAAGTGACTTGCTTGATTTTATACATAAAATAATTTTATTTCTCTCCACTTATTTAAACCTAAGGAACCTTTCCTTAGTCTAAACCACTTTTACAGTTTCAACAAATTTAAGATATCTATATAACATCCATTTTGGCAATTAATTTAGAATACTCTCCAGATAAGAAAAAAATTACTTTAAACATTATTGCTTCATCGGGATAACAGAGTTCTTGCAATTATCCATAATGATTCCACAATGACGAAACGTTACCCGAAATAAGTTTTATAACTATCTGGTGAGTGAATACCGTTTTCAAACAAGTGATTTTAAAACTCAAACTGACGGTGAATCTACTACTGTGAACACTGTCATTTATACCCACACGCTACAATATGATTGGGTGAGTGATGTACACCTAACAAGGATTTGTCAGTCGTTATTCGAAAAGCCCATACGTCACATTGAAAACGTCTGTAACTGTTGGCTTGTTTCAAACACGGAGTAAAAATTAAAAGTCGCGTCATTCATTCAATGTTTCAATTAGTGTTAAGAAAGTTAAAGATAACGACAAATCTCGTGCAACACGAGACAACCGAGTTTATACAGGCTTTTCTCACATATCTTACATTAAATGTAATCTTAGGGTCTTTGTTTTTGGGATTAACCGACACATTATAACGCTCCCACGGCTGAAAGGGTGAGAATGTTTTGTGTGACTTGGATGCGAACCCGCGACCCTCATACTGAGTCGCACGCTTTAACACGCTTGGCCATGCCGGGCCTATCTGAGGATCACAGGTTCGAATCCCAGTCGTACAAAACATTCTCACCTTTTCAGTCGTGGAAGCGTTATGTGACAGTCAACCCCACTATCCGTTGGTAAAAGAGAAGCTCAAGAGTCAGTGGTGGGTGATGACTAGCTGCCTTCCCTCTAATCTTGCACTATTAAATTAGGGACGGCTAGCGCAGAGAGCTCTCGTGTAGCTTTGCGCGAAATTCAAACAAATACATTCGATTTTTTTTTTAATAATCGCACTTTATCACTAATCTATACTTTCAAAATCAACGAACACGATACACTATCGCCATCTTACGTTGGATTTCTAAACAGGGAATTACAAATGACACATTATCAACAAATAATCACAACTTTTTCCCGACTCTTAGAGATTTGTTCTACACAAGTTTCTCATAATTATCGTTGATAAACGAACTTTAACCGAATTACAAGAGAAATTATTGCCGTACCTCATAACATTGTTTCTTTCTTTTACTTAAATACTTCGTAAACAACTTAGAAAAATGGAAATCCAAAAACCTATTTAAACTCCTCCAAGTTGTACCTATTCCTTATTCATGTTGTATTCCAGGCACACTCCACTACTCGCACTTGTTTTCATGACGCATCACAGGATAATGACACATCTATATGACTCCAGTTTCTACTCCCCTCTACACGTGACCCAGTTTCCCATTCGGACATTCTTTTCCACCAGATAGGTGTACACACACATTACAACTGAACGTTTTCTGTACACAAGGATTGTGTATTCTATATGATACTCAAAAAGTCTTAACTTTGAAGCCTATTATGGGATTATTAACACAGGAACGCAGTTTTTAGCGATATTCATAAGGCGCAATAAGAAACTTTGCCAGGTGTTGATGTAAACCGTATAATCCTTCCTTTGAATACGGGGTGTTAAAATCTAATCTAACACAGAATGCAGCTGGAAAAATGTAATACATATCTGTTCTTTTAACCAATCGCAACAGCTGAGAAACAGTCGTATTATTGGAAGTTTTCCAGATAAAACAATTGGATACAGTATTTAAAAAACAATACTACACATGTTTATCTGTTATCATTAAATATAAATAGGATAATATATTTTGAGACATATTGTGCATATTAATCCAATGTGAATAGGACTAACGGCTGAAAAAGCATACGGACAACGTATGAAAAACAAACTTAGTCGCGCAATACAATTGATGTACACTTGACAATATAAAGCAAGGCCAAATTTTCCTTTAAGTTCCACTGCCACTAATTCCAGTTATGTAACGAAAATATAAACTAATGAGTTGGAGTAAACGAGAAGCACTGTTTGAACTTGATTTGGTTGACAATAGTCAGTGACTGTGGCATAATCAGTGAGAAAGTTCACATTACATTAGGACTATAGAAACAGGGACAAAACTAATTAAAACTAATTGGGGGATAAACAGTTAACCCAACACTGCAGACAATAATAGATGTAACAGGGTAACCAGCTAAAGCTGATCTATCTAAACGATAGGCAGAGATAGCCCTCATTAACCAATAAGGTAAATGCTTTGAGTTTGTTTATCCTATACACAAGATGAAAAACTATTGATATTACATCAGGGATATTATTCCATACTGGTCCTATCCAACAAGAGATAATTGTGTAAGACTCAATTACTAACATATCTAAAATTTTGTGATAAAAATTGCATTTAATTTGAATGCACTTTTCTTAAACTACCTTAGCCTCAATCTGACCATCAGAGATTCAAAATAAATCTATTTTTTTTATCTACCAGAAGCCACTGTGACAGACCTTTCATAATTATTTCAAATTCAACACTACTAACAGGGTAATAAAAACTTAGTTTTAAGAAGAAAGTTTTGGGCTAACACCGATATATTGCTATAAAACCCAACTAAAGTTAAATCAGCAGCCACAACATAAGGCAGCCTGTATTTAAACTGACCCATTCTTATAGACCACAGCTGAAGTTGTATTTAATCTGACAATAGAGAAAACAGCCAGTTTAATAGCACAGATAACTAAAATTATTAGTTCAGAATGCTAGAGTGGACAACTTGATTTGACACTAAAAAATGACCTGTGTTAAGACCAAACTGTCAACACAGTAGAAGGTAAGGGCTAAAAGAGACCCACTGCAAGAGACAATAACTACAGCAAGTTGGCCAGCATTAAGACTGACTCAAAATTAAAATAAATAAAATTTAAATTGATTCAAAGCTATAGAAATAATAGCTGTTCCAAACTGATCTAGTACATGTGTAACAATTTACAATTCATCACACTATAGACAAGTAATAATAAACTAAGATACAATATACTTGAGTTATTATATTTTACGTAGTCTTTAATGTTTGTACAATGTCTAGTTTCTGTATTATCACTTATCTTATATAGTCTAAATAATAGACACATAAATCAGTAATATCTGACCTTGTTTTGTTTTCTTTCCAAAACCACCAAACCCTTTCCTAGATTTACTTTCAGTTCTTTTGGACTCCAACAAGACAGAAAATTCCTCTTGACTCAAATCCAGGGTAAAGCACAAGTGCATTCGGCACAAAGTTGCAAACTTCTCTGGATCACTGTTTCTCAGTTTGTTCACCAGTTTATGCTGCGAATGGTGAACGTCTAAGCCAGAGTCATCCATTTTTTATGGAGAGTTCAACAGTTACGGTAAGACATCAAAATGACTATAGGACACGATTATATAAACACAACACTCTTCAAACTAGGTAAAACAATGAAGCCTCAACATTTTTCTCTGGTGCTGAAACAAATTTTGAATTTGATAAAATCATACGAGAAACGTAAAACATTACATTGATATGTTTGGAAATATAACCATAGGATTTGTATTTCTAAGTTTTAAATCAGTATAAGAGATGGTATCTTAAAGGATAATGTAACCAATCTCCAGTTCTCAGGATTCTTTAAGTACATAAAGTGTTTAAAAAGCTGCAGAATGCATAGAATTAACATAACTTCCAAGTAGAAAAGTTTAGGAAAATTCAAACAAATTTTTTTTTTCTTTTCAAAAATATATTTTGTACAGGTAAAATCAAAATAAGAAAACTAGAAGTCAGGAGTACATGAAATTGAGAAGTGCCACATAAACTGTTAAATGGTTTTATAAATTTATTGATAATAGTTAATATTCTACCAAGATTGAGCATTAAATACTTCAAAAACTATCCTGTGAAATATTGTCAGAATTGTTTTACAAATTTTAATTTTATCCTTTTGAAAAGTGAACATTTAAAGTCCATCTTATAATTAACATTCAACTTTTAAACCATTAACACAAGTGGCCTCCATATTAACGTGTTTCACCGTTAGTGTTAGGTCATATAATATTAATAATAGCAGTAGTGTTCGAAACTTTACAAAAACATTGACTTACGCTTAATCTTATCCACTGATCGATAAATTGAATCGTGTTGGTTGGAAAGTAATTTTGGTTTTGAATTTAACACATTCATTAGAAAGCCTCAATGAGTCAATCTTTTTACAGAAAAGAACTAATATTATTAGCATTGAAAATATCACTTAAGAACTTGGGTTTTTAAAACCTTAAGCCTAAAATTCGCCTTGTAACACGGAAGGCACACTTGACGAAAGTTGTTATTTAATCACTTGTAGTCGTAATTGTACTGTCAGTGTTACCATTTGTAAATAGAAATGGAGTTAACGTTAATTTTTTCAAGTATTATTATGTTAGAATATAAACAGTAATGAAAGTACAAAAAGATGACTTAACTACAAACTATACACAAAAACCGTTGCTTACCATTACTACACAATTCACTTAATGTTATCTATCAAAACGTTACTTTAAATATTATAGAATACAGAATAGCACAAAATGTAAATCACACATACAGATACAATTAGGAACTTCCTTTAGAAGTCAGCCAGCCGTTGAAAACCCCGCCACTCGGTGATTGGATGCTCCTACATATAACCCACCAATAGCGATGGATAAAACGAAAAAAAAAACAAAAAAAAGCGTTACACATAGAGGGAAATATAAATAAATCCTTTTTAAAAAGAGTCACCAATTTTATACTTGATTTTAAGAAATATAACTTTAGACTGTTTTTGCACGTATTTTTTTAAAGAGGGCGAATGTTTTGTAAAATTTTGACAATAGATATGCAACATAATAAAACGGGTTGAACTAGTATAGGAGAAACAATGCTACAAAAGGTTTGTTTCAAAGGTACCGAAAATGACTTATAAGATCGAAATTTATAGACCTTTTTCGGAAGCAAAAAAATACTAAAATAAATTGCAAAATATTTTCCAAATAAATTACAGCTATAAAGTTATCAATTTAAAAACATCTTTACGAAATAACTGTGTTTGTAACTGAGCTTTGATTAAAAGGTAATTTTAGCATTAATATTTTAGATATAAGTTTGTATATGGATTAAATCGTACACAAGCATGATCTCGCGATTTTTTCTGTTAATTTTAATATAATGATATTTTGGACGCCAGGTGACATTGTTTTTTATTAAAGTACGTAATGAAATTCTGAGTTTTGTAAAGTTTGTTTTGAAATTTCGCACAAAGCTACTCGAGGGCTATCTGTGCTAGCCGTCCCTAATTTTGCAGTGTAAGACTAGAGGGAAGGCAGCTAGTCATCACCACCCACCGCCAACTCTTGGGCTACTCTTTTACCAACGAATAGTGGGATTGACCGTCACATTATACACCCCCACGGCTGGGAGGGCGAGCATGTTTAGCGCGACGCGGGCGCGAACCCGCGACCCTCGGATTACGAGTGCACGCTCGGCCATGCCAGGCCTCGAGTTTTGTAAAATAAATAAAATAGACAAAAATACTTCACTTTATTAACTTATTCAGTTAACATCGTAACAAATGTTATATGGTTTGCTGAGATAAGTAGCACCTATCAGCTATTTATATGTTATTATATCCCAGCTGCTCTGATTTATAGTGTGATTAATATTTTCTGTACTTTTCACTCCAAAGTTTTATTAACGCAATTTTTATTAATTTTTCATATAATTAGTTTGTGAATGACTTGGTCTGAAGTGATACTGATATTGAGTATTTAATATTTTAGTCTATTTATGCGTCATTTAATATTTCTGTAAATGTAAAACAAAACTTGTTCAGATGCTCAACTAGTAAAAATCAATTTGATTCCAGACTTCAGAGAAATGTGTGTTTGTTTTCTTGCAGTAAAGCCACATCGGGCTATCTGTTGAGTCCACCAAGATTTCAAAGAAATAGGAATGATTGTAAACTATGTTGGGAAGAAAAATTGTTGAATATCTATATGGAAGACATTCTTCTTATTTAATTTCATTACTTATTCATGTCAGTGGTCATTAATTTATTTAACCTATTTCAGTCGAACCACAAGCTTTTACATAAAAAGTTTCGTGAGTAGTGAAATGTATGTATGTAATATGTAATTTATTTTGAATAAAAATAGGGTTAGAGGAGTCACACCAGATTTGTTTACGTAATAGAAGAAAACGTTGTTTCAAAAACTTACCTTGTTTTAAGAGGTCATGTTGAACACTTAAAGCTGGCAAACAATAAAAACTAGATACATTACTCACAACAAAAATTGACATTCAAACTGGTAAACCAGTTATGGCAATTTTCACAACGTGACATATTTGTATTGAAATTCAGTCTCCTTCATGAATTTAAATCAAAATATTTATATATGTATATATACGTATATAACTTTGACATATTTTAGTAGTATTTTTCTTGATTTATGGAACCGAGAGAGAGAAAGATTAAAAAACTATTATATGATAAAAAATTGCTAATCATAAAATAAAAATTTACAAACCATATTTGTGTTTTATCTGATTGAAATATAAACGGTGATCCATTTGTGCTGCGTTTGGTTGTTTTTGAATTTCGCGCAAAGTTACACGAGGGTTATTTGCGCTAGCCGTCTTCAGTTTTGCAGTGTAAGACTCTTGGCGTACTCTTTTATCAGCGAATAGTGGGATTGATTATGACTTTATAAAGTCCCCATGGCTGAAAGAGCAAGCATGTTTGGTGTGACGAGGATTCAAATCTGCGACCCTCAGATTACAAGTCGAGAGCCTAAACTACCTTGCCATGCGAGGCCTTTATGTTGCGTCCACTACGAGTATCGAAATATGGTTTCTAGGGTTGTAAGCCTTCACATTTACCATTGAGACACTAGGGGCATTAACATAAACTAACAAGCAGTTTAGTAGCTTGAGTTCATTAGAACTACCGTCATGACATAATGTTACATTTTGAGACAACATGAGACCTATTGGTGCAGCTCAGTTGTCCCATCCTCTAAAGGCAACTAAAGCTATTAATAAATTAAATTATTAAAGCTAACCCTTATCATTTAAATATATATCAAGCTTTCTTTTTAACTCTCTCGATTTTATTGCTCCCGCGACATCCGCGAACATTTTATAAGCTGAAAGAATAAAAAAAGATAAAATTAAAAAAAACAACATAATAATTTTAAATTGACTGGGATGATGGGAGATTTAGAAGATTTGTAGAAGATGAAGAAAATTAGTGGAACAAGACATTAGGACGTCAAAAAGGATGTATGAGAAAAATCTGGCTGAACAGTGTAAAAATTAAGAGTAAAGACTTCTTTAAATGGCTTAAGGGTAAACAAAATTTTAGGATGACGATAGAACTCTTGAAAGGTGACAACGGAAGGCTCGTATGACATGGCTGGGATACTAACATTTTTGTTTTTATTCAGTTTTTATTAGCAAAAAAATTAAGCAGCATTCCACATCTTGAACATTTGATAAATGCAAACAAAATCAAACAAGAAAACTGCATGAATTCTGCGTATTTTGAAAAAAAATTGGGAAATTTAAAGAACGATAAGGCTTCTTGGCTAGATAATATTTTCCCAAAGGTTTTGAAAAAGATTAAGGATTGGATATGTGAGTCACTTGCTACTAATTTTTGTAAGCCCTTGAAAAGTGTGCAGACACCAGAGGATTGGAAGTTAGCTAAGGAAAATGATAAAATTGTCTGAGTAATTATAGATCCACAAGTTTTACATCAGTTTTTGAAGACTCTTAAAAAATACGATGAAAGATACTTTGCCAACTTATTTAATAGATGGAATGAAAACAGAAAGGAGATGCTTAAAGTTATGTAAAGAAAGCAGTCAGTGTTACATAATGTGTGAAGAAGGACTGTTAAAAGAAAGAAATAATTTACAAATAAAAGACGGCGGGTTTAATATTTACGAAATGTCTTATATTTGGGAAAGTGTACACGCATATATGGATATTATTATCTGTAATTTGAACATTTTATCAGCTGTAAATACTTTTATGGAAAGTTTGTAAGTAAAACCTTTTGTAAATAAGATATTCTTTTTACCACGTTCCTTATGGATTGTTTTATACGAAGGTTAAAAAGAAGAATAAAAATTCATCATTTGTTTTTCCTCTAGAAACTTATTTAGTCGACATAAATGTTTACCAGGAAAATTCAAAAGATATTTATAAGAAGTCTTCAACTTTATACTTTTGGGAATTAATTACCGCAATTAATGACAGATGAATTCATTTTGACTTTCAGATTACTATGTTTGTTTGTGTGCAGTCAAACACAAAGCTACACAATGGGCTATCTGAGCTTTGTCCGCCCCAAGTTTACAATGAAACGGGTATTTTAGGTTCGTGCATGTGTCTTAGACACATTATAATAATATTTTTGACGAAAGTACTTTCTTTTGCTATGAGATCCTAATAAATATTCTAAGTAATCAAGGTATCATCAGTGCAGTTTGATGTTTCATATTGCCTGTGAACTTTACGTTACTGATTTTAAAATGATAGTTTATATATATATATATATAAATAACTGTTGGTGCAAGGAAATATATAGAACTATATATTTAACAAATTTCTCCAGTGCACTATGCCAGCGTAACTTTGGACTCAAATTAAGAAAGGATTGTTAATTTCGGTTTAAGAGCATATTTCATTTTTTGCTCATTTTAGCTACAGCAATTTAAAATAAAAGAAAAATAAATGATGACTACGGTAACCAGTGAGAACATTGTACTGTTCAAGCATCATAGACTCTCAATTTACATTGTGCAAAATGCTTTTTAATTATAACTACTTTAACTATTATTTATTTATCTGCATATTTCAATCTGAATAAATGAGAAAAGTCTTAAATAAACGAACAGAGGGCGCATTAATTTTTTAAAAAATGGTGTTTTGTTGCGGATATTTGAGTGGAAGAACAATTTTGCTGTTAGAAAGTTTTGGAAACAGATTTTCATTTGTTGGGTCTTGGAACCATGTTTTACCTCTAGGGAAAGGTGACATAGTAATAAAAGTATTAGTATAAAAGTTTGTTTCAGGAAAGAAAAGTACTAATGTTACTAGTACTACTACTAGGCTTAAGAAGAAACCCACTTAAAGTAATAATGTATCTCAAGACGGTTGGTATGGGTGTTAAAATTTTTAATAAAGTAAAGTAGAAAACAAGGTTTTTTAGCCATCATCAGATTAACAATTGTTGTAGCTAAAATGGGGTAAAATGAAACATGCCCTTATACTGTTAGCCTGAAGATGACGTAAGTAGGTCGAAACGTTTTCCATTTTAATAAAGTTTTTTAATACCCATACTAGACACTTTTAGATACATTTTTAGGCTTAATTTTACTTTTTGTACTATATATCGATTATTAATATTGAAATTAATATCAATAATTGCTGCAAGTACAAATTCAGGTTGGTTCACATAAGGTATGAGGAATAAAACTGTGAAGAAAAATGTAAATTTAAGGAGTTTAAATTTATTGTTGTTATTTTGAATTAAGTACAAACCTACACAATGGGTTATTTGTGCTCTACCCACCACGGGTATTGAAACCTGGTTTTTATCGTTGTAAGTCTGCAGACATACAGTTGAGCCACTTGGGGGCAAAATTTAGTGTTATCACTTATGGTAGCAGACTTAAATTTAGAACGTAGGATTAAAATATATAATCACAGAAGATCAGGAGAGTTGGTTAAACAGAAAATATGGAAGTTAAAAAGGGTATGTGCAAAAGATTGTCTAATAACGTAAAAACTAGTAATATTAATAACAGTAAGGATTCATAATATATTATGGATAAGTAAAGGCTTATACATGTTGATAATAATATAGCTTTGTTATTAATTACTCTTTTTTCTGAGGTTTTTATTACTGAAAACCTAAATAATATTTATCATTAGAACAGTTTGCTAGATAGAAAACAGGATTGAATAAGATGATCACATTAATTTTTAGCTTATTAAGAAAAAATTGGGAAGTTCAAAGAATTTAGATGATTTTTGGTGAGATAATATTTCTCCAAAGGAATAAAAAGTTAGATTAAAGGTTAGATATGTGAACCACATTTTATTGTTTTTTGTAAGTCATTGGTAATGGGCAGGTACAATAATGTCACGCCTCAATTCAAGGTTGGTGAGAAAATTTGTCCCAGTAATTATAGGCCTATTAGTCTTACATAATTTATGGGAAAAGTTTTGGAAAGTATAAGGAAAAGATTAAGTTTAAACTTTTGTTACACAACTTGATTTCATTAGAGAAATTTCTTGCCTTACTGATCATTTAACTTCTTCTGAATTAGTTATTGCTTATATGAGGGTTTTGATGTGGATTTAATATATGTTGATTTTCAGAAAGTATTTGAAAAGGTGCCTCATGGAAAGTTTGTTAAAATATTCTCTGTAGTTGTTGGGAATAAGCTAGCAAATTGGATAGAAATGAGGCTAGATTGAAGTGAGGTACCTTGTGAGGACCATTTGCTCTTTTAGATTCACATCAATCACATATATTGGTGGAGGAGTAGTCAATACATTACATACATTTACTGATGATATTAAGATGTTGGATGTTATTAGCCGTGAAGAGGATACTACTGGTTTAGATCATATAATGAGTTGGGTAAATAAATGGCAGATGGGTTTTAATTATAATAAATGCAAGATAATGTATCCAAGCAGTGTGCTGTTGCTAGTGTTAGTATGAATAGGATTTTATGTCATATCTAGAAAAATGTTGAATACAAGTTTAAAAATATTGTACTACCATTGTATAGATCACTGGATATTCCACATTTTGAATATTGTGTCAAGCCTTGAGCTCTTAATGTAGAAAGATCATAGAATCGTTGTAATGGGTTAAGAAGAAGGCTACTAAGGTAATATCTGGGATAGAACAGTTGTCATAAGATGACAGTTTAAAATATCTAACATAAATTCATAAAATAGTAAAAAATTTTGAACCCAAGTCAACAACCTCAATGACGTGACTTTTGACCCATCATGATAGGGTTAAGAGATCACACACATAAATAAATTATTTATTCTGGTACATTTATTACAAGTTTTCTCTCATATTTTATTAAAATATCTCGCAGGAGTGTGGTATTAGTGTTAAATAAATACTTTTGTGATGTTGTTAGCAGTGCCCATTTGAGGAGTAGTATTTTCAGCAGATGTGTTTGACTTCAGTGGCTCGATTTGAATATTTATTTAATTCTTTTATTGTAGAATTAGTTATTTTCTATCATAAGCCAGGATCAGTTGATAAAAGTTGTATATGGTTGGTATAAAATCCAAACTATTTTTTATTTTGCACAACTAGAGTTTCAAGTTTTTTCTTCATTAGAGAAAACTTGTGAAGGGTTCTAAAAATAGCTTGTGAATAGAATGAAGTCATGTGCAAGTCATAACTAAAATGTAATGTAGAAGTTAATAAAATTAATTCTATATTATTATCAACCAAACAGAAATCAACACACAAAGATTCAAACCTAGAATACTTGGAATAAATTTATTTGTCCTCTGAGTACCCTTGCTGTTAACTATATTTTTGGCCATAAACCCAATAACGCCTCAAAAATATGATAGTTAAATTGCTCTTTACTCCCTGTGATGAACTGGTATAGGTATGTGGAGAATATATATATCAATAATGCACTAATTTTATATATTTGTTGATTACTTAATGTTAAATCTGTTTAAGATCATGTGGGTGGTTAGCAAACTAAAAATCTTTTGATATAATTTTGTTTTTATTTTTCTGTAATTTTGGAAGATTAAAAGTATGTTGTCAAGATAAACCAGCTACTAATGTGACGAACAGTGTTTTTTCTTTGTCAATACTACTGTTGATCTTGTTTTAGTACAAGAAATTTCCTTTTTAAATTCTCTAGCATGATGCTGTTAACTGTGGCTATGAAAATACCTTAACACTGTTGAATGTTTTGTAATTTAATAACATTGATTTATTATTTCACAGGAATACCTAATAGAGCAGCCAGGTGTTTTCAGCTATCAACACATACTGATACTCAAATACCACTAGAGAAACTGAGTGACAATGATGAATTTAGCTTAGAATTTATTAACAGAAACCCTCGTAACCTAGAACAGATGTTCTTGGCCAAAAAGCCTCAGGGATTTGCTTTAGAATGGCCCTCAGGAACCTACTGGCACAAGTAAGCTTATTAATTATGTTGTCCAAATATGTGTTCCATTCATAGAAAAGTGAAACTTCTCTCGTTGTTTCCTAGGGCCTTTGACTACTTTAGGTAAAAAAAAATTGTTCATATTTATATTGTGATAAATCTTGTGATTTTATTTAGATAAAGATGTCTATAAGAAAGAGTCAGTGTTGTTAAAACAGGTTGGGGTGTTATAAAATTAAGTATTTGAGGTACATTTGATTATCTGAATGTCATATTAATTAAAATATATAAATAGTTAATCAAAATTGTTAATGTCATTTTATTATGTGTGTATTTTTCACAATTGTGTTGATACTGTTAGCCTTTAAGGCTTAATGTGTTGTGACTACAGTACAATATGATGTATCTTTCTGTTTGTTGTGGTTCGTACGTTTTCTGCAGCATCTGTGTTTTTTATATAAACTGGCTATTATGAGAGTTATTGTGTTTGCATGTAGAAACAATTGTGTAAGGATACCAACTTTGTAATTAGACAAGTGTTAAGAGGTTTTAGTATGTTCTTCACATGCTAGGAGGGCTGAAGTTAACCCTTCTTGTAAATTTAATTTGATTAATAGTTTCTCATTATTGTTTTTAAGAGTTCTTCTAGAGAGATCTAATCGTCACATGACTGCTAAGGTGATACACAATACTGGCAAAGTTGTAGTATCAGTTTCAACCAGAGAATGGAATATAAAAAAACAACTTTACAGGTGAGCTAAAAATAATACTAGTAGGTACATTGAGCTGATGTGTAGGTAAGGATACAACTGGAATGGTTTTTTATTGGAATGTAAATTGCTGTAAACATGTATAATTTTCTGAAAAGGTAATTTATTTGTATACTGTGTGTACATTTTACATCATACTTTCTTACTCTCAGGAAGGAATTTATCCTGGAGTTCATCACTAGATGTGTGATCGCATTTATACGTCACATTTTTGTTTCATTTCATGTGTGTGTGTGATTGCTCCTGGTGTTAAACTACTGAAGTAGAAACACATAGTGTGCAGAGTGCAGTGTACAACAGGGAAGATGGTTCTATCGGCCCAACCAGAGCATAAAATGAAAATTGGAAACTTGGTGGAAAAATCAGTTTTTTTTCAAATTATTTTGTAGACTAGGACGACATTTATGAAATGATACTGCATCAGGGCTAAACAGGACACTTGATATGTTTTTTAGCTAAAGGTTTGTTGCTGTAGTTTTAATTCTGCAACAGAACAGTTTCAACCAGATCAAATTAAATATTTTAATACAAAATAATCAGTTTGTCCCAGCAGTCACTGATACTCTGCTTTGGCAACTTGAGATTATGTAGGGTGTAGAAACTGTTGCCAGTATATTAACACAGGGATGTTGTAATCAGTTTCTCCATTGCATGAGCTTGTACACCCAAATGTTTTTATATTTTGAATTGTTGAAGCCAAAGTTTAGACTTACCAAGGTTGAGATGGTATTACTGTTACATGACAACAAATTATTGTATTTTATTCATCATTTTTAAATTGGAGCACGTTTTATGTGGAGCACTTTTTTTTTTTACAGTTCTGTCATTTTATGAAGACTTGTGCATTTTATGGTAATCATTAAAAAATTCAAAAACAAATTCAAATAAAAAACTAGTTTGATAGATCAGTACTGAAGTGTTTATTTATGCCCCTCTACGCACGTTCGTTTTTGACATATTGGTGTTTTTAGTTTACTGAAAATTTGCATGATTTTATTGATACAATCTTTGTTACCCACTTTAACATACAAACTTCTAAAGCATACTACCAAGCCAGTAATAGAACTGGCTTGGTAGTATGCTATAACTGACCAAAAGTTAATGTATACAAAGAGTAAAGATACGAACTGTTATGTTACTATTTCAATAGTATTTTTGACTACATGTCATAGAGGGAAGATTTAAACTGGTTATGTGAAATGTAACAGAAGTAATTTGACACTGAAGGCTTTTATTACAGCATATATTTAAGATACTGGATTATTTTTAATAGGATTATATATTTATGGTTTCGTTTTTATGTTAAAACAACAGTATGTATACAATGATGTAAATGGCGTTATGAATGTTAATTTTCAGCACAACTGATGTCAGTGCTACAGAAAATGTTGCACGGGTATTAGTACAGAGGTGTTTAGAAAGTGGAATCACATTTGTTCACAAAGAATTGAAATGCCAGGAAGAAAATAATATAAGTGTAAGTTGAAACATGTTTAGATGTTTGTTTTAAACAAGATTAATGTTGTCATATTTTCTTGAGATATTTGGTGTTACTTTTTAAATACCTGTGTTTGGAAATCTTAATTAAAAGAGGTAAATATTTTCATATTTCCTGGGATATTTGATATTAAATAAATTTGAAATACATACGTTTGGAATATGTAATATTAAATAAATAATTTAACACCAAACATAGCACTTGTGTGTATTTTGATCTTGAGGTTGGTATTTGTATAATTGGTTAAATAAGTTAAATATTTCTGTTTACATGTTTTACTAATACAGTGACTTTAAATGCAGAGTTGTTTTTGTTGACTTCTAATTAGGGCTGCAACGATTACAGACTTTTGTAACCGGTTAATCTTTGCTTCGTAACCAAACAGTAACAGGTTAATTGTGTAATCGTCACAGCCCTAGGAATTTGCACGTGATGGCCACACTGAACGTTAACAAAAAGGCTTTCTACAACAACGAAAATTCAACCAAACAAAAAAGCAAGCAGTTCGTAAAATTGCGATAGACAAACATACCAATGTCAAGGTCAAATAATGGAATATTTACATGCAAATGTCGATAATCGTGTTGTTTTCCTTCGTTTATTTTTCTCGGAAAAAATCTTAGATTAACCGGTTAGGAAATCTGTAACCAGTTAAGAGCAGTAACTGAACTGTAACCTGTTAATCGTGTACTTGTCACAGCCCTACTTCTAATGTCATTTTGACAAATTTGTTTAATAAAAATGTTTTTATATCACAATGTTTGTGTACTTACTTGTGTTGAATTATGAAAGACAAAACTCAGTTGGTCTAAAGAGTGTATCTTTTTAATTTTTCCAACTATTTTAACTTATTAAAGTAAAACCTGAATTGATGTAAGAATGTTTATCTTTTGGTAAACCAGTGTTTCAGGACAGTTTATTTAAGATACCAAACTATTATTACTTAAACTCCTAATTACTTGTAATTCCATAGGTATCCATTAAACTTTGTTTCAATTGTTTTTCTTCTAACTACCTGTACATAGTCTGATGTTGAAGCAATGAATATTTTGCAGTTGACTGAAGAAAAAAGTTGTATTATTTATTCTTATATTATTTAAAAGCTTCTCAAAGATACTTGATACTAAGCAACTGAAGAACATTTATTTTATGGTAACCTAAGTATTTTGTCATGGCAGCTCCAGGTATTCTTCAAGATTTTAGAAGAAGGTGGTTTAATACTACAGGAACCAGAACCAATACGTGAAAGGTGTTATACTGACCTTTAGTCTAAACAAGATAGTGTAATTGTGTGGTTATTTTGTAGAAAAATACACATTAATTAAGATAGCTGTATGTAAATAAACATTTTTTTTACTCAACTAGTCTTGTCTGGTTTTTGAATATAAACAACCAACCTTTCAGTAGGGACAGATGAATGCAACTTCGTTAATAGCATATTTAGTTCTCTATGCTGTTAACTAAATAGCTGGCCCAGCATGGCCAAGCAGTAAAGGAGTTTGACTCATAATCTGAGGGTTGCAGGTTCAAACCCCTGTCACATCAAACATGCTTGCCCTTTCAATTGTGGGGATATTATAACATGATGGTCAAACCCAGTATTTGTTTGTAAAAGAGTAGCCAGAAAGCTGGCAGTGGGTGGTAATGACTAGCTGTCTTTCCTCTAGCCTTTCACTGCTAAATAAGGGACAGCTAGTGCAGATAGCTCTCATGTCGCTTTTTACCTGACATTTTAAAAACAGACAAAATTAAATAGCTTTAATAAAATCTATCATTAGTTACAAAGTGTTATTAGAGAGACGACTGTCTGATGGTTTGATTACACAGAAATTAAGTTTATCAAAGAACATTTAACAGTGGATGTTTGTGTGTTTTGTGAGTAAGGAGAAATCTTTTCTTTAATGTGATTGGTCAAAACACTTCAGTGTATGAAATAGGTGTATTTCTGGAGCTTTGTTCATGTTTCAAACTTCATATGTTGAATAACTTATTATTACTAGGGAGATACACTACTGTTTTTAATTACTTAGCATTTATACTTCAAACACTTCATAATTTACCATAAACTTGTTTTGTTATACGTATTTGATTTTAAAACGGTGTAATTTGTTGAATTTTATCGTCATTAAACCACCTATATATTGTAAAGAATCCTGTCTAAACCTGACAGCCGAGACAAATGCTGACAGTATGTGATGATCTTGGTGCGAAGTGTTTAAGAGTGTATACCTTATTATAAATTTTTCCCTATATTGTACTGTAGATCAATGAATTTATTATTTATATATTCAGTGTATTTTTTGTTATTATATTTTTTTCTTTATGTGTAATGATAAAAAGCCGAGAATCTGTTATACAGAAATTCTGTTTATTGAACAACTACATATCAAGGTATTACTATATATACTTTATAATAAGTGTTTATTTTGAATTATTAAGTTAGTGTATGGTTTTAGGATAATCCTAAAACTTCTAAGTTGACAGAATCTTGTGGGATATTGTTGAAATCACTGCTGAAAATATCATTCATGTTAAACAGTACATTTTAGTTCTTATAAGTAGAAATATAAAATAGTATATTTAATTAGATACATACTGGCTTGATTTCTGGTTTTCATCAAGTTGGAAATTCACTGTGATAGGTCTGTACAGTTTATTACAGATTGTAAGGTCTGTACACATTGTTAAACCCTCAAGTTTGTATACAGTTTGTTACACATTGGCGATGCTGACAAAGAATAGAATACTGCATGAATCCAAGCATCTGTGATTTTATGTTACGAGTGCACATGCCATAGTAACTTGAATTTCCAATTTTTATGTTATAAAGGTGATATTGAGAAAAACTAGTAATTCGTTTTTTCCTCATAATGGTCCCCTACTGGGACAGCAATAAGTCTTTGGATTTACAGTGCTAAAATCGGGTTTGATTCCCCTTGTTGGACACAGCAGATAGCCTGATGTGGCTTTACTATAAGATACACAAACACATTTTCAGACTGTAGCTGTTATTCAATACTGACAAGTATTTAAGACTAATAAAAACTAATATAAAGTTATTTTTATTTACATGAACTAATATGATCAGAAGTCCATCTTTCAGCATCACATTCAGTATAAGATAGATGAAACATGCATGAGAAATAAGTAATTATGTCAATACCTGAAATTATATTTGAAAAAGTTAATTTCAGTGCATGTAATTTTATGGCCACATATGTCTTTGATTTACTAACACAGGTAATAAGCATAATAAATATTGGCCAATTTACTTAATTTATCTTTGTCTCCAATTTGATACTTTCTGGGGGTATGTTGGTGGCACAAAATTCATCTTTGGTGTGCCATCTACATTGAAAAACTGAACACAAAGATTGAAACACAAAACTATACTTATGAACATTGCTCTTTCATATTTCTATTCATAAGGAAGGAAATTTAAATTATTTTTGTCTCTCCGTTATTTAGCATTGCTGGAAATTTATAGTTTTAGATGTGTTCTTTATCTGCCTTAAAGGTTTTTTTTTTTTGTTGAAGTTTGAATGTAAAAATTGCAGCAGAGCAGAAAAAGTCTGTATTTGTCTGAAATGGGGTTAGTTAATGTTTGTCTGATGAAGTAGATTTAGTTGACGTTAGTGTCTAAAGTGGATTAGTGATACAAAGAACAACTTTATTGCAGAAACTTTATGTTTTTGTGAGAAAGAGACAACTGCTAAAATGTGATAATTACCACATAGGTTGGAAGCCTGATAAAACTTTTTGAACAGCTAATTTGTATTTATATAAATCTGTTAGGATTATTTGTATATTTTCAATGAATTATTAGTTGAATGAGGGATATTAAACTTTGTTTTGGTTGTTCATACTGTTTCATGTACACAATAACATCACATTTATTTTTGAGGGTTTCTCTACCTGTGTACACATTTTCATGTTAAATTTATAATGTATTTTTGTGTAAAATATGAAATAATTAGGAGCTGTCCAGGTGTGAAGCTGTGTCTGTATGTAGTGATTCTTTGTTTAACAGCCTACAAGTTCATTTTAATTTTCTTCATGTAAATAAACATTTTCATGGCCTATCAACTGTATGTCATGCAAGAATGACAAAGTCTCTGGAAGTTCTGCATCTTTTAACTCAAGAGAAAACCTGCAGATCCAATGGATAACAAAGAAAACTGGTTGATGAAAAAGGTAAGATGCATTGATTTACTTCTCAAAAATCCAACTGTTATCCCTGATGTCATACACATGTACATTTCTATGGAAATTAAAAATAAGGAACATTAGATGTGGCTTCTAATGTCTGTTAAATATAGGAATACACTTAAGATTCTATTTATACATGCGTTTTGCCAATCATTTACTAATAAAACGTTTGTTTCTCTACCAAACATATGTGAGATTGATTCCTTTTCAGAAACAACTTCAGTTAGTCCAACAAAGTGCACTTTATGGTATTTGGTTTCTCAGTAAGACAGCAATAAGTCTTTGGATTTACAATGCTAAAATCAAGGGTTTGAATCCTCTCATTAGACACAGCAGATTGTCCTTTGTGGCTTTGCTATAACAAAAACACATTTATAATACTTATTATGCACTATATAAATATTCGTGTAAACATAATACAATGTGAAAGATAAGAGCAGTGATGGTTGAATGCTGAGTTAACAGAAGCTGTCACAATTTAGCAAAGATTATATTGTTTTTAACATAAATGATAAGATATGCTCATCAGCAACTTTGTGACCCCAACCACCAAAAACCAGGAATATTAGTGTGTATAAGTGGTTTAGTAAAACACCACCAGTTGTCATCCACCGAAGCTACACAGTGGAATTCTTTTACACTTGAGAATGAGCTGCTTGTAACAAATACAATGTAGAGTGATCTTGAAATTATTTTATGTAATCTGTGATAATTAACTGTGATTTGGGTAAGTTTGGAAGTATTTCATTTTTATAAAAACTTTGCACATTGTGTACACTTTTAATAGAATAAGATTAGCCCAACTACCATTAGATCAAGTCTCCTGTAATTTTATTTTCCCCAAAATTAAAATCTAAATTCTCTCTCATTCTAACAAGAATTACGTTTACTTCCAAAGTGTTAATTAACAGTTCGTTACTTGACGCTACATTTTTTTAAAACTTAGTTGCACCAAATAAATCGTTTTCTTTTGTTATTTATGAGTAACCTCAGTTTCCTAGTTTTAAACTATAATCACATTGTTTCTATTTGGTACAGTTTAATTTTACGCACAGTCGCCGAAAGGGCAATAATATTAACTTATGTACTGTCGTTTGAGTTAAGAAATACACCTTAAGGAATTCCAAAAAGCAGCACTTTTAAAATATTCAAGTTACTCTATCCAGTGGAATAAACATGGTAGTGATGTTTTTGAGATTGTTTTTACGAACAGTAAATAAATCGATGTATGTACACCACTTGTGTTGGTGTTTAGGCTTAGTATCACAGTATGTTTGAAGTTGCACAAACCACCAACCAACTCTCAGAAGCAGTTCGGATACTGTGATGTGTGTTTTATTCTAACTTTTATATTTCTGAAAAAAACAAACATGTATTTATCCAAAAAGTTTCATAAGGAAGTAATATCTGTTAGGAGGTGACATTTTGTAAATAAATAATACAAATCTGTTTTCTTGTTCGTAAAACTTGTTAACGGACAATAAAAGAAAGTCAGTTTTGTGTCCATGTTTGATATTCTTCAAACACCCTTTGTTCATGTTAGGGTAATTCCTGAATTTATTCAAGTTTAAAAAAAAAACGTTGTAAAAATGGATAGATCATGACAAACTATAATGTCAAAGAAGAGCAAAGAGGTCGGCCTCCCGCTAGTACAGCGGTATGTCTCCGGATATACAACGCTAAAATCAGGGGTTCAATTCAACTGAGCAGATAGCCCGTTGTGGCTTTGCTATACAAAACACACACACACACACACACACATACAGCAAAAATGTTATTGATACTAAATCAAATCAAATCTGTTCTTTAATGATGTCAGATCTCTTGATTAATAGCGAACCAGACAAAGAAATACAATATTTCACCTGAATGTAACTCCGTAAAGATAAGAAATGTTACCAAAAGGCTTTTAAAATCCCGAAGCATAGTTTTTAAAACGCATATTTAGCATATTCTAGTACTAAACTCGGAAGACTGTAACCCTAACCTTTAAATTACTCACCGAAACCTCACCTTGCAACAAAATAGTTGAATCCCCTACTGGTTGTCCAAAGAAGTTGAGCTTCTGCACTTCGTGACATTAATTGTGAATAACAATATCTGTGTGAAAGTAAAGAATCTGTAACATAAAACCTCATAAACAGAACCAAAAGGGAGATCTTCCTTTTTCAAGGGTAAATGAGAAAAAGGAAATGTTTGGATTATAGGGTTGTTATCGTTTTAAAACTAAGACCTTAAACCTGCGTGTTTTTCTGACGTCGTGAAAGTAAAGAAGGTCAACCTGTCAGTGGCAGAAATATCTTTCTTCAATACTTCTTTGGGCTGGCTGGAATAAAACAGACCAGTTCAAATATAAGTGTTGGAGGTATTTCAGACTCTAACTAGTTTTAAAATTAAAAAGAGGTAGAAAAATTATGCCTGGGAGACTGGTAGAAACTAAAGTAGTAGACTGATATAACATGGGAAGACTGATAGAAATTGAATTAGTAGACTGACAGAATGTAGGAAGACTGGTAGAAACTTAATTAGTGGACTGACAACGTGGGGAGACTGATAGAAATTTAATTAGTAGACTGACAGAATGTGAGGAGATTGGTAGAAACTTAATTAGTAGACTGACAGAATGTGGGGAGACGTAGAAACTTAATTAGTAGACTGACAGAGCGTGGGGAGACGTAGAAACTTAATTAGTAGACTGACAGAATGTGGGGAGACTGGTAGAAACTTAATTAGTAGACTGACAGAACGTGGGGAGACGTAGAAACTTAATTAGCAGACTGACGGAATGTGAACATTCATCGTTTTATGTCTACAAACATTTTAAAGATAAAAAACCCTGCAGTGAAAATAATATTGTTAAAATTATTTGCCCAGAAACAAATATTAATAAACATTAAAACTTAGGGGAGGTTGACACTTATACTAGCCAAAGATGTCACGGATTGGATATTTTTACTTGCTGTGTTTTGTTCTACTGACGACGATGTAACGTTAACAGTGGCAAATTGTTTTTAAATTATACGTTTTTTTGTATCCCATTTTATGTTTTTTTTCACATTTTAAAAGGTATAGCAGTTGTAGTTAATAAGCCTTGATATTTTTTAACAGAAGTCGTACGTCCCCAGACTTTACAATCGACTGGAGCTATAGTTAACCAGTTTTTATCGAAATGTGAGGTTTCTGGAATAACATTAAACGTCTATTTTTCTAGAGTCAATCCCATAATGATAATCTTTCTTAACCAGTGTTACTGTGTTTTAAAGTAATTACACTATGTAACACAAATTTTGTTCCTGGATAGCATGTGTTATTTCTCAATTGCTTATGTTGTAAAAGTACAGAAAATGGCCACTATTCACTTCAAACTTTGCTTTTGTGAGCTGCGTGATGAAATTTAGAAATTAACCTATTTTATATGTAAAAACGGGCAAATTTCCACATTTTCTTTTACATAAGGTCCGAATAAAACAACATATGAATCAAGATTTACATGTATTTATACTAAAGCTATACAAAAATGTTTAGAAGTTAGGTTTTTCGAGATTTGCGACTGTAATGTAAATCACTTTCACCTGTCAGCCCCCAAATATAATCTTCCATAATGTTTTTGTTATACACTCCCAGGTCACAAAAGCAAAGTTTGAAGAGAAAAATAGGTCTTTTCCATTTACTTCAGGCATAAGCAATTGGGAAATAACACTTTCTGGCCAGGAACAAGAAAAAGTAAAAAAAATTGTTACATAGTGTAATTACGAATCAGATTATCTTCTGACCTCTTAAGTGTAATTTAAAGTTACTCCGTTAAATAATAATTATTCCTTTTGGTGTTTTCGTATCACGAGTATTATGTAAGTTGAAGAAAATATTATCTTCCTTATTATCAGCTGTGATAACAATAATAATTTATGGGTGTGTCCAAGTATATACGAATTTTTTTCATCTCTTATCAGTTGACAGAAAAATATCTGAAGAACTTCTGAGAATTCGTGACCTGTACAAATTTTCAAGAAATAAAACAAAAATATATTAAAAACTTGACATATTTATTGTGAGTTAACAGGTTACTTACATATATGTTTGTTCAGTATCGTTTCTTCATAGTTAAAAATAACGTCAACATAAAACTTTTCACACTACCTGAAATCTAGATTAGCTCTATCTCATGGTATAAATATGAATCATTGCATTTTAAAATCGCACAACTTTCAACAATTGTATCTAAAACATTGTACACCATCCTTGAAAATTATTGGTGCTATGCATGTCGCTGTGGAACCTAAGGAAACATGGCCTAGCGCGTTAAGGCGTGCGCTTTGTGATCTGAGAGTCGCGGGTTCGCGCCAAACATGCTCGCCCTCCCAGCCGTGGGGGTGTATGATGTAACGGTCAATCCCACTTTTCGTTGGTAAAAGAGTAGCCCAAGAGTTGGCGGTGGGTGGTGATGACTAGCTGCCTTCCCTCTAGTCTTACACTGGTAAATTGGGGACGGCTAGCACAGATAGCCCTCGAGTAGCTTTGTGCGAAATCCCAAAACAAACAAAACCTAAGGAAACTTATCAGATAAATTTATAAAAAAATGTTTCTTAATTTGGGATTTACAAGAACTAGATGGGGTAGAAAAATATTTTGGAGAAAAATTCTAAGCAATGAATTAAATAAACATTGAAATACTACAATGAAAACAGAATAGCAATAATATTCACTACGTACAAACAAAAATCCTTAACAAACAAACATTTTGCTACTTCTTGTACGTTTCAGAACGCTTGTTCTTTAACTACCTAAACCTGTTTACTAGCTGCTTTCCCCTTCAGTCAGACCCGACATGGCAGGGGGTTAAGGCACTTTACTCGAAATCTGCGGGTTGCAGGTTCGAATTCCGTTACATCAAACATGTTCGCTCTTTCAGCCGTGGGGCGTTATAATGTGATGATAAATCCCACTATTCGTTGGCAAAAGAGTATCCCAAGAGCTGGCGGTGGGTGGTGATGACTAGCTGCCTTTCCTTTAGCCTTACACTGCTAAATTAGGGATGGCTAGCGCAGATAGCCCTCGTATAGTTTGCGCGAAATTCAAAACAAATAAACTAAAATTTTAAAGTTTTCTTCTGATCTGTTTCGTGAATGAACAAAGTAAAGCCCTGGGTGTGTGATTTCATTACAGAAGAAAAAAAATCCTTCTGTTAATTGGTTCTTGAAATCTTTGTTGTAGAGATGCCAATTTATTAACTTCAAAAAGTTTAGTTCTAAGTAATATTGTTAACACGAGGAGATTTGTCATGTGACATGACGTAAGCATCAGAGGATTTTTCCGCTCTGGATGGATCTCTGCTTAATGATTTCTTCCATGTAAGGAATACGTAACAAGATTGAGAAGAAACAAAATCACTGACTCATACTGTTCTTTATTTCAGAATTCTTGGCTCCAAGGATGGTTTGTTATCGACCGCTTTGTTACCGTAACGTCTCCTGTCGCGGAAGTTCTGAACTTCAAACGAGAATCTATGCGATTTCCTGTGTGTTATCGTAGAAAAGCATAGTAACTTTAGTTCACATTTTTTCGTCATGATTGAATATTGATTTCCAACCAGCCTGGAGCGTTACCTTGACCTTTGAACTGGTTACTTGGTAGTGACGCATGGATTGGTTACTGCCGTTTCACAGTTTCTAGCTCGACTTTATGTGAGCAGTATTCCGTTTTTAAATATACTCACCAGAACGAAACATATTCTACTGTCTATCAGACCCACTGATTACGGTTGCGGTAACGTCGTGAAATATTTATCCTCTAAACGAAGATTTCCTTTGAAAAAAGAAACGTTATTTTTGTGTACAAAAAAAAACAAAACAAGTTCGAATAAACGAAAAGCTTACGAGAAATATGGATAATCCACGGTTTTACACAGAACCCAATAATCGATTGTTTTGTTTTTGAATTTCCGCAAAGCTACACGAGGGCTATCTGCGCTAGCTGTCCCTAATTTAGTAGTGTAAGACTAGAGGGAAGGGAGCTAGTCATCATCACCCACCGCCAACTCTTAGACTATTCTTTTACCAACGAATAGTGGGATTGACCGTAACATTATAACATCCCCACGGCTGAAAGGGCGAGCATATTTGATGTGATGGGGATTTGAACCTGTGACCCTCAGCTTACGAGTTGAACGCTTTAACCCACCTGGCCATACAAGGCCCCCAATAGTCGATTCATGAGAATGTTTTGTGTTCCATTTTGTAAATCAGGACAGAAGCCTTATTGTATTTTTGATATTAATTTATCGTATTTCTTAAATTCCTCAAATAATCACAACACCTTCATAGTTCTGTTATTGTTGTTTTTTTTGTATTAACACTGTTCTCTGGCTAGTAAAGAAGGTTTAAACAGTATTCTGACAAAATGTAGTTCACGGGTTCGAACCCTATCATCGAAATGCTTGCCGTTTCGGCTGCGGGTGTATGATAATGTGACAATCAGTCCAATTATTTGTTAGTAAGTTTGTTTGTTTAAATTTCGCGCAAAGGTACAAAAATGCTATCTGCGTTAGTCGTTCCTAATTTAGCAGTGTAAGACTAGAGGGAAGACAGCTAGTCATTACCACCCACCGCCAACTGTTGGGCTACTCTTTTACCAACAAATAGTAGAATTGACGGTAATATTATAATGCTCCCATGGCTGAAAGGATGAATTGTTTGGTGTAACAAGGATGTAAACCCGAGATCTTTAGATTGCCATTAAAGCGCATTGGTAAAAGAGTCGCCCAAAAGTTGGTGGTGGGTGGTTTTGACGAGCTGCGTTCCTTCTTGTTTATCATTAAAAAGGAAGGGTTTGGTAACTTTACCCTCGTATAGCTTTTCACGGGTTTTAACAAATGCTCATATTGTTTTATTTGTTAATGTGGGTAGATTATATAATACACATTCCAAACACTACTATTAAAATAAAGCAAAGTTTCTTATTTCTAGAAATACCAAGGAGTAAAGAATCCAAAGGTTAAGGGTTCGTATCTTGAAGAATAGGGTAATTCAGTAAACGTGTACGTATTTACATATTTTAAGGTTTAACTTTATAAGCCAGTTTACAGCTTGGCGTGGCCAGGAGGTTAGGGCATTCGACTCGTAATTCGAGGGTCGTGGGCTCGAATCCCCGTCACATTAAATATGCTCGCCCATTCAACCGTGGGGGCGTTATAATGTGAACGGTCAATCCCACTATTTGTTGGTAACAGAGTACCCCAAGAGTTGATGGTGAGTGGTGATGACTAGCTGCCTTCTCTATAGTTTTACACTGCTGAATTAGGGACAGTTAGCTCGGATAGCTCTCGTGTAATTTTGCGCGAAATTTAAAAACAAACAATGAGCGTGTTTATATGGTTGATGACAATCACCCTGCTGCGCCTCCTTCTTTCCTGGGCTAGAAATTTCCGGAAGGTTTGGAGTATGCGATATAAAGAATTTACACACTTAGTTGCACTGTACCAAGAGTTGAAACTTGCGGAAACAAACAAACAACAAGAGTATAACTTAAGTATTCGGACAAAGTTTGCTTACTATAGCTCTGATTTCATGAGAACTTTGTCGACACAATTTGGGCATGGAAAAATTTGAATTAGAACAGAACTCTTTCCGGAAACATAGAAAAAGGGATAAATGAATAAATAACAATTTTAAATCAATTATTTTGGACCAACGTTAACTCCAAAATTTTGAGATTCTCAACATAAGTGGTGGTCACATTAACAACAATTGTTATGGGGCGAACGCCGTCTACCAGCAGGTGAATAATTTTTATAAATATATAATTTTATAATTATATTTATCCTAAGACATTTCATTAACTCATTATAATTTTAGCACTATTTTCTTAACCTAGTTCAATAGTGGTCACTGAAAATTAGAAAAGTGTACAACACTATATCCATCACAACCATTGTCGACAGAGTGATTGGAATACAGCAAACATAGTATCAGTATTTTGTTTGCAGTAATATAACAATTCCTGGATATACATTTAACGCTATGACAAAAACTGTCAAATCTTAATCTTTCTAAAAGCTAAAATGCAAGTGTAAAAAGAAAAGATGAAAAAAAATTTGAGACATGACTGAAAAAAAACTTCTGGTAAAGAAAACATAACAACAATGTTTACAGAGACGTTGGTCTGATATTAATAATGTATTCATTCTTTATACAGCTTACAGGTTTCGTTCCCTGCAAATTTATAGCTACACGAGGACTATCTGCGCTAGTCGTCCCTGATTTAGTAGTCTGAGACTAGCGGAACGACAGCAAGGAATCACCACCCAACTCTTGGGCTACTCTTTCACCAACAAATATTAGGATTGATCGTCACATATAACGCCACACTCCTGAAAGGGCGAGCATATTGGGGTGACAGGGATTCGAACCTGCAACAGTCATATTACGAATCGAGTACACTTAGCCACTGATATATATTAATAATAATGTACAGTAACTGTTAACACATGCTTGAACAATGTAAAACGTTCTAACAAGGGAAAACTTGAATTTATATCTGATAAGAAAATATTAAAGATATTCACACTGTATTTACATAAGTGGCTGCCTGAAAGGGGGCTAGGCCTAATTATAAACAAAACTTACAGCTGAAATTATTCTCGCATTACAGAAAACAAATCTTTGACTTAACTGGGATTCATATTCAACACGGAAAACAAATTATTTTAATAACTGAATAGTTTTCTTTTTTAATGAAAGCAACATTAAACAACTGCGAAATGAGTGCACCTCTGTAGTTGTAAACATCTCTGAAGAGGGTACTTTGAAACCGTAAGGATATTTGACTATTAGTGTAATAAATATGTACCAACGTGATTAATAGAACTATGATAAGAACAGGCAACTACCACAAAAAGTGTAGTACTCACTGAAAGAGCCTTAAAAGCTATAATTATTACACCCGATCCTCGTTTATTTAGTTCAACTTACAGTTGTGCTATAAAGCCAACAGATGACGCTAGCTCTCTCGATATTATTTTGGCGCAAAGCAATTTTCTTCACTGGGCTACCTAGTACTCCACGTTCACCATGGAGAATCGAGCCCTGGGTATTAGCGTTCTAATGAGCTCACTGTTAACCACCGCTGGTAATCTTTCTTGTAATCAAGCAGATTCAAGCTAACACGATATTGTAATGAATCGATGTCTGCTGTTTTAGGTGGCACTTGAATACGCTGATAAATACGTTGCGATATTCACCGATGTATGCATAAAAAAAACAAACCATAGCATACTTTCGTAGTCGCCATCGGAAGCAATATGAGCTGAACCCGCCATGTCAGAATGTAAAACATTTTAAAATGTCATTACGTTGTATATCGGTATACAAAAGAAAATACGTCATCTATGAAGATGGTGACATAACGCCCAGATGCATGTCCGTTGTAAAAACAAAACTGGTGCATCTCACGAGTGCCATTACAACACACCGGAAGAGAATGGTGACGGAATTTCTGTTTTAAAGTTCAACGCTATGACTGGAATTTAGCTGTTGTGGCCGATATCAAGGTAGCAATCACACAATAAGAGAATACAATATAAAGAATTAGTTTGTAGGGGATTTACTACACCTTTATTAAAGTGATTCAACTTGACATTTTCCTCTAACAAAACGTATCCGGTTTGTGAATAAGGGCTACCTGGTTGTTTTTAATCTAAACTGAATCAAACCATCATTATACATGGCTATTGGGAGATAAAGGTCAACGTGGACACAAACACACTGATTGGAATAAGTGATACATCCAAACATGGTATTATCAACATACAATCACACTACTGTTAACACACAAACATAGTATTGTCAACACACAATCACAGTAGTGTTAACATAAAAGCACAGTATTCTCAACATACAATCATATTATTTTAACACCCAAACATAGTATTGCCAACATACAATCACATTAGTGTCAACACTCAAACATAATATTGTCAGCATACAAACATAGTACTGGTAACACCCGACTTAGTATTGTCAACAAAGTATTGATAACTCCCAGACATAGTATTGTCACATACAAACACAGTATTGTTAACACCCAAACATAGTATTGTCAACGTACAATAACACGACTCTTAACACTCAACAATAGTATTTTCAGCATACAATCACAGTATTGTTTACACGTAAAAACAGCATTGCCAACATACAATCACATTAGTGTCAACACCTAAACATAATATTGTCGACAAATAAACACAGTAGTGTCAACACCCAAAAATAATATTGTCAACACACAGTGACAGTAGTGTCAACACCCAAAAATAATATTGTCAACACACAGTGACAGTAGTGTCAACATAGAAGCAGAGTATTGTTAACACCCAAACGTAGTATTGTCAATATACAATTACAATATTGTTAACACCCAGACATAGTATTGTCAACATACAAACACAGTATTTTTAACACCCAAATATAGTATTTAAACATACAATAACACTACTGTTAACACTCAAAAGTAGTGTTTTCAACAATTAATCACAGTATTGTTAACACTCAAAAATAGTATTTTCAAGATACAATCACATTAGTGTCAACACCCAAACATAGTGTTGTCAACATACAATCACAGCATAGCTAACAGCCAAACATAATACACACAGTGTCAGTTCTGTTAACACTCAAACATACTATTGTCAACATACAATCACCGTATTGCAAACATGCAATCACAGTGCTGTTAACACCCAAACATTGTATTTTCAATACACAGTGACAGTAGTGTTAACATATAAGCACAGTATTCTCAACATACAATCACATTACTCTTAACACCAAAACGTAGTATTGTCAACATACAACCACACTACTGTTAACACCCAAACATAGTATTGTCAACGTACAATAACATTACCGTTAACACAAAAAATAGTATTTTCAACATACAATCACAGTATTGTTAACACTCAAAAATAGTATTGCCAACATACAATCACATTAGTGTCAACACCCAAACAGAATATTGTCAGCATACAAACACAGTACTGATAACACCCAGACTTAGTATTGTCAACATACAATCACGCTACTGTCAATACACAAATGTAGTATTGTCAACACACAGTCACAGTAGTGTTAACATACACGCACAGTATTATTGACACCCAAGTACAGTATTCTCAATGTACAATCAAATTATTTTTAACACCCAAACATTGTATCGTCAACATACAATCATATTATTGTCAGCATCCAAACATCGTACTAATAACACACAAAAATAGTATTGTCAACACACAGTGACAGTGTTGTTAACATACAATCACATTATTGTAACACTCAAGAACTGTATTGTCAATATACAAACTCAGTAGTGTTAACACCCAAACATAGAAATGTCAACATAAAAATACCGTATTTTAAGCACACAAATACAGACAGCACTGTTGACACAGAAACACGTTACCCTCTTCACCTAAATAGGATGTTGTCACGATAAGAGTAAAAACACTGAAGTCAGTGGTATGCATAGGCTGTCAGATACAAGTAGTTCGAACAGTAATTAATAGCACTAGTTATGAAGTCAGAACATTAGTGTCTTATTAGTTACTTTACTACATTTAATCTGTAACTTTTTTGTCAGATTTTGATTGACAGGAATCAATAATGATTTGCAAACTTTAGGTTGCGTAAGTGAAAGTTATGATGTTTCAGTTGGATACATTAACGAAGATGACGAGGTTTGTGTATTACACGTTTCACATAAATAACGAGGCAAGAAGTTCAAGAGTATAAGAAAGGATTCAATTTCCTATATGAAATTCTTATCCTTCTATCAATTTGATGTATTGTGATATATACATCATATCATTACATTGGTTCAGATAATAAGTACATGATTTAACAAGTGTATGTACTCCAGACAGTAGTTTGAGAAGTGTAATATATAAACATGTTTACGAGTCAGACGACAAAAAAAAGTCCTGAAGAAATTCCATCAGAATCACTTTCAATGCATTAAATCGTTTTTCTAACAAGCACCGAAACTAAATTGGAACGTTATATGTACTTGCAGTGATAAGTAATTACCTTGTATAAGATAAGAACAAAATGTGATGGAAGAGAAGTGTTCCCACGATGCGTTAACACTCGTAAAGTTGTGGTGCACGTTGCACGGTTTCCTGCACACGTGCAAAAGTTTTGATGAATCCGATATCAGCTTGTAGTTTGTTTGTTTTTCTTCCTTTTTTCTGTGCAGTTTGAGATTGTGGGAAAAAACAAACAAATAAGGAAACATTTGACGGTATTTTTTTTTAAAATTCTTTTGTTTATCTCTTAATTGCTGCTTGACTCGAGGGTCAATGCCTCAAATGGCACGACACTTACTTTCGTACCAATGCTGGTAGAATTGGTAAGCGGTGAGACCAAAGGGGCCAAGGTGGGAGGTCTGCCTGTTCGGTTCTGTTAGCGCCACCTGTGTAAAAACCGGACTTATCGGCAGCACGGTTATGACCACAACAGCTGAATGCTTTTCACTGTCTTTGAACCAAGTGTTAACCGTGGTAACAATCATTAATCCATTCCTCTACCTCTAATCATCTCGCGCCACTTACCCTCGCTGTCCACCTGTTTAACGTCTTTGTTGGGTCGTCTCAGACTTTCTCTTGTACCGATCTCTCGGTAACCACGTGATCACCTGAACCACAAACTGCTCTCCTAGTTAAGTTTCTATTGACTTAACCTTTACCATTATTCCGGCAATCATAAACATACATTTACATTGTCGGAATCAAGGATTGTTAAACTGACCAATTAACAGTACATTTAACCCTGTTACACGTCCATTCTATAAATGTATGTAGTTTTACCCATTTTTATGTGATCACATTGAGAATTTTTTTATGTTCGTTCGTGTGCTTATTTGTGTAACAGTTCAGTTTCCTGTCTGTCCTGTCCTTTACGTTAACAATAGCCCCCTGATAGTATAGCGGTAAGTCTACACATTTACAACGCTAAAATCAGGGGTTCGATTCCCCTCAGTGGGCTCAGCAGATAGTCCGATGTGGCTTTTATATAAGAAAAACACGCAGAAACACACACACTTTAACAATACAAAATGTCCCCCAGTGGCTCAGCGGTATATCTGCGAACTTACAACGCTAAAAACAGGGTTTCGATACCCGTGGTAGGCAAAGCACAGATAGCTCATTGTGTAGCTTTATGGTTAATTTAAAACAACAATACAAAACCTGTCTCCAGTGATGGTATTATTAACTGAACCAACAATGCCGCCTACTGGTGGTAATAGCAACCTTTCAAAAAATATATATTTTGACCTTTTATGGCATTATTCCTTGCAAAAAAAAATTCTGGAAAGAAAAAAAAATTAAAAGTAGGAAATACTTCAAACAGAATCAAAATCTACACGAAATTATTTCATATTTACGAAGTTTTATAAATATTCTCAAGCGTCACTGTATTATAATACCATTTACCTATGCAATTTGTTTCGTACTCGATGGCACCCTTTATGGACAAAAAATTAAGTAACCACGATTTTATTTCTCTTGACTCTATTGGCCTAATATTGGTGTCAATACTTTATGGATATGTTGTAATGTGATAGTTAATTAATTACATACTATTTCTGACACTAACCCTTGGTCACTGATCCAGAATAGTTCTTCCTTACCATGGAAGGTACTGTCCAACACTGGTCACAGTGACATCAGATCACATGCAGAGGCTAGGAAGACATTACTGATGTGTTAATTTCATGTTTTAATCACTTATTTGTGTGAGATACTTCATCTGGAAGAGCATCAGGAGGAGACGTTGCATTACTACGTCTGAACTCAGATAAAAAAGAAAAAGCGTTGCGGAATTATCGCATCTTCGGATCTTAAATTATGACCACACTTCGAATTCTCTCTTTTACCGAAACGACTCTTTGTATTTGGCATAGATACACTATTTGTTGAGTGAGCCCGGCATGGCCAGGTGGTTAGGGCGCTCAACTCGTAATCTGAGGGTCGCGGGCTCGAATCCCCGTTACACTAAACATGTTCACTGTATCTTCCGTTATGGCGTCATAATGTAGGTTAATCCCACTATTTGTTGGTAAAATATTAGCCCAAGAATTAACGGCGGGTGGTGATGACTACCTGCTTTCTCTCTAGTCTTACACTGCTGAATTAGGGACGGCTAGCGCAGGTAGTCTTCGTGTAGCTTTGCGCGAAATTCAAAATACAAATACATTATTCCAAACGTAGTTATAATTGTGACACATGTAACACATGTGCGTATTTTATCAGCATATTACCGATAATTTACCTGATGTCATCTAGTCCTTTCAAACTGTGTTTTCATCAAGAACACAAATAACACAGATAGGGACGTCTTATGTGATGGTTTCTATGAATATGGGGTATTCTATTTGTAAAAAATAAAGACCAGTTTTCTTTGTTGGCACAAACAAAACCCTTATAAGATATTTCAGCCGACTAGATCTGATAACACATTTACCGTTATCAGGACTGGTAGCTACGGTGTAAGCCACGTTTTGATGGTGATAACAGTGTTACGGAAACTTGTCGGCTAAAGTATTTATTATAGAGTTGATGTTTCATTCTGCTAAAAACGTATATGAGGACAACACTATAAAAGGATGAATCCATTTATCTTAACATAACACAAGCTACAACAGTGGGGGCGTTGATGTAGTTTTTTTAAACGATGTGTTTTTAATTAAACTGCTTATCTAAGAAAACCTGTAGAGCAAATATACGTTTATCTTATTTGAATATATCCTATAACCTCAGGTAGGACAAAGATTAAACACCTGCTACAAATATAGTCCTTAAATGCTTCCTACCTCAAGTAGGACAAGGAGAAAACATTTTCTATAAGTGAAATACTTAGCTGTTACCATTTGTCGTTTCAAGCCCTCAAATCTTTTAGTTTAAACATTTTTTTTCAATATCATACATCGTCACTTTCCCGTCTGGATCTGGATTCTTTTATAGTGTAAATGCACCTGAATATAACTAATTTCGAAAAGTATATGACCGATCACGCCAATGTCTTCAATAATAATAATAAAACAACGTGAGATATTCTCCAAGATATATCAAAATGGCATGTTTATCTGATTTGTTTTTAAAGACTCTTTTCTCTAATTTTTATTCAAGGACGACGCTTTACCCATATAACGAAACGTTGTTCGTGAATTAGCTTCTAATTTGATTAACTTATATACCTAAACCTTTAAGAGAAATATTTATAAGCGTTTTATTTTCACACGCATACGTCATATGTACAAATCTGTTACAACAGTTTGTCACAGAAGTTCGGTTTACTGTTAGTTACTTTGTTCACGTTGTGCTAAGTTTCAGTTGTTGCCAGTTACCAATAGCAGTCTACCTCAAATTGTTTCACACAGTTTAGTTTCGGACGATCTGCTATCTTAATTTGTAACACGATTTTCAGTTAATGACAATTTTCTATCTCAGTCTGTGACACAATTTTCGGTTATTAACAGTTTTCTACCTCAAGTTGTGACACAAGTTTCAGTTACTGTTGTTTTTTATACTAAATTATTATCATTGTTGTTGTTGTTGTTGTTTTAATTAAGCACAAAGCTACACAACGGGTATCGAAACCCAGTTTTTAGCGTTGTAAGTCCGCAGACATACCGCTGAACCACTGGGGGGCACTTCAGTTACTAACAGTTGTCTAAATCAATTTATGACGCAAGTGCCAGTTGTTATTGACTATTGCTTCAACATTTACATTATTGTTTCATGTATATTTTTAAAATATGCTTCGAGAGAAGGCCAAATTTATTCTTAAACCTGTATACGTTAATACCAAGAACATCCACTGCACAGGTGTGGTAAATATCAGAGATGGCAGAGAAATGCTAATCGAGAAACAGAATAATTCACGTCGTCGAAATTTTCCCCCTAGGTGCATAGTTCTATCTCTCTGTAAATTTATTGTGATGCTTTGGGCTACACTTTGAACTCATATACTATCTGTGACATTTGCCTGGTTGATCCTTAACTGAAACTTTATTTGCGCAGTGACGTGTTACATTAAAGTAATATTCACGCATGCTCAGAGACAACTAATTGAAACATATTCTACGTCATCGATAGTAATACCATTGAATGCGTAGTTTATAACTGTAGTTTTCAAGTGATTAAAGGGCTGTTTAAAAGTCACTTTTAGACAACAAATAATCAGTCGTTTTATGTGAAATTCTAAATGACCAATGATCATTCGCCTCTTTTCTTTCTTCTAACAAGCTGACCTGACTATAAACACTTCCGTGTTTTACTACAGTAAGAGCGCAGTGTTCATTTATAAGACCTTAACATACACCATAACTGATATATACAAATAAAACCTTCAGCTGCAAGTTGACCAACCGCAATAAGTACTAAAAGTGAAATAAAAACATCCCTCAGTACAAGTTCTCGAGCGGCACGTGAATCACGGTGCAGAGCTGTTTCGAAGAACTCTTAATTAGTATGACGCCCAGAGAAACTAATGATATCTCGATACATAGAGCCTTATGACGTAATGACATCCCACGTGGAGAGATAACTCCTCCTACTGTAGTGAAAAAATAAATAAAATTCATCCCATATCTTCGATTTGGCATAAAATATGAACGTGCAGATTGATGGGATGAGAGGTTCCACCTAGACAGTGCCCACCCACCCAAGGGCTGTACTTTTTCCACTGCTTCAAATTATACTAAAGTTATGTATTTCTATAGGGGAAACCTATACTGTTATAAAACCTATATAAACATTATTAAGTGTTGTGCAGGAAAGGCAACATATATTACATTATTATAATATATCATTTGGTGATTCATTTATACTAGGAAACTTCCATTCGTATTGTTTTAACTCTTTCATAACATCTAACCCAAATGGAAAAAATAAAAGACGTGAATTTTGATAGATATATATATGTGAAACGCCCAGGCGTATGAAGCCCCTGAGACAGTACACAAAAACTATAAATTATTAGCTCTCCATGGAAATTTAGGATTACTTAAGTTTTGGGTGAATTCATTTAATCAAATTAAAAAAAACACGTGTTTATTAGTGTCCCATGGAATTCTAGACTAAATTACGTATTGGGCGAATCAGTTTGATCAAATTAAAAATATGCAAAGATATATTTAGTGTCCCACGGAATTCTATATTTAATTACGTTTTGGGTGAATAAGTTTGATCAAATTAAAAATATGCAAAGATATATTTAGTGTCCCACGGAATTCTATATTTAATTGTTTTATTCTCTGCATTATTTTTGATGCGAATTAATATTATTAATACGTATAAACTCGTACATAGTTTTAATAACGTATCATAAGAATCCGTTTTGATCCATCAGCACACACGTACAGACACAAGTTCTGCTGGTTATATACATATGGAGACTTGTTGTATACCGGAAACATTTTATGCGGTGGTGTAGGGTCAAGGGGTAAAAACGAACAGGACACTTCTTTAGTAACGATAATAAATTAAGTGGATAATTAAACATCATTATCCTCGCACTCATTAATTCTAATTATCTGCGACTGCGTAAGAGAGCAGTTTATGTAAGCACTGACGTCTATTTCAACGCTTTATCAAAAAAAATTTTAACCGAATGCGAAAAAACTGTTGGGAACGTATGTTACTCTTTGACTGACTGATGAAATTTAAAAAATATTCGATTATTAGTGTCCTTTAAAAGGCTGTAAAATATCATACGTTGATTAATGTTCACAGAAATGCTGTCGATATCGCGTGTAATTCTACAAGTATTTGCTTGCCCGTTGTTGAAATACATGATGGACCGTTTTATGTTCATTGAAGGTATCGAAACCTGATTTTCGAGTCATACTTACAGCAAGACCGCCTAAGATCTTCTAGAGGTAACAAGGTTTCTTCTCCTCTCAAACACCTGCACGTGACAATTACGAGCCTTTTACACACGTAGCAGATGTAACCTATGAGAAGATGGGAAAAGGACGTGCTCTCCAATTTTTACTTAATAGCGAAATGACCCTTTGAACGGACTGGTTGGATACTCTCCTGTAAAATCACTTTTCAGTGACCTCTAAGCTAGAGGTCAAATGTAAGAATCGGTGTGTGTAAAGTGTAAAACCGTTCATGATCTGAGGCACGTATGAAACTAGATAAGCTGGTCTTCGGTTTACAGAAGGGAAACCCAAACAGCTGACATCATCAGTATGCCATATGCAACAACAGAGGTGTTGAAATGACAAAGTCACAGAAGTGTAACGTTTTAACACGTCACATTTCTCCCGTAACTACACGAATATATACAATAATACTGTGTTCCGGGCCTGGCATGGACTGATGGCTAGGACGTTCGTTATACGGGTTCGAATCCCATCTTTAGACACGCTCTCCTTTTCAGCTTCGAGGCCGTAATAACGTGACGGCAAATTCCACTCTTTGTTGGTATAGAGTCGCCCAAGGGTTGATTATTTCCTTTCTCTCTAGTTTATAACTGTTGAAGTACGGACGGTTAGCCCAGATAGCCCTCACGCAGCTTTGTGCGAAATTCAACAATAAAACAAACAATGTCGTTTGTTAGGTTGGAAGGTTGACAACAGAAACCAGTACAAACATGAACGCCTACGTCCTATATCAGACCTGATGTGGGTTACCGGAATCCGGAGTGTATAAATAACATCCTTTGCGGTTCATCTGTGGAAGTTTGACTATTTTTAGGTTCGTACTATCGCTAACGTCATGCTACAGAGATAAAAGAAACGATTGGTTTACGAGCAGGTTGTTATGGGTAATTTAATCCCCTCGTAGTAAGAACAGGCATCAGCGAAGATTGTTGTTATTATAATAATAACATACACTCACTTCAGTAAAAACTAAAATGATACCTAAAGTTAATTACGAGGTTCACCACCCCCTCAAATTTATTCATCATCAAACGTCTTGCTTTATGGGAAATTCTTATTTATTTATTGTTGTTTTGAATTAAGCACAAAGCTACACAATGGGCTATCTGTGCTTTATTTATTTATTATAACACTAAAATATTCATACTGACTTCTACATGATGACCGACCCACACACGTTTCGTCCAACAGAAAAGAGTATTGTTTATTTGTTTGTTTTTAATTTCGCGTAAAGCTACGCGAAGGATATCTGCGCTAGCCATCCTTAATTTAACAGTGTAAGACCTAGAGAGAAGGCAACTCTTGGGCTACTCTTTTATCAACGTATAGTGGGATTGACCGTCACATTACAACGTCCCTACGGCTAAAAGGGCGAGCATCTGTGGTGTGGCGGGGATTCGAACTCGCGACTCTCAGATTACGAGTCGAATGCCCTAATCACCTGGCCATGGCGGGCCCAAAAACAAAATAAACAATCACGTGCTACATTTAAACCAATTGGAATTGTAGCAGAAATATTTTGCATCTAGTGTCTTTGATAAGAAAGAATATTAAAATATTATAAAACTATGTATTTAGGTCACTAATTATACTTTTATTCGCATTTCCATTTTATTAATCACAAATATTTTAATTACCTAGATAGAAAACGATGTGCATTTTTCTTTTGTTTCGGTTACGAATGTTTTCTTTGTCAAGAATATTAAAAACTAGCTTTATTTAGTTTGTAATTCGTAACATGGAAACTAAATAATAACAATATTTGGGCGGGCTAACATGCACTTTAACGACAGTAGCAAGTGCTAAGCCTATTTCTCATACAGTACACCCTTAAAGAACATTTTGCCACATGCTACGTGGGTGTTCATTTAGTAAAATAAAAAGCGAGATACACCTACAATTAAATGCTCATTCATCACTTAACTCACAATTTCTCCGAACTGTGAATTATGTACATTTTTGACAGGAACTACTATTTCAAGTGGAAAGTCCCGGATGTTTCTAAAGTAATTTTTCGCAGTTTTCTCAGATGTAATGTTGTAATATTCAATTGACTCTTTTACATACGCGTGCACATTTAAGATCACATTTTAAGAATAACTGTTACCAGACTTAATGGTAATTATGGCACATGTGACACATATTAGTCATTTAATTAAATTTAAACTGTCGGAAATAATGTTTCAACCATTTTGATCAGCTAAAAATGTCGAGCATGACACGTGTCAGCCATTTTGTTGAAATCACCAGTAACTTAGAAAACAATATAGAAAATCATGTGCAACAAACTGAATTAATGTCGTAACACAGAGAACTGAAATATTAATTAACAGACTGCGCTAGATCATCAATGGGATATATTTGTTGTTAGTGACATGTTCGACCGTAATCCTAATAATAATATCGGAAGAAATTTAATCACCGTGAGAAACGGAGGCCAGTCATAAATATTTGTAGCAATTTAAAAGAAATTAGATGTTATACCCAATAGAAATAACTAACTATGAAGAAAACAAAATTTACAGCTGATGCCAAAACTGTTTCTAGTTTGCAAACACTCGATTCACATAAAAGACAAAAAAAGAGAAAAATCAAACAGTATTCTCCATTATTTATAGAGATTTAAACTTCTTTCCTTGGTTTGTTTCGGAACTTTTGCGCAAAAAGGGATATTTGCAAATATAGGCCATAGTTTTTAACTGATAGGCTAGAATCTGTTCGTTTTGAATGTCGTGCAAAGCTACACGAGGGCTGTCTTCGCTAGGCATCCCTAATTTAGCAATGTAAGAGTAGATGACCACCCACTTTTACCAACGAATAGTGGGACTATCCATAACATTATAAAGAGCGAACATGTTTGGTTTGACAGGGATTCAAATATTAAATGAATTTAATATTTAACGTAACAAAGTATAAACTTGGCTACTCAGATACTGATTCTGTTTTGGATATATATACATGTGTGTGTGTGTGTGTGTACTTCAAATCTTTGCAAACTTGCAGAATGGATGCTCATGTCTGGAAGCCTTATAGAAACGTATTTTGTTAACATAACAAAATGTTTAGGGATAACAAGGGAGCTATTAGTACATGTAGACTGTCCCATCCTCTGAGCCAAACTATTATTAACATCAACGAGAATGCGGGTAGGAAACACCACGAAAATTCCCCGAATTTTGGACGCATGAATTACAAAGGAGGCATGTATGGATTGCAAAGGAGGGATGCATGAAATACAAAGAAAGCATACATGAATTACAAAGGAGGGATGTATGAATTGCAAAGGAGGGATGCGTGAAGTACAAAGTTCCCTTTCGTCAAACACATTATGGGGCTTTGTAACTCTCTCATCCACCCAAGTCCTCGTGTGTTTAAGTTCATTGCAGTTCAATTTCACTGATGCAGAAAAACTGCTCTATACTTTTGTACCAAAACAAGACGATTCAATAAATCATTATAAAAAACCTTAATGCCTTATTACACACACCCAGAAATGGACCTTGCCCTAAATAGTTTACACCTGATAAGTATAACCAAAAAGCTGATTGCATTCAACCAAAGTTATTTCACCTAACACTTGAATCTTAATTAAGGTGTGTTTTATGTCCTATTGCTTTATCTAAAACACTTTCCTATCAGAATAAGGGATAGTCATGCGAGTATCTGATCAGTTTATACAGATGGATATTTGTCTCTTTTCTCAAATGTAAGGTGTGTATGTGTGTGTGTGATGCAAGAAAAAAGTGTATCCGGTTTCTTCCAAAAATAGCATGAATATGTGGATTGCATCCTCTACTGACATATCCGGCAATATTTCACAAACAATTCAACTGCATACATTAGATATTATGTGAGGATTTAAGCGACAGTAAACATTGCCACGCTCTGACACGATATATGTTTATGACAGCAAAATTTATTATATGTATTTATTGCATATCGAAATGCTTCTCTTATGACTAATTTTGTATGTCAATACGCAGCACGCCCAGTAGTCTGATAGACAGTAGTGTTAACTTGCAAATTTGTGTTTCAAAATTGCCCTTTTGGGTTGAAAGCCCACATTAGGCTTAAGGGAACACGGGGGATGCGCCAGTAACAACCTACTTTTTACGTCACGGCGACAAAATGAATGAAATAACCTCCGCATGCGTCATAGACAGGATCAACTGACGTTATGTTTTTACCTCTCTTTCTTTTACGCCCCCTGCTATTACAGTGGTATGTCTTCGGATTTACAAGGCTAAAATCAGGGGTTCGATTCCCCGCGATGGGCTCAGCGGACAGCTCGATATGGCTTTGCTATATAAAAAAAACAACCACACTCTTTCTTTGATAGAAAATGTCTCGTCGGCAAAAACCTAGCACTAGTAAAAATAAATTATTATAATTTACTTTACAGAATAATCTATGAAAACATGTAGAAGGTTCAACCTAAAGTCTTCAGGTCACATACTTATAATCGTGGTTTCTTCTATCTGTCAATCAGTTTATCTGTTTACCAATTTATTTGTTTTTCGCTACGTAATATATAATATACGCTAATATACGCTTGTATTGTATGATTTTGATTGTATTTGTTTGTCTGTCTATCTATCTATTTGATTATCTGTTTGTGTTATATCTGCCTATCTGTTGTCACCTGATCACCTTCCATCTATCTATTTATTTATAGCCACTTATTTTTAGCTATCTGTATTTTTTACCTTCTATCTCTCTATATGTATTTAACGGTATCTGTCTGTATGTGTATCTATTTACCTAACTGTTCAATTTTATATATGATGTTTTTCGAATGCAGTTAAATTTTTCAAAAATGAACGTTATATAGAATAGTTGGATAAATATAACAGGTTAAACTGTCTGTATTACATAACTAATTTCGATACGAACCGGATTATTCTGAGATATTACCTTATGGTTCCATTTCAGGCGGTGTGTATCACAGCAAAAACCGGAAGTGATGTATTAGATTTCTGACCGATATTGTCTGCTCAAAACTACTCGAGGGCTATCTGCGCTAGCCGTTCTTAATTTAACAGTGAAAGACTAGAGTAAAGGCAGGTTGTTAACCCCCCGCCAACTTTTGGGCCACACCTAACCAACAAATAGTGGGTTTAATTGTCACGTTATAACGCCCCCACTGCTGAAAGGATGAGCATGCTTGGTGACGGGATTCGATCCTACGACCCTCAGATTACGAGTTGAGTGTCCAAACTGTACAAGCCTCAAAAGTTCAGATAATTTCAATAACTTTTGAACAGAATTTGTCATCACTTCATGTAAATAATTGTTTACGAGATGTTTTTTTAGTTCCTACTGCCTACTTGTAACAGTTTCTAACATATGTTTTTATGATGGTTAACTTGCACTCCCTTTGTTAAACTTTGTAATAAAAATGTAATACATACGACTACTGACTGTATGTTTTTCCGTAAATAGCCGTGATATTTTTTATTTTTAAATTGTGGTGAAAGGTATTTGATGAAAAACCTTTAGCTACGTGTCAGAGAGCTGTTGTACATAGTTTCGACAATGTATATTTAAGAGGTCAGCTAACATGCTTCCAGGTTAATGCATGTTCCAGTTACTCGTAACTTCCTTCAGGGGTTTACCGCCAACTGCCAATTTTCATCACAGCTCTTCCAAGTTAAGATGTGCTCACGGACTTATTGACAAAAAAAAATGGACACTTTTCAAGCACAATAAAATAGGATTTATTGTTATTGTTTTAAGGCGGGACGGAGGTTTGGGGGACTATAAGCAAATACATCTTCTTTTATTCCAATACAATTGGTTTTCCGATCGCTTTTGTAATATAAAACTAAACTGAATTATTGCGTATTAACGCTTGATAGAATAGCACAGTTATTGTTATTATCTTCTTTACAGACAGTCCTCCCCATGGCTCAGCGGTATGTCTGCGGTCTTACAACGCTAAAAACCGCGTTTCGATACCTGTAGTGGGCAGAGCACCGATAGCCCATTGTGTAGCTTTGTGCTTAATTCAAAACAACAACAACTTTTCAGACCTACAAGTCCCTGTATGGCATTAACTTTAAAAATAAAATATATTTTATGTTTAATAACTCGCAATGAACAAGGCGTGAAATCAGGTTATCGCAGTTTTTATGGCTGAGAAAGGAACTTTTTGGGGAACAAGAGCAGGGGCTCGAGCCTCCTGTGTACATCGTTGTTCTCTTAAAGTTTAGAACAATGAAGGTTCTGTCTTGTTTCGCTCCACGCATGCGTGTTTATGATGAAAGTGATGAGATTTTGTTGGACATTAGGATTAATATCTCGAGGGCTATCTGCGCTAGCCGTACTTAATTTAACAGTGAAAGACTAAAGTAAAGGCAGGTTGTCAATACCCCCGCCAACTTGTAATCTTAAAGAGTGAATGTATTATGTACTTTACGACCCACGCATGCGCATTATAACACATCGAAATAAAGATCTGGTATGGATATTTAGATATTTCAATATGGTTTAGCATCATGTAGTAATTTTTAATAATGTGATTGATTGTGAGAGAGCCGTGATAAGATACAGGTATGGGCTGTGATACATATACAGATTTTTATGTGTCCAGAGGAAACAAGCTTGTAATTCTATACAGTTTCACTGTCATTCGTGAAATTCATATCTGTTCTCTGTAGTGTCGCAATATTACCGTCAACACTTTTTACTGTCTCATTACGCACCCAAATCTCTTCCAGATGTATAATTCAGTAACCCAACGGGTCAAATTTGGTTTCGTCTACCACTTGTGGGGTACGTTAACATTTTGAATAAACAATAGCTAATTCTGCCAACGCACAGTCGTATAACCCAAGCTTTTTTTTTTCAATGGGGCGGGGTGGATATTTGTTGACATACTTACGACATTTTTAACAACTCAAGTAAATTAACAAGGCTTTAAATAGTCTTATCTTCCTCGTTTTGTTTGATGCGTCAAAAATGCCTAAACCAGCAATTAATGAAAACTTTGTTTTGCGTTTTACTTCAAAACCATGCTATTCTATCTTGATGCTATTGAAATGGTTGATTCTATAGACACAGTCAAATATTGCTCGTCTTGTATATTCTAGATTCTATTGATACGATTTTTAAATAGCGCACATCTTCCCTGCCGGTAGTTGTACGTGTTAATAAACCAAGTTTTCCTATTTTAAGAGGCTCACAGATAAAGAAAAACGACCTTCTGCGGCACGTAGAAAAGAAGCACTTTGTACCAGTTGAGTGATTCACACAATGATTTGGGGAGTAACAAATATTAGTTCATGGACGTTGTATTCCGTCTTTAAGTGATTTGGCGTAGCTGTTCTATTTGAGCCGAAAATATAGCCTTTAGGGGCGACTACTATTTTACTACCCTGTTGTAAACGAGGACTAAACGCAAAAGAATACTAACAATAATAAAGACAAAAACTGGATCCAAGAAACTACATTAACAACAGTGTATAATGAAATAACCTTAGGGATGAATAGTCGTCACATTTCTCAAAGTAATAAACAAATATAATATACCAGCATTAGAACACACATTCGAAAGAGGTAATTTTCCGGGATTATAATAGTAGTAAAATTCTTCAAGGGTTCGAGTAAGAAAAAAGTTTAACGTGTTATTCAACGGTGATGTCAAACGGGACGGTTACCCAAAGAATTTCTCATGAAATTAGAGACTTTCCAAAAAAAAGCAAGGTCTACTAAGATCAAATGAAGTTTACTGTGTACGTCGAGAGGGGGACAAGTTTCCGGTGAAAACAAAATGAGAGATACTTAAACCTGCTTGTTATTGAAGATTGATATGGCCATTTCGACAAATCAATCAAATAAATACAGTCTCCAACTTGAGACACTTAATGTACCCCCTTCATCTGGAGCAGTCTCCAACTTGAGAGACTAAATGTACCCCCTTCATCTGGAGATAAATATGGGATAAATTAAACAAGCGAGTTTCTGCGGCAACGGGACGAGAACCATGAAACTTTGGATTCGCAATGTAAACCTTTAAATATTTTCTCTTGCACTATAGGTTGAGTGTTTTACATTTTATTGGGTTTAGAACTTAATATGCTGAAGGTGTAAGGTTAAGACTAAAAATGAATGTTGATATACAGCCCTTTTAAAACATTTATAACAGCATATTATTGTGTGTGGCACTAGTTGATACTAATATGTACAAAGTAGGAATTATGTTTTTACAACTGAGAAATGTGTAAAAGTTTGAAATTGTATCTATACGACTGATAGGTGAACTGAACATCGTGTGTTTGTTTACCTTTCTTTAGTGTCTTTGATATGAGGGTGCAGCGCGATATTAAAAGTTTTAAACATTTTCTCTGGTCATTTACTTATAACTGAAATTTCGGATATAAAACTTTGATTAAGTGTTAATAATATCTAAATAGAATAATTTAAAGTCATCCAATTCTAAGTCAGAAATCCCCAATCTCGATTTTATCCTGTCTTCACATACAATACGGGGACAAGAGATATTTGAACTTGCTGGTTTTGATGGTTTATTTACTTTTAAGCACAAAGCTACGCAATGGGCTATCTGTGCTCTGCCAACTTTGAGCATCAAGGCCTGATTTTTAGCATTAGAAGACCTCAGATTCATCGTTGAGATACTGGAGGAGGGCAGAATTTTGGGAATTGGATAATAAACAGATAAGAACTTCCTTAATGTGAAGATAAAACTTTTCATCCTATATAAAAAACGTAATTTTTATTTCTTTGTTACTTATTTATAACAGTTTGAAAACAGCAAATTACTGAAATTTTGTTGTTATTATTGTAAAAGTTAATAACACTTCCGACTTTCTAGAACAATGCAAGTCATAAGTAACTTCTAGTAGAGTCCCGGCATGACCAAGCGTGTTAAGGCGTGCGACTCGTAATCTGAGGGTGGCGGGTTCGCATCCCGGTCGCGCCAAACATGCTCACCCTTTCAGCCGTGGGAGCGTTATAATGTGACGGTCAATCCCACTATTCGTTGGTAAAAGAGTAGCTAAAGAGTTGGCGGTGGGTGGTGATGACTAGCTGCCTTCCCTCTAGTCTTACACTGCAAAATTAGGGACGGCTAGCACGGATAGCCCTCATGTAGCTTTGCCCGAAATTTCAAACAAACTTCTAGTAGATGGAGTTGTCTTCTATTTCTGTTAGTCTAACTATTACCGTAAATTTTTAAACTTTCAGCTATTTCACCGGTTGTCACGACCCTTATTTGGTAATCAGTCCTTTATCTGATCCAACTATGTCAAGGTTTTTGTGTGCTACATGAAGATAGCTGTATTTAATCTTTTCTTTTGTTTTGTTCAAGTAATTAATTTCGTAGTTTTCCTCTCTGATATTGTAAAATTAATTTACTCCTTTTATATAGTGAACTTGGAACGCTCCTGCAGGAATTTAGAAATTTATCAGGACTCCCCATCTTTTAAAAATAGCACTGAGTTAATTTTATAAATAAGATATGCCAAAGTAAACTCTATATTATAATAAGATTAATTTTAACGTTAAATGATACTTCACTAAAATTTGATGCAACAAATTAGGCCTATGATAATTCAAAAATGTTCATTATTAGGCCTACATTTGACAGCTACTATTTGGAAAACGTGCATATTTGTTGGTAAGAAACAGATAAAAAAAACAAATGACGTGGCTGTGCAAATCCACAAAAACTGGCACAACATTAAACCGAAACCTCTATTACTGGGACATTTGAGACAAATAATGTAATGAAAGAGAAATACCGACGAATTTCAAGTCATGTGGTTTTTACATATATAGCGTGTAGAATAAGATGACGTTTATTAAATTTGTGGTAACTTATGCAGGGATATTACTTTACTAGTCATAAAATAGAAAAGTCTTAGAAGACAGAAAGACCACAGTTTTACAAAGCGTTAGCCTTAAATAAGAGTCATGCCATTGCAAACTAAAACCAGTAATATACATATAATAATATTAATGATTTTCCGCGACAGTAACAAAAACATAATTACTCTAAAAAGATAATTACTATAATACAAATTTCACTACTTCACGTAATAGTTCCTCCAATAGTTCAATACGGTGAGACAAGCTTGGTAACCAAATGACTCAAACGTTTTAGTAAATAATGTCGAAGGACGTTACTCATCACAAAACTCAAAACGTTGCCCTAAAAAGGCAGCTGTGTGTTGACGACGACAGACGAAACTAAAAACTTTTATTATTAAAACTTTCAACCTTTAACATCTGGAAATGCTACATTTTACTTTGTAATACAGAATAATTTGTATCGCACCAGCTTTAACAGTTTAACATTTCTTGAAGGTAGAAATGACTGTTGTCTTTCTTGGAAATTGGACTTCCATATTGTAGAGTATAAAGTTAAGCCTCGCAACCTTCTTTACGTTTTTGACTTCGAAAGCTTATAATTTACAGAAGATATTCAATATAAGCATTTTTTCTTTGACTTTAAAACTAACATTTTTCAGAAGTTAAAGATCGTCACACCTATGGCCCCAAACGTGGAACATTTCTAGAAGATGTTAAATATAATAACTATTTTAAGTCTTTAAACTCTGAAATATGAAGGTATTAAATAAAATTATATTATTTGCAACGAAAGCTCATTAAAAACACAAAATGAATAAGTGGGTTATAGCGGGTGCGATTTTTTTTTATTGCTGAGACATTATGCATTTGTTGCTTTTATTAAATATAACCTACATCATGAACTGTTCAGTTTATTTCCATATTACCCTGTTCAAACTACATTTTCATGAGGCTTCGTATATATCCTCTTCAGGTCATGATTAAGCCTACTGAGTGTCTGGGGACTAATTAATTTTTAGGGGCTTATTAATGGAATCGTAAGTATATTTTATGTTAATAGCGGTGAAGCCCTGAAGTTTCACCCCTTGTATTAACTCGCACCAAGATTTTTGATAGAGAGTGTTTGTTTTTTTCGTTAATAAATAGAAATATACAAAATGAGCTATCTGTGCTGTGCTCACCACAGGTATGAGCAGAACAAGGTTTTGACCGTTATGGGCCTTTAGATTTATTTCCGGGCCACTGGGATGGGAGGCTGTTATAGAGTACAGAAGTTATTGGTACACACGCCGCTTACGATTTCTCGAGCAAAGGAAATCACAAAATTGTGGTGGTACACGTTTGACTCTGTCATAAAGCATGTGGCCGACAAACCACCGGGTGTAACGCTGAGATCTGAAGGATTAGAAAATACAAAAATTATACCTTACTAACGCTAACTGGACTGTCACAGACAAGCCTACGCTTCTGAAGGTATGTAAGTCAAAACAGGGACATGGCTAATAAGGCTTGGTTACATTTCCGGTGTAATGTTTCTTCTATATCTTGTAAATACGTGAAGCTTTGTCTTTCAAAATAGTTGAAAACCAGAGGAAAACTGATAAATAGATAGAAGTATGTAATTTATTTTTTCTATAACTAACAACAACAATTATACATCACACCTGTGCGTAGTTTTATTTTCCGTCAGCAGCCAGGTGTGTGTATGTGTGTGTGTGGTGGAGAGGCATATCCCACGCGCGCTTTCTGTTCCTACTACGCCTATGTAGGAATAACCACTGTTAAGTTTGTATTTGATCACTCTGTCACACGTTTTTTTTTGTTTTCAGTTTAAAGCTACATAGTTGGTTAGCTGTGCTTTGTCTACCACGAGGAATCGAACCACGGATTTTAGCGTTGTAAGTCCATAAACTTACCGCTTACCTACTTGCAATGTTAGCTGTTGAAGCAAAGCAATCTAGTTCATCGGTCATTCAATATTTCGTACAAATTATTTTAATGTTGCAACTGAGCTACGATGTCCATTGGAATATCAGAAAACTTATTAAAACCTCTCTGTATATCCAAACTGACCACTAACTACACTGGTTAATGTCACAACAAAGGTCTGTATTTACATAAGGAGTGTTAAGTTTTTTTATTCATGTCTGTAACATTATTAAATATTATAATCGCATCACAACATATATGGCTACTAACTGTGGCAAAAATAAAAAACTGCTCAATGTTTCGTTTTTATAACTTCATCAGAAGTGATATTTAATCGACGTTCCGTTATTGAAACTTCACTAAAAGAAGCTTTGTACTAACATTTCATTTTCTAATTTCATGGGAAGAGACCTTGTACTCAACGTTTCAACTTTAAAAAGAAGCGACCTTCTAATTTAATGTACCATCCAAAGCGAAAGGATACACTTAAAGAAAACAGTACCACAAAACTGGGAAATCCCTTTTTCAATATAATCCAAGACGGATTTCAACAAGTTAAAAAAACGAAAATTATCGACAACGATGATTTGTTTCGGAAAACTCTAGTATACCAATAAATAAGGACTAGATTGATTTTTCTTTATATATAATTGTTAAAATACTTGCTTTGCAACTTATCACTTCAGTAAAGTGCAAAAACATATGGACGCAGACGAACTACAAACACAGGAACTTGTCCTTTTCTGCCTTAGTAAAAAAAAACCTAATGGCAGCTTTAGAAACCTCGAGTGATTGGCATGGTTTGTTTTCAACTTCGCATAAAACTACACGATGGTTATCTGCACTAGCTGTCCATAATTTTACAGTGTAAGACTAGATGGAAGGCAGCTAGTCATCACCACCCACCGCTAATTCCTAGGCTGCTCTTTTCAGCAACGAATAGTGGGATTGACCATAATATTATAACGCCTCCACAGCTGAAAGGACGAGCACAATTTAAGTGACGGGGATTCGAACCAGTGCCCTCACATTACGAGTCGAGTTCCATAACTACTTGGCCATGCTGGTTGTAACACAACCTCGAGTGAAACAATAATAAAAAAAACTGTGAAAACAGTATATGCACGTGACTGAACACTAATAAATTATTTGTTGTTAAGAACCGTGATAAAGAAAATAACTTTATTAATAATAAACTTTACTTCTGATGTTTCTAGCTCAAAAACATAAAAACCTGCTGGTGTTATACATATCACCAATACACCGCGAAGGATAAAAATAAAAGTATATAATAATAAAACCTAAGACCTTTACGAACTTAAACATTCCTTTCAAGCATGACTGTGATAATCCCTGAAGAAAGAGTGGTCAATTTTCTATTGACTTGTACGTCATACTGTATTCAACAGGGTAATATTACACACAAATATGCTCGCCCTTTCAGCCGTGGGAATGTTATAATGTGACGGTCAATCCCACTATTCGTTGGTAAAAAATAGCCCAAGGGTTGGCGGTTGGTTGTAATGACTAGCTGCCTTCCCTCTAGTCTTACACTGCTAAATTAGGGACGGCTAGCGCAGATAGCCCTCGAATAGCTTTGCGCGAAATTCAAATAACTAACCTTTGAGTCCTATATGTTAACCACTAGGCCACGCATAACCCTGTTCTTTTCAACCATGAATTCGTAGGTTAGGTTTTATTATAAACGAAGTAATGTAGTAATTTGTACAGAATGTCACTGCACTGAATGAAACGACAGTGACGTTTCTTTTTGATGGTGTTTTTTTTCTGTTTAATATTTCTGTTGAAGAGATTCAAACCCTTTAAAATACCAGAAATGCATCAGAACTGTGAACGAACTCGATTCTTTATAAAAATGGGTAGCAACCGTGAAGTTCGTTTCCTTTTTGTAAGATGAACGAGGCAGAAATACGCGGTTTGATCCAAACAAAAATGTCACGCGCGGACAAGTATCACGTGAGTTGGCTAGTCACGTACAGAATACCTGGAAGTGGCGATGAGTGTACAAGTGACCTGAACACATCATAAGGTCGCCCTACATATGGATGCACTTGGCTTACTCAACCGATCGTTAATAACGATCGAAACCGACGCAAGTTTCGCAAAATTGGAATATCCTCGTCAAATTCGTTTTTTACATTGGACTAATTTAATTCACATGTGTATCGGTAACGTTTCCACATTAATATACCGTCGGGTAAGATTGTCTTCACATATAATAAAAGTACTTATAACACAAAAGCGATGAGACGGGGGCCTAGTCCCCCACCGCAGCACTTCAGTATCACTTTGTAAATATATTATCGTGCTACCATTAAGTGTTAATTTGTTTGTTTGAATTTCGCGCAAAGCTACACCTGGGCTATTTGCCCTGATTTAGCAGTGTAAGACTACAGGGAAGGCAGCTAGTCATTATCACCCACCGTTAACTCTTGGAGTACTTTTTAACCAACGAATAGTGGGATTGGTTATACCATTATAACGCCTCTACGGCTGAAAGGGCGACCACGTTAGGTGTGACGGAGATTCTAACTCGCAACCCTCAGCTTACTAGTCGAGAGTCTTAACCACCTGGCCATTAAGTATTAAATATTGAAATGTTTACGCCTGTTTGCAATAAGGTTAAGCCACTCATACATTAGCCATAAACATCCCCATCAAAAACATTCCTAGGCTATTGCGCTAACTTTAAAGTAACCAATACAGGAAACTTCACTGTTGTCTGGGGAAGAGGTTTTCACTTACACATGAAGTGAAACTAAATAATACAAACATTTTTAAAAAACTTTTCCAATTAAGATATAAATTATCTACACAAAATCTTATAACTGATTAGGTCTCCATGGTAATTTCATCCCATGATGACCGCTGACGCTAGATCCCTCTTCACAAACCTGTGTCCCTTAACCACTAAATAAGTGACCCCATGAAGCTTATATCAATATTTAATGTTGTGATACATCAATAAACACACAAAGAATTTTTGGAATAACAATATTCGTTCTGTAACAGAATGTCAGGTTGTATATTATTTTATAAAACACATTAGTTACATGTTACACTTAAAATTCATGAACTAATTTGGAATAACCAACCAGATGACAATTAAATATAATACATATAAACAATTTCCTGGATATAACAGGCGAGATGAAATTTTGACCAATTTATTAGAGGTAACATTTTAAAGTAAATATTTTTCAATTTCTTGAGTAAAACAGCCAAAACTATAGATTAATCAATGTGTTGAGTGAAACAGTTAAAACTCTAGACTTACCAATCTGTTAAGTAAACATCTAAGACTCCAGTTAACCCATCTATTCAGTATAACAGCTAAAAGACCAGTTTAACCAATCTGTTCAGTAAGACAGTTGAAATTAAAAGTTTAAACAATCACTTATACACAGGTGTGATATATAACCCCAACCTTCAGTAAGTTTCAACACCAAACTAAAGAAATTTGAAAGAAATTCCAACTGTCTACATGGTTTCTAGATCGATGTCTTACATTTTTAATGAAAGATAGAATGGTTTACCTTGAATTTCCTCATCTATAATCTCACTGTCTTGTGAATTTCTCAATAAAGAATTTTCTTTGCAACACCGTTTTTTGTGTTGTTTTTAAGTACAATTTATATGAGAAAGTAAAGTGAATACAATGCAAGAAACCGTTCGACTGAAATTGCCCAGATCAGCAAGACATGTACAAGATGGGTATGTATATAGCTCTAGAGTGAGTCACGATTTCTACAGGAATGTCCAGAGACTCATCCTTCGAGTCGCTCTGACTAGGAAACCTTAATATAAATACAATCGACCATCAGACTCGTGGTTACAAACGTGAAGTTATACGTCAGTCACATCGCATCAACCGATATTCCACAATCTGGTCAGTCCAGCGATTCTTGGTTCCTCTCAAACCGACAGAGTGACCAACGAATATTTCAAGTAATACGGAGACGGAATCTCGAGAGCATTGTAAAGTAAACTTTTGTTTCCACCAATGTTCAGTCGCAGTATCAGCACGTTCGTTCCAGCTCGGTCTTTTTCGTCGTTCTCAAAGAGATATCTACGATCATCGATTTTATCCTTACTATTCACTTTATACAAAAACTGTAAATGCAGCTCAAAGCGAGAAGAACCACCACTGATGATAAAGGGTAAGTTTAAAAATGTCTCTCTCTGTTAGGATAATATGTGAAGTATCAGTGGGCCACGTGCTCTGTGTCCAGAGATTCCTCGCTCAGAGCTAAAGTCCAACATGCAATAACAACGATTAGTAAATGATTTCAGTTGGAAAGATGGTCCGGTAGAACGTTTAAAGATATATTTTATTCCTTTATGTATAAATCTCAGTACTGTAAGCAGCTGAAGATTGTTGGCTTTAGTTAGTTCATGATGACGAAGTAAAGACGCTATTGTTTTCTTCTCAGTGATGTTTCTTCTACAGTGTAACCCCTCTAAAGCAGCCACCTTCGGGACTGAGACAAACTGGTCTGATTAGAGGGGTTCCACTGTACATAATTAGGGATTATGTAAACAAAAAGGGACTGTGATTGAATGACCACTTTCAGCCCCCCAGTGGCTCAGCGGTATGTCTGCGGACTTACACGCTAAAATCCGGGTTTCGATACCCGTGGTGGGCAGAGCACAGATTGCCCATTGTGTAGCTTTGTGCTTAATTCAAAACAACGACCACTTTCAAGGAGTGATCGAATCTGAGGGGTGACCGCTTAGCCCTCTATAGTTCCATTGTATTATAATTTATGCTATAGTTTCTTTGTGCAGCTGACTACTTTTTGTTCCTAAACATCATTCCGCTTGCACCAGACCGCTTTTGGTTCCTTAGTATAGTTTTCCTTTCTTATGTTTCTTTTAAATTTCGCGCAAAGTTACACGAGGGCTATCTGCGCTAGCCGTCCCTAATTTAGCAGTGTAAGACTAGAGGGAAGGCAGCTAGTCATCACTACCCACCGCCAACTCTTGATATATTCTTTTATTAACGAATAGTGGGATTGACCGCGCATTATAACGCTCCCACGTCTGAAAGGGTGCATATTTGGCGTGACGGGGATTCGAACCCGCGACCCTCGGATTACGGGTCGAGTGCTTTCCTTGCATCTAACCCCATTTTTATGTTTGTTAGTAACTTTTACTCTTATAGCCGTTCTTACTTCGATAGTTCTCTTTCAATAATTTTGTCCTTCAGTGTAAACTCGATAACTTCAAGTTACAGGTGGACACTAAATCTGGTGACATTTCGATCCTTGGTAGAAAGTGAGATTTATAACCAGTGCGAGGTCCGGCGGTCGAGGCGCTCAAGTCATAATCTGAAGGTCATGGGTTCGAATCCCCGTCACACAAAACATGCTCGCCCTTTCAGCCTTGGGGGCGTTATAACGTTACGGTCAATCCCACTATTCGTTGGTAAAAGAGTAGCCCAACAGTTGGTGGTGAGTAGTGACTAGCTGCCTTCCCTCTAGTCTTACACTGCTAAATTAGAGACGGCTAGAGCAGATAGCACTCGTCTAACTTTCCTTGAAATTCAAAAACAGGTAAACAATAAACTGTGTTGATATTTTCCTCTGGGTCATTTTAAGGTTAGTTCAACTTCCTTTCATCTCAAGATAGACTTGAAATTGTAACTCGTGTTTAGTGCGTTTTATACTTAAATAAAAGTATTTACGCTAAATTTCGCGCAAAACTACACGAATGTTACATGCGCGAAGCTGTCCCCGATTTCAAATAGCTAACTAGTCAACCATCACCTACTACCAAACTTTTAGGACGCTTTTATGAGATTGAATAGTAAGATCTTACTGTCAGTCCTATAACGCGCTCACGTTCACGAAAGTGTGGAGCGATAAGTCTTGCGCCGACAGGACTCGAGCTACTGAATTTCAAACCAACTTTTTTCTTTAAAATCCCAGAATTACTTGTGAAAAGTCATCAGTTTTTAAACTCATTTTTCGAAACTGTTTATGCATCGAACTCTGCACGAAATTCAAAAGAAACAAACAATGCATCGAACGGCTTGTGGCTTCCTTGAAGAGAGTGCAGTTAATGACAGGCGAGTTAGAAAATGTTAACAAAATATCAGCATTCAATTCACCATACTTTATTCCTAGTCTCCTATCTATATGTAATGTACACTGACAACCAGTTGGTTTATATGAAAAAAACAAGTTGGTAAGTTCAAGGTTAACCCTGCTGTAAGTCTGAATAAATAGGAGTGACAAGTTTTTAAGGATGGTAGCATTATTATCTGGAAAAAAGTTATTACTCTTTGTAACAACGTTTCTTGTTCCAATCTATTAAATTTGTAACAAGCCTTTTGTTTGAATTTCGCGCAAAGCTACACGAAAGCTATCTGCGTTAGCTGTCCCTAATTTAGCAGTGTAAGAGAACAGGGAAGGCAGCTAGTCATCATCACCCACTGCCAACTCTTTTACCAACGAATAGTGGGATTAACTGAACATTATAACACCCCTATAACTGAAAGGATGAGCATGTTTGGTGTGAGAGGGATTACAACCTTTGATCCTCGGATTACGAGTCGAGTGCCTTAACTACCTGGCTATGCCAGGCCGACTAATTTGGAAACATCTGTCAAGATTCTTAGGAGATCTAACAAAATCCAAATATTCTCCAGGATCTGAAAAAACCCTGATATACACACGTGTCAGCTTTAGTTGTTACTTGTTATTCGGGTCTGGTGTGGCCAGGTAGTTAAGACACTTGACTCCCGCAACACTGAACATGCTTGCCCTTTCAACCGTGGGGTGGTATTAAGTTACAGTCAATCCCACTATTTGTTGGTAAAAGAGTAGGCCAAGAGTTATCAGTGGGTGATGATGACTAGCTGCCTTCCCTCTTGTTTTACACTGTTAAATTAGGGACAGCTAGCATAGACAGCCCTCGTGTAACTTTGTGCAAAATTGAAAGAAACAATGCTTGTTATTTACGCGCAAGGCTACACCAAGAGTTATCTATGCTCTGTTTTCCACGGGATTCGAACCACAAATGTTAGCAACATAAGACCTTAAACTTACCTCTGAACCACAAGTGCACATTTACTCGAGTTCTTACAAAAACTACTAGTTAGATTAAGAAGTACTCCATTAAAATCTTAAAACAATACGATACTAAAACAGTCGATCAGACATGACGGTCTGTCTTTCAATTTTATCAATCGGGACTTCGCTGTTTTCATTTTTTTCGTCCCACTTTGGGTGCTCCCCGCTGGTACAGCAGTATCTCGACAAATTTAGAACGCTAAAATCAGAGGTTCGATTTCCCTCGGTGGGCTCAGCAGATAGCCCGCTGTGGCTTTGCCACAAGAAAAACACACACCAATTTGGGTAAATCTTTTATTTTAAACAAACTGAAAAAGGAATGTTTAATGTATTACTTTGTCGAAAATACAATGATAAGTACTGTAGGCTGAATTTTAATAACTCCATCAAAACCATAATTTCTGAAACATTTTCTAAGAATTCCAGCTTACCATAGATTTTCATTTAAACAGTCACTTAAATAAATTCTCTAACAGTTTATCTATGTTTAATATTTTTGAAAGTTTATTTTGTATATATACACAGTGAATTTTGTACTTCACAATACAAAAAGATAAAAAGACAACATCACCGAATACATGAGATTCATACATTTAGAATTTGTTTCTATTACAATCTTTTCGCCAAGACCGTCTCTGACACAAATGTTTATTACTTGGTGTGAGTGATTTGGTAAATTTTAGTGTTAGCGACCGTATGATAGCTGTACATTGCTTACTCAAGTGCAAGAAGAAGAAAAAAACCGTTAATTTCTACACCAAACCTTAACTCTGCACAAATTTACATGTGTATGCACGAGCCTCCAAAGACAGCCTTGCGAACTCTTTAGAACCCGCTGAAGAAGTGTCCAGAATAGAAGTGTCAATACGTTTTGTCGCTTGATGGCACTGCTAATCCTTATTTTATTTTTCAAACGGTTATTCTTTCTCAAGCTTAATGTTTATTTACCTTATCTTTGCACACTAGCGTCATCTATCTTACTCAAGATGTACGTAAGGCTTATTTAAACAGTTTCTGCACTCATTTGTAAAAGCTGTAGACAAATAAGTCAAGAAAACTGATTTTTTTTTCACGCCCCAGTTGGAATGCTTATATTTTAATATCAATTTATTATGTACCAGCTGAGAAAATAAAGATGGTGTGTTTGATGATCTATAAAGTAAAATCGATTTAATATAGTTAAACTAATCCAAAGCAACACAACAGTATAGATATAAAGTAATATTACATTTCAATGACACGGAACTTTTACTAGCCAATCTCGGCCATTACGCCAGTTACGTTTATTTTAAGTTATTTGTTATTTTGCGCCAAGCTACTCAAGGGCGATTTGCGCTAGCCGTTCCTAATTTAATAGTGTAAGACTAGAGAGAACATCGCCAACTCTTTTATCAACGAATAGTTATATCTGTGGGGTTAGGCTAACCTTCATATTATGAAGCCCTCACGGCTGAAAGAGCGAGCATGTTTGGTGAGACCGGGATTCGAACCTGGGACCCTCGGATTATGAATCGCACGGCTTAACCCTCCTGGACATGCCAGGGGGTTTATTTTAATATTTGCTTTGTGTTTTATTACAAATCATATCTTCTGATACACTGGTCTATCCAATTCTCCGTGTTTTGTCACCAACAACTGTTTAGAAGTAGCACAACACTTAATTATACAAATAGGGTAAATCAAGTTAAGAAGTTTTTCCTTCCACAAATCTGATGTCTCATTCCTTACATTGAAGAACCTGTGTCCTTGTAGTTAATGTGTATTGAGTGTCCACATCTTCCACAGTCGGAAAAACGGATAGTGGATCAGTTACTAATAGTTGCGGTGGAAAACCTAATCAGATAATAACAACTCGTGAACTAGCGGTAGGCGCTGTTTATTAGCTTCCCTTCCTTTTATCAGTTCAAAATTATGGACGGCTATGTGCTGATAGCCCTTTTGAAGTCCTCTGAGAAATTTTGAAACAAACACCACTTAAGTTATCACACACGACATCTATTAAGTGATTGCTCATTCTTATGATACCTGTACCTATATTTCCAAGATTAACCTTTTATCTTCTTATGTACCTGACAGAACAAGATGTTGAGACAACGAATTCCTACGTAGTACAGAAAAAAAAATCAAACTACGAATTTTAGTCTTGTAAGTCAGTAACCTTACCACTAACCTACTGGAGGTAGTGGTGGGCGGGGCTTTACTATTTAAAGGTATGAACATATGGGCATCGTGAGAAAGTTGAGTTTTTTCTTTTATTTTGTGTGAAGAACTACCATAAGTCAAGGTCTTTGTTGGCAGGTTGGTTTAGCGTAAAGCTACAAAATAGGACTGGTTTGGTTTGTTATGAATTTTGCGAAAAGCTACACGAGGGCTATCTACGCTAGCCGTCCCTAATTTAACAATGTAACACTAGAAGAAAGGCAACTAGTCATCACCATCCACCGCCAACTCTTAGACTTCTCACCGATAACTAGTGGGATTGACCGCACATTATAACACCCCATGTCTGATAGGGCGAGCATGTTTAGTGAAAAACTGTCCGTAATCTTGAATTAATGAAACAATGGATATTTCATATCTTGGTTTTAAATATTGAATTCGATGTGATTGTAATTTCCTGTTTAAACTTAGTCACAAATGTTATGCACATAAATGTAATATTTATCTATTTCAACCCTAGCGTCAACACTCCCCCCTCTTATTTCACAAGTCCTCGACCACAAGTCAATTTCAAATCCGGTTTTACCAAATTCATAAGATTGTGAAAGAAAAAACATTAAAATCTTCATAGAATTTTCATGTTTCCCAAACTTACTATTTAGAAACCAAAGTTAATTTAACTATGTGAATAGTTCGTACCACTGCGTCAAATTTCGGTATTAGATAGTAAACCACCTGATTCATGGTTATATTGTCAGTTTTTATAAAAGGTGTGTGTTTTTCTTATAGCTAAGCCTCATTTGACTATCTGATGAGCTCATCGAGTGGAATCGAACCCCTTATTTCAGCGTTGTAAATCCGCAGGCTTACCGCTGTACTAGCGGGGGGCATTTATCAAAGATAAAATTGAAAATATAATCCGTGACGTTGAGGCGTAATATGCTCCTCGATTGGTAGTATCACAATATTACATATGCACCCAAATTAATTTAGCTTACTGAACAGGGGTTTAAAAGAGGTTCTCATATCTCATAAATATTAAATACATGTCACCACTAAAATAGGCCTAACTGTATTACTCTGATTCACTGACCCAAACTTTGCTAGCGGACCTTAAACAGAAGAGGGCGCAGCCAATCAAATGATGTATCAGTCTTCTAAAGAAAGCAAAATGTGTGTTACACTGTTCGAAATGAAGCACAAAACTACCCATTGGGCCATCTGTGTTTTGTCCATCACTGGTGTCAAAACCTGGTTTATAGTGTTGTAGGTGGGCAGACATACTGCTGTGCCTCTGAAGGTGGGGAAGTACCTGTTATACGAAACATTTAAAATGAAACTTTGCGAATGTAGAATTAAATGGTAATTTACCCATGTTTCAATTTTTTTATTTAATTTTTGCATGTGGATTTCTTTATTTACTAAATTTCGCACAAATCTATTCGAGTAATATGTGTGCTTGTCGTCTATAATTATGAACTGTAAAGATAAAATCATCCACCGTCAACTCTTTACAAACGAGTTGTGGAACTGATCGTCACATTATAACACCGTATGGCTGAAAGGGCAAGCATGCGGATTTCGATCGCACTACCTATAAATTGAGTGTTGGTTTCAGATTTCGATTGCACTAATTGAAAATTAAGAGATGAACGTCATCACCGTGAGGTCAAGCCAGCAACATCTCGTAGAACTAATCATGGATTATTTTCGAATAATCATCCTTAATTTTGAAGTGAAAGACTATAGGGAAAAACAGTCAACAACATTCACCGCCAACTCTCGGACTACTTTTGTTTGGTCAGACAAAGATATTCGAGTTTCACATCTGCGGTCCAAAGTTTACAGAATCTTTTTGCAACAAGAGGGCAAGAACCATGGGTTTTCGAATTCACAGGCCAGGCACGTTGACCACTGGGTTTTTTCGAAAGACGTGATTACTAGTTCACGAGTAAGCAGCAAAAACTAACTGACTCTCTTTAGACGCCAGTTTTCGAAATAGGTAGTTGATTCTACCTGTGATCAACAAAATGTGCTATTATAGCGAGAGGGTCAAAATGTTCTGTTATAGCCAGGGGGTCAAAATTATCTATCATCAAGAGAATGTCAAACTGTTCTATTATCACCAGATTGTCAAAATGTTCTATTATCGTCAGAGCATCATAATGTTCTATTACTGTCTTGGGCCTATACGTTCTTTTATCGTAACACCGTTTTGCTGATTTAAAAAAACAAAACAAAAAGCAGCCCTTAAGTCATATAAGTATTTCCTACAGTAGTCTTTACAAAATGTCAATGTATCTGTGACTGCATAATTCGTCATTTATATTTGGAAATGCGATGTGGATTTAGGTTTAAAATCGTTAAGCCTAAAGATGGCGGTATCAAATGTTAACAAAGATACAAGCCAGATAGTAACATGTGTCTCGAGATAAGAAACTAATCACTCTAGCTAACAAGAAACACCGAGATACTCGAACTTTTACCTGTCACATGTAGTCATGGTAATAGACTGTGTAATTTCAAGATGAGGCCTGGTAATTATCATACCAAAGTAAAAGAATATGAAACCTTTGAGACTTTTCTACGTGTATTGGGCGTACGCTATACAAATCAGTGAAAGATAGTTCATTCTTTACCTGCTGTTAAGCACAAAGCTGAGCATTGCTATATCTGTGCTGTGCCCAAGGCCGCTATCAAAACCCGATCTTTAATATTACAAAACATCAGATTCATCGGGAAGCAAATGGTGTCTTAGGTTTCAAAAAAACACATTTTTTTTGTCGTTAAACGAAATGCTAGAGAATGACTTCTATGTGTGTTATATCAAAAGCGGGTGTCGAAATCCGTTATAAGCCCTAAGACTCACCACCAGTTCTTTGAGTAGGTGGGAGGTGGGGGCTAAAAATTACCAAAGGATACAAACCAAACGAGCATAGCAACAATAACTTTTATTTATTATTACGCAGAAAGCTACATAATGGAAAGTCTGCTCTACCAACAGACAGTTAGTTCTGTTATAAGCCACCAGAATGACCGCTGATACACCAAAGCAATCAGCAACAATAAAAAAATAAAAAAATTAAAAATTAATGACAGTCAGGAAAATGTAGCGACTTAAGAGAAACTTACTAGAGTACACGAAACCTGATGTACAACATATCAACCAGTTTCTGGTGAATTCCACACTCATTTACATATTTGTAGGTTCATATTGTACCGTATTCAAACGAAATATGCATTTTCTTAATTATCAACACATTGTGCGATATCTTTTCAAGTGTTAAACATACATTTCGTACACAACAGATATCCGTAACAAACACTTGGTGAGAAAAATTAAAAAACTATGCAGAAAATGTTGTACAAAATCTTTAATAACTTAAAAAATAAATCATTGAAATTGAGCAATACAAATCTATTTACAGTTTGTTACTCACTTAAGACAACAGTTGAAGTTGAACAAATATATAGTTATTGACTTAAGACAATGCTATTTAGATTGAAAAACATATAGCTATTGACTTAAGACAATGCTATTTAGATTGAAAAACATTTACAGTTCGTTAACGACTAAGACAATATTGTTTAGTCTAAACAAAAACACATTTTCAGTTATCATTCGACATAACACAATCACTGATCTAAAGGCAACATTTTGAATAAAACAAAAGTATTATTCCTTTTCTTCCAGTAGTGAAGGTTGGTGATCCTTGCCAAATGAGACCATTTCACAACTTTCATTGTTTTGTCAAAATATTCACTTCTAACACAGATTCCTGGAGTGTTAGGAGTTGACCTTTGAACAATTTATCGTGGTGTAATCTTTGTTGATGATACGCATAGTGTATGATTCAGTGTGGCTTATCAGTATCACCAGCTATCAGATGATTAGTGAAGATCGAATACAATGATAGTGTGTTGCATGGTCAGAAGAGCCCACTTCTTGACCAGATGGTCACCTAATGGGTTCGAAATGTTACTTGTTTTGATGAAATTTCTGTGTTAACGTTACCATTAATCAGAGGCTGTACTCGAGTTCCAGATATATTTGGAATATTTTTTTCCATTTTTGCTGTATTTGCTTTACAACCCAGAAGAAGATACGAGCTAGACTACTATGTGTTGGTTTACTTTAGCAGTTGGCTATCTAGCCATCCTCAGGTATTTTAACCTTTCCAACAAAGGCACGACCTCTTCACTATATAAACACACCGCCATCAACAATGAGATCGTATTTCCATTTGATCAGCGTTCCATAAAACCTTCGCTTCTGTTTAATATTTGAGACTTAAAGTACATTAAAAGATAATCATAAAGTTAACGTTTCTAACACCAGGGTAACGTGATGTGGAGTCAGGGGTGAGCAGGAAATTTTCCATGACCCACGTCCTCAGAGTAACTGTCCATTTCTCAAGCAGAACTGACGCTCGTAAACAGTAAAAACGATGTATAATAAGCTTATTGGATTTCATTTTGGTCTTTGACAGAAAAAAAAATTATGATAAGTCGAGCTGCACAAGCGCAGTCTTATTACTACAAGCAACTGTCATAACCTCAAAATACTTTGACTGTTTTACCTCTCTCTCTACACACACACACACACACACGTATGTATACAAGCACCCTAAAAGGGTTCAGTTTCGATTTTACGACAGCCATAATGAACACTTTTCTGAGGTTCATTTTGCTCATTAGTTATCCATTAAGTCTTGAATAGAAACTGAGAAAACTTCCCCTTATAAGCAATACCATGGCGATTCACGTTAATCTGTGGAACGTCGAAGTTCTACTGATAGTTGGTCAGTACTTGTTTTAGTGCTAATAATAAAAGACGTACACTTTCACAAAACTGAAAGACTAACCTAAGTGAATTTTGAAAAACATGTCCTTTTTTGCGAATCCTGTTTCTTCTAACTCCAGTGAAAATAACACTCATTATTTTCCAGAACAACATCTTCAAAACCACTCCTTAGTGACCTGGTCTGACATTCAGTAGTGTGGATATTCTCCTTGATATGTCTTTTCTCCTGAAACCTCTCAAACAGAATTTTTATCCTCCAAAATAATTTAGGTAAAGCCTTTATTGCTTCTATGTAAGTTACGTGGTCTGCATGGTTTGTTTCATGCTAAGCTTATCTCTTGAATTTGTTTAGCTCTGGTTGTTGTGTATAGGGGTCTTGCAATAACCTCAAAAGGTCACGTGGTTATAGTTTATTTCGCCATATTGGACGTCAAGTGTTTATGTTAATCTTGACGAAAAATATCCTACATTTAACTTCTGGTATTGTGTTAGCTAACGTTGAAGGAATGTATGTTAAGAGACACAAAGGCGACGTTCGCGACATTACCAGTACATTAAACATTATCAAATCTTACATCGACCTGGAGTACTACTGACTGCTAGAAGGGGATGCCCAGTATGGCTGCGCTGAATAAGGATACATTTTAAGACACCGAAACCACGACCTCTGTATTCAAGACCGTGGTTGTTGTGAGGGTGGCCTAGGTAAAAGTTGTTCAAACCTCCTATCTCTTCTGACTTATATGAAATAAATGTAAATTTCAAGAGCTAATATGAAGCCCAAAATAACAATTAACCAGTGGAGGAGATGGGAATGAGAGAATGCTGTAAAGTCTCCCAGGATTACAATATACAATACAAAATATTATTCTTTATGTTATCTGATTCCTACCACAGCTATACATCTGTAAAACATCTGTTTTGTTTTTCAGATCCCCTTTCTGTAGGCAGTCCATCCAACACCAAGTTTAGCACTATAGTGAGACTAGTTTTGTTCAGGTGCTAGAAGTATTCTGTCCATCTGAAATACATAAACAGAGTTGTCACAACTTGTGCATTATTACACATTAAGTATTTCACACAATTTATAAATTCCATAGAATTTTTATAATTCTATTTTGTATTTTCTCCCTTTTTTTACGAGTGCAATAACTTTTAATTAACATAAACACATGAACCGTTAATAACATCCTCATGCACTGGAACCCACAATTTATTGAATAATTAAAAGATATAGATCTCATTAAACTAAATTTAACTCTCATATACTTTAGATTACACTTATGGATAATCTATGCAACTTCTACGCAACATCCTAGAAAACCACATCACTCAATGTCACGTAACTTTCATTTCGATGTCACTTCCTGGAATACTATATGAATTATAAGTATTGCAAACAACATTTCTATGACGTTCTAACAACAGATATAAATCACCCCCACCTCGCGACACACACACAAACAGCTGTATGCTCCCAAAATGAAAAACGTTTTCTCATTGGTAGAGGATGTACGATCAATGATAGGTCTTAGATTATGAAGTATTTTGGTTTGGTTTTTGAATGTCGCACAAAGCGACACGAAAGCTACCTGCGCTAGTCGTCACTAATTTAGCAGTGGAAGATTAGAAGGAAAGCAACTAGTCATCACCATCCACCAACTGTTGGGCTACTCTTTTGCCAACAAATATTGGGATTGACTGTAACATTGTAACCCCCCGCGGCTGAAATGGCGAGCATGTTTGGTGTTATGGGAATTTGCATTCGCGACCCTCAGATTACAAGTCGAGCACCCTAGCTACCTGACATACTGGGACTGAAATATTTTGAAAGAAAATAATCATGCAATACCGAGGTAGCTGTGATTGTAATTTATGAGTTACAAAGCTGTTCAACTTGTTTTCATATGAAAATTTAAGACTAATAATGACTTCTGGAGAAGTGAAAAACGTTTAACTGCTTTACCTTCAGAATGTACTTCAAATAAGAACAGTTTTACATCCTTGTTTGAAGGCCATCATCCAAGCCCACTGAAGCGAGGAATCGCTCCCTACAACCTTATTACGCAGAAAGCTTTACGGGGCGTTCTGTCCGTCGCGGGTATCGAAATCCAATTTTTGTATGTGTGATATAAGATCTCAGGCTTTCCGCTGAGCGACAAGTGAGCGCTTATAAAACTCTCGTTCACTCAGAATACTCAAATGAAACACACTGTATGATCTCCATGTGTTGGGTAAAACGATTATTTTGAAACAGAACAAAGACCACAAAGTGGAAATGAACGGTCAAACTTCAATATTCATAACTCTTTATAACTTGTTATATCAAAAGTATATTAAAACTTGTAATATTAATAGTATGTTAAATAATGCTAGTTATAACTTAAAAACAAAACAACAAAAACAGAACGTTTAAAAACAAACAAACATACATTTCTTCTCCAGAACTGACGATCAGAAATCAAGTAAAGACCGAAAGTTTTGTGTTTGAGTAACGTGAGTGTACAAGTACATTCATACATGAGAATGGTGATTTATTAATACTACAGGACAGGAAAGAAACGGTAGATTACGTATTGAAATTCTCAAACAGCTTTGTACGACAGCGCTTCGTCATCTTCTCACCGGAGTATCTGCTCTGTCCAAGAAGGGAATCGAAACCTAGATTTTAGCGTTCTAAATCTGAAGACTGTACCAGCAGGGCACCCGAAAGGAATAAGTAAAGAGACATCACTGGCATACATACAACAAAATAAACATGACAAGTTAATCTTGACGACAAGGGCGCACTCTATAGGAAGATCAGTTGTTGTTGTTTTGAATTAAGCACAAAGCTACACAATGGGCTATCCGTGCTCTGCCCACCTCGGGTATCGAAACCCGGATTTTAGCGTGTAAGTCCTCAGACATACCGCTGAGCCACTGGGGGGCAGGAAGATCAGAGACGGCTTAAATGGGTAATGGAGAAAATTGTATTATAAATATGCAACGTTTCGACAAGACTGTTATATACAGGAACTTCGGTTAACCTTGTTTTTCTTTAACAAGCTACACACAAGCTGTCTGCTCTGTCTACCGCAAGAAATCAAACTCCGGATTTTAGCGACGTAAGAACGGAAAATTACTACTGACCCACTGGATAACAGTAACAGATAAACGAGATGCTATTTCTTGTGAGTGTTAAACAAGGGCAACTGTCTAGTTATCGGACATGTAAACAATTTTATTTTAATAACGTGATTCTCCTATTAAGAGTATTCCTTTTCTTTGCTGTCTCACGAGCCCGGCACGGGCTTTTGTCACACCGATGAGCGAGGTGTTTTGGACTTCACATATAGTCACTAGCTATTTCAAGTTTCCAGGATCTATCAGAAAATTATTTTATTTCCAAGAACTTAAGGAAGCGAGAAAACCCGTCACTCATGCAGAACCTTTTGATACACCCATAAATAATGGTTCCTGAAGAGGACCTTCGTTGGCGTCAAGATTCAATGACGTCACAGACTAGTGGTGCTCGTTTGTTAGTCGAATTTCACACAAAGCTATAAGCACTAGCCATCTTTATTAATTTTGAAGTGGTTGACTGGAGGAAAGGCAGCCAGTCAGTATCACCTATCGACAACACTTTAAATACTTTTTCACAAACGAATAGCGGGATTCATCGAAATTTTACAACGCCATAACGGCTGAAAGTACATGTGCGGGAACGAGATTCGAACCTGCGACCCGTAGTGCCTTAACCACAAAAACATGCCAGACAAGAACAAGGATAAAAATAATAGTTTTACAAAGTCAATAAACACTGATATGAGAGCCCTCAGTGACACTAAAGACAACTGTCTCCTTGTCTGAATCATGACCCATCATTTTTAGTCAGATACAGACAAGATCATTAATGTTCACACACTTTTCGAAACGTAAAGACACACACGAGGAATTTTGCGGTTTACCAAAATAATACACTAACCGATTATTAGCAAGAACTTGTTTCTAATAATCGCCGATTAATAAAAATCAATCAAGTGACGCAAGTGATTTCGCAATCGGAACTTTTGACGGAAACATGCCAACACCTCAACAGGAAACAACCATCCGTGTATTCCTGGAGTCTTTTTATAAGGAGATAATAAGTTTATTATTCATTTGAAGGACCTTTTTCAAACTGGAATTAAAACGCATCTTACACGAAAACATATCTATAGAAGTTAATTCGTGGCAGTGGTAACCACTGAATGAAACAAATGTTTACACGTCACAAGTTTAAACTTACTTTCGTCAATTATCAAACGCTTCACACGAGATTTGTTTTCGCGCTGGAAATCTTAAACTTTCTGTCGACCCACCAATGGGACGGACACCAGCAAGTTTGTTACGTCTGATGGACAATTCATTTCAGTTGATTTCAAACTTAATCTCTGCTATTTCGATTTTGTTTGTTTTGAAACAATGTAAGCTTCCTCACTTCAAGGAGTGGTCGTTCTCAAGACGGATGGCAAAGCAACTGGATATGTGTTCCAAGCCATGCAGAGGTAAAGCTATACACGGAAGCTGATAAGCTCACAAGATAAAGCGCTTTACGAAATCCGGGACAACACTATTTACAGGATATAGTCTCCGTTTCACCATAGTAAGTCTAAAAAATTACTGGCGAGAGTAAACAAAAGATGAATTAATACATCAACCATATTACACATGTCCAATACTTGCCGACAAGGCCTTTCTTTTAATACTACGGTCTATCGGATCAAGTGAAGTACATCAGACATAGTATCGACTGGATTATATCAATTACCAATCATCACTTTATTAGAATTAACTTCTCTCTCACTCAAAAGAACTGTTAGAACAAGGTAGAGGCCTTGTTCTAACAGGTAGAGGTAGAGACCTGTCCGGAACAGGTCATGCAATTACAAAGCTACGAACCTTGGAGTGAAAGCACAGAACCAAAAAAAAAAAAAAAAAAAAAGAACTTTATGATAGCGCGAGGAAAACCAACAGAAAATGAATCAATATGGCAGTAAACAGTCCAAAGGAAACATCAGTGAAGGGAAATGTCTCCAAATGTCGGCGCAACCCCTGGATTTGTCACCTGAAATCTCCAAAGAGCGTTCTACAATTTAAACGTTCCACTAAAGTATCTAAATGTTCACAATATAATAAAATTCATGTACCGTGTGTAAATAATGATCAAACATTAACATCTAAACGTTTATTAACCCTTAAATTATTGACTTTTATTACCGTGCACTACTGGTGAGCTCCAAATGTTGCATCGTATTAGGGTAGCGTTAACATTATACAATGATATCACTCATTCACCATGTTAAAAAATCAATAATAAGTGGGATTAACAACAACATTGACGGCGGTTCACCATTTTCTACGACTCGCTAAGAACCCTATAACCAACATGTGACTCGCTAAGAGACCTGTAACCAAAACTATAATCAATTGTGTAAAATTATAACATTTGGAAGCCAAATATGAGCTTCCCAAGTGGAAATAATCATTTGGAACCTTTTCTCACCTGTCCAGATTGTTAATTTTCATCTGTTTAAATTAACAAAAACCACACCAAATATCCTTCAAACGTGCTATAAAAGGAACAACTAAAGAACCATATCCTTCCCATGTTTAAAGTATATATTTTTGCCTGTGGATTATTTCATTGCTGGTTTGCAATTAGGCCTAGATTTTTACTCCGTAAACAAAGAGTAATACATGAGCGTAAGATGTCCGAGAACCACTAATCTAGTCTTACTGTAGTAGCTTTAGATGCAGATGGTACAATTCTTCGGTTCTTTTATAATAGGGCTAAAGTACAATGCCAAACTTTCTTTGGATTTCTGTGCACCGTATTCACTATCCCGTGATACAATATTTATCACGTTTTATTCAAGATCTACACTTTAGGGTGGCGATAAAATACACAATGTATTAATTTTTACTTAAAATATCACGCTTCGAACGGATTTTGCCTTGATCTTCATCTGAAAAAGGTTATCTAAGATTTTGTGGAACACTGAATACAGTTAACATGATAGTTCTACAGAAAGGACTTCTTGGGGAAGCACGGTATATATTCTTCCCCTTCTTACGAATAGTCTTAGCGTTATGTTTATTTGATATTACACTTTTTCTGAGAATAGCCAAGTCCCTTATTCTTGTGCAGTTTTTCGTACAGAACTATGATAATTTGTTAGGCTTACGGATTACCAAATGCACGCTTATGCAAACCAAAGCTGACCCATCTGAAGGATTTGAAAGGGGCAGTGACTTAACACTTTTGTTTTTTCCTTGATTTCGAGGCGTACCAGACTTCCGGATTATGAACCTATGTTATCTTTAAACCATTGTTGATTATCTCCTTTACCATAACAAAATATATGCCAAGCTTCACAGCATTGGCTGTTGGGATCGGAGGGTTCCTTTTCGTAGTGACAGATTTTATTTTGTGGAAACGAGAATTGGTTCCATTTAGTTTGAGATTTTGATTTGAAATTCGTTGCTGTTGTAAGATTTTTCCAGTTCTATGGACAATACCAAATATTATCTTCTTTAAAAGAAGTTTGTCATTTGACTCCATACAAATATGTCTTTTAGGAATAATTAGTCACAAGTTTCACACATTTTGCACGATCAATAAGCTCGAGACAGATGTTTTTCACGTGACCGTACATCATGAATCATCCCGAAAAACTATAAAAACAGTTATTCAACTAACAGACTGGTAAGAATACATCTCTGAAATTTAAATTTGATACTTTTAAATTACTTATTTTTGTACAGGGACAAACACTGCTTTGTAAACGTGTACAGGTCTATTTTAAACAGAAGGAAGTACTTAAAAATACAAAAACACTACAACTTTCAGACGTAATAACTACCTTACAACTTCCTAACAATTTAGAAATCATCAATGTTTCAAAATTAGGTATTCTCCCTCATATGAAATATAGTTTCTTCATACCGAAATTACACCGAGTTTTGTAAGAAGTTTCGCACAAGTCTGCTAGTGGTTTGTTTTTAAATTTCGCGCAAAGCTACACAAAAGCTATTTGCGTTAGTTTGTCTGTTTGTTTTGAATTTCGCACAAAGCTACTCATGGGCTATCTGTGCTAGTTGCCCTAATATAGCAGTGTAAGACTAGAGGGAAGGCAGTTAGTTATTATCATCTACCGCCGACTCTTGGGCTACTATTTTACCAACGAATAGTGGGAGTGACCGTTACATTATAACGCCCCCACGGCTGAAAGAGCGAGCATGTTTGGCGCGAAGGGTATGCGAACCCGCGACCCTCAGATTACGAGTCGCACGCCTTAACACGCTTGGCCATACCGGGCCATCTGCGTTAGACTCCCTAATTTAACCATGCAAGACCAGGGGGAAGTCAGATACTCATCACCAAAACACCGGCAACTCTTTGATTACTCTTACCAACAAATAGAGGGGCTGACGTTACATACAATGTTCCTACTGCTGAAAGGGCGAGCATGTTTGGTACGATGATGATTCGAACCCGCGACCCTCAGATAACTCGTCGAACATCTTAACCATAGCATGTCCTACACAAACGGCCACGTGCGCATAGCGAGCCCTACATTGAAATTTATAAGACCGCAGAAAAAACAGCTAGTTAGAAATACTCACCGTCAACTTTCATCTGAGTGAATAATTGGACTTAACTGGCACTCTTAAGGTGCACACACACTCCCACTGTAACGAGTGCAACTTCACAGTAACGAGTCGCAAATTAGGAATCCTCAGATTCTCGGTCTGAGCACGTTAACCACCTGGGCATTTAAACTACCTATCAACTGTTAAAGTATTTCTTGTATAATGTTATAAACAAGACATTTATCCTCACACCGACATGAAATAAATGGATTAAATTTTATTGGACCAAGATGGCACATGAGCAACAAACAAGTTAGTGTGCATAAGAGACACAGCAAAAATCTTTGCATATGAATTGGATTTTACCTTACAAAGAATCCAGGTTTTATATAATTGACATGCAAGTGTAAAGTATTTCTGTATAATGAAATAGTTTATTTTGGCTTGAATTTTGGGCTCTAACATACAAATCAATATTCAGAAGAAGGAAAGCTTTTAACCTTCAAAATAGTTTGGATTATAGTTATTTGTGACCTAACTAGTTTTGTATAACTTTCACAACAGCTACTTCCACTAGTCATCCTCTATTTTGATTTGCTTGTTTGTTTTTAATCCTACACAGACTACCTCCACGAGCCATTCTCTATTTTAATCTGTTTATTTTTCATCTCATACAAAGACTACTTCAACTAGCCATCCTCTATTTTAATCCAACACAAAGACTACTTTCACTGGCCATCCCTAACTGTAAGCTGGTAGACTAGAGGGAAAATAGCTAATAGCACTCGCCATCCATAATTGGGGTACACTAACTTAATAGTGGGTGGAATTTTACTGTAACTCTTAAAAGATCCCACAGTTTCAGTATGAAATGTGACTTTGTGGTAAGGAGGCACAAGAACACTGATATTGACAGTTTGTATGGATACCAGTTGGTTAGACCAAACCAAATGGTACATAGAGAATGCTGAGTTCTAAAACCTATCATGAAAAACACACCAATGCATGAAAATATCATAAGTTAAGACTATTCAATATTCTTCACATAAGTAAAAACAGATCAAAATACATTTTAAAAATTGCCTTTTGTCTTTACAATGAAAGGAGTTGTTAATTGCTAAGGTTACACCAAAAGCTTTGCTTAGAATGAACATGCTAACCACAAACTGTTTGATTAACTAGACCCCAAATAAAATGACCATTATACTCCATTCAGATGAAGCATCACTCATTATATCCATACTAATACAGGTATCTAACAGAACTTCTAAAACAACAAAAATTTACAATCAAGTTTTTCAGACAAACTACTCCTATTGGTTAGAAAATTCATGGTATATAATCCCAAATACAAACAAAGTTGGACCTGATTCTGTTTTAAAACAAAAGAACTGAACATGGAAAAATTTATTAGGTTGAGACTGAAAGTTTTAAAAACATCCCATGCACACTTTTGGTATTTAAGGTTAACACTTTATGCTATTAAGTTTGATGGTACCTATTTTTTTAATAACAATTAATTAAATCAGTAAACTAATTTCATTTTGAAGTGATAACTTATACTTAAGAAACTTGCATGTGAAATAGAGAGCAAAACATTTTTTGAAAATATACAAAAAGGACTACCAACATCTGTCAATAAAAATGACAACCTATATTTATAACTAAAATATTAATTATGGTGATTAAACAACTAACAATTCAGGTTTTTAATAAATATATAAACACACTGTATAACTAATAATAATCAACAGCACAATAACTGAAACTTCATTCCAAACTAATGGTCATGTTTCCCCCTCTAGAACAGTAGTAAATCTACAGATTTACAACACTAAAATCAGTGGTTAATTAACCCTCAGTGAACACAGCAGATAGCCCATGTGGTTTTGCTATAAGAAAACAAAACACACTAATGGTCACTTACTGAAGATGTGAAGGGGAAGCCAATGAATAATGCAGCAAACAGAATCAAACATGCAAAAGTTAATTATAAACTATTGCATTAATCACCGAAAAAATAAGATTTTTTGATACTAACTTAGAATCTTCACTTCATTTATTTTATGTTTTCAGTAAACAAAAATTTCTGATAAACATCTTGAGGTTGAAACTCCATCAAGTGATATGAAATACTTTTAGGACTTTAATATCAAGAATCAGATAAACCAAGATCACTGGCCAAGACTATGACACTGTGAAAAAGATGTTTTTGCTTTTAATGACCAACACATCAAATCCAATTAAATAAAATATTCTGTTGTTGTTTTGAATTGAGCACAAAGCTACACAATGGGCTATCTGTGCTCTGCCCACCACAGATATCAAAACACGGTTTTCAGTTGTGCGAATCTGCAGATGTACTGCTGTGACACTGGGGGGCAAAATATTTTGTATTGATGGGTAAAAACCTTTCTATGATTTTTTGTAAACAGCATACTCTGCTGTTTGGACTCGTGCATTTAAAGATATTTGCTAAACCTTTCTTAGATGTAAAAAAAACAGGAATGCCACACTGGATTTTTTTTCTTTCTCAAGTTTGAAACCTAATTATACAACTGCTTGTGGTTCAAAAGTTATGGGCATCAATTCCAAATACAACAATTTTTATTCAGAAGTAAGTAAGTTCTAGAAAATCTACAGATTGATATTTAAATTAGACAAGCAGCCACATGTGCAGACTTTCTTAGTACTATCACTCCCAGAACATGTGGTTATTACAACAAAAATGATTACTTTTTTAAACCTTTCATGAACCTAAACATACATTAGTGCTCCTAAGCTTCATTTCCAATGATGTAACAGTATATCTAAACATAGTGCACGTGTAGATCATCCAAAGAATGATTTGTGTTGTAATATTCCAGATAATTTTCATCCTCCTTATTGGTCATTATTTTAATATTTTAAACTTGTAATTTAAAGTGAAGTTCAAAAATAAAGAGAAAGAGACCTATTGAAACAAATAAATACTGTGAATATGGTTCTTTGAAGCTAGTTACTATTTAGAACATAAAATCTAGATACACTTCTCATACAACCAAAGCCTAACACTGGAAACTACATTTTCGAGGCAAAACTCAAAACATCTGGTCTAAACTGTCTCCAGTTTTAAATGTTTAAATAAGAAATCATTCTAAAAACTACTGAATACTCTAATTCCCAGTAACTATTTTCCCTATACAAGTGAATCAAAATTACACAATAAATATTTCTTCATAAGAGCTTTATACAAGGTATAAAAAACTGTTGCACTTGAGACATGTATTTCTAAAAATAATATTAACACCCTCTATAGCAGGCTAAACTCTCCCAAATTCCTCTAACTCATTTGCATAATTTTTTTTTTCACAATTTATTAATTTTTAACATTCTACAAAATATTTTCAATTTGAATAAAAAATATTTCAACATTATCAACTACATTCAATATCTCAACAACTGAATTTAATAGTTAATAGTTTTCCACAATCTTAATCAGTAATTTTCTTAAGCTATTGTTTGGCATCTTATCACACACCATTTGAAAAACCTAACTATACCAAGTTCACACCTTTTCCGTCATTCAGATAAGAATCTCAAAAACCGTTATAGATTAGTAAGGGAATATTTCCCTTTTGTGAACCAATATTGATTTTCTTTCACACATTTGCAAATCTTCTTTCATAACACTTCCCAAAACTTTTTCCACTACAAAAATAAAACTAAAATTATGAAACAAATGAAAATATTCTATTTAAGTAATAAGCAAGAAAACAGTTATGACATAAATAAACATTTAACTAGTTTGTGGAAATCATATCAGTTATGTGAAAGCATTACAACTGACAATTTTGTGAAGTGACGATAAACCAATGTCTGATAAGACAAATTCTATTATTAGTACTAGAAGTATTAAATTTTTATCTTACTATTTTAAATATCATAGAAACTAAACGTTAAGACTAACAGTGAAGCATTTGTTCTGATCTGTTATAAAGGTTAATGTTAAAGGTCCCTAGATAATTAACTGGTAAAACACGTAATACTTTATAAAAGTAACACAAACCTTAAATTAAAAAACATCAAAGATAAGATATTTAAGTGAATTTCAAAATTTACATAAAATATAATCATTTAAAGCACATCAAAACATAATGAACTAAATTTACCTACTGTTCTATGATTCATAATAAAACATTTGAATCTTGGGATTTTTTTTTCACAAATGTTAGGCCTACTATTATAATATCAATGCATCAACCACTTGCAATACCAACAGCGTGTTCAAAAAGCTTTAGTGAAATAAGTCGTGAAATCATACTATATAAAATAAAATATCCTTTTTTTTTGTAATTGTAAGTTAAATATTTTTATATTTCTTATAAAGTTGTAATTATTGGCTTCTAAATTCTAACTTCTAGTCAGACCGGTTTATTTTTAGTGTTACTCAAGGTTATGTACTTTCTGTTTCAGGCTGAAACTAAAATCTAATTTAGATGCACCGTATCTGTCAGTGATATCTAAGTAGGCCTATGTTCGGTAATTAAAGACATATCACATACTATAAACACTGGCATAATCACTAAATCAGTATGACGTACAATTATAATACGTTGACTCCCAACTGAACACTACATATATAGTTCTTTTTCAAGCTGTAATTTAGAGAAGTATAGTAAGCTTCAATGACACCACTAAACTATTAATATTATAATACTAACCTTATTAGTGATAGTTCAACGCACAATAAGAATTACGGCTGATGCAAAGGTACAGTAATAATATTAACATCTCAAATAATTTAGTACGTAATAAAATAACCTTGAGACAAAATATTGTAAATTCTTGTTAGTGTCGTTATTCTACCGTCATTGGATCAATTAAACAAATAAAAAATTATGAAACTGACAATTTCATAATTACAATATGTAATCTCAAATATGTAATTTGAGAATATGTAAGCATTAATTACTTACAACTTACACTTAATTTGTTTAGTTAACATCGTTACAGATTAAAATAAATCAACGCCACCCAGCGTTGAGTTAATAATTATTTACTATCCTGAACTATACAAAAGTAAACTATAATTACTGTGGATTGCTAACAAACAAACTATAAGTAAAACGTCATCAAAACTTCACAAGTGTGTTTTTCGTATAGCAAAGCCACAACGGGCTATCAACTCAGCCCACCGAGGGGAATCGAACCCCTGTTTTAGCGTTGTAAATCCGGAGACATACCATTGTACTAGCGAAGGGCAACTTCACAATAAATAGATTATCCCTTATGAATATGTGTACAAATTAGATGTGTAAGATATATTACTGAAATTACGTTTATAAAATTAGTCTTGAGTATTATTACCATTAAATATAATAAGCGATATATTTTAAGTTGGATTTCTTAAAACTTATTATACTATATTTATGAATGAGGAATATCTAATCTATATTTTTAATAATATAGAATATTTGGATGTTTAGGCATTAAATACTTTTCTATTCCCTTTTCCTTAACAGTTTCTGGTGGTATGAAAGAGTCGGATGTTAAGTAAATAAGTTATTTTAACTCTCTCTCTGACCTTCCTCGAAATTTTCAGAAACTTAAAAAGTTTGTATTAAGGAAAACCCTACCTTGGACTTACTGGAACGCAACCTTCTTTTTTTTTTTTTCAAAGTTTGTGAATTCGTTTTCGAATATCAGCTAAAAGCAGTTCAAACCTAACCCGACCCCAGCTGTGACTATTTTTTTTTTAATCTATTTTTCACTTAGTCAATAATTTGCGATCTTCTGTTGTTTGGCTGGATAGTAGAATTTGATTGTCCCTCCTTTATAATGCATTTACACTTTCAAAGTACGGAGTGTTTGTTTTGTTGTTGTTTTTTTGGAGGGGGTGGAATGCAACGGTGATGAAATGGAAACAGTCAATTCACAAACCCATACCATAATCCAGCCGCGAATTATTAAGCCACGCCATCCCCATGTTTGTTAGCTTAATATATTTGAAAACGTATTGAATACTTGAAACTTAAATTTAAAGCTCTGAATTTCGAAAACGATGAGCACGGTTGGAAATTGTGAGATACCACAAAACATTCTTCGCATTTGAAGCTTTAGGTGTGTTATAAAAGTTACAGTCAGTCCTCAGTATGAACAGTGGGTAATAAGGTACTGCTGACTGGTGAGTAATTTAAAATTAGGGACGATGTCAGATAGATTTAGTAGTTTTATCACAAATACAAATAAAATAAAATTCACAACTCTAAGATACCACCACTCGCATGATTTGAGTATGATATCACACCTTTAATATCAGACAAGTATAATTCAACATATGTTGCCCATCTTAAACAAGGTGATCGAAGTTATTCCCTGTTAACTATTTTGCATATCCAATGTCATTAAGGATGGTCCACTTTATTATTATCTTTAAGCCTTATAAAGAATATTAAGTGTTCTTTAAGAATGTCACATTTCTGTTTTGCCTGCTTAAGGCCTACCCTGACTCCGCTATAAATTGTCTCACAACATACTACCATATAATATACACCAGGTGTATTTTTGCTAACCACCAAATTGCACGCGTTCTTGCTACACATTTCTCCACACCCTACCTCAATGGACGGACGAATCTCTAAAATATTTGACACTGCGCCTACAGGGAATATCCCATATTCGTGTTTATGCGTGTGTGTGTGTAAAAGATGGGGTGATGATTGGTTAACATATTAAGGAGTGCACTACAGACATACACACACAGAACAACAATCTTAACCATCATATGTTATTCCAAGAGGGAGAGAAAAACTTAAACAGAAAGTCGTGAGTTCTTTTGGGAAAGAACCTCAATATTTTTTAAGCTATTCACGGTGCATGAGTATTGGTAATGTCTATAATGTTTCCATTTCATGTCCAACCCAACTATACCAAAAGGAATTCCCTCCGTGATGCAAACTTTGAGAGTAGAAGATAACGATACATCGACTGGTCAACCATAGATCATGAGAACAAACCTCAATTCACGTTTATTACTTTATTATTTTTTTACAATTACAGTGATCTGTTTGTATTTCATAAACTTTACGATAAAATGAAAATTCCCCAAGACTTGTCTAAGCTTTTAATACAATTGATAATCAAGGGTCTTAGACGGTATTTGAGAAATTCCGAAACTTGATGACATCAGAGATGTCACAGAAGATGGCAGAATTACAGATACTCTTGTTAGATTTTCACCAAAAGAATCATGATTTATAAAATTCTTTTATAATATTTTACATGTTTAAGAAAATAAAATGTTATAATTATGCACATGAACTGTAAAGATGGTGTATTTGACTAAATGTTCTATGTGACATGATGTAAGGTGTGCCAAATGTATTACAAATAAAGTTCAATACGTCTACTCTTGTTCAAGTAGAACTTTAGGCAGACTAGCTATGGTAGTTTTGAGTATTTTAATAGACTGCAATTTACCGTTGAAAGAAAAAAATACTAAAGCCTCAGTACAAAAGCCGAATGTCGTCTCCTTTTAGCCCAGGATGGCCAGGTGGGTTAAGGTGTTCGACTCGTAATCTGAGGATCGCGAGTTTGAATCCCCGTCGCACCAAACGTGCTCGCCCTTTCAGCCGTAAGGGCGTTATAATGTAAGGTCAGTCCCTACTATTCGTTGGTAAAAAAGTAGCCCAAGAGTCGGCGGTAGGTGATAATAATTTTCTAGTCTCATACTGCTAAATTAGGGATGGCTAGCGCAGATAGCTCTCGTGTAATTTTGCATGAAATTCACAAACAAACCTCTTTGTCTTCCAATAGGCAACTGTAATCATTAAAATTATCAAACCTACCACAGTTATTCTTTATTTATTGCATTACAAGCAAACAAATTATCGAGAATTACAGAAGTGTGTGTGTGTGTGTGTATTTTTATGGTAAATAAAATGTTCCCGGTATAGCCAAGCGTGTTAATGCGTGTGACTCGTAATCTGAAGGTCGCGGGTTCGCATCCCCATCGCGCCAAACATGCTCGCCCTATCAGCTATGGGGGGGGGGGTTATAACGTGATGGTCAATTCCACTATTCGTTGTTAAAAGAGTAGCCCAAGAGTTAGCGGTGGGTGGTGATGACTAGCTGCCTTCCCTCTAGTCTTACACTGCTAAATTAGCAACGGCTAGCACAGATAGCCCTCGAGTAGCTTTGTGCGGAATTAAAAAACAAACAAACAAACTTAACATAATGATGTCTTTAGATGTAGTGTAAAAAAATAAAACCCTCAACACAGTTTTGGTTTTATTGCACTTGAGTTCCAGCTACGGTGCATTCTTTTTTTTAATATTCTGCGATAAGTAAACAAACAAGAGAAACGTTTAATATGTTAAACTGTATTTAAACAAGGGGAGATATTAAGATAAAAAAGCGTAAAATAATCTGGCGTCGTTGTTGAAAACAATCTTACAAGTTCCATCAATAACGCATGTGTCGTCGTTACCGTAGAGGTACGCCCACGGATCCTTCTAGTTATTTGTAATTTGAATTAGAGATTATCACAAGATGAGAACTTGAGCAATTAATAACGAAATCGCCTACTAGAGAGATACATGCGCACTAAATTACACTTCATCGCATAAACTGTCTATGAGGAAGGGCAAATTCTAGCAATAAATATAGACTTATGCAACGACCATTTCAACGGTAGGTGAAACGACATAATATGGATAATTTTATTAAACAAAATTGGATATTTTTATCGCGAGTTCCATCAGATCCACAATTACCTAAGCCTACACAAAGATGCTGATCTGTATCCTTTATAGTAATTAACACACGATGAGAGAATCAGTTGCTTTCGTCACATGATTTGTCAAAGATGATTAAATCGACGACAATATGTTATTGTAAATAATTACACTTATTTTCGGATTCCTGCAATGTTCCCAAAAGAGGCCATCCACGAGTTGCCTTCAACCTACAAAGGTTTTTGAATTTCAACCTACACAAATAGCTTTTTTCTTCGTTCCAAATTTTGAATTGGTGGCCTCGAAGAAGGGTAATCAGTTAATTAACAACAAACGCCATCATCTCTTAAGCTATTTTTGTCTGATCAAATAGTGATTTTTACTGTCACTCTTATAATGCACCTGAAGCTCTTATGTGCGAAACGTGTTTTTCTGTCAACGGGTCAGAAACCTTGAACCACCGGATTCATATTCCGGACATACTATCTGCTAGGCCACGCCCGGCCACGCTTACATTGGACCTAAGCCAGTCACTTGCTAAGAATATATTTGCCAATCAAGTTCACCACAGAGACCGACCAATGAGCTAACAGCGTGGTTTTACAACGTCACCAAAGTGTGTACTTTCCCGTGATGTGGGAAATTTAAACATATGAAAGCTATTGTTTTTATTTTTTATATGTAGATATGAATTCGTTGAAACTCTCAAAGATAGCTACGTACGTCAAGCTTACGTATACTAAAAACACCTACTCTCTCGTGTTATCTCTCAACCAATTAGAAGCGAATTTGTTTTCCATTCTATTAAGTACATCACATAAGAACGCAGCTCTTCCGGTCCAAGAATATTTAATAGGTTCTTAAAGCCGGCCAGGTCAGTATTTTGAAACACACGGTGAAATTTGAACATAAACCTGTTGATTAACAGTTTACCCTACATAGTCGTACTTGCTACAGACGTCCCTGGTAAGCGATAACTTTTATGAAGCAAAGGTGCATTAAAGGAAAGAAATTTACCTGGATGGATATTGTGTTGTTTACTGCTCGCTTTACAACAGTGCATCATCATTCTAGACATAAAGGACAGAAAAATCAGCACTGTGCTAAAAGTAGGTAGCGTTGTTATGTTTAAAGAAAACTTGCAAATTACTAGAAACTTTTTTCATGTAAAAATATTTTGTGAATTCTGGTAATAACTTTTTTTTTCTTTTGCATTAAGAAGGAAGACACAGACCCGCCCGTATTTTAAAGAAACACAAGAAAAAGAATTTTATAAAAAAATAAGTTTTAACTGTCATAGGTAAAGCGACATCTAGGGAAGTTCTCTCACTTTTTAAAAATTTGTTTTACTTTAGTCTCAACACAATACGTAGCTTTAACAGTTTGAAATTATCTTTCAGTTTAATCAATTACATAATTGGAAACATGGTGGATTAAAATTGATTATACAGTCAGTTAGAGACTTGTCTGATTGAAGTTATATATTTCAGGTCTTGCGTCAGGGTTTAGGGTACTTGTTTTAACCCTGTTGCCTGCTATTGCGATGAGCGCACCTACACCGACACAAGAACCGCACTGGATAAACCCGTGTGACCTTCCAGATCCATTCGAGGATTTTAATAATCCACCTCCAATACCTCCTCAAGAACTGCTGAAGCAAGTGATCCAGACTTCTAATATTGCGAAAAAGCACGCGCGCGATGTGAAAGATGAATTTGTAAGTATATGCACCTACCTTTGTATACTTTTAAAGTGATAAGCTCACAACCCCTTCTCTCTTGTGTACCTTTACTGAGCTCTGACGTATATTTCTGTAGCTCTGTATCTGTACGGAAACTTTTAAGAAACGTTATCATAATTTGGAACTTGACAAATCAGAAACTACTTTTTATATGTGATATCATAACTAAACCACAAACCAGAGAAGTGAAAACACTCTAGTTTAAATCCTGTACGAGCGAGTAGGCATGTTCATACGTCACAATGCCTAAAATTACTAGATTTATCGAAAGCAGCATTAAATATGGCGAATATTTGGTCAACCTACCTTAATTCCTGCCACCGGTCACTACAGGAGAGAACCTTTTACAAGGTCAAAACGAAAAGTCGTAACAATGACCTAAATAACATAAACACGAGTCAAAAATAACGTCATTTAACAAGAACACTAGTTTGTCAGTCGAACGAGCGAAGCACGTGCACGTTCTTCGTTGTAGTACGATGGCCTCTGTGACGTCAGAAGATTGTTATTCCAGTTATCTGGAGGGGATGGGCTGTGCTGACGCTGTATTATCCATTCAGTACATGCGAGAAAGACGTAGGATAAAATAAGCAAGCTTCCAGTGTTGGCAACGTAAGGTTGCGCGAGAAGTAGGATTTAGGGTATTATATAACGTACGTTATAGCATGACGAAGGCGCATTACTGCTGTGTCATTGTCAAGGTAGGCATCAATAACCGGATACTTAAAACACGCTGAAACATTAGTTACAGACGATCATAACACGTTTATCTCTACTGAAAAAAAAAAAAATCTCAATCTGTGAAAACCTTTGCATTTTCCTAACAAAACAACTGATTCGATTCAACTGCTTCTTTGAAATATATTTTTCTTTCCAAAGTCATCTTTCCCTACTCTCTTTATATTTAATATTAATTTTGGCTCGGCTTAAAACGCGAAAAGTCCTCTACCGGCGCTTTCGCTAGTTAAGTCTTCAGCGTGAAAATTCACGTAATCTGATGTGTTTTTTTGGAGCTGTTTTTAAGAAAAGTTCATTCATCCGTTTTCTATTCAGCTTTCCGTCACGTAGCGAACAGTACAATATTAAACAAAAATATTCTGAACTTTTTACCAGAAAATGCTTTTAAAATTGAATGATTACTCAAGTTTTAATTCAGTCCCGACTACAGTATTAAAGTATGCACAAGCTGACTGTATAATATTATTTCAAGGTAGAGTGAAAAAATTTCAATGGGATAACTGTTATTAGAGGTACAGGGAAGTTAGTTCTCCAGATCTGACGTGTATTTTAAACATCAGAATGTTAAAATAAGTCCGTTCTGGGAGCATTTTCTATAATTATTTAACAATAATTCAGATAACGCAAACTAAACGTAAGTGCCCCACCCCTTTGAATGAATATTTTTGCTAACCTGTTTGTTTATTCAAATATAACTAACGCTGTATTGTATGGAAGTCAATGATATATTGTTTTCTGCAATAATACCTATCAGCTGTAAAACGGACCCCCTACTTTCGCAAAAGTACACGGATATTCCATTGTTTAGCTTTGCACTTTACAATAAACAAATAGGCTCTAAAACACGTAAAACATTTCTGTCTATCTATTGAAGATAATGTTCGTGTTTGAAACCTGTATGGCATTACACTATCTCCGTTGGTCAGGCATGGTTAGAGGGCGCTCAACTCGTAGTCCGAGGGTAGCTGGTTCGAATTCACCTCACATAAACAATGCTCGGCCTTTCAGCCGTGATGGCTTATAATGCGACGATCAATCCCACTATTCGTTGGTAAAATAGTAGCCCAACAGTTGGCAGTGGGTGGTGGTGACTAGCTGCCTTCTCTCTTAGTCTTACGCTGCTAAATTAGGGACGTCTAGCGCAGATAGCTCTCGTGTAGCTTTGCGCAAAATTCAAAACAAATAAACAAAACTATCTCCGATGGTTATTGTGCCTTTTTAGCAGTGTGTCTGAAACACACTAAATCAAACAATAAAGAAAACTTTCAATTTAACTCGTAATGAGGAGCATGTGTATTTGCTTTTTGTTATCCACGCTCTCAGCAAGCAGCCAACGATGTGGAGAACTAACATTCCCACCGTCTTTGACCGCAAACTTTCCTTCTTATGGATCATATACACCTACACGTGCCTGTACGCGGTTTACCGAAGACATTTACTCGGAATTCATTTACTGGCATAGTTTTGTCACGTGGGCTATAAACTTGTTAGAAAACCCTACGTGGTACGTTGTGTGGCGGCATTTCCGTACTGACTAGTCAGACTAGCGCCTTTTTGTCGAACCATGACTAGGTCACGTTTTCTAATTTTTTTTATTGTGCATGACATCAATGTCTGAATGTTATTTATTGTGGCTAAACTAAATATATATTTAATGTACTAAACTCACGTGTCCTTTGATGGTCCAGTAGTGTTTTTCACGGCTAATAATACTCAAACTAAAAATTCGATCCTTTTGGAAGATGCAGCAAAATACACAGGCAATTGTACAGTTTGTAGATTAAAAAAATAAAAAAATACATGGCGATTTATTATCGTTTCGAATTAATTTAATACATTTTCTTGTTTAAAATATGTGTTTCTAGGCGAAGCACATAAAACGTAGATTATCTCAATTTTAAAATGCCCCCCAGTGGCTCAGCGGTATGTCTGCGACTTACAACGCTAAAAACTGGGTTTCGATACCCGTGGTAGGCAGAGCACAGATAGCTCATTGAGTAGCTTTGTGCTTAATTGAAGACAACAACAAGAATAATGCACTCAATTTTAAAAATATTTTTATCAACTTTATCAATGGCAGTTATAAATCACTCAATATATATAACATTCTTGACACAGATGTCCATCAAAATTTGTTTGAAACGACGTCATTTCATACTCTTTAATCCTTGCAAATTACTAGACGGATCATAATCGTACTTATTTATTATTGGTTGATAACGTTCTTCGGTGGAACAGCGGTAAGTTTAGGAAATTACATCCGAAGTTCGATTCCCCGTGGTGGGCACGCTAGTTAGCCCAATGTGGTTTAGCTATCGTAAGTCCAAGGAATCCGGACCGGCATAGCCAGTCGTAATTTAACGGTCACGGGTTCGAATTCTCGTCACACCAAACATGTTCGCCCTTTCAGCCATGAGGGCGTTATTATGTTACAAACAATCCTACTATTCGTTGGTAAAATAGTAGCCCAATAGTTGGCGGTGGGATGTGATGACTAACTGCCTTCCCTCTAAATTAGGGACGGCTAGCACAGATAGCCCTCGTATTGTTTTTTTGTTACTCAAATAGCAGGATTGAGCGTCACAGTTGAAAATGCACGATGTGTTTAGATAAGATATCGCTTCTCGAACTTAGGATCCTTCAGGTTAACTTTTAGGCTTAGTTACTGGACAAAGAAGTTTCATGCAGTTCTTTATCTACATCAAACATAAACTGTCAGAGTCCTTGTTAATAGCAAAATCCAGCAAAATAATCTCATAGGATTATTTTATTTTTCACTTGCGAAAAAATTATATGAACTATCAAGTAATACATTTCGAATAAACAGAATAACAACAGTAGTGAGACGTATTTGTCTACATTTTCTAACTAAATTCTCCATAGGTGTATGTTATTTCTCTCTTTCTCACGATATTAACATATTTATATCATTTTTATTTATAAAATATAAAAATGTTTAGGCAGGTTATTTAGTACAAGGGTAAAACGTTTGAACAATGTTGATCGTGGTACAATCACGCAATGTCTTTGATATAACTATTTAACCTGGTTACCAAGTGGTGAAGTTCAAAAATCAAAACCTGGTAAACAGTACAATCAAAACGAAATGATAACGAAAAACTCTTAGCGCCTATTTTGGCTTATTGTTTTTTCACATGAAGGGCTAGCTTTATTTGCTCTTGTGTGTTCGTGTATTTATTTTAGGTTTGAGAAAGAAAATATCTAACCTAATGTTAAAATATTTACCAACTAAATTGGAAATGACGTCTTGTTCTTTACAATGATCGTTTTGATTTATCAAAATTATTTAGCCTAATTTTCGTTTATAGATCTAAAAAAATTACCTACTGGTAATTTGTTATGGAATATCTTATGGTTGTGATACTTTAGGTGAAATATTTTTATGAGTAATTTTCTAAAGGCTAATAAGTAGAATTTTTCTATGAATGATGCGATTATTTTACAATAGATAGAGATATATTATCGATTAAATACAGGAAACACACACCGTTTTGCTTTTGAATAATACAGGAAACGTGCCATTTACGTTGCTAATCCAGCTAACCCTAATTTAGTGACAGCATATGCAACAACAATTTCCCTCGTCTTCCTTATTTATTCACACAAGCAATTTCGTTGAATAATAATAAAAAAATATACAAAAAAGTTACCCCTAAGAAAAAAAAAAGATGTTTTCACGTGCGCGATTTCCTTTCAAGAAGAAAATATAATTTTATTTGCTTGTTTGTTGTAAAATGCTCCCAGTGGCTTAGTGGTAACTCTGCTCGTTATGAGGCTGAAAATTAGGGTTCACTACCTGTTGTGAGAAAGCAGATACACCATTGCGTAGTTTTTGTACTTAAAAACAAACAGACAAAGAGATTGATATATAACGAGTTATCTGTGCTGTACATACCACACCAAACTCCGATCTTTACTGTTGTAAGCCTTATTATTTAGGCAGAATGAACTATATTCCGAAATTATAACATATCAGCAAGCAACAGTACTTTGCCATTCATGAAGTTCGGCATAGATTATTACATGAAAACAAGGAACAAAAAAGTGGTTAATCTAATAAATATTTATTGTTATATTAACTCGTGCATCTAACGACATTTATAATGTTATTATTGTTTTTTGCTTGACAGAGAATGTAAAAATGCTAAACTTTTGTTATTTTATAAATAAAAGTTTGATTGCTAACGCCCCTTATAATGAAATCGCCACCAGGGTGGTAAACTATTTTAGTTTAATGCACTGCCGCCAGAATAGTGAAGTGAGTGTTCCAGTTTCATGTACTGCTACAAGAATGAATAACTGACTGTGGGAAACCGTTTTAGATACATGCATATTACCAGGGTGATTATTTAATTTGATTTCTTTGAAGTCAAGCACAAAGCTATCCAATGGCCTGTCTGTGCTCTGCCCATCACAAGCGTCGAATTCCATATATATACCACTGTGCCCGGGATGATTAACTGACTATTTTAGTTTAATGCACTGCCACCAGGGAGGTTTAACTGATTGTTTTAGCTGTGTGTTTATGTTAGATCAATTAAATCAGATTTCCAAGTTTTTATTATACCTAAAACAACAGACATATAAATGAAAATAAAACATTGAACGAACTAAAACGGGCATGAGATATAGGGAAGTTAAGTTGTATTGTAAAAATAAAACAATAGTAATATTTTACATCTCTGCGATCGAGGTTAAAAATCCGTGAGTTCTAAATCACGAAGTTCATCACTTTAAAGACTATGTCTGTCTGTTTGTGAAGATCCTTAGAAGATAAAAACAAAATCCAAATCTTCTTCAAGATTCGAACAAACCCTGATTTATACACAGGTGTAAGCTTTAGTTGTTACTTGGTAGTGGGGCTCGGTATGGCCAAGTGGTTAAGACACTCGACTCGTAATATGCAAGTCGTGGGCTCGAATTCCCGTCATACCAAATATGATCGTTCTATGTGCCATAAGAGCGTTATTATGTTACGGTTAATCCCAAAATTCGTTGGTAAAAAGTAGCCTAAGAGTTGGCTTACACTGCTAAATTAGGGACATTTAAGCACAGATAGCCCTCGAGTAGCTTTCTGATGAGGGGGATGAGCAGTAAGCCTACAGACTTACAACATTAAAATCTGTGGTTAGATTCCGTGCGATAGAAAGAAACCGAATAGCTCATTGTGTAGCTTTGCGCTTAACGTCCGAAAACAATAATAACAAAAAATCAACCCTAGCCTGCCACCTGTTGTTTAAAACATCAATTAAGAAAAACACAAAACCTAACACGAACTTCTTTTTAATTTTTTCCAGGTCCGCGAAAAGTTTCAGGATGCAACTTTCGACGTAGACTACATGAGACAAGAATGGTTACCCGAAGTTCCTCGCGCTACGTTTGAACATTTCAAGTCCATGAACGTAAGTCAGCACGTTTAATGAACTCTCTGAAAACTCGAATTTGCTCATTATTTCTAACACATTAAAGTACCGTTTCTTACAAAAGAAAAATGAAAATACTGTAAATTCACTGATAATACATAATAGTTGATTGTTTTGCTTTTTTTACTCGAGATTTCAGTATATTGTTATATCGGTGGCTCAGCGGTAAGATCAAAGGATTATATTATCGTCCGTTGTTTAGCTTTGCGCTTGACACAAAAACATTCACAGAAAAAGAAAGAAACCATTTTATTTTACCATGAAATTCAACTTCAATGCATAAGTTGCTTTTGAATAATCGTCAGGTGGTTAGGGGGCGCTATACTCGTAATCTGAGAGCCACAGGTTCGATTACCCGTCGCACCAAATATGCTCGCTCCCCTCAGCCGTAAGGGCGTAATAATGAGATGATAAATCCCACTATTCTTTGGTAAAAGAGTAGCCCAATAGTTGGCGGTGGGTGATGATGACTAGCTGCCTTTCTTTTAGTCTTACACTGCTAAATTAGGGGCGGTTAGCACAGATATCCCTCGCGTAGCTCGTGGACCATCAAAAATATTAGTTAAAATATAAACATGAATAATTATTGATTAATTAATTAACCTGTGTGTAAGCTTTAAAATATCGATAATTTTTTGGGTGTAAAAGTCTAATTAAAATATTAATTAACAGACTACTGTCGGGCAAACTCTTCTTTTCTCTTTTTTAATTATAAGTAAAATCAGTTCAAAAAATCTAATTCGCTTAATGAAGGCACAGGCTTAACCAATAAATAAAACTAGACAGTCAGTTACTTGTTAACTTAACTCTCGTAGCTACAACGCTAATAGCCCTCGTGTAGCTTAAAGCGAAATTTAAAAAACAAACAAACAAACAAACATCTGCGACACAAACTCGAAAAGTATGTCCAGCTCTGAACAGACTTGGATACTCACTAACTAGCAAACTAACTCATTAACAACGACTAGTTTTTAATAACATTTGAGAAGTCTTCTCAAATCTAGACGGCCAAACTTTCTCAATGAAACGTGTACATTGCAATACCAGAAGCCTGTTAATAACATTATAGGAGAAATATTGAGACTTACTTTTGTCGGGAGAAATTTTCTTTGAAGAAGTAACACGGTGGCGTAACTGTCACCAGTTCTTGTGTGCTCGAGTGGCCATACAGTTTTAACAATTTTTAAAGATATTATATATATATATATTTAATGCATAAACATGAGATATAAAGAAATATAAAAGTAATGTCTTCCCTTGTTTTTTGTTCAGATTTGAAAATAAACATATCGCTCGTTATATTGACTTGCTCCCCAGACTTCCATCAGGGCTTAGGCTGCATCTATACACACAGATTTGTTACTTGCTGTGCCACAGGTGTAGGTATTCTCTTTTACCCGAAATAAATTCTTGTTGAGGAAATGTAGTTTTCTGTAAGTGAGCGGAGTAACTTCCTGCACTGTGTTAAAGTGAACTGGTAAACAGAAAAATAGTAAAACTCTGTACTTGTTTGCTAAAAGTAGTTCATCTGAAATTCCTGTGAGTGTTGGCAGAATGTGCGTATAGCTAAACAACTCGACAAGGAATGATTTAAGTATATCACTTTCCTTCGTAATATTGGGTTATTAATAATAAATATATTTTGATCACGATAAACTCTTAGGCCTTAAGTATACAAATTACATAGCTAAAAATATTGGATTATTTCAAATATTTTTGTAAGGTTACACAAGACATAAGTGCCCATGATTCTGAACTGATAGATTAAGAAAGGGAACTGGTCAACATCATCTAAAACCAACTCTTGAGCCATTCTAGTCTGACCAAATCGTGAGAATTAACAGTTGCAGTTATACTGACCCAAAAGTGCGGAGCACATGTTTATGGCAAGAAATCACGAGCCATAAACACTCGAATTCACAGTTCAGGCACATTAATCAGAACTAGTATGAGTCTGATGTTTGTAATATATTACTCTAATATTTTATAAAAATACTAGTCGGTCGAATGGATAAACTGCAATAAGCTATGAGGAAAATGTAAAATAGGCTTAGCTGTTTTGTTCGGTCTCCACAGTAGATACATCATAAAAACTCCTCCAAAATAAACAAACGTTTCCGGCTCTCTATTTTTTATTCCGATTTTGAGAAAAAAATCCAAAAAACTATGCATTATTGTTTCTACTTTTTTGTGCAGGTCAGCGAAGCATACAAAAAGTCATACGAATATATGCAGTTCTACGCAGTCGGGATTGAAGAGATGAAATTTGACCAAATCCTTTATCCAGAAAGTGAAGGTAGATTCAAGGATGAATTCCAGAATCTTCAGAACCACGCTCGACCCGTCCTTTGCAGACTTCATTTAGGAATCATTGTTATGAAGATCAAACAGAACCCGGATGTCATGAGGAAGGTAATGGAGGAGGAATACAGGGACATCGAACAAGAAAGTAAAAGAAATTTAAGGGACTTTTTGATATTAAGAGATTATGTAAAAACTATTACATATATATGGGAACTGTTTACATACTTACTCGAGAATCGACCTACATAAGGAATTTCTAGTTGTTACTCAAAACAATATTTATTACAAACTGTAAATATATTCAGTTCAATCGCTATATATGCATATATAAAAAAAAACACTCCACAATAATGGCGTGAAAGAACGCCATCTAGATAAAAATGCGATTCCGCGAGAAAAAAAAATCCTAAAATCTAAGTTATTTATTTATAAATATTCATTCATTACTAAATGCGACATCAGGTGGCTATAATCAAACATTCATATAATACGGCTGGTATTCCAACTATTTCATTGTAATTGATACCTCTTGAGCCAAGGGTTAAATCTCTAGTTAGTGCTGTTAGGGCATGTTTGAAGCATCCAGAATGCTACATTCCTTCTGTCTCGCAAAGAAGGCTTGTTCCGGACCTATCTGTGATATCCATGCCTCTAGGGAGGTATCTATTACTTTTCGCACTTAAAGTGGTGCCTTTACAAGCTGTACGAAGGGATTAACCCTAACATTACATGGTTACCATAATACTAACGAATTTTATATCACTCGTCATGTTTGCCCACCACCTGGATGTTATTTATTCGACTTGTCAGAATTTTTTTTACATCAACGAGTTATTTATGTCATTTGGTTACAATGTTTTTTATTAACTTATTTCGTTATTTATTTCTACATTAATGGAATGCTTCAGTATTATTTATGCTGTTTATTTACACATACATTTTGTTTAGTCATTGTAATTTTAATTGGTATTTTCTGTAAAGTAAACGGTTTGTATGTTTACCAATTAAAAGTTAAATCAAACTTAATTTTTGCGAAACACACAGTTGAATAGAAGTAATTGGTTAGAAAATATTGATAAGATGAACTATTTGCAACGACAAAAACAAACTAGTTACTGATTATGTGTCGGAATAGTTATATGATAAATGTTTATTTAGGCAGTTATTTTCAGGGTTTACTGTTGATGTTTATTTATTCTTATTTTTCACGACTATTCGTTCCCACTATGTTAAATATATATACTTAGTACGTTTATGTAAGATTTTGTTTTTTAGGGTTAACTCTTGATACAATGATTATTATTTTTTACACCTACTCATAAAGTAGGCTTAAAGTAACCTTTGTGGAAGGTGGCGTTGGCTTCTCTATTTACTAAGTGTAAAATCGATTATGGAAAGTAACTGTCTTGTTTGTAAAAATTAAAATTATTTAAATTGAAGCGAACAGATGGGAAGATGTATTTTGAGAAACTCGAGCACGCAGGGAATAATGAACGTGCACTGCCCTCCCCTCCCCCAGTGACTGTAATTTAACCCATCTGTTGCATTACCAAATTTTATTTTGTGGAATTTTCGTTTTTTAACTGTTGGTGTTTATGTCCAATCACTTTAATTTATTGTATGTCTATTGTTTGAATATGCTGTCCTAAAGTGTGGTTGGAATGGAACTTTTGCGATATTTTTTAAAAAAAGAAAAACTGTGTTATTTAAAGAATGTACGGTAGAAATAATTTAATTGAGTTGTGTTTACTGTATTACTTGTATTAGAAATTCCCATGGTTGTTTTGCAAGTTATTTATAAGTGCTTAATTTATTTATTTTGCTTAAATCTATATCATAATATTTAATAATAACCAACTTTTATATTAATATATTTTATAACCGCCAGAGGGCTTAAGAAGACAGGTAATCAAACAATTACCGAATAATAACTTTTAACGACACATTATTGTTTGCAAGATTTGCTGATATATTTTTCTATTTTTCTCCAAAAAGTAACAAATTAATTGGATTAGATCTTCCTTTGTTTCAATTCTTCCTCTAGAAGATTCCAGAAGATTCTGCTTCTATCTTATTTGTTTTAATTAAGTCATATTTAGAGCTTTGAAAATAGTAATGAATACAAAATGTTAGCTGCTATTGAAAGTATTACTTTGAATATTCAAGTTACTAGTCACAATAAATACGTGTCGAACCCTAACTAAGACATTTTTTTCATTTGACAGAGTAAATTCACATCTAACCCTAAATAAGACATTTGTTATTTATTCGGTCATTTAATAAATGGTAAAAATTACGTATTGAATAAAAAATAATAATCCAATTATTTAAAATAACTGTTTGTAACAAACTTTAACTAAGAGGTCTTGTGTATTTTTAAAATGAGGTAGATAAGTATATTAAGAGCGGTATTGTAATCACAGTTGAAATAAGAAACCATTAAGGCAAGAAAACGTTAGTTACCCTAATTTGTAATTTTGTTTTGCGCATCAATGAATTTATTTCTTTACTAGTATTATCGATTGGCGTCTAGGGTTAACAGGTTTTTCAGGAATATGATATTTCCAAACAAACTGACAGCGTCATGAACTATTTTCGAAACACGTGTACTGAAATTTAACTTAAATTTTCAGCAAATCTTGCAAAACAGCATCAATTTCTTGGTACGTTTGAATAAAACTGTGAACCTCCATAATATTAGGGACGAGAAAGGCATTTATTAAAACTTAACAGGTAAATTACAGAAATGAAAGAAAAAATTATTATGTTTTAAACTTGCAGCACTGGTCCCTAACTTTCTACTTGAGAAATTAGTTTCAAAGTTAAAAAAATGTGTTTGCATTAAACGTCGTCAATAAACTTACCAACTGGTCTATCAGGTTTTTGAAATACATTTTATATTTGAGCGGATGTTGCCTTCTTGGTGCAAAGCTACACAATGGAATTTTTACAGCTTGTCCACCTAAATTTTTAGCACTGCAAGTAGTCTTTTGGAAGAAAGATTTGAAGCAATTGATTTGTTGTTTTTAAAGCGAATATTGAAGGTACATGGACAGGAAATGATCTATGGAAGGGTATGGTCCCAATGTCCTGTTTGGATATGATACATAGAGAGGGAGAGATCTGTGGAAGACAGTGGTCACCACTGTCTTATTTGGATATGGTACTTTCTCCCCCAACGTTTTAAGGTGACAACTTTTGATAACTACAGTCAGAATCAAAATACCATCAGCCAATAAAATACATTCATTTTTTTATCGTATAGAAGATAAAACACATTTGTTAAATTGCAGGAAATAATTGTGAAATAGCTCCTGTTCTGTGGTATGTCTGCGGACTCGCACTGCTAGAAACTGGGTTTTGATACCCGTAGTGGAAGAGCAGATATATCCCATGTTGTAGCTTTGTGTTTATTTCAAATAATCAATCAATTGTGAAATACATTTACTGTTTCATATTAAAACTGGAAATGGTTAATACTTTAACGCTCAGGTTGTATATTTTCACACACTTTGTTTTCCCTTTTTTGGGGGGCTGTGAATATAACTCTTAACATAGTCAAACAAATACGATTTTTACCTGTGTTGTTTTCTTATTTTTTACTGTTGTTTGTAAGTCATAAACCATTTTAGCGAATACCAAAAGACGTAGAAACTGCTGTTTAAAGGTTCGTGGAATTTGGACCCCGTAGCATAACAATGAAAATAAAAAAACTTGAAGCAGAGGCTTAATAGTCCCCCTTTTCTCTACTCTGACATGTTGACCTCTGTTACGTAACGTGTCGTAAAGTTACATAATTTGAAGAAATGAGTAGAGTTTGAAGTATTATGTACTGTGATACTGCTGGTCAGTAAGATATCACGTAAGCCTAATGTTATAACTAGAATAATGTGTGCATTTTGCTTATAGCAACGCCAAGGGAAATCGAACTAAAAAAATCTAATATTATAAGTAATATATCTTAAGCTTAGCGTTATACCTAAGATAAGCCAAATAAGAAAACGAAAATAAAAACAAATATAATATTGGATCTAAGAAATAAAACTTACTGGCGAAATCTCGAGCCTATCCAAGGCTTAACGTTATGCGTTTCTACGAAACGTCGTCAATAACAGTTTACACCCGATTTTATTAATCTCATAATATTCCCCTATTTTAAAATATAAATAACATTTTTTTATCGAAAGAAATCTTAAAGCTTATTTTGTTATAATGACATTTGAATATTTATCACAGAAAAATACGAAGATGACATACTGCTAATGTGTCCAAGAAAAATAACGTTGAAAAAAGTGTTTTAGTTGTTTTGAATACGTTTCAAAACACTCAGTTTACGTGGGTATAAAAGCAGCTAAAAGCGAATGCGCGTAAAAAAGTATTTTAAAAACCTCTTTGGTAAGTGTCATCTAGTTTGATCAGTGTTGAAAACGGGTTTGTGATAATTTAGACTTCAGGTTTTTTATTCATAGAGCCACAATATTTCGAGATTAAAGAATTGATACTTGTTTAACTGTGATATGGATGAAATTATTCATAATAAATCACATGATTGTATCATTAATATTCGTGATTTGATGTAGAAACTTTACGCTTTGTTCCTGTGTAGTCGTGTAAAAGTTTTTTTGTGTGTGAAATAATGTCCTTTTTGTCAGTATTGTAAACATTATTTGTATATAATTTAATTTACAGAAGCTGTAATTTTTATAAAATTGAATAAAACCAGATTATTCAAAACAAAAAGAAAAGAAACGGGTGACGTCTTTCTTAAATCATATTTAAATATTAAATAAATGTTTACATAGCGCCATCTAGGAGAGTATTAGAAAAGTATGTATTTACAATGCAAAGAAAATAAAATCATTCACTTAAATAAACATTGAAAAGTATGTATTAATAACGTTAGAAAATCTGATCAGACAAAACTAGTTAAGGTACAAAAGAATCTGCAATCAGGCGGACAGTGTAAAAGGAAGTTGTCAGATTGAGAGAAGTGACATAGAGAAATACGTATCCACACGTTATATTACATGATCGTTAAGAACACTCTTAACCTTTGATCAATTTTACTGGCTTTATGTCGTTGCTGGACAATTTAAAAAACAACTACGAGTCACTAAGAAAAATTGCTTTGTATAAATGTTAAGCAGCTGACAACAGATGGCGCTAACATCAATGAAGAGATTCGATTGATTTTGAAATGCTATGTATTCTTGGCAGCAAATTTTCAATTCATCTCAAAACTGTTCCCAACTGTGTAGAATAAAATTTCAAACACCCTCAGTTAAAGTAAATATTTTGAAACATACACTGATGAATTCGTTGGTGTAGAATTCCATTAAATTTAGCAGAGAAGATAATTTGGTCATCACTATCGACCGACGGTTAGTCCCTAATTCAGCAGTGTTAGACTAGAGGGAAGGTAAACTAGTCATCACCACCGACCGGCAACTCTTGAGCTACTATTTACCAGTGAAGAGTGGGATTGACCATCATATTATAACGCTCCCACGGCTGAAAGGCAAGCATGTTTGATTTGATGAGGTTCAAACCTATGACCTTCAGATTACCACTAACTACTTGGCCGTGCTGGGGGGGGGACTACACTGATACAGTTTAACGACTTAAAAATGTTGCCAAGTGTGATAAAATACGGTACTACACGGATTTTAATTACTGTGTTTATATATCGGCAACAATTTACTTGTTGTTTTTCGAATTAGGCACAAAGCTACACAATGAGCTATCTGTGCTCTGCTCACCACGGGTATCAAAATCCGGTTTTTTACGTTGTGAGCCTGCAGACTCACCGCTGTGCCACTGATGAGGGGCAAAAAGGGCACTGTGAGGCAACCAACTGATGTGAAGGTTTATATGGGAAGTATCATCTGATGACGGACTTTTAGTGTTGCTGAAAATGTCAAAGTGAGGGATGATAAACCATATTAAGAGTAATAATACTAACCTAAAACTAACAAAATGAACTGTTTTCAAGGTAACAGGCAAAATCAAATTACTTAACTCTTTGTTATAAAACGGTAATACCAGTGGTATATACACATAAATGGGGCAGCCGGGACCCACCTGGCCTATATCAAGAAAGGTTCAGACATATAAGATTATTTTTCTTTTTTGCATCGAGGGCCATCCGATGAAACTCAGCTCTAAACTGGTTTAAATACGGTTGTAAGCTACAATAGAATTTATATGATTTAAGGGTTCGCCTGATGCAGTCCCGAGAAAACACCAACTGTGAACAAGACCTGTGTGGTAGCTACTGATGTTCCCTCAGATGTCTCAAAACACACCGAAGTGCTCACTGTAGCGTTTCACAAAAATAATCGTAAACACATTGTTTTAAGAGTAATTCAGTCAGAGGATTGCCTGTTAAACATTTGCTTCTGCCAACCTCTTGAGGAGGATAGCGTTTTGGCTTTTTTACCATATAGTTCTTCATTTCGATTTTTAAATATACATATATATTACTTGGACGACGGTCAGCTTCTATATTGAAGCCTTATCCAGATAGATTTCTAGAGCAGAACGATGTATAGACTTCTGTTATTAGACCTTCTTTGAATCGACTTCAATATGGCCTAAATATAGATACTGAAACGCTTTATAACCCCAGAGAGCAGTCCATTAAAAGTTAAAACTCTAATCCAGTAGGTGGTTTGTTCTAGAACTTAGTATATTTCGTTTACTGACAAAATATTTTGTCCACAGAGCTACATAATGTTAGAGGATTAACTTGTACACTAAGACAGGCTGATATTATTAAAGTGCTAACAGGTTTTATTTGGAAGTCCGAGTAGAGTTACACGAGAAACATCTCTGCAAATTTAGCACTAACAGACTGGAGGGTATGTAGCTATTAACCACCACAAACTGTTTTACGAACGAATAATGAGTGGGATTGACCGTAACATGATAATCTCCCCACGGATGAAAAGGGCTACTATGTTTGATGGGACGGAGATTCGAACTAGCAGTCTCGAGATTGCGAGTCGAATATCTCTAACCGCTTGTACACGCTAGGTTCTGATCGTTGGTAGAGTACCGTGTTTTAAAATAAAACAATTTCCGTTGGCGGGTAAAGTACAAAATATAGACAAATGCCTATTTCACCCTAATAACTGAAGTGTCGTGAAGCTATTACGGCCTTATAACGTCAGGTCAATAGTTTATGTGATATTTATATCACATTTACTCAGTATTATTTCATTTTATCTCCTTTGTTTCGCGACATACGTCATAAAGCAAACGTTTTTCCGCACGATGTAGACATTGTTACATAGGCGACTTTTTTGTGTGTGTCCGCCACTCTGAATGTTTGCTTTCTGTAGTTTCCGATCTAGCGGAGAATTTGACTTTTAGACACCAAACATGTGATGATAAAACGCGTTTACGGATTCCTATATCAAACCGGACACTGTCTCCAGAACTGTAGCTTTAGGTACTGAAACCAAAGTGGGAAAACACCGCGCCGGGAAATTCACCTCTGGTCCTATTTATTAACAGGGGAGATTCCCTTATGTGTATACATGTATATTATAGACGTATAATCAAGATGTATAATATTTCAGTCACGTGTCATTAATGAAAAGCACATAAAGATACTATTAAAGACGAGGTGTCATCATAGAACGTTATCGAGGAACGTGACTGTAAAGCGTACAGAGCAATTTTGTGAATGGTCTTTTATTTTAACGCGTATTTACTTCCCTGAAGAAAACTCTTCTTTTATCTAAATAAAACGACAAAATTATACAAATGGATAACAGTACGAAAATGCTCGCAAATAGTGTTCACGAGGAAACACGAGGGGATCAAAGTAAGTTTAGATAAACAAAACCCAATAGTTCATGTTTGTTTTTATTTCACATAACTGATAATTAATTTAAAATATCGTAGTCAAGAGACAGTAACATCGACACAAACACATACATGTCACTAACAAATGTTGTTAGAAGAGACAGTAACATCGACACAAACACATACATGTCACTAACAAATGTTGTTACAAGAGACAGTAACATCGACACAAACACATACATGTCACTAACAAATGTTGTTACAAGAGACAGTAACACCGACACAAACACGTACATGTCACTAAAAATGTTGTTACAAGAGACAGTAACACCGACACAAACACGTACATGTCACTAACAAATGTTGTTACAAGAGACAGTAACATCGACACAAACACATACATGTCACTAACAAATGTTGTTACAAGAGACAGTAACACCGACACAAACACGTACATGTCACTAAAAATGTTGTTACAAGAGACAGTAACACCGACACAAACACGTACATGTCACTAACAAACGTCGTTACAAGAGACAGTAACATCGACACAAACACATACATGTCACTAACAAACGTTGTTAGAAGAGACAGTAACACCGACACAAACACGTACATGTCACTAACAAACGTTGTTACAAGAGTCAGTAACACCGACACAAACACGTACATGTCACTAACAAATGTTGTTACAAGAGACAGTAACATCGACACAAACACATACATGTCACTAACAAATGTTGTTACAAGAGACAGTAACACCGACACAAACACGTACATGTCACTAAAAATGTTGTTACAAGAGACAGTAACACCGACACAAACACGTACATGTCACTAACAAACGTCGTTACAAGAGACAGTAACATCGACACAAACACATACATGTCACTAACAAACGTTGTTAGAAGAGACAGTAACACCGACACAAACACGTACATGTCACTAACAAACGTTGTTAGAGTCAGTAACACCGACACAAACACGTACATGTCACTAACAAACGTTGTTACAAGAGACAGTAACCGACACAAACACGTACATGTCACTAACAAACGTCGTTACAAGAGACAGTAACATCGACACAAACACATACATGTCACTAACAAACGTCGTTACAAGAGACAGTAACATCGACACAAACACATACATGTCACTAACAAACGTCGTTACAAGAGACAGTAACATCGACACAAACACATACATGTCACTAACAAATGTTGTTAGAAGAGACAGTAACACCGACACAAACACGTACATGTCACTAACAAACGTTGTTACAAGAGTCAGTAACACCGACACAAACACGTACATGTCACTAACAAACGTCGTTACAAGAGACAGTAACACCGACACAAACACGTACATGTCACTAACAAACGTCGTTACAAGAGACAGTAACATCGACACAAACACGTACATGTCACTAACAAATGTTGTTACAAGAGACAGTAACATCGACACAAACACATACATGTCACTAACAAATGTTGTTACAAGAGACAGTAACACCGACACAAACACGTACATGTCACTAACAAACGTTGTTACAAGAAACAGTAACACCGACACAAACACGTACATGTCACTAACAAACGTTGTTACAAGAGACAGTAACATCGACACAAACACATACATGTCACTAACAAATGTTGTTAGAAGAGACAGTAACACCGACACAAACACGTACATGTCACTAACAAACGTTGTTACAAGAGACAGTAACACCGACACAAACACGTACATGTCACTAACAAACGTTGTTACAAGAGTCAGTAACACCGACACAAACACGTACATGTCACTAACAAACGTTGTTACAAGAGACAGTAACACCGACACAAACACGTACATGTCACTAACAAACGTTGTTACAAGAAACAGTAACACCGACACAAACACGTACATGTCACTAACAAACGTTGTTACAAGAAACAGTAACACCGACACAAACACGTACATGTCACTAACAAACGTTGTTAGAAGAGACAGTAACACCGACACAAACACGTACATGTCACTAAAAATGTTGCAAGAAACAGTAACATCGACACAAATACATGTCACTAACAAACGTTGTTGGAAGAGACAGTAACATCGACACAAATACATGTCACTAACAAACGTTGTTGGAAGAGAGAGTAACACCGACACAAACAGGTACATGTCACTAACAAATGTTGTTACAAGAGACAGTAACACCGACACAAACACGTAAATGTCACTAACAAACGTTGTTACAAGAGACAGTAACACCGACACAAACACGTACATGTCACATAAAAACGTTGTTACATGAGACAGTAACATCGACACAAATACATGTCACTAACAAACGTTGTTGGAAGAGACAGTAACACCGACACAAACAGGTACATGTCACTAACAAATGTTGTTACAAGAGACAGTAGCACCGACACAAACACGTAAATGTCACTAACAAACGTTGTTACAAGAGACAGTAACACCGACACAAACACGTACATGTCACTAAAAAACGTTGTTACAAGAGACAGTAACACCGACACAAACACGTACATGTCACTAACAAACGTTGTTACAAGAGACAGTAACATCGACACAAACACGTACATGTCACTAACAAACGTTGTTAGAAGAGACAGTAACATCGACACAAACACGTACATGTCACTAACAAACGTTGTTAGAAGAGACAGTAACATCGACACAAACACGTACATGTCACTAACAAATGTTGTTAGAAGAGACAGTAACATCGACACAAACACGTACATGTCACTAACAAACGTTGTTAGAAGAGACAGTAACATCGACACAAACACGTACATGTCACTAACAAACGTTGTTACAAGAGACAGTAACACCGACACAAACACGTACATGTCACTAACAAACGTTGTTAGAAAAGACAGTAACATCGACACAAACACGTACATGTCACTAACAAACGTTGTTACAAGAGACAGTAACACCGACACAAACACGTACATGTCACTAACAAATGTTGTTAGAAGAGACAGTAACACCGACACAAACACGTACATGTCACTAACAAACATTGTTACAAGAGACAGTAACACCGACACAAACACGTACATGTCACTAAAAATGTTGCAAGAGACAGTAACATCGACACAAATACATGTCACTAACAAACGTTGTTGGAAGAGACAGTAACACCGACACAAACAGGTACATGTCACTAACAAATGTTGTTACAAGAGACAGTAGCACCGACACAAACACGTAAATGTCACTAACAAACGTTGTTACAAGAGACAGTAACACCGACACAAACACGTACATGTCACTAAAAAACGTTGTTACAAGAGACAGTCACATCGACACAAACACGTACATGTCACTAACAAACGTTGTTGCAAGAGACAGTAACATCGACACAAACATGTACATGTCACTTACAAACGTTGTTGCAAGATACAGTCACACCGACACAAACAATGTTTTAGTATTGATGTTTCAACGTTTGAATAGCTTATATTACAGAAATTCACGGTTTACAACTTATAATGATGTTAATTGTAAGATATAGACTAGTTTCAACCTAGAGGTCAACTTCGTGAGGAAAGCAGGGATCTTTTACTAATTTACAAAAATCGTAGAGAAAGTTAAATGTGCATTATTTTTACGTGGTTTAATTGTATAAACAGTGTAGTAAATTATTTTATGGATTAGTCATTTGTTTCTATTATGAGATTCAACTACCATACTGTTTTTTGAAGGTGTTTATATATAAGATATTTTATGTATATTTAGCTTTGGAAATACCATTCGAATCTCCTTTGGACAATAACAAAGATCTTTTAAGCTCGTATTTTTTACAATATACGTTATTTATGAGTTTTTTGGTATAAGGGTGTTTATATTTTATCAGCGCCCTCTGCTGGTAGTTCAGAGGCAAGCTTAAGCGCTTCTAATGCTAAAGTTTGTGCTTTGATCCATGTAGAGAATACAAAGTAAAACAAATACAATTTTTTTCTGAAGATCAATATTCTAGATTTACATTTTCGCAGTGCTTTGTGCTCACAAGGCAACAATAATCGAGATAATTTGGATAAGTATGTGGATAAAACATACAGATGAAGACATCGTGCGTTTTCCTAATACGCAGCTATTCGTTATCGTTATAAAGTGCCGAATGTTTTTTTCTTCACACCCATAAACGAATGTTAAACCTTTAGCGAGTTACTATTCCGTTTTTAATTGCACTCGTGGTTGTTTTTCTAATCAGTCCGCGAGGGTGTGACGTCTTGCTATTGGCCACATATTTAATGTAATGAGTTTTTTATTTGCTAAAACAACGTAAAAAATATCAGTTATTTTTGTTTGATTGAAAGTAAGAACAAATCAACACAATGGGCCATGTTTGCCCACCACGGGTATCGAAACCCGAGTTTTAATGTTGTAAGTTCGCAGATGTACCACTAGGAGGCTAGGATTATTGAAACGAAATAACATATTATGATATTATTTTTGAAATGCGACAAAAAATTTGAGAAGCAGGATCACAAATTACCGTATTAAAAAGTACACAAAATGAACGGTACCCGAAACGCAGGGTCTTTGGATATTTTGTTGGAAATTATAAAAATTAATGAGAAATATAAATATAGATGATGTAGGTATTATCGAACACAATAGATTGGAATTTATTTATTGTTTGGAATTAGGCATAAGTAAAACGATATGAAAACTTAATATATTAAAATTTCTTTCGTTGTTTGGTTAGTGTTAAGCACAAACCTACACAATGGACAATCTGTGCTCTGCTCATTACAGATATCAAAACCCCAATTTTAGTGAAGCAAGCATGCAGACTTCCCACTGAGCCATTTTCACGGAAGGGAATTAAATGTGGATTCTTCATTTTTAACAGAAGTTGGATTAGTAACTTCTTCCGTAAACAAACATTACGTGACATTATGTTGCTTTAGCAACCAATGAGGCATTATGGGAAATTATTTTACTAGTAGCTATGCCTTCTTTTTTTGTGTGACATTCAAGGTGTTATAAATATGTAGTATTTCTTGAAATCATGTGATCAGTGTTCTAGATGCAGCCACAAAGTCTGGGCATAAAGTAATGAGGACGCAAACTTTACGTCATTTTGACGTTTTGGAAGGTCTCAACCAGGTTTTTTTGGAGTTACCTATTTCTCATTCATTTCACACTAAGCTTAATCTTAATGAGTGGGGGTCATTCTGCGAACTTAACATCTGTCTCACGAGGGCAGGTCTTTGTACCAGTAATAAGCGTGATATAAATTTAATAAGGCCCTATTCTCAAAGGATTTCGATGGAACCGCGATGACGTAGCACTTTTGACTTACTTTAAGGGTCAACTTTAACTGGGCGTTGGCTCAACGTCACGTTTCCTCAGTTTTACAACCATTTGCGACAGCCAATCATTGTTTGAATCACAGAACACGCTTTCATTATCCATTTCCCAGAAATAGTAGAATCATTAATATTTTAGTAATAATATATACATATTTCTAATAATTATGAACAAGATTACTTATGAAACAAATTAACGGTGAATGATATTTGCATATCCTGAGTGTTCCAAAAAGGGCGGGAATTGCGTCACTTTGAACTTTGTCGCCAGTTTTGCTTGTGACGAAAAACTTTGATTTTTCAGTCAAAGGTAAACTAATTGTTAGAAAATTTAAAAGGGAGAAGATTCTAAAAAAATGAGACGAATTAAAAATCGTTACAGAATATTAAGGAAACCATTGTGATCAACCTTTGAGGCTTCGTCTCTTGGGCCTGTGACCGTTACATAGTTAAGAGCCACGTGATATGCAATGAGATGGGAGAAAGTCTTACTTTAAAGCAAGGTTACAATGATTATTTGTGATTTTAAGATCGATTTTTTTTCTCAAAGTTGGCAAGTCATATCCACAAAATAAACAACTTTCATATTTCTTCAACTTATAAAAATAATTCTGCTCTACATGGCTAGCACCTTCCTACAAAACAACAAAAACATTCTTAACAATAAAATATTGTGTAACACTCAAAACATAACCTAAACTTAACTTCAATGTGTTAAACATAGCTCTGAATTGAGTCTCTTCGAAGACCCAGCATGACCAGGTGGTTAGGGCGCTAGACTCGTAATCTGAGGGTCGCGGGTTCAAGTCCCCGTCACATAAAACATGCTCGCCCTTTCAGCCATGGGGGCGTTATATAATGCAGGTAATATTTCACGATTTGTTAGTAAAAGAATAACCAAGAATTGGCAATGGGTGGTGACGACTATCTGTCTTTCTTCCCCATAAGTCTTACACTGCTAAATTAGGAACGGCTAAGAACATACTCTCGTGTAACTTTGCGTGAAATTTAAACAAACAGTACATTAGAATTTAAAAGTAAAGTTTACGGAGACCATAAAGATAATAATGATTAAGGTTAAAAAATTACCTGTATTAAAACAAAATATTGTTGTTAAAGATAACATTGGATAAGGTTTAGTAAAACTCAGTGTATTAAAACAAAATATTGTGTTTTAAAGAAAACATTGGTAAGGTTTAATAAAACTCACTGTATTAAAACAAAATATTCTTGTTAAAGATAACATCGAGTAAGGTTTAGTAAAACTCACTTTTGGCACTGTTAAGTTACCCGTGAGTGACTGACATCAACAAGCCATGTAAAGTGACAAATTGTTTGAAAGAAATCACTGTGTTAAATAAGATATTGTCATCAGAGATAACAACGACTAAAGTCTATTTAAAACCGTTAACCACACACTCGGACCAACGAGGAAAGAATATCGATTTTAATGATAATTTATTCTTTTAATTACATCACAATCTTAATTGATCGTCCGGTATTATTATTAGTGTTCTCGGCCTTAATTTTGTGGAATATATATATTTTTTGATATTGGAAGTGAATTTCAAGTTCTGTTATCTTGTGTCGTAACTGCCTTGTTATAGAAACTGATCATTGAAGTTTGTGAAGTCATCGTGGTGACCTTATAGAAACTGATCATTGAAGTTTGTGAAGTCATCGTGGTGACCTTATAGAAACTGATCATTGAAGTTTGTGAAGTCATCGTGGTGACCTTATAGAAACTGATCATTGAAGTTTGTGAAGTCATTGTGTTGACCTTATAGAAACTGATCATTGAAGTTTGTGAAGTCATTGTGTTGACCTTATAGAAACTGATCATTGAAGTTTGTGAAGTCATCGTATTGACCTTATAGAAACTGATCATTGAAGTTTGTGAAGTCATCGTGTTGACCTTATAGAAACTGATCATTGAAGTTTGTGAAGTCATCGTATTGACCTTATAGAAACTGATCATTGAAGTTTGTGAAGTCATCGTGTTGACCTTATAGAAACTGATCATTGAAGTTTGTGAAGTCATCGTGTTGACCTTATAGACACTGATCATTGAAGATTGTGAAGTCATTGTTTTGACCTTACAGATACGAATCATTTAATTTTGTAAAGTCATCGTTTTGACCTCGTAGAAACTGATCAATGAATCTTGTAAAGTCATTGTTTGACTTTATTGAAACTGATAGTTAAATTTTTGTGTCATCATTTTGACCTTACAGAAATGGATCATAGAATTTTGTGAAGTCGTCATTTTGGTCTTATAGAAACTTATCACCGAGCATTGTGAGGTTAATGTTTTGACCTTGACATCAGCGATAAACAAGAATATAAATATAGAAGCACAGCCATGTTTTTCCACCTCAAAACTCAGAAAGAACACAGCATAAAGCGAGAACAGCGTTCAGATGTCTCAGTTAGTTCATACCAGGACATCTGAATACCCGATGGAGAGCTAAACCACCAACTATAACATATTTTGTGAAAATGGACTCCAATGCATCAAATAAGCAGAAAATATTCTGATATAAGACTGATTTTATTTTCATTGTAAAGTTTTTAACACAGAGTTATAATTTTTTTTCGGTTGTGTTAAGAACAATGCACTATGCTTCGTAATTAATAAATAATAACACTCACACAATACTATAAAAGGATAGATTATTAATCGTAAAAAATATAAACACTTTTCTGACATCCTTCGGTTTTACGACAAGTGATTCAAAAGTAATTAGTTTGTTTTTTCCATAAGTCTTGGATATTGAACTAATTTTAGTTTTCACTATAACGTAATTGAGGTCCAAGAGTGTCAGTGGTAAGAAGTCGTTCTTGCTAGTGACATCTGTTGGACACTTTTAAAGACAATTAAAAAATTAATTAATTTGAAGGAAAGTACTTTTGTATATTTTACCCTAAATATTTTATTTACTGTTTTCTAAAGTCTAGACCGAGCGATTTTTGCAATTAATTGTTTGCTAATTTTTTATCGTAATTTCTTAGTTTCTTAATATCAATTGTATCTTATTTTTTAACGCATAATTACTTTACGAGGAATCTCAGTTTCGTTGGTTCGACTCGTAATTTGAAGGTCGCAGTTCGAATTCCCGTCGCACCAAACATGTTCGTCATTTCAGCCGTGGGGGCGATGTAATGTGACGGTAAATCCCACTATTCATTGGGAAAAGAGTAGCTCAAGAGTTGGTGGTGGGTGGTGATGACTAGCTGCCTTCCCTCTCGTCTCACACTGTTAAATTAGGGACGGCTAGCGAAGATAACCCTCATATAGCTTTGCGCGAAATTCAAATAAAACCAAACAAACAAATCAGTTTCGTTGGTGATGTACCATTTGTCGGTTTCATTACACTGAAAAGTCTCCCGCTTGTACAGCGGTAAGTCTACGGATTTACAACGCTAAAATCAGGTGTTCGATTCCACTCGGCTGACTCAGGAGATAGCCCTATGTGGCTTTGCTGTAATAAAATACACACACATACATTCAAAGTATAGATAATCGGGTTTTGTTAGCATGTGAGGCTGTGGATACATGGTATGCGTCTCGTAATGGTCAATAATAATAATAAAAGAATCGCACCCGAACTTTGAAGCCATAGATGAGTGACAATCAAATATTGTTATTTGGTATGAAAAGAACAGTTTGTTATTTAGAGACGGTTTGTTTATTGTTGATTACAATTGTACTCATTGGATATCTGTGTATCAAAATATATTTTTTTGCAGGATAAGCCCTCATATTTATCATTGAACCAGCAGGAGCAGCAATTATGGAAGGCTAGCGTAGCTTGACCCGAAAATGAATGGACAATCAAATCTAGGAGTTTATCTGTGAAATGGCTCGAGAGCGAAACACACAAGCCCATTCTTAAAAAACAAACAAACCTCAAAATATGTGACACCCTTCTGCAAAACTGAAAATGTTTGATCTCTTCACCAGTACCATTAAAGCAGGAATTTTAAAGGTCAAATATCTCATCTACTGACCATCACTGATGAAGTCTAAGTGTTGCACCTTATTGGAAAATATTATGCGATAATTCTTTTGTATCCGAGTGGATTAGCGGTTAGCTTGAGGGCTTACAACGTTAAAATTCGGGGCTCTATTTACCGTGGTGGTCTATTGTGAAATGAACAAACAAACGATTTCAGTTAGTTCCTATGAGTTTATGGTAGAATTGTTGTTACTTATATTCAGTTTATTTACTTAATTCAAGCTAGACGAAGAACCTCTACGAAACGGCTAAAGTTGACCCCAGAACTGCTCCCATTATAGGAATCGAACCCCAGGTTTTAGCATCGTAATTCCATAAACTTACTTTCGACCAATCGGGGAAGACAGGGACGTAGGACTCAGAAGCGCAGAAAAAATAATATCGTAACATCACTAATGACATCATCTGAATCTGATTACCTCCTGCAATGGTCATTTCATAGTTTTGCATTGTGGCGAATAATCGGTTAGTTTGATTTTTTTACCAAAATTGTGAAGTTATAGAAGTCGTTCTGAAGACGAGCATGAAGTAAAAGTACAGTTACTTCCCTTAAAAATAACAAATATACGAACAGTTGGGATCTTTGTTGTTTACGTAGTGGCTCGGCTATAAGTCTGGAAACTTATGGTATTAAAAATCGGCAGACAGACAGATATACAGATCATTATGCAAGCTTTGTACAAACATAACAATTGAAGGCCTGGTATGGCTCGGTGATCAGAGTACTTGACTCGCAACCTGCTAGCCTTTTCAGTCGTGGGAGCGTTATAATGTGACGATTAATCTCACCATTCGTTGGTCAATTTTCTAAACAGTAAGGAAAAACATATCCGATTAGGAAGCGATCTTTTTCCATCATAACGCATGATCAGGTGGCTAGGGGGCGCTCGACTCGTAACCTGAGGATCGCAGGTTCGAATCTACGTCAAACTAAATATGCCCGCCCTTTCAGTTGTGGGGGCGTTATGACAGTCAATCGCACTATTCGCTGGTAAAAAGTAGCCCAAGAGTTGGCGGTGGGAGATTATGATTATCTGCCTTCCCTTCAGTCTTACACTGCCAAATTGAGGACGTCTGGCTCATATAGTCCTCGTGCAGCTTCGTCCATTTTCAAACCAATAGGATGCTAATTATAGAATGTTCACATATTCCAATATTAGTATAGATTCCAATAATCGGTTAACTTTGTTATGAATGTGAAAATACAGATCTCGAACTCCATCACAATAGGCCTAATATGACTATGAAGACAGATCTTGGTTTAGTGGAGCTCTAAACTACACAAGTAATTCTTTCACACCAAAAATAACTCACGTGCAAAACTTAAACTTCTTTGCTTAAGAACTACAAATGGCCTTCTCAGGTGTTAAGTTGTTTGTTGTTAAGCGTAAAGGTATGAAATGAGACCTCTCAGTGTCCCAGCGGTATGTCTGCGGACTTACAATGCTTTAAACCAGGTTTCGATACCGGTGGTGAGCAGAGCGCTTATAGGCCTTTCTGTAGCTTTTTGCTTAATTACGAACAACAATAATATGTATTAACTAAGCTATTTAAATCATCAGTTTTACGTTTAACCACTAGAAAATCTTTTTTGTTAAAGATACAATTGAAGTATTAAAGCTATGTTAAAATCTGAACTTCAAGCTATAAAAGATTTTTTTAAATTACGTCATCATATAGTCGATCTAAATTTTTTTTTTGCTTCAGGACCTCTTGAGCAGATGGACCTTTAAAACTGTCGTCATGTGTTTTTAGTTCATATTGTTTTCTGCTCAACCAATTAGAATTTTTGTTTCAATAGTTAGGCCACATTGGGCTATCTGCTGTGTCGATCGTGTGGAGTCGAAACACGGATTTTTCAGATAAGTCAGTATAAACTTACCGGCAGTATTTGGACACAGAAGCGAAAGGTAAACGACAACAAATATTCAATAATTTGTGAGTTAATGAAAGACAGTCAATGAGCTTCCACACAGTCTGAAAATATCAGAACCTATATGATTTCTGTTTAACATAAACAAACGTTTGAAACGTAGATGGCTATTAAAACCAATTATAAGTTAATAGCGACCTCTGTCAGTAGAATATGGGAACCAACAGGAAAACAATAAGCCTTAAATATTTCTTCGTCTTGTCTGTTTCCGCTGCTCTGCTGACAAATGTAATCAAAATACAGTGTCGTGATCCTTGGTGTTTAGTCACCCCACAGTCGTTATACGACCTAATTCCAGTTCTAAACTTGCTCTATTCAAAAGTCAGCATTGTGATTTCTGTTGTTTCCTGTTGAAACGTCCAGCCTAGAAAGGTCAAACAATACGTAATAATGTCGTTTGAGGTTCATTACGCGCGACAGCCATTCCTTATTGATAAGTGACACAAAGGGGGAGGTGGATCCCCGCTGGCGGGACATCAGTAAGTTTTGGGACTTACAATTTTAATATTCATGCTAATTACATAGTAGACACCCTAGTGTGTCCAAAAACAACTAAGACTAGAAATAACAGAGCAATTCTGGGAGCTACGGCTGAAGGGTTGAGCTGATGAGTCTCGAATTCACGACTCGAGCAACCTGTTCCATCACCAAACCTTCACAATAACTTATTTTGAATATTAATTACATTATTTTCAAGAATAATTAAGTGTGTTCTTAGACACAATACCTTCAAATCTGCAATAAAAGTTACCAATTACAATTAAAACTTGAAATATGAAAGTTATATTTAGAACGAGTACAGGCGTTTTACACCAAGTACGTCATCAGGTGTTATAGGACCAATGAATGGAACGTGAGGTACGTACAACCGGAATACTTAAAATTGACTTTAATTGAAGAACAAACGACTATACGTACATTATCGTGTTTTTAATTGATGTCTGGTCTCTATATTTTTAATTTAAACGTTTCCCTAATTTTCCTTTTATTAATAACGTTGTCTTTGTGTTGAATTCGGGAATTCATTTCGTGGATCCTGAGTCCCCTTAAGGATGTTGTTGTTTGAATTAAGCACAAAGCTACACAATGGGCTATCTGTGCTCTGCCCACCACGGGTATCGAAACCCGGATTTTAGCGTGTGAGTCCGCAGACATACCGCCGAGCCACTGGGGGGGCTCCCCTCAAGGATAACTACACGAAAGCTATCTACGTCAGCCGTCCTTACTTTAGCAGTGTAAGAATAGAGTGATGGCAATGAATAGTGGGATTGACCGTCATATTATAATGTGTCCATGTCTAAAAGTGTGAACATGTTTGGCGGGACGGGGTTCGAACCTCCACCCCTAAAATTGCGAGTCGAGTGTTCTAACTACCTGGCCTATCAGGCTCCATCTGTAAGACAGCGGATAGTTTACGGACTCACAAATAATAATAATAAAAACAATGAGAAGATTTTAGACTTTAGACCAGGGATGAGCAACTCCATGAACACTGGCGCAAATTTGGTAATCAGCAACTGCACTGTCTTACGTCATCGTAATGTCGCGCGCTTCATCACTGCCACAAATTCCGCCCACTTTGTAACGTCAGTCTGGTTTATATGTTTGTCATTGAGTGTGCGTTGTTTTGCATGCGTTTGCAAACATATTTTTATTTGCATCTTTCAATATATTTAGTTTTTAATCCAATGATATAAATAAGTGGATAGTTCGAAAACAAAAAAATCCAGATGATGGTGAACACTTAGAAAATAAAGATAATTTAATTGATTCTGGCATTACTCTTGAAAAGAAAGTGTCACGTGACTGTAAAAACGTGAAACTAGAATTTAATGATAGTTGGGAGTTGAAATTTGTAATGATTGAAATAAATAATAAACCAGGGTGTCTTTTGTGTAACAAAGTTGATATCAAAAATCGTATGAATGAAATTAGCCATCTGAAAGTACAACTTCATGAACAAAAGGGAGGCCTAAAATACTTTTATCATCGATGAAACTAGTTATGTTAGCTAGCTATAAAATAACTTGGATTCTAGCTAAAGAAAAGAAATTATTTTCCAATGCTAAATTAATAAAATAAATGTTGATTGTGGTCACTGAAACTCTGTTGGTGAATTATGATTCAAAAGTAAAAGATGATATTCTTCAAAAGATAAATAATTTACAATTAAGTAAAAAAAACAATTATCTACAGAATGTTAGAGTCAGTAAAAACATAAAAAATCAGTTGCTTTAACAACTAAAAAACTGTTTATATTTTTCTTCGGAATTGGATGAGTCAACAGATGTTAGTGACACTGCACAGTTGATGTTTTAGGTTCAATATGAAACTTCAGATCTTCAAGTGAGGAAAGAAATGTTTGGTCTTTGTGGACTAAGAGATCGGACATGTGTAAAAAACATAATTGAAAAATTTCGTGAAATGTCAAAAAAATTCAATCTGGATTTTAAAAAACTTGTTTCTGTCACAACATACGGTGCTCCCTCTCTGACTGGAGCAAAATTAGGATGTTTCTCTTTTGAAGTAGCATTTAATTGAAAATAATATGAAGTCCACACTGCCATCTTTCCATTGCATTTTGCGTTAGGAAATTTATGTGCTCAGTTGTTTAAAAGTGATGAATTGAAATATTTGATGGACACTGTTGTAAAAATTGTGAATTATATTAGAAGTGGAAGCTCTCTCATCTATCGACAGTTTGTTGAGTCTTTGAAGAAAAGCAGTGACTGTACTTTTGATGATTTTACTGATTTTGTAATGTAAGATGGTTAAGTAGAGGAAAAGTCTTGGAACGATTTACTCCCTTATTTCTTGAAATAAAAGAGTATCTTGTTGGAAAAGGTAAGAATGAAAATTTCCCTGAAATTGAAACTTTGTCATAGTGTGATTTACACTTTCTGTGCAATATGATGGCTCACTTGAATAATTTGAATGCAAAGCTTCAAGGAAAAGATAATATAATAAGCGAACAATCAGAGTCTATTCATGAATTTCAATTAAAGCTAAACCTGCTTGTGAAACAATTACAAAAGAATGATTTAACACATTTTGTAAAGTTGAATAGTTTTCTACAAAACAATTATAACTATGATTTCTCTGATGCTAAAGATGATCTCTATGTAAACTGGATCAAAAGTTTGAATCACGTTTCTTCGAATTTAAAAATTTCAATTTGACTTAAGAAATTTCAGTAAGGAAATTACGTCTTTTTTGTCTTTTGAATAAATGTGAATTTGAAGACGGCATGCTTACCCTGCAAAGTGTAGAACATACAAAAGGCAAACAAAAATGTTCTATCAAAGAGATGTGGCTCACTATTCTAATAAATGAGAGTCTTCCAAATTTAAAGATAGCAATTTCAAAATTATTTTCCATGTTTAGTTTTCCATGAGTGTGTAAGTCAACATTTTCTACGCTAGGTTTTCTCAAGTCTAGATACAGATCTCAGCTTACTGATATAAATTCAGAGGTAGAGATAAGACGTTTATTGAGCAGAGATATTAAGTCAAATTTAATAAAACTTTGTTTACAAAACCTCCATCAATTTTCACATTGGAGATTAGTTTAAATGCAATTACTTTGATTAAACTAACATCTTTCTTCTTTTTTTAACAGTGTGGCTAACGTTGCTTTCATTAGTCACAATTGTGGCCACTATGAAAAATAAGTTGCCCACCCCTGCTTTAGACCACTGGGGTGGTCATTCGTTTGACAAACTCTCGACAACTCCCCTGGCTACGACTTTACATGCGGTTATGTGGAAATAAATCACAAAAATGAAACGAAAATTTAACCGAAATAAGCAAGTCAAACTTAAACAGTTTCAGAGTATTTGTTATTCGTGAAATTTATCTCCAACTTATTAGCAGAAGCCAAGACGGTAATATCCAGTCTTCTAGTATGGAACAAAACCTTGACCATAAGCTCACAGGTTAAAGCAAAGACATTGATCTGAAATATATAAGTTAAATTCAAGAATCTGACCTCAAACCTATTAGCTGAAGTCAAGCCATTAATCTCTAAGATATTTATATAAACCAATAACGTGGTCTTCAACGCACCAGTTGAAATCGAGACCTTGACCTTTAACTTACTAGTTGAAACTAAAACTAGAACTTTGAACCTGTCAATAGAAGCTACACCCCTGACCTCTAACCTACCCGTCGCACCAAACATGCTCGTCCTTTCAGCCATGAGAACGTTATAGTATGACGGTCAATCCCACTGTTCGTTGGTAAAAGAGTAGTCCAAGAGTTGGCGGTGGGTGTTCGTAATTAGCTGCCTTTCCTCTAGTTTTACACTGCTAAATTATGGACGGCTAGCGCAGATAGCCCTTGTGTAGCCTTGCGCGAAATTATAAAAACAAAAAACAATCCAACTTACCAGTTGAAATCAGAGTCTTAATCTAAAATCTACCAGTTGAATCCAAGGCTTTGACCTCAAACATACTAGTAGAATTCAAAACGTTGACCTCTAATCTATTATTACAATACAATACTTTGACCTGCAATCTACAGCAGTAGCCAAGGCCTTGCCCTTCAACCCACTAGATGAAGTCAAAACACCGATCTTAAATCTATTAGTAGTTGACCACTGACCGACTAGAAGTCAATCATTAAGGCTTTCTCTCTTGAGCCAGCTTAGTTTGTTTGAACCTTTGGTATTAGAAACACCATTAAGAACAATCATAATCAACGAACTCAACAACAAGAAGACCGACTTCAAAGCGACCGCGAAAAAAACTTCAAACTAAAAGAAGAAAAACAAAATCTAATAATATGTGATTACAATTTAAAAACGCAAACTGATTTTGAGAGAAAGTGGTAAACATTAACTCTTTTATGTGTCAGTTCAGTATATCTATACATATAACAGGAGGAAATGCTCGAGTGGAGGCTAGTGTTAGCGTGTTTGGCTGAGGATCGTAGGTTCTTGTGTTTGACAAGTGAATCTACAAAACAACTTTGCAGTTTCAGCTTTAAGTGCGTTGCAAGAGTGAAAGTCAATCTTGCTATGTTGCTGAGAACAGTCGCTACAGAGGACGGATATTTTACACCAGTTACCATCTCTGGTTTTTAGTTCACATTACGAAATATAGGAGTCTCTAACTAACGTGGCTTTTAGCCCGTTTTGTTTATAAGTTGTCTTGAGATGAGCGAATTTTATTAAATATTAACTTTTTTTTTTAAATATAATACTCAACATCCTATAATATTTGTTGTTCATTGACAAATAAAATGAATCCAGACTTTCGTGATTCCTGCTTGGGAATGGTCAAATTCTTTTTTTCGAACACAGGATAGTGGCCTAAGAGTTAGCTGTGAGCATTCACGTTTTGCCCTCCCGCTAGTATGTCATTTCAGATATTGAAACGGCCATGTGCAAAATGTGTTATCTTCCTGTTTATTGTTAAGCACAGATCTACACAGAGGATTATGCGTGATATGCCCACCGAAGAACATAAACATGAACAGCACATAACAAAACATATTGTCATATTTCCTCTCTGTAAAGAAAATGGGTAGGTGTCTCTGTTCTGCCAGTACAGGTGATTTTCTTGTAAGCGAGTTTGAGTGGGTGGTTGCCTTCATCTCTTGACTGTACAGGTAATAGTCCCATAACCGAGGTGGAGTGGGTGGTTGTTTCATGTTAGCAAGGTTTTATAATGTAATCTAGCTACTGGAATATAAATAATTCAATACGCTTACAGGAATTTTTATATTTCTAGAATGGTATTATAAATTTATTACATTTTGTCCACAAGGTAAGCCTACTATAAACCTGACATCAACATTTAATTTGTGCACGTGTTCAAGCGAGCGTCACAACACTGGTCAGTTTACTCTATAGGTGGCCTTGTGTTCGGTCAATTTGTAGAATATTAAGTAATGATATATTCTGAATCAGTAATTAACGTGTTGTTAATTGGACCAGCTGTTTTCTAATTAAAGTAGACAACACGTCAAGGAAGGAGGTCGTTACGTAAGTCTTTACCTCAGAATTGGAGTCGACCGCCCCATCCACCCGCACATGCGATTTGTTTGTCTGTACTTTACGAGGTGTATTACTTTACAAACGATGTAGCGAGTAAATCATTACGTAAGTTTCTGATTCTTCAGAATCGTTAAATATTAATGGAAAATTTAGTGCTGAAAATCTGAAATTTTTAGATTCTTAGTTGTGATTTTATGGTTAACAGAAGATTCGGGGACTTTGCGTCAACATGTTTGCCACGGTGTTCAGAAACAAACTCGACCTTACAATCTACATACGTAGAAGTGTTTAGAAAGGTTTCTCTATACAAAACAATCGACTCAATCGTGTTTTTGTGTGTTTTTCTTATTGCAAAGCTACATCGGGCTGTCTGCTGAGCCAACCGAGGGGAATCGAACCCCTGATTTTAGCATCGTAAATCCGGAGACTTACTGCTGTACTAGCAGGAGGCTTTTATTAATCAAATGCTGTTGAAAAAAATCTTGAAGGACGAGTTGTGAAAATATCCTTCTGGACAAGTGCGGAGTCTGGCGAAAGGCATAGCTTGGCTGAAACTTTAGCATCCGTTGTTCGATGTGTCAACTATTTCCCCGTGCCGGGTTGTGAAACTTCTACTCACTCTCGCATGTTAGAAATAAAATAAAAAGAAGGCTTAATTCCAAACTCCAGTTACTTAGTGGATAAGAAACACGAATATCACAAAATGTGAGTTACCAACGTTTGGAAATTTCACGGAAAGCCCCGTAAGGGGCTTAATTTCGATCTAGTAGTTTAAGGGAAATACATTTAGCCAACAGCAGTATCCACCGCCAATTCTTGGGTTACTCTAATCCGATAGAATAATGTAATCTGCTTCTGTCGTTTATAGCGCATTCAGAGCGCGTTGTTTTTCTTTGTGGCAACACGTCGCGAACCACGTATAAAAAAAAATATAATTCGATATTTAATATATATTTTGTGGCAAATGTTTCAGTAGTTACGATGTTTTATATAATTTGTTGTTTGAGGTCCCTCACTTGGACAGCTTATGGACGTAAAACTCTGAAATTCGGAGTTCGATTTCCTGCAGTTGACACAGTAAACAGTTCAACGTGGTTCTGCTCTAAACAGAAAAAAACAAACAAATCTCTTATTCGTGTTAATGTACAGCTACACAGTAGACCATCAGTACTCTGTACACCATGAGGAATCGAGCCCGGGATTTAGCGTTATAAATCTTAGGGCTTGCGGGCTGAGTCGTCGATAGGAGCCATTTTAGAACCAATATAAGTTTATAATTTAGTGGACCAGTGACTTATGAAATAAATGTTTATATCAGTAGTTCTTTAAATCCAGTTAAAAGTCAGTATATATTTAATATTCGTGTCAGAAGTTTTGCTCAAATGCTATTTATTCTTTTATAATTCTATGTTTAATAATTTCTCATATATATTGAAAAATCCGCCTTTGCTACAGCAGTAAGTCTACGGATTTACAATGCTAAAACCAGGAATTCGATTCCCCTCGGTGGATTTAGCAGATAGTCCGATGTGGTTTTGCTATAAGAACCCCCCTCCCACACACACATGTTAAAAATGCACATAAAAGTATTTACTACCTTACCTTAAATTTACAGGACTGAATTTAATAAAACTTATAAAAACCACCGAATGTGTGAAAATAACGTTAATTCTTAACACATACTGGATATGTTTTATTTAACACTCACGAGTCGTTTAGTGACTTAAATGGTCAATAAAATTCAAAGCATTAAGAAATATTCGTAAGAAACAAATTATTGGAACTGTCTGAAACAAACGCCCCCTAGAGGCACGTCTTCGAACGTAAAACGCTAAAAACCTAATTTCGCTACTTGTGGTAAGCAGAGCACAAATATCCAAGGTGTAGCTTTGTGTTTGACCGCAAAACAAAGAAACAGCAACAACAACAAAAACACGAGATAATGGCGTTAGTCTGATATGATAATAGAAAGTTTGTTCATAATACTGATTTTTAATGTTGATCAAGAAAAAAAGGTTTGTTTGCTTCTTTCTTTAAATTCGCACAAAGCTACACGAAGGCTATCTGCGATAGCCGTCCCCAAATTAGTTGTGTAAGATTAAAGGGAAGGCAGCTAGTCATCACCACCCATCGCCATCGTTTGGGCTACTCTTTTACCAACGAATAGTGGGATTGACCGTAACGTTATAACTCCCCCACGGATGAAAGGGCGAGCATGTTTGTTTTGACGGAGATTAAATTAGGAGTGCTAGCGCAGGTAACCTTCGTGTAGCTTTGTGCGAAATTAAAAAAAACCAAACAAGTGTCTGCCCTCCCTTCTGGTGTCCAAAATTAGGAGCAGCAAAATTTAGAAACAAAACAATAATTTAAATTAGTGCCTCCTACACCAGATTTGTAAAATATGTATCTGTTGGAAGTTTCTTGTCATTTGTCTTTTCTTCTTGTGGTTGGTTCAGCGGTTTGCAATAACGCCAAAATTTGGGGTTGTATCTCAGTGGTGAAGACAGTAAGCCCAAACAAAAAAGTAAATGTTTCCTAAAAATATTTCAATTCTAACAAGAAAAGCAAAATCGACATATTATAAAACATTGTACTTACCACCAGGGTAAGATGATTATATTTTAGCGCCCTCTATATTAAATTTTAATTTACTACAAGTGACTTTTTTTTGTTTTTTTCTCATCGTATTCTTTTAAATGCCGTAACAAGTCATTCAAAGAAGCTGAAGTAAAGCTAAAACTTCCTGGTTTCATGTTAACATGTTCATTTTTAGGAACACGTCATGGAGATCCTGTGACTAATTAAGGAATGTCGAAACTATGCACTATGTATCTTATAGAATAACGTGAATTTCCGAACTTGCTAGGACTACATTTTTGAAGTCAGAGTGTACTATCGCCTTTTTCTAGACTTGTTCTCAAAGTTAAACAAAGGTTTATCTACGGGCATTAGCCGACCCTAATTTTAATCTGATAAGCATAAGGGCAGACAGCAAGTGAACAGCATCTACACCGCCTTCTCTCGGGCTATTTTAATCGAATAGTAATATTGGATTGTCGCTTTTATAACGTACCTACAGCCCAAAAAATATAAAAAGCTGTTTTTTTTTCTCGCAATAACGGGACGCGAACCTGAGATCCTTTGACCTATGGCCCAAGAAGATAAACAAAATGAGAAGCAACATAGAAGCGCAAATAATCATTTTATTTTAAGAAAACAAGCACTATTCAGAGAAATTCTAAATAAATCAGTAACTAAAATTTGTTAAAGCTTGTTTTATATGCAAAAACGGCTCGTTTGGGTTGAGAAAATATTTCAAATAGAGGAGCGAACAACGTTTCGACCTTCTTCGGTCATCATCAGGTTCACAAAGAAAGAGGTAACTGACCGGAAGCTGACCACATGTTTGGAAGTTACACCTGTGTAACTGAGTGTCGAAATGTAGAAGGCTGCATGGTAAAAAAATAATATTTTTATCTCGTGTCTTCGATAATGAACAATTTTTAACATATGTCGCTGGTCAAGTGAAAGAAATTTTATAATTGAATAATTCTATTTGAAATATTTTCTCAACCTAAACGAGCCGTTTTTGCATATAAAATTCTCAACAAGTGGGTTTCTCGACATCACTGATTGAAGCTTGTTTGTTGGAAGTCAAGCACATATCTACGTGATGGGCTATCTGTGTTCTGCCTACTAAGGGTAACAAAATCACTTAAATTGAGTTCAAGCCTAATAAAATTTGTACAATGTAGAGTGGAATTACGACTTTCACTGAAAAAACTTCATTTAGTATTTTCAACATAGACACATGAACTAAGTGGTCATGTTCAGGAACGTAACCCCCCGTACCCGCTGAAGTTAAGTGTAAACTTTTGAATCATTCGAAATCGTTCGTTCTTCGCTAGTATTCATTTACACTACCGTTAGTTTCATTTGTATTTCTTTCTTAAAAGATGAAATAAGTAGTTTTAATAATGTCAAAGGTTAATAGTTCATTTGCCCACTTCTGCCATCGCCACTTACTTTTGTATTCCTTAAATTAGTGAAAAAAATCGAGAAACTTGTGTAAGGGGGCAATATACCTCCCCGAGTTGAAATTAATACTTTGAATTTCTATATAGATATAAAGATGATGTCATAACATTAATTATAAGGCTGCTCTCTTATTACTCCCCAGTTGCACACAGGTATGTCTGCGGACATACAATGCTAAAAACCGGGTGTCTCTAACCATGGGGGGGGGGCAGAACACAGACAGACATTTGTGTAACTTTGTGCTTAATTACAAACAACAACAATCCTTATTTATTATTATTTTAATATACTTATAGAAGTCAGAACTGTCTTTGAAACTGCAGCTTACGAACCAGATACGGATCTTATACGATATTCATTCTGGAACTGAAATCATTAAAATAAAAATGTATAAACGAATTACTGACCACTAGGATTACCTAAGAAGTGTTAATGACAGGAGGCATCTTGAAGTTAGTCCTCCAAATTTAAATTCATCGCTATTTTGAAACTATTTATTTATCGAATTTCGCGCAATGCTACTCGAGGGCCAGTTTTGCTAGTCATTCGTAATCTAGAAGTGTTCGATAGGTAACTCAACAACACCCACCGCCAACTCTTAGGCTACTCTTTACCAACGAAATGTAGGATTAAACATGTTCACTAATGAGATCCGAACCCGTAATCCGAAGCCAGCGAGTCGACTGCTGTAACCACCAGGCCTTGCTGTACGTGAAACACAGAGTACAAAATTTAAGTACTTACGAAACACAAACGCTTCTGTTTTTTAATTCATTATAACAATTCCTAATTTAAAACTACTGTCCAGAGCGCCTGCCGTCTATTTTTAACGGAACAGCTTGGTTAAATTGAGTGTGTGTGACAATTGAAGGCTTAAAATAAAATAATTATGTCAGCTGGTATGTGTTACGTCACATATCTCGTACGTGGGTTAACCAAGAATCATGAACTTTAATTCACTGTTGGATGTTTCACCCACTAGGGGCGCCAAATGTCTACCTAATAAACCATTATTTCAATTCTAGTAAAACAAGGGATAAGTCCCCATACATGTTCTATATTGCAGTTAGCGATGAAACACGTTTTCAAAGAAAGAAAAAGAAGCAGATTAGATCCTTGACAGGTTCTATGAACCCATTTTTTATTTCTCATGACAAAACATCTAATGGCCAAGTCTTTGAAGCCTGAATGTGACAGTCTCCAGTTTTTAAATAACTGGGAAAAAACAAAAAGGAAACAAAAATTATTACACCAAATTATACTACTTTTATTTTGTCAAGTAGTTAGACTTAGGCCTAATTTCATGACTTTAAAAAGTTATGCTGGACCGACGTTAAAACATCAATGAGTGCATTTGATAGAGAAGTTCTTAAACCTTGTGCAAAACTGAACGAAATTTTAATATTATATTCTTCTCTGGTAAGGCTTTTAATGACTTCTCTGAATAAACATTATTGTGCCACAAACAAAAGAAGTCACGAAATCGTTAGACAATAATCGCTGTTTTGGTGTCTTGTGGCCTGTCGTGATTTTCTGTCCACAAATAAACAAACGCATTTCCTTTACGAAAAGACGCCCTTCTGTTATAGCTCGTGAAGGAATCTTGTTCAAGAAATTACTGGAAGACGAGAGATAAGAATACCAGACAGTTAAATTACGTCGAACATGTTGCTATGACAAAGGCACGAGGGTTAACAGTAAAAAAAGTAAACAATCTTATCTATGCTTGTTAGAGTACGTTTAAAACACATTTTGGATTGCTTTTTGAACATGCTATCAAACAAACACTACCAAACTGTACAAACACGTCGATATTGAAGTCAGGGCTGTTGCACAAGTCAAAGAATGTCTGCACTTTTAACAATGATACACTGCATTGATTTTACGTTGGTTATGCAATAAATGCACATGGGACACATGCAAGTTAACAATGATACCTCCGTCGAGACATACGTAATCCAGCAAAGCTGCCTTGAAGGGGGGCGGTACGTAAGTCTCAACATTCAAAAACCTTTCCTGTAAGAAAAAAAAAAACTTCTGAACTTCCACGAAGCATTCCTCGTGTACATTCGATCGTCAAGCCATGCTGTCTTATTTCTACTTTAAAGATACGAATCTCATACTGACAGGATTGAAATATATGTATATATTGCAACCAATAATCCATTTCTTATCTGATTGAATACGAGAAGATTAGTGACCGATAATTTGCATTCTGATTGGTTAAACGGCAACACCATGAAAGTTATGGTTTTCCAAAATATGTTCACACCATCGACAAATGGCTTAAGCAGTACGAACCTGGACTAAGAAATTTTATTTAATAACTACACACAGTAACTGGTATCTTCCAGTTTGCAGTGCGCTCGTGCAACACCCACAGCAACGGTTACTACCCGGTCTTTAGTCTGTTTCTCAGAAGTGAAACCCAAGACTGAGCTAGTCGGGACAAACTGCAGGCTATCAATGTGCTCCAAAAGAGTGACTGATAAGTTATAGACGACCCTACACTCCTCTCCCCCCTCCTCGCTGGTGGATGAGATCCTATATTTCATAAGATACGAGCTCGCGTTACGCAATCGTTTCATTGCTATAATTATCATTAGACATCGTTTTTAAATACATATCAGAATAAAATTATGATTTTTAATTATTGAAACGATATTGGTAAACCAAATTATATTTAGTCACTAATACGACTAAAGTTACAATTATTGGAGTAAATCACTTGGATCAAGAGATGCATAGTTGCTCTGATATTTTAAAAGATATATCAGTATTACATTTATTGCGTGTGAAGTGTTATGTGGTTTAAAAGATATAGCCGTGTTCCACCTGTTCCCTGTGAAGTAGTATATCATTTTAAAGGATATAGCTGTGTTGTGTCCGTTCCGTGTGAAGTGGTATATGCTTTAAAGGATATAGCAGTGTTACATGTGTTCCATGTACAGTGGTATATGAATAAAAAGATACAGCAGTGTTACAGTTGTTCCATGTGTAAAACAAGGACGGAAAGATGATTCTGATCACAGAGATTTCTTTGAAATACAGGGTTACAGACTATTTAATTGGGATAGGAAACATTGGATAAAAAATCCCAGGTCCGGTAACTGTTACATCAGCTCTTAAAGGAAAAGATGATTTTATGTCACTAACAGATATTAAACAAAGTAAACCTGAGAACGCAGCGTGAACGGCCATTTTGACTATCAATCCTTGCTTGAAGGGATTACAAGTGGAAAATGGCAGCGTTGGCAAGCAAAGGAAAGCATCAGCGAAGGTCGAGTTACCTGAGGAAGAGGGAAAGGAAAGAAGAGGAAAGGAAGGGTTAAAGATAAAACCGTGTGGAATGATAGAGACGTCCCTTGCATTTAATGTTCAGGTCTGTATTCTGAATCGAAAATTTGCAACGATTGGGTCCACCAGGATGTGCAGAAGCCACTGATGGTGAGGATGATTTGAATTACCAATTCTGGACTAGAATGTTTAAGCTTGTGTTTGATGCAAAATAAAGAAACATGACAATGTAATGGGTAAGAAACAGAGAAAAACAAAATGTTAGAAAATGAAACATTCCTTTGAACAGTCACATGTGATGAAAACGAAATCTCTTACATGGGGTATAAAATGACCCTAAACATGTGATACGGAAATTGCGTGCATTTACGATAACTTAGTATTGATTATTAACACCTTTAGACTCAAAGACATTAAACTCTGGTTTCTGTCCTATGGAGAAGAGGGAAATTTCACTTTGTTCTTCACTCCTGAGGCAAAGAGGAATTTTCATGAGTTTTAAAATTTCGTGTACTTCAAACAAAGGCTTAGTTAAAATTAACTTTGCTTATTCCACTGTGAAGTGTTGATTCCATCTAGTGTAATAATAACCAAGGTTTGGCCCTGCATTGATGTTTTAGGCGAAAGAACAAAGGAAATTTAAGTGGTATACGTGACATGGTTTTTCCTAACTCGAGGACGTGAACAGAAATATCAAGGAACATTGTTTGAGAAAGTGGATGATGTGATAAAAAGGTTAAGGAATACTGTTTGAGTAAATGAACAATGCAAAGAGAAAGGTTGAGGAATATTGTTTGAGTAAGTAAACAATGTGATCAGAAAGATTTAGGAATATTGCTTGAGAAAGTGGACAATGCGAACAACAAGGTTAAGGAACATTGTTTGAGAAAGTGGACAATGTGAACAGCAATATTAAGGAATATTGTTTAAGTAAGTGGACAGTGTGAAGAGCAAGGTTAAGAAATGTTGTTTGAGTAAGTGAACAATGTGAACAGAAAGGACAAAAAGAAGCAGTGTTTCAGTCAGTGGACGAACTTTGATTTCATACGACATAAACCTCTATATCTGAACGTTTCAGTTGCTCACCATACTCAAGGGCTCCACATGACCTGGTGGCTAGGATACCCAAGCTGCAATATGAGGGTCTCGTGTCAGAATTTATCACCAAATATGTTTGCCCTGTTAGTCGTTGGGTGTTATAATGTCACAGTGAATCTCATCATTCCTTGGTAAGATGTTGACCCATAGCCTTTGATCTATCTATAACTTCACGGTTAGGAACGTCTACTGCTGATACCTATTGAGTAGCTTTGGGCAAAATAATAAAATAAAAACCTTTGAATAATGAATGAAGTGCCCTGGAATAACTAACTACAAAATGAAATAAAGAAAGTTGGTTGAATTGCCCCGAGGACGTGAAACTAAGTGTATGATTTATTGTTTAATAAAGGGCTGCTTTTACCAAGAAACAGTCGATACATACTGTGAATATGATTCAATCAGTGATAAAATGTGTGTTCTTTGAATTGCATTTGGGTTGTCGTAATTCCGGCTTAAATTAGTTCTATGGAAATTTAACAAGTAATCCAACATAAATATATAGCTATTAGACAGAAACTAATGATGGTAATGAAAGGTTATGTATAATGATAACCTGAGTAATACGGACTCTACTTTTATCTGTTTGGGTGTATCTCTTTTTCTTTTTGTTATTTACTCAAAATGAGCCTCGAGAAAAAATATATGTAAAAGACGTCGTTCCGAAGAAAACTTTTACTTGGCACATTGTTCATTATTTAACAATGAAAAAATTAGAACATAGCATTAGAACATAGAAAATTTTTACATTTCACGAACTGTTTCAAAAATACGAACCCTCAATTTGAATGAAATTTTTATTTTATTTCCAAGTTTAACGATAAAAAACTCCCATATTTTAATACATGATTTATTAACAGCAACTTTAACCCACGAGTTTTCCTTTTAATTATTAATAGACAGAAATTCTGTGAAACCATTAGAAACCAATGTTACTTTAAACAGTTAATTGGAACCATCCTAAATCGAAAAGGCCTTTCACTGCAGTTTGGAAATTCTCAAGAATGATTTTACACTGTTAAACTCAGACGATGCAGAACATTTGGATTCATTTAAAATCGTCAAAACATTTTAACGCTATTCGGGGCTCGGCATGACCAAGCGTGTTAAGGTTTTCGACTCGTAATCCGAGAGTCGCTGGTTCGAATCCCGGTCGCATCAACCATATTTGCTTTTTCAGCCGTAGGAGCGTTATAATGTTACAGTTAATCTCACTATTCGTTGGTAAAAGAGTAGCCGAAGAGTTTGCGGTGGGTGTTGATGACTAGCTGCCTTCCCTCTAGTCTTACACTGCTAAATTAGGGACGACTAGCACAGATAGCCCTCGAGTAGCTTTACGCGAAATTCAAAACAAACCTTCAAGAACGATTCTCACGATTAACGGAATTTTAACAGTTAATGGGTTTTTAACATACTCGATTTCCTGTGAGATGAAACTTTTCAAGAAATTCGCCAGAATTATGTTCATAAATCTGAACATCATGAGTATGATTTAATTTTAGATTTTACGTTTCTTTTTCTTTCTTCTTTTTCCATAAAGTACTTAGTTTCTGTGTTTCGTATATAATTACAGTTTTTTTTTCTGTGAATCTCTAGAGACTATTGCGTGAATTTTTGTAATAGGATTTTAGTTACACAACAGTTATTCATGGATCAAATTGAATTAGGATTTCACCATGGACATACAAGAAGACGAAATGTCTTCACTTTCTTTATACGAATCTTTCGTTTGGAATCAGTTTCGTCTTCTTTCCTTTAATTTCATTACTGTTTCTTCTTCTAGTTTCAAAAATGTTTCGAGTTTTCTTTTTTGCTTTAAAATCCAATGTTTCAATGTTTCAGGTTCTCTTGGTTTGATGAGTTATATATTTAACGGCGCCGTGGCTTAGTTGGTTAAAACGCCTGTTTAGTAAATAGGAGATCGAGTTCGATTCTCTTCGGTGCCGCTAAAAAGTGTATCAAATTCACTTCGTTTTCTTTCGAAGTATGACAAGAAATCTATTTTTATTTTGCCCTCCAGTAGCACAGTGGTATGTCTGCGGACTTATACACTAAAAACCGGGTTTCGATACCCGGTGTGGGCAGAGGACCGATAGACCATTGCGTAGCTTTGTTCTTAATTCAAAACAAACAAACAAACTCTTGGTTTTGCTAGAGAATTGGCTCGAAATTCTTGCTACAACAGAATCTGAGAAATCATTAGCAAAAGAGAACTTCTATAGAATTCTTCGAAACGTTCAACTGATGATTCAGTAAGGGTTTACTTCTTAGTTATAATCTAATTCTAACATTGAAATAATCAACCTTTTTCATATTTGGAAACTAAAGACAAAGGTTGAACTGATAGCTCTATTTGTTGTACTGCTACACGAAATATGTAGGTTTAATAACCCTATCCAACAGAAATAAACGTTATTTCTTCGGTTTAGTAAACTTGCCCAATAGTAGTAAATATTAGTTTTTCAGTTTAACAGCCCAGCCCAATAGGAATAAACGTTATTTCTTCGGTTTAGTAAACTTGCCCAATAGTAGTAAATATTAGTTTTTCAGTTTAACAGCCCAGCCCAATAGGAATAAACGCTATTTCTTCGGTTTAGTTAACTTGTCCGATAGGTATAAATACCAGTTATTCGGTTTAATAACGTTATTAGACAAGTATAAAAACTATTTCTTTGACTTAGTAACTTTGTCGGTCAGGTTTGGTTTCTTTTGAATTTTGCGCAGGGTACACGAGAGTTATCTGTGCTAGCCGTCCCTAATGTAGTAGTGAGAAATTAGAGGGAAGGTTGCTAGTCATCACGATCCACCGCCAACTATGCTTTTCCAACGAATAGTGGGATTGACCGTCACGTTATAATGCATCCACGGCTCAAAGGGCAAGCATGTTTGATGATACTGGGATTCGAACCCGCAACCCTCGGATTACAAGTCGAATGCCTTAACCACCTGGCCATGCCAGGAATAAACACTACAAAGTATTTAGTTTATAAACCATGTATGACGACTGAAACGAATTAATGTTATTAGTGCATTGTGCTCAGTAACCTAATCCAACAACTTTGAATAACATCTTTTGTTTGTGTGTGTCAACAATAAACGATATTTCGCGCAGACACACGCACAATAATTCATTATAAAAACTACAACTTCTTTACTTAAATTACATCATTTATCATGTTTTTTGTTTTGTTTGTTTTTTGGAATTTCACACAAAGCTACTCGAGGGCTATCTGTGCTAGCAGTCCCTAATTTAATAGTGTAAGACTAGAGGGAAGGCAGCTAGTCATCACCACTCACCGCCAACTCTTGGGCTACTCTTTTACCAACGAAAAGTGGGATTGATCGTCACATTATAACGCCTCCACGGCTGGGAGGGCGAGCATGCATGTTTAGCGCGACTCGGATGCGAACCCGCGATCCTCAGATTACAAGCGCATGCCTCAACGCGCTCGGCCATGCCAGGCCTCATTATTTATCAACTATCTGTCTGAGAGAAACTGAATGTCACCGGAAGAACACATAAAAAATCATAATTTTTATGACATTAAAACTGTTCCGGACAATGAATATTGGTTGTGCAGTATTCTCCATACTGAAACACATTTGAATTAAATCATCAAACTGGTACTGTTGAAAGAGAAAGAGAGAGATGAAATAACAGTAATGTTAGTTTACAAGCTATACAAGAACACAGTGACACAGCGGTATGTCTATGAATTTAGGACGCTAGAAAGCGAGTTTCAATACCTGTGGTTGAAAGAGCACAGATAACTCATTGTGTGGCTTTATGTTTTAACAACAAACAAATACTGAAGCACAAGGACTATTTGAATATAACTGTTCCTAATGTTAAAACTGATATATTCGAGGAAAGTTAATCAGCAACACCGCCGCCAACTGTTAAGCTGCCCTAATTACTGGAACCATGTTAACTACTATACCAAGTCCACCTCACGAACTTTGATTTATTTCTTTATTTTTGAATTGCGCATAAAGCTACACTAAGGCTATATGCGCTAGCTAGTCATTACGACCCACCATCAACTTGGGTTACTATTTTACCAACGAATGGTGGGAGTGATTGCAAGTTATAACGCAACTACGGTAGCAAGGGCGAACATATTGGGTGACATGGCGAGTTAAGTTACCCATTCCAGATGGTTACGATGCTCGACTTGCAATCTGAGGGTCACGAGTTCGAATCACAGTCGCGTCAAACATGTTCGCCCTTGCAACCGTAAGGGAATTATAAAGTAACAATTGATACGTGTGGCAGTGTGTGGTGATTACCAGCTCTTTTCCTTCTATTTTTTCATTACTAAATTAGGTATGGCCAGTGAAGATAGTCTTCGTGTAACTTTTGCAAAATTCGAAAAGAAAAATACTTTCTTTGACATTGCTCCCTTGTAACATGGCGGCACGTCTTGAGGCTTGTAACTATAAAAATCGGGTTTTGGTACCGGTGATGGGTACAAAACAGATAGGTTGTGTATCTTCGTGCTCAACTACAAACAAACTAATAAATCCTTGACGGATTTATTAGCTTCACGTGGTTTAGTACTGACGTAATCGCCTATACGAGTCCTCATTCGCGACAATAAATCTTTAATTTTAAAATGGTTACCAAATTTGAGTCGTTCATCCGTTTAATTTATCTATTCCTGCTCGATCTTATGAGGGTTATCCTAAGTTCATAACAGGTTCATCAGTACCTTAGAGTGGCAAACATATTTGCTTTATAAATCTGTATCTATTTATATAATTATTCTATTTTTAATTAGTGTTTACTTCGTTAGACCTAACTCTACTGTGGCAGATGTTGAAAATCACGGAAACCCAGTAGATGTTTACAGTATGTAGTAAATACTTCGTTACAAAACAGTGTTTACAGATTGAGCACACAAACGCCATTTTCTCAAACAATTATAAACATTTTAATTTAAAATAAAAAATAAACTAAACGAGCTCATGCCATCTTGCTGTTTATGTCCAAGTGATTTCCTCCAAATCGAGTATTTAGAAGGTATTATGTAAATAAAGCATTGTTTTTGGATTTCGCTCGAGGGCTATTTACGCATAAATAAAGCAAGAAGAAACAATTTACAAGGGTGCAGTTCAAGAAAAAGAAAGATATGTTAATTACAATCTATAGTTGTTGTCATACAGGGACGTAATTCTGTCGGTAGTCACTGGTACTTGAAACATGAGGATCGCGGATTCGAATCCCGTTCCGCCAAACATCCTCGCCCTTTCATTTGAAAAGGCATTATAATGTGACGAGAAATTCCAGTATTCGTTGGAAAAAGAGTGGCCATAAAGTCGACAGTGAGTGGTGATAACAAGCTGGCTTCCCTCTATTACTTCACTGTTAAATTAGGGACGGCTAGAGCAGAAACCTTTCGTGCAACTTTGCGCGAAATTCAGAACAAACTACCAATCAAATGTTTTTTGTTATATTTACACATAGTTTTATTTTCAAAAACACGTCCACTTCATTCAGCTGTGTACCTGTATTTTTTATTTTTTGAAAATTTTACCTCTGTTATCATGTCATTCAAATATGGTGACTCATGATGCAAATATCAGTATTGTTTCTTAGGACGGCTGGTATAAGTTTTAATACTTTTACCAATAAAGTAAAGATAGGGGTTTCGACTTTCGTAAGTTATTTTCAGGAAGGTCAAAACATTGATTTTTGCTTTGGTAGTAAAGGTGTTAATACCCACGCCAGCTGTCCTGAGATACATTTTTACATCAAGTGGGTTTCTCGTCATCACGATACATGTTTTAATGTTAGAATTTTGAAGTGTATACTAAACCTACGTATACATCTTCTAGATATTTGGAAGATGCCAAGTAGCTAAAGAAATATCTAAACGATTTGTCAAAAAAGTATCTTATCTCGCTTTCTTTCTTCCTTTTGGATTTCCATGTGGGACAGTGGTGAGTCTACGGACTCACAATGTTAGAATCAGCGTTCGATTCTTCTCGATGGGCACAGCGGGTAGTACGACTCGGCTCTGCTATAAAACACACATATTTTCATCAACTCTTCATATTGGCAGTGCCCTCTGGTAGCTTAGTGACAAACCCGAGGACTTAGAATGATAAAAATCGGGCTTGGATACCCGCGTTGGGCGGAACACAGGTAGCCCGAGGTGTAGTTTCACGCTTAGCAACAAGCTCATTGGGTCGTCCGATGAGATAACGATCAATTTATAATGATAAAATTCAGGGCTCAATCACCATGGTGGACTCAGCGCAGATAACCCATCGCTCAGTGGTTTTGTATTGAAACAAACCAATTTTCTTCAGACAACTGAAGCCTTTACACGTAGCAAATGGAACAAAGGAACTGGTTAAAAAAGTCATAACTTAAAATCAGGGGTTCAAATCCTCTCGATGGTCACAGGAGATAGCTCGATATGGTTTTGCTATAAGAATACGCAGCCACACAGTGAAAGGTGGATGAAGGGGGAGCTAATTCGTTTCTCTTCATATTCCATCAATGAAGGACATGCCCGCGGCATGGCCAGGTGGCTAGTGCGCTCGACTCGTAATCTGAGGGTTGCGGGTTCGAATCTCCGTCATACCAAACAAGCTCGCTTTTTCAGCCTCGGAGTCGTTATAAGTGACAGTCCATCCTACTGTTCGTTTGTAAATGAATAGCCCAAGAGTTGGCGGAGGGTGGTGATGACTAGTTGCTTTCACTCTTATCTTATACTGCTAAATTAGGGACGGATAGCGCAGATAGTCCTCGTGTAGCTTTGCGCAAAATTCAAAAACAAAACATTTGTCTCGCCTCCTCCTAGTGGCACAGCGGTATATCTGCAGCCTTACAACGTTAGAATCCTAGTTTCGATGTTCGTTGTGGGCAGAGCACACATAGCCCATTCTATATATTTGTGCTTACTCACAAACAACATTTTCTTGAGCTATTTATGTAGTAGGGAAAAAAAATGAAAACTGCCTGTATTTCAGACGCGTCTTAAATATTATTATTTGAAGAAATGCACGTATAAATTAAAAAAATAATATATATATATTTAAATAGGTTTACACAAACAACTTCGTTGTGTGTATTCAGATAATGGTGTCGTCTTATCGTTTGAACAGCAGTTACTGCTGACTATTCTCAAAACATCACTAATTCAGCGCCAACTGGCTCTCGCTGAATACACGTTAAAAGGTGACAGATTAAAATTCGACTGTATAGATCGTTAGTCACGTAACGCGTGGAGGTTATAAGGTCAAGTATGATGCAATTAACAGCAGACGTTTTGACATCTCTCCAGACCCCCAGTCTTTCACAGGAATATCACACGAGGCAGCTGTTTAACACATGACTGAATTAGATTTAACAAGGTAATTTTTTTATCATGTGGTTAACTTTCATTGTAAACTGTGGTTATAATGCCAATCCCGCTTCTGTTTAGCAGCTAACGTCGTTATCGGCCAATTTGAAATCACTGATTATTGTATTACCAGCTCAACACTTAAGTTTCTGCTCCGTTTGTTTATTCTATTTTTATAAATATTAAAAACAACTTTGAACAGCCTAAATTAATGTCTTTTTCACACAGGCGCAATCGTCTTCACGTTTCGCTCCTGAGGCGCGTCTTTCAAGTGGACCTTCTTTACAGGGATTGGTTTGTTCGTTCTGCAGTCCACTAGGCGCGTTTTCCGGACGAAATGACATCAGCTCTTATTATAACGTAAACAAAAACGTCATAACACGTCACACACTTTTGTAGCTCATCCACAAAATGTGAAATTCCCCGTTAGTTGGCGGATAAAAAGTGGAATCTATAAAAGCATTAGGAGCATTTAGAAAAGATGTGGACATATAGCAAGTGTCAGGGAGTGACTGCACGTGCTCTATAGATATTTCCGTGACAGCGTTGTTTGGGTCTTTGCCGAGACGGCACATGACACTTCAGCCTAGATACTTTCGCAACTGGGTTCCTCTTTCATCGAATCAAGAAGTTAAAAAGGCGGACATGGAAGCAGGATCGTTCATACGGCACAGTTCGCGGATAAACGAATCGTTTCGTGTGCGCTCAAATCGCCCGTTTAGTTCAGTTGCTTGTCTACACACGTATTTAACAGGTAAGTTAAGCCTTCCTTTCAATAAACACAACCCTTAGTAAATGTAGGAATTCTGCACCATCGGATACAAGGATTGAGGAACATTTGTATCAAAGTGCTACGTACTTATGCGTTCTTGGCACGGGACACCAGATGTACTTACTCACTTGGCACGTGCTTGACTGTCTGTCAGGTCTGTAAAGAACAGGGAGAGGGGGATCTGTGCCAGTACTGGCTAGTTCTTTATCAGTAACGATCACACTACACTGAAACTTATGTTTGTCTGTAAGTCAAGACGCTCAACAGAGCTTTCACACAGATAGACATACAAACATTATAGGGAAGCTGCTGACGTTAAAGGCTGATTAATGCGCCAGGCCACCCAGGAACTGGAGAACAGAAACTAACTACTTCAACCTTCAAGCTAGTATGCACAAAATATAGTTTTGTTTTTTAACTTGGAGGCCGTGTTTCCAGTTTACAGATATCTGAATGTTCGATGGTTGTCACTTGACGAAGCATGTTCATATATCGTTTTATTCTTTTCATACGTGACAAAAATGTTAAATTTTAATTGATGTTGATGACACATGAACTATACTCTGATCCGATACGGGAACAGAAAAATAACATCGATACTAGAAGATGCTTTGTTTTAATCAGAAAAAGTCATCAAAGTTTATTTTAAAGACGAACTACACCTAATCTCACAATATTGTTCTGAGCAGTGTTTCATACAAAAGGACGCCGTTTTTTAAAAGTTGAAATAAGAAATCTCAGGGTTTAGGAAATAAACAACGGATACAAATGTTTTTTTTTTCCTCAGGGCAGTTTTAAAGGTAAGATCATAGTTAAATAACGGCTTCAAAATCAAACTGATAGGTTTTCTACGAATAATTAATCTACCGTATTAGGTATAAATGCCTTTCTTCAAGTAACTGAAGTTTGCTTGTTTATTGCAAGCCAGAGCATGCGCATTGTTACCTGGTCTTTCTTTTCAGATTAAGAAGTTCTGAGATAAGCAGGATGTTGTGCGAACCCGGGCTGAAACAGCATTGCTCGTAGAGATAAACGATCCTGTACTAAGGTAGAGTTACGCTTAATATTTTATAAAATGACCATATTTTGGTGGCAACTTTGAAAAAAAAGATTCGTTATGTTAAATTACGAACCAAAACTTTGGCCCGCTAAACGTAATGGAACTTCAAAAACACTGTTTTCGGTGTTGATTAAAAGTCTTCGAAAAACAAGTCTATTTCTGACAGTCTTAAGAATGGGTTCATGACCTCTAGGACTCTGTACTCTCAGTATAAACAATAACAAACGTTCTTTGTCGTTTCCTGAGAAGTCTATCGATCACTGAAGGATCTGAAACAATGAAAAGTCTTCCTTCTCCGGAGTTTTCTTCTTATCTTTCAACCGGATTCTAAAGTTTCTGGAATACCTGTCTTTTTTTTTTATTATTTAACTTCAACAGAGCTTGTTTTCCATTTTAACATGAAACCGATCTTTACGGTTAATATTGGGGTAAACATGACTTTAGGACATCCTACAAGTTTTCAGAACTGAAAACAGGGTTTACATAAATAAATTGCTTCATAAAAGACGATGAAAGTTTACCGAATTTTTGACAAAAACGGAGGGAGTGGCTAATATTCAAATGAAGGTTTCTGTGTTAAAGTTAAGCCAATAAGAATAAAGTTTGTATTGCCATGAAATGTAATATTAAATTAAAAAACAACCTTAAAATGTAATATTAAATTTTCGTTAAAAGATGAAATGTATTTTCTTTTTTTATTTATTAAGTTGGCCAGGTGGGTTAAGGCATTTGACTCGTAATCTGAGGGTGGCGTGTTCGAATCCCCGTCGCACCAAACATGCTCGCCCTTTCAGCCGTTGGGGTGTTATGAAGTTACGGTCAATTCCACTATTCGTTGGTAAAAGAGTAGTCCAAGAGTTGGCAGTGGGTTGTGACGACTGGCTGCATTCCGTTTATTCTTACACTGCTAAATTAGGGACGGCTAGCGCAGATAGCTCTCGTGTAACTTTGCGCGAAATTCAAAAACAAACAAAAAGTATTTTTTTAGTTATTACAATATTGTAATGATCAAAATAGCTTGTAATTCTTGGGCGTTTGACTAGCGATTTGAGGGTTTATGTTATGTTTTGCATAAATATTATTTTGAAGATAAATGTTGGTTTGGTTCATTTTGAATTTCGCGCAAAGCTACTCGAAGGCTATATAAACTAGGAACGTCAAGCGTACAGTAGGATACTCACACACCACTACGACGCAAGACACTGTTGACTGATCTGGAGTTGTGAATTTCCCGTGAGAGTAAAAGTTTTGACACGTGTCTTTTGAACAACTACCTTCATTCGTGCTGGATTCTATTAAACCAGTAGTTCTGAAAGTGGTAAGTAAGCTCGGCGATTTAATTATTTTACGTGGCTAAGACCCAGTTTCCTTTAATTAAGTAATCACTGGGTGTAAGATCAGGGTTGCGTTGACTGGTGACAGAACACAACGATGACCGACCACGTTTCGCAAGAATACGGTAATTACGGTCATAGATGCAGTAACATTGATATTACACGTGTTTTCTAGACTTGTGACTGGGATTGGGGAATAGCATTCCCTCTCTCTTGCCCTGTATGATGGAAGCTTTTTTATCGTTTCAAACAAAATCCAAATTCAACGTAACAACTCTCGACTTCACTAGTTAAACAGCTAGGTACATCAACAGTGAAATATAATATTTCTTCAACATTTTCATGACCATAAAAATCCATGAATGTGTAATACATCTCAACAGTTTCATGCCTATAAAATTAATATACATTTCATGACTACAGTACACTTCAACAGTTCCATGACTATAATATTAATATACATTTCATGACTACAGTACGCTTCAACAGTTTCATGACTATAAAATTAATATACATTTCATGACTACAGTACACTTCAACAGTTCCATGACTATAAAATTAATTTACAGTGTCATGACTACAATACACCTCGGCAGTTTCATGACTACAGTACACTTCAACAGTTCCATGACTATAAAATTAATTTACAGTGTCATGACTACAATACACCTCGGCAGTTTCATGACTACAAAGCTCCTCAGTTGCTTCATTACTTTAATAGAATGGATTTCCAACCACCACAGTAAGAACATTCTTGTTAACAGAAAGGGCACGACTTCGGTATAATCGGTATAATTATTTTGATGCCGCATTAATAGAGTTAATGATTATTTGTTTGTTGTTAAGCACAATGGGCTTTCAGTGCTATCTATCCAACACGATTATTATAAACCCAGTTTTAGCGTTATAAGTCTTCAAACGAACCAGTGGGCCACCGGGGGACAGAATTAATTAGTCTATTTCACGTCCTTCAGAATTTCATGCTCACGAACATAATGTTCAAAGTTTTATTTATTTATTTTCTTTTTTCACAATAACTGATTCTCACTGAAAAAAAGCTGGCAATAAGTGAAACGCCACCTAGTGACATATATTTATTTTAGTCTTAACTTCAATAAATGTTTAGTGAAAAGGTTACGATTTGTTTTGGGAATTTCTCACAAAGCTATACAAGAACCATCTGCACTAGCCGTCCCTAATTTAGCAGTGTAAGACTAGAAGGAAGGCAACTAGTCATCACCACCCACCGCCAACTCTTGGGCTACCCTTTTACCAACGAATAGGCCTGGCATTGCCAGGTGGTTAAGGCACTCGACTCGTCATCCGAGGATCGCGGGTTCGAATCCCCGTCATACCAAAGTGCTCGCCCTTTGAGCCGTTGGGGCGTTATAAAGTTAAGATCAATCCCACTATTCGTTGGTACACTGCTAAATTAAGCACGGCTTGCGCAGACAGCCCTCTTGTAGCTTAGAAAGAAATTTAAAAACAAATTGTCATTTAAAATAACAAAAATTGTTTTAAAATTCACAGATGATGTTTAATCAAAAATCTAGAATTTTTTCTCATAAGATACGAAAGGAAGGTCACAGTGAAAATCTGTTTGTTTTTTAAACCATGAAAATTCATCTTCCGTTCTTTAAATTTTCACAGTTAAAGATGAGGTGGTAATGGGTTCATCTTCCGGTTAAAATGAAGTGGTAGTAAGTTAATGTTCCGGCTATGACGAAGTGGAAGTGGTTATATCTTCCAATTAAAAGCTCTGGTTGTCTTAGCTTAACAGCGAGATACTTTAACATTCTAAGTTGGAATCTATTTCCTCACTCGAAGAATGAAGCTTGAAAAACTGGAGTTAGGCCTAATATCAAATTCCTTCAGACAGTGGTCGATAGCATTTACTGGTGATGTACATTTTTTAAAGTTTTATCTTATTTTAATACAGAGCCATCTAGTGGTTGCACTTCGATAACTTTTATATCTTTAGATTTGAAGAACCCCTTTGACCTAGACTCTGTATTGAAGATACATTTTAACCGAATTTGTTGACATAAATTAATTACTTTTTCTCCCAATCATGAAACATGTAACATGGGAACAAATGGAGTGATTAGTTACCACTTTTAGTTTGGGTAATTTAATGGGTAACGTATTTAATGTTTCCAACTCCTGCTTCGAGACGTTATGACATGATGATATCATAAAGGCCCTCTAGAACAAGGTTATCACTGTAACAATTGAAGAGACGCAGTCACCAAAAGAAGAACAAATTGCAGTGAAAGTTGGTTTTCGATACCTCTGGTTGTTAAAGACACGAACATTTAAAAACCGTAGTATCCTTCTGGTGATATTCCACGTTATATGGAGAAATTCGTTAACCGACTGCTGTAAAATGCAGCACATGATTGTAACCAAAGAAAACTGTTAGTATGGTGAAGAGAGAGTCTCGAACCCGTCTCTACTTCATAGAGTTTACCCTTAGACATACAATGTGGTTGTTTCGTCGCAAAAGACAAAAAAAAAATGTTTTAAAAACGTTCTTTAAAGCCTTAAACGGGTGTTAAAATTTAGGATTTTTCTATTTGTTTAATGAAGAAAAACAACGTTAAAATACTCGTCGAAGGGTGAATAATAAAAATAGGATATAAAACAAGAAACTTATTATAAATTAATTTTTTTTAATTACAGAATTCCTCATCGTTCTGTTCGTCTTTGGTGACGTAGTTGGTAATCCTGTCCTCAACAAGACTAACAGCCTTCAAATTTCTGAACAACCTTTCTCCCAGAAGCTGCGAGAACCATGTAATGCTTACGACTTCGTAAATGGCCAGATAGCGTACGTGGACATGTTGAGACTGGAACAGGAATTTGTAAGCACTTTGAAAGACAAGGCGAAAGATATGTTTACGTCGGTAAGTATCAGCTTAATCCGCACTTTAAGGTTGTTTTCGTCACATATTTAATCCCTATTTAACCTATGTTGCTTATAAGCACAAATATTTAGCTTTAGCCCTCTTAACAAAACAACAAAAATTGATAAATAAGCTCGAATCAAGAGCACGTGTAATCTGTCTAAAATGTTAACACTTTTGTTCATGAAACAGCTCAGCTGATGAGATTTGCTTCAAGAAAACGTGTAGTTTTTGGTAACGCGTTTTCAATAAGTTATGGGTATACTCTCATATGGATAACATTCAAATATAATAATATTTCACAAAAGCAACATTCACACACATACAAAACCACCAACAACAACAAATAAAAAAAATGCTTTTAAATAGCAAAAGATTCTATTCTAATCTATTTGACATCAGTTTCACCCACTGCTATTTGGCACATTACATATTATCTGTATAGTTTACTTCCTCTTCAGAGTTTTACCATTTTTATATATTTTTTCTGCTTATGATTGGATTGTTTTTATATATCTGAACAAAGAGAGACATACAGGTAATGTTTAAGCCATTGAAAAAAATGGCAAAATGTTTACGTAAAACTACACGTTTGATTTTGAAATAGTTTTTGTAGCTAGTGGGCGTTTATACGTTTCGAATAATGTGAGAAGACAGTAGTTTAAAAACTGCTTATGTGTTAAAATTCGAAACGTCGACTCTAAACAACCGAATACCTGTACGGAACGCCATTTTCAAAACCCCGCAGGTCTGCGCTAAATATTCGAAAGATCGCTTTCGAACAACAAAACCCGAAATGTCAATTTGAGATGTTTTATTCGATCTTCTATGCGGTGGGCGAAGTGCGATGTGCTGTTTAAATCTCTTTAAAATGGATAGTTGATAATGATTCATTCATTATTAGACGTTATAAACTCTTATAAAAGATTTTACGTTAAATATTTATACAACAAACCGGTTCGAACACACTTAACTTGTTCAAGCTATGTAAACGACTAATTAACAACTCGTTTCAAGGACTATTTTTTGTCGAGTAGTGACATTACAATCTAACGGGTTGAGAGCTGCCCATTCTGAATATGGCCTAAGAAATTAGACAAGCTGTTTAATTGAAACAGTTGACCCCCCAAAAAAACAAAAAAACTGTGATTGCAAGAAGTCATTAACAAGCGTTATTGTCGTAACACATATCACGAAATTGACACGACCGTTTTACATAATATATCTACACTAATAACAACACTAACTTAACAGTTATACTTACAATGTCAAAACCCGATGTTAAGAAACAGAATAAGAAATGAACTATGTATAAGAACTAGCTATTCTTAAGTAATTTAGTAATTGAAATTTCGTAAAGTCTCCGGGTCAAACCAGATGACTCTGGCACTGGGCCAAACGAACACTGTACGATCACGTAGTTACAGTTAACAACGATATCGGACGAGCTGGGTACAAGAATAGAAGGTAATTCATTTAGTCAGTTTGTCACCCAGGTTGTTAGAAAATAATTGAATCTTTTTATTTGAAAATATAATTCCTGTCGAGATAATATCAGAAGCGTAGCCATCTATTTATTTGTCCATAATTCAGTAAGACTTTATCTTACTGGTATATTTCTGCTCAATATTTTACTTACCCATGTTTGTTAGTTACAGTTGAGATTTCAAGTGTTTTGGCCCGGCATGGCCAAGTGTGTTAAGGCGTGCGACTCGTAATCTGAGGGTCGCGGGTTCGCATCCCCGTTGCGTCAAACATGCTTGCCCTTTCAGCCGTGGGGGCATTACAATGTCACGATCAATCCCACTATTTGTTGGTAAAAGAGTAGCCCAGGAGTTGGCGGTGGGTGGTGATGACTTGCTGCCTTCCCTCTAGTCTTACATTGCTAAATTAGGGACGACTAGCACAGATAGCCCTCGAATAGCTTTGTGCGAAATTCAAAAACAAACAAATGCAAATGCTTTTCGTCTACAAGAGACAAGTTACTGAAGATACAATCATCCAGTAACAACCATTGTTGTACTTGAGAGGTGGTACTCTTGTAAGTAGCTGAAAGTAATTTGTGACGAAATATTCTACTTGAAGAAGTTCCATACATAACAGAGACGGCTATTACTGGCATTGAAAACGTTTCCATCTCTTTACGTTACCACCAGGTTAAGCACGAGATTTGAAAAATTGATTCGATTGAAATCAACAAATTAAAACAAGACTTCATCAACATGAAAAAGTTATTCGCATAGGGCACGGTCTAGCATGCCCACGTGGTTAAGGGAAGTAATCCGAGATCATGGGTTTGAATCCCGGTTGCACCAAACATGCTCGCCCTTTTAGCCGTCTAGCGTTATAATGTGACGGTCGATCCCACTATTCGTTGGTAAAAAAGCAGTCCAAGAGTTGGCGGTAAGTGATGATAACTAGCTGCCTTCCCTCTAGCCTTACACTGCTAAATTAGGGAAGGCTAGTGCAGATAACTCTCGTGTAGCTTCACACAAAAATTCAAAGGAAATAAACAGAGACTTATTCATAGAAACAACAACATAAAACAACAATCAACAATCCGCAACTCATCGAAACAATTAACTACAAAGTATTAACTCATCTATATACCTTACCTTCGAGGTATCAATAACAAAACAACCACATTGAAAAACTCGTTGCTAAACCAAACATTTCAGTAAAAACTAAATTCTTTCTATAACGACGTTATTGTCTTCCCCCGTGCTAGTACAACGGTAAATCTACTGATTTACAACACTAAAATCAAGGATTCGATTCCTCTCGGTGGTTTCAGCAGATAGCCCGATGTGGTTTTGCTATAAGGAAAAACATAACCACGTTATCCGCGCGTCGGACTGGAACTCGAAATCTCTTGCATACCAGACCAGTGAAATAAACTGTAATTTGTCTCCGAATTTTGCGAATAGCTACTAGAAAGCTTTCTGGGCTAGTCAACCATAATTTTGAAGAGACGGACTAAAAGGAAGGCAGCCAGGAACTTAATAATGTTCATCGCCAGCTATTAAGCTACATTTTACTAACGAATTGTGGAATTGACTGTGGATGAAAACGCCCCCTACAGCTGAAAAGGAGAGTATGTTCAATGATGGAATTCGAACCCACGACGCACACATTGCGAGTCGATTTCTGTAACCACTAGATCATTCCAGGCCTAGCGACCTGAAATAGCTAGTCCCGAAGAAACAATTTCTCCTTGAACGTAACAACAGAGTGTTGAGGAAGTTGTTAATTAGGTGTTAATGTGGTGCTCTTTTTCTTGATATATATACATTTCCACGCCTCGGATTTGAACCAGAGATCTTTTGCACGCCAGGCGAGTGTTCTACCAGTTGGATTTTAGCATTAGGCCTATAACGATTCCAACTCAAAACGTTCCACCGAAAACCTGTGCCTTGTTTCCAACGTCCGTATTATTTTTTTATTATCTCACAAATGCTCGAAGGTAGATGAAATTCCTATCCTGACTTCATATATCATTCCCCTAAAGATCCAAGCCAGGTTCGGTGACAATCGGTCCAGCGTTTCTCTGGTTACCGGCGGTAACACACGTAAACGTTTGTCAAATAACAGTTTAGACTTTGGATAAACGGACTGTCCTATGTTGGAATAGTGTTAAGCTCTTACTGTTAACTTGTTTCACAAAACACAAACAAATGAAAAAGTAAATTAAAAACTTTTCACGCGAGGGAAAATGTTTACATCAGAAAACCCGATTTTGTTAATTCCCAACGTATTCGTTTATCGTTTCCTGGGTTTCTCGCTCGGAACTTGTGTTGCAGAAACTATAATTTACGTTTCGCCAGAAGTAGAATTCAAAATGTTTCACATAGATTATTTATACATCTTGAATTTTTTGTTTTTGAATTTCGCGCAAAGCTACAAGAGGGCTATCTGTGCGAGGCGTCCTTAATTTAGCAGTGTAAGACTAGAGGGAAGTCAGCTTGTCATCACTATCCACAGCCAACTCTTTGGCTGCTCTTTTACCAACGAATAGAGGATTGGCCGTCACATTATAACGCCCCCTAGGCTGAAAGGGCAAGCATGTTTGGCACCACGGGGATATAAGCCCGCGATCCTCAGATTACGAGTTGAGCGCCTTAATCATCCGGCCATGCAGGGGATCTAATGTGAATTAAGGAAAATAGTAAAACGTAAAGGTCTCGTGACAACGCAAGCGTTTGATACAAGTCTCACCACTTTCGCCCCCCAGTGGCTCAGCGGTATGTCTGCGGACTTACACGCTAAAATCCGGGTTTCGATACCCGTGGTGGGCAGAGCACAGATAGCCCATTGTGTAGCTTTGTGCTTAATTCAAAACAACAACAACAACAACTCACCACTTTCTGACGTCAGAATTATAATAACATTTAGTATACTAAATAGACAGAAAAGGTGTGGGAATTTCAAACGTCTTTTTATTAATTTTTGTACGAAGAGCCAGAAGCATTCGCGCGGGTGGAGGGGACAGGTATTGTCTCTCCCTTTTCGGAAAATTAGAAACATAATCCTGCCTTTATTATTTCAGCACGTGCACGTGAATTCACAAGTCGCTTTTAATTAACGTCAAAATTTCCCATAGATTCGCTCCTCCTTCTCCGCTTGAAAAATTCCTGTAACGTCCATGCTGAGATTAGTTTTTATTTGTTTGTAATTAAGCACAAAACTGCACAATGGGCTCTCTGTTTTCTCTTTGTCACAGGTATCGAAACCACGTTTTAAGTCCGCAGACATGCCGCTGTGCCATTCGGGAAGAGAGACGTGCTTAAATTGATATATTACAGACATATATTTATAATTATATTGTGTAATCAGTTATTACTCACAAGATATTCTTATTTCAACAGCTCAGTTGACCCAGCTGTATTCCTATTTTGAACACTATATATATGTGACAACTATTACTTGGTCTGGCTTTGAACACTATGTAAGTGACAAATATTACTAGTTCCGGTTTCGAACACTGAGAACGTAGGAACAATTACTTTATCCTTCGGAGAAGAGCGAACAACGTCAGGTTCACAAAGAAAGAAAGAGGTAACTGACCGGAAGCTGACCACATTCTTGACCCTTCCAAACAGGAAGGGGTTGTGTAGTTGAGTGTCGGAATGTAGAGGGCGGTGTGACATGTTTGAATATATAAATTTATTTTATTTTATTTAATATAGGTACAAAGGCGTTTCTTTATATTGGTTTATTTTGGGTTTAAGCTGTTGTATAAGTAAGGCTTCCTTAATTTTGCGTTTGTTTATGTTTGTTTCTTTATTTAGTATTTGGGTGTTTTCTATGGCTATGCTGTTTTTATTTGACCTGCAGTGTTCGAAAACGTGTGAAGGTAACTTTTATGTTCTTTGAATCTGGTTTCCATTTTTCTACTTGTTTCTCCAATATAGAAGTTGTGCAGTTATCACATTGTATTTTATAAATAATGTTGGTGTGGTGTTTGTCAGTGTAGTTCTTACATAGTATAGACCTGAGTTTTGTGCCTGTTTTTTGAATAAATTCGTCATTAACTGGAATGTCATATTTTGTTACAAGTTTTTGCCAAATGTTGGTTATTTGTCTGCTGATTTCTAGAATATATGGTATGCAGCAGTATATGGTTTCGTGATTTTTTGATTCGTGAGATATATTTACTTTTGTTAGTTTATTTTGCTTTCTGTCTAGGTGTGTAAGCATAATTTTTTCTACGGTTTGTGGAGGAAACTTATTGATATTGATGAAGTATTGTTTTATTTGTCTAATTCATCGTTAATTTTATTTGGTGAGCATAGTTTTATGGCTGTGTTTATTTGGTTTCTTAATAAGTTGAGTTTTTTTGTTCCATGTGCTGAGTTCCAAAGAATGTATATACCAGTATGGGTGATTTTTCGGTGGATTTCTGTTTTGAATTGTGTGTCGGTTCTTGTAATTTTGAGGTTAAGAAATGATATTTGATTGCTTTCTTCCTGTTCACATGTGAAGTTAATGTTGGGATGTATAGAGTTAATGTGATTGAAAAAATTAAGTATGTGTTCTGTAGATCTGAATCCCGCAATCGTGTCATCTACATATCTGTACCAGTATAGTGGTGGATGTAATGCTGTGTAAATTGTTTGTGTTTTAAATTGTGTCATAAAAATATTGGTTAGAACTGGTAATACTGGGTTGCCCATGCTTAGGCCATTTGTTTGTATATTGTTGTGGTTGTTGAACATGAAGTTTGTCTTTATCGTGGTGAATTGCTGGGAATGTCTATAGTTGGGTTAGGATTTCGGATATGGAGTTCTAAGGCTATCTTGCAGGCTTCAGTGGTTGGAACTTCTGTAAAGAGGGATATAACATCGAAACTGACCATTAAGGCTTTATGATTAAGTTGATTTAGAATAGACTTGAAATTAAAAGAGTCTTTGATGAATGAGCTGGCTGATGTTACATAATTGGAGAATGCCCATGCTATGCATTATATTTGTGGTTTGCGTGAGTCGATTTTACGTAGGTAGGAATAAAGTGTTTGCGAAATTGTGGTGGCTTTTTTCATTTTTAGTGGTAATTTGTATAGTTAAGTCTCGTGTGTCGTTGTTGGATTTGTGCATATTGGTTTAAATTTGTTTGTGTCTAACAGGTTGTTCTTCATTTTCTGGATGTGTTTCAGGTTTTTAATGGAATTAATGTCTCTTTTTATAAGATTGTTTTCAGCTTTCTGTTTTGTGAGAAAATTCTTTGAAAAAATCGTTTAAGATTCTGTTTTTAGGTGTTTCTGGAAAATATAAATTTTTAATTTTTCCTGGGAAGTTTGGCTGTTGGATGTTAATAAAATTATCAAAGTTGTCTTCTTTCTGTTGGTTGTTTTCTGTTGAAAGTATCACAAGTCTCCTGGCTAGATCTTCTTAACATGTTTTGATTTCTGTGGTTGAAATTTACCTCGGTGCTACTGCGAAGTTGAGTCCTTTGTTAAGTAGATATATCTCGTCTGTGTTTAATTGTCGGTCGGATCTGTTAATTATGAGGTATGTCAACGATTTGTCCTGCTGGTGTTTTTTCTCTTGTTTGCATCTTAGTTTTTCTAGTTGTTTGTTGTGGCAGATCTTTTTGTCTCTGTCGTTCTTAGTATTGATTTGGTTTGTGTTTCGTTGTATAAGTCCGTAAATCTCTGGTTTAATGCAGCATGCCAGTTGATGGTCTTGGTTGATTTTTTGTTTTTGTTAGTCATGTAGTTCTTTGTGTTTTGTGCTCAACATGGCTTTAAGTAGCTTTTTTTCTGTAAATTTTGGATAATGTTTGTTTATTTATTGAATTTTTTTGAAAGTTTTACCTTTACAGAATTAGGGGTTAGTTGTTCCTTTCTACATTGTTGAATGAATAGATGTCATTTCTTCTATAATTCATTTGTTTAAATTTCTTAGTTTTTTAACGATCGTGTGAGCGTGTGCTGTTAATAGTGGTGTACGGTATGCTTGTTCAGACATAATGGTAACAGGTAAGTACAAATACATTGAGAAAAACACAAAGACTTACACTTCTCGCACAATCCCAGTGATGAAATAATAATCAGTGATGTCGAGAAAACCCACTTATAGAGAAATATACATTTCACACACAATTCAAAACAGAAATCCACCGAAAAATCACCCATACTGGACTAGACATTCCTTGGGACTCAGCACATGAAACAAAACAAAAATTCAACATACTAAGAAACCAAATAAACATAGCCATAAAACTATGCTCACCAAATAAAATCAACGATGAATTAGACAAATAAAACAATACTTCATCAACATCAATAAGTTTCCTCCACAAACCGTAGAAAAAATTATACTTACACACCTAGACAGAAAGCAAAATAAACTAACAAAAGTAAATATATCTCACGAATCAAAAAATCACGAAACCATATACTGCTGCATACCATATATTCTAGAAATCAGCAGACAAATAACCAACATTTGGCAAAAACTTATAACAAAATATGACATTCCAGTTAATAACAAATTTATTCAAAAACCAGGCACAAAACTGAGGTCTATACAATGTAAAAACTACACTGACAAACATCACACCAACATTATTTATAAAATACAATGTGATAACTGCCACGACTTCTATATTGGAGAATCAAGTACAAAAATGGAAACCAGATTCAAAAAACATAAAAAGTCACCTTCACACGTTTTCGAACACTGCAAGTCAAATAAACACAACATAACCATAGAAAACACTAAAATACTAAATAAAGAAACAAACATAAACAAAGGCAAAATTAAAGAAGCCTTACTTATACAACAACTTAAACCCAAAATAAACCAATATAAAGGAACGCCATTATACCTATATTAATATTATAGATTATTATATATTCAAACATGTCACACCGCCTTCTACATTCTGACACTCAGTTACACAACCCCTTCCAAACATGTAGTCAGCTTCCGGTCAGTTACCTCCTTCTTTCTTTGTGAACCTGAGGATGACCGAAACGTTGTTCGCTCTTCTATGTAAAATATTTTTTCAACCCAAATGAGCCGTTTTTGCATATATATTTCTCTGCAATTGGGTTTTCTCGGCATCACGAATTACTTTATCCGTTTTTCAACACTATATGTGTGAGAACTGTTACTTGATCCAATTTTAAACACTGTATGTGACAACTATTACTTGATCCGGTTTTGAGCACTATGTATGTAACAAATATTACGCTATCCGGTTTTGAACACTATGTATGTAATTACTATTACTTGATTCGGTTTTGAACACTATGTATGTGACAACTGTTACTTGCTCCGGTTTTCAACATTGTGTATGTGACAACTGCTCCTTGATCTGGTTTTGAACACTTTGTAAGTGACAACTATTACTTTATCCATTTTTTAACACTATGTTTGTAAGAACTATTAGTTGATCCGGTTTTGAATACTCTATATGTGACAACTGTTACTTGATCCGGTTTTGAATACTATATATGTGACAACTGTTACTTGATCCGGTTTTGAATACTATATATGTGACAACTGTTACTTGATCCGGTTTTGAATACTATGTATGTGACAACTGTTACTTGATCCGGTTTTGAATACTTTGTATGTGACAACTATTACTTGATCCGGTTTAGAATACTATGTATGTGACAACTATTACTTAATCCGGTTTTGAATACTGTGTATGTGACAACCAATACTTTATCTGTGGAAAAGATAAAGCCAAACATCATGCCGCGAAGATCCCGTCTTTGTTACGAAACCCCTCCAGGTCCCATTTATGTCTCCAATTTTTTGAACAATTGTGTTGTTTCCGAAGGGTTAGATTTTCATTCTCTTAGTCTTTTTTACACGAGCGACTCATATTTTGGGTAGACGAGTAGAAAAAAAATGTGAAGTCCTAATGAAGCGACAATCACAACTAGATTTCAGCCAATAAAAGAAAATGAGCGAGTTATTAATGTGTCGGGATGTATACTGAAGGGTCCAATACAAGAGCCACGATAAGTCACAGATCACGTTTCACAGTCTTAAGGCCTGACAAGTGTGACAATAAATTGTGCTATTTTGTTGAATGTAATCCCGGAGCTGATTGGTAGCCTTTCCTCTCGTCAGCAGTTGTAAATTATGAATGTTATGGCTTAATATTTGGGATTTGAATTAAATGTCTCAGAATATAAAGATGAAACGACTGTGTTATTTTTTGAGACTCAGATGCATTTAAAATAGGATCAGAGGTAAGTAGAAGAATGTCATATCGGCCAAAAAGGTCATGGTGAGTGATAGAATGTTATCTTGGCCATTAAGGTCAGAGACACTGGCTTTTGATACCAAAAGGGAACATTTACACTCTGGTCATTGAAGCCCTTGAAATAAAAAACTTTCATATCTTTATTTGTTTCAGACATGTTTTATAAGGGCTATCTGCACTAAGTGATAGACTATATGGAAGATAACTAATAAAAATCGTTCAACGTATTTAAGTATTTTAATCGAATAACGGGGTTTAATTGTCACTTTTGTTACGTACCCAAGGTCTGAGATTGTGCAACGCGATATATTTTTACCCGCAACGAGACGCAAACTTTAAATATTTGGATTCACACAGTAGCCAAAATAGTACTGTAACAGAGTAAACTATTCTACTGTTTGAGATAAAATTATCAATGAGCGAAAGGTTAAAAAAACAGAAGTTTTAAAACGAGTGGTACATTATGCACTAGTTTCAAAATTTAAATGGGCACGAAGAAAAGTAAACATTTACTAACGCCATCTGAAGTCTGTAACCGTATTCTATCGGTATCTTAGAAACAAACAAACCAAAATATCAACTAACGAGCTTTTTGTGTACACATCTGTCGAGTTAAACCCAGTGACCTAGTAACATAATTAGTGAAAATCACAGTTTATATTAGATATATATATTTTTTAATTTCGTGCAAAGCTACAAGAGGACTATCTGCGCTAGCCATCCCTATTTTTGCAGTGTAAGACTAGAAGGAAGGCAGTTAGTCATCACCACCCATTGCCAACGTTTTACTAACGAATAGTGGGATTGACCGTCACATTGTAACGCCCCACAGCTGAAAAGGTGAACATGTTTGGTGCGACGGGGTTTCGAACACGCGACCCCAGATTACCAGTCGAGCGCCTTAACCACCTGGCCATGCGGGGCCTCACCTTGATAGATTTATGCAATAAACGCATGAAATATATAACATTTATTTATCCAACATGAAATTCAGAGTTTATGGTAATTTTATCTTTGTGAAGAGTTGTGTGAGAAAAATGAAGATATTATATGATAATATTACTTTAATCATTTTTTGGTGTGTTTTTTTCAGGTGAGAGAGATGTTTGTCTTAATACGAGTAGCTAAAAAAACAAATGAAGTTTAAATTACCAAGCCAAACATTTAAAGAAAAACAAGAAACGTGACCACAAACTTTCATCTAGTTACAAAGATGAGAAACCGCAAGTTAATTTGGTTCAATCAGGCGAAAAGCCGCACGTGAATCCCCGCAGGTAATGGGATGAAACCGGATCGTCTAAGGTCAGACCAACCAGTTGAAACCCTGTAGTTATTTCTTTTGGACTAGTCAAGTTACGATGGAGGTTACAATAAAATTATTTTGAGCGACTGATACGCAGGTGCGTTTTTAAGCCACCGAACGTTTCCGATTACAAATGTCGAGATAACTTCGCCATTTTCATGGCATCCGGAAAGGGTGGGGTAATTGAGAACAACGTGGAATAAGAATAGAAACTCAGATCTTTATGACCCTGATTATGATACCTGAAAGTGATGCAGGTGTGTGCCCTGAACGTGGGCGAGCAGTTCGTGAGGCTGCTTTACTAATTTCTTTTCTATTTTCGTAACAACCGTAAAATAATTACAGGGCATAAGAAACGGTGCGGTTTACATCAACATCAAAGAATCTAGTCTTTACTATTCAGCTTTCATGGCAAAATATACGACTGACAGATATTATGAATAACAAATAATCATGGACTGTTGTCCGAAACCAGAGAGGAAATAATTGTTTTTATCTCATTAGCATATTGACAAGATTGTTTGGAAATAGAAATAAATGCAATCAGTACTGCATTGAGATATGAAAAGTTTGACCTTGACCACAAGACCTAGCGAGAGCCCAAAACGTTTGGACTTCGTGTAGACAAAAATGGTCGATCTTTGACATTGAAGGCCCAGCATGGTCAGGTAGGTTAAGGCGTTTGACTCGTAATCTGAACGTCGCGGGTTGGAATCCTCGTGCCCCTCAGTGGCTCAGCGGTATGTCTGCGGACTTACACGCTAAAATCCGGGTTTCGATACCCGTGGGGGCGGAGCACAGATAGCCCATTGTGTAGCTTTGTGCTTAATTCAAAACAACAACAACATCGAATCCTCGTCACACCAAACATGCTCGTCCTTTCAGCCGTGGGGCGTTGTAATGTGACGGCCAATTTCACTATTCGTTGGTATAAGAGTAGCCCAAGATTTGGCGGTGGGTAGTGATGACTAGCTGCCTTCTCTTTAGTATTACACTGTTAAAGTAGGGACGGCTAGCACAGATAGCTCTTGAGTATCTTTGCGCGAAATTCAAAACAAACTTTGACATCGAATTGTATTTAGTCAAAGAGTTGGATGTCACTGTGCGTTTAACTACAATCATTTTACAGTTAAATATACGAAACGGGAGGAAAAAGACGTTTCGGTTTACAGTTTCAGTGTAATTTCCACAAAAAAGCATAAATGATTTTTATTCTTTCTCCCCACTACAGATAGGAGATTGTGCCAACCTAACATCTATTCCCGACTCTTTATATTACATTCCTAGCGTGGAACAACTCCAGGTATTTATGAATTAAATATCTTTCATTTTTTTGTTATTTAAGGGTAGGTTCATGAAAATGTTTAAATATGTTAACATGAAAGCGTTCATCAACGATAATTTTAAATTAAAAAAACAACAAAAAAATAAAATGTTCTTCATCTCTGTTATCCACTCACTTAGATTTGTTTATTTTGAGTGTTTTTGCGTAGTTTTCTGTATTCTAGCTTAATATTTTTCTGTGCAGACACTATCTGAAACTTAAAAAATTATAATTAAAATAATATTATTATTACTTTCGGGTCGAGAGCGGACGAGGGTTTTCATTTTGAAATGTCTGAGTAACTTAAAGGTCAAAATGCCTTGTTTGTGAATCAGAGGGTTAGTGGTTTGAATCCCGTTGACAAATACACAAAATGCGCTCCTCGTTTTGAGGTCGTGGGTGTGGTTTACTTATTTTGACATTCTCTCAAAGCAAAAATGAGGTGGGGTATCTACAGCCATCACTCCCAACTGTGGGCTTCTTTTGTCATACGAACAGTGGATTTGACTGTCACTATTATAACGCTATTCTATTTGATTTTTGACAGTAACAGGAATCTCTGATTCACAGCCCGGCACCATAACTACTGGCCACGCCTGGCCATAACAGAAGTAAAAGAAAACCTGTTTTTATTGAAATATTTTAGTCTTTATTATTTGTGTATACTACTTTAATTGGACTTTTCTTTTGTAGAATCTAACATTTTCTCGAGCGTTGCAAGTGTTGGACGAGTTGATTGTAAACTATACTGCATACGTTTATTTTTCGAAATCTCAAGACGAAAATTCCTCCTGCTACTCTGGTCATTTTGCATACCAAGCACAGAAAGTCATAGTTAACCTGGAGCAAGTAAGGTGTTACCTCCTACACGTTGGCCAAACACGAGGGCAAATAATTGACGTCAACAGTTCTGCGAGGAATATTTTAAACACAAGCATGAGTGACTTAGTTGTGTGCTCACGCCGGTTTTCTAGGGACTGTTATATACTTAAAGATGTAACAACCCTAGCAGAGATATTATACGGTTATCTGAACAGTCAGACTTCACTGGACGAAAACGAAAGTACCCCTTTTCAACCAACCTAATGAGAAATCCATGGAAGTATTTATTTTATTTTTTGCCTATTTATTTATATTGAATTTGGAAGGAAATTTCCCAAGTGCCTTTATGAGGCCAAAAGGACTTCCTAACTTCCTATATATATGTTCATAATGTAGCTACTTTTACTTGGCTATATCTCCAAAGAAAAGGTGGAGGGGATATGTGAAATAATCTAGACGGTACTTTTGTATCTTTCGTTTTGTAGATTGAACTCGAAGTTAAAGTTAAAATATGAAGTACTTGACTAAAATCAAAAAAGAGAGATTTGTTCTTGTTCAAACAAAACGATAGTACTGTATATTGAGTCGTTAGTATCTAGCTCGTGGAGAGCGATTTAGCAAAACTTTCTTTCTCACTTCGCAAATATTGTTAGACCTTACAAAACAGTCGACTATTCTTGGTTTTAACAGTTTTGTATTTGTATTTACAGGTTCTCAAGTCCTGTAAACTATTTGTTTATTATTAGTATTAGGCCTAGTATATTCTATAAGCTATTTTTTATTAGTAGTATTAGGCCTAATCTACTCTACAAGCTCTTTGTTTATTATTAGTGTTAGGCCTGGTCTATTCTCCAAACTATTTATTATTAGTGTTAGGCCTGGTCTATTCTCCAAACTATTTATTATTAGTGTTAGGCCTAGTCTACTATACAATCCAAATGATATATCAGTAATGATTCCTTTCAATAACAAAATATGACTTAATAAAGAATGATAGGTATTTTGTTTCTCAATGTTACCTTGGTCCTTAATTTAAATTTTATTTTCGAATTTCAACAAACAGGAATTCGGTATAGTTAAGTTTGATTAGGTTGTCTTGTTGATGCTTTCTGTTGCTTTAAACTTTCATTATGTGTATCTTTAAGACAGATCTAGATTATTCACAGTAACCAATCTAAGATGGATGCTTTTTTAAATTTCAGTGAACATCTTAAGAAGTTTAGTACATCAATGAAAAAATGTAAGAAGGGCGTTATGTAAAATATGACAATAACTTTTAAATGAAATGTTTCCAGAGTAGGGTTGCCATCCTCTACTATTTCAGAGGACAATAAATTATTTCCTGTATTTTTATTTTATTCTCTGATAACTTATAAGAGTATGATTAATTTTCTAGTCTCAAAAAGTACTTTTGCTTCTGCTAATATAACGTATCAGGCAATCATGGTTCGATACCATCCAAGTCGTTTTCTCTCTAAAAATGTACAAAAAGCTTCGTTGACCTATAAAGAATTACACGAGCTTGCTGAACTTTTTCGAGCCATTGCTTCTAGCTTAATGGTGTATTTTGTATATCCGAGTAAAACTTTCGCTTATTTTCAAATAGTTATCAACGGAATATTTAAATTTCAAATTTTAGGGTGTTCAATAAGCAATATTATTTTCTTCTGCTACGTTTATTCATATACAAAAAGCAGATTTGACTGTCTAAATGTTATGTCTTTAATATCGGGTTTTATTTCAAATTACTTTACAGTGTTATATTTATATTGTACGTCTTTTTTTTGTCAACTGTAATCTTAGTTTCAGCGAATATTCGAATAACCCATGATTGATGTAAACGAAATTTTATTGTATTCAAGATTAGGTCTTTTTTGATAAATATTATGCATTGTATAATATTTACTGGACGACTTTGAGAAGAAGTATTTATGCAAGAAGAAATATTACAGTATATTTGGATCATAGAGTGCAAAATAACAGGAGTTGGTAAAGTCATTTCATGGTGCTTGGGGTTAGCCTATACTGGATTATTTCATTAAAGACATAGGCATTCAAGACTATCTAGCCAGATTTACCAAATAATTTGATCTGATATTTTTATATTTAACCATAATAGGGATACAGGTTTTCAAGAAGAGGTTATGAAAAACCCACAGATTTATATTGGTCACATTCATTGTTTTTGTTTCCATTAAAAAATTAGTTTGCTGAATGGTTGTGAAGCGCGGTCCTGTGATAAAGCTCGCCATGAGTACATCGGCTAAGCAAAGTTATTCACAACTGCATATTTTCTAGTGGCTAAGTTTTTCTTCTAGTCAATTTGCAACTGTATGCTCAACGATAAGGAATTTGCATAACAAGAAAAAAATCAATTTCAATTATTAATACTAAAGAGTCGTTGGGTAAACTTATATTAGCTAAACTAACATAGAAAGGCTGTGTCACAAAACACAGGTTGATTTTCTGGCCCACTTGATCTCTTTTGGTCTGTTGTTTCCAGATTGTTTATTATTATTATTATTTTGTTTGCTCTTCTCAACGGGAAAGTAAATAGCTAATGAATACACTCCAGCCCCCCAGTGGCTCAGCGGTATGTCTGCGGACTTACACGCTAAAATCCGGGTTTCGATACCCGTGGTGGGCAGAGCACAGATAGCACATTGTGTAGCTTTGTGCTTAATTCAAAACAACAACAATACAGTCCATCCAATCTTCTCCAACATAAGCATCGTATTTAATTTTTTCTCGCAGAATTCAAATTTATAAAAGGAAAACACAGTAGTACTTATATGTTATATTAGTATCATTTTTATTACACAGCATAAATTGTTATTTTGGAATCTTTGTTGTTAAACAGCCCACGGTTAAGTATCAATGTCGTTTTTTTTAAGGTAGAATTTCTCTTCCAAAGTATCATGTTTTGTATTTACCATGCTGCCTATTAGTTTATTCATGTTGAAGGAAAAATGTATTTGGACCAATTATTTCATCACTTGAACAAGTGAGACAACTGTGGTTTGTTTAGTAAGAGACTTAACACACTTGTGGCTTGTGAAACCACTAGTGCATGTTTTTATAACATTTACATTAGTGGTAGAAATGTTTTGATAATCTAAATATTCTTATGCAACTCACAGTAGTATTTGAAATAGTATTTCACGCTTGCATTCGTTTCTTTATAATTATCTAAAAATAAAAAGGGTGTTAAATTAACATGAGCGCTAGTTGGCCTTTTTATATAGTTGTGGATTTCGGAGATGTCGAACCAGGTTCAAACCTGTTCGATAACAAAACATTTCCATAATTTAAGCTACGGGCTGGTAATAAGAATGACATTCAATTACCTATTATGAATGGCAGATGTAGTTTGCTATTAACTGTTTGCCTTCCTTCAGGTCAAGAGAACAAAATTAAGGGTTATTTGTATTAATGCACAAAACTTCAAAATGAGCTATCTATTCATTTTTCACACTACGAGTATCAAAAACTAGTGTTTAGTGTAATAAGGCTACTTACTTGCTAATGAGCCTCTGGTAGGCTGCAAATTAGGGACGGAGCAAATAGGCTTAGTAACTTTACCATAATAAAAAATACTAAAATGAGCAAGTCTCAGGTTGAAGGTCTGATAAAATCATTGTGTCGCCATACTGAACTGTATTGCACAATGTATCATTGAATAGGGAAAATGCATTTCAAGAACGAGCTTTTACTTCGTTATAGTACATTGTTATGAACTAGTTACTTTAATTATTTCAACTGGTTATTTCAAATACTTCATCATTGTTTTATCAAGAATTAAGATTGTACACTTCTGCATTGAGTGAGCAGCTATTGTAAATCCTTTAGGGAATGCGGCACGTGACAGCATAAAACGATGTTTTATACCTTTGATGCGCCGTTAACACTATTGTTTGGATTGTCGTTGCTATCGCTACTGCTACGTTCCCCCGCTGGGACAGAGACAATTCATCGGATTTATAATGCTAACATCAGCGGTTTGATTCCTGTCGGTTGACACAGCAGATAGTTCAATGCGGGTTTACTATAAGAAACACACACACATACTACTGTGGAACATACTCGAAACATCACGAGTGAAAATGATATTTACTTAAACTATATAATGAATATTACGCCTACTAGGCTTTTCACTGGCTTATATTAGTGAAAATGTTATTATGTTTAGAAGCTAGTAGAAACCACCAGTGAACTAGATACCGCGATATTTATTAGGTTGTCCAGAAATAAATGTTTTTGAACTGCGAAGTTTGGAAAAGTATAAACCAGTGTTGTAAAACATGCTTTAATCAAAGTAAGCACCATTTACTTCAACACACTTTTACCAACGTATAACGATGAAACGATGAAGTTTATGCCCATGCTGAAGATATCAGAGTTTCTATGGTCAACGAGCTCTCTGAAAGCTTATTCCGAAGCTGCCTAGTTTTGAAAGCGTTTATTGTTCAATAGGTTTTCAAAGTTCTTGAAAAAATAAAAATCTGTAGGGGAAAGGTCTGGGGAATAAGGTAGGTGAGGCAGAACCTCGATTCTCAATTTGTTTAATTTCGGGAGCGTCATTCTTAACAGGCCTCATAACGCCGATTATGTTGATCTTCAGTCAGTTCATGCGGAACCCATGCGGAATGGGCGAGCATGTTTACTGAGAGGGTGATTACAGGCCAAATGCTCTAACTACCTGGCTATGCCAGGCCAAAAGGCTTGGATGCCAGAACACTAAACTTGCAGTCTACAAATCGCGAGCTCGAATCTCTATTCCGGAAAATTCTCACCCTTTCAGTAGTGGAAACGTTATAACGTGACGGTCAATCCCACTATTCGTTGGAAAAAGAGTAGCCCAAAAGTTGGTGGTTAGTGGTGATGACTAGTTGCCTTCTTTCTAGTTTTACACTGCTAAATTAGGGATGGCTAGCGCAGATAGTTCTTAAGTAGCTTTGCGCGAAATTAAAAAAACAAACAAATTTTTATTTCCATGTGGAAATCTTTGGAACCAACGCTAAACTCTACGTTCAGTGACAGATCCATGGCCTAATGCCTGGTTGTTTTTCCGTGTAGTTTCGGTAACTTTTCGTCCAAGTTTGAAGTCGTAGAGGAAAATCAGACGGAAGTCGTTCTTGTCCATGCTGCCGTAGGGGTTGTGAAACTTACTCCGAGTAGAGTTGAAACAGCAGACAATTAAGACATTTGTAAGTGAAAACTCCAACGATAAGTTACTCATATTCAGCTTCATCGTAATAATTCTGATATTTTTTTCTGGGGAACCTAATATATCATTTAATGCACAATCGAGTGTAATTTTATCTTCTTAATGTTGCAAAATAGATAATCCATTGACGGAAATACCATCTGATTTTCTAATTCACCGCAAAATTAATATCCGATCCAATCAGATTTAATCGGATGATGAAATATTCAATCGGATCAGATATTAGTCCACTCGCTAGCCGAGAACTGAAACATATATATTTTACAAAATATAAAAAGATTTAAATGTATTACTTCTTGGGTTTTTTACAATAGGTTTTGGTAAGTTCTCGGAGTTATTACTTTAAAGCCCTTATTTTCTTTCCAAGGGTTATTAATAACGACTTGGGTTAAGTTGTCTTATGCGACTGTATCGAACAGGTTTAATTCTGCACATTTATCGTTATCCGAAAGGCTTAATATAGTTAATTATTTTGGTTGTTGTTTTGAATTAAGCACAAAGCTACACAATGGGCTATCTGTGCTCTGCCCACCACGGGTATCGAAACCCGGATTTTAGCGTGTAAGTCCGCAGACATACCGCTGAGTCACTGGGGGGCAATTATTTTGGAGTGAAAAGACACAAACAAAAGTAACTATTCATAAGTTACATTAAATAATTAGCCTGTGTAAAATAATTGCGTTGGCGATGGAAAATTCACATAAAAATTGTTAATCATAAACGATTTGTAGAAAAGAAAATGAAACATTTTCAACAAGGAAATGGAAATTAACACGCGAAAATAATTTTGTTTTCATAGTTCAGAGACAGATATTTTGTTTTGTTTCTTTAATATCCAATAAGTCACAATTAAATGTCTTTGTTTTGTACGGGACTATTTCTCTTAGTTTAACATTATCAATAAATTAGCTTAGAACTATAACTTAACATTCCAGTTATATGTTATTTAAAAATTACATTTTATTTATGTATGTAGCATTTAGTACTTTTTTAAAAACTATTCTGGTGGTAACGTATGAAACTATACAAGATCTTTTGGCTCTAAGTGTTGTAAACGTTCTTATTTCACAAACGTTTGAATATAAATCGGCTACACCTTAATCAGGAAAATTGTTAAGTACTATATTAGCACCCGGTTAAACCTTATCTTTTTGATTGCATACATATGTAAAAGTTGCAATAGCGCTTGACGTTTATTATAGTATTCTTTTTTCTTTATAGTAATGTAGTTAAGCCTAACATTTTATTATAAATACATGCTGTAACACTATTAGTGTATAGTCTAATGTAATAATCCAAATGTATATATTATACCAACATTACGCTTAACGTTAAAGTCTTTATGTAAATACCCACTACATCTCAGGTTTATAATTGGACCTAAAATCTTTTTATAAGTACACGCTACATACCAGCATCATAATTAGGCCTAATATAATTAATTATATGAATGCACGCTATATTAGCATCACAGGCAAGCCTAATGCAAGAAAATATCGTTTCATGGAATATCTACTTGTGCTATTACTTTATTAAACGCCGTATTTAATCCATTTTTTCTTTGAAAACAAATATTAAAGTGATGGAGTGGAGGTTATGTTACACATGAAAACACCGTGAATTTAAAATATTTGATTGTCTTGTATTTACCACTCGGGTTCATAGCCATTATGCTCCGTTCCCAAATTTATTATAATCTGGATTTTGACGATAAACTGTTGGTAAGAAATACCAGTCAGTATATTTCGAAGTGATGATTATTAAAATGTAAATCGTACAGAATACAGAATGCATAAAACAAAACTTTAAAAGGAAAGGTTTACATCAACTGCACTGAGGTAAGTTATATTGTATGTTGCCCGCAGTAGTTTAGCTGTACGTTTCTCCAATTAAAATAATGGGACCACATTCGAACGCCAGAATCAATGTGGGTGGCCTGTACCGTAAGGGTCTGAAGTAAAATTTTGTTTGTTGAAGGGAAGGGGAAGATAAGGTTTAGTGGTCGTGTATTAGAAGGTGGCTTGGTGGGCTCAAGCGTCTTTAAGCTCCTAAAGTACCCCTTTTCTCAGTCGTAAAAATTGCCACAACTACGACAATAAACCCCTAATTTCATACCTTATTTATTGCGAGTTACTACTATGCATAAAAATATTTCATCTTTAAAATTAATACCGCACAGGGAGTTGTAGGTCTGTATAGTAAAAAAAAAAGAACTGTGATATTCTAAGTGTCATCTTTATTTTCATTGAGACAATGCCCCTTTTAAAGTTTGTTGCTGATAAAGTTGGAATAAATTCAGTTTACAGCTTGAGTGATAATCTAGGCCTTTTTTGTGTATGAATTGGGAACCTACAAGTGACAGAAATCAAGGAAAAACAACAAACACGTGGCAGAATTCTTGTGAAGATAAACAGTTTATTATTGAACTAAAACTGGAGTTATTGCTAAACATTTCTATTAATTTAAATGAACTAACTGCCTACACGTCCAGGACGCTATTACACAATTACCATTACAATTCCATAATAAGTTTCTGTCATTTCTTTTTCCGTGGTAGGAAACTTCGTTTTTTTTTTTAGGTTGTTCTTTATTACCTTTAATATAAAGTTAGTAACCAGTTAACACTGGCTTCGATGTTTACTGTGGTCTTTTAAACCTACCTTTTAAATCCTGTACCTACAATTAATGAATTAATTTTAGAACTCCGTCTGTTTACACCGAGTCGTTATTTTAAACAAAAAGAAATACAATTCACATTTGAATGGAACTGTATGAGAGAGAAGAATCCTAGGCTTCCCTTGATATGATACCTAAAACTCAAGTTTGAATGGCATTGTATTGGACAGGAAAGTCCTATACCGCCTTGTTCCGACGCCCACGCGTTTCAAGTTTGTCTTCAGTATAGTTTAGGTTTCAAAAAAGTTTAGAAGAGTTCAATCTGCGCCAAGGGTTTTGAAATCTGCAGTTTCGATATAGTTTTAAACATGTAATAAACTCATAAGAGGCTCTAATTGATTTTATTACTTTAAGAAATATATTATCCTGTAATTAAAATGTTACTTTACAAGTTCATGTTTTATTAATACAGAATATCAATGAAAGTGTGTGCTTGTTGGTAACGAATGTAATTACAGCTTATGTAGCGACAACTGGAAAGTGTTTGATTGGGGAACTTTATACGATGGGAAAAAAATCTATACGGCAGAATATACTTTGTAACAACTTCAGGGTTGTTTAGCAGGATAAACTGCTTGATTTTCGATTTAAAGGAAACGTTCCACTAATATGTTTATTGTTGGGCTTGGAGTTATCTTTGGTAGGGCTAAGAAACAGTTGTTACAACAATGACACGTCGTGTTTTTTTTGTTTTTGTTTTTCTGCCATACAGCTAAACCAACTAAGCACACTCACTGAACATCTGTCACTGTTGACATTCTTATCACGAGTCAATTTTTATACCTGAACAGCCTCCTGGTGGCCAAACGGTGACTCACAAAGAGCCATATAGACATATTCTCTTTGCGTATTATCTTCAACGAAACCTCGAAAAAAATGTTTTAGGCTCAGAATAGTTAAGACTATGTTAGCTAACAGACTGCAGATAAGACCAAGACGTTACTAAACAATTTATATTATGAATAAATTAGTTATTTGTTGTTGTTTCTCTTTGGGGGGAGACAGACAAATGTTTCTGTAAAACCCCCATGCTTTTGTTATTCATAATTCTGTTTATGTACTTTATTTATTTCCTAGTGACCTATTTAAAGAAGGGAAATTGAAACGTGACTGTACTTAAATATTGAAAATAAATTATTCATTTTGTACAAAAGTGACTATATTGTCCAAATATATCTCACCTAACCATGTAGGTACTGCCCGACATAGTACGTGTTGAAAATACACAATAACCAACTGTTGCCTGTGTTGTTTCGTTATTATAGAGGGAATATTACACTGGTATCTAAGTGACGAGTCTTGATCTCGAGTGTGTGGTGAAACCCATTTTTCAAGACAAACCGATGCAGAAGATAAAATTTCTTTGACATTTTGTGAAATATCTATCTTCGAATGTACTTGGCAAGCCTTCTAACGGCTCCGTCAAATTATATGTGTAATAATATATGCGATACACGAAACTCAAAAATAGAATATGAAACTTCCAATAAATACACGAAAGGAAAACGATAAATATTCGTTCTAGTACAACGTGTCAGTATTGGAATATTAAATATATTAATAGTAAAACATTCTCTACCAAACCGAGACATCACATATTGTTTATAAGTTATACATTTCTACAATTTTGCAATTTCTACAAGTTTCGTATTGTATTCCATTCAGGCTCGGCATGGCCAGGTGGGTTAAGGCGTTCGTCTCGTAATATGAGGGTCGCGGGTGCGAATCCTCCTCGTACCAAACATGCTCGCCCTTTTAGCCATGCGGGCGTTATAATGTTACGATCAATCCCACTAGTCGTTGGTAAAAGAGTAGTCCAAGAGTTGGCGGTGGGTGGTGATGACTAGCTGGCTTCCCTCTAGTCTTATACTACTATATTCAAACAAACTAGTATTCCATTCAAATAATTTGGATGGAAGTGAAATTAAACTTGGGCGAACGCGGTTTTCACCTGCAGTAACAACAATGTTTACGAGGTGCCCGTAGAAGACCAGAACACCTGTGATAATAGTGAATCGAAAATACATTTTTGGTTTTTTGGTAACTGGTTCATTTTTTTGGAACAGATTTTTAAAAAAGATAAATGGTTGTCAAACTGTTATTGGAAAGCAAAAGAAATCCAAAAAGTTTCCGTACAAAACTACGTGATAGCCTCGTTTCAGAACTAGGTTCTGTTCTAGAAGCAACCCAAATATATACTCATATAATTATCATTTATTGGGTTTTCCCGTTATACACTTGACACAGAATAAAACTATATATCATTCGCACCTGTTTGAAAAGCAATACAACTTTGCTAGAGATTGTTCACTGCCGTTTCTTGTAAATCGAAGCACAGATTGTGAAACATTTAATTCGTGGAAACCCCAAGACTTCCAGTTTGACTTTAGAGTTTTACGAAACATGTAAAGCGTGACCTATCTTACTATGTAACTTATTTTTTCCTTCTACCATGTAACTGGATTGATTTAATGTGTCGAAAGTTTATTCAACCACTGAGAAGCGTGGAAAAACCAGGTGTGTCTTATTGGCTATTCAAGTTCGAGCGTCTTGGAAGACTTATTGTGCATTATCGTGCATAATAGGTAACTGTTTCGATCCCAGACATATCAAGGTATTTAACAATGCACGAGACATGAGAAAAAAGTCAAGTCAGTGCACATAAACTTACGGTTAATTTACATTGCTTGTTTATTGTTAAGCATAAAACAACACAATGGGCGATTTGTACTGTGCCGACCAGGTGTATGGAACCCAATGTTTGGAGCTAAACATCTCGAGACTTGCCGCGGAACCAAACGGGGCAATTTAAACCGCACTAGGGTTCATCAATACATTGCGCATTACACGGTCTTCTTTCATACCGTGTATGAAACCTAATAATAAGAGAGTGTATTTGGATAAACATTTGACATTTCAAGTCATTAGAAAAGCAACAATAACAAATAAAGAAAACAAAACATTATAAATTATAATTTCTTTATGTTTAGAAGTACAAACAATATTTTTAATCTATTTGTACTATATTTAGAAGTACAAACAATATTTGTAATTTCCCTGTAATATGTTCAGGATTTCAGACGATGTGTAATTTCCCTGTAATATGTTCAGGACTTGAGACAATGTTTAATTTCCCTGTAATATGTTTAGGACTTAAGACAATGTTTAATTTCCCTGTAATATGTTTAGGACTACAAACAATGTTTTTAATTTCTCTGTAATATGTTTAAGACTACAAACAATGTTTTTAATTTCTCTGTAATATGTTTAGGACTACAAAAAATGTTTTTAATTTCCCTGTAATATGTTTAGGACTACAAACAATGTTTTTCATTTCTCTGTAATATGTTTAAGACTACAAACAATGTTTTTAATTTCTCTGTAATATGTTTAGGACTACAAAAAATGTTTTTCATTTCCCTGTAATATGTTTAGGACTACAAACAATGTTTTTCATTTCTCTGTAAATTTAGTTCTTGAAGTTGAAGAACTTTGATCAAGTAAGTCTTGTTTGGCAAGACGAGAAAAGAGAGAGAGGAATTGTTAAATTTTATGTATTTTAACTTGTGGTCACTTAGTCGAATTTTACGCAACAAATATAGAAGTTATTGTGTCATGCGCTTTATTTATTGGAAAAAACAAACAGGGCCGAAGTACCTAAATTAGTCTTTGGTCAGTTATATTAAAAAGAAAAAGGAAGTTGAAACCACGTGATAATGTACAAGGCTTATTTATTGACCTAAATTTGTTAATCTTTTTTAGTTCATGAAATTAAAAAGCTTCCCGGATTTTAACGCCCGCATTTGGGCAAACACTATTTAAATGTCAAATATAAGAATGCGGAATGGGCAGGGTGTGGCCTTGGGGATAGCGGTCAATTCAAGGGTGGTTAGTTTACTACTTCCTTAAAAATGCGCTCCGCATTTTATGGTCGTTTGTGTGCGTGCTCTATGGAAGTGATGGCTAAATCTCAATATTTAATTAGAAAGAAGTAACAAAAGTTGTCGGTGGGTTCCCATCAAAAAGATGTCTTTATTTTATCAGCTTCGAATTAGGGTTGGCTCCCTGTGTATCTCTAAAATAAACAAACAAATAATAAGGAAAGCAACATAAACAGAAATACATTAATTTGCATAGGACAACACGTGTGAGATAAATGAACGTATTATATTTACTTTATTTTGCACGTTTGTTTTTTTTGGTTTTTGAATTTTGCGGAAACCTTCACAAGGGTTATCTGCGCTAGGAGTCCCTAATTTAGCAGTGTAAGTCTAGAGGGAAGGCAGCTAGTCATTACACCCACCGCCAATTTTTGGGCTACTCTTTTATCAACGAATAGTAGGATTGACCGTCACATTATAACGTCCACACGGCTGAAAGAGTGAGCATGTTTGGTATGGCGGGGATTCGAACTCGCGACCCTCGGATTACGAGTCGAGTGCCTTAACCACCGGGCCCTTTATTTTGTAAGTTTTAAAGGTGCGTTTCCCTTGAAATCATATCACAATATATGCACTGTAAGATCATCAACATAAGTTTATCTTAATAAAGATAAATAGTGGAATTTAACTTTTACTCTTATAAAGTACCTACGACCACTTAGTAAGGAGTGTGATTTTTTTGTTGTTGGGGTGGGAAGTAACCATACAACTTCAGCGATACAGTCCGGAAATCTTATTTTTGGTCCCAACGACTTGCTTCTCTCTCTCTCTTAGTGACTTTCATATATTTAGTTTCCAACAATATTTTGTCTCACTCTGTTCCTCAGGATAAATCCACGAAGTAAAAAGAAAGCTAAATATATATTTGTGTGTAAAAATTGAAAATAAGCGCGGATTTACGTGTTAGTTTTGATCGGATGTTTAAAATATGAACCATGCAACCATTTTATGTATAAAAAGCTTAACTTCAATGATTAATACCCAATATCGATATGCTAATTTTTTTCTTTTTAGAGAAAGGGTCTAATCACGTGGGCTATGTTTTCAAAATGGGGAATTTTATATAAATGTTGATATAGTTTGAAAACGCGACGAAGTTTTAAGACGTAAAACGTTTTGTCGAAACTGTCTACAGAATTTGCTTTTAGTTACAAGGACTTAGGTAGGAAGGAGGTAAACAGAAGAATTCTGATTTTTTCGAGGGGACTGACGGTGCGGTGTCTGCCCCCTCTTCAGGAGGGGACCCAAATGCCAGTTTTCGTGGCACATATTTAGTTAGACTCGATTAACACGTGTACATGAATTACGCCAAAGGAAAGTCAGCCTTCTTGAGGTTACTAGGTTTGTTGGTAGGCGTAAAGCTATATAATATCTACCGCAGGTATCGAAGCTCGATTTTTCGTCATAAGGTTTTAAGACTTGCCACTGAGCTACCGAGGAGAAATTATTAATTTTATTGTTCAACACAATGCCCTCACTGGTATCGAAACTCGATTTGTAACGTCATAAGCCCTAAGACTTATCTTGAGGACCGAGGAGGATGTATAAATATTTCTACTGAAGTATTCTTTGTGTAATTAGATTTAATTTAAACTGAACTATGTGGATGCTAAAATAAATAAAACACTTCAACCTCACCAAAACTGATAAACTTTTTTGTAGTTTTTTTTTCGGAAAAGTCTGAGGCTAGTGGGATAAATTTCTATTCGGATTTCATAAAACATATAATTTTTTAATTTAGCATTTTAATCATTAAAATTGAATTAATGTGTGCTGGTTGGCAACTCATGAACACAACCCTCCGCCAGCTATTGGGTTGAGCTTTGACTTAAACTCATCACACGATAGACTCGGAGAGGTGGGTATAAATTAGTGATCTTGATTCTAGGTTAAGGTGAGATTAACGTAAGCTATAACCACGTGGTGAATTTTATTTAGTAAACAGAAACTCCTGCTTAATATATGCCTTTAACATTTCGAGAGGTTATTCAAAACTTCATAGATAGATGCACTGTTCTGACAGCATTTGTCTTTAAAATTACTTATTTAGCCTTTGGAATGAAACTAGTATTATATGAGATAGTGGTTAATGACCCAGAAGATCAGATTTAACGATTCTTAATTTAAAACTGATGACCAAAGAAAAAGAGTAAGAGTCAGACACATCTGCCGCTCATGCGGCTACTCGTAACTGAATGGTGAGAAACTATCACTGTTATAACAACCCCCTCCGCTAAAAGTGCGGTGCGGATTAAGCGGAAACTCGTGGCTTGAACCTTGGATACCTCGATCGGCACATTACACGAGGCTCAGTACGCAATACTAGTGTTTATAAATTAAAAGTCAGTTAAACTGGAAAAAAAAAACAAATATTTAAATCAACATTATCTTTGGAAAAGTTAGGTGGTGTTATTGTTTAAATGATCAGGTTGTTAGGGCGCTTGACTGGTAATCTGATGGTTGCTGGTTCGAATTCCCGTCATACCAAACATACTCCCCCTTTCAGCCTTGGGGGCGTTATAATATGATAGTCAGTGAGTCGCACAATTCGTTGGTAAAAATGTAGCCTGAGAGTCGGCGGATTGTTGGTTATGACTAACTGTTGTTGTTGTTTTCAATTAAGCATAAAGCTACACAGTGGTCTATCTGTGCTCTGCCCACCACGGGTATCGAAACCCAGTTTTTAGCGCTTTAAGTCCGCAGGCATGCCGCTGAGCCACCTGAGGGGCGATTATGACTAGTTGCCTCTATATTAGGGACGAGAGGGGCGATTATGACTAGTTGCCTCTATATTAGGGACGAGATAGCCTTCGCGTAACTTTACGCGAAAGTAAAAAATAATAAATTACTACTTAAACTTGGTGACAGGAAGCTAATTCTAAAATTACGGTTTAAAACATAAGGTTTTATTAATTTCTATATTTCTGTACGAAAAAAGCCGTGAGATGGCTTAACAAATGATCTCTTAATAAAATGCAGCTGCTGCAATCTGTTGATGGTTAACAAACATAACCCGTTAAAGATACGTACATGCAATTATTCTAGTGACATCTAGCGACAGCTTCAAATAATAATTCACGAGAAATACATTTTAAAGTATTTGATTAAATAAAGCCTTCTGGATGTTCATACATTTGCTCCCCGACAAAACAACAATCACGAAATTCTAATTACTTAAAATTGATCAGTTTTCTTTACTTGATGACTATTAAACCTCACCAGTACATGAAATCTATATAGGTAATTAAGAGAGATCATTCGTATGCATTTTTTTTTAAACAGAAAATTATTCATTGTTAAACTGTTCTAAATTACACCTAACCCTAGCATTCATATCACCTTACAGTTCAATAATTTGTAAGATACCTAATACGGAATTATTAAAAAAACAACTGTAAGCGATTATTAACAATCGTCACACTTAGTAGATTACTAAAATCAGTGAATCTTTAGTATGCTGCTTTTTGTTTTGTACGGCTCGTGGCACACAAGACGAAGCACGATGCTGGGATCGAACCTATGGTTATATGTCAGTGTGGAATAGTGAATGTATAGTCTATAGAATAATGTGAGCTCTGGTGGCGATTGGTATCATAGACTATAGAACTTGTACACATTTGTTATCTGTGTGTATATCTATGATTACATGTATATCTGTCACGCTTTGTACCTCCTGGACAGTTAATCGTGGTAAAAAATGTACATCAAAATGCTTCTTCCCAAGACTACATCCCCTCTCAAGTGGCACAACGGTATGTCTGTAGACTTACAATGCCAGAAACTGGGTTTCAATATCCGTCGTGAGTAGAACCTAGATAGTTCAATGTGTAGTTTTACACTTAATTACAAACAAGTGAATCAAGACATGATCCGGCATGGCTAAGTGGGTTAAGGCGTTCGAGCCGTAATCCGAGGGTCGCTGGTTCGAATCCCTGTCGCACCAAATATGCTCGCCCTTTCTCAGCCATAGGGGCGTTATAATGTGATGGTCAATCTAACTATTCGTTTGTAAAAGAGTAGCTCAGCAGTTGGCGATAGATGGTGATGACAAGCTGCCTTCTTTGCCTGCATTGTCTTACAATGCAAAATTAGTGACGGTTAACGCAGGTAGCTCTCGTGTAGCTTAGCGCGAAATTCAAAAACAAACTTTGCAGTTTTTAAAATGTCATATAAGTATCAGTCTGTTAGACTTCGTGTATGTAGAAGGGTCAATCTCAAACACTCAAGAATAAAGATATTTCTTTTCGTGAGAGTATCTTACGGATAAAAAGGGGTAGGGACTGATTTTAAATATAGGAATGTTGTTTACTTTAAAGATGTATATTTCATGTCTATTATATACATTCATGATTTTATTGTAGTGTGCTGAATAAATCGATTGTAATTCAATTCATTATCTCCGTTTTGACATTTTTTTCTGAAACGACAAGGAATAGTGGCATCCAGTAGAAAGAGCCCACCAGCTACTTTGTGAACCTAAGTGCTGTATTGTACTGGATGAACCTATTTTATCTAATCCCGAATATTTTTGCCGATAATGCATTACATTTATTATACTTGAAAACAAACGAAATGTAATTTTCTTTATTGAAATAAGACACAGAATGACAAAATATAACTATAAATGGCCCACTAGTCTATTATATTTCATATACCAGTATGAGGGATCATATTGACTACACATCTTATATTGATTTATCACATTCTTTTGGAAAATTACCCTTGATTTGTTTTAACTGGCGCCTGCTTAGTATTATATAAAACACAAATTAGTCGAAATCTTCGGGGTCGTGAATATATGGGTAGTTCTCAAAATTAAGCGACCATAATGAGATGAAACTATTTTGACGAACTGTTCACGTCCCATTCAGCAGTTTTCTTGTGACGTTAGTTTGGACATTTCTAGAAGTATGATTAAGCACTTCTGTAACACTTCTATAAATACCGCACATTTTGACATTCGATGAAAACCTTTCGCCAGGCCTGGCATGGCCGAGCGGGTTAAGGCGTGCACTCGTAATCCGAGGGTCGCGGGTTCGCGCCCGCGTCGCGCTAAACATGCTCGCCCTCCCAGCCGTGGGGGTGTATAATGTGACGGTCAATCCCACTATTCGTTGGTAAAAGAGTAGCCCAAGAGTTGGCGGTGGGTGGTGATGACTAGCTGCCTTCCCTCTAGTCTTACACTGCTAAATTAGGGACGGCTAGCACAGATAGCCCTCGAGTAGCTTTGTGCGAATTTCCAAAACAAACAAACAAACAAAACCTTTCGCCAACTTTTTTTATTTTAAATGTTAGTTATGATTACGATTGGTAGATGACAGCACGGTCCAAGAAAACAAACTAGAAGCAAAACCAACGTCTCTTTACTCAATATTTTAGTGAAATAAAAAGTAATTGATTGGTTCTATTCTAGATAATGCAATCTATCAGTTTAATCACCTGCTGCCACCATAACGTGTGAATTTGTTTAAGATATAACTTATTATTTCAGCAACGACGAGAATTAATAAAAAAAATGACAGAATGGCCATAAGTAGGCACGTGAAATTACCTTAACGTAATAAACTTCAGCTAGTTATCCAAACAACATACTTGACATTCCAATTGGAATAGTGAGTGATTTTTTTCCAGGTGTTTTCATAACTTAGTTCTCTGTACAAATATTCCTTGTCCCAGTGAAGTAGTGAGCGTTTTGGTTTCTCTTTACACGCGTAACATACGTTTCTTTTGAATTATAATTTGATGTAAGTGCTGTTTCCTATAGCTACAGCTAATATTAAAGTATCCCCTGATTGAGTCCATGTCTAAGATGATTTTAGGAAGTGTCGATAAAACAAGTTAATGTTAAGTACCACTATAGTGGATTCATGCAGACTTCGGCAACATTATTTTGTAGATCTTTGATTAATTATGTTAAATTAAGAATCTTAATTATGTTCGTATGTTATATTTTTTAAAAATTTATGCCTCATTCCCCAAAGTATCTCCAATAAAAATGCCTCTCACTGGCTTAGCGGTGTGCCTGCAGACTTATAACGCTAGAAATCGGGTTTCAATACACGTGGTGGGCAGAGCACAGATAGCCCATCGTATTGCTTTGTACTTAAAACAAACCAATAGAGATAAGAGTTTTTAGTTTCGAGCATATCAATATAAATGTTAATATTATGGTAAATCGACAAAGAACGGTTTACAAGCACAACGAAGTGGTATGCTTTCTTCAGAGCCGATCTGAATGTCCTGTCGAAAAATGTAGTGTTTACCACAAACTACTTTATTATGCTTATAAATTGTTTGTCAGTTTACAACTATATTAGCATAATATATTACTGCACACAAATGTATTGTAACATCACAAAATAATTTGAATGCAGTATAAAGACCGCAACTAGCAAACAGTGAAATAAAGTGAAAGTCGGTTTTTTTCGAAAATAAGTTTATTATAATTTACATAGATGGCGCTTCCTTCGCACAAGCATAGTTGACCTTGTGCTAGGACTAACTTGTAGTGTTTGGTTAATATACTTTTCTCCTTCATTATCCTCTCCTGTTAGAGAAAAATAAGGAGAAAAGGGCAATTAGGGCTGGTTTTATAAACAAGGCATTTTTTTACTTTCATATATGGGCTGGTCGTGACCTGTCGATTAGCGTGCATCCAAGGCTCGCGTCACATTGATACAAAAATGCATTACTTACTTCGGAGCTGTGAAAATGTCATAAGAGTGACCGTAAAATCCCGTGTTTCGATTATATTCATTCAAACACGTTTCTGCGACTTTCCACGTTACAGTTTTCATAATTTTTTCTGTGAAGTTTAAAACGAACAGGAGTGGATGCGCGAACACATACATACACAGCTCATAAAGACTTATAGTTTCTGTATGCTCGTATTTTCAATTATGTTTGGGAACGATAAGGTCACATGATCGAAAGAAACATAAGCCAGGCAACTTGATGTGCTTATTTCTGTTCATTCTTGGGGACTTAGTATTGTTGATAGGCAATCCACGAGGGCCCTGATTCAACATACAGTCCACATTGAGTACCTTAGAGGTTCAACAAATTAACAATGGACACTCCTTGTCAGGCGGCATGATAGAGATATTTATTTCAATTGTGTGAGGAAGGTGGCTCGATAAAGATTGGCTAAGCCATTTAGAAAAAATAATTCTTATGGGACAGGATATGTATTGAAGAGAATATAGTAACTGAGAAGAGTAGCTGGCGCTGTTTATTGTGTAAAAATATGGAGGTCAGGAGCTTTGTTATCGATGTGCTCATTATAACGTGAAATAAGTAATAACAATTTTTTTGATAATTCCGTCAAAACACACTCGATTTTGTTTCATAAACAAAAAATAACGAAGGTACATTTACCAATTGTTGTTTTGTTGTTGTTTTGAATTAAGCACAAAGCTACACAATAGGCTATCTGTGCTCTGCCCACCACGGGTATCGAAACCCGAATTTTAGTGTGTAAATCCGAAGACATACCGCTGAGCCACTGGGGGGCATACATTTACCAATAAAACGTCAGGCCGTCATGCGGTCATTCTCACGCACAGAAAATAGCCCGCACGTGCATTAGGTTGTTTACAATATTACATTTAGATGTATTATTACGCTATAATGTTTTGAAGTTATCGGGTATGGTTTATAGAAACAGAAAAGGACATTCTTCTCGTCTGTAAGCTACTTTGCTCTTTAACATAGCACAAAATAATTCTAAACCTGATTCACACATTCACATGCACAATGTGCTATTTCTGCTTTATCCATTGCAGGTGTCGAAACTCGGTATGTAGCAGAATAAGACGTCGGACTTACCGCTGAACTACAGGGACTTCCTCGTGCAAATTTTGTGTTTTGAAATAAACAAACAAGATGGTGTCTTCTGTCTTATATTTTGAAATATTGAGCTAATAATATGATAGATTTTGCATAACATAGAAGCTACTTATGGATAAACTTTTGACAACTTAATACTCTAGTACTCTGTTAAATTATAGTCGAATGTGTTTTATATTACGTAGCAGTAACGTGTTGTTAAACAGCACCTATTGCTCCGTTAAACAGAAACTTTGTATGGGTATTAACACTTATTGATAAAGAGATAACAACGTTTCGATCTTCCTAGATCATCTTCGGGTTAAAGAAGAGAAAGTTTTAAAGTGATCTTTGCCGGACATATGTCTCAAGGAAAAGAATTTAAACGGAGCTTTGCAGTTTTATGTTAGGTTATTAATTAGTATAGGTATGAAATTCTTCCTTTATATTGATTTAATTTTGGTTTTAGTTGCTGTATGAGTAGGGCTTCTTTGATTTTGCGTTTGATTATATTTGTTTCCCTACTTAATATCTGGGTGTTTTCTATGGTTATGTTGTGCTTATGTGAGGTTCAAAAACGAGTGAAGGCGTTTCTTTGTGTACTTTAAATTTAGTTTCAATTTTTCTGCTTGTTTCTCCAATATAGAAATATTTCCGAAATGCAAACTAGATATAACAAAAAAAACCAAAAACAACACGTTCACACGTTTTTGAATACTGCAAATCAAAGAAGCTTTACTTATACATCAACTGAAACCAAAATTAAACTAATATAAATGAACACCTTTATACGTATACTAATTAATAACCTAACGTCCATCTGTAACGCCCCCTACAATTCCGTACCAAACTTTCGCCCGCAAGACGTGTCCGGAAAAGGTCACTTTCAAACTCTCTCTTTCCTCACCTGAAGATGGCGTGGGAAGGTCGAAACGTTGATCTCTCTTTATCAATAAGTGTTAATATCCATGTCAGCCATTCTGAAATACATTTGTATTTCAAATGGGTTTCTCGTAATTAAGAGAAATAAAAACTTTGTTTTGTTAAATAGCAGTAATGTGTTGTTAAACAGCACATATTGCTTTGTTAATTAGAAACTGTTTGTTTTGTTAAGTAGCAGTAATGTGTTGTTAAACTGCAGATATTGCTCTGGTAATTAGAAACTGTTTGTTTTGTTAAGTAGCAGTAATGTGTTGTTAAACTGCAGATATTGCTCTGTTAATTAGAAACTGTTTGTTTTGTTAATTACTGCACGTTCACCAGTATTCTTTAAGTAGAAATAAAATGGAGTTATGAATAAATAATTAAGGAAAGTACTTTGTAAGGAAATACTTAAATCTAATTTATTGCTAGACAAAGATATTATCATGGCTGTGGTTACACTGTTTGTCCAGGTTAACCTGATATCATTTGGCACAACAAGTAATTGTAACTAGTGAAATGCTGTATGTCATGTGACATTACTATGTCGGTTCTCAAATTGCACGAATCTGTACATTGCTATGATATAAAGTTTCCCCAGCCCGCTGGGCTTACCTAAACAGTTAAAAATTATGAAAAAATAAACACTTTTTAAAAGCAATCTAATGACTAGAAACCAATTTGTTTTAGTCACACTAGAGGTCAGAGTAAAACACGGTTTGGTTTGAAATTTACACAAAGCTAAGCGCCCTAATTTTGCAACGTAAGTTTAGAGAAAAGGCAGCTAGTCATCACCCACCTCAGCTCTTGGTTTATTCTACCAACGAATAGAAGGACTGACCGTATTATTGTAACGCTCACAGAGCTGAGAAGGCGACTATGTTTGGTTTGGCGGGATTCAAACCTGCGACCGTCAGATCATGAGTCGAGTGCCTTAACCATTTGGCCATGCCGGGCCGATAAAACACTCACATATGTTATTGGTGTATCTGAAGATAGAAAAGTATTGCTGCTATTAAAGAGACCGATAAATTCATGCTATACTTCACCTAACGGTAGGAATGAGAAGTTAGAAAACTTAAACGATTTCACTTGGGTTTGATTGCAAGCGACTTTAATTAAAAAAATAACTGAAGTTCTAAAACTCAGTGCTCTTTGATGACTGAGTATTCTCTATTTTTTAAATTACAGAAAAAAACTTGAATAAAATATGATAGCAGCTTTGCATTCTGGGATTTAATAATTGCTGAAAAGAAATTATAGCGGCAACGTAAACATTAATTTCATCCCATTTTCAGTGACGTAGGAATCAGGAGACTAAAGGTTCCTACCCTTCAATACGTTCCTTTAAAAATGCATCAAAATTAGGAAATTATGGGAAAGCAGAAGAATGTACAGAATTTAATCTAGAACCCAAGAGCTTTCGGTGCTTGTCTGAAAAATCTCGAGCCTAGCCACAAGAGGTGAGCTTCTGGTGCTTGGATGGGTCAAACAAAATCAGGGACAACTAGCACAGATACTATTTGTACACAGAGTTCAACAAAGTAAACCTATTTGCTTTTACAGAAACACAAGATTCGCTTCGATAGTTACAAACAAAACTGCGTCAAAATGAAAATATTTATTTTTAATGCTGTTTGGTTTGTTTTGAATTTCGCGCAAAACTACATGAGGGTAATCTGCGCTAACCGTCCCTAATTTAGCAGTCTAAGTCTATAGGAAAGGTAGCTACTCATCACCACCCACCGCCAAATCTTAGACGACTTTTTTATCAACGAATAGTGGGATTGCCCAGAACATAGTAACGAGGGGAATTCGAATCCGCGACCATCAGATTACGAGTCGAACGTCTTAACCACCTGGTCATGTATATATATATATATATATTTATATAAGCAAGCGAACATATTTTGTGACAAAAATATATTATTTTAGTTTTGACCACGTTCTTGAACTAACCGCTTCAGCTTTATCGGGTTTATAATTTAAGGTTTTGTTTTATCTACTTCTGTGTTTGAAAATATGTGTCGTTAAGAAATTGGTAATATGTTCACATAAGAATATTTCGCCATTATCACGCGAAGAAAGAAAAGAGCTAATTCTACCTTCTCTTGCGAAACAAGAAAATTCTCAATATGTCTTATGTTGGTCGCCCAACGACAAATAACTTTGGAATAAAAAGAAAGAAAAAAAAGAGAGATAGAGAAAGCGGACAGTGTCTTTCCTTCTGTACAAAGTACATTCTTTGAGTTGTTGTCAAAAGTCTATAAGGTAATTAATGACGTCTAACAAAGAGCCTAAGTCGCTGGAAGATATTTTTATACTTTTTGAAGATTGTATATACACGTGGAATTTGAATGGCGTATTATTAACACGTGGTTTCACCTTTTATCCAATCAATAACTGGTTAAATGGCAATAAAATATAACAAGAAAATTAAACATAATAAAAATGGACAGAAGATAAAAAGAACTAAGTGGAGGATTTAGTTAAAAAACAACAAGAATATCGAAGACAAATGGTACATAAAACTTAACAGGATTCGAGTATGCTTAACCTCACTCTAAGCCTATTTCACAATATGTAATTGTGTGAGATATCATGGTCTGATTTTATGAATTCTTCATCTAATTTCCATTGTAAAATATAAGTTATGTAACTACAAGATCCGCTACATATCGGCTTTTTTATTAATTTAAATATAATGTTTTTGTTATCATTCCACGTGAAAAACGTGGAACCTCTTTTAAGGGTTAGATATATACAGAAAAAATAAGGTAACTCAGCACGGAGATAAGATGGCACAATTCCAATTGTTGAAGGTAAATAGCATTGCTGATAGGAATATGAGAAAGGGGATCCTTCAACCCATTTTGAAGAAGTCTAGCTTAGCCTGGTGGATGGGGCGCTCGATTTGATATCAGTCCGTGGGTTCAAATCTCCCTTACTAAATCGCTCTTTCAGCCATGGGGGCGTTATAATGTGCGGCAAATCTCAGTATTCTTTGGTAAAAGAGTAGCTCCAGAGTTGATGGCACTCGTTGTTGAGTAACTGCTTTCCCTGCATCTTATCACTGTTAAATTAGGGACAGCTATCGTATATAGCACATGCGCATATTTGGGCAAAATTCAAAACAACTTTAATATAGCTTTCTACATGTCCTCTGTCTGGTGGAGGGGTCCAGAGGACTTTGGAAAATGGAAGGTGTTGGTTGTCAGTGGGGTGAAATTTTTAGTGAAAAGAGTTGGTGTTTTCCAGTTTACCCTGTAAAACGAAAGATCCACATTTCAACGCTCTTTGATAAGGGGGTTTAATATTGTTGTGTTAAATTGATATTTTTGAATCTACTTATTTTCTTAATATCATGAAAGAACCATTTACAAGGGAAATGACAAACGTAAATGGGTCAGAAAAAATTAGCTCCCTTTAGAGTCGTGTTTGCGTTATGAGAGTAGTGGGAAAATCCTACTATTCGCTTAGAATAGACCATCAAGTCTGTTAGATATACATATTCTCTCCAGTTCAAGATTAGAAAAGGCTCGAGCATCAGATTCCTATATCAGTAGCTGCTCCTTTACGGTATTTCTTTAGATGTTGCATTTCTAAAGAAAGGCATTTACCACAACTGCACTTTAAAAAGTACGTAGCAGCCCTTTCTAATGCAAAACATTTTTTCACTCAAATAATAAAAGTCTGTATAGATTGGGGATTAAGAATATTCAATACTGGAACATTTCCTGTACTTAATGATACTGGAATGCAAAAAATATGGGACGTATTGGGGTACCAAGACCGTCCAGTAAGAGACCTGCAACAAGTCGTACCCAAGCAGTTTTAAGTAAAGTAAGAATCTTATTATACGTAAAAATATACAAATATAAAGGTCACAGACAAATGCTGTCTACACGATCCAAGTAACAGTAAGTAACATAATCAAAAAGGACTTTCATCTGAGAAAGCGACATAAGTCACGTGCAAACAACTTGCTTCTGCGACTTATCTGTTCAACTGTTACATATCTCAAGCAACCAAAGAATGAAACAGATGTTCATGTTTTTGTGTGCGAAGTCATAGCGATTAAGTCTCCTATGTATTTCTCTGTGATCAGGCTGATGAAATGTGCTATTGAAAACCATCATTCATATGCACTAGATAAATTATGGAGAGCCTGCAAGGTGGAGTGGTGTGCTCTAGATATGACACACCTACAACGGAGCCCTTTGCAGTGGAAACTATGTTGCAAAGCTTTAGTCAAGTTGCATAATTCTCAGATAGAACATGACGACATTGACTTCAACGACGAGTTGAGGCTCCAAATCGTTTTAATATAAAACATTCAACCTCTGTATGTGGAATAAGGAACAGTGTTTATAATAAAGCATAATAAATTTTCCTTTAAAATTTCGAGACGTTCCATATTGTATTTAAAATACTTTTATATGACGGACTTTTTCTTTACAAACCCGGCAGGGTAAAAAGGTATTGATTTGAAGAAAGCATGTCCAAGTGCATTTCGTCTCAAACTTTTTTCTTTCCAGTAAAGTATATTGAAATCTATTTCTCTGGTTTAATTATTAGAAAAGAAAAGGAAAACCTCCGGAAGGCATTGAAAAGGACCTTGTTGAATGAATATAAAAAACGGAAACCGCTAAGATTTGGATGTCTTATTATCTAATGTAGCTGCGTTTAGTCTTTAGTTTGTAGATGATTTTGTCAACGCCTCATTTTTGGTGTTGAAAGGCAAATAAAAAGGAAAAAAATAGAATACTTGTACTTTTTAATACTTCCATTTCAGATAAATTTCTTCGAAGTAAAAACGAACTGCTACTTAATATTACATAAATGTAATCGACAGATTAATCTAATATTCTGAAGTTTCACTGAAACTAGTCAGAGGCAAAACTTAAATTAATATAATTTAATTACTTTTGTTAAAGTGTTAAGAAAGGATCTATTTTGTCAAAAGGCAGAACATATTTAATTTTCTAATTTAAATACGCCGTCTAAAGTAATATATATATATATATATATTTATACAGTAAATTTGAATTTTTAATTATTATAGTCACAGTGATCACACGTGCACGTTTACTATTTTCTCAGTGGAAAATTGAACCTTTGGAGTCTCAGATATTTTCCACCATAAGTTAGTAATATTTTTGATCAATAAAGTTTCATGTTTTTTTTTTCATTTTAATAATGTATTTATTATTCGATGCGTGTAGAACGATGAATTTAACTAATTATTGATGTGGTTTTAAACGCGTTTTACTTCATATATTAACCTAAATGAATTTATGTATGCGAATAATCTTATGACATTTCGTCAAATTCATTATTTGATGTAGGCCCGACATGTCCAAGTGGTTAAGGTACTCTACTGGTAATGTGAAGATTGATGGTTCGAATCTTTGTCATTCCAAACATGCTCGCCCCTTTTGCCGTGGTGGCGTTATAAAGTAACGATCAATTCCACTATTCGTTGATAAAAGAGTAGTCCAAGAGTTGGCGGTAAGTGATGATGACTAGTCTTACACTGCTAAATTATCCAGATAGCCCTCGTGTAGCTTTGCGTGAAATTTAAAGCAAACCAAACTATTCCATGTTTTGTAATGGATGAACTGATTAATGAGTGCATATATATCTTTATTAAATAATTCTTTTCTTTCTCTTATTAAAGAATCTGGGTTTCAAAGTCAATGATTCAAGGTTATGAGCATTGATTTCGTAAGGATGAAAAATTACTTGAATTAGAATTGCTTTCAGAATACGTATACGGTGCTATATCAAAAGAAACTAAGTTCGTAGGCTTATAATGCTAAAAATTAGGGTTTGGTACTGGCGACACACGCAGCTCACCGGGTAACTACGTGTTTATCAATCAAACAGATACGATCTTGTAAAGAAAGACTTTAAAACAACAACAGCAACAAAAATTAGCCCTCGAAGTAAGATGACAGTAGGTTCACTAACTCGTATCCGCCATTAAAATGTGGTCGTTATCTAATCTCTCTGCGTAAGAATATTAAAAGTATTATCAAAGAAACTACTAAGGCTTATTGCTACCTCTCTGTTTTTAACCAACTCATCAAAGAGAAGATTTCTTGTTTGTTGTGAATATCTGCGTTAGCCTTTCCTAACTTAGCAAGGGAAGGTAACTAGTAATCACCTCCACCGCCATCTTCAGGTCTATTTCTTTACCAATGAATAGTAGGATTGACCGTTACATGATAACGCTCCCAAGGCTGAAATAACGGGCATGTTTGGTGAGACAGGGATTCGAACCCGCGACCCTCAGATAACGAGTTAAATGCATCCTAACCACTTTGCCATGCCGAGGCCCAAAGAGATGGCACTCATTATCTACGTTACGAAATTGACTGTCACTCTTACAACGCTCCCAAATATGGGGAAAGCTTAGTGATACTGTACATATTTGGACCCGACTCGATTGTTCCGAAATCACAACTTTTTCACAGGGCCAACTGGTGCCCACGTTAATTTAAAATTTTAATGCTACTTTCCTTTTTGTTGGATAATTACAAATAAACGACTGTAAGCGTGAGACAATAGTTCGAGTACAACTGCGAATTGCATTACAAATGTTTAGATTATCAAATCATTTCTTCCATTAATGTAAATGTTTTAAAAACATGCACTAGTGGTTTCACAAGCCACAAGTGTGTTAAGTCTCATACTAAACAAACCACAGTTGTCTCACTTGTTCAAGTGATGAAATAATTGGTCCAAATACATTTTTCCTTCAACATGAATAAACTGGTAGGCAGCATGGTAAATACAAAACATGATACTTTGGAAGGGAAAGGCTGCCTTAAAAAAACGACATTGGTACTTAACCATAAGCTGTTTAACAACAAAGATACCAAAATAACAATTTATGCTGTGTCATAAAAATGATACTAATATAACACTTAGCTGTTTAACAATAATGATATTGATATAACACTAAAAGCTGTTTAACAACAATGATACTGATATAACACTAAGCTGTTTAATAACATTGATACTGAAATAACACTTTTAGTTGTTTAACAACAATAATACTGATATAATACTATAAGCTGTTTAACAACAATGATCTTGATATAACACTAAGCTGTTTAACAACAATAATACTGATATAACACTATAAGCTGTTTAACAACAATGACACTGACATAAAACTGTAAGCTGTTTAACAAGAATGATTCCGAAATTCAAAATACAAGTTTGAAACAACTGAAATTCAATGTTAATACTTCAAAAGAAAAAGAAATAAAGAAAGAAAACAACAAATAATAAGTGAAGATTTGATATATATCTTGACAAACAACATTGTATAAATATTAATAATAATAATTCCGGTAAATAAATGAATTAAGAAAAATGTACCCACTATTCAATTCTTTCTAAATATTTTTTGTAAACTAAATCGTTTTTAAAATCAAAGAATAGTTTTTGTGTAATGGTAAGAGACTACATCTCCTATGACTAGATATTAATATAAATTTACATAATCATTCATCATATTAATATCTAAACGTCACCGCTACGGAGAGTGTGTGTGTGTGAATTTCGTAAATTTATTTGAAATTAATCACAAAACTACATAATAAGCTACCAGTACTCTCCGCATTACGGTATCGAAACCAGGTTTCAAGCGTTGTAAGTCTGAAAACATGTCGATCGTCCTAACAACCTGGTCATGCCAGGTATTAGAAGGTGAGTTGAAGCTTTAATGTTACTAAAAAATAATCATAGTAGAACTAAATCATAGATGGAATAATAAAGACAAACAAAGCTACAATAAAGTAAATATAGATTAGTGTTAGTTTACAATGAACAAACAGACGGTTTGTCGAACTCCGGGGGGGGGTCAATCCTACTATTCGTTGGTGAAAGAGTAGCTCAGGAGTTGGTGGTTGGTTGTGATGACTAACTGCCTTCCCTACAGTTCACACTGCTAAATTAGGGATGGCTAGCGCAGATAGCCCTCGTGTAGCTTTGCGGGAAATTAAAACAAACAAACAAACCCTTTTTGTTTGTTCTAATTTTGAAGTATATTTTTGTGTATACCTATTCCAACTGTTGCATCTGCATATATTTATCTTTTAGAATATCTGTGATGGATGCCACTCTAAGTGCAACAGAAAGGTTCTCATGTTTAACACTGATAAGGACATCCCAGTTGAGGTTGATATTCACTGGTTCTTTTCTCAATCATTCCGTTAATGTTTTGTTTGCTCTGTTTTTATCTGCAGCCTCTCCTAATTCTGAGCAACAGACCACAAGGAAGGTTACATCATACTTTTGGACTTTTCCTGTACCAACAAAAAGTAAGATTGATCTTCGTGTTACAAAGCACCGAGTAATACAATTGTAAAACGTTAGGCTATCATACTGGTGTCATCCCATCTAAAAGATTAGGTCATCATACTAGTGTTATCAGACTGTAAAACCTGAGGTCATCATTCAGTAACATGTGTTATAACATTGTAAAACATTCAGTCATCACACTGGAGTAATAATATTGTGAAACATTATTTCATTGTACTGGTGTAATCAAATGGTAAAACATTAGGTTATCATACCGGAGTGTTGACATCGACATTAGGGCATCATACTGGTGTAATCCTATCTTAAAACATTTGTTAATCATACAGGTGTAATCCTATCTTAAAACATTTGTTAATCATACAGGTGTAATCCTATCTTAAAACATTTGTTAATCATACAGGTGTAATCCTATCTTAAAACATTTGTTAATCATACAGGTGTAATCCCATCGTAAAACACTAGGCCATGATAATCAGTGATGTCGAGAAAACCCACTTGCAGAGAAATATATATGCAAAAACGGCTCGTTTGGGTTGAGAAAATATTTTACATAGAAGAGCGAACAATGTTTCGACCTTCTTCGGTCATCGTCAGGTTCACGAATGTTGTTTACTCTTCTATGTAAAATATGTTCTCAACCCAAACGAGCCGATTTTGCATATATACTAGGTCATGATACTGGTATAAACACACTGCAAAACATTAGGTCATAATATCAGTGTAATGACATTATAAAGCACTAGATCATCTTGTTGGAGTGACAACATTGTAAAACATTAGGTCATCATACTGGTTTAATCCCATTGTAAAGCACTAGGTCATCATACTTGTGTAATTACATAGTAAAACATTAAATGATCATACTGGTGTAACCACATCGTAAAACATTATGTTAACATACTGGTGTAATAACATTGTGAGACATTAGGCCATCATACCGGATTATTAACATCGACATTAAGTCATCATGCTGGTGTAATTCTATCTTAAAAATTAGGTAATCAGGTATAATCATACTGTAAAACATTAAGTCATAATATTAGTGTAATGACATTCTAAAATACTGGGTCATGTTATTGGAGTAACAACATTGTAAAACATAGGTCATCATACTGGTGTAATGACATTGTAAAACACTAGGCCATCATACTGATGCAATAACATTGTAAAAATTAGGCCATCATATAATGTGTAATAACATTATAAAACATAAGGTCATGACACTGGATTATTAACATCTTAAAACATTAAATCAACTACTGGTGTAATAACATTGTTCAACATTAGATGATAATACTGGTGTAACCATATCGTAAAACATGTTATCATACTGATGTAATCAGATTGTAGAACATTAGGTCATCATACAATGTGTAATAACACTGCAGAACATTAGGTCATCATACAATAGTAATAACACTGTTAAGCATTAGGTCATCATACTGATGTAATCTCATTGTGAAAGGCTAGGTCAGCATATTGGTGTAACGAATCCAAGGTGAACATGTTGCTTTGATCCAGCGGAGGTTAACATGTTGGAGTAATCACATCATGAAAGACTTGTAACATTTTCTGTATTAACATAATTGACCTGTTTCAAAGGTAAACTTGAAAGTTTGGAACGCTAAAATCCAAGTATGAAGCCCTGCGGTAACCACAACATAAATATTTCACTTTGAACCTCCCAAGAGACAGACAACAAAAATCAACAAAATCTGTTTTTCGAGCACATTGTTTACACTGGATTTTCTGAATTTGATGTCAGTAACTCTTTAAACGGATCTGTGATAGTTAATACCTGGGTGTCGTGTCGTTGCACGTTTTGTGAGACTTGACATTCAGTGAAAGGTCTTGGGGTTGACATATCTTTATCTTTTATTTTTTGTTTTCACTCACAAGTTCTGAGACGCGAAATATTTTGATAGCAAAGAAAACGTACATAAACCATGATTAATTTAGTTAAATTTATATTTATAGACATTTCCATGTTCTCAACTTTCCTGGTTGTTAGACAAGTCAACAGTTAAGTGTTTGGAGTCTGTAAATTTTGATAAAGTGTCAATATTTTAAGGAACTTAGTTGACACGTGGTCTTGTGTTTTATTGTCCATAGGGCAACGTGTGTGTTTTAGTACTTAGGTGGCGCCGAGCAAGTGTTACAGTTAAAGATTCTCGAGTTACATTATAAGCATGCGTGACACCTCCAGATTTGAAGGGTGTGGAATATTTTTCATCATTCCATATAATAAATAAAAACCATAAATTGGTGGGGGAAAGGTTGAATTAGTATAATCCGAGCTAGATTTTAATTTCTTAGCACTTGTGTATAATGTTAAAATAATACACAATGTTAGAATCAATACACGGTTAAATGTGGACTCTACACGTTTCAATGTCTACCATGTTATTTTCAGGATTGATCTTACAAGTCTCATGATCCAACTAACGAGGAGTAAATATGACACTCGTATCTAGAAATTTCACTCCTCAAAATGATGTGGTTTTGGTCGAAACCTGTTAGAATCCACATTTTAGAAGTGGTTTTAATTGTGCATCGATTTTAATGTCGTGCGTTACTCAGTTACTATTGTAACATTTCAATTTATTTATTTAAGTTAATAAGTAACAACAACATAGATTTCACTTTTCTTTAAAAACGTCCAGTTAAAAAATCCTAAATTAGAACAATGACAAAGAATAAGACTCAACTGCTTGAAAGTCAGAAGCCCCTCAGAATGTTGTGCACCAGTCAGACTCAAATCAGTTCTTGAGCCAAGTTGTATTGCGTCTTTCTTGCCCAGCCTGGCATGGCCTAGCGCGTAAAGGCGTGCGCTACGTAATCTGAGGGTCACGGGGTCACGCCCGAGTCGTGCGAATGATGCTCGCCCTTTCAGCCGTGGGGGCGTTATAATGTGACGGTCAATCCCATTCTTCGAGGGTAAAAGAGTAGCCCAAGAGTTGGCGGTGGGTGGTGATGACTAGCTGCCTTCCCTCTAATCTTACACTGCTAAATTAGGAACGGCTAGCACAGATAGCCCTCGAGTAGCTTTGTGCGAAATTCCAAAACAAACAAAGAAACAAATCTTTCTTGCCAGATATTCTTGCTGAGTAATTTTATTATTGATCCGTTATTCATCCAAACGGAGCTTCCAAAGAATCCGTCACTAAATCCTTCTACAAACCATAAAATGTTTTAGAAGATGAATTATCACACCACAAAGAAACTCGTGATAAAACCAGAACTATACTTCCGGTGTAGGTCCTTGTGACAAAATATGGAACTATAATTTCAGCGTAAGTCTTCGTGATAAAACCAGAACTATACTTCCAGTGTAAGTCTTCGTGATAAAACCAGAACTATACTTCCAGTGTAGGTCCTCGTGATAAAACCAACTCTATACTTCCAGTGTAAGTTCACGTTTAACTGGAGATTTTGAAGTTTGTTCGTGTTCTGTTCTTCAGGTGAAAATTTTGCTTATTCCGAATTGTGGCTGTTAGTAGAGAAGAATTATATAGACGTCATTTTGACATACAATAGCATATGAAACCTCTACGAAAGATTTTATTCAAATAAAACACGAAAAGACCCGGCATGGCCAAGTGGTTAAAGCTCTCGACTTGTAATCCGAGGGTCGCGGGTTCGAATCCACGTCGCACCAAACATATTCGCCCTTTCAGCTGTGGAGGTGTTATAATGTGTCGGTCAATCCCATTATTCATTGGTAAAAGAGTAGCTCAAGAGTTGGCGGTGAGTGGTGATGACTAGTTGCCTTACCTCTAGTATTAAGCTGCTAAATTAGGAACCGCTAGCGCAGATAACCCTCTGATAGCTTTGTGCACAATTCAAACCACTACTAAGTTAGGTATGGTTAGAGCAGTTAGTCCTAGTATATCTTTGCGCGAAATTCCAAAAACAAAACAAATTTGTATTTTCAAAAGATAGAGTCCAATATTAAACAAACGTTTAGCAGGTTAATGTCCTATAATAAAAAGTTACACGTTTCATTGTTTTTAAGCATAAAGCTTCTCAATGGATTATCTGTGATGTACCCAATACAGGTATCAAAACCAGGTTTTCAGCGTTATAAACTTTTGTTATTACCGCTTAGCCCTTACGGGATCAATTCTATAAAAGTCTTTAAAACTCGTATTGTTTATATATATATATACAGCTGTTCACATAATACTTTATTTTCTCGATAAATGTTTATTATTGTTTTTTTTTAAACTATGAATTAAAGATGGTTTTGGAAAATATTTTTTCTACTGCAATTTCACATGGTTTGATTATTTCATCACCACCGCATTTCTCACGTTATTGCACGTAAACTCTAGAAAATCAAACTGATAATACAAAAATACTGTTTAACAGCTATTCCAACGAATGACTTTCGTAATGTGTAAAATAAATATTATGCAGTTTTCATTGAGTTACGTAATAGGATTAAATGTGAATAATCACATCGTATTAGATCAAAAGTGCGTAAAATCTTGTTTGAAAACTTATTACCTGCTATACACAATAATAAGAACGAAACATTAGAAACACAAGTTTGTCTGGACACGTCACATCTTTATCCATTACTGTGACGTTTTTGGAACAGCAATACTATATTTCTTTTAATTTAAACGTTATAAAACCAAGGCACCGGAGCAGTATTTATTTTCTAAATTGGAGAAAAGAAAAGAAAAACGCCCACATTATTTTCCACTTGCACGCGCATCCAAGTTTTCTTTATGTTTTTGTTATTGGCTGTGGATTTCCGACCAGGCGAGCCAGCTTGGAATATTTACGAACCACAAATTATTTCTCATATCTTAAACTCTTGGTGTGTTATAACAGTGACAAGCAATACCTATGCGTGGAAGGTAGGTGGTAAGGTGCCCCTGACTGTCTGATCAGCCCGGCATGGCCAGGTGGTTAAGGCACTCGACTTGTAATCCGAGGGTGTCGGGATCGAATCCCCGCCACAGCAAATATACTCGCCCTTTTCAGCCATGGGGGCGTTATAATGTGCGGTCAATTCCACTGTTCATTGGTAAAAGAGTAGCTTGAGAGTTCGCGGTGAGTGGTGATGACTAGCTACCTTCCCTCTAGTCTTAGACTGCTAAATTAGGGACGGATGGCGCAAATAGGTCTCGAGTTGCTTTGCGCGAAATTCATAAACAAACTGAAACACGAAAAACGAGTTAAAAGCTCAAGTTCTTCTAAAGTTTTCTTTTCTTCTTCATTTATCTTCACACTTCACGTGTGCTGATTCGCGATTATTGTTTTTGAAAGAAAAATATAAACAGTTAGGGGAGGGGTCGTGTGTATGTGTAAACTTTTCAAAGGACGTGACGCAGATGGCGCAAGTGAAATAACCTGTAAGTCTCTAACGAGGCCCCTGCGTAATAAGAATATTCTAAATGGAAAGAAATAATCAACTCACAGAACTGACATCGAAATAAACTAAACTGGCTATTTAGATTTCGCGAAGGTTTGTTCGACCATTATTCACCGTCGAGCGTCAGTTTTTTTCTAAATACTTGAACCAGTGTATTGTCAAAATTGTTTATTCAAATCAAATTTGTTTTGATAAAAAATGTAAGGATGCTACAGCTGTATAGATGCGCATAATATTATTTCTGCGTTTAAAATAATATGGAAACAAAACTGGTCATCTATCATGAGCTTAAACGCCAGAAACCGGGTTTCGATACTATGGTGGCAACAGATCACAAATAGCTCATTGTGTACCTTTGTGCTTAATTACATACAAATTTACATTATTCCCCCTGGTGGCACAGCACTAAATTTATGAACTTACAAAGCTAAAATTCAGGATTTCGTTGCCAGATGTAGATATAGCAAAAAGCCTAATGTGACTACAACCTTTCTTGATTTGATGGAAACTAAGACTGGCTTCTACTATTTATTTTTAACCAATCATTTTGAGTCAATGGATCAGTTCTAAATTTAGTGGTTTCTAACACTAAAGGCGCGGCATGGCCGGGTGGGTTAAGGCGTTCGACTTGTAATCTGAGAATCGCGGGCTCGAATCCCCGTCGCTCCAAAAATTCTCGACCTTTCAGCCGTAAGAACGTTATAACGTGACGGTCAATCCCACTATTTATTGATAAAAGAAAAGCCCAAGAGTTTGCGGTGGGTGATAATGACTAGCTGCCTACCCTCTAGTCTTACACTGCTAAATTACGGACGGCTAGCGCAGAAAAATCTCGTGTAGCTTTGAGCGAAATTCAAAACAAACTGACTAGCACTAAAAATCGGGGTTCAATTCGATTCCTAGCAATAGGCGGAGCTTCTGTATATTATTGTTTAGACAAGAACAATAGTTAGATTTTGTTTTGTTTCTTTCTTCTTCTATCGATGATGTTTATTGTGAGTTATAATCTCTTATCCTGTAATACGTATTCTGGCAAAACAAAACGTGTGTACCAATCTTACACAGTTATTATTTTTTTTAGAAATTCGTTTCACAGTGTTTTCTGTTCTGACTGAAAAAGAACGTTTCGAACTGTTTTTGAATTCCACACAAAGCTACTGAAGGACTATCTGTGCTAGCCGTCCCTAATTTAGCGGTGTAAGATTAGAGGGAAGGCAGCAGGTCATCACCACACACCGCCAACTCTTGGGCTACTCTTTTACCCACGAATAGTGGGATTGACCATCACATTATAATGCCTCCACGGTTGAAAGGGCGAGGATGTTTGGTATGACGGGGATTCAAACCTGAGACCCTCAACTCAATAGTCGAGTGCCTTGACCACTTGGTTATGTCTGGCATTTTGTTTGATATCACAACCTTATCTATTAATTGTTGTTTTTATATCTACAGACAAAGGTTTCATATTTCAAATAAAGAACTCAACCTTTAAAGATAACAGTTGCTTCCGTCTAGAGTCAGGACAACTAAGGACCCATCATATTTGAGGATGGTGACATCAATATTATATCTCCGTCAGAGAAAGGTGGAATTCGTTTTAAAAAAGAGATAGAGAAAAAAAATGAAAATAGTAAGAGAAAAAACAAACAAAGAAACAAGGCATTATGCAGGCTATTACAGAGTTCCTATTTCCACACCGTCTTATTTATGAAGATGTTTTATTCATGAAAAACAGAAATCAGTAGTTTTTCGTGTATTTTGACAAGTCTGATCATTCCTAGTGCTGCAGATCAGTTTCATGGAGCTAAAGTTTTCCTTATAAGGTTTTCTTCAGAAGTTGTTTTCAAGTGAAAAGATATATAATAAGCTATTTGTGTTATATCCACCTAGGGGAAATCGCACCCCCATTTTTTGGTGTTTATGAGTCCTCAAGCTCAACGTTGATAAACATGGAATAGCATTGAATTAATATTTGTTTATTTAAGTGAGACAAAGCAATTCGAAGGCTTTCTGTTCTGCCCATCTCAATGAGTCGAGCATCAAAGTTAAGCATTGTAATCTGATTATGTAACATTTTAAAGATATGGTATCGAACCTCGTTTTTAGCCTCAGAAACCACTATACTTACGACTGAGCCACTTGAGGTGTTGGTTCAAATCGTCTGTTCTAATATCTTAGAACTTTCCCGTTTATTAAAGTTTTATCTTCATGTTTCTGTTCTTTTAAAGAGTACGTATTCAATTGCTCTTTCAAAAGCTTTATATCCAAGCTGATTTAAACAGATGCTGAATTTTCGAACGTCAAACGTGCGCTTCAATACTGACTCTTTTTCTCACTTCCACGAAGAGCGGTGGCTCACATCAAGCATGTCGAACCTTCGAATTTTATTTTCTAACAGCTAAATAATCGTTTCATAAGCTTTAGCTGATAAAAGATTGCTTTTCCCGATAACCCACACAGCTAGGCAAATTCTCTGGAATGGAATATGGTGATGGTGTTTTTTGTTTGTTGAAAAATGTAACTTTTTCTTTAAGCTTTAAAACTCTGATTGTGTGTTACTTTTATTCATGGTGTTTTAACCTTAAATTCTGATCGAGGAAAAAACAATTGCTTTGTAACAAACGTTACTAGTCATAATTAACCATAATATCACAGGAATCCTTAAGTACAATGCTTCACAACGGGCTATCTGTGCTCTGCTCGTCACGGATGTCAAAACCTGATTTGGAGTGTTGGAATGCCTCGGATACAAAATCTTCACCAATAACTGTAATGCATGAGAGAGCCTTTAAACGTTTCTCATCTCCCGTGGCACAGTGTTATGTCTGTGATCTTATAATGCTAGAAATCGGGTTTCGATCCCCTGTTGGGGGCATAGCACAGACAGCCTATTGTGCAGCTCAGTACTTAATTACGAGCATACAAACAACGCTGTTTGTGCGTGTCTTCTATAGAATATTAACTGATATCTGGAGTTTTAAAACAACAACAACAATTAAACTACAGTGAATTATTATGACATTAAGCCTAGTTTTGTATTTAACATCTTCGCTATTACATAGGATAATTAATTGTGGTGTTGGCTTGTACTTTGAACTCTAAACTTTCTTTCAGGAACGCCCTGGAGATTTGTTTGTTTGACGTTAAGCACAAAGATACACAATGTTCTGCTCACCACAGGTATCGAAACCAGGTTTCTAGCGTTATAAGTCCGCAGACATACCGCCTGTGCCAAAGGAGATGAGGTCCTGGACATGTGGGAAAAATATAACACAAAATACCTAAAAACTAACGTTACTCAATGCCCAGCAGGGCTACACCCAATGTTTGTAAATAATGCTAACACTAAATAGTTAATTTTTAAGATGCTATTTGTGGAAGAAATGTGATATTTTGTTTGTAAAGGTATTTATTTATTTTAAACGAACCTGAATCTCGCACCTGACCCAATACTTTGTTTATTTTTGTTGTTGTTGTTCTGAAAAGATGGTTTGGTTTTTGGCTTTTGAATTTCAAACAAAACTACACGAGGGCTATCTATGCTAGTCATTCTCTAATTCACCAGTGTAAGACTAGATGGAAATCATCTAGTCGTCGCCAATCACCGCCAACTCTTGGGCTACACTTTTACTAACGAATATCGGAATTGACGTCACATTATAACATCCCCACTGCTGAAAAGGGCGAGCATCTTTGGTAAAACAAGGATTCGAATCTTCGACCCACAAATTGGGAATCAAGTGCTCTAACCACATGTCTATGTCGGGGTTCTGAAAATTAGAAACAGAAAGTGCTTAGAAGCACGTGTGTGGCTTCTAAACTGAGATCAGCTTGTATGAAGTGTCCTTTCTGTTTTTCTGTTGTTTTTTACATTTTATGGGACACTTGTATTTTGATGATAAGTTATCCCTGAACTGGACTGTTTATCGCATTATTTATGGAGCACTTCTGACAAGCATGACCAATTACCTCATGATTTATTTTTGTTTATATATATGTGTGTGTGTGTGTGTGTGTGTGTATTTATACATGCATGTCTCACAAACTAAACGTCACACAATAAAACATTACAGTTATTTCCAGAAGTACATGATAAATGTTTATATATTTTTGTATTTGAGTCTAAGTAATAACTTGATGGCCTTGCACGTGCTTTGTTACGTGTCACTCTTATTCAACCAATAGAAATCTTAAATACGAAAAGAGACAACAAGAGTTAGAGAATTTATAGACAAAGATTTCGAAGATTGGAGACAGTAAATTTAGAGACGTTCCTATATTATAACTTTTTTATTGATAGTTGTTTGTTTTCTATCTTCGACGACTAAAGCTTTTCTACTGTTATAAACACAACTGTTAGGTTTAATTACCTACCGACGACTGGTTAAAGTGCTGGGCTGCGGATCTAAGGTTTAGACTTCAACTGCACAAGCTAAACATTTTCAGTAAGAGAAATGATGCAAGAGTAGCAGTCTATCTCTTTTGTTTTCTATTCAAAACCAGGTAATTTTCAGTACAATTACCGATACGTCTTTTAGTGTTTTTTTGGCTTATTTTCCTCACGTGATATTCAGAAAGAGCGATTTCGTAATGGCTATTTGCTAGACGACACATTTTCAATTTGAAATTAATAAGCTTTCGGACGTTTGAAAGTCATTATCCCTCCCATTACGTTTAAAAATAAAAGCTAAGAAGTTATATTGCTAATTACATTAAAAACTGTTCAGCCATTTGGTATTAAAAGGACGTGTTATGTTATCTCCTAAGTTCTTTCTGCAAATTTGCTGCCCTTCCCTCGTATGAATATAGGTTCACTGTGGTGAGTAAAATACCCCCTCAAAATTTTATAAATATATTCTACACTCTCCTACTGAACGAAGCCTAATTTTATTTTTCGACTTGCTTTTGTTTACGGTTACCAATGAGGAGTGAAATTCCTAGAAACAATTACAGTGGTAAATCTAATGACGGATGAGTCTTTGCACTTATTTTATATTAATACATAGTTTTTAACCCAAAATTAATTAAAGATAAAAACATTTTTTCTTTCGATTTTACATTTCTAAAAGCCTTACTCGATATCTGCAGTAAGCCTTTGTGAACAAATCATTGGGTATGAATAAATAATGAACGATAGTTTATAAAAAAGCTAAAAAATCATCTAAACATTCTGCTAACAGTCAACAAGTATTTTAAGTTACAATACGTGCACACAATGTAAACTCAGCGTGCTTCAGTTTACAACAAGTATTTTAAGTTACAAAACGTGCACGCAATGTAAACTCAGCGTGCTTCGTATTCAGTTTACAAGTATTTTAAGTTACAATATTTGCACGCAATGTAAACTCAGCGTGTTTCGTATTCAGTTTACAACAAGTATTTAGTATCATGTATACAGCTTACAGCAAGTATTGAGTATCATATTCAGTTTACAATAAGTATTTAGTATCATGTATACAGCTTACAGCAAGTATTGAGTATCATATTCAGTTTACAATAAGTATTTAGTATCATGTATTCAGTTTACAGCAAGTGTTTTGTATCACTATTCAGTTTAAAAGTATTTAGTATCATGTATTCAGTTTACATATGTGGTTAAATATTTATTTTTTAAGTTTCTTGACTATTCAGCGGTGAATATTCGTATTTGAATATTTGAGAGCTGGGATTCGATTGCCTTCGGTGCACGTAGAAAGGTGGCGTTGCTGTAAAAAATAGTCATTCCACATTTAGACCAATAAACAGCAAGTTCGCGGTCTATCTATAAGGAGCAGTCATAAAGAGAGAAAAAATCCATATTTGAAATACTTACATCTCAAGAGTGTATGTGTTAGAGAATAAATAAGTGATACTAGAGACACTCTAAGAATGATAAAATTTACCGGATGGCCATTAGAGAGATTTTAAACTGTATCACATAGCTTGTTTCTGTCTTTTCTGAATAAAACCGAATTTTCTCTGTGTGCCTCTAGTTAGATTTATTTGTTCTAGAACAAGCTGTTCTAACAACATAACCACTCTGCATATTCAGAAAATTAATTTTAAAATTGGCGAAAGCGATGTAACGACACGTATTTTAATGTTTTGTGAGATGATGAAACAGAGAAACAACGACACAATATTCTGTGTGTAATAATACATGCTATAACACTTTGTTTTTAATATGGTGAAACAACATCACAAACACAACGACAGTTATATGGTGGACTTGAAGTACGACAGTTATTAGCGTGCAATGTTCTGAGTACGAGGTTCCATGATTCACATCCCATTGTCTCCTTCAAAACCTATTCGGAACTTTGGGGGCGTTGAAGCGCTAAAATGAAGGGGGTCAAGTTGAATTATTCGATCGGATAAGAGTAGCCCAAGAGGTGGCGACTAGTCGTGTTTTCCCTCTCGTCTGACAGTTTAATATCCAGGAAGGCTATGCGCACCAAAAGCCCTTATGTAGCTTTTCGTAAGTACATGATACAAACATTAGGAAATAACACATGAGTAGACAGTAAAGTTTAGTGTTTTGAGAATGTCGTATTTTTTGCTACCATTGGTGACGTTTTTTTAGTCGAATCCTTTCACATATCCTCGCCACTGGTCTGTTTTCAAAGAGATAATGGCGCTTGTGTACTCAGGTATTGATACAGATGAGCGATGCACTCATGCTGACGAGATGAATAAAGAAAAATAGACCCTCGAGAAACTGTACCTTCCAGCATTTCATTAGTAAAGATCTTTCTTTGACAGCAATGAAACAATATAATCTTCCAATAGTAGCAGTCTCCCTAAGCATTACTGGCAAAATATTCTTTTCATTTCTTTTGTTTTTTCTATGGACTCACGCGTAAAAAAAATCAAAATATTTGCACAGACCAAGAACAGAAGCAAATATCAATAGCTAAATTTAACACTTTTTCTTGCTTTTTCAAGTTCTTCTAACCCTTGAATTTTGTTTTTTAGCCGCGGCATATTGGCTCATAGAACGAATTTTACTCTTTTTTTTTCTTTTTTTCAAATACAAACTTTTAGCTCATACTTCCGCCATCTCTTGACCGATTTGAGACATAATTACACTTTTAGACACAGGAAGTCAAACACCTTTCGAGTTATTTATCAGACCATGCCCAGTATCTCATAGTTAAATTTACTCTAATCGTACCCAAAAAAATTCACGTGTCGTGGCTTTTGAGGTCTTCCGCACCCCTTTTTCTCTGTTCTCGTAGTTGGTGGTCAACGGCTGTCATATCTCACCTTTGGATATAATGTTTTTATGTGGACCAAAGAATGCATTTCTGATAATTGTCTTTGCTAGAGATTTTGGTGGCTCACTGGTAAGCTTATAACACTAAAAGTCGGAGCTCGATCCCAGCGGTGGACGCACTCAAGCAGGTCAATGTGCAGCTTTATGTTAAAAAAGAAACAAGCGTTATTAAAGGACCTTCTGCCTCAGAAACACAACGCAAAAAATGTTTTTGTTTTCCATTAAACGATACAAAATAACACAGCATATATTAAATGAAAGAAAACATTTGTTTTTGCAGTAAAGAGAATTCTGAGGTCATGGTTATGGTCAATGTGAAGGTTAAAAACCGCAATAAATGCTATAATTGTTTTGTAATATTGGAATAAAAATATTACTTATGTTTTGTAAAACTATTATTGTCAAATTACTGAATTGTTATTAACTTCACATATGGCGGGGTAAACATATTTGATAATTTTCTTCTTGTTTTATCATAAAGCTACACGATTGGCTACTGTGGTGTGTTCACAGCGGGTATTAAAACCAAGTTGTTAATTTTATAAGGTTTCAGAGTTGTCGCTGTGACACTGGAGTGAGTCCACTGTGAGAATTGAGTAATAAACTTTAAGTATAAGTCCTCGCGCTCACCGTTAAGCCATCGGTAGATAGTTGTATTAAAACGAGTATAATAAACCCACTAAATAAATTGGGACAACAAATCATCTAGAGTATACATGGGAACACAATACTAATTAGTGTAATTACCTTTTTAATCTGCTTAACTTGTTTATGTGACTAGTTTGGATTTTGTAACTAAAGAAATCACGAACCCACAGCTTTAACAAAGAAGCAAGTAGGAATGTGTATGTTTTCTATAACAAAATCACATCGGGCTATCTGCTGAGTCCACCAAGGAGAATCGAATCCATGATTTTAGTGTTGTAAATCCTTAGACTTACCGCTGTACCAGCGGGGAACCAATAAGAGTATAGAACTCCATCGATAATATTAGGGTTAGCTATCAACACGTTTACACATTCACAGGTGCCTTCTTGAATTATTGTAACCTGTACTTCACAATCTACTGACATTTTCTTGAGATAAACAAAGATGAAGGAACTGTTAATATGATAAAACTGGTGCTTTAACAGTGAGTTTCTTCTACTTGTTTGAAGGCTATCACTAAGCTGTAAACTGGGATATGTCGACAATGGGCATCGAAACTTCATTTCCGACATTGTAAATCCGCAGACTTACAGTGTGGTCCCCTGAGGAATTATAAAGTTAAAATTCTGGTTTCGATACTTGCGATGTGTAAAACAGATGTAGCGCATTGTGCTAGATTAAACAAACAATAACAACAAAGACGGAGGTTTTTGCTTATTTGAAATTAAGTACAAAGTTAAACAAATGTGTTGACTGCGTTCTGCCCGTTGCGGGTATTGAAACTCGGTTTCTAGAGCTTTAAGTTCACAGACATTCCGTTGTGCCACTAAGGGGCGTCACACCGAACATATTCGCCCTTTCAGCCGTGGGGACGCTATAATGTGACGTGTCAATCAGTCGCACTATTCGTTGGTAAAAGAATAGCCAAAGAGTTGGCGGTGGGTGGTGATGACTAGCAACCTTCCCTCTAGTTTTACATTGCTGAATTAGGAACGTCTAGCACAGACAGCCTTCGTGTAGCCTTGCGCAAAAATTCAAAACAAACAAACAAACAATAGTAAATTAGGAGAAATACCCGATCTTAATATGCCAATTAAACCCAGGGATTACAATCGAAGTAAACGAGGCATACATTCGATTGGTTATTTACGACTTAGAAAAAGTCTGAGTCAAGTAGATGAATTATACAAATTAATAAAGAAAAAAATAATTTTAGAAATAAATACATTCTTTGTGGTATAATAATATATTTGACTTACATATTTTGAAATTCCTGTCGGCTGGTAAAACAAATCATTTCAGAGGATTGGTTGAGCTTGCCGGAATGGTTTTATTATTATATCCGATTCTGCAAACGATGGCTATAACCAATTCAAAGAAAGCAAATCCGTTGGAAACCAGCCAGTCTGACGGAAAGAAGGCAAACTAACCCTTCAGTCCGTAAAGTTCTTAAAATTATTAGTGAAAAAGTGTCCTATAAATTGTGTTATGGTATCATAGGTGTTTCTGTTGGCATACGTGTCAGGTAGGCCAAGTGAAACAAAATCTCATCTATTTGACATTTCTTGTTCAAACATCGAGTATTTTTAATATCTAAGTATTTAAACTTCAGACACAATATCCTTCACCAAACAAAGAATAGAATGTTTGTTTAACCACGTTATGTGATAACAATATTGATCTATATTGATTATTGTTAGGTTTAACAGTTATATAACAATGTGTTTCTGGTGATCATTGTAACACGGACATTTTTTTAATAACATTTATTAAACACGTAGGGTTCATTTACAGTATCATTTTGACCAGTCTTTTATTAAATACAAAGATATACGAGAAGTTAGTTTGTACTGTGCCATCACGGGTATCGAAACCTGCAGCTGATGTTTGAGTAATTTCATGTGTTCGTCTGTTTCGTCTAGTGTAGGGCCTGGCATGACCTAGCGCGTTAAGGCGTGCGCTTCGTAAACTGAGGGTCGCGGGCTCGCGCCCGAGTCGCGCCAAACATGCATGCCCTCCCAGACATGGGGGCGTTATAATGTGACGGTCAATCCCACTTTTCGTTGGTAAAAGAGTAGCCCAAGAGTTGGCGGTGTGTGGTGATGACTAGCTGCCCTCCCTCTAGTCTTACACTATTAAATTAGGGACTGCTAGCACAAATAGCCCTCGAGTAGCTTTGTGCGAAATTCCAAAACAAACAAACAAACAATCGTCTAGTGTATAATGAAATAAGCGACTGGGTTTACAGAAGTAGTAAAGGGGAATAATTTTGATGTTTTTTTTTTCCTGCTGTTTCTTTATTTATGAGTTGAATATGTTTCTAGGGTTTCACTGGCCAGTAAAGTGTTGTGGGTTCGCAAGCAATATGAATTATAAGTAGTTTAGGAAGAAAAATTCTTAAAAAAAGAGAAACAAAACTGATGGATGTCCATGTCGGTAATTTTAAGATTCTATTATTTTAAAAGACGGAAAGTATACTTCATAACGTTAATGGACTGCAGCTGCATTTTCATATGAAGTGGCGGCGACGTTTCGACTTCACTACTGAAGTCTTGTTTGATTGTTTGGCTTTTGAATTTCGAGGGCTATTAGCAGTAGATCTCTGTAATTTGGAAGTGTCGCGATAAAAGAAAAGACAGCTAGTCATCCGAACTAATCACCAACTGATGGGCTACACTAATCTCATAGTGGGATTTGACCGTCACTCTTATAACGCTTTCATCATCATCAGAAATGGCGATTTTATTTTGGTTAAAAGACGATGAAAATCACCAAACCTCAGAACCACAGTCCGATACGCTAATCAAAGCACTTTGGGGCTAGTATCCGAGCCAAACACGAGAATACGAAATGTTGGGGAGTATTATCACTCGGGGGCGATTTTAATTAAACGTGTTCGTTAGAGCTTAAAAGCTACTTTTATTAAAACAGAATATAAACGCCAAAACATAAACATCAAGCTTGTAACACAAGGACGGCTTTCTCCTAATTAAGTCCAAAACACGAGAATATACATCTTGAACAAAACACGTTTTCGATTTAATATGGAAAGGAATTTTCATAATGGGAAAATCTCATCAGGGAACAATGACTAATTTTTTGTTCTTTCATATTCAGTGAGTACTATGAAGGCAACAAAGGCGAGAAATATATGCTATGAGCTGGAAACGAATAACAAGGAAGAGAGGTGAAAATCCCACCTTTTGGTATACTCCAGAGCTGATGAAAAATAAGTGCTCTAAAAAGATTTAAGTTATTTTTTACACGTAGTTATGCATTCCAGCAACACAGACAAAATAATTTTCGAAGACAAATATTAGATAACCAATTTATATTAACAGAATAAAGCTTTCACTGAACACAAGTTGACTATAGACAACATAAACGAACCTCCGAAATAGAAAATGAGCGATTTCAGCTCTACAAAACAAGCAGAAAGTTACTGTTTTTGAAGACTAATTTAACATACGGTACTCGAGTTTTTGCCTCATAATACGGAATCACCTACTGTCATCTCTTACATAGCGAGCTCCCCGCTAGTACAGCGGTATGTCTCCGGATTTACAACGCTAAAATCAGGGTTTCGATTCTCCTCGGTGGGTTGAGCAGATAGCTCCTTGTGGTTTTGCTATACGAAAAAAACGCACACACTTACATAGCGTGCCCATACACAGCCGGTAAATGCGGTAAAAATATTTGTGGCAATAGGACGTGAACCATGAATTATCGAATTCGCACTGTAACTTGTAGACCACACCGAACTCAAAGTATGAGTAATAGTCGATTTTGTTTTAAGTACAGCACAGTAGACTCTTCTTTTTTTCACACTACGATCCTCCGTTACGACTTTTCACACTACAACTCAGGCTCGGCATGGCCAGTTGTTTAAGTTCTAATCCCCTTCACACGAAAAATCGTCGCATTTTCAGCCATAAGAGCGTTATAATGTTACGTTCAATCCCACTATTCGTTAGTAAAAGAGTAGTCCAAGATTTGGCGGTGGGTGGTGATGACTAGCTTCCATCTTTCTGGCCTTACACTACTAAAGAAGGGACGGCTAGCGCAGGTAGCCCTCGTGTAGCTATCCGCGAAATGTAAAACAAACCAAACAACAAAAACTATTTTCACTACGAATGTTTAGGAGTATATACTTCCACGTCTCTGGTAAATTACATGAGCGGCAGGGGGAATATAATATACTAAATCAGTTTTGTTGTATCACAGAAAACACTTACCAGCACAGTTAGTAATTAAACTAGTATAATTGTATTGTGTTGACCAAGAATATGAGGATTTATATTTAGATTCATATAAAAATATTATCTAATGACCTGCGCATGCTTTAATGACAATGGAAAGTCAAATGCTGTGTATGTACATATGTATACATATATTCCTATTTTTCTTCGACCTCTTTGTTTGTGCTTATATTAAATATATTTGACTAACGTCGTGTAAACTCAAATCCTGGAACATTAACAGCAGAGAACACAGATGTTGGTCTACTAAACAACAAACACGCCCACATTTAAAAGTTTAAATTTAGCAGCGACAGATTAGATAGTCAACGCCACACAAAGTTAAATTATAACGCAAGCATGTTTGATGATGAGGTTCGAACCCACAACACGCACGGTGAAAGTTCACCGCCTTAATCAACAGGCTTAAGTATAAGATTTAACACTTAGAAAATATTGTGTTTGTGATGAAGATATTGATCCATATTAATTATTGATAGGTTCACCACTTAGATGATAATGTGTTTGTGATGAAGATATTGATACAGATTAAGGTTGAAGAGTCAGTTGATGCTGTACTTGTGATGAAGATGGAGATCTACATTAATAGTTGTAAGGTATAACAGTTAGACAATATTGTATTTATGGTAAAGTTGTTGTTTTGAATTAAGCACAAAGCTACACAACAGGCTATCTGTGCTCTGCTCACCATGGGTATAGAAACCCGGTTTTAGCGTTGTAAGTCACATACTGCTGAGCCATTGGAGGGCCATTAAAGATGTTGACCTACATTAGTAATTGTAAGGTTTAACAGTTTGATTATATTGTATTTGTGATGAATATGTTGATACAGATTAATTATTGTAAAAGGTTTAACGTGTACTTCGAAAGATGAGTCTTCTTTATCTAAGTATTTCGGAATTTTTTTTATAAACAGATGAAGAGACGTATAGACGAAATTAATAAGTATATTAAAAAGTTATCACTTGGTTTTTCTCACGTACGTTTTTTTAATATGCAAAAGGAACTCTGATAAAGAAAACTACTTTACGAAGTTTCTACAAGGTTAATTAAGTTTAATTAATAATTTCTGTGGAAATGGGCTGTGTGTGCAATTTTTATAGCTCAGTTAATCTAAGTATTAATTAATCTTTATGGTTATGTGTAGAAAACCATCACTGGTAAATGAATATGTTTCAAAATTGCAGCTTGTTTTACTAGTAGCAAATCCATGTAAACTTTACACTACTAAATCTCATAGTTCAATGTTTCGAAAAAAATACGTATATTAAGAGAATTGTTTGTTTGTTTGTTTTTAATTTCGCGCAAAGTTACTCGAGGGCTATCTGCGCTAGCCGTCCCTAATTTAGCAGTGTAAGACTAGCAGGAAGGTAGCTAGTCATTACCACTCACCGCCAACTCTTGGACTACTCTTTTACCAACGAATAGTGGAATTGATCGTGACATTATAATGCCCCCACGGCTGAAAGGATTACGAGTCACAGGCCTAAACCCATCTGGCCATGCCGGGCCATCTTAAGAGAAAGTTTTGTGTTTTCAAAAAAAAAAAAAAAAGGAATTCTGAATAGTCGTAGCTGTGATAAGATATCAAAGTCGTTTCACGAGCCGATATGTTGCGGCTGAAAACATTAAACACGTTTCTCCACAGAGCTTATACACTGATACAAGTTAAATATTTTTTTGAAATCACTTTAATTTTTGCAAAAAAGTTGTTGTTTGGAATTGAGCACAAAGCTACACAATGGGCTATCTGTGCTCTGCCCACCACGGGTATCGAAACCCGGATTTTAGCGTGTAACTCCGCAGAAATACCGCTGAGCCACTGGGGGGCTTTTGCAAAAAAAAAAAAAGACAATTCTCGATGGTGAAGGTCCGTGTCTTCCACGTAAGGTTATTTTCTCACCCTGCAAAGGAAATAAACAAAATAAAAGGCAAATACTCACCAGTAAGACAAGTTTGTTTATGGATCAAGTTTGAACTATCACTTATTATCTGTGCGCGACGTCGAAACGAAAAGTAAAGACAGTTTTTCGTCTCAATATAATGGAGAACAAGGCACGATATTAAGAAGGTTCGAGAACCTTTTTCATGTTTATCGCTGTGAAGATAGTTCGAGAGAGACGAAATTCTGCTCGCTGGTTTCTTTTGAAAACTATAAATTGGAAAACTACGAGTTGGGATCAATAATGATTGTAAATAGTTTGCGATATAGTTTCCCACTCCGGTATTAAAGAATAAGAAACACTAGTTTTGAAGACACAGTTTTTCGCGTGGGTTAATCTCGGTTTATGCGAGGCGCCTTTTTTTACTTATTCTAAAGCCCCTCAGTGGCTCAGCGGTATGTCTGCGGACTTACACGCTAAAATCCGGGTTTCGATATCCGTGGTGGGCAGAGCACAGATAGCCCATTGTGTAGCTTTGTGCTTAATTCTAAACAACAACAACAACCACAACTTATTCTAAATTCATTACATTTTGTTAAAGATAAAAAAATAACAACACTGAAATTATTGCCAGACGACTAACACCTAGAAATTACTCATTTCTACGCAGACCCCCAAATAAAGAAGAAAAAAGATATTTAAATATTTCTTATTTAGAGTAATACTACTGTTAAAAAATTCATAGGTTAATACCAGTCACAGAGTTCTTATGCCATTTGAAAGGAACTACTTGACGAATTATCGATTAGTATAGCATTATCGCCACAAGAGGGCGGGATGGTGACCTCTTAATGTATACAGTTCAGGCGCCTCGAGCTGACAGTCGGGTTTTATCAGAGCGAAAAGATCCGACAGGGCCTGTTGGAAACTGACTTATTTAATTGTCATGGTAGAAAAAAAGACTACTCTAAATAGTTATCCAGTCATCTTTTATCCAGTACTTTAAACCTGATTCCGGAGATACGTAGGCTTACTGATAAAATCTGCAGAACTGCGTGTGTTCTATATGAATAATCTCTGAGAAATAGGTAAGTGGCTGAAAAATATACTAGTACCAGTCTCAACCGTTAATACCAGTAGTGGTATTCAAATATGTAACTCTTTTGAAACTGATTATAAAACTGTGTACTTGCTTTTTGATATTTGTAGCGAACTGAAATTAAATTGTTTGACCAGAACTTGATAAAAGTACCATCTGAAAGACATAAGTCAAATGAGTATATCAAAAGGAAAATTATATGTTCATTATAAAGTAGGCTACATAGAAATAATAGTCAGAATTGAATTATAATTTATGAAATCAAAGTTAGTTCGCCCTATTGGAAAGCTCTAGAATTCGGACCTGGCGAGCTGAGTTCGAATCCATTCTACACCATAAAATATGCTATATACGGTGGTGCTGGTGGGATGGATGCTACTGAATGAATATCTTCCTTTTGGTCAATAGTTCAATATTAAAAACGGCAGCAAATAGTTTTGACATGAACATAAAATAATTACAGCAATCTATTTCGATTGTTCGTTTTATAAATAAAAGATTTGTTTCTAAGTCTTTTTTTTCAGACGACAAAATGGATTTCGGTTCCTTTAATCACAATTTTAATTACAGAGGGTTTAGTACACTTAACGATTTTAGGGAGGGTGTACAACACTCCTTTTTTGGCGAAAAATTTTATATTCTCGAATCGTAACGATGTTTTCAGATCGAGGATTTAGAATTTTGAAGCTGGGCATATTCATAATTCTTAATGGCGTTAGAAAAAAAAGAAATGTGGATCAACTTGGGAAACCAAAACCCTCCACAACGAGACCTGCAGCAAGTCGTATTCCTGGAATGGTAAACAAAGTGCAGATTTTGTAACAGGATGCGATAAAGTCAAGAAAGATCTCTGTCTGAAAAAGTTCACGAGTTACACGCACAAAAGTTTCTGCCGTGAAACATCCATTCGATTGTCATGTGCTCCAACAGATGGAAAATGGAACGAATATTCATATTATTCCATACAAAAACGTACAGTTCAAGTAGCCAAACGTAGTGCCTAATGAATTTTTGTGCGACAGAAGATGGAAAGCATCCAGTGAGAAGTAGTGTGTTTTGGATATGACAGCCTTGCGATGAAACGTTTTTCAAGCTAAATTACGTTGGAGGCCTATTGTCAAGTTGCGAGGTCGTCAGATAGAGCATGGCCAGATGTGACGAAGTTCCAGAACTGTTTTAATATAACGTACTCAAGCGTCTTTCTAATCGCTTGTTAAGAGAGACCCTGCAGTAAACTAAAACATTTATTAATATTATTTTCGAGATCAGGGCCATCCATTAACATTATCCTCTATCCATAAAAATGACCTGAAGAAGTAAGGCCCAGCATGGCCAAGTGGTTAGGGCGCTCGACTAGTAATCTGTGGGTAGCTGGTTCAAATCCCCGTGACACCAAACATGCTTGCCCTTTCAGTCGTGGGGGCGTCATAATGTGACGTAAATCACTCTAGTTAGCAAAAGAATAGCCCGAGAATTGGTGGCGGGTGATGATGACTATTTGCTTTCCCTCTAGTCTTACACTAGTCAATAAAGAACGGCTAAAACAGGTAGTCGTCATGTAGCTTTGTGCAAAATTAAAAAAAACTTACAACACTTACAACAACAGCAATACTTGTTGATATACTTAACAACAACGGGGCATCTATTTACAGATAACTCAGTTTTTTATCTAAATATATAAAATATTTCGACTAAAATTTTATGATCTGTATTAAACTCTAACAGGTTTATAAGCTCTGTTACGAACAGTTGTGATAGTAAAAAAACAAAAATATATTGATGTTCATTTTGAATCCTAATTAGTTTGTTTACTTTCAGCCAGATGTCATTTGTGCGGACTTAATGCCCTCCAAAAGGATACAATAACTAAACTTCCAGTAATTCTGATGTGAACGCAGAATCTCTAACGACAAGAGAGATTTTTTAAAAGTGGAGTGGACATTCGCCGAGTGGAAGACAAACAGTCCACCGTTTCATTACAACGAGGCAGGAATGTATCGGGCATCTGATACACTGAATCTGAGCGGTAAGGACTGGTACTCTGACGACTTCGATGGTACGTTATCACTATCACAAGTTACAGTGATTGGTGCTCTTTCTGTACTGATATTCTTGACATTAGTTGGTAACACGTTGGTCATTGCCGCTGTCGCCACGACTCGCCAGATGCGGACAGTGACCAATTATTTCGTAGTGTCCCTCGCCGTTACTGATCTGTTGGTGGGCCTGCTTGTGCTCCCCCTGGCAGTTATTCAAGAGGTTTACCATTCCTGGCCCCTGGGGAGAGTCATCTGTGAGTTCTGGATTTCCTTGGATGTGTTACTGTGTACGGCATCTATTCTTACCCTATGTTGCATCAGCGTGGACAGGTACTTCGCCATCACTGCCCCTATGACGTATGTTGTTAAACGGAGCTCCAACTTGGCATTTGTTATGATTTGTGGGGTGTGGGTGATGTCGGCGTTGATCACGTGCCCTCCTATATTTGGTTGGAGAGATTCAGACCGACAAAACGCTACAGACTGTGTATACAACTCCAACAAGGGCTACGTCGTGTATTCCGCTCTAGGGTCCTTCTATATCCCAGCTCTGGTTATGGTATACGTCTACTCTAGAATTTTTGCAGTCGCTCGCAGAAGAGAGGCAGTGCTGACGGCCCCACAAGATGGAGACGGTCAAAGAGACGCTTGCGCGATTGAAAATGAGCCAACACAACTGTCGCAAGAAGGGAAAAACGAAATCTACACTTTGACAGAAATTTGCCATAAACGTTCCAATGAGTCGAACAAGAATTATTCACCGGAAGAACACGACAAATCAAAATCCATGCCTTTTTCAAGCACTAAAAGCTACCGAATGAGTTTAACGAGTCGTACCTCTAGTACGGCGAGTGACTCGAGAATGTTTTCGAGATTCTCCAGCAGGTGGCGCGACAGAAATATTTCTTTCCGTGACATCAAGCGCAGATCAGGTTTTGGTGAAGACACTATCAAAAAAAGACAAGGATACGAACAAACTGCTTTTCAACGAGAGCGTCGAGTGGCCAAATCACTGTCTGTAGTTGTTGGAGGGTTTATTGTTTGCTGGCTTCCGTTTTTCACACTCTACATCGTGAAACCATTCTGCACTGGATGTTCCATACCGCCAATCATAGACTCCTGCCTCGTCTGGTTGGGATGGTTGAATTCAGCTATCAACCCCTTTATTTATGCTCTCAAAAGTAACACTTATAAGAAAGCCTTTGCTCGGTTGACCATCGATAAACTTCATCGGAGAACCAGAAGGAAAAGTCGAAACGTGAACAATTTTTTGTGATTGTTTTGTAAAGAAAAAAATATTTTTAACGTAACGACTGTTAACATTCATGTTCTGTATGCGATAAACTGAAATACCAAACCTGTGTAACTAACTGATTAAATAAACATAGATTGTAGTGTAAGGTTAAGTATGAAGCGAAACGTTTCAGTTTCTCAAATGTGAAAAAAAAAACACATGAAGTTTGATCTCTGCAACAGGCAAAGTACAGATAACTTAATTTTTGGTGTCTTAATAAAAAAGCGAATCGTAGAATTATTATGTGGGACAACGTTTCGGTCTCTTCACTAAAAGTTTTCAGCACAAATACCGAAATGTTACCCCCCCCCAATAAACAGTATGGAGCAATCCGTTGGATATTTAAACCTTGCAGTGTCTAAAAATTTAAAACACAAGTTAAACTCAATGTGTGTTGTAAACAAGAGTCTGAAACGATAAGTAAGAACACACGTTTCGTTAGACTTAACAAATCTTCCTAACTTTGCAAATAAATGTATGTCTTACAGGTTAAATGTTGAACTCGACCACTTTGTTAAAACCCCAAGTATCTGGTGTTTTCCAACAATGGTTTAACAGCGATAACACAGAGTGACAGGAAAACGGTTCGATTCCCCGCTGTATATACAGTCCAATGTCGCTCTGCACTGAAACAAATCGCTCGTTTATATGTCGGTATAAATGATATATCCAACCGTTATATTCTGACCTTAATATAAAATGGAATTAGAATATAACTGGAACGTTGCTTTTTGAGCACGTGAACTAAATAGCCAAATCAATGACCTATAGGTTCAGATATAGCCGTTCCAAATTTTTAACTACCGACCAGCTGTCACAAAGACTCCGAGCGGCTCTTTACAACAAATAACGGGAGTGACTCTTAGTTTTACGACGCGCTTACAACTGAAGGTGCAGAGAGTGTTCAGTTGCACCACCTCTCGATCCTTCGACCCCTTGTTCTACAGCTTGACGCTCTAGTTCTAGGCAACACTTGTGTCTCAACTAGGTTAAATAGCATTTCAAGTTTCTATCTTGTTCTATCATTACTGAAATGTTAAATAAAAAAATAATAACCCTGGCCGAACTTCCTTAAAAGCTAAATCGTGTTAAGACTTAAAACCAACGTTAATGGCTTACTGATTATTTTTCATTGAATAATAAATGAAAGTTAAAACTGGTAAGAAATTGACAATGGCTTTATTAAGATATACCACTTTCAAAAACTCAAGTAAAGACTGGACAGAAATCAATGTTCTTATTTCTATTTCTAAAAGAATTTTGTTTTGGATTTCGTACAAAGCTACACGAGGGCTATCTGCGCTAGCTATCTCCAATTTAGCAGTGTAAGACTAGAGGGAAGGCAGCTAGTCATCACCATCAACCGCCAACTCTCGTGATAAACAGCTTTCATTTTTGCTACACATTCTACACATAAACAGCTTTAACACTTGCTACACATAAATAGCTTTCACACTTGCTACACATAAATAGCTTTCACACTTGCTACACATAAACAGCTTTAACACTTGCTACACAAACTACACATAAACAAACACCATGTTTGTCTTTCACTCACTTCATACAAACAAGGGAAACATAACATAAATGTTTCTTTTCCTCTTTTTTCTGTTGCTGTTTTTCATCCAAAGTTTTGAGACGAAAATTTATTATTCCGCGTTAAAAAAAGGTTCTCCACTGGAACAGTGAGAAATTTACAATTCTAAAATCAGGGGTTTCATTCCCCTCGGTATACACAACAGATAGCCCCGATGTGGCTTTGCTGTAAGAAAAACACATACACACGCTTAAAAAATCCAGCTTTCAGAGACATCTTTACAAAGTCAAACTAAAAAGTCCTGGTTAAAAAAAAAAAGTGATATTTGTTTCTAACTGATCAAAATATAAGAAGAGTTGGTAAGTTAAAGGGAATACCGTGACAACTAAAATTGGTAAGTTAAAGGGAATACTGGGACAACTGAAACCGATAGGAACGGAATATAAATGAAAATTCAAATAAGTTTATTTTGATTTTCTCGTAAAGCTACACGACAGCTATTGTAACTAGCCATCCCTAATTTAACAGTGTAAGACTAAAGGGAAGGCAGCTAGTCATCACCACCCACTGCGAACTCTTGGGTTAATCTTTTACCAATACGAATAGTGGGATTGACCAAAATATATAAATGCCATCACGGTTGAAGTGTATTAAGTGGTACGGGGATTTGAACCTACGACCCACATATTTCGAGTCAATCGCTCTGACCGCATGGCCATGCCTGACTACCATTCAACAACAAGCGTGTTTTTTTACCTAGCAAAGTCAAACCGGATTATCTGCTGTATCCACCGAGGAGAAAAGAGCCCCATAATATAGCGTTGTAAATCTATAGACTTACCATTGCACCATCGGGGGATGCCAAGCATGGCCAGGTGATAAGGGCACTTGGCTCGCAATCTGAGGGTCGCGGGATCCCCGTCGCACCAAATATGCTCGCCCTTTAAGCCGTGGGGATGTTATAATGTGACGGTCAATCCCACTATTCGTTGGTAAAAGAGTGGCAAAAGAATTGGCGGTGAATGGTGATGACTAGCTGCCTTCCCTCTAGTCTTACACTGCTAAATTAGGGACAGTTAGCGCAGATAGCCATCGTGTAGTTTTGCGCGAAATTCAAACCAAACCAAATAAACTCATCGGGGAACATATTCAATGTAAAACCAACGATACTAAAATTACGTTTCGTAATTAAATATACCTATTATTTGGTTATATATGCACAGCTACACAATGATCTAGCTGTGTCTAGCGCGAGTATCTAACCCCAATTTCTAGCGTTGTATATAGCCAAGCCATTGAGCCACATAGAAGGGGGAAAAAAAGCATCATATTTGCTCTCTGAATCTAATGGCAAGAATCGAATACCGGATTTTGTTGTTTTCACTCTGCAACCTTACCGCCGAGGGACAAACAGTGTTCAATTAAGACAAAACACGCACACTCATGAAAGTCGAACTCTGGGTTTCGAAACCAGAACTATTTAGTTTGTCTCTTCTCAAGAAGAAGTTGTTACTTGGAAATCTTCAAACCATACAGATCTAAAGCTTTTGACAAATTCACACACTTTTTTTCTTGTCTATTCTGAACAAAAAATTAAATAAACGTACAGAAATCGAATACCATAGGTATGTTGATCTATCTAAGTTACCAACGTTATCTACTGCTGCTCCTAATTTTGTTAAGTTTGGTTTGTTTTTGAATTTCGCACAAAGCTACACGAAGGCTATCTGCGCTAGCAGCCACTAATTTAGCAGTCTAAGACTAGAGGGAAGGTAGCTAGTCATCACCACTCACCGCGAACTCTTAAGCTACCAATGAACAGTGGAATTTACCGTCACATTATAACGCCCCCACGGCTGAAAAGGGCGAGAATGTTTGATGTGGCGGGGATTCGACCCCGACACCCTCGGATTACAAGTCGAGTGCCTTAACCACCTGGCCATGCCGGGCTGATCAGACAGTCAGGGGCACCTTACCACCTACCTTCCACGCATAGGTATTGCTTGTCACTGTTATAACACACCAAGAGTTTAAGATATGAGAAATAATTTGTGGTTCGTAAATCCACTGCCAATAACAAAAACATAAAGAAAACTTGGATGCGCGTGCAACTGGAAAATAATGTGGGCGTTTTTCTTTTCTTTTCTCCAACTTAGAAAATAAATACTGCTTCCGGTGCCTTGGTTTTATAACGTTTAAATTAAAAGAAATATAGCATTGCTGTTCCAAGAACGTCACAGTAATGGATAAAGATGTGACGTGTCCAGAAAAACTTGTGTTTCTAATGTTTCGTTCTTATTATTGTGTATAGGAGGTAATAAGTTTTCAAAAAAGATTTTACGCACTTCTGATCTAATACGATGTGATTATTCACATTTAATCCTATTACGTAACTCAATGAAAACTGCATAATATTTATTTTACACATTACGAAAGTCATTCGTTGGAATAGCTGTTAAACAGTATTTTTGTATTATCAGTTTGATTTTTCTAGAGTTTACGTGCAGTAACGTGAGGAATGCGGTGGTGATGAAATAATCAAACCATGTGAAATTGCAGTAGAAAAAATATTTTCCAAAACCATCTTTAATTCATAGTTTAAAAAAAACAATAATAAACATTCTTGGAAAAAATAAAGTATTATGCTCAAACCATATGAAATTACAATGACGGGGATTTGAACCCGCGACCCTCATATTACGAATAGAGTGCCTTAATCACCTAGCCATGCCGGGCCTCTTATGCGCACATTTGCGTACTAATGACAAATGTACTTCAGATCCTAGGAATCTCTGATGAAAATGTTAAATTCTAAACACTGTTTTGCATCCAATGTTTTAGGTCCAAGGTTCTAACTATAAGTAGTGAGGATATTACACCAATCATAGCCAAATCATTATTCGGTGAAAAGTAGTCGTGTAGGCGGGAGGGGATGTTACCTGCTGATTGGTCGTTTTCTCTCTGGCAAGTGGCTCCAACAAATCAAACCTCGTTGGTTAATTGATTTGGGGAATATTTTTTGTTAAATATAATAATTTTTTCCTTCCTGAGTATGTGTTCAAAAACTAAATCTCCGTGTAGTAGATTTTGTTTTTGAATTTCGTGCAAAGCTACACGAGAGCTATCTGCGCTAGCCGTACCTAATTTAGCAGTGTAAGACTAGAGGAAAGGCAGCTTATCATCACCATTCACTGCCAACTCTTGGGCTACTCTTTTACCAACGAAAAGTGAGATTAACCATCACAGTATAACGCTACTATGGCTGAAAGGGCGAGCATGTTTGGTGCTACGGGGATTCAAACCCGCGACCCTCAGATTACGAATCAAGCGTCTTAACCACCTGGCCATGCCAGGGCCTTTCTGTGTAATAGAACGAGGTTTCCACGCCTTGCGAACTACATTTACAACAATTACTAAATTAGAGATGGACACGTCTTAAACCTTAGGATTACTGAATCTGGCCGTTTTATCCCACGTGTCACATACGGTGTTGTTCAGACTGAAAATACAGGGTGTCCCAAAATAAAGTTTACACTCTTTGGATCATTATAACTTGCCTTGTTTATTTATTTTAACAATGAAACAAGATACATATGATAGCCAAAGGATTTATTTAAAGATTTAATACTGAAATCAAGAGAAAAAAAATAACAAATAAAATTCTTTCCAATGAAAACTCTTCTTGGTTGAAATTGTAAAATGTCACAATTTGCTTGCTTCACTTCAGGTGTTCAAACTGAAATCCGTTCTGCTACAGACACATCTCATAACGGGAAGAAATGGAAGTGCACACATCAAACACCATCTCGTATGGTATTAAAGCACACTATTCTTCAATTTCAACTTTCAATTCGTCAATTGTTGCCCTTTTTGTGCTGTAAGCTTTGTATTTCAGAAACCGCCACAAAAAGAAATTTATGGGTGTCAAATCTGTTGATCTATCAGGAAATTCTACACTTACTCTTCGTCCAATCCATCTGTCTGGCATGGATGCATCCAGATAAGCTGTCACGTCGCGATGGTGGTGGGAGGAGCGCCATCCTGCTGGAAGAAACATTCTTCTCCAAATTGTTCTTGGATGCGTGGCATGGCAAACTCTTGCAGTATGTTGAGATAATTCAATCCTGTTACGGTTTCTTGGAAAAAGAATGGTTCAATGAGTTCCCTAGCGGACAGACCACACCACACAGTCACTCCAGGCAAATTCAAGTGATGTTCCTCTGTAACATGTGGATTTTCTGTTGCCCAGTAGGTGCAGTTGTGTAGATTTATTGAGCCATTCAGCTTAAACGTTGCTTCGTCACTCCAAACAATTTTGAGTGGAAATTCATCATCGCCTGCACATCTAGCAAGATACCATTCATAGAACTGAACCCTTTGATCAGGGTCATCTTCATTCTGATCGTGAACAAGGGATGGGATGAAACTTTTGAATTGGGAACGCTTCAAAATGCGATGAACGCTGGATTTAGGGATACCTGTTTCACGAGACAGTTGGCGCACTAATTTTCTTGGAAAATTCAGAACATTATCAATGACATCTTGCTCTCTTGTTGGACTTGTTGATGATATTTTTCGACCGGAGTGACCCTTTCTCATATGGTGGACAGTTCCGTGTTCATCAAACTTGGCGATGATGCGTGAAATGCTGGGGCGAGATGGCGCATCCATATGGAACTTTCTTGTAAAACGTCTTTGCACTTCAGACTTGTTTTCGACTTTTCAAAAAGTTTTGAGAATGAATGTTTTGTGCTCGATTTTAAGTTGATTATCCGTCATCCTTGGACACAAGTCAAATCTGAAACAAAAGAAACGGTTTATTAGTTATACACAGTCAAAAAGTGTAAACGTTATTTTGGGACACCCTGTATTTATATAGCTTACACATTTGTTTGTTTTTGTTTTGGATAGAAATAAGAGAATGGGTTGTCTAACACACGGAAAGAGGACAAGGAACACGCACTTATGGAACTTATTACTGTTAATTATTTAGTACAAACACAATCGTGACGTTTTGACCTAAGTGGCAATTTAGAAACACAAGTATTGAAGTAATGTCTGTACAAACCCTCTAGAGAAGTCGGTGAAATTAATAAGAGTAAATTACTTAAGCTGTAGTTGGAACCGTATTTGAACAAATCGATGATTTAAACACAAATATTTTTCTATGGGCCAATGAAAATGCTTCAAATACTTGATAAACTGCGGAACTACTTTGTCAGAGAGCTTAGAGTAGTGAAAAAGAAAAGTAGTCGAAACATTAATGAAATAGCAAGCCCTTATTAGAGGGGATTAGTCGATAAGTGGAAATACAGAGATAATAGTACGGCTGTCTTTATTGCAATTAAACCAGATTTTCAGAGAAACTTGATGAATCAGGGGTATTATTTTCGATGATTAAGTATCCTTTTATTAAAGTCATTCATCAAACTGCGTTTTCCAAAGTTTCAAAGTGACAAAACAGAGCAATTTATCAAGATTCTTATGCAAGGCCTAGCTTCGCAAGCACTAATAACTCCCAAAGTTTTCGTAGATCCAATAAAAGCTGTAACAATGCTATTTGACAAGAGTCCTGACTAAAATTTCTGTTTGCTGCAGAAGTTAGAGTAAAATGTTGGATTCATGAGACTAGCTGACTTTGTTTAACACAGCGACGTATCGTCTTAAAGAAAAATAAATAATTAGAGAGACCACATTCCCATGGAAAAGTCCACACCTCTCTCCAAAAATTAAAATAAAGAGAAATATTCAGTTAGTCTCGCTGTTTGTGTTTCTATAACGTGTAATTATCTCAAAACTTCATAACAGCTAAACTAATGTATGTCTTATTAAAACTGAAAATGTAATTGAAAAACAACAACAATAACCACCTCATAATCGAGTGTCTCTCGTGGCATCACAACGTGGCCACCTATTGATGTTAATAAAGAGGTCATGTGTACATGTAAGTGTGTGTGTTTGTGTTACGTGCTCAGAGGTGAAGAGAAACATTTTACCAACGAATAGTGGGGTTAACCATAACATTATAACTCCCTCACGGTTAAAATGGGCAAACATGTTTGGTGCGACGGGGATTCGAACCCGTGACCCTACTATTACGAGTAGAACGCCTTAACCATCTGGCCACGCCGGACAAGATAAACAATACTCACACGTTTTAATATTAATTACTTCTGACACTGTAAATCTCAGGTACTCAGGAAATATAATTTTTTTAGCAACCTACATTAGTCCTTATAGCACTTTTGGAGGATAACACGAAGGGTACACTGCGTTTTCTTTGTATGTGTTCTTAGCACTACTCCGAAGCAGTATTTCGAAACCTTTTCGGTACCAAGAATGGGCTCGGTGCTTCCCCAAACTGACACGGACCACTAAAATGCAAGTAGAAATATTTTCAAGATTTACGCGTGACTTGTTTAGTTGTTTTCGTAAAATTCAACAGAGTGTCGAGGTGAATTCTGAAATGTTAGTTTTGAATAAAAGTTGGTGAAATTACTTAAATATTTTAGTAACCACCAGACGATATGACACGTACGATCCACAGTTTCGCAGTTTTAAAATCGCCCCAAGAGAGAATGGTTTCATAGTTTAAAAACAAACTACACAGAGAGAAATGTTTAATAGTTTCAAATGAAACTCGTTGGAATTAACAGTTATAACAATATCGAAAAAACTTCTAGGAAAATTATGATTTCGAAATTACTCAGGAAATTCTTTGGAAAAAACAACTGCTTTAAAAGAACATAAAGGCATTTTTTTATCTTTTTTTTTACAAATTTAAACGAGTCTCTCGGAAAGTGATGTTTTATAATTTTAAAAGAAATTCCTTGTGGAAAAAATATTTAGATGGAAAGTTATGTGGAAGGGACTCGGAAACATGAGGAAAAAAATGATGAAAAATACCCACTATCGCAGATGTTGAATTGTTTTCATGTTTTATACCACTAAGGCATCTGATAAAATTCACGAGTAGAAGTAACTGAAAATGCGTTTTTATTTTTATTTTTACAGGAAAAAAGGTCTCAAACTTAAGCATAGAAAATCAGTAGAAACGACATGAAGTCACAGTTGTTAAGCAAAACATAATATTCTTACTTGTTAGAATGTCAGTTGGAAATTTCAGCAATTTCTTACAGTTTATTGTTCTGATTACAAAGTTGAAGGTTTTGTTGCTTTATTGTCGAACAGGATATCAGGACTTGAAATTGATTCCACGAAATCTTTAGTGTTTGTGACTGGCCATAAAGAGAGAAGAACAGAGAGTTGTAAACCAGAAAACAGAACAGAAACAAACACCAATACAAGTGCTACCAAGCGAACGGAAACTGTTACAGTTCTAGCTTTAAAATCACGAAAAAAAGGAATAAATTGTTTGATTTATATTTTGTTGAAGACTTTGTTACAAAGAGTAAATTTTTCCTCCAAGTATACCCCTCCCTATCATATGGCACAGCGGCAAGCCTGCAGATTTACGATGCTAGAAACTGGGTGTCGATATCCGTGGTGTAACTTTGTGCTTAACATCAAACAAACTCAGACCCAATTTTCCTAGTGACCTACCCAATTATCGAACATAAATTAAATGGAAGCAAATACAAGAATAACCATGAAAAAGAAGATATACTTACGGAAGTGTAACTCAAGTGACATTAAATTATCTTGTACTAGCCCGGCATGGCCGGGTGGGATAAGGCGTTCGAATCGTAATCTAAGGGTCGCGGGTTCGAATCCCGGTCGCACCAAACATACTCGCCCTTTCAGCCGTGGTGGCATTATAATGTGACGGTCAGTCTCATTATTCGTTGGTAAAAAAGTAGCCGAAGAGTTGACGGTGGGTGGTGATGTCTAGCTGCCTTCTCTCTAGTCTTACACTGCTAAATTATGGATGGTTAGCACAGATAGCCCTCAAGTAGCTTTGTGCAAAATTAAAAACAACAACAAAATCTTGCACTATCACTGACTTACTCTTGTATTCTTACTTCCTTTCTCTTAAGCAACAAAGAAATGAGACAATCATGATTCGCTGTTGGTCAAAGATATTTTATTAAATTTTATTTGATTGGAATTTGTGACCCCCCCTTTCAGACCTCGCGCCCATTGAACTACCTTGAGATCTGTCTCTGGGCTTTCGAGCAGCTTTACGCCAAATTTCAAACATAAGCGAATCATTAGATGTTTATCGTGCGAGTTGCACTACTGTTCACAAAGGATACGATATAGTGGCTAGAGACAAACATGAGCGATTACTTATGAATTGCATTTGAATATACTGTATGGAACTGAATACCACGGATACAGCGCCTACGTGGATTGCCGTGTTAACAACGGGGTTCGTACCCAGAACGAAAACCCTTGACTCAGCAGGACAAAAAGTAGTGACCCCTAGTCTATCTCCTGCGAACCAGCTGTTGTCCTCAGGAGTAGTCGTTTTGGGATTACGACCTAGTGTTCAACCCACTTGGGCATATTGTGGGCTTTCATCACAAATAGCGTCCCCCTCATAATATCTGAAACGTAGAAAGTAAACTATTTGGTGATTAGCATCTAGCAATGAAGCAAATTAACAACATTAGGGCTTATAATGTTAGAATTCGAGGTTCAATCCTCGCAGCGGATACAATGCGGGTACGTGCAGCTTTAAGTATAAACTTACGTAATACGAACGAATCCTAAAGTTAGCACAACTGGAAAATACGGAGGGCTAATGACGCCAAATCACGGGCATCGAAACTCGTGGCGAGTCAGTCGCAGATAGTCTACTGCGTAGGTTTGTGCTTGAAAACAAACAAACAAACTTAAAGTTAAGTTGTAAATATTTCCCATAAACAGAGACGCTGTATAATGTAACTGCAGTGCCACACTGAAGTCAGAATGAATAACGGTGGCGCCAGCCAATGGAATATTAGTCTACCAGGTTTATATACATCTACTTATCCAGTGAAATTTTGTGTACAATGTCACTATAATCTTTCTGCTGTTGATGTCAGCCCTGAATTTTCAGAAATAATTACAACTCGGTCCGATTTCAAGGGAACAGAGTAACATAGGATTTAGGAAACCGAAAAAGAACCAGTTTTCTACGTTAGCATGAATACATTTCATTCAACGTCCTCTCTATATTCCTGCACATTTAACATTTAGGTTCAATTTCGATTCAGTTATGTGACACTTTTGCGTTTCCGATATCACATAGCTTTATTCGCTTCACACCAAGTAACTGTAGACGTGAGAATAGTTATTTATCACACAGGACTGGATCCTAGAACATCTGAAGAAAAGGGAAATGAGTTATTTGGAAAACATAATGAACACAGAAATAGAAAGAAGGAAAGAGAAGTAGATAGACGGATTGACAAGTAGATTATATATCAGAAAAAGAGAAACAAAGACGAACAAAGAAAGATAGATAGGAGGAAAACAGATACACAGGTACCAGAACAAAACGAAAGATAGATAGGAAAAATATACATACAGCAGAATATATGTAGGAGATAAGCCAAGCAAACAGGTACAGATAGATAGTTTGGAGGAGAGATAAGAAATGACAGATAGATAGATATGAGGAAAAACAGTTAAATATACAGATAAATGGATAGGCAGAAAGATATTACTGTATTCTGTAATCTATATTTGACCACAGGTTCAATATATCTCAAGCACCTACCGACATCTAAGTTGAAAATATACTCAGTAAAAGAAACAAAAACACAAACATAGTTTTATTAGAATATACTAAAAGAAACATTAGTTGCATAAAAATACAGTTTCTCTATTTTTTTTTCTCGCAGAAACGACAAAAAGAAAAGTATATTTTCTATACTACTATGATTGGTTTAAAACATATAATGCTGATGTTTTAATATTATTGCATTCTGGTGACGTTCGATTTTCCTTCAAAGCGTCTTGACAGATTTGTAAACATGGAATAAAGAATGAAATTTTGTGGTAATTTTAAACGCCTCCGAATCTTAGGTTGCCAGCTACACAGTAGATAAAGATTTCAGTTCATCACTCCTAGCACAACTGTTGCTACTACAGACGTGAGTAATATGTAACGTGTTGATAGTCCTTTAGTCAGAATAAGGAATCTACATACAGAAGATATAAGAAACACTTAACGTTGACGATGATTTATTGTTATGAAATATCCAGTACTTAAGCTGTTTAATATACTAAAAGTAAATATGGCGGATTTATAGAATAATATACTTATTTTAATGTTTATTTTTGTAAATAAATATGTTGTGTACTGTAATGTAGACTATTTTAGAGGGTTAGTTACTCAACCAAAAGTAAATAAGGAAGTTGGTTACAGGTGTAGGTGGTTGTGTTTTGTAGCGAAGCCTGTTTTCGAGGGGCATTATCTCAACTACAATTCAAGAATGGTGATGATTACAGATTCAGGTGGTTGTATGTTTAATAAAGACTGTTTTAGAGGTGTATATACTCAATCGGAAGTAAATAATGGAGTTGGTTACAGGTTTAGGTGGTTGTGTTTTGCAGTGAAGAAAGTTTGTGAGGGGTATTTACTCAACCGGAAGTATGTAATGGAGTTGGTTACATGTTTAGGTGGTTGTGTTTTGAAGTGAAGAAAGTTTGCGAGGGGTATTTACTCAACCGGAAGTATATAATGGAGTTGGTTACATGTTTAAGTGGTTCTATTTTGAAGTGAAAAAGTTTGTGAGGGGTATTTACTCAACCGGAAGTATATAATGGAGTTGGTTACATGTTTAGGTGGTTACGTTTTGAAGAGAAGACTATTTTAGAGGACTATTTATTCCTGTAGGTATAAATGGCAATGTAGGCTACAGGTGCATACAATTGTGTTTCGCAGTAAAGACACTTTTACAGCGGTTCTTTTCAGACGCGTTTAGCCAGAGGTGTAAATATAAGTCATGATGCACTATACTAATATTTGTTTTTAGCAGGTATGGATGATTCAATTAGCAGTTTCTTTTTTTCTCTAAAACGTGAATTTTAGTGAAGAAATGAAGAAGTACAGGTCTAGTATATTATTGGTTCACTTCGTCATTACTAGGAGACTTGAATCGCTGACTTTACGGCTCTTCGTCTTCATTGTTATCCAGGAGAATGCAGTAAATGAAATGGATTCCGTATGACTGAGGAATGTACATCCATCTACTCATCACTAATAACCTAAATTACTTTAGGTGTTTGGATAGCGTATAAAAACACTGTTAATACTAATCAGTAAACTGACTTGAAATGCTGTTGGTGCTATTCGTGTGATGCTGTGTGTTATTATTTCAAAATTTAGAAATATCACTATAGGTAAATATGGTTATCTTGTATTTATTCTTATCAGTACAGGTTGATTTGATAATCCTGTATTAATAGAGCTCGACATGACTCCTCTGCTTTTAGGGGTATCAATATATAATTCTCCTCGGTTTAAAAGTGTAACTTTAGTATAAAACATCTGATACTACAAACGTAGAATAATTTATACAACACAGAGTCCTTCACGGCCACATGGTTAGGGCACTTGAATTGCAATCTAAGGGTTGCGGGTTCGAATCCCCGTCACAAAAAACATGCTCGATCTGTCTTTGTTTTGTTTTGAATTTTGCGCTAAGCTACTCAAGGGCTATCTGCGCTAGCCGTTCCTAATTTTGCAGTGTAAGACTAGAGGGAAGGCAACTAGTCATCACCACCCACCGCCAACTCTTGAGTTACTCTTTTACCAACGAATAGTGGGATTGACCGTTACATTATAACGTCCCCACGGCTGAAAGGGTGAGCATGTTTGGTGCGACCGAGATTCGAACCCGCGACCCTCAGATTACGAGTCGAACGCCTTGACCCACCTGGACATGCCGGGCCCTCGCTCTGTCAGCCATGAATGCGTTATAATGTGACTATTCGTTGTAAAATAGTGGCCAAAGAGTTAGCAGAGAGTGGTGATGACTAGCTGCCTTCCCTCTAGTCTCACACTGCTAAATTGGAAACGGTTAGTGCTGATAGCCATTGTATAACTTTGTGCAAAATTCAAAACAAACCAAACCATATACACAAGTTTCTAAATGTCCGAAATGAAAAAGTGACGGTTGTAAATGCCACGTACAACAGAAATGATTTATGTTTAACGGTTGATATTAGATTCATATAAATGTGGTTATAATGATATTAAAAAGTGTTTATCTCTAAATGATATAAACAAAAAGATCGAACATACAAATTATTTTCTTTTAGAAGACATTTTGGCTCTCTTCCATCAAAGGAAAAATAACATAGTAAAGAACTCGATAATACATGCTGATAAACACATGTTGAATAATTTTATAAAAAAGCAAATAAATTATCGAATTTTACTTTATAGACCTTTGGTAGCCTAGACAACTAATATAATGTAATCCGTCAAAAACGATCTGGTTTACTATCGGCTCGATAGTTGTTTTTAGATGTGTATGAAAAATACCGTATAGGAAATACACTTACCAAGTGAAACAACAACAAATGTCTGAAAAAATAGTATTGGAAAATAACTATTCCAAATTTATTGTTCGTTTGTTTGTTGTAAATCACAAGCAGTATCGGTGTTGAACTAACAGTGGGTACTGAAACCCAGTTTTCAGGTTAAAACTTCGCTGCGTCATCAGGAGGAGAACCCATGAAAGATTTAATGAAGTTATATATACACACACGCTGTGAAGACTCTCGTTAGATTTTACAGATTTTTCTTTATTATCAACAGAAATAAGAGCGAGTTAGAGATTGAAATTTCAAGGTAACCATTCCCAAGCTTCTATCGCTACTACAAAGTTTTAAAGTAACCATTCCCAAGCTTCTATCGCTACTACAAAGTTTTAAAGTAATAATTCCAAATAAAATGAAAAAAGAAAAAACCACGAAATAAGGTTCTACAACTTGGAAGTAAGTCAGATAAACCTATTTCTGAAGTTGGTGTTCCGGTTCCAATTACAGTAGTAAAAGCATTGATTAATAGGACAGTATACAAATTATTTTGATATAGATAATACCAATCACTTACCTAAACTAACTAGTATAACTCCCAACCATCAACCACCGTTCTGTTTAACGTGATTACAAATTTTATTATCATCAGGTAATTGTCATCTATGATGTGATATTCTGAGCGAGAATTCTGTCCCATTGAAAAAAAAACGCATAGGGCGACACCTGTATTTTAATTTAAATTAGGATTTATTGCACGAATAACTAAGGGTTATTTTGTATATTAATTAATATTGTTTTAAAAATATTAAGAGCGGTTTATTGCGATAAATTCAACAGCGGAAGTATGTAAATATATCAATGCGGTCGACGCGACAACAGACGAAACGAGACAAAACAAAGCGTAAGAACATAACAATCCGTCATTACACATTTACGAATGCAACACAACAACGCAACATTTAGTTAAAAATAAAAACCTTAAAATATTATGTACTGATAACAGCATTAATATGAGAAAAATACAAGCACTATTACTCATGAACTAAAACCATAATTTAAATTCAAAACACAGGTGCCGCCCTATGCGTTTTCTAAACTTTAAACAAAATGGAACAAAATTTCACACGATATTCCTTTTTCTTACCACCAGGAGAGTAAGAAACATTCTAACCGATATTTCTATAGAATAGTGATAAACGTTTAACAATGTGATATCTTAAGTGTAAGGATGAAATCCTTTGGGTTAAAACTGATAAATTTTGTACGATAAAAGCCAACAATTTACTTTCTAGCCCTTATTTTTATAGCGGATTTACAAAACTTCTCCAGCGGCTATTATGTTAGTTCGGGCAAACAACAAAAAAAAAGAATTTATACACACGATACTCAAGGGTACTGTTTTCCCGCCACTTTCTCAAATAGAAGCACATCTGGGTTTCATCCTTGGGATTACTGGTCCCAGTGGTACCATTGTTACATTCATAATTGGACCCTTAACCTCTGTTGGATATACTCCGAAATAAGTCCACCAAAGTGTCAATAATCAAGTTTTACTCAAGATTTTGATTTCAAACATTCGGCGGAAGGATACATGATGGTTCAATAGGATCAATGTTGTCTCTAAATGTTTCTCAAAATAATTCATACTCCTTCAAGTAGATATACCACCTTTTAACCCTAAATTTTTTTTATCCGTTAGTTTCTTCAAAAAATATTTGCTGTCACCTGTGATTTATAAGCTAATGTTAGTCAAGCTAATGACACTGCATGCATCGTAATTTTTACCGTTGAAAAGTTGGCTAATATATTTTTTCTGCTACGCCCTCTGATGGCTCAGCGACAAGCTTTAAGGCTTATAATGTTAACGTTTGGGATTTTTTCCTGCGCTGAGCATGGCTTTGCGTTTAACAACAATTTCCTGTTAAGAGTTTTTAAGATTAGCACTAATTTAAGATCTCGAAATTATATTTTAAGATCTTGGATTTGTGTAGCTAATAAAAATTTATTTTCATTATGTAAGAAAAAACTGCATACTTTATTATACGAAGTGTATAAAGCTAATACAATTAATTTTCGTCTGCAAGTTCCCATAATACGTTGATTTTTATTTCTTAAGCAGAGAATTTGAAAACTAACAGAATTTGTTTGTTTAATTAAAGTTTTCACGCAAAGTTACACGAAACCCATCCGCGCATAAGCTTTCCTAAGTTTAAACCTACATAGCAGAAGCCAATCAACAAGTCAACAGCACTCGCCGCCAACTCTTTAGTTACTCTTTAAGATTAAATATTGGGATTCGATACTTTATTTTTATAACGCATTCTCACCGTAATCTACGGAGACTTTAGTCTTTTTTTCCCACTAACGGGGCTCGAGCCTCGAAATATCAGATTCTCAGTTCGAGCACGAATAAACACTAGGCTACAGCGTGGCTTAAGATAGTAAAAATCACTGACTGGAGAAAAGTTTTACGGATTTCGTATATACATAATATTTTTATTTTCAGGATGTGCAAGATATTAAATCTTTCAACAAATATAAAAAAAAACACGCTGAAATATAATTTGTGTCAGTTTTCTGCTTTCTCAACAAAACCAAAACAGAAACATACATTGTAAGTGAATTATTTACTTCGTGTTTGTTGCCTTTGTCACGTTGTCAGAATCACTTCTATTTGCGAATTTGTCTTTCCAGCATTACATTAATATTTGCTATCACAATAAACCGTATTTGAGATATTTATATAGAGATGTGAATGTACTGACAAAAGATTTTTGTGACAGTAATACCAGATAGAGCAGTACGAAGGACAATAAATGGGTTTCGAACGAGGCTAAACAAGTTAAAAAACCATATACAAAATTGAATTATTTTACGATGTTAAATGTGATACAGCGACATCTGTAGGGTAAAAACAGTTTAACGTAGCTTTTGTTTTGTTTATTGAGGTAAATGTATTAGTTCCAACGACAGTTTTCGTCACGTCTTCATCCAGTAACTGGTGTATATTGCTTTATTTTGGATATTTTGGCAAACCAACATAAGAACCACCGGCAATAATTATTCTTAACATTGAACTAACAACAACAAAAAAACTTAATGAAAAATGTGTTTTATAACTGTCACTCTTATAACGCAACCGTGGCCCAAAATTGCGAAACGCCATTTTACAAAGACTTTTGTAGAGTAACAGGACGCGAGCCATGGACTCTTGAATCCATTATCTAGTGCGCTAAGAACCAGGCCAAGTGCACTACAATCGTCATCTCTCATAGCTTTCTTAAACCCAATCTAGAGATGACGTTTATTTGGTTTTATGTCGCTGGTACAGAAAAAAATATATATGAAAACAAAACTGCCTTCAGCTCTTCCCAAAGCAACACTTTATATCGAGAATAGTTCTTTAATTTTCCGCTACAGTCGCAAATTTATTTCGTATTTTGGTATTTTTAACCTTAACGGTACATTATACGATACGTGGCGTTGAATGGCCAGGTCAGATACTCTTAAGATTTGCAGAGAATCAGTAGCATCCTCCGCCTACACGGTTACTCTTAATAGACTAGTAGGAATGACTGTCACAGCTATAACGCCCCAACAAAAGAAGAAAGACATTTTTCGCGACATATCTCTTTCATTATGTTTCTTTCTCATTGTCTTCAAGCTTTTTTGTCTGAGAACCCATTAACCCTTACAAATACTGACTAAAGTCCAAAGAGATTACATTTTTCGTCACTATCGTGAACGAATCAAGTACAACAAAACTTGTTTCTTGTTTGATGTAACACTTGGAAAAGCAGACAAGCGACTCCTTTGGGGGCTTAAACCCAATCTAGTGACGACGTTTGTTTGTTTTTATGTCGCTGATACAGAAAAGAATACATATTACAACAAAACTGCCTTCAGCTCTTCCCAAAGCAACACTTAGATCAGACAATCACAACACAGTATTGCGTATAACAATCTGTTCACAAAATTTCACACTAATTTGGTGTTTATCGTGACGAGATTAACTTATTATCATTTGCTATAAAATATACCACGTGAATTAATCTCACCAGATGTGTGATTTTCTGAACAGCGAGCTTTTTATAAGAGAATCAAATAATTAAAAACTGTAGACTTAAATTAATCCTGCACATTGTGTGACTAAGTTTTGTGTGCTAATATTACTATTTTAAGAGTTTTAAATTAATTAGCCTTCACTTTGCTTGTGCTTTTTATTTATTATTGGCTTTGCTGCTAAATAAGCTCTTAAAACTAAACTGCACATAGAATAAACGACCAGATCAAAGACCCCACGGAATCTCCAGGCACCGACTTAAAGAAGGTCAGAGCAGCCACTACCTACACCCCTGACCAAATACAGGAGTTGAATACTGCTGTTATGATGCCCCCCAAACTCAAAGCGCAATGCGGGTTCTTTAGCGGCACGAAATTTCATAGTTCCGAACACTAATACTCAGGCTACACAGTTTTTATCAGATGCTCAGGAAAACTTAGTCTTCGAAAAGCAAATGAGGATAATTATTTTGCATAGGTAGTTCAGAAAGTAATCAAAGCTATTGAAATGTCGAGTTAGATGCTAATTCATTAAAGGAAGCTGGTTATACGCTTTTCAAAAGAAAAAGAAAGAAACGCATGTTCGAAGTCATATGGGGTTACAACATTCCATTTCCTCGGCATATAATGAACCAGATATAGATTTTTCAGAAACTGCCGATGAATTAGAAAATAAAGCCTGGCATTTACTGCCCTTTAATATCTACGAGTAACCCGTTTACTTAAATGAAATATCTCTACCAACAGGAAAGCAGATATCTAATCACAAATTGTGTTGAATAATTACGTGGGCGTCTTTGTCAAATAATGAGAACGTGTATTGTATTTCATGTTTTCTAAGATTTGCTCAAGCAGAAATACAACACAGAACAGAGAAAGATCGGTAAGAAAGTTCTCTCGGTTGTTTGAAGACGATCCGTGTGTGCAGAATTAAGAAATAATTTATTTGTCTGTTTCAAATTTCGCGCAAAGCTACACAAGGGCAATCTGCGCTAGCCATCCCTAATTTAGCAGTGAAACTCTTGGGCTACTCTTTTACCAACTAATAATGGGTTTGACCGTCACTTTATAACTTCCGTATGGTTGAAAGAGCGAGGATATTGATGTGATGAGGATTCAAACTCGCGATCCTCAGATTACGATTCGAGCGCCATCTGGTCATAGGACCAATTAAGAAATAACAGCACGTAGAAGTTCTGCTTCTGCACACGAAATTGGTTTCTCTTATTCCTATAAATCAAGCACGATTTTTAGCACACTTGGACTAAAAAAGGGTATTCGTTTGTTTACCTGTTTATTTTGAAACTTCGCACAAAACCACACAAAGGGCTAATTGCATATAGCTGTTCACTAATTTGATTAGTTACCAGCACCCACAGCGCTCGTTCATGGGCTATTCTTGGCTGAAAGAATAACCCGATAATACAGTCGTTCTTATAATGCACCCATGGTACCAAATTGCATCGTGCATTTTTTAGGTAATGGGACACGAACCATAATCTCTTGGATTCAGAGAAATACTAACACTTAGGCCACTGATAAGTTTATTTGTAGTCAACCACAAGGCTACACGATGGACTGTCTGTGCACTGCTCAATCCGAGCATTAGAACCAGGCTTCTAGTGATTTAAGCCCGCATACATATCGCTGTGCCACTAAAGAAGCCATTTTTAAAAAACATATTTGTGTTTAGCTTATAGCAAAGCCACATTAGGCTATCTGCTGAGTCCACCGGGGGGAATCGAACCCATGATTTTAGCGTTGTAAATCCGCAGACTTACCACTGGACTTGACAAATTATAAAATTTAATTTCAGATATGAGACTAAGTTAAAACAACAGTAACAAACAGAAACGTGACTTTTTTGGTACATCTTGTAGCCAACTGTAGATACATGACTTCTTTGGTACATTTTGTGGCCAACTTCAACTGAAGTGACTTCTTTCTCATTTCTTCTGTGAAGAGCAGACTCTTTTAAATGATGGCCTTGACGAGTTCAAAGTTCGTTGTTAAGGATATCACATAAATGGTACCGCATTCTTCCACCAATGGTCTTTTCCTTGGACCATACAGAAATTTATCTGTTTCTTCTCTTCATTTACAACTGAGATTTCTTCTCGATAATTTCAGTTGAACGTGCTCAAGATAAGACAAAAATATTTTACCGCCTTATTAGTTTCTTACTTTAACTGAACATTTCAACCTGGAACGTATGAAGCTATACGTACGTATACGGGTCAATTATTTCTTCTTGAAAATATATTTTTTCTGCCTAATCATGTGACTCATTTCAGTTGATATCACATGCTTTGTGTCAGAGCCACCCATGTATACAATGCGTTTCAAAAACGCGGAAACTGGCGCACAAACGAGGGAAGGCATATAGCTGTTTCTTTATAATTTTTCCATTTATTGTCAAGATACCCGTCAATTCCGCCTGTCAGCATCTTCCTTTAGTATTGAAACTCAACAAGCATCTGAGCAGATGCCATGAATTTTCCTGTTTTTCATCTTCTTACGAATTTTCCGTTCTCAAATTCCTCCGAATGTCTGGAATAATTTCTATCAAAGACATCGCTTCATCTAATTATGCAACAAATACCCTTGACGCTTGACTGCTACAGTAACAAAATCACTTAATATACTAATAATATCACGTGATGTAGCACATGTTACTTGTATTAACTGCAACACGTGTGTTACGTTAATTCGTTCACGTGTGGACCAGAAGAGGTACTATCTCAAGAACGAGAAATGTTAATTAAAAGACGTGCTATTCGAGTGACCATTTTCCATGTTAACAAACGATAATGTAACGCCTAATTTGCTGGAAGAACAGCCTTTTGAAAGTTATTTGATCACAAAGATTGATTGACCAGATTTTTGTCCATCTGTATCAAGTATAGAAATGAATAAAACCTTATAACGAGAGCGCTTTGGAAAGCACTCAGATTATTGGAATTTTACTGATTTCTATGAAGACTTGAGGAACATACGTATGTACGTAGTATACACACGTTTGTATTATCTCAAAAACCAACGTTTTGTGTGTACGTCTTCACAATTCGTAACGATTGACCAATACTGTAATACGTTAAGTTGATATTCAAACGAAGACACATCACGAACATTTTGTTTTCACCAACAGCTTATTTAATATTCTTCAGATATAGACAAGATGTTTCTTTAAATGACGTCGTAGCCTTTGAAAAAAAAATTAACCAGTTTAACAGAAGGTTCGCTGCTGGTAAACTAAAACCTACATCTCTTTATCTTAGTTTAGCACCGTTCTCATAATAACATAGCGTTGACAGTTTGACTTAATGATAGAAACAATCAAAGTGTTGTCACAGAAAAATAGATAATTCTACTTTTAATTAGGATAATAGAAACTTTTAAAAGAAGTATTAAATGGAATATGGACAAATAAAGAAAAGCTTACTTATCGGAAAAGTATTATTATATTAAAGGAAACATGGAAAAATAAAGGAAATCTTACTTATAGGAAAAGTATCATTATATTAAAGGAAATATGGACAAATAAAGGAAATCTTATTTACTAGAGAAGTATCATTATATTAAAGGAAATATGGACAAATAAAAGAAATCTTACTTGAAAAGGAAGTATTATTATATCAGAGAAAATATGGACAAATAAAGGAAATCTTACTTATAGAGGAAGTATTATTATATTGAAGGAAATATGGACAAATAAAGAAAATCTTACTAATAGGGGAAGTATCATTAAATTAAAGGAAATATGACGAAAAAAGGAAGTATTATTATATTGAAAAAAACATGGACAAATAAAGAAAATTTGACTTATAGAGAAAGTATTATTATACCAAAGGAAATATGGACAAATAAAGGAAATCTTACTTATGAAAGAACTATTGTTATTTTAAAGGAAATATGGACAAATAAAGGAAATCTTACTTATCGAGGAAGTATCATTTTATTGAAGGAAATCTGGACAAATAAAGAAAATTTTATTTATAGATAAAGTATGATTATATTAAAGGAAACATGGATAATAAAGAAAATCTTACTTATAAGGGAACAATTATTATATTGAAGAAAATATAGAAAAAATAAAGAAAATTGGATTTATAGAGAAATAATTATTATATTTAAGGAAATATGGACAAATAAAGGAAATCTTACTTGTACAGGAAGTATTATTATGTTAAAGGAAATATGGACAAATAAAGAAAATCTTACTAATAGGGGAAGTATCATTAAATTAAAGGAAATATGACGAAAAAAGGAAGTATTATTATATTGAAAAAAACATGGACAAATAAAGAAAATTTGACTTATAGAGAAAGTATTATTATACCAAAGGAAATATGGACAAATAAAGGAAATCTTACTTATGAAAGAACTATTGTTATTTTAAAGGAAATATGGACAAATAAAGGAAATCTTACTTATCGAGGAAGTATCATTTTATTGAAGGAAATCTGGACAAATAAAGAAAATTTTATTTATAGATAAAGTATGATTATATTAAAGGAAACATGGATAATAAAGAAAATCTTACTTATAAGGGAACAATTATTATATTGAAGAAAATATAGAAAAAATAAAGAAAATTGGATTTATAGAGAAATAATTATTATATTTAAGGAAATATGGACAAATAAAGGAAATCTTACTTGTACAGGAAGTATTATTATGTTAAAGGAAATATGGACAAAAAAAGAAAATCTTACTTATAGGGGAAGTATCATTAAATTAAAGGAAATATGGGCAAATAAAGGAAATCTGACGAAAAAAGGAAGTATTATTATATTGAAGAAAACATGGACAAATAAAAAAAATTTGACTTATAGAGAAAGTATTATTATATCAAAGGATATATGGATAATAAAGAAAATCTTATTTGGAGAGGAAATATTATTATATTAAAGAAAATATGGACAAATAAAAAAAATCCGACTTATAGAGAAAGTGTTATTATATTAAAAAATATGACTTATAGAGAAAGTATTATTATATCAAAGGAAATATGGATAATAAAGAAAATCTTATTTGGAGAGGAAATATTATTATATTAAAGAAAATATGGACAAATAAAAAAAATCCGACTTATAGAGGAAGTATTATTATATTCAAGGAAATATGGACAAATAAAAAAAATTGATTTTTTGGAGAAAGTACTATTATATAAAAGGAAATATGAACAAATAAAACGAATTTGATTTATAGAGAAAGTATTGTTATATTAAAGGAAATATGGACAAATAAAGGAAATCTTACTTATAGGGGAAGTATTATTATATTAAAAAATATGGACAAATAAACGAAATCTTACTTATCGGGGAAGTATCATTAAATTAAAGGAAATATGGACAAATGAAGAAAATTTGACTTATAGAGAAAGTATTATCATATTAAAGGAAATATGGACAAATAAAGGAAATCTTACTGGAGAGGAAGTATTATTATATTAAAGAAAATATGGACAAATAAAGGAAATCCGACTTATACAGGAAGTATTATTGTATTAAAAAATATGACTTATAGAGGAAGTATTGTTATATTGAAGGAAATATGGACAAATAAATAAAATTTGATTTATAGAGAAAGTATTATTACTTTAAAGGAAATATGGACAAATAAAGGAAATCTTACTTATGAGGGAACTATTATTATATTGAAGGAAATATAAACAAATAACGAAAAATTGATTTGTAGAGAAATTATTATTATATTAAAGGAAATATGGACAAATAAAGGAAATCTTAATTATCGGGAAAAAATTATTATATGAAAGAAAATATGGAAAAACAAAGGAAATCTTACTTATCGGGGAGGTATCATTATATTAAAAAAATATGGACAAATAAAAAAACTTACTTATAAAGGAAGTATCATTAAATTACAGGAAATATGGACGAATAAAGGAAATCCGACGAAAAAAGGAAGTGTTATTATATTGAAGAAAATATGGATAAACAAAGAAAATTTTATTTATGGAGAAAGTATTATTATATTAAAAGAAATATGGAAAAAAATTTACTTGTAGAGGAAATATTATTATATTAAAGGAAATATGGACAAATAAAGGAAATCTTAATTATAGGGGAACCATTATTATATTGAAGGAAATATGGACAAATAAAGGAAATCTTAATTATAGGGGAACCATTATTATATTGAAGGAAATATGGACAAATGAAGAAAATTTGATTTACATAGAAAGTATTATTATATTAAAAATATGGACAAAAAAAGGAAATCTGACTTATGGAGAAAAAATTATTATATTAAAGGAAATATGGATAAATAAAGGAAATCTTACTTGTAGAAAAAATATTTTAAATATTTTCTGAACCCAAAACGAGCCGTTTTTGCATATAAAAAGCATTGTTGTATTGAAGGAAATATGGAGAAATGAAAGAAATCTCACTTGTAGGGGAACTATTATTATATTGGAAGAAATATGGACAAATAAAGAAAATTTGATTTGGAAAGAAAGTATTAATATATTAAAGGAAATATGGACAAATAAAGAAAATCTTACTCATAGGGAAAATATTACTATATTAAAGGAAATATAGACAAATAAAGAAAATTTTACTTACAGAGAAAGTATTATTATATTGAAGGAAATGTGGAAAAAGAAAGGATATCTGACTTATAGAAGAAGTATTATTATATTGAAGGAAATATATACAAATAGAAAAAATTTGACATTTCGAGAAAGTATTATTATATTAAAAAGGAAGTATCGACAAATAAAAATAATTTGACTTTAAGAGAAAGTGTTATTATTTTAAAGGAAATGTGGACAAATAAAGAAAATCTGACTTATTGAGAACGTATTATAATATTAAAGGAAATATGGTCAAATAAAGAAAATTTGATTGACAGAGAAAGTATTATTATATTAAAGGAAATATGGAGAAATAAAGGAAATCTTACTTATAGGAGAACTATTGTTATATTGAAGAAAATATGGAAAAAAGGTAATTTTACTGACAGGGGAAGTGTCATTATATTAAAGGAGTTATGGACAAAAAAGGAAATCTTACTTATCAGGGAAGTATTATTATATGAAAGGAAATGTTGACAAATAAAGGAAATCTTAGTTGGAGAGGAAGTGTTTTTATATTAAAGGAAATATGGTCAAATAAAGAAAATTTTACTTGTAGAGGAAGTATTATTATATTGATAAAAATATGGACAAATAGAGAAAATTTGACTTACAGAGAAATGATTATTATATTAAAGGAAATATGGACAAATAATGAAAATCTCACTTGTAGGGGAAGTATTATTATATTAAAGGAAATATGGACAGATGAAGGAAATCTCACTTGTAGAGGAAGTATTATTATATTGAAGAAAATATGGACAGATAAAGGAAATTTTAATTATAGAGAAAGTATTATTATATTAAAGGAAATATGGACAGATAATGAAAATCTTACTTATCGGGGAAGTATCATTATATTGAAGGAAATATGGATAAATAATGGAAATCTTACTTGTAGAGGAAATATTATTATATTAAAGGAAATATGGACAAATAATGGAAATCTTACTTGTAGAGGAAATATTATTATATTAAAGGAAATATGGACAAATAAAGGAACTCCGAGTTATAGAAGAAGTGTTGTTATATTAAAGGAAATATGTTTAAATAAAGGAAATCTGACTTAAAGAGGAAGTTTTATTATATAAAAGGAAATATGGACAAATAAAGGAAATCTTACTTATAGAGGAAGTATTGTTAAGTTAAAGGAAATATGGACAAATTAAGGAAATTTGTCTAACTGTTCTCAGATGGAGAACAAACGTTAAGCCAGGAATGACTCTACATAAGTAAGAGAACTCTGTTACTCGTTTGGAACTAATATAGTTCCTGAGAACAATTTATATAAGTGTAAATTATAAATAAAAAGTAGACGACAGTGACTTAAAGTAGAACAAACTTCAGATTTCAGATACATTACAGTAATTTTACTCTTGTGCCATGTTGTATCAGATATACAATAAACTATCCTGTCTCGTTCGTCTTGGCACAAATAACTGAGTTTGTAATTACCCTGTCAACGTTTCGTGAACTGCAATGTTTTGCGAAAATTACCTTTTCTTGCGATGTTTTCCAGATGTGGGAATAGAAGCGACAACAGCGTCACCTATTGACCATTGCTTTCATCACTTTTTAGGAGTCATTAGACGTGGTAGAATCTTGAAAAAAAAATCGAATTAGTGCTCAAAAACGGAAATCGCTGGTCAAAAGAGATTGAGAGAGCCAAGAGACCAGCACCAAAATCTGTTGATAGATGCCGCACACGTCTAGATAAAATAAAAAATTGTTACCGTGTTGTCAGACGAGGCAGGAAATCACCACTGTCCTCAACTCGTGCCATTCCTCTGACTGTAAAACTTTGTAGCTTCAAAAATTTCAGATAAGACAAATGAGCCGTAAAGATAATTCTGTAAAAAGGATGACTGTGTTGAAGTTCTTCTGGCACGTGACGGCGACAAATAGAATGTATATACACGACCTGGCATCAAATGTCTTAAGAATTATGCGTCAAGAAAAACTGGTTTCAAAAATGTTCACGTATTATATTATGGTTCTCACTTGTCCTGGAACACTTGGTCTATTTATTTATGTCCACCCAAGTCCGATTTCATTGAATGTTGTTTAGTGTACTGTATTAAACAAAATAATTTTCTTTTCGTTTGTTATTAGGTACAAAGCTACACAATGGGATATATTAGCTGCGTCCACCATGAATTTCGATATCTGTATTGGCCACAAAATAGCTCATTGTGTAACTTTGCGCTCAACAAACAAACTTAACTGTATATAAGTGTATATATACAGACAAGAACTGCGATATCTGTACACCTTTTCACCAGGAGGTCTTATAAAAAAAATATTTATATATTTCGCATTCAGTTTGATCAAGCTCAGTTACTATTAAAGCGCTGTCAACATGTTACACTGTAAAATATTGTGTTACAACACCTAAAAACGTAAACATTATATTGCATTTGATATTGCAAATATTTTGTTACGTGTTACGCTGTAAAAATTATCTTACATGTAACACTGCAAATATTCTGTTACAGCATCGATTGACAGGTGAGTTTCAAAATCATCTTATCCTTTACTCCTCAGCCCCCTACTATCTGATAACGTAAAAAGTTTTAACTTTTCATTTACCATTAAAGCTGCGAGCTTGGATGTTTATTCTCTTAAAATAGGTTTCGATATGCGTGATGAGCACAACCTAGACAGTATGTTTGTTTAGCTTTGTGCTCGAACACAAGAAACAGTAATAACATTCCACTTAAGAGCTTCGGAGTATCACGTGCTCTAGAGATGGCGCTTCAACATTAAATCGTCAGGATTTTGACAGTAAATTTTATAGATTTTTTTGTAAAGACGCAAATGAAATCTAAGGAAAATATGAGTAGTAAAAAGATGGAAAGAGAAATTGTATCTTCAACTCGAAACATTTAGTTTTATTTATTATTCGAATAATAAAAACAGAAAGAAAAAGAAAATTAAATTTATGCCGTTGCTAACCTGACGATTTAAAGACATTTATATAATTCTAAGACTGTTTACCCACGACATAAAATCAGTTTATTTGAAGAAAGACAACAACAACAAAGAGAAAACAATTTGCTGTCCATAAGAGCCCTCGAGGTCGGCATGGCCAGGTAGATTAAGGCGTTCGACTCGTAATCTGAGGGTCGCGTGTTCGAATCCCCGTCGCACCAAACATGCTCGTTCTTACAGCTGTGGGGGCGTTATAATGTAACGATCAATCCCACTATTCGTAGATAAAAGAGTAGCCCAAGAGTTGGCGGTGGGTAGTGATGACTAGCTGCCTTCCCTCTAGTCTTACATTGCTAAATTAGGGACGGCTAACGCAGATAGCCCTGGAGTAGCTTAACGCGAAATTCAAAACAAAACAAAAGCCCCCGGGTGACACAGCGGTATGTCTGCGCACTTTCAACGTCAAAATCCGGGTTTTGATCCCCGTGGTGGGTCGATCACAGACTGCCATTTGTGTAGCTTTGTGCTTAATTACAAATAAACAGACTGCCCATTAAAGCGATTCACGCAAACGGTGGTAAAAAAAGATAACAAGAGGTAAGAGCAGACAACCAGCTTCAGTTAATTGTTTGTGTCGCCTATGGTAACATGATTTACATTAATGTTTTTATTGGATTTTATACCAATGTTAGGCCTTCTATCGAGAGATTAAACCAGCGTTTGGTTTGATAGTGTGAACCACTATTGACAAAACAGTTTTACCTCCTATTTATATGGTTTTATTCCTTTGGAACTAATTAAACACGAACTTCATTAGATTCTGCCAACCAAGCAATTACCTTACATCTGTATGCTGTATAAATGATCTGCCAAAGGTAATTATTTTAAGGTTTCTTTGCAAGAAAAAAATTATACGAATGAAAACTAAGCTAGATAGCTTTTCTCTGTACAAAAACTTGAAAAGGTTTTTCTGCGTTTAGAAAGCATCGTTTGAAAGTTCTCCACAAAAGAACCAAACTTCAGAGTTTCTGTGCACAAAGAAATCTACTTTTAAATATGTTATCCTAAAGAGGAATGTATTGTTTTAGAATTATATCCAGGACAGAGAAGTACAAAAATTATGAGAGTTGCAATAACCGCTCCGGTGTTTAAATGTAAAGTTCTAATAACGAAGCGTTCCTATGATGTTTACGTTCGTGACATTATTAGACACGAAGATATATCAAAAAAGTAGAATTTCATTAAAACTTTAGTTTTTTATTCTTTGTATTACGTCAAAGTCAGACTTCGTAAACGAACTGTTTTTGGAATCTCTTAGTAATGGTTATATCGTATACCAACGTAGACCTCACGACCAAAGAAAAATACAATGGATGATTAACTTTATGACGACAAAGTCGAAATGTTTTGCTTCATCTCAAGAGGAACTGTAAAATAACGAAATATTGGGCGAAACGGAAGCGATGTGTATTTTACAATAAGCTATTACGTTTCGTTTCGCTCCCTGTTGAAATTGGTTTTTCTTTTACCTACTGTTAAACTAGTGTTAAGTTAACAAAGAAAGTGTGTGTGTTTTCGTATAGCAATGCCACATCGGGCTATCTTTTGAGTCCGTTGAAAGGAATCGAACCCCTGATTTTCCCGTTATAAATCCATAGAATTACCACTGTATCAGCGAGGGACAGTTAAAATGGAAATTAGTCATTTCGCAGACTGAGTGATTAGGATAAGATAACTTGAGAATATTCTACGAGTTATTAAATTTAGAAATCATTTTGTTTAGTGTTCTTTATATTATCTGGTCTTTCGGGTTAAGATGTAAAAGAGTCAGGAAAAAAAACCCGGAAATTCTGTATTTATGGCAAAGCTACTAAAGATCATTGTCCGTAATTTTGTGCTGCTGTCAGTGTACAGCACCCTACCATTCGCCATTTATAATCAGGAACTGACTGTTACTGTTATAACGCACCCACAACTCGGTTTCAGAAATACTTTGTTGTACCAAACCCAAACATTCAGTTTCAAAATTTCAAGTTCTCCCACAGGGCCGCGTCAATTCACCCTAAGTATATTTGTTAGGGAAATATTAGTACATAGACGAATCAGAATTATACAATTACGTTGTTGTCTTACATCAGTAATTTAAGAGTTACATACAAAATAACAACAGTAAAAAATCATTTGCCCCTCAGTGGCACAGCGGCATGTCTGCGGACACTCACTGATAAAATTCGGGTTTTGATACCAGTGGTGGGCAGAGTACACATAGCTGTTTGTGCAGCTTTGTGCTTGACTACAAACATACAAATCGAATGTCATCTATCTCTGAAAATTGTTAATATTTTAATTATAAGACAAATAACAGATTCCTAATCTATTAGGACAAGTTGTACATTCTTTGTTTATTATTTAACAATTGCATACCATAAATCAATTGTTCTGTATCCACCGTGAATAATGGAACCTCAAAATGTTAACCTTTAAGCCTGTAAGTTTGTTGACAAGTCATCAAGGAATAGGTTGTCTGGTCTTAGATTAAACATTGGTACTTAATACACGATATGTTTATTTTTCTGCAAGAGTTCTTGGTTGCTTGCAATAGAGAAATGAGGTGGCGTTTCTAGACCGAATTTTCTTTCTTCCATAGAGACATAAAAACTAACTTTATACGAATCGAATAATTTGCGATCGCTGACACTGTAATAAATAAAAGATAGACAAAGAAACCAGCATTACAAAATAAATTTTTAAAACCAATTAGAAAATGCTTTTGTTACCAAACAAAACACTGCAGCAGAATACGTCAAGATACTTATTATGATGTCTTAGTTTTGCTTGTTTTTAATTTCGCGCAAAGCTGCACGAGGGCTATCCGCGTTAGCCACCCATAATTTAGCAGCGTAAGACTAGAGGGAAGGCAGCTGGTCGCCACCACCAACTCTTAGACTACTCTTTTACCAACGAATACTGGGATCGACCGCACATTATAACCCTCCCACGGCTGAAGAGGCAAGCATGTTTGGTGCGACGAGGATTAGAACCCGCAACCCTCATATTACGAGTCGAGCGCTCTAACCACCTGGCCATTATGTTACCCGGCGATTTTCATAGTTGTTTGGTTTACAGAGCACAGTTACAGAATGGTGAATCAAACTCCCGATTTTAAGATTGTAAGTTTGGAAACTTCCCGCTACCCCCACGGGAGGGTAGAGTGAGGACGGCGTTTACATGATCCACTACATATATTTCTTCTAAAAAAATACTTAATTTTAAATTAGACTGGCCCAGGAATTGTGCGTGCCCATATGGTTGGTGTACCTGAACTGTGAATTTGAGGTTCTAATCACACTGTAGATAAAAATTAGAAAACAAATGCACTCGGCACTTCAAAGCCATGAAATGACAGTCAAGTCCAAGCATTCGGTCTGAGAAGAGTGGATTAACAGTTAGCGGTAAGTACTGCCTTCCCTCAGTGTATCAGGTGTAAACTAGTGACGCCCAGGTGCACTTAGAACACGTGTAGGTTTGCACGTAAATTTTAATCGATTCATTCTCGTTCGTGCTACATCTCTCACGCGAACATGACTTCTATAAAAAAAAAAAACGTCCACTCGGTCTTATGACCATACAAATATCACATGCGGACGTGCAACTCTTGAATTATTCGGAAAAAGTTCTAATTCTAAGCCAAGAAGATTGAAGTTCATACGCAGGCCTGGAGTAATACGCTTGCTCGTGCGCAAATAACACAGACAAACCATAGCTGTTACGAACGTGTCATTTGATATCAACACCATAACTGAAAAATAAGTATTCTCAACCTTCAGTCACATTAATTATTCCGAATTTTGACGTCTCTTCTTTAAAAAAAAACAGAGCCAACATAACTTTGTACATTTAAAAGGAGGAAATACGATAAATTTCGAAAGTTGGGTTTGAGTTTTTGGTTTTATGTTTCGAAAGTATTGTGTTTCCCCTAAACTTCTGGACCAGTGAGGGTCGAGTTTTAATTTTCTCTTGTCATTAAAGAATGTTTGTGTTTTTCTTAATATAAATGACAAAATAAACAGACTAAATTAGTACTAATTTCTTTTTGGGAATTTCATCATATAGGGTAGTGAATGTATTAATATATTGAAAAGTTTTGGTTTTGACTTCATGTGTAAAGCTATGTAGCGAGAAATATCCAATGGAAGTATCGAACCCATATCTTTAGAGTTACAAGAGTTCAAATTTACTGTCTAAACCTCGAGAAACAGTAAATAGTTTGGATGATATTTATTAAAATCTGTTCAGTTGTTCTCACAGTAGATTAGCGCCCCCCCCTCGCTGGTACAGAGGCAAGTCTTCGGATTTACAACGCTAAAATCAGTCGTTCGATTTTCCTCGGTAGTTTCAGCAGATAGCCCGATGTGGCTTTGCTATAAGAACACATATACAGTAGATTAACAGCGTTAACACGGTGAACGAGGTCCAGAAAAGTTTGGTACGAAACTAAAGATTCCATCTTCAAACTGGAATTCTACGATAATTTAAAACTAACAAACCAGTTTATTGGAAAAACAAAATATAACACAAACATATTAGTCACTTGTCATATATGATTACCAGTTTAAGCTCTAGACGACCACGATAATACCAAGGACATTAACGTTAAATCAGCCATTGGATAACTTTGTTAACACCAAAGATGACAACATTAAAACATGAGTTGACCATGTCAATACCAATGACAGAAATAGTCAGCCATTGGACAACTTTGTTAATACCAAAGATGACAACATTAAAACTCGATATCACCACGTTAATGACAGTCACAACCATGTTAATACCAAGTAAGACAACACTAAAACTAAAGATGACCACATTATTTATGGCGTTGTCTTTCGTTTATTATTGTTGTTGGTGTTATTCTTGAAGTACACAATGTCTTATGCGAGCTTTTTCTGCTGCACGGATCGAAACTCGAATCTTAACGTGATAATCATCGTTCTCATCACAGCGCCATCAAGAAACTAAAAACATCAAAAACTAATAATTAATTAGCTGTGTATCTTTTATATCGTACGACATATAGCATTCGATTACTTGTGTGTTAGCTTATTTTACTATGAACATTTATCCCTTTGCCTAAAGGGTAATTTATAAGACTGTTAATTCAAGGATTCATGTTTCGAAACTCGTTGCCACACATGCTCGTCTTGCATTGCGGGTCTACAAATGACAACAAGGAAAAGTTAAATTCCACTAACCAACTACGTTAAAGAGAATCTCAGAAGATGACGGTGGGCGATTTGACTATCTTCCTTCTCTCTTGTCTCCAAGTTCAAAATTAGTAGGCACCTCGGCATGGCTTGGTGGGTTAAGGCACTCGACTCGTAATCTGAGGGTCGCGGCTTCAAATCCCCGTCTTACCAAACATACTTGCTCTTTCAGCCGTGAGGTCATTATAATGTTACGGTCAATCCCAATATTCACTGGTAAAAGAAAAGCCCAAGAGTTGACAGTGGATGGTGATGACTAGCTACCTTCCCTCTAGTCTCACACTGCTAAATTAGGGACGGCTAGCACAGAAAGCCCTCATGTAGGTTTGCGCGAAATGCAAAGCAAACCAATTAAAGTCGTCTGTTTTTCTGAGATCGTTCGTTTAAAAACACAAATAAAGAAGTTACGGGAAGGTCGTATTATTCATCATTTATCCAGGTTTCTCTCTTAAAATAAGACATCCAGGTGCCGCCTCTTGTTCTATTCCAGTCGCAACATTTTCTACAATTTTAATATAATTGTAAATTATATTTTAGTTTATATTTCAGAAACCTTTTTAGAATATCACCCTTGATTTCCTACGGGACCAAAACCATATTTTCTTATTTGTAAACACATTTGAATATAACACGAAAAATGCTTTGTTTTTGTTCTTATACAGAGAGCTGTTTGTCTGTTTCTCCATTTTGACTCGTCAAGCATAAATGTATATTTTTCATTATACGTTTTTATTCTCTCCCTCTATCGGATTAGTTATATGAGAAACTTCCTTAAGCTGTAGTGTGATAATGTAACACTACATTCAATTTGTCATTGGCCTCTCACGGTATAAATAACGCCGTTATCTTGATGAAATAACTACTTCGTGTTGTGTAATTTCGTGAGTTTAAAATCGCATTTCTTATGGTAAATTATTCTAATCAATTAAATTTCCATCATGCGGTGAGGTTGTGGCTAATATCCATGACAATGATGCGTAAACACATTTTAAACTGACTTGTAATATAGTTTTCAGAGTAACATATTGAACATATAACTCAAGCGTTATTAGATTGAATGTACTGTCACGTCTTTGACAGTAAATGTCTCCCATTGGTCAGCGGTAACTTAAAGAATTTACAATGTAGAAATCCTGGTTCGTCCCTTCTTGGTAGATATAGCCGAGATAGCTTTGTGTAATTTTGTGCAAATATATAAAAAATAGATATTTCCAACCTGAACGATGCTTTACGTGACAAATGGTACAAAGTCCAAGATTATAGACTTGTAGGCTTAGAAAAAAGTCCTTTCTCAATTAAATCTGCTGACCACACGGAAATAAACTGGTCAGCGGTACCCGTTGCCTTCACGACTATGTCACCAGGTTCGTAGCCATATATGCTTACTGCCATGGTGATGATGGTAAGATAAGAAAGATTCATTACCTAGAAACAAACATTACTGACCCATGTTTGTGTCAAGGTTAGTTTATGTGCATAAGTATCAAACTGGCGTATACTATAATCCTAACTTGTGGCACAGTAATTGCCCCAAAGTGTAAATAGGTTATCTTGTTTTAGAATTCTTCGCCCTAGAAGAAAAGTAATAAAATCACTGAGGGCATATTCTCACTTTATACATATACATATATATATATAAACTTTTAGCTCTAAACTGAAAGACAAGTGCCATAGTTAATAAGTAAGGGGCTCATAAGCACTTAACAACAAGACAGAGGACATTAACTGATATTGTCCTTTGTATTGTGTTTCTTTCCTTAACGGACACTCTTATCTAGCAATGGTAAAACCGAAAAATAAACATTTGGTTCTCTCAATAAAGGAAGACACTAAGTTTTAACTTTTTTTTTTTAATAAGAGGAGTGTTAGATTAATTTGTTATTGTTTGGTTTTGAATTTCGCACAAAGCTACTCGAGGGCTATCTGTGCTAGCCGTCCCTAATTTAGCAGTGTAAGACCAGAGGGAAGGCAGCTAGTCATCACCACCCACTGCCAACTCTTGGGCTACTCTTTTACCAACGAATAGTGGGATTGACCGTCACATTATAACGCCCCCACGGCTAAAAAGGCGAGCATATTTGGTGCGACGGAGATGCGAACCCGCGACCCTCGGCTTACGAGTCGCACGCCTTAACGCGCTTGGCCATGCCGGGCCAGTTAGATTAATGAAACACTTTGAGATTGGATGGATGATATCAGGTCAAATAACTAAGGAAAAATCTCTGAGAAATAAATATTAATAAATACTAATATTATGTAAAAAATACTTAAAGAGTAGTACACTGTTAGCGAGGAAGCCACTGTCTTGTTAAATTAAGTTTCTGGAAAATATGGTACTAGTTATCTCAGTCGTAACTAAATTAAAAGAACCATTTTCTATTACTTTCTTTATGTCGTGACCCCGCCACTTTTTGGAAGTTTACAGAAATTTTTGTTTCAGAATTTTCTCGCAAAGCTATACAGGGGCTATTTGGTTGTTGTTGTTTAGAATTAAGCACAAAGCTACAAAATGGGCTATCTGTGCTCTGCCCACCACGGGTATCGAAACCCGGATTTTAGCGTGTAAGTCCGCAGACATACCGCTGAGCCAGTGGGAGGAGCTGGCTATTTGGACTAGCCGCTCCTAAATGATAGATCAGAGCTTGTCATCTGCCCCCAGTCCCTCAGCGGTATGTGTGTAGACTTAAAGGTAAATTTTACAGAAACAAAGAAAACTTAGCAGCCAAAAGATCTACTCATACTGATTAATTTTGCAGGTTCACATTTTTTATAAAAATATGTGCTTATAAATGAAACATAGAACTTTTTAGTTTTTACGTTTGCCGCAAGGAAAAGTACTGTGACGTAATACAGGGTGGTCGCTAGAAAAGCGGAAAATTTGAGGGTCATGAGATCATGAATAAAATGCGTGCTTACTCATTTCTATTTTGATTTCTTTACATCATGAATAAAATGCATGATTTTAATAATTTTGAGCATCTATTTGGGATAGATTTGTCCACTGTCTAGACTAGGAAATCAAGGTTTCACTGACTCCCAGGTGCCAAAAATGCAAAACATGCTCATGAATGTGAAATGTGCATGTCTTGTTACATTCTTCAAAATCTTGTACTTTTTAAATTATTATATTATACTAGTTATTGTTTACCGCTTTATACCACACACATACCTTTAAGTTTGTTCTTTTCGTGATGGCAACGGATTGCCTTAGAGGGGTGGAACTTGTACGCTGCAGGCTGAGATCAGTTCTCAGCTCTACACGAGGAAAGATAGTGGGGATGATCCTGTCTACTGCCGATGTTTTTTTCAGTCTCAACCTGTCTGGCTTGAAATCCACGGAATCCAAAACAGTGGGATCCAACACAAAACATGAGCATTCAAAGTGATCTTGACAAAGCTTTGCATGGTGTGAAGGAGTCCAGTTCTTCCTATTGGCCATCCACACCCACTGTTGCTATCTTGCCGGTTTCTTCTCCTTGCACGGAAACTAAAAGAAGCTTTTGCCCAATGCCGAACTGTTTTTACAAACATAAGCAATACAGTAAACCATGTTATCATAAAACAAACATAAAGTAGCAATATCAAGACAAAAAATAGTCTCACAAAGTATGTAATTTGAAAAAACACCGATAGATTCACATAAAACACCAGCACTGAAAGAAACAAAATGGTCAGCGCGCAACGCACCGTGTTTGGCAACTATTACGTCATAGTAGTAAAGCGTTAAGGAAACAGCAGAACAACTGAGAGGAACTTGAGTTCGAGGACTCGCATATTTTGTTTCATTTTTTAATCAAAAAGTAAAGAGTTTAAAAATATGGCAACCACACAGGAATTATAATTAACTAAAGTACAGTTTCTAAGGCAATTATTAAACTTGTTGAAAACTCACGTTTAAAACGCTAAAAACCGGGTTTCGATATTTGTGATGGGCAGAGCACAGATAGCCCATTGAGTAGCTTTATGTCGAATTCCAAACATTTCACAATCTGCGCACAGATGTATCTTGAGAAGCTTTCGGAATGAGAGAACTGAAGCTTTGATAAAAAATGAACAAAGACAAACAGTAAATTTGATATGATTAAAAGTCATGAGAAAAATCGAATAATTTATATAAATGTCATTACTTCATGTTTGGTAACAATAGAAAGAAAAATTCTTCAGAAAGAGTACAGTAATATTTTACTCTGAGAAGGACTGAGGCATTCTACTTTTCATGTGGTTTTTCTGTTACTTACCATTTTCAACGTTGCTATGAGATGTTGTGATTCAACACCACGTAATTTGAATTCAATCAAAGTTGAAAGCCGAACTTGAGAAAAGCTGGTAGCTGTGATTCGCGAGCGTCTTATTTCACGTGATAAGACTTGATATCTTTGTCGAACAAAGAAGAGGTTCCACATTTGAAACATATGCGGACTTTTAACAACGTTAGAACGAACTTCGAGGTCTCGTCTATCCACACGGTTTTGAATGAAATATAAAGTACATGGCGATATAATTCTGGTCACGATGTAGCAAGTTGAGACGGAATTTCAAAGATATTTGGTTTGATATATATTTTCAGGGTTACCACTTGTTACAGTCACATAGCAGATAGGCCAAGATAATCTACGCCTCGCGTATCCACTAAATTTTACACAACTTGGTAAAGCAATGCCAAAAAATGCCTTCCAAGCTTGAACAAATTTTGGCAAAGTGTGTTTGTCTTACAGCAAAGCCACACTGGGTTATCTGTTGAGTCCACCGAGGGGAATCAAACCAATGATTTTAGCGTTGTAAATCCGTAGACTTATCGCTGTACCAGCGGAGAACTTTTGGAAAAGATAAGTTAGCAACACAACGGCGTTAAATTTGAAACCTAAATCTGTTAATCGATTTTCATTAAGTTTTGATATTACGTTTCTTTTGTAAATATTTGATACGACATGAAACTGGTTTGAAACTGGACACTTGCAACCTATTCATCGATTTCATTTTTTTTGCAACTGAAAATCGCGTTTCGAAATTAAAGAACAGTAAACAATTTAAAATTAATATTTCTCATGGAAATGGTAATATGTACTTACACGTAGCTGTTACAAAATTTGAGTTTGAAATCGTTGAATGTTTAAATATGAAGCGAAAATAATTATTTTATCTTACATAAAAGTTAGTCGCAATTACAACACTGCTGGTTCAAACTGTGAGCTACAATTGCGACACTGCTGGTTCAAACTGTGAGCTACAATTGCGACACTGCTGGTTCAAACTGTGAGCTACAATTGCGACACTGCTGGTTCAAACTGTCAGCTGCACTTGCGACACTGCTGGTTCAAACTGTCAGCTGCACTTGCGACACTGCTGGTTCAAACTTCAAGTTTTACTAATCTGAGACCGAAGATAACAACCAACGTTACTTGTTTCAGGCGATTGGTTTCCGTAATGCAACTCTTAGTGAACTGTGTTATTAGAACTTACAGGTTAAAACAACTAAGAAAACCGTTATTTATTTATTTTTCAAAGTTTAATACAATAAACTTGATTCGGTGCTAACATATTTTACACCTCTTTATTTACGAAAAAATTAAATAACATAATGTCAGGGTTCATAAAATGAACAGTTCTTTATATTAAAAACAAACTAACTAACTTCACGGTATTTTCTTAGATTGTTTTTTGAATAGCTGTCTCTTTGCTTGTTCCTTACTAACATGTTCCCTAACTTGCACCCAGGGACATCATGGATGAATGACGTTAAGCCTCTTAGCAAGATTATTTGCAGTTACAATCGTTTGTATATCTCACTAATGTTCAATTTGTCCCGAAACAAATCCTGTAAGAAAAATATATATAAGTACAAATAATTTTAGGCTTGCGTGTTTCGTTTTGAATTACTAGAAATAAAACAGCAAGAAGCAGGATAACATCAGAGAGAGATAATCTTTAGAATATTGTTATAATTTTTAACGTAACTGAAGTAAAACATACCGGTTAAAGTTAATATTTTTTAATTAGAAAGCCTAATCGTGTTTTTGTCTTGACGACATTTGCCATTGAGCACGGCATGTCCTAGCGCGTTAAGGCGTGCGCTTCGTAATCGGGGGTCGCGGGTTCGCGCCCGAGTCGCGCCAAACTTGCTCGCCCTCTCAGCCGTGGGGGCGTTATATCGTGACGGTCAATCCCACTATTCGTTGGTAAAAGAATAGCCCAAGAGTTGGCAGTGGGTGGTGATGACTAGCTGCCTTCCCTCTAGTTTTACACTGCTAAATTTGGGACGGCTAGCACAGATAGCCCTCGAGTAGCTTTGTGCAAAATTCCAAAACAAACAAACAAACAAAAACCTTTACCATCTATCGCAGAAAAAGTAAACTACGTAATGGACCCAACTTAAAAAGAAGAAAAAATTAAAATACTTGAAAACTTATGTAAACTGTAGGCGTTTTAAAGAAAAATAAATTCATTTAACACTGTTAATCTAAGCCTCATTTTTAGTTACCGCAGAGTCAGATTCCTGGTTCTATAAATACAACAGTTTTTACTTCCATGTTTTCTGTTCTCTAACATATACATTCGACAACAGCTTTCCTCGTCGTAAACTTCAATTACCACAAAGTCTCGACAAAGACGTGGTTCGATTCAGCAAGTATGGAATGTCGTTCATCTACTGGGACGACTTTTCGGATAAAGATATTGAATTTATTGGTTGTTTCGGTAAACTTGTTTGTACACAAGCGTCATCTTTGGTTCAAATTGTACACTAATGTTGGCTCGTTCGTTATACGAAACGATTTCAGCATCATGTTATAATGAGCGAGATAAGGATTACTGGCATTACTTTATCTCCACCCTCACCCAACAACCCCGTGGTGGGTAAGTCATAAGCAGCTCTTTCTGTTTAATGAAAATAACAACAATTTCCCCCACATTTTAAAATATGTTTCGTTTTTGGGTTCAATGTTATTATTATACTACGGTTTCGCTTCTGTTATTTTTCAGGACAACTGTAGAGAAACCAATAATTAAATATCATTTACAAACCTGAAAAGTTAAATGACACAGAAATCATAACCATTTACTTATATTAGTGTGTATACGAGGAAACGTGTCCGAAATAAAAGAGAAATCTGCGGTCGTTATGGTGTGACTTCTTTTCTACGATGGCGAAACATTATTATTATTAATATACTTGTATTTTTACCACCAATATTTTTATTCGATTCCTTCGATTTATTTTCAAACATACGTTTGAAAATGTTTTATATTTTTTATCATTATATCATACATCGTTACTAACAATACTGTTTCCATCTATCGAGTAAAAAACAAACTACTTAAAAGAATATTAGAAGAAAAAAACACACGTTAACTACAGATGTTTTATAAAACACCAAAAACTACGCTATTGAATTTTTAAGCATTCGATAATTCAAGGTATTGGTTGCGATATATTATGCGCAAATATACTAATAATACACACACAAAAAAGTCGTTGATATTTCTCCTATAACAATCCAAAAGCACTCAAGTTGCACAGCGAAAAGTCTGCGGACTTTCAACGTTAGAAACTATGTTTCGATATTTAAAAATTTAAAAACTAAACAGTCAGTTGGATGGCTTGGACTACTGCTACAAAATTTCCAGCTTACTTAACTGGCCTGTAAGTTTTCGCTTTTGATCATCGAACAACTATAATATAAATGCTAACCATAACATCAACATACTTAAATATTATATAAACCCATCTCAACCCAAAAGATGGCGCTACATATAAGTGGCTGTATACGCGACATTTCTAAAAGTAAAGAATGAACTTCATACAAATATAACTTAAAAAGGAAACATAGAAAACTTTAAAATTATATATATTATGAATTTTATTATAAAGTAGGGTTTCTGTTGTAAAAATCAAATAAAACAAAAATAAAACCTACAATCACGAATTTATACAAGTTAATCCTTACTTTAGAAGTTTCGTGCAACATCTGCACGCCAGAGATTACATTTTATAAATCTAACATCGCGGTGTTAATTCTAGAGAAAGTTGTAGCTGTCAGGGATATGGCTAAACTGAAAGTATATAAATGTTGGATCTATTCCACCAACAAATAAAAAAACCTGAAAAGTAAACCACGTAATGGACCCAACTTAAAATGAAGAAAAAATTAAAATACTTGAAAACTTATGTAAACTGTAGGCGTTTTAAAGAAAAATAAATTCATTTAACACTGTTAAATGTTAGATTACATTTTAGGAAAGTAGAGGGCGTTGTTATAAAAGTAATTGTTGCAATAAAAAATGTAGAAACAAGTAAAGCGACACTAATTGGATATATTTTTTAACAATTTAAAATCCTAATCGTGATTGGCGAATTTATGCTCCTTCATTTAGTTCGACAGATGGTTGTGTGTTGTTTATTACAGCATATCTTTACTCTTGGAAACACCTTACAGAAAGGATCTTAAAATTTTAATTTGTTCCTATTTATCTCCCCATCGCACCAAACATGCTCGCCCTTTCAGCCGTTGGGGAGTAATAATGTGGCTGTCAATCCCACTATTTGTTGGTAAAAGAGTAGCCCAACAGTTGGCGACGGGTGGCGATGACTAGCTGCCTTCCTTTTAGTCTTAAGCTGCTAAATTAGAGATGGTTAGCGTAATTCGCCCTCTTGTAGCTTAGAAAGAAATTCAAAATAAACCAAACTAAATCTTTTTATTTTATTACTAACTTTCTTATTATTTGATGTACTCTAGCGGCTGTTTTCGGAACAAGGGAAAATATAAGAGACTTTGTGATAGATGTAATTAATTTAAAAACTGAAAAGATCATTTCGCATATAGAAATACAACCATTGTACTGATTTACACATTTACAGATTTGAAGAATACAGTGGAGTAGACAACAACTGAAATTCACTGTAACGATGCACCACGTCCCAAAATTTTTGGGCATCTGGACGCGAACGTATGGAGTCATCTAATTCATGGTTCTAGAATGATAACCTCTCAAACTGTGTATGTAGTGGAGATATAAAACAGTTGCTTTTGTTCTTTCTGGAAGTGTTTCAAGTTTTACTCAAACTTTTGTTTCAAATTCCTCTTTATAAATCACAACTCAAATTCTGGTAGAAACAGGACAACACTGTGTACACCGTGGTGAACAACAATAGAAACAGGACAACACTATGTACACCGTGGTGAACAACAGTAGAAACAGGACAACACTGTGTACACCGTGGTGAACAACAGTAGAAACAGGACAACACTGTGTACACCGTGGTGAACAACAGTAGAAACAGGACAACACTGTGTACACCGTGGTGAACAACAATAGAAACAGGACAACACTATGTACACCGTGGTGAACAACAATAGAAACAGAACAACACTATGTACACCGTGGTGAACAACAATAGAAACAGGACAACACTGTACACCGTGGTGAACAACAATAGAAACAGGACAACACTATGTACACCGTGGTGAACAACAATAGAAACAGGACAACACTATGTACACCGTGGTGAACAACAATAGAAACAGGACAACACTATGTACACCGTGGTGAACAACAGTAGAAACAGGACAACACTATGTACACCGTGGTGAACAACAGTAGAAACAGGACAACACTATGTATACCGTGGTGAACAGTAGAAACAGAATGAAAGGTACATCAGTTCATACCACAACAGTTGTTGTCCATGCAACTGATATTAGAAATAATATCTCAACTACTACTAAATCAGTTGTATCTCAGCCGACCTGATGAGCCCCGGTATTAGTCGAAAGGCCTCGTCGGTATAAGATATGGAATGTTCGGCGTACTTGACACATTACACGACTCTGTTTAATTTTAGTAACAAGTTTTTGTGCAGACCATAGAAACAGATAGAACCATTTAATGTTGTGCGCTTCGTCACTAATAGAATAATAATTATGCTTCACATAAATTACCATGGAAACAGTGAAACATTAGAATTCAATACAGAAAAATCTAAGACACATATTCAGCATCACATTCATAACGATGGAAACAAAGAAGATGTGCGTTTCTAGAGAAAGAAAACTACACATTCATTGTCGCAAGCTTCCTTTTAAACAGATCCGAATATCGATTAGAAATCAGTTTGTTGAATGGTAAACATTTAGAATTATATCTAACGTTTCTAATGACCGGTTTCTTTCAGCATTACGGTTGTCGTGTTCTTTACAGAAAAGCTAATGGGTCGAGTCGTCTTGGAACATATTTAGTATCACAACACTAATTTCATAAATATTTTTACAGTTTGAAGGTGATTTAAAAACAGTTTATTTTTAAAACATCAGTTGAAAATAAGTTGTAACATCGAAAGATAACTTGGTGTCGTTTGATTTACTTGCGAATTTTTCTGAAGAATGTCGGTGATTTAGTGTTGAGTGACGTAATGAAGAGAAGATACAGACGAATGTCTTTATTGAAAATCTAATTCTCAAAGAAGATCGTTATATTGTATTTTTCAAGTAAAGTTACGCTTATTGCCAATAGAGGGCACTTCAGATCAATAGACGCTTTGTTTTTATCTTTTTAGCATAAAGTCAAAGAAGGAGCCAGCTGCGTTTTTATAACCGCGGGGATCCGACCTCCGGATTTCAGCGTTGAAATTGTGCATCGTTAAGCTGAGCTGAGGAGTACACTGAATGAGAGAGACAGAAATAAATAAAAAATAAATATGTATATATATATATACTTGCATCCCGCTAGTACAGCGGTAAGTCTACGGATTTACAACGCTAAAATCAGAGGTTCGATTCCCCTCGGTGGGCTCAGCACACAGTCCAATGTGGCTTTGCTTTAAGAAAACACACACATACCATTTACAATGAACACTTAGATACACCCTTAGTTTAGAAGTAAACCATACAACATCTGTTTAATATTGATATATAAAAATGTAAAAAAATACTATTGTATCAGAAAAAGACCGTCCTATATCACTAGAAAATTGCCAGCCTTCACTCTGTTTATTTAATAATTATAAAATAATGTCAAACAGAACTATAAACCCTAATAGATGTTACGCCCCTATCTTCCCTTCTCGTCTTGAGAACATGTTCAAGTATGAAGCGAGGGGATCGAACCCGGATGTTGAGGTTGATCTTTCCATCTCAGTACACTGAAAAAAATCTAAATATTTTAAAGTTAATTACTTATATTTCAAGGAATATCTCGACTAGCTAACGATCTATAAATTCTCCACAATGTTATCATACGTGTAATACATACAAGGTACATGTTATCTATAATAAACTCAGCAAAATCTTTAGAATTACACGAGTATGTAATAAACACAGCAGAATCTCAGTTGAGTTAACCCGTGCGTCACCGCAAGAATCCACAAAATCAAACCCAGTGCATTTGTGGATAACGAAAAGAATCCACAACAATGAATCCATGGAAGATGAAAGATCACTCTATTTCTTCATCTAGCTGTGGGTTTGTTTTCATTTGGGGGAAATTCATTTCTGTTCATCTCTTCGTAACATGCACAGTGTTTTCTCTTCAGCCAGCGTTCCTGTCTACTTTATCTTTAAAACAAACTTACTCAAAAATCTAATAGCCTTTACTTAATATACAAGTAACAACTTGTGAAGTCTAACGTGTCACGGATACAAGGCCGTGAATGTCTTTAATGTAACGGGAATGTGCTCATTGGAATCAACGAAACGAGTGTCTTATACAAATGCCAATCTAGGCGGAACAACACGAAAAGAAACGGGACTGAAACTGGACGAAACTTTGTGTGGCACGTGGTCTAACTGACCAAGTAAGAACCCCTGATCCGAGGAAGAGCAACCAGCCAGCAATACCCGTCGCGATGCGAATATTTTCCAGCTCTCTGAGTGGAACAACGGGGCTGAGACTCTACTTTTACGATGCAAAGAGTGTTCAGTAGCATCACGGTTCGAACTAGGGATTCTGTTGTCTGTCATCTGAACACGAGGTCCAGCACGAAAAACACAAAAAGAAACAATTTGTTCGCCTTCTAGAGTATTAGATTAGTTTGTTATACTTCTAGACTAAAACTCGAGAATTTTGTTGGTTTACGTAAGAGCAGAATGTAACGTTTTGTGATTACGAGTTGATTTATTAAAAAGATTAAACAGTTTATATTTCGATTCGCTATTTTTGTTTATTTATCATTCTGTTCCTTCGTAAACATTAGCTTTAACTTGTACCATTGGTAATGTTCTTATAGATGATCTGAAGAGTAGTAATTTATATAGAGTGTCTCTTGCCCCTAATGTGACACGGCAGGAGCTGTTTGATGGATTTCCATTGGCCACAACACGTTTTCAGTGAGGACTATTTTCAACAGTGCTTAAAGACGTTCCGGAAATGCTGCGTTGTTCAACAAGCACTGAATTTACAACAATATTTGAAGCCAACATATGTGTCTACAGGTTTCCTAACGTACATACTATCATTTTTATATTGTTACTTCCATTAACAGTGTCAGATATAATTTTTTAATGCGTTTAATTTTACAAGTTTTAATTTTCTAATTAAACCTTTACTTAAAAAAAAAATGCTTTATATTGTTAGCGTAATATACGTGTTTAAGATTAGCCTAAATATCCTAAGCCGGCCGAACCTTACGAGGTATTATTGGAATTATGGACGAAAAGCTCATTAATAGAGAGGGTATCTAAACTTTATAAAGAAGCAGGTAAAAAAATATATTTAATTAGCAACACTTATTACCAGGTTAATTTTTAGTTTCATTCTATGCATGTAACTTACTCTGATCAGAAAATAATATTAATTGTATACATTGTAAAGGGTGTGTATTAGTAAACAACCATTATCTGGTTTCATGTTCGGAGACCTTGTTTCTGTTTAGACCATGTCTTCTCTTGCTGTATATGTTTAGTTGTTATCGTGTTTCATGGACTGGATATTTAATAAATGTTTAACATCTATGTAATATCATGTTTCTTATCCTAGCATTCTGTTTGTGTTCTATATCTGGTTCATAGTTTCAATACGTCTACTAAATCCATCCTTGGGAATTAGAAACAACTTAGCATTATACAATAATAACAATAGTAGTAGAATTTTAGAAACTTAGAATTTGTTTAGTTTATTTTAAATTTCGTGCAAAGCTACACCGTCCCTAATTTAGCTGTGTAAGACTAGGGGTAAAGCAACTAGTCATCATCAATCACAGTCAATCCTTGGGTTATTCTTTTACCAACAAATAGTGGAATTGATCGTAACTTTATAACGCCCCCACGGCTGAAAGGGCGAGTATATTTGATGTGACGGGGATTTAAACCCGCGACCCTCACATTACGAGTCGAGTGCCTTAACCACCTGGCCATGCCGGAGCAGTTGGAAATGGAAAATGTTTATTGTGGTAGTACCTGAGGTACCATTTACCTTCTGGTATAACGGACGTTTCGCTCTGATACAGGTTGGTACACACTTTTAGAGTGTAACGGATTTACAAATGTAATATTAGTTTAATATCTATGTATGTTTTAATTTTGATATAAATTTAGAAATGGGGGTTTCTTAAATGTGTATTGCAAAAGTCCCGCCTGCTTTCTAAATTTGTATAAGATTCTAGAGAGTAAGAATCAGCAATATATGTTTTACATCATTACCAACTAAGCTATCGAGAGCCTCGCCTGAAGTTTATAAATTGACGCGTCAAGAAACAATTTTATATTGGTTTGCTACAGTTATTATACTACAAACCTCGAAAAATATAACTGGAATAAATGTTTATTAACTGGAAAAATAGAGATATTTGACCAGAAACATTTATAGGTTTCGAACATTACAAGACCGTTCAGTGAATTAACTTCGGACGTTAGTATTTCTACAAAGACACTAGCCATCTTCCTCGATGAAAAGTTATCTTATGAACGGCATGAGGCCAGCCAAGACTAGAGCTAGTTAGCTTTCCGTCAAGTGAATTCGTTCACCGTGAACAGTCAATAAAATATTCAATTCCAGACCAGGTATAAGATTCAGTACAGTCTGTAAGCTTGTAAAACTGTTGTACATAAATCATTATTTGTAATAATTGTTATTATAAATTGTATTATTGTTTGTATATTAAAATATATTTGTGTTAAGAAAGAAAACTGTATGCATCAATCTTGTTGGCAAATATAATAAATATGAAAGATATCGACATTCATTTAACTTTTAAATTAAAAGTAAAATTTTAGGTTATTCGAAATCATAATACGTAATAAATCGGAGATTCGTCAGAGATAAATCTTAAAACGTTACAAGACATCATTTAAGTAACAAAAGAATCATTTGTGCCCTGCCTACAGCGGATATCGAAACCTGAATTTTCACATTGTAAGGCAAAGAAGATAATTTCAGATATTTTAAACTTTTGTCATGACAACTTCCCAGTTGTTTATTTCTGGTGTAGGACTTTTTTTGGCATTTTCAATTTAAAAAAAAAATTATGTCCATGTTCTGATATGCAAGATTTAGTGCACGATACACGTCACTTTTTTACGGTTCTTACTCACTCGAACACGCTTTAAAACAACAGGAGTAACAGTAAAAAAACAAAAAAAATCATTTTGATTACTCGATAAATCACCAGGTGGCTAGTCGATTGTTCAGCTCCTGAAGAATCCAATCTGTTTGATACTAAGCCTACGACCTAGTAAAGGGATATTCAGGACTTGAGAAACAGGGTGGATGGTTCGTTCTCGCGCCAACGTCAGCAGAAACTTAAAAAAAATTAGTGTTGGGTACAGAAACTGGGATGGAAAAAATATGCCAGAAAAATCAGAAGGTGACAGTTGTATGTTTGCAAAGGGATAATAAAACTACACGTGTACATAAAGATACAATAAAAAAGTCTGCTTATATATAAATATATGACATACGCATCTATTTGGAATTTTAACTCGCCTATTTCTGGGCTCCTTTTCTCGGCTCTAAAGCAGGCTACAGACATTTTTGATTTAATCTATTGAATTTCATTAGAAGAGAGAACACAGAAAGAAACTTATTTTTCGGTAGTGAAGATTTCTACCTCTGGTAACATAATTACTGAGGCTTTAAGACAGTTCAAACCTGATGCTCAAGAAGACTTATTAATAATATATTTACTACACTTTGATGCTTCATCAGGAATTAAACCAGAAATTAAATGGTTCGTAACCAGTTAGAAATCTTAAACAAATGTCAAGACCATTGTGCGATCTTTTCTGGTTTTATTAGACTTAATTATTTGTGGTGTGTGTTGAGCTTTTCGAGTGGCCTAGAGGTTGACGTATCGGGCGATGGTGCCGAAGTTTCAAAGTTTGAGCCACGATAACCTTCGAGGCATACTCTACGCCTTCAACTGTTAACGCAATCTATTCGGCTAGGACTTGACCTGTGGGGGTTGGTAACCCTGACTGCTTGTCCTTCCTATCCCCACTGATCAGCAGTTGTGAGTTCAGACCAGCTATGGTTGAACCACGAATCTCTGGTTCAGCCGCTCATATTGTCACGTAATGTGTTATTGAGGTTTATGATATCTGCAGCTAGTATTAAACAAATTAAAACAATACAATAGTTATAACCCTCATTCCTCCCTGTTCTAGTTTCCATTCACTATTTTCTCTAACACCAGCAAGTATGACTCCAGTGGAACAGCGTTATGTCTTCGGACTCACAATGAAGGAAACCGGGTTTCGATATTCGAAGTGGACAGAACACATGTAGCCCATTGTTTAGTTTTATACTTAAATTCCAAACAGGCCCTGGCATGGCCTGGTGGTTAAGTCACTCGACTCGTAATCCGAGAGTCGCGGATTCGAATTCAAAACATCGCACCAAACATGCTTGCCCTTTCAGCCGTGGGGGCGTTATAATGTTGCAGTCAATCCCACTATTCGTTGACAAAACAGTAGTCAAAGAGTTGGCGGTGGGTGGTGATGACTAGATGCCTTCTCTCTAGTCTTACACTGCCAAATAAGGGACGGCTAGCGCAGATAGTTCTCGTGTAGCTTTGCGCGAAATTAGAAAAAAACAAAACAAATAAACAAACCATAATTATTCGAAAACAGTGAACAAAGGCTTAACGTGACACTCAATAAATGAAAGAAAACCTTGTGGTAGTTATATATTAACATTCTGGACTATATCCAGCTCTGTCCCTGTGGTCTTTAATATTAGCATTCTGGACTACATCCAGCTTTGTCCCTGTGGTCTTTAATATTCTTTAACTAACTTTGTCTCCTCTCTTGCGCTCAGAAATTAATGAATCCCTAATGGCTTAATAAAAGTAACTGGTGCTTTAGCTGGGACAACCAATCATGCTCCGAGTAGAATTAATGAGGTCGTTACGTCATCTGTCAACTATAGATCACGAACCTAACATGTCCACGAAGGACAAGCTGGAGAGCAAAATGCAAGGAAAATATTTTATTTGCCCAATGGAAATTGTACTTCTCTCGAATTTTCGTGTCAGGGAGATAATTATCAAGCTATTTATTTTAATATGTAATGTTTGTTTGTTTTTAAGCCCAACACATCTGGCTTTTTCTAAAAAACCAAATGTACCTTACACTACAATTGATTTTATAATATTTAATTTTAAAACCCTGGTGGTATCTTGATGACTAACAATTAACGGTTTTAGGTTTTACCCAAGAGTTACTGTAAGGGTTCACGTGTCGTGAATCCGGAAAAACTGTTGGGATTCTTTTGCCGCAAAAAAAATATTCTCCGCACTTCGAATTCGTGGGTTTGCTGTTGTAAGTGTAGTCAACAGGTGGCGGTGTATACTGTTGACTGCTTTTCTTCTTTCCAGTCTAACAGTTCTAGATTAGGTACAGCTCTGTGCGGATACGTCCTTGTTTAGCTTTGCGCAAGAACTTGCAAAAACAAATACGAATAAACGAGACCCCTATTGGCTAGGTGGTTAAGGCATTTTGAGGGTCGCTATTTCGAATCCCCGTCGAATCCCACCAAACAAGCTCGCCCTTTCAACCATGGGGGCGTTATAATGTTACGGTCAATCTAATTATTCGTTGGTAAAAGAGTTGGCGATGGGTGGTGATGACTAGCTGCCGTCCTTCTAGTCTTACACTGCTAAATTAGGGACAGCCAGCGCAGATAACCCTCTTGTAGCTTTGTGTGAAAAACAAAAACAAACGAATAAACTAACAAAGTTATATCGGTTACATCCCGACACGGCCGCAGCCTCGCGCGGAAAAAACTTGTACTGGAAAAATACGTATGTGAGTATGACAAGAGGGTATCCTCCGTAACCGTGGCATTTTAACTTATTTTAGGTAGGATTAGAGTAAATTCACTTAAGAGACCACCCCTTATTTTATTAGCTGTATTTATACATCAGCATCACCAAGTGAAAGTCCCCCACTGGTACAGCGATAAGTTTACGGATTTACAACACTTAAATCAGGGATTCGACTCAGCAGATCTGGCTTAGCTATAAGAAAACACACGGATTCTTCTTGGCTTATTTTGACTTGTGTTCTTCCTGTTGTATCGCGTAAAAGATTTGGTTTGGAGTTTGCGTAAAGACATACGCTAATCGAACCTAATTTATCAATGATAGACGTGAAGAATTGCAGTTAATCAGAATCATCCACCGCTAACTCTTTGTTTACTCTTTTACCAAATCACAAACGAATGTTAGAATTGAGCATCACATTATAACGCCCCCCTAAATAGAAAGGCGAATAGGTTCTGTACAAGGATTCGAACCCACGATTCACAAACTGCGAGAAGAACGTTCTAACCATTAGGTCATGCCCGGCTGTCTTTATTTAAAGACGATTTTCTTTGCTGGTTTTCCTAAGTGGAAACAAACTCCACCTAGTTTTTTTGTCAGACAAGTTTGAATTTCTTCGTAGGTCTTCTTAGTAGGAAAAAAAACTTAAAACCTGAACAGTAATATATTTAGTTTCTTTCCTCCAAGTTTATACAGCCAAAATTATACGCTTGAAAAATGTTTTCGTTTCAATTGATTTAGTCATTTAAGACAAATTTTTTCTTCCTGAATCGAAGCTGAAAGTTTAAGATCGACCCGAACATTTACAGTAAACAGAATTTGGGTGAAATGTTTGATAAAGAATAATAATAATAAAAGACATTGAATCTTTCTATAAGGTTTATCTTCAACGTTTCTTTCACAATAAGTTAGAGCACGCTTTTCTATTCTTAGTTGACGTGGACCAGGTGGTTAGGGTGCTCGACTTGCTAAGGGGTTCGAATCCCCGCTGCACCAAACATGCTCACCTTTTTAGCCTAGGAAACGTTATAAGTAATAGTCAATCCCACTATTCTTTAGTAAAAAGAGTAGCTCAGTAGTTGGCGGTTGGTGATGACGAATATCTGAACTTCCCTTTAGTATTACACTGCCAAATTAGGAACGACTAGATTAGCGCAGATAGCCCTCGTGTGGCTTAAAGCGAAATTCAGAAACAATCTTTGTTTGTTTGTTTTGGAATTTCGCACAAAGCTACTCGAGGGCTATCTGTGCTAGCCGTCCCTTGGGCTACTCTTTTACCAACGAATAGTGGGATTGACCGTCACATTATACACCCACACGGCTGGGAGGGCGAGCATGTTTAGCGCGAAACGGGCGCGAACCCGCGACCCTCGGATTATGAGTCGCACGCTTTACGCGCTCGGCCATGCCAGGCCATTTCAGAAACAAACAAACAAGCTTTTTGAATATAATAATGTATTCGTTGATCCACTTATAAAGATTCTTCTATCATGAATAATTATTGATTTTTTTATGTAAAAAGAAAATGGATTTGATGAAGACGTTACTGCGCGGGCGTAATAGCAAAATCTTTGTGCATGACACAATAAAGTGTTAAGATATATTACTGGCATTGTTTCCATGAACAATAGAAGTTTAGCAATGAAGAGTAATACATTAGTGTGCAATAAAAACTAAAGAAATGCGATATTTTACAGCATGCAATCAAGTTCTAATGGAGTAATTTAGGAGATGAACTCCGAAGAGGTACTAAAATGGAAGTTAAGTGATTTGGCCATTGCAAACACAAGGAAGTTAAACCAAAATCATCATTATTTAAAGTGAAATGCACTCTGTGGACGTATTACAAGATTCTTATAGCTCGTGTGGCTTTCGACAATAACGAAACGGAAACCTAAGTAGTCAAATAATTGAAATTATTTCTGACTCGCTCGGTGCAGGACCTTAAACAGTTACACAGAAAGTAAGAACTGCTGAAGTTGCGTCGAATGTATGTCAAAGGTCAAGTCATAATGAAGAATAACCACTTCCGTTTTATCGAACTAAAGGTTTAATAAAGGTTTAATTTATAATATACTATACCTAGTTCTTGGCACACCTTAAAATTCGTTAAAATTCTAGGTTATTAAACCTGATTAGTTATTTCAGCTTTTAAAATGCACTTCGTTCTCTAGATTGTTTCCGAATTTCGCTTTAAGCCACACGAGGGCTATCTGCGCTAATCTAGTCGTTCCTAATTTGGCAGTGTAATACTAAAGGGAAGTTCAGATATTCGTCATCACCAACCGCCAACTACTGAGCTACTCTTTTTACTAAAGAATAGTGGGATTGACTATTACTTATAACGTTTCCTAGGCTAAAAAGGTGAGCATGTTTGGTGCAGCGGGGATTCGAACCCCTTAGCAAGTCGAGCACCCTAACCACCTGGTCCACGTCAACAAAGAATAGAAAAGCGTGCTCTAACTTATTGTGAAAGAAACGTTGAAGATAAACCTTATAGAAAGATATTTTTCTTGAATAACAAAATTCCCAAATTATTAGACCTGAAGAGTTCTTTCAGACCTACTCATGTTAAGCCTAGTACCTACAATCTCACAATGCTTACACATGTTTAAATCACTGTTCTCTCCGTAAATAACTACTTCAATTTCATTGATCAGTAGAAGCTCTAAAAAAAAGATCATTGGATGTTTTAAATAGATAAAGAAATAACAATATTATAAACTTTAAAAACAACACATTTAGAAGCGAGAAATGATACATTTTTTTATGAATTTGCCAAACATTTCTGTAATGATTTCACTGATCGTATATAAAACCAAAAGTGATAAATACATTCAGCAACTAGCAGCCCAAACATCTTACCACGTGACATGGATATTACGCCCCACTTTGGTTACGTACGCATGATTACAGAATCTGGAATATTAATTATTCATCTACCAGGTGACAAGATTCAAAATTTGTTATTTAATTATAATAAAAGGTTTTAAACTTTAAATTATTTTCTCTTGAAACAGGTTTAATTTTTCAGGTGAAATCACTTGGCAAAACAAGTCATTATATATACGCAAGTGAATACACTAATGTAAGCAAAACGCACGCATGCACAGTTATTAAGCCTATATAAAATATTAATGTTTTTGAGACTAGTTAATATGTTTTAACATGTTTTACTTTTATTAAAAATCTTTTAAAATATCAGTGGTTCAATGTTTGTGAATTTCGCGCAAAACTCCACGAGGGCTATCTGCGCTCAATAGTTGATTACTTGAACATAACATAAAAAATACCCACTTTAGAGACCCGGTATGGCCAGGTGATTAAGGCACTCGATTTGTAATCAGAGAGGGAGGTTCAAATCCCCTTCACATCAAACATACTCACCCTTTCAGCCGTAGGGGCGTTATAAGTGAGAGTCAATTCCACTATTCGTTGGTAAAAGAGTAGTCCCAAGAGTTGACGGTAGGTGGTGATGACTAAATGCCTTCCTCTAGTTTTACAGGTGAAATGGGGGACGGCTGGCGAAGATAGCTCTCGTGTAGTGCGCGAAATTCAAAACAAACAAACTTTGGTTGTACAACTTTAAAATCCTCTTGATCTTAAACAGCAATTGTTCAAAATTCTTGTTTGCTAAAAATAACCTATAACAATAACGTAGTGTTGATCGAAGGTGATTGAACATATAAATAAAACAAATAGTTGCAACTTTTTTTTAACTACAAAATTAATTTAAAGTTGCTGAACTAGCAACAAATGTTAATTGTTCTCACTAGATGTCGCGACACATCTGCAACAAAAGTTGGAGTATTTTGGTTTAATTATTTTTATAATTTCACTTGTTTCTTATTTCTTCCTCGGGACTTTAACAAGCCTGTCTTTGTTCTCCTAATTTGTACACTGCTGTAACTTTTTCTAAGCCTATGTTTACAAATAACACTAATAACATTACCTTAACGTATCTTATTTGCACTACTCCACAACTGAAATGAAAAAAAAACACCGATTGATTTATCTTAGTGTGTGTATAAAAGAAACTATCTTTGAACTAATTTTTGATGTCTTTCTGACCACCTATTTATAATATACCACTGAATGTTCTAGAAAATATGACTTCAATTCTTCAGAACATTCTAGGCCTAATTCAATGCCCTCATCTGACTTGTAGCTCCCTCTTTCTAAGATACATAATGAAAAATACAGGTTACAATAGTAATAATAATAATAATATATAATCTTATTCACATCGTAATCTTCATAAGAAGTTTTTTATACAAAAAGTAAAAAAATCAAATCGACTTCTGACTTCTATTTATAAATAAAAAATTATTTGGGAACGAGGATACTGAAGTATATGGTGCGCTTCTAATATAAGAACATTTAACGTCCAATTACAGTCAGCTGTTTTCACATTTTATTGTAATATTCTAAGCACTGAAGTGCCGCCTAGTTAGTTTTATAAACTAAACTATTTTGTTTGTTGCAGTTAAGGGTATAAACCAGTTTTGTTAAAATGGGAACACGAACAATGGCCGATAATTATAGCGTGAATATCTTAAAACGTTGGTTCCACTTCTGAAGACAAAAAAGGAAAAACTGTTACCCAAGAACATAGATGTAATGAAACTTCTAGGCCTAATAAAATAAAAAGGCTAACCAGCTAGGCCTAATAAAAGCAAATTAAACCTACGAGTTAAAGTTGATACCCATTTGAAACTTGATTAATTTTCTTTTTTCTTTTATTCGCGCTAGATGGAGTTCTAAAATGATGTTGTTGTTGTTTTGAATTAAGCACAAAGCTACACAATGGGCTATCTGTGCTCTGCCCACCTCGGGTATCGAAACCCGGATTTTAGCGTGTAAGTCCGCAGACATACCGCTGAGCCACTGGGGGGCAAACCACTAGAGCACAAGCTGTGTGTAAAAATGAAATAAATAAGAGAAAAAACATTAGGAAGAAAACTGGTCGCATTAAAAAAACGCGTTAGAAAAGAAACAAGCAAAAATAGTAAGTACAGACCGTTGAGTTGGTTGGAACTGGTGACAGTGTAAGAATTTTGAAAAGCAGTTACTTCTGGTTTGCTCGGAGGTGCCCAGATCTCAAAGTTTTTCTTCTTATCCAAACTCGAAACATTTTATCCTAGTCTCCACGGTAAAATTATTCATAAATCTTCAAGAATTATAGGACTTACAAAATACTTCTTGGTAATGGAATAGAAATTCAAGGTTTAAATATTGCTATGCCTCATCGCGTGAACGTCTGCATATAAAAGTGAATTTAATGATATGAAGGAAAGACATCAAAATATATCTGTGGAGTAAAGGTAAAAGGAAATGACGAGTCCACGAATGTATTTGACTCTAACAACGACGTCACTCTGAATTTTCATGTTCGTTTTTCTTTCCATAACAGCCTCATTGTAAATATCCACAAGACATTGTTGTTTCTTACGACTTGTCTGTCTTCTCAACTGGTTCCACATAAAGTATGCATCTTGGAAATCTCAACATTTAAACTGAAATATGTCCATTCTCCCAGACGAGAAGACGAAGAAAAACAGCCCTTTCTCTTTCGTCTTGTTCCTTTTCCTTATTTTGTTGTTTTCATCTTCTAGGTATACTCAAAACTCTGAAACCGTTGGCGTTCGTAAAAATGGGTAAAACCAGTTAAAAGATAGTAAGAAAATAATTTCATTTTACTTCAAATCATCTAATGATAAAAGAACCACAACACTTTAATGAAACTAAACTCTGTCTAAAGAACAACCACATCGTTCAGAACGATGTATCGCTGGTTTTATCCCTCCACCAAGGCAGTATTAGTTGCACTGGAGAATATGTGTTTCTGTGTACACATATATATACATCATTCTCTCATTTTATCAAGAAAAACCAAACGTTTTTAAAAGTTGCATTCCTGAATACTGTTTTTCTTTTTTTTTTTTACAAATTTTGAAATTAAGGCTTCTTAAAGGTTTTGTGAAGCGCCCCCTGCTGCCTGGACCCAGCGTTTCTCAGTGATAACTATACTAAAATTCAAGTCTTTGTGTTCCGTTACCGCAAAAACAAACAGGTTCCACACTTGAGTCCTGGATGCGACATAAGAGTGGCATTCAACTACCACCATCAGGTTAAATTAACAAACATATGCCCTACCCCCCACATCATATGAATATTCAGAGGTAGCTACGAGACAATATGGCATGTTGGTTACAGTTTAACCCTTTGGCAAAATCTAAATTGGTGGTTAGGACAATCGACACGCAGTTTGGGCAAATTAAGATCCCTCATCGAATGGGCTCGCCCTTTCAGTCGTTAAAACTTTATTATGTGATGATCAAACCCACTATTTATCTTAACCATATGGCCATGCTGGGCCTATTTTTGGAATACAGCTATTCACGAACACGAATACCCCAAACAAAACAAACTTTATAAGCCTCGAGGGTGCGAAAAAATTAATTAAAAGTGGGCCTTGTTTATCTAAAGTTTAATGGCCTTTGTTATACAGTGCTGATAATTACCGAACAATTTTGCAATGGTTAAAACACTTTATTAAAACTGTGAGTCGTTGTTGTTGTTTAGCAGAACTATAAAATCGCTTGCAAGACATTATTTCGCCTACTGCGTTCAGTTACGTAATATGAATTTGTATCGATATACATAGATGTAGCTCTCACTTTTCTAATTACCAATGTTCAAAACTTACTCGGGTTAAGTCTCAGGGTTTCTCCGATATTCCGACTTCTTGTTGTTGTTTGGGGGGGGGAAGGGGGCGATGATACGAAGGAACTTCTTGAAGAAATGAAAGCTTAATTGTATATGTTTACGTTTCGAAATTTCGCACAAACCTGCACGAGGGCTATCTATGCTAGCCGTCCCTGCTCTAGCTCTCTGAGACAGCTAGTCACCACCACTCTCCGCCAACTGTTGGGTTACGCTTTTACCAAATAATAGTGGGATTAACCGTCACATTATAATACCCCCAGGGCTGAAAGAACGAGCATGTTTAACGTGATGGGGTTTTGAACCCGAGACTCGAGCGCCCCCTGGCCATGAAGCGTTATTGATCCTGTTTTATTTATCAAGCGTACCGTGACTAAACTGATTTACATCTGCTTCAGTAAAGCAACTGATGTCAGACCAGCCTGCCAGTTTATCCTGCATAAGGTATACTGTAGTTACACCAACTTTATCATGTGTCCTATACGACATATAACCCTAAGACATTTGGGGAAGGGATGGTGGTATAAGACGGATTCCCTAAACTGAAAATTCGTTTATTACAACATCATAATATTCTAAAACAATATCTTCTCCAACGGAAACTAAAGTGCTAACCCTAATAAGACTCAACGATACTTTGACTACACAAGACTAAAATTAAGGATTGTCGTGTCTGACGTTTATGAAGATAAATAATCGTAAAGACACATTCCAGCAATGGAGACGAAACGTGATACGGAGTGCATCTCAAGAAGATCAAAAGAGTTCGCCGTTTCTGATAGTTTTAATAACACATTTTACGAACATTAAATATGCCCACAAAATCAATACAGTCTTAGCAGCAACCTTGCTAACAGAAGTTCAGTTTACTTATCGTATAAGCAAGACACAATGACCGGCCACTGGAAAAAGTAAATATATTACGTTTATTAAAAATCGATTTAAAACTTAATTATGTTAAAATAACCCGATATGCAGAAAGGGTACGTTTGTGTGTGTGTGTGATGTACAACATTATTGCACAGTAATCGATTTCTGTCCAACACCACTAGGGGATCATAGAGACACGTAACTCTTTTCTTTCGACCAATTTGTTTTTTAAGTTAAACAAATATTTTATCTGAGGCTGCAAAAAAATGGAACATATGGGTCAATCGTTCAATGAAATTCTATGACAAACTTATCTTGTATTAAAACGTTAGCAGCGAAATGAAATTTGTTAGAATGGCCAGGTAGTTAAGGTGTTCAACACGTAATCCGAGGGTCGCGGGTTCGAATCACCGTCACACCAAACATGCTCGCCCTTTCAGCCGTAGTGGCCTTATAATGTCACAGTCAATCCCACTATTCGTTGGTAAAAGAATAGTCCAAGACTTGGCGTTGGGTGGTGATGACTAGCTGCCTTACCTCTATAGTCTTACACTGCAAAATTAGGGACGGCTAGCGCAGATAGCACTTGTGTAGCTTTGCGCGAAATTCAAACCAAACTTCACGTAAGTATACACTGTCTGCACTTGTCGTCCCTAATTTAACAGTAATAGGTTTAAGGGTATTCTATAATAAACATATAGTGGAACTGATCATGACATAAACTGTAGATTTATTCGAAAATTATTCACATCCAGACCGGTATTATACAGGGCTGGCGAAGCCTAAGTGTCAGCAGATAATAGTACAAAAAGTAAGTATCTTTTGTATCACCGATGTCATTGGAAGACTCAAGATGAAACCAATGAACAAATCCGAAACACCGAAACGTCCTCAAGGGACCATCTGTCACGCGGATAATTGACAGCTTGACTGATCAATATAATTGCCCATCACGAACTTGTCACCCCTCTGGCTGGCACATTTCTCGGTCTAAGCAGTAAGTTATTTATTGGAGAGTAATTCAGAGTAAAAGGGGTAAATAAAATCTTTGGAACAGTTTTGGTATGTCGAAGTTGACACAAGAATTTCATAGTGATAATAATTATAAGAGATTCCTTTGAAAACGAAAGGCAAAATATAACTCATGAAATAGGAAATACAAGTACTTACTACGAGTGGTATATTTGGGTCAACTAAACTACAGATGGTATTAAATAGCTCAAACTATCCATTCAAGTATGATGAAAGAAGATGGAGTGTTTATTAGCATGTTTGTTTGTGCTTTCTTATAGCAAAGTCGCATTTGACTATCTTCTGTGTCCACCGAGGAGAATCGAACCCCTGATTTTAGCGTTGTAAGTCCGTAGACGTAGGCTCGGCATGACGAAGTGGTTTAGGCGCTCGACTCGTAATCATAAAGGTCGACGGTTCGAATCCCCGTAACATCAAACATACTCGCCCTTTCAGCCGTGGGGGTATTATCGTGTGTCAGTCAATTATAACGAGTCGAAAATTAGATTTTAAATCGGTCATGAAACGATGGAGTTACAATGTGAAAGCTAGCACTTGATAAGAATAAACAAAGAAACACGATGCAGAAGCCTTCTATAAGCCGCTTAGCCGCGGCTGATAGAAAACAAAACCAAACTCTTTATAAATGACCAATATTAGTTGACGTTTGCCAAAAAGTATAGACGTTCAACAAGAAGCAAAAACATTTCATATTGGCGTGTTATTTTATACCTAAACTTTAACAAACGAGGCTTAACAAGAAAAGCTTTGTATAGCTCTTTCTCCGCTTCAAACTCTCCAGTCGGTCCGTAAAGTCGGTGTTAAATGTCTGTCGGACATGACACCCGAAACTTTACGATTCGTGACGGAAGTTGTGAAACTCCATGATTATTTAGTAAGTTAACAATCGAAATAGGAAAACTCGAAAGTTTAAACAGATATAAAGATAAAATATAAAATTTACGAACTAGGTAATTTAACATTGTTTATAAAGATGTATTTTTGTTTTAGATTACGAGGCCACTGCACGAACCGTATTTAATTTCCGTGACTGGATTCGAACTCGTGACTCACAGAATGCGGGTCGTGGACCCTAACCACCAGGACATGACCTACAGAATTGCATAAATAGCAATTTATTTTCATATTAGTTTGATATCTTGTTTTCTTGCTATCTTGTACAAGTCTGCTTTTGGAGAATCCAAAGAAAATTTGAAATTCGTGTGAAATAATGAAATCAAAAAACCGTCTCGAATGCCTTGCCAATTGATGGATGGTTCATCCTACTCCCAAATATCAGCTACAGTCAAATGTATCTCTAGCCCCAACTCCTTCTCAATACATCGCCGTAAATAGGGAGGGATCTGGTATGCTCTTATCTGTATAGATTAAACGCTAACTTTGGTACAGCATGCAACAGAATGCCTGAATTAACACGAAACCTGTTACGTTTTATTCTTAATTGTGAATCACACGAACACACCTGGGTTATTAAGCGACTGGCCACTTCTGTTTTTCGTCCACCCGCTTCTTGGTCGATTAGCGATATTTAAGAAACGCAAACAGTTTCCCATAATTATTACAATTAAAAAGACAAACGTATTATTAGACGATTACACGCTATTTGTCAGGTTACTAGGCAACTTTGCTGACGTCACTTGTATTTCAACATAGGGGTCTGTCACACAATTTCATTGTGTTAGGTACACGCTAATCTGTAAATATTCTAAACAGTCCTTGAGATCTGTCAGTAATTGATGAAGACCCCAACAAATTGGATAAGAATGTTTAATTCGCGAGTGCAAAAAATCCACAAAAACAGACATTCGTTCACGCTCTACGACTAACTGAGCTATATATGTTTCAATGGCTTTTGAGCAGGGTTCATAAAAGCATTTACCAATATATTTGAAAAAAATTAAATCAAATAACTAAAAGAGGGAAAGATGGCTGATAACCCCAACGGAAATTAATTTCTGAATAAAATGATTAAAAGGCGTTTGTTTGTTTTTTTACCAGAAAATACGTTTGAATGTGTGAAATCATTAAGAAATACCGGATATCCGTCAGTTGGTCATTTTAATCAATAAAATCAATAAAATTTTAGTAATCCTGCCCACCACCCCTCTGAAAGAAAAATTAAACAAAGCAGCCACAGCAAATTATCACGCATACACTTCAGCAATAAGCTCGGTAAAACAATCTGGTTGGTTTCTGATTCTCAAAACCACGAGACAACAGACTAAGCTGCATAAACGCACCAATCAGAATTCCAGCTCTTCACGTAAAAGTATTAAGTCCCAACATACGTTACAGTCTCGTACCTAAGCTTTGCTTTTTTATTTTCAGGTTGAAGTTTTCCTTTGCTTATTGGTAACTTAAAATAATATTTAATGTTAATACCGTCGTAAGCTATAGTTTATTGTTATGTGTCAGCTAGAGTAAGTTGCAAGCTTCAATGCTGTTAAGTAGGCATAGAATTATAAGTTGATGCCAAATTTTCCTCAATACATTTGAAGCTAGGTTGTGAAGGGTGTGAAATTACTTCAAGATAAAGTTGAATCAGTGTGTTTGCTCTCACGCTTATCGAGTTAATTTATACTAATAAGTTGATTTTGCGTACGTTCCTCTTGGTCGAGAGTCGTATGTCATTTGTAACGTAAGCCTACAACAATTTACGGTAGTGTAGAAGTGTTCAAACTTGTGGAAAAGTTAAAGAAGGAAATAAAACAATTCAGTCACGTCACCTATATAGAACACTAAATTATGTTCACCAGATGTTTAAAATCAAACCCGCCAATCACAGAAAGATGTTATAACGATACTTATTTAATCGTCTATTGTACATTATAACAAAGACATGCCTTCTCATATTTCTCAATTGTAGCGTGCTCTAGTGAGAAAGGGGGAAACTAGTGTGTCATGTGATAACAAGACGGGAGTAATTTCAATGTTAATGTGTGAGGGGGGGAGTTTTTACTGGAGATCCAGCCAAGTTAATCTCCTGTGCTATTTTGGTTTATTAAAGGCGAAAAGGTTGTTTAAGCACAAACAAATGCAGTGAGATATTGGGGGTATCGAACTACGGATTTTAACTTTGTAAATATACAAATATGCTTCTGATTCTATGAGAGGATCTTTAAAATGTGATAATCAATCTACTTCGGGATCTGTTGTTGGTGTTACTGATTAACTATCGAAATAACGCTAATTACGTACAAATAACTTAAGTAAATTATTAATGAAAAGGGGTAATTCCCCCGCCGTACCCGAAACTTAGATATAATATATTGACCGATATAAATAGAAACTAACATGCTAATGGTCGGACAAAGAAACGATTACCAGCTGGACACAGGAAACTGTTATGATGTCAACCAGTGAAGGCCTATAGCTGAAGCCCTGTTTGATTTTACACAACTAGTTTATTTCTCAGCAATTTTAAACAAATAGCGACATTAATGAAAATATATTAACGCGAAGTTTACAACAGGGATTAAACTTCGATAATTTCGTGTGAAAAGCACGTGCCTTGATCTGCCTGATGACACCATTAATGAAGATGAACAAGTTTGAGGTTTCACCAACACATGCGGACATTACAAACTTCAAAGTGCATAAAGTGAGTGAAGCAGCGTACGAGTAGCTGGAAATATTAAAATTATCATACGTTTTGTAATTGAATTATATAATTAATTACATGCTCGAATATTTAATTAACGTTGACAGCAAAACCTAAATTTACAGCTTCTGTCAAAGTTACACATTTTCGTTATTCTGTCTAGCCAGTTTAAGTTTTAGTTTTGTTTCTTAGCACAAGTTGCACGCTAAACCATATCTACATTCCGTTCACCGCGAGAAATCGAACCTTGGATTTCAACATTGTTCTTCCGTACACTTACGGTAACTAAAATCGAAATAAACTGCAAACGTTTTTTACGTTTGGTTACACTTAATATCATTCGCGCTTGTTTCAACACAGATGGCGCAGTTTGCGCACTTTCACCGAGAAAATACTCTACACACACGTGGGTGGGCCTCTCCTCCCCGCCTTTCTGCTCTTATGTCCGCCCCCAAAATGCCTTTTTACCAAGTCGCGAGAATGTCCCAAACTTCTGAATGACGCAACTGATTATTCTGGGCAGACCCATAATCACAAAAATCCCCTCACACAGACACACACACATAAAAAACGTCATGCCTTGTATCGATTGGAAAGCATTATTTTGATATCCTAAAAGTGTTAATGGCGACCAGGGGAAAAACCAGTTTCATACGATGTTAAACGTAATTAGATTATCTTAAATGTGATAACTCATAGAGAGTTTTATCTTCTTATCTGAACTGCAATTTCACTGTGTAAGCAATTATCTGGGAAGTTGAATAATAAGCCAGTTATCAGATATACTTCACAGTAAAAAATGTCCTTATTTATCAAAGTTAATCGAGTACTATCTGCATTAGTCGTTTCTCATTTTGAAGAGGACTAGAGTAAAAGGCAGCTAGTCACCACGGTCAACTCGTGGTCTACTCTAATAGAACAATAATAATTTATCCTCACTACCATAACTCACGCACATCCCTACAAGTTCGAAGTGCAATTTTATTTTTATAATGGGACCTAAATTATGGAACCTCGAATATTCTATCTAGGCTACGTTCCACTCTTCAAAAAACAAGTCTCTGTCTGCCAGTTTATTAAACTTTGACAATAAATTAATTGAGGTAAAACAAAAAACATAAATTTGCTTTATTCAGTAGACACACTGAAATGTGAGTAGTGCACATTTCTCGATTTTGTTAACCACAATGTTACACGAAACTCAAACTAGGTTGAAAATATTAATAACAACATGAACGCCTTTTTTAAGTTGACGAAGCGTGGTATAATTAATTATGGTTGGCATACGACATTATCTTAAGCCTATTAAATTTTTGACACAACATTCCTAATCTGATTCTTCCAAGATTTTCAAGAATTATTAAAGTGTATAATAGAGTTTTAACTGATCTATATTCGTCACATACTAGCCGACGAGAATCTGGACTGAACGAAACACGTCGTCGGCAGTGTACATGACGAATATAACCTCGTTGTTGCTATACACATCTAGCTACTGAAACTCTTAAAGGAGCTAGATCAGAAATGTAGTTAACAATATAATAGGCTTAACACAATGTCTTACGAAATACATAATTTATCATGAACCTTTATGTGAAAAATGAAAACATGTACGACGCATCTCATTATACTTTAGTTTTATATGCCCCCCCTAGTAGAGCGGTACGTCTCCGGATTTACAACGCTAAAATCAGGGGTTCGATTCCTTTCGGTGGGCTGAGCAGATAGCCCAATGTGGCTTTGCTATAAGAAAAACACACATAGTTTTATAAAGAATTATATCCGTCTTATCAGTTTCACATAAGATATAGAATTATAAGTGTTTTATCAGCTTTAAGTAATAAGAGTTTAAGTTAAACCTATATAAAGACATATAATGTTTAACTAAATGGTTGTTCTTTATCAGATTTAAATAGAGTTGGATTTTGTTACTTTTCTAACAAAGACTGAAATTTTACTTGGTTTATCAGAGTAATATCTTACCAGGATTTTATCAGATTCGTGTAAAACATCAAGAAAAAAAGTTCGTGGTTTTCTTAAGGTAGACATTTTGACAGTAACGGTGAAACAACAAAGTTAAATACGAGGCCTTATTTGACAACACATTGAAACTTTCTGAAGTATAGATATAAAGATAGGGCACACCAATGGCTTCGAACTATATATATATATATAGCAGTAGCTTATAATTACTGGTTAACAAAGAACCTCAGTAGATAGCCCGATGTGGCTTTGCTCCAAGAAAAACACACAAAGAACCTTTACTTGCCTTTTGTCTTCACAGTTTACTGATTTGTGTGTAAGACGGCCACTCCTAAACCGTATTCACATTTTCAGATAAACTTCAGGAAGAGCTTTCTTTACTTTTCATTCCCGAATGGCGTTTGTAAAATATCTTTAAAAATCCCCTAACTCTTCTTCCTACAGGTTTATCAAGCAATATATATATATTATGGCTAATAATTGATTAAAAATGTATTGTTGTCATAGGTTCAGGTCATGCAGTTAGATAGACGCTTTCGTGAAATTTTCTGAACATTTGGGTCCATCATTCACAACACTGCCACCCCTCCACGTCCAAAATATGACATCTATACCTAGCTGTGTTGTTATTTTGTTGTATATCTTTATGAAAACAAACATCAGTGAAAATTGTTGGAGTTTCCAATTTTTCACATCTTGGGACAACAACAAAAAGTTCTGAGAGGGCGACATCTATTACTAAATAATATTAATTAAATCTTGACACAGAAATATAATGTTTGTTGCATAAAATATTTTTAAATATCCACCTTCCTTTGCTGGAGAAATTACAGTAAATAAGAAGGAAGTTAATAATTTCAATATAGGAGTCGTTTTACACCGTGTTAGGGAACCTGTTTTCGTTTATCGTAAATTTGGACACTTGTAAAGCGTGTTATCACGTTTACGATATTAAAAATATTTGTGTTTAAATGTATTTGAGATAAAAGCAATGATAAAAATTCTCCTACTAAAAATTTCGATTATTTTGTAACAAAAAATTCCAAAGTTTGTTTTTTGTTTCCAAATTAGTATTCATAAAATAAAAATATTAATACAGTATGTATGACATAACGACGAGTTACATTACAACTCTTTTAATATTCTGTGTTTTGACACTAAATATCGAGTTTCTATATGAGTTGTGTGGTCGACATGGCAAGGTGGATTAAGGCGTTCAATTTCTCATCTGAGGGTTGCGGGGTCGAATCCTCGGGGAGGAGGGCGTTATAATGTGAGGGTTAATCCCAGTATTTATTGGTAAAAGAGTAGCCCAAAAGTTGGCGATGACGAACTGCCTTCCCTCTAGTCCTACACTGCTAAATTAGGGACAGCTAGCGCAGATAGCCCTCGAGTAATCTTGCATGAACAACAAATAAACCTGCTGTGTTGCCTTGTGCTTAACTACAAACATTCTGTTAGTTTTTGCGTATTCAAATTTATAATGTGTGTTATAAATAGATTATTATCAAAAAAGCGATTTTGTTTTGCAAACCAAACAAGGTTATCATTCTGACTGTAGTTGTTTAATAAAGAATTTTTGTAATTAACCCCTGGTGGCGAATCGATCTATGAACAATAAATACACGTGATTTTTTTCTTCTTATAACTCACACCAGCTGTATGAAATAATGTGATATTCTTTATTTCCTTATATGGTGATGATTTTCTAATGGGCGGAGACTCTTCACAATTGCTTCAGCACGATCAATTCTTTCTCGCAGACCGGAATCTCTTTCCGCCAGGTGCTCGTGCGTGATCGATATTGGTAAACTATATGAAGAAACGAACCTAGTTAATAACTGTAATTATCGTCTGTTATGTTCTTGTCTTCGTTCCTGATTTTGCGATGACTTAAAGTTATCTTTTGATGAAAAAGATGGTTAAATAGTTTCAGTGCTAAATGTTAGTCTTAGCTTTGTATTTCTTGGATAACTACCGAAACAAACATTATTACTTAACCCCCTACGCCGCTGGCTTATTAGTAAGTCTGGGGCCCGGCATGGCTGGGTAGGTTAAGGCGTTTGACTCGTAATCTGAGGGTTGCGGGTTCGAATCCTTGTCACACCAAACATTCTCGCCTTTTCAACCGTGGGGGTGTTATTATGTAATGGTCAATTCCACTATTCGTTAGTAAAAGAGTAGTCCAAGAGTTGGCGGTGAGTGGTGACGACTAGTTGTTTTCCTTCTAGTCTTACATTGCTAAATTAGGAACGGCTAGCGCAGATAGCTCTTGAATAGTTTTGCGAGAAACTCAAACCAAACCAAATCACTGGTGCTGATTGAGGATTTGTGGGTAACGTATCAGATTATAGATTTATGGGCATAAATGTTCGCGTTCTGTTGCTAAAGACACCTAGTGGCACATCAGTATGTTTAGGGACTCACACCGCTAGAAACCGAGTTTCGATACTCGTGGTAGGTAGAGCACAGATATATAGCTCATTTTGTAACTTTGTGCTTAATCCCAAACAACAATTGTTGCTAGAAATGAATAAACAAAACAAAACATATCTCAATCTGTACTTTAGGCCCTCAAGGTAAGGTAAGGTCATGAGGTTGACAGTTAAATCACAATATTCTGTTAAACAAGACTTGGTAATTTGGTACATTTATTAGCTGTCTTTCTTTTAGTCCATCATGATGACGGGTACTGTTGAATAGCTATCTTTCTTTTAGTCTGTCATGGCTATGGTCACTGATGATTAGCTGTCTTTCTTGTAGTTCATCATGATGATGGGCACTGATGACTAGCTGTCTTTTTTGTAGTCCATCATGATGATGGGTACTTATAACTAGTTGTCTTTCTTGTAGTCCATCATGATGACAAATATTGTTGACTACTTGTCTTTCTTCTAGTCCATCATGGCGATGGGTACTGTTGACTAGCTATCTTTCTTTTAGTCTGTCATGGCCATGGTCACTGATGACTAGCTGTCTTTCTTGTAGTCCATCATGATGATGGGTGCTGATAACTAGTTGTCTTTTTTGTAGTCCATCATGATGACGGGTACTGATGACTAGCTGTTTTTCTCGTAGACCATCATGATGATGGGTACTGATGACTAGCTGTCTTTCTTGTTGTCCATCATGATGATGGGTACTGATGAAGTTGTCTTTCTTGTAGTCCATCATGATGATGGGTACTGTCTTTCTTTTGGAAAATGAGAAACACAACTCCTTCTTTATTTTTCAAGCTTATGCATATGATTTTTTTATTGATTTCATTCTAATTTGCCACCCCTGCGGAAAAAAATTTCTGCAGGCACACATGGAGACATTTTAATTTTTTTGTGTTGTTAATATTTCTGGAACTACGTACGTACTTGTGATCAGAAAACAGAGACAAACGTCTCAATGAAACATAGACAGCTATTATATTTGATGTATTGATAGTGTAGGCCTAAAAACTAGGGTCAAGTGTCCACAGAGAGCAGAACTTAAACTCTCAACAGTGTGACTTTTCACATAACAAGAAACAAACAAACTACCAATATTGCAACAATAAATCTGGATTGAACTTTTTAATACATCTTTAAGGTTTTTAATTGTGACGTCTAATAAAAAACGAACATTTTTTATTTCCTCTCAGCACAAAATTTTAAACGTTTTTTTGTTCACATTTATAAACTGATTCTCAGAAATCTCCATGATATTAAAGGTAGAAATTGTCACTTCATAATTTCTAACGAGGACGATACATCAGATTGCTTCATTTTTGTTTTGCTTTTTTAAATAAAGTTTCAACAAAAATTAGGAGCGACATACGTGCTTTTCAAGTAATTCACACGTGTTGAAGCTTATCTGAACGAAATAATGAAAATTCCTTGTCTGAAGAGACACAGAAAAAATAATTTAAAGTTTCTCATCTCGAACATAGATTTATTGTATAATATTTCAAATACAAGGAATCTATTATTAAGACGAAACTCTTGTTTAGCTTAGTGTATTTCAGTTTCTAATATTCATATATTTTACATACATGAATGCAGTTCATATAGTCTGGGAGCTTGAAGTTAGTTGTAACCCAGTTTTAAAGCGTGAAGAAATACGCTTCTCCGATAACGTGAGTCAACTTCTGAAATCACCTCTCTTACGAGGTAAAAAGGAGCATATGATAAACTTTTGGAGGAAGATCTTCCAAATCTGGATGTTAGTATATCCTGAAAACAAATATATTCAGTCACGACATAACGGCTAGTTATTGCTAGTAGAACGGCTCCGAGTTAGAAACATTTAACTCAGAGCTCTCTCTCTTGACCGATTTGAGATCTCAATACAGCCGCGGCTATTGAGGATCTATCTCGTTCTGTAACGAAGTTAATCTATTGACTCAGATTATAGACACTTTGTTGGAAGTCGTTATAAAAACAGACATACGTAAACATCACTTATTATTTCTAGTCTAACAAATGGGAAAATAACAAAACTTTATTGAATTGTCAATCTATAAAGTGAAGACATATTTCTTCTCAGCACCTTCTGGAGCTATAGATCGAAAGTAAAGTATATAAATAGGTAAACATGATAATGTTACTGTAATGGATCCCCAGTGGCACAGCGAACTTATATATTTTGTAACTTTGTGCTGAATTCCAAACAAACGACAATGCATGTTGCACATATGTCAGTATCTATGTATGTAACGAAAACTCTATCGAATGGTACCACAAATAAGAACTCATAACGTTTTTCACACTTTGAGTATTTAAGATCCATACAATTATAAAAATAAGTGTGAAATGTGTAACAATTATTTCTTTATCACAAAACATACTCTACTCGTGACAAGAACATAACTTCACCAGGACTGCACGTGAAGATTTGATTAAACTGGTGTTATTAAAAATTTTTCTTCAATGAACAGTAATACTTTTAATATACGAAAGCATTACCGTTTCTGTTAGTAACATATGTGAGAGTTTAGAGCTCTGTACATTGCACCATTTCGTACAATGAGTTACCAATGACTAAAGCACACAATCCAAATGTTTTCAGCGCAGTGCTTCCCACACAAAAATCATTTCTTTAAGGAGAACAAGCACTTTTTAAATCACGGATGGTTAAGGTACTCGACTCGTAATGTGAGAGTCGCGGGTTTGAATCCTCGTCGCACCAAACATAGTTGCCATTTCAGTCATGGGGGTGTTATAATGTTTCAGTCAATCCCACTACTATTCGTTGGTAAAAGAGTAGCCCAAGAGCTGGCGGTTGGTGGTGATGACGAACTTCCTTCTCTCTAGTCTTACACTGCTAAAGTAGGGACGGCTAGCAGAAATAGTCTTCGTGTAGCTTTGCGCGAAATTCAAAACAAACAAACAAATAATAAAGACCTAGTTATTAAATCTAATGTTTTATGTAGGCATCATTTCGAATGAACGACGAATTACTAAAATCAAAGCCGTTTTACTCGTTTTTAAACTGGGTTTCATACGGTTTCATGATTGTAACAAACCTTTCTTCAAAATAACGAGAAGTGTAAATATAAAATGGTGTCTTTCCCGCATTGCTCATGCTTATATCAAGATGGCTTACCTGCGTTATAACTCCACAACTAAGATGTGGATTTTTTTAAGTCTTCATACGACCTGGATTCGGCGGACCAAATATTTCAACTAACACAATACAGACAAAAAAAAGTCGCTGTTGTGCCCACCACAAGTATCGAAACTCGATTTTTATCGCTGAGAAAAAAATTAAAAATATAAATATGCGGGTTCTTTGATAGATTGTTTAAGCAGAGTATTCATGATAAAACTTTGTAGAATGGACGACAACTGTCTGTTGTGGAGACAAAAGTGTAGAGGACGAAAAGTGGAAGACTTTCAAAACGTCGTTCTTTACACTCATGTCTCCGCAACAGGTAGTTGCCGTCCATTCTACAAAATATCATCAGAAATATGCGCAGTTGTACACAAATTTATTGTTCTATTGGTATTCATCATATTTAGTTATTGGGTAAAAACACTATTTTGTTTATAAGTAAGTCTTTAACTTAAAAAAAATACACCTCAATCTTGTTGCAAAATTATACGTTGTTAGATCATAATAAACGAATACTGAATAAGTTATTCAAAAACAAAGAAACAATTATAGCAATTGTGTATCTGAATCCTATGAAAACGGTCCAGTTATGACGTAACTAAACTTCATATAACTCAAGTCACAATTCTCACAGATATGTTCGTTTTATTATATTTGTTAAGTACCTTATTGTGTTCTAAAATTTCAACTTTGGTCACTGTTGTTTTATATTAGTCTAATATTGGCTTCTATAATCAGTGAAGGAAATGTGAATATTAAATGTAATTAGAGATACACTTTAACAATTCAGAGAAAAGAAATTTGTCAGTGACACCTGGACTTAACAGATGAGTTTCACCAGCGATTTGTACAAATATTTTTAATAATTTAAAAGCTAAAATATTCTCCGAAACTTATATAAAAGATAAGAAAAATATGCTCTAAATGTATCACTAATAAAGTATATTTCTTATTGTCGTTCCTATTAAATCCAAAGGAGAACAATGAAATATGGGTGATGAGGCTTTTGCAGGGATGGAACTTCGAATTTAAACAGTAGAAAACCCTCAAACTTAGTTCTGAGCACACTGGGAGAATTGAAAGCACAAGTGAGATAAAAATATAGTGTAAAAAGAATGTTTGTGTTTAATTGTAATAAAGTTATTTTATCATAAAGTATAAATAACAGAGAGCGTTGTGTAGAGAACCAATTGAAATCATGGCATTTCATAGTCATAAGAGATATGTGTAATATTAATATTTTGTGTTCGAATTGTTATCTGTTATTAAGCAAAAAGCTATAAAAATAACTACCTGTGCTCTGCTTTCCACAGGTATCGAAACCCAGTTGCTGATGATATAAGTTCGCGGATATACTGGTCTGCTACTGGGGGGTTGTTCCGATTGAAGGAACGGCTGTCCTTATATTTAAATTTAGGCTATTTACTGCTTTATTTCTGTCTTAAGCTTCATTTTATCTACCTTCAGGTTTTCGTTTTAATATTATATCAAAACCGCAGGTCTGATCTCTATTTTATTTTCAATTCATTAACAGTAATTTGTTAATGATCTATGTTTTTTATTGGTTTGTTTTTTTAAGCGAGACTTTATTTGTACTAAAATGTATTCAACTAATAAATAAAAGACAGAAGTAAAGAAACACCAGATAAGAAATTTGGATCGAGTTTTTTTCTTCAAAAAACCGAGCTTGTAAGTCATTAATCTGCTGGTGTTTCTTTTTACGAAAGTAAGAAATGAAAGACAAAATTAATTAATCCTAACCTGAAGATTTCAAAGTCCCATCGAACTCGCAATACTTTATTTTTGTTTTCTGATTTTTGTAAAAAGATTAATAATAAATGAAGAACGTAAAAATAAAGAAGAAAATAGAATAAACAGACAAAATTAATGTATATATGTAAGCAGTCAGAAATAATTTACCAGTTTATTTATGATGTATCACCATGAATTGAATTTTGTTTTAGGGTAAAGCTACATTGGTTTATCTGTTGTGTCCAACGCAAAGAATCTCGGATTTTAGCGTTGTAACAGCTTAGACTTATCGCTGTTCCATCGGGACACCCTCCCAGCCACCCACATACACACATAATAAATTAATCCGATATTTAAACTTTGAAATCCCGTTTAGATAGAATAACTTTAAAGTAGTTTACTAACATTTTAAATTAAATTTAGACAAACTAAACTACGACTGTTTAAAAATTGAAACACTGGTTATATAAATTCAAAGAAATGTGTTCAAATTTAAAATATTACATAGGCAAATCCCCCACCCCAGTAAATTAACTGTAAGTTTGAAGGCTTATAACTCTAAGAAACGAGTTTCGATATCCGTGGTGGGCACAGCACAGACAGCCCTTTCTGCAACCAAGTGCTGAATTACAAACAAAGAAGCGGTTTAGGTAAAAGTAATAAATTAAAGCACATAACCTGTAAACGTTTGAGAAAACAAACTGAATAAGAAAAATAAGACTGATTCTCAAGTTGCAACGCTACGGTCAGATGGATATGTATGTATTACGATATATGGATGAATGGGTTAGGACGTATTACGTCTGTAAAACTGCTGGATTCAAGTGATCAGAATTTATTAACACTATAGAGAACTTTAAAGCTCGTGGAAACTAAGAAACACTTGAATACATTTTTCTTGTGTTCTTTTGGGTTTTTACAATATCTAGCGTCACTTGAGATTTGTTGAAATAATACCGTGATAGTTAACTTTTATAAATGACTATTAAATCTCTTATTGTGACAATTTTTATAAACATCTTTGCTGTAGAGGCTCCTATAATGCGAATTAGATCAAGCGTTTATTTTTGTTTATTAGAGGACGTAGAAGGTAACAAATGTTATATAATCCTTTACGAATTTCGTATGTTGTTAACCGAATACAACGTGATTTTAACAAATTATTTGTTGACACGTGCTTTTCTTTCTCGACACACACGATTATAGTAATTTTAATATTCGAAATAATTTTGTTTGTTGCAGAATTACCAAACCATGAGAGGGGGTAAAACAGTGTAACAGTGAATCACGTTAAAAACTCTTGAGAATTGCAAAACGTGAAGACAAAACAAAGCAAACTACATTTATATTCAATAAGTTCTGGTCGAAACGACCCATTAAGAATTTATTGGACTTTATTTCTATTTTAAAATGTATCGAGATTGAATTCCCATTCAAGCTAGTAGGGGGCGTAGTAGTTAACTCATACGTCACTTAGCACAGACTTCGCTTTTAATCGAAGTCCAATTAACAGAGTTTTGTGTTTGGATACCAGATTAATCTGAAGGCACACTTAATATCCATGCAAATTTATTACCTGCCGTTGGAATATATCTTCAAAAAGTATAAAATTACATGTTTGATATCTGTAGAATTCTGTTGTTGTATTGACGGTTTTTAAAAGCGGCTTAGTATACGACTGGAATCATATATCCATAAATCGAACCCGGGTTGAATTGAGGTGTATTGGAACACATATGAACTAGTCAGCTGGAACAGTTTCAAGACTGGGGAGATGCATTACGAATAACAGACATGTTGTTACAAAATATCGTTTTGATAAAACCTATTACAGTTATGACACAAATCAAAAGAACTTTGAGTAACAAGTTTCGTACAGCAAATTTAAAATAACTGTTGATTAGGAAGGGGGCTGAAAGTAGTGCGGTAAAGCTAGAACATTACAAATATAACAGGACTAAAGATAAAAAGTACTTTACTATTAGACTAATAATAAAACAAATATTGGTAAACACTTGTAGTGCGGGAGAACTTTCGACTCGAACTTCTCATTCGCTTATATATGTAAATATAGGCTCAGCGGTCAGGTCAGACACCTCTGTGGTTCAGGTGTAGCCGTCTCTACTTTTGTCCATATTCTAGAACCTGTACAGTGTCTCTGCTGTTGTCCAACTTCTATAACCAACACAGTGTCTCTACCTTTGACCATCTTTAAGAATCCGTACAGGCCCGGCATGGCCAGGTCGGTTAAGGCGTTCGAATCGTAATCTGAAGGACGCGGGTTCGAATACCGGTCGCACTAAACATGCTTGCCATTTCAGCGGTGGGGACGTTATAATTTGACGGTTAATCCCACTATTCGTTGGTTGTTGTTGTTTTGAATTAAGCACAAAGCTACACAATGGGCTATCTGTGCTCTGCCCACCACGGGTATCGAAACCCGGATTTTAGCGTGTAAGTCCGCAGACATACCGCTGAGCCACTGGGGGGCCTATTCGTTGGTAAAAGAGTATCCCAAGAGCTGGCGGTGGATGGTGATATGGTGATGACTAACTGCCTTCCCTCTGGTCTTCCACTGCTATATTAGGGACTTGTGTAGCTTTACGCAAAATTCAAAAGACAAACAAACAAACGGAACCAGTACAGTGCCTCTACGTTTGCCCAGCTTCTAGAACCAAATATCGAGTTTTACTGTCACTTTTATAACGCGACAAAAGTTAAAAGAGCGGACTTTACGTGTATTAAACAATATCATGGTTCGATCCTCGGACTTTCCATTCGCATCCCGACATTCCAACCTCTAGATCATGCTTGCTCCAAAAGTATGAGAAAGGCTTTAGAATAATTGTAGGAATAAAAAAAACTTCCGCTTTTTATTTCTCTAAATAACAAAATAAATTTACCAAGCCAAAATTCTCTATCCTTTGTAACTCAAGTGCCATATTATGCAGTAGTCCCTTGGTGAGACAGCGGTAAATCTTCGGATTTACAACTCTTAAATTAGGGGTTCGATTTCCCTAGGTAGACATAGCGGATAGCCCAATGTAGCTTTGCTATAATAAAACACACATTATGTAATAAATAACTTATAATATTACATGAAACAATATAAATTAACAACTGTCATGATAAGATTAATTTTACAACTTAAATACTTTCAAAAATTACTGGTTATTCAGTTGGTCTACTTGGTAAATATACCATTGTTCAGGAAGTTTCCATTTGTTTGTTATCAATCACAAAGCTGCACAATGGGTTTCTGTGTTTCAAAAGCCTTATAATTATCAATTAGCTACTCTTTAGAAAGCTAAAAATGCAAACTGTAAAAATACTTCTTTGCACTGCTAGGCCTAATATTACCAAATTTAGGCCCTGCTATATCAACGGTAATAACAACCCTAGAAACCTAAAAGTACAAAAAAATGCTACCAAGTTTAGGCCTAGCTATAGGTAAGTAGTAATATATAATTATCCTAGAAATCTGAAAGTATAAGTTTCGATTTAAAATTAGTAGAAATATCCAGATGTTAATGGTAAATGGATGTATAATAAACAATGTTTACTTTAAGAAATTGTACATAAATTTCTAACATGTTTTTAAGTGTACGAAAAAAAAGACGTTATTTGGTACCAGCGAGCCTACCAAATAATTTTGATACCATTGCTAAAGGATGGCATTAATAAATGCCAAAAATGTTTGTTGCACATTTCAAATGTGTAGTTTTGAATATTTTAAGAGTGTTTAAAGCTTGCGCTAATTAAGCCTTATTAAGGCATTATGAAATACGAAAAAAATGTTTGTAGCTATACAAATTTGAAAGATATTTGATTTCGTTTTTAAGTTTCGAGACATAAAGTGAAGAACCTAAGGAAACAAATATAAATATCTGTATCAAATCACGCAGATATCCCTCACGTAGCTTTGCGCGAAATTCAAACCAAACCAATCTGTCAAATCAAGTATATTTATTTATCAATGGGATAAAATTCAAAACAGTTGAATGTCTTAATATATATATATATATATACAAAAATAAAACAGTTATATAATGTATGAGAAATAATAGTGGAATATCTTTTTATTTATTTGATTATTTATTTTTATAGGTAGATTATTACAATTTTTCAACCAGAAATATCTAATTAACAAAACAGTGCATTTCCAAGAAGGAATAAAACTAGTATTGTTTCTCAAAATAAATATCACTAAACACCGTGATTACAGCTGAAACATAAGAGACACAATCAATATTGGCAATTTTGAACATTACGTTATTGTTATCCATCAGTTGTTCAGGGGCCCTAAAGATGATGAAATGTGAAAAAATAGTTCAATTAAAATATACATATTTTTTACTTTAAAATTCAAGCATTAGTTTTCATGAGAAGGTAATTATATTTCTTTTCCTTCTACACATTATGTCAGGAATATCGTCATAGACATATTGAAAATGGAGAAGAGTCTGCAGCGTCTAGTAAGGTGTGTTTAGATTTTGTTTAACTGCCAAGTATTTCAGCTGCTACAGCAGCTCCTATGCTGGGTTTTTCATTTTGTAATTTTTTCGTGACGCCATTTTGGATCGAAAGTGAAACAATTTGTTAGTAGGTCAAATGCATGCATGGTGCTGATATCTAGCGTTAAAGTTTGGTATTATTGTAAACGAATTAACTCGTTCGTGGCACTGTGTTAGCGATCGGCTTGGACGAGTTATCTCGTCTACGGCATTGAACAGGTTAATGGTACTTGATTATTGGATGTTGTATATACATATTGCAGTGTCACATTTCAGTCTTCGTTGGCTTTGATCGCCTGGTTTCACAGCTTCTGTCTTCTGTTTTTATGATTAAATCACTCATAATCCTGAAACAGAATAATAACCAAATTGGTTTCGTCCATATTTTTGAAACGGTGAAAATATTATCATAAACCTGATAGATACAGACGTCAAGTGTGTATTGAACTATTAAATACAGATGCCAAGTATGAATTGAACTACTATATACAGATGTCAAGTATGTATTGAACAACTACATACAAATGAAAAGCATGCATTAAAATACTACATACAGATGTCAAGTATGCATTAAACTACCAAATACAGGTGTCAAGTATGTATTGAACTACTATATACAGATGTCAAGTATGTATTGAACTACTAGCTACAGATGTCAAGTATGTATTGAACTACTAGCTACAGATGTCAAGTATGAATTGAACTACTATATACAGATGTCAAGTATGTATTGAACAACTAAATACAGATGAAAAGCATGCATTAAAATACTAGATACAGATGTCAAGTATGCATTAAACTACCAAATACAGATGTCAAGTATATATTGAACTACTATATACAGATGTCAAGTATGTATTGAACTACTAGCTACAGATGTCAAGTATGAATTGAACTACGATATACAGATGTCAAGTATGTATTGAACAACTAAATACACATTTTAAATATTATTGAACTACGATATACAGATGTTAAGTATGTATTGAACTACGATATACAGATGTTAAGTATGTATTGAACTACTATATACAGACGTCAAGTATGTATTGAACTACTATATACAGATGTCAAGTACGCTAATGTGTTTGTCACGAGTCTTCTTTTGTTGAAGGTGTTTTACCTCCTGATCAAGGAAGAATTATTTTACCATAATTTAACAGGTATAGAGGTGCTGTTTTTCACATGATCTGAAAGCACTCAGATCTGTTAAAAAATATGAATAATGGGATCCCAGTACTTGGAACGGCTGTAGTAACACTTTAGATTTTAACAAAAGTTCCGGCATGTATAAAGTCACAAGGGTCACTAACTCCAGTAAGTAAAACTTCAGATTTTAACAACAGTTCAGGCATGTATGAAGTCACGAGGGTCACTCCAGTATTATATTTTGCCTCGAGTAACTTCAGATTCTCAGGTTTTAAAGAGTAATTTATGTAAGGGCTATATTTTCAATGATTCATTTTTCTCACATTTTCTCTCAAAGCTGATGGATACACTATTTAAATGCTGATATGATGAAAATATTATGTTGTAGATTGATGGTCTTGTTAAATTTGTTCGTCTTAAGCAAAAAGAAAAGAAACAACAATAACCGTGAATTAGACATTTACATTTCGTCTTCTTTTATCAACTACTTTCTTTGGGGAAATATCTTCAGCGACGGGCAAAAGTGGGATAAAAATAAACAAACATGATCGATATTTGTCTTCACAGTTTTGCAGTGTTTCATTTAACGTGTTTTCTTAGAGAAAAAGAGCTAAATCCAAGGTACTAAACCTCCAGTTTAGAATAATTTACATATCAACGTATCATTTGACGACTGTAACCCTCTGCACTATAAACTGTGTTGTCTGTTTGTTTTGAATTTTGCACAAAGCTACTCGAGAGCTATCTGCGCTAATTTAGTAGTGAAAGTCTAGAGGAAAGGCAGCTAGTCATTATTACCCACCGCCAACTCTTTGGCTACTCTTTTACCAACGAATAGTGGGATTGACCGAACATTATAACGCCGCCACGGCTGGGAGGGCGAGCATGTTTGGTGCAACTGGGATTCGAACCTGCGACCCTCGGATTACAAGTCGAATGTCTTAACACGCTTGGCCATACCTATAAACTGTGATTTTCATAATTATATATTATATAATTATAGCTATGAAATCACATTACGGCTGATAGGTTTCTCTCACTCCAAATAATATTATTTGGTATACGAAAGCAATGTGTGTTCAGTTTGTTTAATTACTGAGACTTGTGTAGACAAAAGTGAGCTACCATAAAGAATCGATATTTGTGGATTTTTGTGTTTAGAATATAGAGAGTTATTTTGTGAGAAAATGAATTTTTATCTGGGAATATCATATTAGATGTTTGCATTTAAAACGAATATGGCGTGATATTTGATCTCCGGTTTGGGATTACGGCTGAGAAAGTCTTTAATTTTGTCTGTTTGTTGTATAGAATGAACTGCTTACTCCGGATGTTGAAGTTGTTTGATCAAATGGTGTAATTTACTGTCACTTTTATAGCGCACCCATCGAACCTGAATTCACAGTTTACTACTTAGTAGGCCACGCCCGGTCCAGTATCATACCTGTGTAGTATCCTCTTATGTGTCTTGAAAATGTTTACTGGTTTATAATATCAGACGTATTTCACAGGCTTACAATAAATAACTAATAAAAGTAAAATATAGATAAGCGTCAGGTTACTGATGCTTCCACAACAACGTAAGTTTTGACGTCTAACCTTAGCCATTATCACTGGCTTCATGTTTACTTCCATTTGCGTTGTAATCTCTTATCAACGTAGTTGTACATATGTTCTTCCGGAATCCTTCTAACAGTATTTTCGTCATTATGGTGGCGCCATTTGACAGATAACGCGTGCGCAGTGGTATTATTCATGTTTTCTTCCTGTGACGCTCATTACTTGGGTTTTATAGAGTATTTTCTTTGATATAACAGGCTATACAAGCTTGTTAAACAAATATTTAGTCTTAGTCTAAATATTGTGATTTAACCTTAAAACTCGTTAATTTTTAAGACACATTGGTTATCTGTTATGTGTTCACTGCAGGGAATTGTACCCTAGATTTGAGTATTAGAAATCCACTGACATACCACGTTCTCACGCGAGAGCATTTCCAAAAGATTTTGTTTCTTTATATGTTGAACTTTGCATTTAGCTACTCGAGGGCTATCTGCGTCAGCAGTCCGTGATGTAAAAGTGTTAAGCTGAGAGGGAAGGTAATTAGCCAGCAACAACCACTGACAACTCGTAGGCTAACATTTACCAGCTATAAGTAGAATTGTACTTTATATTAGAACGCGAATACGGCTGAAAAGACGAACATGTTTGGTGGAGGGACTCGAATTGTTAACTAAGTATGTATTTAAAACTCACGGAGACTTTTCTGTATTTTGATGGATCTTAAGCGCCGCATAAGCTACGTAAGATACTTAATCAATGTACGCTGGAATTATTTTTTGGTTTCTGACCATTGGTAACAGGTTTTGAACACCATATTTATTTAGGGACTTTTTATGTCCATCCAGAAAGGTAATAATATAAGATCATGAGACAAAGAGTTCTCTTTATGTCACAGATACTAAGAAATATTTTGAACTAAGTGGAGTACCATTGGACGGATGAAATACAAATCGTTTGTAAACAAAGGATACAAAATTGCGCTTTTAATGTTTTTTTCATAAAATAGTTACACATTAAAAGTTGGATAAATATTTATAAAGGCATCAATACTGGAAAAACAGATACACTGTGTTCAAGAATTCAGTGAATAGATGAGGGGATGAGCTCCCCTCATGATCCTTTATCTCTGTGTTAAGTTTGGTGTTAATTGATTAAAAATGAAGAAACGTATAGGAAACAGATGCACACATATCGACGTCTATTTATACTGGTGTATATGCTAGGTTTATAAGCTTTATTTCTGAAATGTGCTGGATTCGAACACAATACCCAAGGAGGAGAATGCTCTCTGAGGTTCAAACTCCTCCAATCAGTTGTACAATGATACACATAACTTTATTGATTTTAGATTAAGCACATCTGAAACGAAGCATTCATTAAAAAGAGAGGTTCACCCACCTCGCTTTAAAATCGATAAATTCCACGATTCTACATTGATGAAGCAGATTTCAGCGAAGTTTAATGGTTGGTTGAAACTTGTCCAAACAATATGAAACAGCATTACTTTTAAGCACAGAGAGATGGGTAGAAAAATAGATATACAACCAAACAGACAAGCAAACTAAACGCACGTGATGGACGACATCGCGAAGGAAAAAAACGAAATCAGTGTCACAGGAAGCAACGAATATTTGCGTTTTATAGTTTTATTATCTCACCGAAATAGAACTCTGATTCTGACATAACGCAACAAATATTGAGAACTGAATTTATTGAAAATATTTTATTTGTTCCTATTTATAAACTATAGGAGAAACGAACAGAAGCAGTGCTAGTCGATTAAATGTGTACGTACATCCCTGGATGTATATGACTGCGTATTTTTGTATTTATTCCAAAGCTATACGATAGGCCATCCGTGCTGTGCCTACCACGGGTATCGAAACCATTTCCTAACGGTGTAAGTTGTTTTATATATATACATATATACCACTGTGCCTGTGAAAGGAAAGAAGGCCCGTCATAGCTAGGTGGTTAAGGCACTCGAGTCGTAACTTAAGAAGTGCTGGTTCGAATCCGTACCACACCAAACATATCCGACCTTTTAGCTGAGAAGGCGTTATATTGTAACGGTCAATCTAGCTAAGAAGAAATGCAATGATGCATGTTGTTAGATGTGCACTGTTACGGCACTGAAAAAAGGTATAAATACATGTAGCATAGGTTGTGTGAGTGCACGTACGTAAAAAAATATCACTGTGATTCTATTTACTTCTGATCGACACTGACTTCATAACCAAGTAAAGGTGTATTTCACTTGTAATTTTATTTGGTGAAAAACATACAAAGTTAATCGAGCTGGAAACGTTTTTCAAACGATTTTTTTTAATCTATCGTAATATACAACTACTCTTTGGCATTGCCGGGTGGTTAAGGCACTCGACTTGTAATCCGAGGGTCTCGGGTTCGAATCCCCGTCGCACGAAACATGCTCACCCTTTCAGCCGTAGGGGCGTTATAAAGTTACAGTCAATCCCAATATTCGTTGGTACAAGAGTAGCCCTGATCTTTCACTAGAGACGGTTAGCGCAGATAACCGTCGTCTAGTTTTGAGCAAAGCTGAAACAAACAGGCCTAAGACTGAGCTCATAACTACCCAGGGGCATAGAGGTATCAGCGGACTCACACCACTAAAAATCGGGCTTCGATACTCGTGATGGGCAGAGTACCAATAGCTCATTCTTGTTCATTCTAAACATGCTGTATGTAGACAAATAACACAATGTTTCATTTACTTTACTTTGAAATATTTTATTAAATTGGAACATGTAAAATGGTTCCAAAGACAGTAATTTATTTAAAATCACGTTTCAGTACGACTTGACTTACATTTTAGTTTTACATTATTATTATATAAGTGTTTACAGTACTGTATATTTTCTGTTTTTTGTCGAAACACAGTTATCATAATACGAGCACAGAATGAATGTGAAAAGTTATATTTCCCTCTGGTTATTAATTCACTATGTTGGTACCTTGTAATCTAATAAACAAAAAGAAATTAATGAAGTTAATTAATACATTTATGTACTGCCATTTACCCATGCTAGTCAAACTTGGAAACGTCTATGTTTAATGTCCCTTTATAGCAAAATAAATTAATATTAATTTCCGATAAGAGAAAGGTGCTTACTTAAAGAGAAACGGAAAACCCTCTTAGAGATAATTAAATATACTTTTCTTACATTCTTAAATATTAAGGTGGTAATTTATTTCATTAATAAGTTACAACATATCTGACAAAATTATTTTAAATCTCTAGCAAAACGATGAAATACACAATAAAATAGTCATGTGTTTCAGTGGTCCTAATATTAGTTAAGCCTTACTCGCTTTGAGTTCTTTGATTTTTCAAAACACTGTTCCTCTCCGAATCTGGTGACCTGCGCCATCTGCTCACTATATACTAGATTCGTTTTCAATATCTTATTTTATAATATTTCGGACTTCTTGTTATTTTTATTCTGCAAAAAATAATTCTATTTTTTATTAAATCTGAGAAACTGGTAATTTTTCCTGCCATTGTACATATTTAGTTTGTTTGTTATTGAGAGTAAAGACGGATAACGGGCTATTTGTAATCTGTACATCGCGGGTGTCGAAATCCGGTTTTTAGCAATATAAATTTTAAGGGAGACATAACCTCTGGATAATTTACTGTATTTAAAATATATTTCACGAAAATTATAAGAAATAAGATAAATCTGAGTCACTCATGAAGTAAAATGCTGTTGTTTAATGCCTAAAGTATGAATAACAAAACAAACACTGCTTGTAAATTTGTTTCAGTGACTGTAAAAGTAGAAGTCCAAAGAGGAAACCTTATTACAGAAACGCCTATGATTTATTGTAGACTTAACTTAATATTCCGTTTTTTTTGCAGAGCGAAAACACACTAAGATAAGAGAAAATGTAACCGCTTTGAAGATCTATACTGGATAAAACAGGCCTGCGAATGTAAACTTCATAAAAGTTGTTTTGGTTTTAATAACAGACTTTCCATAATTTAGCTACAAAGATTTAGAAATTTTTTTCTTCTTCTATCACATAAAATTGTTCACAAATAGGAAATAAAAAGAAACGTTTATTTAGATCAAATTAAAAAAAAATTTAACACAAATATTACGTAATTTGTTTCAGTTACTTGCACAATCTCTTATTGCCATAGCGATGAATAAATAATAGTACACGTCTTGCGACCTATTAACCGTTTATATACTAGCGACGTGTTTCTCGTGGGTTTTAGAATGATAAATAAAACTCTCAGGTCTCGGTTGGTCTACAGATATCTGTAGCCACCTGTTGTCAACATTTCAAGCATCAAATATATGACTCAATTTCAATGAATATTGTTCACACATGCAAAAGTACATAATCTGCATATGATAGAGAAAAATGGATATCATTTTCAATACAGGAATAACTGTAGAACATGTAAACACTTCAAGACAAAACCTGTATAACGAATCACTGAATGGTTTATTTAAGGAAAGCAGACTAATGTAATGAATGAATACAGCTTTTATTGAGGACTACTGAAGTTACGTAACTAATCCAATCAGTAAAGTTTCTAGTTAGGACTATCAGACTCAAGAAATTGATCAATACAACTTCTAGTTAGAACTACCAGACTGAAGAAATTTATCAACACAACTTCTAGTTAGGACTACCAGACTGAAGAAATTGATCAATACAGTTTTTTCAGGACTACAAAATTTTAGTGTTTGTTTTAAAAAAGTAACAGAAAGTAAAGTTCTCTAGAGTTATGTAAGTATTCCCTGATGAAACAATATCTTGAAAAAAAATACTGTTATATGATAAAAATAAACTTTCAATTTATTGCATGCCTGTTTTTCACAATTGGATAAATGAAAATATTATATAGGCCTAGTAATACATGTCTGTTTCTCAAAGTAGGATAAATGGAAAATATTATGTAGGTCTAATAATGCATGCTCATTTCACAAAGTTGGAGAGATGAAAAATATTATGTAGGCCTAGTAATACATGCCTGTTTCTCAGAGTTGGATCGATGAAAAATATCATATCGACCTGGGAGTGTACGCAGGTTCTCAAAGTTGGGTAGATGAAAAATATTATATAGGCCTAGTAATACATGTCTGTTTCTGAAAGTTGGATAGATGAAAAATATTAAATAGGTTTAGTAATACATGCCCGTTTCTCAAAGTTGGTACATATTGTTTGTACCGTTGCCGATATATTTTCATGACCTCTTATTTTCTGACATAAGTTCAAAATTTTACCTATTTTTTAAATTTTTTTATTAAGCGCAAAGCTACACAATAGGCTATTTCCACTGTGATCATCGCAGGGATTGAACTAAAGTATTTGTTTAGCATGTTATATTGAAGTATCTGTGAACCACGTTATACTGAAGTGTCTGTGTATCATGTTATACTGAAGTATCTGTGAACCACGTTATACTGAAGTGTCTGTGAACCATGTTATATTGAAGTATCTGTGAACCACGTTATACTGAAGTGTCTGTGTACCATGTTATATTGAAATATCTGTGAACCATGTTATACTGAAGTGTCTGTGAACCATGTTATATTGAAGTATCTGTGAACCACGTTATACTGAAGTGTCTGTGTACCATGTTATATTGAAATATCTGTGAACCATGTTATACTGAAGTATCTGTGTATCATATTATATTGAAGGAGTTGAATTGCTTGCTTTCGTGGAATGTTTGTGTGACATGTTGCATTGAAAAAAACTTTCTTTTAACGATTATTTTCCTTTTCATAAGGACAGCTGTCAGGGTGTATATATATATATATATGTTGTATAGCCATGATAAATTACAATATAAGAAGGTGTTCCTTAAAGAAAGCTCGATGGCTGAATTCTGTGGATTGTAAAAAAAAGCACACAAAAAACATTATAACAATATGTTGTTGAATTATGTTCATCCACTTTCCTTCATTTCGCTTTGCACGTGCTTATGTTATCCTGTCGGCCATTAGACTTTTTGATCCAATCAATATCACACCTCCAGTTGTTTTTGAGATGCATCTCTGGTCACCCCCTAATCCCTTAGGGACAGCCCTTGTGACGTCTTCACCCGATGTATCTGTAACTCTTTGATGTTTTAATTCAAACCCTGTTCTGTGTATCATATGCAACACACAGATACCTTTATATGATAGGTAGCTTGTGCTGGTGAACGTGGTCAGAGGAATGGATTATTTTGGTTCAAAGAGATTGAAAGAGAGCTTCATATGATCATCACATGTGACGCTGAAAGCACAATTGGAAGAAGAATAATGAAATTACTTTACTTACGACAGAAGCACATATCTAGGATAAATACAACGATTGGTTTTATTTATTCTTTATATCTTCATTATCTATTGCTCAAACTTTCTACAGGTGAATAATTGGATAATAACCAAATAGGCGTATTGAAAACCGTCTTTGAATGGCCTGAAACAAGGAAACGGTTCAAACAAAGCAATTTGTTCGATTTTCTTACTCAAGCCTACAATACTGAAGTATTGGTAAGATGTGAATCATGGGTAAGAATTCTTGATCAAGATTTCAGTTGCTATTAATAGTGAGCACTTTGCTTGTTCGTTCTCTTGGAAAACTTTTGCACATAATGTGTTAAATGATCAGACCAAATGACACCTGTACTTTAGGGTTAGCCATAAGACATTAAGAACCAGATGAAAATTTATCAGTCGAAAGCGTCTGTTACTCGAAGTGACTTACTTTTAACCAACAGTAGTAATGATTATCACTGTTTTAACCTACCCACATCTGAACGCGTAAAACACTAATGATAGTAACAGGTTTCGTACCTGGGACCCTTACAATGACGCCCACAGTTTACAAATATATAAATATATGAAACAATATATAACCTAAGGTGCTTTTGTTTGATTATTTTAGTCTTGTTTCTTTCTTTAAACCCAGTGTAAGAGAATTCGCATTCAATCCCATAAATCACTTCTTCCCGTTTCTTATGTTATTACTGTACGATACTTAACTGTGATTTTGACGGGCACCTGAGAATGTCAGAACTTCAGTATTTATGATTTATAATAAATCATCTATGTTTTTAATGTTCTTCAATTTCAGTCTTTTAAGACGATATTTTTCTAGTAGTTAGAACGACGAATTTAAGTATATCTCTAATTTTGAAATTCTACGTCGCGGGTTCGAATCTCCGTCGCACCCTTTCAGCCGTAGAGGCGATATAATGTGATGGTCAATCCCACTCTTCGTTGGTAAAAGAGTAGCCAAAGAGTTAACGGTGGGTGGAAATGACTAGCTGCCTTCATTCTAGTCTGTCGTTAATAAATTAGGGACAGCTAGTGCAGATAGCTCTCGTGTAGCTTTACGCGAAATTCAAAAACAAAGAAACAAAGAATTCTGGAATGTTCTATTAAGTTGTAATTGGTGCAGTTACTTCAGGACAAAATGTTCAAATAATTTAAATTAAGAATATTTTTCGTGAGAAAGTCTAGTGGAATGTTCTGAAGAGTTTCTCTTTACTGTTTGTGCCAAATACCACTTATTTATGCACGTGCGGACTCAAAGCACGGTAAGGATGAAAAAAATCGCGCAATCTATAATTTCTCAGAAATTAAAGTTATGCAACGAAATGCAAAAATAGATGAAAAAGATTTTACGACAATAGGAAACTTGTAGAAGGAGACCGACATGTAAACGGTGTTCCTGTTTTTCACTTTGTAAAAAAATATTAAGAAAAAAGACTGTTGAAACACCGGCGTAATTACGTTTCATTGATTACTCTGGTGACAGCGAGGTTTCCAGTTGAATTTAATCTCGTTACCAGAAAACGGTTTGGATCAATTTTCTTCTGTAGGTTAAGTTTCGCCAGAAATTTCGGCGGTTTTCCATAGGCATTTGTTTCGCATGCGTCGTTTCACATTGCACTAATAGAACACAATCAATCTCATGTTTTTGGGCCCGTTTCTTGTAGAGATAGCAGTATCTTTACCTGATTACTCCCTTAACACCAAAAGAATGCCACAGTTAAAATGTGAGACAACCTTATAACTCTGTCAACCTTTGTCTCATACAAAGTTTGTGGAAAATTATTTAGAGGTTTAATTGCAAAAAAACAGCAAAATGTTTCATTGTGGTAATATTTTTAGGTAGGCAATTACATCGTAGGACGAATCATAGGTTCCTTCCGCCGGATGAACCTGAAAAAACAAAGACATCTAATAAAAGGGCCCGGCATGGTTTAGAGCGTTAAGGCGTGCGCTTTGTAATCTGAGGGTCGCAGGTTCGCGCCAAATATGCTCGCCCTCCCATCCGCGGGGGCCTTATAGTGTGACTGTCAATTCCACTATTCGTTGGTAAAAGAGTAGCCCAAGAGTTGGCGGCGAGTGGTGATGACTAGCTGCCTTCCCTCTAGTCTTACACTGCTAAATTAGAGACGGCTAGCACAGATAGCCCTTGAGTAGCTTTGTGAGAAATTCCAAAAGATACAAACCCTCCGCCGGTACAGCGGTGAGTCTAGAGATTTAAACCCCTAAAAATCAGGGGTTTGATTCTCTTCGGTGGACTCAACAGATAGCCCAATGTGGCTTTGCTATAAGAAAACACACACGAATTGAAGGTGGATATTCAGTAGTTTTGAAATTATTATTTGTATTTTATTGATTTGGAATAAAACGGACTTTAATGATGTTTGGAAAAGAAAAAGATTACGTTTATATCTTATTTTCTCTTAACATGCAATTATTTTTTTTTTGGGGGGGGCTATTGAAATGATAAGAACCACTTCTTGATTCGGGAAATGTGCGATTAGTATTTATAATAATTTATTAATCACAATTAATCATTAATCTGCTATGTCCAATGCTGACGAGGTCATTCGTACAATTACAACCTTCAGATGCATAAATAAACCACATTTGTAATAATAAAAGGGGAGTTTCTAAACTGAAACAATAATAAAGAAATAGAAGTTGTCCCTTCTTCACCATTAATAGAAAATTTCTTCATTGAAAACTTAAAGCAATGCACAAAAGATTTTTAAGCACAAGTTTTTACAAGTAATTTCAATCTGCGTAAAATCGAGCAAAGAAACTTCCAGAGAGAGTTGTACTAACGTTATTTTCTAAGAGCACTATGTTTACCTCGGAAATGGAAAACTCTTGCTTGCCATTCATCACTGAATCTTATACACTTGCGCTACGTCATCCACGTATTTAGAAAAAAAAAGTGATTTGAGACACGAGACGGCATTGGCGATTGCTTTCTTCTGCGCATGGCATGGTCTATTCATTGAACTTGAAACGACTCGAATTAAGTCGTCAATTTCGATACGATTTGGACGACTGGGCATCAAGTAATACAAAACATTAGAACTGTCCAGCCGAAGAAAACCCATTGGATATACATTATTTATTAACCTGTTTCCATAAAAATAGATATGAAGTTATAGCCAACATTACTCAGGTTAATTGTTTTGTCAAAGGGTTAAATTAACTACACATGCGTAAACATGTAATGTAGGAGAATCAGCAGTAACAGAAGTTTATTGGTTTTTGATTCTTTTTAGTGTGGGGATTTAGGTAAACCAATCGTAAAATTCAGAAAGTCAAGGTCGTGGTGCACGTTTTATATTTACAGACCCAATTCCGGCCCGGCATGGCCAGGTGGTTATCCTCGTAATCCAAAGGCTACGGGTTTGAATACCCATCACATGCTCGCCCTTTCAGCCATGTATGTGTTATAATGTGATAGTCAATCCCGCTGTTCGTTGGTAAAAGAGTAGCCCAAGGTTGGCAGTGGATGGTGATAATTAGTTGCCTTCTCTCTAGTCTTACATTATTAAATTAGGGACGGCTAGCGCAAATAGCCTTCGAGTAGCTTTGAGCGAAATTCAAAAACAAGCAAACAAACTGACTCCATTTTGTAAATATACAAACTAAAGGTTCAGCCTTAACTCGGCAATTCAGCCAGTAGAGAACCATAATCCTCCAGAAATTTAACCAGTAGGAAACCACCTTTCTCCAGGATCTACAGTCTATTTAATTAATAAAATAATGAAAACGTGACCCACAAATATCTAAACAGTTACTCCTGGTTTCCATTAGCCAAAGAAAAAAACAATAAGCACCGTAGTAAAAATTATTGGACTAGAACCTAATCCATTCGTATATTTTACAATAATAGGTCGTATCTATCATGGGTGAACAATTTCTTTTCCTCGTGTGTATTGGTTGGTAAGATGGATATATTATTTCATAATTACTTTGATCAGTGACAAAAAAGGCACCTTATAGGACAGAGATAAATTAAAGAGCTTAGAGCACAAAAGCCTTAAGTTCGATTTCCTGCCGTGAATGCAACAGATAGCTTAATGTTCTAACCCCAAAAAAACAGAAAAAACAACTCTATGTTTAAGGAAAAGTCGAACTTCATTTATTCTTAGACATGAAATAATGATTCATTTATTAATCGACCCCTGGTGGGGACCTGAAAACGAGGAACTAGGCCTTGAGACCTGTTACTACCAAACGCGAATTGCACTGTAATTGAAGCTACTTCCCTTTGACCGATAGGGGTCGCTGAGCTGAACGTATAGAGAATCGTTAGAATAAGGTATAGTTGAAGTGAGTAAACACGTATTAGGTTTGTCGTATCCCAGGCATTTTGATAAGCCTTGGTGTTAAACAAAAGGCCTCGTTGGTGCTGGATATGGCAGAAGTATAACAGATTTGTTTCTTTCACTCATACGTCACTAACGTCATTTTGTTTCCGTTGACGCTTAGGCTTTTGAGACATGAAGACATAGCTTAATGTTCATTTAGTTCTTCTGAATGAAAATGTTTGTTTGATGAAACATCACGAAGATCAACAACCAATGTATTGATGAATGCCAACGTTTCGCCACACGAAATGTAAAATAATAAATAGGACAAATAAATGTTATCACATAACAGCAAACTGAGCTCTACTAAGATCTGAAACAGTTGTTTCACTTCAGCTTTTTTTATGAAACGTTCCACAGGGAATCATCACGCAAGAAATTTTCCGTGGGAAGATCACATTTCTTTCATCAATCTACTGCATAACGTATCCCAGTTGGCCAGTATCTCTCACTAATGAAGTCATAAGGACTCAGAAATTCACCATGTTAGTCAGTATCTCTCAGTAATGTAGTCATAAAGACTCAGAAATTCACCATGTTAGTCAGTATCTCTCAGTAATGTAGTCATAAGGACTTGGAAGTTCACTATTTGACAAGTATGTCTCAGTAATGTAGTTAAAAAGAAGCGTGTGTATCAGTTCTTGTTTTAATAAAAGAAGCGTGTTTATTAGGTCCTGTCTTGATGATGGAAGCGTGTTTATTAGGTCTTCTTTTGATGAAGAAGGTGTGTTTATTAGGTCCTCTCTCGGTAAAGTGAGTGTATTTATTCGATCCTGCCTTGATGATGGAAGCGTGTTTATTAGGTCTTCTTTTGATGAAGGAAGTGTGTTTATTAGGTCCTGTCTTGGTGAAGTGAGTGTGTTTATTAGGTCTTCTTTTGATGAAGGAAGTGTGTTTATTAGGTCTTGTCTTGATGATGGAAGCGTGTTTATTAGGCCTTCTTTTGATGAAGGAAGTGTGTTTATTAGGTCCTGTCTTGGTGAAGTGAGTGTGTTTATTAGGTCTTCTTTTGATGAAGGAAGTGTGTTTACTAGGGCCTGTCTTGGGGAAGTGAGAGTGTTTATTAGGTCCTGTCTTGATGATGGAAGCATGTTAATTAGGTCCTCTTTTGATGAAGGAAATGTTTTTATTATGTTTCGGATTTCCTATTATATATTAATTTTAATATCAATGTTTGTGTCAATTAAATGAACATTTAGAAATTCGTGTAATTTATAATTAAATTTGCATTGCGAAATTCCCACATGTTTTCTATGTTTGTAGAAGATACTCAAGTGCAAGAATCAACAATGTTTTACGAAAACACAAGAATTATCGTCAGTGTTGTTGGATCAGCTGAAATGTCTAGAGATTCGCCTACGGCTTACGAATTGATGCGATCCGCTAAGAGACAATATATATTGTTTTATGTTTTAGTTTGTATACTATAAACTTTGGAACCGATTACCGTGTTAACGCTTAGTAATAGTGAAACAAAATATATTTTACCAGAAGCGTTTATAGATGTCAAACATTACAAACCGTTTAACTTTAGTAGATTAATACCGGACATTAGTATTTATACATGTTATATAAAGACATATATAACTTTAGCGGCGAAAATCTCACGTGATATCAGCGAAGAACGAACTAGCTTTTCATTATGTGGATTGATCTATATCAACTAAAAATTATTCAGGATATTAAGGAATTTACCTATTAGATAGAAGACTCAATATTGATTGCAACTTTGTAAAACTGTTGTATATAAATCATTATTTGTAATAACAAAAGGCAAGATGACAACTTTGAGTTAATGAAGTTTATAAAGTACCCCTATTCAATGAAAACGAATTTAATATATATTTCCAGCATTTTTGACAAACTTGTTCAAGCCATAGAATGAATCATCTAAAAAGCGTCATTTTTGTTACAGAGTGTTTTGACTTGTAAAACACAAGAAATTTATGCTGTTCTCTCTCTAGAAGATTGCATTCATTATGATAAGATTAAAGTAAGTATCAGAGGCTTATCTTTCAAAATTCTGAGGTTATTACAAGCAAGGTAATCAATGGAATTTTTCACGAAAAAAGGCTTATTTTGGTCAATGGTGTAATTCTATGCATATTAGCAAAAGTTTCTACAAACTAAAACAATATTGAATAATTGAGTAATTGGAACACTGTGCAGGTGATGACCTCATAACTTTGGTGAAAAGAAAGTTAAAACACTACAGAAAGCAGCTGCTCTTTCCGATTATTACATTTAAACACTTGAAACCACCTTTCATATAAAGAACTTTCTGCCATCTTAACAAAAACTTGTCAGTCTTCGATAAAATAAAGTTGAGGATAATTTTTAAATATCTAGCTCCTGTGGTTCACAATCTTCCGTCAATCAGGATAAAATTTCATCAAAACAATCAAGACCTGCGTGTCTTTTTTTTAAAAAAAAACCTGGTCTTGTTATGTCCTACTGTTAGTGTTTGGAAAATTAAAAATAAAATATCGTTTTGTTTGTTTGTTTTTGAATTTCGCACAAAGCTACTCAAGGGCTATCTGTGCTAGTCGTTCCTAATTTATCAGTGTAAGACTAGAGGGCAAGTAGCTAGTCATCACCATCCACCGCCAATTCTTGGGGTGCTTTTTTACTAACGAAAACTGGGATTGATATTTACACTATAACGTTTCCACGGCTGAAAGAGCGAGCATATTTGGCGCGAAGGGGATACGTACCCGCGACCCTTAGATTACGAGTCGCACACCTTAACACACTTGGCCATGCCGAGTCTACATAAGAGGAACCAACACCTTGTGTGTTTACGTCCACATGTGGACGTACTTTCACTAGATCACCCGATGCTGTTGTTTTAGCCACTGATATAAAGGCTGATGTAGACAGAGATGAATTTAGATCTTTTGTCTGTTGGTTCCGTGTATTTGATAAATGGCATTACTTATCCTGTGCCAATACGTATACTACATGATACTTGGATGACTCAACCATTGTTGTTAGAAGATGTACTGTCTTTAAATTCGAGTTCTGCTACAAGTTAGTCTGTTACTGAATAAGTTATTGAGGATGGCTTGGTTAATGTTCCTCTTCATACCTAGTTTCAGGACCAGTTGTTGTTGGAATAAGACCTACTCTGCCAATTAAGCGTGTATCATTATTGTTGAGAAACCATTTTGCTGGGGGAAAGTTGTTATTGAACCCAAAGTGGTTAGTGAGCTGATCACAATTTCATCCAGTGATGGTGTTATTGTTGACGAGAATCTAGATATGTTTTCCTCATGCGCTGTGACTCGAACTCAGGCTAAGAAATTGAGTCCAAAACAAATGATAACTTTTTCAGAGGACGACATTGCAGATTTTTTTTATATTGTGGTCTAACTGATTATCCATTAGTGAGGAACAATGATGGACGTGGGAGATCTGGTTCAGCTATGACATTTTGGTCGCAAGAAATGAATGTGCCACAGATTTTTTTCACTATTTAAATATGCACTCCGAAAAGATGAACTGGAAAAAGTCTCAAATATATTTTTTTCAATAACAGTTTGCTCATGAAAAAATGGAGATTACCAGATATGCCACTTTCAAAGGACTGGACTGCAATTTATCAAATCATTATATATGTAAAAACGGCTGGTATGGCTGGAGAAAGCATTATGTAGAGGAGCGAACAACACGAAAAATGCAGGTTCACAAAGAAAGAAAGAAGTAACTGACCAAGAGCTGACCACATGTTTGAAGGCGGTTGTGTAATTGAGTGTAGGAATGTAGAAGGCGTGCTTAGATGTTGAATTATATTTATTAATATAGTATAAAGGTGTTCCTTTGTATTGGTTTATTTTTATTTTGGGCTTTAGTTGTTGTATAAGTGAGGATTCTTTAATTTTGAGTTTGTTTATGTTTTTTCTTTATTTAATATTTGGGTGTTTTCTATGATTATGTTGTTTTTATTTGACCTCCACTGTTCGAAAACGTGTGAAGGTGACTTTTTATGTTCTTTGATTTTAGTTTTCATTTTTCTACTTGATTCTTGAATATAGATAAAAGTCATGGCAGTTATCACATTGTATTTTCTAAATAATGTTAGTGTTGTGTTTGTCAGTGTAGTTTTTATATAGTATAGACCTTATTTTTGTGCCTGGTTTTTAAATAAATTTGGTATGTCATGTGATTTTTTACTGTCTTGGGTCTTTACGAAAAATATAACATTTGTACTAATGCACTTATGATCATATGGTTATTTGTGTTAATTGTGTTATATAATGTCAAAATTATTAAATCTGTATAGTTCTTATAAATACAGATATATATAATATCTCAATTAAAAGTTATTAACAACAATTTTTAATTGCTTAAGGAGGGAGATGTGATGGATTTTCTATTGTACATTTATCATAATATCGATACTCGTTCCAGTTAAATATATAATTGTATATTTTAAAGAAAAAGGTGTGTTTATTAGTTTCTTTTCTGACGAAGGAAGTGTGTTTAGTAGTTATTGTCTAGGTGCAGGAAATGTTTTTTTTTAGTTCCTGTTTTGACGAAGGAAGTGTGTTTCGTAGTTATTGTCTAGGTGCAGGAAATGAGTTTATCAGTTCCTGTCCTGACGAAGGAAGTATGCTTACTAGTTCCTATCGTGATGATAGAAGTCTGTTTGTTAGTTCTTGTCTTAGTGCTTTGATGGAGTTACTAGTTCAGAAAGTAGAAATATGTGCGTGTGACATTCTGGACTGGTAGCAGTCATTGGATCATAAAGAATATCTTGCAATCTATACCTGTACTGTCCAGTATGTGTGCGTATGTGCAAATTTTTCTAGATTTCATAAAAATCGTATAGTCAAAGGGATCGCTGTGTTAATACATCCAATTCGGTTTTGCTAATTTATTAATGGGTACCTTTCTTCAGTCTGAGTGGCTATGTAATTAGAAATAATAAAGTTCGAATATTTATTGACTTTTAGATATATAAGGTAAGCTTTTCGATGCCGAAGTCTCATCGGTTTCTCAAAGATTTTAATTAAATTTTACGTGTTTGCTGGCGGGAACCACCGGGGGTGAAAATGTCGTCGTAATAAATATGGATTTCAACAGCAAATAACGACATTAAAAAGACCGACAACAAGGCTTTTATTGCTTATTTCAACGATATATCTGAAGTACACGCAGGAGTGGTAAAAATATTTTCAGTCATCACTAGAGAGATCGGACCCTGAATTTAACGTTAAGCTTTCAATATTACCTGTGACTTACAGGGGAGTTTAGATATATAACATGTCACGAAGCCCTGCACAACGTAACACAATGAACTTTATATTTGTTTCAGGGTAAAGCCACATTGGACTGCCTGCTGTGTCCAATGTGAGGAATTTAACCCTGGATTCCAGAGTTGCAAGTCCGAAAAATTATTGCACTTTATAATAAAGAGGATTGTGTAAGTTATATTAAAATGGTTTTGAATATATAAATCTCCAAGTCAAATTACACCATTATCAATATAATACCGTGGTAGAACGGTTTGTTGTTGGTTTTGAATTTTGCACAAAGCTGCACAATGGACAATATATGCTGTGCCCACTACAAATAGGGAAACCAGGTTTTTAAAGTCATAAATATTCGGACTTACACATGAGTCGGAAGGAGTGGAATCAATGGGCTATTTGCAATCTATCAATCACGGGCAATCGTTTTTGTTTTTTTAATTAACTCCCGCATATCTACATACGAGCCATCTGCACTAGCTGTCCCTGAATTAGCAGTGTAAGACTAGAGGGAAGGCAGATATTCATCACCACCTACCCCCAAATAACGAATAGTGGGATTGATCTTCAAATTATTATCACCCGTGGTTAAAAGGGTAAGCAAATTTGGTAAGACAGAGATTCGAACCAGCAATTATAAGGTTACAAGTCGCATGTTATAACCAGCTGGTCATGTCAGGCCTCTGGTGGAACGTAATATATTATAATAACATTTTGAAGACGTTTGGCTTTACGTTGATTGTGTGATGTTATCGAAAACTGATCCCTTTGAGAAGGAATGTGTAACAACCCTTTTTGATGCAAAACACTCATACATTCAAGCCCAAAAAAACGAGTTCTGATGAGAGATTTTGAACTTATAAAGCAATGATATCCTTTGTATTTAATAATATTGGAATGAAAATTGGCATGCATCAACTGAGGGTACCAGGACCATTCGTAAAGAGACTGCAGCAGGTCGTACTCCAGACTTGGTAAAGAAAGTTTGGAGTCTTGTACAAGTGAAAATCCTTTTACACAAATGTCAGTAACAAAGCATCCACGTGCCCCAGATAATAGTACGTAACAAAATAAAGAAGAATATCCATCTTTCAACTGTCACTTACATCAAATGGCTAGAGAATGGAACGGAATTTATAACATTTCTTCCAAAAACACGCCAACGAGTTACCAGACACAGATCCTATGGATTTCCGCCTGACCAGAATGTTGAAACGAGCGCTAAAATAATCTTTTTACACTGTGGATTATAATGATGAAAAACAAGCAGGCAATAATGATATCCTTTTAACATGACAGCCTTACTGTAAAGCCTTTTCTAATGAAAACTTTGCTGTAGGATTATTGTCAAGATACATGGCTGTCAGATATGAAATGACCGGACGTGGCAACATGGATAAGGCTTAAAAATTGTCTTATATAAAGAACTTAACCTTCTGTAAGTTTCCAATATCAATATGCATGTTCATGTTCATGTTTAAATTTATGCCCTTTAATTAATAGTGGTTATGTTCCCATGAGACCAGAATCAAACTATGAGGGTTTTTATAGCGAATATATATACTCTTCAAGAAAAGAAAAGCAAAAGACAAAATTTGAGACATATTGTAAACAAGTTTATTCCTGGTAGTTCTGTATGATATGTGTGAAACTTTGCACATTTACTGCTGAACGTCCAAAGTCTACAAAGGCAAAGTCCACGCTCACTAGTTGAAGTTTAACGTCACTCAAAGTCAATAACGAGTATGCACCCCGTGAGCATCAATAACTGCTTAGCATCTCCTGCCTATGGAAGTGATGAGATGACGAATCACATCATGTGAAATTGCTGTCCACTTAGCCTGCAAAGCTGCTGCAAGTTGAGGTAGAGTCTGTGGTTGAAGTTGTCGCCGTCGCAGACATCGGTCCAACTCGTCCCAAAGATGTTCGATGGGGTTTAAATCTGGTGATCTGGAGGGCCGGGAAAGAACGTTGATGTTGTGGTGTCTCAAGAAGACAGTGGTGAGTCGGGCTGTGTGAGGACGCGCGTTGTCATGTTGAGAAACGTCGTTGACGTTCATCTTGATGGGTTACACATGCGGCCTAAGAATCTCGTCGACGGTTGCGTACGGTCTGATCGGAAATCCTACGTAGCTCTGGTATGGTTGAGGCAGTAGACGTCGCAGTGGTAGTCATATCCCAAAAGTGACGTAACCAGATGTAGCGATCTTGTGCGGGCGTGGCTAAAAGAGGTTTGCTTGATCGTGAACGGTCACAAGTTGATCCATGTTGTTGGTGACGATTCCATAGCCTTGTGATGGTGCTTGGGTAGACATTCACAGCTCTGGAAACATCTGATCGAGATTCGCCTGCTTCCAAGCGACCAATGGCGTTGTTGCGTTGTGCTCCAGTCAATCTTGGCGTAACTGTATTGCGTGTCGGTGGCTTAACACTGAGCTATGGAAACCGAGAACCCGTCACTTTTATAAGGATTTTGCACATGTTGTACTTGCAGAACATACAGATCTCTCAAACAAATTTATTTGTCACTAATACGTTTTGGCAAAAAATCCGATGTTTTCCTCCGTTTTCAAAGTGCACAACTTTTATTGCCATTTTGGTCTCACAATCAGTGCCTTAACTCGTGTAACATCACATACTCTGAGCTTGTAACGTTATTACATATATTTCTCTTTAAAGTAACAAAAATATCTGGTACGGCCAAGCGCGTAATGCGTGCGACTCGTAATCCTAGGGTCGCGGGTTCGCGCCCGCGTCGCGCTAAACATGCTCGCCCTCCCAGCCGTGGGGGCGTATAATGTGACGGTCAATCCCACTATACGTTGGAAAAAAAGAGTAGCCCAAAAGTTGGCGGTGGGTGGTGATGAGTAGCTGCCTTCCCTCTAGTATTACACTGCTAAACTAGGGACGGCTAGCACAGATAGCCTTCGAGTAGCTTTGTGCGAAATTCCAAAACAAACAAACAAACAAAAACAAAAATATCCCCTTTGCGTTTCTATTTTTGAAGAGTATATGTATATATATTGAAGGCTCTACTTCAATAAGTTTCGCCAAAAAAAATGTGGAATTTTAAAATGTTAAAACTCGATCTACGAATAACAGGAAAAACAAATCAATAGCGCTTCGAATAAAACCGAAAACCAGAAGAAAATAACACGTGTGTAAAGGAACTAACAGCGAAACTGTTTCAACTCAGAATTTTTTGTCCATGTGCGTGGAATTATAAGGCAAAACAGAAACATTGAAATATACTCCTGTTTTGTCAGTTTCAGGATTGCCGCTTCTACACAAATTTAATAACGTGCGGTGGTAAAGCTTTGAAAGTGTGTTGCCAAGTCACTTTTGTGTAGGTAGATCAACGTCCACCCATTCTCGAGGGGTTCAGATGTAATTTTGGAAACTTATAAGCTATTATCAGTGGTGGGCACAGCGAAGAAGATCCATCTTGTAGCTTTTAGCTTAACAACAAACATATAAGCAGGCACAGTATAAATACATCTGAAATGACGGATCATTACTAGATTTGCATTATTTATGACTTGTGTATAACATCAAGGCTGCAGATTTACTTCAAGTTATTTAAAACAATATTTTTTTTTACAGTTGAATCCTCTGAAGCTATCTCAATATAAAAGTCCTTGGCAAATCCGTTCAGCAAAGATAGAGCGATGTAAAAGCGCTTGTGAAATTCTGTGTAAGTGTTCAGTAAAGTTACAGCGATGTAAAAGTCCTTGTTAAGCTTTGTGTGAGTGTTCGTTCAGGAAAGTTAAAACGATTTTAAAGTCCTTGTTAAGTTCTGTGTAAGTGTTCGTTCAGTAAAGTTTTAACTTTAAATTTTAAATATTTAAAAGTCCTTCTTAAGTTCTGTGTAAATGTTCGTTCAGTGAAGTTACAGCGATGTAAAAGTCCTTGTTAAGCTTTGTGTAAGTGTTCGTTCATTAGCAATTGCATATAAGATTTATTACCCGCTCATTCACTGGCTGAAATACAAATTCATTCATGACATCCGCCATGGTTCGTTGGCTCATTATGCTCGTGCGATATTTTCTTTTACAAGCACTAATGAAATATTTTCATATTTTAACATATTAATTAATTAATTTTCTATTTGTACATTATCTGTACTATTCACCCAATATTATTGCTAAGCCTAATCCACCGTGTCTTTGTTTCACTGTGCACAATTTTTTTCTGTCTAATGCCATCATTCCTTTTGTGGAACTGCCATCTGGTGTTTAACATGTACAGCTACATTTCTGTCTGTCAGGTACGCTTGTAGGCCTGGCTACAATAAGTTTTCGGTAGTTGGTATTTTTGCTTGAACTGTACCTTTTGCGCCACGTGAGTTAAACAACCACGCCAAATATCTCTGATGGTAAGGCCTTCCTTAATCTACAACTGCTGACCAAACGGTTGGCAGCATCTGCTGCACACTAACCCATTCTTAACTAAATTGACTGTTATATCTTTAACACTTTTATAGATGAAAAGGCAGAACTTGTTCAAGCGTCATGTCGTGGCTCGAACCTCAAGCCTTCTGATACACAGCCCAACATGCTGACATATGAGCCATCTTCATCTGTCAACCAGACTTTCATTTTAAGAAATACGATTGTTTTTAAACAAGAGTATTGTGAATACATTCAAATATGTATTCGTTTGAGTGTAAAGCCACCTAGGTTATCTGATGTGTACACCGCGCACAAAAGAACTCTGGATATTAGCGTTGTAAGTCTGTACCCAACGAGGCACATAACGAAAGGGCAAAAACTCATTGATTGTGTTAGTTTTACCTAGTAAAACTGAATATTCTCTCAATCTATTCATAGCTTTACGCTTGTTTTACAAGATTTACATTGTTTTGTCTAGATTTACATACTTTGAAAAATCGGTTTGTCTATTCTCAATGCATAATTGTTAAGTGTAATGACATTAACGTGGAAAGTAATTTTTTAAAAGTATTAATTTATACTACAAACCAGATTCAAAGAACACATAAATACACCTTCACACGTTTTTGAACACTGTAGATCAAATAAACACAACATAGAAAATACCTAGATATTAAGTAAGGAAACAAATATAAACAAATGCAAAATCAAAGAAGCCCTACTCATACAACTAAAACCAAAATTAAACCAATATAAAGGAACACTTTATACGTATAGTTTGTTTGTTTTTAAATTTCGCGCAAAGCTACACGAGGGTATCTCGGCTAGCCGTCCCTAATTTAGCAGTGTAAGACGAGAGAAATTATACGCATCCTAATAAATAGCCTAATATCCAGCTGCAACGCCCCCTACAATCACGTACCCGTTTATACTCTCGTCCCTAAGACTTGCGCCCAGCAACAGTCAGTTGCAAACTCTCTTTGTTAACTTGAAGATGACCTAGGAAGAACGAAACATTGTTTTCTGCTTATCAGTTAAAGATCTTCTGAGACACTTTTTTATTTCAAGTGGGTTTCTTGTCATCAAGAATCACAGAATACCACAAGTATTTGTTTTTATTGTTTTTACATGTTCTCTACGTTACCTTGGTTTTAATTTATTTATCATCAAGTTTCTAACAGATACAGGAAGAAAAGACAAATAATAATAATAATCCATGAAAAAATCTGTAGATAATAAAGAAAAATAAACAGGAAATGAATACAAACTCCGTCATAACCTGTTAAATAGGAAATATAGATAAGCTACGTTATAACCCGTTAAAAAGGAAATACAGATAAGCCACGTTACAACCTGTTAAGCAGGAAATAAATACAAACTACGTCATAACCTGTTAAATAGGAAATAAAGATAATTATGTTATAACCTGTTAAACAGGAAATAAAGATAAGCTACGTTATAACCCGTTAAAAAGGAAATACAGATAAGCTACTTTACAACCTGTTAAACAGTAAATAAATATGAACTACGTCATAACCTGTTAAATAGGAAATAAAGATAATCTACGTTACAACCTGTTAAACAGAAAATGAATACAAACTACGTTATAACCAGTTAAAAAGGAAATAAAGATAAGCTACGTTATAACCCGTTTAAAAGGAAATAAAGATAAGCTACGTTATAACCCGTTAAAAAGGAAATACAGATAAGCCACGTTACAACCTGTTAAGCAGGAAATAAATACAAACTACGTCATAACCTGTTAAATAGGAAATAAAGATAATTATGTTATAACCTGTTAAACAGGAAATAAAGATAAGCTACGTTCTAACCTGTTAAATAGGAAATAAAGATAATCTACGTTACAACCTGTTAAACAGAAAATGAATACAAACTACGTCATAACCTGTTAAATAGGAAATAAAGATAATCTACGTTACAACCTGTTAAACAGAAAATGAATACAAACTACGTTATAACCAGTTAAAAAGGAAATAAAGATAAGCTGCGTTATAACCTGTTAAACAGGAAATGAAGACAAACTACGTCATAACCTATATTTCTAGACAGTCTTCCATCTACCTTGTACTACAAAGTTTAATATAATGAAAGAAGATTACTAGTTTTAATAATAAACACTTTCAGAGTAGCTTTTGCTACTTTAAAGATAGTTGTAAATGTGTAGCAGCACATAAATCATAATCGTGGCTGTTTCTTACGATTAAAAGTGACGTTATTGCAGGAATAGGCCGTTGTTCGCAGATGTTCCGCTCTGACCGTGCAAGCTCCGAACACGGTATCAGCACTTATGTGTCTGTTGTAGGAACGTAATGCATACAGTCTGATACAAAAAATAAAATAATTCCTTGGAAAAATATTATTCCAGTCGGTCTATAGAACTAAGATAAATAAATATTAGTGAAACATAATGGAAAAACATACGTCAGAAAACAATATCAAAGAAACCTAAAATAACTTTTCTTTTGTTATTCACGTAATCGATACCAATGAAAGGCTTTGCCCATGGTGGCTATGCTCTGATGTGCAGACACTTACTTATGTAGTTCCGCACTTAATAATAAAAAAATCATGTTATGCTTGACATTTACAGCTACACTACTTACCATTTCTTCTTCGTGTTCTTAGCTATACTCGACGTTTCTTGTCATAACCCTAGTGGATCAGTCGCTATTCCTCAGGTTAAAGACGTAAATTCAGGGTTCATTTTCTGAAGTGAGTAGCGTGTTTATGCACCACTAGGCAGCTTTGCGCTTAACAACAGACAACAGACCGATTTTCAAGCCATGTTTTTTCTTTTTCAGTGATGCCCAACATTTCATCGTTGATGGACATTTCTAACATATACGGCAAATGAAATATCCAAGTACTCTAAGTATCAATCGACAGTTGAGAAAATATTTCATTACATATTTTTTGTGATTTACAGTATTACTCCGCCGGTAAAAAATACGTAATAACAGAGTCGATGGAAACATACAGTAAGTTCAGCTAACATGGTGACTCGTTCAAAAAATGACTTTTAAAATAGTTTTAAATATATTTAAATTAAAAACAAAAATAATAATGTTCGTGCGACTTTAATATTGAAACACGAATGTCAATTATACGATTTCCTGAAGTAGAGTCACGTGTTATTACTGATGTCCATATTTGTAAGTGAAGGGAAGTACTGATAATACCTGTTCATCAGAACCTGAAGTAAATATAGGAAAGTACTGATAATACCTGTTCATCAGAATCTGAAGTAAGTGTAGAAAAATACTGATAATACTTGTTCATCAGAACCTGGAGTACGTATAAGGAAATACTGATAATACCTGTTAATCAGAACCTGAGATAAGTGCAGGAAAACACTGATAATACCTATTCATCAAAACCAAAAGTGCATGGAAGTACTGATAATTCCTGTTCATAAGAACTTAAAGTAAGTGAAGGAAAATACTGATAATACCTGTTAATCAGAACATGAGATGAGTGCAGGAAAATACTGATAATACCTATTCATAAGAACCTGAAATAAGTGTAGGGAAGTACTGATAATACTTGCTCATCAGAACCTGAAGTAAGTATAGGGAAGTACTAATAATACCTGTTCATCAGAACCTCAAGTAAGTAAAGAAAAATACTGATAATACCTGTTAATCAAAACCTGAAGTAAGTGTAGGGATGCACTGACAAGATCAGCTCATCAGTTCACAAGTGTAAAGAAATACTAATAATACCTGTTCATCAGAACCTGAAGTAAATGTAAGGAAGTACTGATAATACTTGTTCTTCGGAACTTGAAGTTAGCGTAGGGAAGCACTGATAATAACTGTTCATCAAAACCTCAAGTAAGTGTAAAGAAATACCGATAATACTTGTTCCTCAGAACCTGAGATAAGTGCAGGAAAATAGTGATAATACCTTCTCATCAAAACGTGAAGTAAGTGTAGGGAAGTACTACAAAACCTGATCATCAGAACCTGAAGAAAGTGCGGAAAAATACTGAAAATACATTTTCTAAAATAACATGAAATAAGTTTAGAGGAATTACTGATAATAACTGTTGATCAAAACCTGAAGTAAATGTAAAGAAATAGAAATAATACCTGTTCATCAGAACCTGAAAGTAGTTTAAGGAAATATTTATAATACTTGGTTTATGAGAAACTTTATTTAGTGTAAAAAATTAATAATAATACCTGTTCATCAGAACCTGAAGTAGGTATAAGGAAATACTGATAATACCTGTTCATCAGATCCTGAAGAAAGTGTAAAGAAGAACTGATAATACCTGTTCATCAGAACCTGAAGAAAATGCATGAAAAAACTAATAATAGCTGTTCATCAGAACCTGATATAAGTGTAGGATAATACTGATAATAGTTGTTCATCAGAACCTGAAGAAAGTAGAGGGATAGTACTGATAATACCTGTTCATCAGAACCTGAAGTAAATATAAGAAAGTTCTGATAATACCTATTCATCAGAACATGAAGTAAATGTAAACAAGTACTGGTAATACCTGTTAATAAAAACTTGAAGTAAATGCAGGAAAGTATTGATAATACCTGTTCATCTGAACCTGAAGTTTGTGAAAGGAAATACTAATAATACCTGTTCAACAGAACCTGTAGTATGTGAAAAAAATATTGATGATACCCGGATTATCAGAAACTGAAGTAGTTAGTAAAAAGAAATACTAATAATACCAATTCATTAAAACCTGAAGTATGTTGAAGGAAATACTGATAATACCTGTTCATCAGAATCTGAGATAAGTGTTGAAAAATACTGATAATATCTGTTCATCAAAACCTGAAGTAAGTATAGAGAAGTACTGGTAATAACTGTTCACCGAAAGCTGAAGTAAGTGTAAGAAAATACTGATATTACCTGTTGATCAGAAACTAAATTAAGTGTAAAGAAATAGTAATAATACCTTTTCATTAGAACCTGAAGAAAGTTTAGGGCAATACTGATAAAACCTGTTCATTAGATATTGAAGTATGTTTAAGGAAATACTGATAATACTTCTTTATCAGAACCTGAAGTAGGTACAAAGAAATACTTATAATACCAGTTCATCAGAACCTGAAGTATGTGTAAAAATATTGATAATACCAGACTTATCAGAAACTGTAGTTAGAGATGGGAAATACTAATAATACCTCTAAATTGGAACCTGAAGTAAGTAGAAAGAAATACTGATAATACCTGTTCATCAAAACTTGAATTAAATGTATGGAAATACTGATAATACTTGTTCATTAGAACCTGAGATAAGTGAAGGAAAAAAGTGATAATACCTACTCATCAAAACGTGAAGTAAGTGTAGGGAAGTACTGAAAAAACCTGTTCATCACAACCTTAACAAAGTGTGAGAAAATACTGATAATACTTGTTCATCATAACCTGAAAGATGCTGAAAGGAATATTGATAAAACTTTGTTTTTGAGAAACTGAATTAAGTGTAAAAATTAATAATAATTCCTGTTTATAAGAACGTGAAGTATGTCAAAAATATTGATAATACAGGTTATCAGACACTGACGTAAATAGAGGGAAATACTAATAATACCTGTTTATCAGAACCTAAAGTATGTGTAAAAAGTGTTGATAATACCCGGTTTATCGCAAACTTTAGTAAGAGAAGGGAAATACTAGTAATACCTGGCCATTAGAACCTAAACTATGTTTAAGGAAATACTGATAATACCTGTTCATAAGAACCTGATAAGAAAAGTAGGGAAGTACTGACAATACCTGTTCATCAGGACCTGAAGTAAGTGCAGAAAAGTACAAACAATGGCTGTTCATAAGAATCTGATGTAAGTGTAGGGTAATACTGATAACAGTTGATCATCAGAACCTGAAGTAAGTAGAGGGAAATACTGATAATAACTGTTCATCTGAACCTGATATACGTGCAAAAAATACAAATAATACCTGTACAACAGAACGGAAGAAAGAATAGAAATATACTACTAATATATGTTTATCAGAACCTGAAGTAAGTGTAGAAAGATACTGATAATACCGGCTATTTAGAACCTAAACGAAGTGTAGCAAAGTATTTATAATACCTGTTCATCAGAACCTGAAGTAATTGCAGGGAAGTACTGATAAAAAATGTTTAATCATAGCTTGAAAAAAATGTAGTAAAGAACAGATAATACCTGTTCATCAGAACCTTAAAAAAGTGTAAGGAAGAACTAATAATACCTGTTCATAAGAACGCGAGAGAAGTTTAGTGAAGTACTAATAATACCTGTTCATCAGAACCTGAATAAAGTGTACGTAAATACTAATAATACTTGTTCATCAGCACCTAAACGAAGTGTAGCAAAGTACTGATTATACCTGTTCATCAAAAACTGAAGTAAAAGTATGGAAGCACTGATAATTCCTGTTCATGAGAACTTGAAGTAAAACTAGAAAAATACTGATTCTACCTTTTCATCAGAACCTGAAATCAATGCAGAAAAATACTGATAATGCCTACTCATCAAAATGTGAAGTAAATGTAAAGAATTACTGATTATACCTGTTCATCAGAACCTGAGGAAAGTGTAGGGAGGAACTGATAACATCTGTTCATCGGATCCTGAAGAAAGTGTAGTGAAATACTGATAATACCTGTTCATCAGCAACTGAAGTAAATGTGAGGAAGTAAAAAAAATACTTGTTTTTCAGAACCTGAAGCAAGTGTATGGAAGTACTGATAATACCTGTTCATTATAACCTGAAGAAAGTACAGAGAAGTACTGATAACACCTGCTCATCAGAACTTGAAGAAAGTTTAGAGAAATACTAAAAATACCTGTTGATTAGAACCTAAACAAAGTGTAGGATTGTACAGATAATACGTGTTCATCAGAACAAGTGAATTAAGAGAAGTTCTGGTAATACCTGTGCATTAAAATCTGAAGTTTGTGTAACGAAATATTGATCACACCTGTTCACCAGAACATGAAGTAAGTGGAGACAAACACTGATAATACCTGTTCTTCAGAACCTGAAGTAAATGTAGGGAATAACTGATAATATCTGTCCATAATACCTTAATTTTTTGTAAAATATTTATCACATTTGTTCACCAGAACCTGAAGTAAGTGTTAAAAATATTGATAATACGAAATTTATCATATACTGATGTAAATGAAGGGAAATACTATTACTACCTGTTCATCAGAACCTAAAATGTGTAAAAAATGCTTATGATACCCGGTTTATCAGAGACTGAAGTAAGAGAAAGAAAATACTAATAATACCTGTTCATTAGAACCTGAAGTATGTTTGAGGAAATACTGATAATACCTGTTCATCAGAACCTGAAAAAAGTGTATAGAAGTACTGATAATACATGTTTATTAGTTACTTAAGTATATATAACGAAGTACTGATTAACACCTGTTTATCAGAACCTGATGCAAGTGTAGGAAAATACTGTCAATACTTGTTTATCAGAACTTGAAGTAAGCGTAGAGATACATTGATAATTTCTGTTCTTCAGAACCTGAAGTAACTGTAGGGAAATACTGAAAATACCTGTGCATCAGGAAGTGAAGTAAGTGCTCATAATAGGTGCATATCAGAACCTGATGTAAATTTAGGGAAATACTGATAATACCCTTTCATCAGAAAATGAAGTAAGTGTAAAGAGGTACTACTGATAATACGTATTCATCAGAACCTGAGGTAAGTATAGCGAAATACTGATGAAACCAGTTCATCAGAACCTTGGATAAGTGCAGCAAAATACGAATTCTGTTCAAAAAATACGCGGACCGACGTCATAAAAAATCTGCTTTATTTAAAAGTTACAGGTTTGGGACCCTTGCAAAGTACTCTCCTCCCCAAAGCACACACTTATCCCAACGGTGTATCCACTAGTTTACACAATCCTGGTACGCTTCTTTTGTAATGTCCTCTAGCTACTTCGTCGCATTTACCTTAATCTCTGGAATCGTCTCAAATCTTTTTCCTTTCTAGGTCTTTTGAGTTTGGGGAACAAGAAAAAATCACAAAAAGCAAATTCAGGTGAGAGATAATACCCTTTCATCAGAAGCTGAAGTAAGTGTGAAGAAGTACTACTGATAATACGTGTTCATCAGAACCTTGGGCGCGTATAGGAAAATACTGATAATACCTATTCACAAGAACCTGAAGTAAGTGGAGGGATGCATTGATAATACCTGTTCCTCATAAGCTGCAGTATGTGTAGGGAAATGCTAATAATACCTGTTCATCAGAACCTAAAGTAAGTGTGAGGAAATACTGATAATACCTTTTCATCCGAATCAGAAAAAAGTGTAAGTAAATATTGTTAATACCTGTTCATCGGAACCATAAGTAAATGTAGAAAAATACTGGAAATACTTGTTTATCAAAACATGAAGTAAATGCAGGGAAGTACTGACAATTTATGCTCACCTGAATCTGAAATATGTGTAAGGAAATACTGATAATACCTGTTCACCAGAACCTGAAGAAAGTGTAGGGAAATACTGATAATACCTGTTCATCAGAATCTGAAGAACGTGAAGGAAAGAACTGATAATTCCTGTTCATCAGAACCTAAACCAAGTGTAGAAAAGTGCTGATAATACCTGTTCATTAGAACCTGAAGTAAATGTGGAGAAGTACTGATAATACCTGTTCATCAGAACCTGAAGTAAATGTAGGGTAATGTTGGTAATACCTGTTCATTAGAACGTGAAGTGTAGGGATATAATGCTAACACCTGTTTATGAGAACCTGAAGTTAGTGTTGGGAAATAATGATAACACCTTTCTCTGAAAACCTGATGTAAGTGTAGGGAAATACTGATTATACCTGTTCATCAGAACCTGAAGTGTTGAAAAGTACTGATAATTTCTGTTCATCAGAAACCCACCTAATAATATATTCTGTTGTTATAATAAATTCGTAATAAAGAAGAAGAGAGAAACGTTTGTTGGTGTGGAAACACTACTTACTGAGGTGACATTGTATGTAACAGAAACGTTTGTTGGCATGGAAACACTACTTGCTAAGGTGACAATTTTTGTAACAGAAACGTTTGTTGTCATGGAAACACTACTTGCTAAGGTTACAATTTATGTAACAGAATCGTTTTGGCATGAAATTACTGTTTGCCAAAGTATCACTTGCTTGTATAAAAACACTTAATGGTACTGTATCACTTGTTTGTCTTATGCTGTGTTACCTTTAACATAACTATTGAAGTGCAAGTTTAATACCAGTATTACAAGAGTAAGTAATAAATTAGCGATACGGTTAAATAAACTTGGAAAAAATACATAATACATATTTGAAGACTTTATTGTGTTTTATTTACCGAGTTTATACATCAATCTACATAAATACGAATCATGGTGGAATATTTTACAGATAGTTAAATCCATTAAACTGATCTCAGAATTTATTTTTGAACTACTATAGGCGAGGACTAACAGCCCTTAATTAAGTGTCGTTTCATGTATACACATTAATACCCTTGTCATAATAATACACTTACGCATGCTAAGCAGGAATGTTAGGGTTTTGCTTGTTTTGAAGTTAAACTACAAAATTCACGTCATATTTGTACAAATAATATGGTAGTAAGTTCAACCAGAATTACATGGTTGGTTGTTTTTTTTTGGGGGGGGGGGGCGAGGGCAGGGTAAGAACGTATTATTTTGCAATTTTTCTTATTAATGTTACACAAAAGGATATGTTACGTGACCTTTGACACGAAGTTACACGAAAACTCTGTTGCACTGATATGTGCGACAATAAATACCAAGTGAAGTGTTGTATCACTTTGAGGTACACATGCATCTGGTGGTTAAGTCAAAAACTTATGCGACCTCATTCTAAGTGATAGACAGATCTGGTGGTTATGACAAGATACTTGTGTGACATCATTCTAAGATACATAAAGATCTGATGGTTTGATCCAGAAATGTATGTTGAGCTCTTGTTGTGAAACCTTTTGGATGATAAATAAAGAGGTCTCACCGTGCTGGGTAGCAGCACGTGATAAACATTCAGATACTGATCAGGAACTGGGATCCTTCTTTGCGAAGTTAGTTCTGTTTGAAGTTGATAACGACTTAATACAGCACTGAGCCCATAAAGTCAGGAAAACAAATTTCCTACCATACGAATGACTCATGAATATCATACAAATGACTCGTGTGAGTTGTAAGTCAAAGTACTCTTCTTCTGAATGACTGAGCAAGGTCTCTGAAGATCTAATGCTGTTTCTATGCTTTTTCTCTGTGGGTTTCTTAGAAGACAGTCTGTAGCGTAATAGACGAATGCACTTTCTTGCCTCATGGTGGCATTAACGGTACTGCATCGGAGACATAGAATTTCCTTGAATGTACGTCGAAAGTCATGATGGAAAGTGACGTAGATGATCGGGTTCATCATGGAGTTAATGTATCCAAGCCAGAGGACCAGACTTCGAACTGAAGGGGAAACAGTGAAGACGTTTTCGTCAACGGCCCGAAGAAGAGCCAACACGAAGAACGGTAGCCAACAAACGGTGAAAGCAGACATGATAATTCCCAGTGTAATTGAAGCTTTCCTTTCTTTCCACATGGAAGACTTGCTTTTGGTTTGACTCCTCGGGAGGTCTTCGACACCCAAGAGGTTTCCAGTAGTATTCCGAGAAGGATCTTGGGTATTAGAGCCAAAGAGAATGTTGTTTTCTGTTACGATTGATACGGAACAGACCTTTTGAACGAGTAGAGGTCCTTCTGACTGACAGTAGCCATTTTCATTCCTCCAAGCGCTACGCTGGGCGTACACGAGAGATTTATGCTCTGCTTCTACTACGCGCTTAGCTGCAACGTAAATCTTCAGGTACACAAATATCATGACCAGAAGTGGAATGTAGAAGGAGCCAAGAGTGGCGTACAGCTGATAGCCGAAGTTTTGGCTCACTTCACAAGTGGGTTTGGTTTCACTTCCGTGTTCGTTTCCCAGAACTATTAAAGGTGGTACGCTTATGAGACACGACAACACCCACACAGCAGCAATACAGAGCCAGATTCTGCGGGAAGTTCTGCGGACCCCATACGTGAGTGGTTTGGTTATGGCCAGATAACGATCTACACTAATCATACACAGGTTCAAGATGGAGGCAGTACAACTGGTGACGTCAAAGGCCACCCACATGTCACAAACTTCAGGACCAAGAGTCCAGCTGCCGGTTAACTCATAATGAAGAGCAAAGGGCATGACGAGGAGAGATACACACAGATCTGAAACCGCCAACGAAACCAACAGGAAGTTCGACGGTTGACGCAACTTCTTTACTAAGTAGACTGAGATACACACTAAAGCGTTTCCAATGGCTGTAGCGATAATCATAAAACTAAGCAGAAGCAAAAGAGCAATGAAAGAAGAAACAGAGTATGGAACTAACGTGGTAGAGTCTTGAGTCACGTGGGGCTCAGAAGAGGAGTTGTCCTCTGGCGTCCATTCCAAATCAATATTTGCCACAGTAGAGTTCATAGAAGGAGACATTGATGTTGTTTTTTTCAAACTGTCTCTCCGAGAACTGTTCTCTTGATGGAAGCTGAAAAAGAAAGAAAACACAAGACTGAAGATTTTTACCAATACTGCACATATTTTCATATCTTCTGTATTTTTAAGGCGGAAATTTAGAAAAAAAAAATTAAGAAACACATCCCAAACAGCTGGTATGGGTATTAATACTCATTGATAAGTCATCTTCATGTTAAGAAAGAGAGAGTTTGCAACTTACTGTTACTGGTCGCGCGTTCTAGTATCTAGGAGTTTTGCTATAGCTATGTTATGTTTCTTTAATTTGTACTGTTCTAAAACGTATGAAAATGTGTTTTTTGTGTTCTTTGAATCTGGTTTCTATCGTTCTGCTTGTTTCTCCAACAAAGAAGTCGTGGAGTTATTGCATTGCATTTTATAAATACTTTCACACATTTTTGAATACTGCAAATCAAATAAACATAACACAACCATAGAAAATACCCAGATGTTAAGTAGGGAAACAAATATAAACAAATACAAAATCAAATAAACCCTATTTATACAGCAACTTAAACTAAAATTAAACCAATATAAAGGAACACATTTTACGTATTGTTTCTTTGTTTGTTTTTGTATTTCGAACAAAGCTACTCGGGGGCTATCTGCGTTACTCGTCCCTAATTTAGCAGTGTAAAACTAGAGAAATTATACGTATCCTAATAAATAACATAATATCCAGCTGTAACGCCCCCCTACAATCACGTGCCCGTTTATACTCTCGTCCGTAAGACGTGCGCCCAGCAACAGTCAGTTGCAACTTCTCCTTGTTAACCTGAAGATGACCCAGGAAGACCGAAATTGTTTTATGCTTATCAATAAAAGTGTTAATACCCATACCAACCGTTCTGAGATACATTTTTATTTCAAGTGGGTTTTTCGTCATCAACAAACAAAATCATCCAATGGAAAGCGGGATTTTACAAAAAACAACAATGACTCATTCTATGGGAAGAAAGAATTTAAAAGAAATGTTTTATGTTAAGTTCCTTCTAACAAATGAGATTTTCAATTAAACCGATTGATGTAACAAAAATGAAACAGAAATGGTTCTAAATAAATCAGATATTATTCCTAAGGACACATTGGAGTAAAAGTCTGAGGGTTATTGTTATGTAAAAAAGAAGAAAATAATTATATGGTAACATTGGGAATGTTCACGCGTCTTCTATCAAACACTTGTCTACAAGTCGACTTCTCCAGAAAATACTGTTCCATGAAGTCCTATGAATTCAGCATTTAGTCCAATGTGGCTTTGCTATAAGAAAACACACACACACAAAAGTCAGATATCAAACAATTTATTTTTAGTCTTCGTCCCAAGATATTGTATGGGTTACTTATATTCTGTCCACGGCTGGGTCGAATCCTGGATGTTTACATGGTATGTCCGTAAGCTTACTGCTGACCCACAGAGGGAGCATTTAGTTGATGCAAATATACGGACTAAATGAGAAAAAATGGACGTTTCCTTGATACTATGGATATGCAGATAATGAAAAGGCCTGGCGTGACCTCGTGGTTAGAGCGTCCGACTGATAAACTGCAGGCCACTAGTTCGCGTTCTGTTATCAACTAGCTGCATTATCACTAGTTTACTGCTTCAAAATTGGTGACGGCTGACACAGATAGCCCTCGAATAGCAGTGTACGAAATCCAAATCAAACATAATATTTTAAAGACAACAAATGCTAAGAAGCACAAAGAGAAGTGTTCAACATATCCAACTCAGTACTATAGCTCTTTTACAATATAGTACCAAATAGTGTTGATTACTGTCCGTTATGAACTGGACAGGTCCGCAACATTTTTACAAGGCACTGTTCTTTGGTTTACCAACTGACCAAACTCAACACCAGGTTAGGTGATAACAAAAATCTTCCCAGTGGTACAGCGGGATGTCAACGAACGAACAATGCAAAAATCCGAATTTCGATATCCGTGATGGGCAGAGCACAGATAGCCCATTATGTAACTTTTTGCTTAAACTAACAACAAACAAATAAACGATAAATTATAATAACAATGTAAAAGAATACGACTTTACACTGTCGTGTGTTTTTCACCAAATGTAAATTAAGATTGTCTATGTAGCGAGAAAGCGTCTTATAAGCTCATGTTTTACGAATGAAAAGCACATAAAATAAAATGTTGATTCAGCACTGTGCATTCGTCAATTATCTTTTCCCTGGAGGCTCATTCGAAGCAGATAATCTATTCAGTAATGTTTATAACGTTAAGAATTAGATTTATGATGCACGCACCGCAAGGCATAAGTTATTGCCCCCTGTAGACTTTTTTCTAAACTATTTATGCACAAAATTATTTCTAGGTCATTGACCTTGTTAGTGACGGGACTTCTGACAAGATATGGATCACACAAAAATATGTAAACGAATATCTACCATAAATATCGTAATTAGTTCTACTTTAAAATTATTTACTTCTGTATAAAAAATGCTCAGACTTTTAGGTAGCTGTTCACAATAGAAGTTGGATCACAAAAATAAACCATCCTAAAATCACTTAATGTGACCTAATACGTTGACTTTACCCCTAGTGAACAATATGAAAACAAGACTGTGATGGGGAGGTAAATATTTGGATAAAATAAATGCTTCAAACAAAGTAAACATGATATCTAGTGTGGTAATACGATTGTAATGTTCCATTGAAACAAAGGACTAGTTTAAGAGAGTGTAACAAACTTTACTTGAAGAGCCTCTTTGTATACAAAGTAAAGCAACCATCCTTTGGAATTTATTTTAAAAACAGCAAAAACATAATTTCATACGAGTTCGCTAGTGTACAAACCACGTTATTAGTACTGGTAGATCAAAGCACAGTTGTGTGAGAAGAAATGCAGTATTGTACTTGGTGTTATGTAAACATTTTTTACATGACATATTAAGAGCACTTGATGTAGCTTTTGATTTCATTAGTTCTGGAAAAGTAAACATGAAAGATTTGTAGCTTTAGTTTCGTTGAAGAAAATTCGCTTATCAGTTAACAGCACGCATTTTGTTGATTATTCACCAACAGCTTAACTTTCCCCGATAATGGGAGCTAGCCAAAATGTTAAAACACGAAAGACGGTAAATGGAAGTTGTTCGAAATGTCGAGGTTATAAACACGGGAAGTGGAAGTTAGTCAAAATATCAAAATCCGGAAGATGATAAGCGAAAGTTCTCCGAAACGTCAAGATAATAAGGACGGGAAGCAAAAGTGAGTCAAAATATCAGGATCAGGAAGATGGTAAACGGAAGTTGTTTGATATGTCGAGGTCATAAAGACAGGAAGCGGAAGTTAGTCAAAATGTCAAGATTCGTAAAATGATAAACGGAAGTTGTTTGATATGTCGAGGTCATAAATACAGGAAACGGAAGTTAGTCAAAATGTCAGGATCAGGAAGATGGTAAACGAAAGTTGTTTAAAATGTCGAGGTTATAAAAAGGGGAAGCAAAAATTAATCAAAATGTCAATATTCGGAAGATGGTAAGCGAAAGTTGTCCCAAACGTCGAGGTTATAAAGACAGGAAGCGAAAGTGAGTAAAATATAAAGATCAAGAAGAGAATAAACGGAAGTTGTCCGAAATGTCGAGGTCTTTAAAACAGGAAACAAAAGTTGCTCAGTAAATCCAGTTTTGAAGACTCGTAATAAATCTATTCAACACATTGAAGTCCAGAGGATGAGAAAGGAAGTTACTTTAAATATTGAGTCCTGAATACGAGAAACGAGAGTTAAATGAAACGTCGAAAAGAATGAACTGTTACAACCGTAGGCCGTTGCAATTCTTAAAGAAACTTCTTCAGGTTTTATAGATATACAGCCTAAACCTTTTTACCATTATTACAGCACTGTACATAACACTTTTTAAAGCTTTGTGAGAAATATGATGTTATTTAAAATAGTAAGGTCTCGTAAAGATTCAAGTGGGACGTATATACACCTGTAAACGTTGACGATCCATGTATTGTTTCCGTGTAAATAAAGTTAAAAAAATATTAGCATGTTGAACTGGAGCAAATAACATTTTTTTATCTTATTTCACGTTTGTTTGCACCCCAGCAGGTTAGGGACGCACGAGTCATGATATGAGGATTGCGAGTTCGCACCAATAATCCTCGCCCTTTCAGCCGTAGGGCATTGTAATTGACGGTTAATCCCACTATTCGCTCATAAAAGAGTTGGTGGTGTGTGTTGATGACTGGTTGCCTTCACTCCAGTCTATGCTGTTAAATTAGGGACGGATAGCGTAGATAGCTTTGGTGTAGCTTTTCGCGAAACTGAAAAACAGACATTTCTTTGTTCTTTAGAGCAAAGCCATCTTGGGCTATTTATTGTGTACATCGTGGGGAAATCGAATTCCGAATTTTAGCAGGGCCAGACGTTTATAACTTTTGTTGTAATTGGTTAGCTTATTTTTCGTGCTTTTCCGTTGATTGACTTGTATAACTTAATTTAACGGCTAACCCCTTGTTGCGACAGGCGCTGATGCGCCCCAATGGATTAGTGGCATGTCTGCAGACTTAAAACGCTAAAATCCGGGTTTCGATACCCGTGGTGGGCAGATCACAGACAGCCCATTGTGTAGCTTTGTGCTTAATTCAAAACAACAACAACAGCAACAGGCGCTGGTGTGAAATGTCCACGACAACAGGCGAGTAGGAATAAGAAATATTGCTTGGTATAAGAAATAAGATATTTTACTATAAATACAGTAAAAGCAACTTATTGAGTTTCAAACCATAAAAACCTATTTCGGTAGTTTTATTTATTTAAATATAAATATAGTTTTTACACACATATATATAAAAAGGAAAGCACACAACCCATGTGTGAAAAATATTATTAATTTCAGATCTGCTTTTTGTGGTCGTCTTGTAAGTGTGGAGAAAATATAACGTCATAAAGAGTTATTTCGTAATTGGCTCACAGCTTCCAAAATTAACGATTTTAAAGAAATAAAAGCCTTAAAACATAGGGTAAATAAATATATATGTAAAAACGACTGGTTAGAGGAACGAACAACGTTTCGACCTTCTGCGGTTATCGTGCTATTTTTAGAAGTTTTATAGATAAGACCTCAATTTTTTCTGTTATATAGTAAACACCTTAAGTTATATCTTCCTCCAGTAAAGAAAAAGTCACAAACTATGCATAGCTCGTGCATGTGTGTAAAATTTTGAAATCTAAATTAAAAATTCGATTTATAGATTGTATGTTCTCGTGTTTCAGATTGAGTTCGGAACAAATTCAGCTTTCTTGCTTGAAATTATATGAAAAGAAATGATAAATTTGATCAGTGATGACGAGAAAACCCACTTGTAAAGAAAAATATATATATCCTTCAAACATCTGGTCAGCCATTGGTCAGTTACCTCTTTCTGTCTTTGTAATCCTGACGATGACAGAAGAAGCTCGAAACGTTGTTCGCTCCTCTACATAGATATTTTCTCAACTCAAACGAGCCGTTTCTACAGATATATTTCTCTCCACAAGTGAGTTTTCTCGTCATCACCGATTATAGGGTACACAAAAACGTATATTAGAAGTAAATATTATATTTTGTTACAATGTGTGTGTTTTCTGAAAGCAAAGCCACATCAGTCTATTTGCTGTGTCAATCGAGGGGACTCGAACTACTGATTTTAACATTGTAAATTCGTAGACTTGCCCTACCGCTTTTGTGACTGTCTTTGTGTTGTCGAAGGTTTTTTTTTTTGTAGAGTCTGTGTATAACGTCATCACAAGATAAGAAAAACTAGCTTTCAAGATTCAAGTCTTTCGTGTAAATAATAGTTTGGAAACTCAGAAAAAAAAAATTGTAAACTGAATTTAAAGTTACGTGAAGCGAAGCAACCATGGCTGGAATAGCTCGTCTTTCTTACACAGGTTTAGTTATATATGTAACTGAATTTTTAATCCTATTCAAAAAGTTTTTTATTGAGTAAAAAGTTACGTTATAAAATACATCTATTACGTCTCCAAGACACTTCAAAGGTATAAGTAACCATAACAAAACGCTTACCATAAAGTCGTTATTACCTTAAATAGCCTTGTCAGAGTTGATAAATAGTGGCTCGAGGCTTAGCGGTGGGTAATGATGACTGGCAACTTTCTTTTTAATTTGTGACTTAAAAATTAGAAACCAAAATCGTCACAGCAAAATAATTTTCCAATATATTTGTATAAAAGCTGATAAGCAAAACTTTCTTCTTTAAACGCATTGATGCTTTAAAATATTCGAAAAATTTATGTTTTACAAAAGAACTGTTGAAATTTCAGTAGATAACTAAAATATTCGTGTCTAGAACTGGTTCATGAAGTTCTAGGAGTGAACTCAAATACTTGTGTGAAGAAGTGATTCATGAAGTTCTGGGAGTGAACTCAAATACTTGTGTGAAGAAGTGGCTCATGAAGTTCTAGGAGTGAAAAAAATACTTTTGTGAAGAAGTGGTTCATGAAGTTCTAGAAGTAAACTAAAATAATTGTGTGAAGAAGTGGTTCATGAAGTTCTAGGAGTAAACTAAAATAATTGTGTGAAGAAGTGGTTCATGAAGTTCTAGGAGTGCCTAAAATACTTGTGTGAAGAAGTGTGTCATGAAGTTCTAGGAGTGAACTAAAATACTTGTGTGAAGAAGTGGCTCATGAAGTTCCAGGAGTGAACTAAAATACTTGTGTGAAGAAGTGGTTTATGAAGTTCTAGGAATGAACTAAAATACTTGTGTGAAGAAGTGGTTCATGAAGTTCTAAGAGTGAACTAAAATACTTGTGTGAAGAAGTGGTTCATGAAGTTCCAGGAGTGAACTAAAATACTTGTATGAAGAAGTGGCTCATGAAGTTCCAGGAGTGAACTGAAACACATGTGTGAAGAAGTGGCTCATGAAGTTCTAGGAGTAAACTAAAATACTTGTGTGAAGAAGTGGCTCATAAAGTTCTAGGAGTGAACTAAAATATTTATCTTCAGCCAAATATAGTCGAAACAATCAACTCTACAATTAGTAACAATATGTGACCAGAACAAATAATATTATAGTTTCCAGATTTATGTTTTCTCTGCGTGTCGATTAACTGACGCTTTCAATCTGATTAATGAAAGGGTAAATTTCATACGTGATACATTCAATCTTTCATGTCATCAATTTCCACGTGGTGTAAAATTTACGTCATTGTATTATAGCTGCAAGAAAAGCCAAGGATAACAATTACTACGCAACGAGGTAGGTAAACAAAATTTATATAGGTTACTAAAATCGATAATGTGGTAACAATCAAAACAACTACCAGATTACCTGGAGCTGTAAACTCTGTGTTATTTAATCTCTGTATTCATCTATTGTCTTAAATAATGATATAATTCATTGGACATTTACTGAAGAGAATTCTAATCGATAAATTCTTCTGAAGCTAAGAGAAAACAGTTGTTTGTGCTTTAGGACTCCATTCTCTGTTGAGCTATTTTACAAACATACCTCCAGCCACTTCGATGCTGTGGTATGTTTAACAATTCTCTTTGTATGGTACGTTTGTGAGACAAAATCAATGAATCTTAAATATTCAATATTACGAAACCGAATACCTCAAGAAATTTGTTAGAATCGGAACAAAAAATAATCCCTCACCAGGTCTATTTTTGCCTTAAACAACAAACAAAAGCAAAGCAAACAAAAAGTCGGCGGGTCAGAGTAAATGAGATCAGATTTCATTTGCGAATCGTGTCTTACACAGACCATTTCTTAAGTAACCCATTTAAGGTAACTCTATGTAAGTTTAGTTAACTTATCTACATAAATTAAAATCAAATATTCATCCCAGACCTAATTATTCGTATAACTATAAAGTTCTTTTTCTAAACTCATTTCAATTTACTGACCCACAACATCGAAAGGCCAACCATCCTCCAAGAAAACTAAAACTGTCTTAGCTGGAGATGACTCCTACCGTGACAACATTTATACTTGTGTTCCATAGACCTACTGTTAAGTATTAAAAAAGTTGATACGTCAATATTATAATCCTTCTTACCATTTGAAACACTTCAATAAGATCCCTCCTACTGATTCTTGTATTTTCAAGATAAAACAGTTTCAGATATCTTGACCTCTCTTCTTACGACAGCCACTCAATTCCAGGTACCATTCTATTAATCGTTCTCTGAATTATTTCTACTAATTTTATGTATTCATTTGGGTAAGAAACTCAATACCGAATACAATATTCCAAATGTGACCAAACAAGTACAATGGAATTATAACCTCTTAATACTTATATTTGGCCCGGCATGGCCGAGCGCGTTGAAGCATGCGACTCGTAATCTGAGGGTCGCGGGTTCGCATCTTCATCGCGCCAAAAATGCTCGCCCTCCCAGCCGTGGGGGCGTTATAATGTTTCGGTTAATCCCACTATTCGTTGGTAAAAGAGTAGCCCAAGAGTTAGCGGTGGGTGGTGATGACTAGCTGCCTTCCCTCTAGTCTTACACTACTAAATTAGGGACGACAAGGTGCAGTGGGCTAACAACCTACTCTCTTAAAAACCTGTTACAGAATCCGCAGTGTTTGCGGCCCCACGTTCCTCAGTGAACTGAGTGGGAGATGATGATGAACACTTATATTTAATATATCTATAAATACAATCTGAAATCTTCGTTGCTCTACCAGTAGCAACAGCAAATTACTTGGATAGTTTTACAGACTGACCAACCATTACATCAAGATCCCTTTCTTTGATAAAATTACCAAGGTTACTCCTATCCAAACGATCTTGAAATAATTTATTATAATTTAAACCCATCCACCATTTATTTACCAAACTCACTAAATTATCTAAATCCATTTGTAAATTAGCAGCATTCTCTTCACAGCCAACAACATTCAACATCTTTATATCATCTACAAATTTAAGTAATTCATAGTACACTCCTTCATCTACGTCATTGACGTAAATAAAAAAGATCAGGGATTCTAAGACTGATCCCTGATGTTCACCACGTGTGACGTTTATCCAGTATGACTGAACACCACTTGTAACAGCCTTCTAGCTTCTTCCATCGACCCACTCTTCTATCTAATTTGCTAACTTATCTCACTCAGTTATAGAGACATTTTTTTTACAATCCTATTAAATTAAGCACAAAGCTGCACAATGGGCTATCTGTGCTCTGCCCATCACGGGTATCGAAATCCGAATTTTACCGTTGTAAGTCCGCCGACATACCGCTGAACCACCGGGAACTCTTAAAAATCCAGATTCACCGAATTTAAACCGTTACCCTCGTCTACACAAGTAGTAATATTTTCAAAGAATGTAAAATGCTTTGTTAGGCAAGACTTTCCAAGAGTGACAACCATGTTAATTGCTAACATTACCTAACTTTAAATCCTTTGGCAGCTGCCAATTATTCAATTGCTGGGCTATTCTGTTACAAAAAAAGTAAGATAGGACATGTCATCATAACGTCCCCGAGTCTGAAAGGGAGAGTATATTTAGAGACGGGGTTCGAACTTACGACCCACTTGACTTGTAATTTAATTGGCTCATTAAATGGTTTTGTAATTTCACCTTACCTTGTATCTGCGCCTGATACACGTTACGCCACCTAACAAGAGGTTACTGTGTTGAGCGATCAAAGAGAATTTGCTACACGAGGACTCCTGATTACTGCCAAAGACAATATTTCGTAAATATTGCGCCTGCAGTTTAAGCTCTTATGGGATTTCTTTCTCATTAGACTGAGTAAAGTCGGATACTCATGGGGTATATGGAAAATATGATTAGATTTTTTTTACCTGATAATTCATCCAATGTTTTCCTGACAAATACGGCAGTATAAAGTTTAAGCAGGACATCGAGTTGGTTGGAAATAGCTTCACTTTCTGATAATAACAAAAAGGTACCCCGGCATTGCCAGGTGGGTTAAGGCGTTCAACTCGTAATCTGAGGATCGCGGATTCGAATCCCCGCCGCACCAAACATGCTCGCCCTTTCAGCCGTGGGGGCGTTATAATGTTACGGTCAATCCCACGATTCATTTATAAAAGAGTAGCCTAAGAGTTGATGATAGGTGCTAATGACTAGCTGCCTTCCCTCTAGTCTTACAATGCTAAATTAGGGACGGTTAGCGGAGATAGCCCTTGAGTAGCTTTGGGCGAAATTCAAAACAAACAAACAATAAACAAAGGTTTCTAAACTTATGACATATCGGTTTCTTTAAATCACGCACAAGCATCAGAACAGCGACCTCTAGTAAAAAAGGGGGTACGCAATCCACTTCGCTCACCCCCTAAAAGTTTACAATTCCCCAACTTTAAAGGAGATTTTAGCTCCAATTTAGTGACTCCCTGTAAAACAGTCGTTAAAATGAATTTGGTAGTATATTTGGAATCAAGCACAATGCTACCTAGTAGACTATTTGCGCTCTGCCCACCACGGATATCGAAACCAGGTTTGTAGCAATGTGAGTTCGCATACATACCACTGGGGAGAAATTTGGTACTCGAGGAAAGAAGAATGGATAAAGAAGTTAAGGGGAAAATCATATTAAGTACCTGTTTATTTTCACATTACCTATGAATAATGTTTTGTTTTGGTCCTCTCGTTTCATTAAGAGTATTAATATAATTACAAATGCTTTTCGAAGAACTCACTCCTATGATATTTGGTTCCACAATATGTTCGTATACGCTATATGATCTGTATCCTCTGAATTCCAACGTTATAAGCCACTATGCCAACAGATCAGCCATTATGGTAGAAAGAGAGAGAAAAATAATTAAAACAGTATTAGGGATATTATTCTAATAAGTGCAAGGAGTCATACATAGGTCGTGTTACAGGGATTGAGTCATAAATTTTAGAATTACTAACTTAATATGGCTAAGCCCATGGAAGATAATAGAGGAAATTACATTCTATCAGATTGTCAGAGACAACCTTGGTCATATTTTTTCTCCGTGTACGGAAAATGTTTGTTTTTGAATTTCGCATAAAGCTACACCAGGGCTATCTGCGCTACCCATCCTTAATCTAGCAGCGTAGATTATCACCACACACTTCCAATTCTTGAGATACTCTTTTACCAACGAATAGTGAGATTGATCGTAACATTATAACGCTCCCACGGCTGAAAGGGTGAGCATGATTGGTGCGGCGGGGATTCGAACCGCGATCCTCAGATTACGAGTCGAACGCCTTAACCCAATTTATGGAAAAAGTAGCTTTTATTTTTGCCATGTGTGTCGAATCTAAGTATATATAGTAACTTTGGAGTGGTTTTAATATCTGTGTAAATTAAAGGTTTTAAAAAAATGAAAATTATAATCATATATCAACCAACCAGAAGATCCGTACTTGCTGTTATGTGTACTGATAGGCCTAAAGATACGTATTAGCTATTAGCTATAGTGACAGTATGAAGATTCGTTTTAGCTGATAGGTCTGAAGTTTCGTATTAGCTGTACTAATAAACCTACAGACACATATTAATTGTACTGATAGGTCTACAGATCCATATTAATTTCTGAAAGATACAAATTCATGACTGCTATAACTGTTAATTAGCTTAAGCAATCACATAAGCTTAATTATTAATTAACTGCTGATTTTATTTTATCATTGTTTACCAATAATTACCAGTAAGTTATTTGTTTAGTAACAACTTACTAATGGCAAGTCTAGTAGACCTGTCATCAATAATGAAACTATTCTATATAAATATGAATTTGTAAGTGGTAGTTCTAAGAGAACCATTGACTCTTTATCAGAAGAAAGAAGGGGTTATTGTTTGAGTTTGAAATACAGTTAAACTGGAACAGTGTTTCTTGAGTAGTGAATGAACATCACACCTCTTGTTAGAACTCAAATTTCAATGAAGAACAAAATCCACGAAGAGTGGTTAACAGTAATTTGTTTGTTTGGACATCTTACTTTTTTTGGTTGGGCCTTTTTGGAGCACTGAAGCATTTGCAACTACATAAAATTCAACGTCATCGATTTCTTAAAAAAAACAAAACTCAAAAGATCTGCACAGAGCCAGTCTCGTCGTTTGAATTGTTTGAAAGAACCGACTCGAATAGATATCGATTTAGGGTAAAAGCCTGTTAGAAGTCATATAAAAATAATTTAATATTTCGATTAATTTATAATGAAGTGTAAATTTAAACTTAGGAGAATGTATACTTCTAACAGTTATATTCAGATCAGAAACTATTTATCGAAAGTTTTTAATTTTTTCTTTATTTCGCTAGGCTGCGCTCCTTACATACCACTGTAACGAATTTAAGATATTGATTTTACAATTTATGGTTGTAGGTAATAATTCGAAAAAAAATTCTGGGGTAAATAAATATTTTAAGAAAAGGAATTCAATGGAAAAGTATCTATCGTGAAAGATGTAAAGTTTGATTGAGGTCAGTTTTGTTATGGCAGAACTTACAGGGTAGATGGAAACTGGTAACAGTGTATCATTCGGCTACTGCCAAAACCAGAAAATAACTTAAACTGTAGCACTGACTGTTACCAAGAATTAAAGATAACCTACACCGTAAAAAAAACCTGATGATGAATACAGTTGCACATGATATAAACCTAATGATGAGGATAGTTACATGTAACATAAACCTGATGATGAATAGAGTTATGTGTGATATAAACCTAAAGATCAATATAGTTACATAAAACATAAATATGATGATGAATATAGTTACATGTGACATTAATCTAATGATAGGTATAATTACATGTGACATAAAACTGATGGTGACGTAGTTACATAAAAATAAATCTGATGATGAGTATAGTTTTATGTGACATAAACCTGATGATAAATATAGTTAAATATCAAAGAAATCTGATTACGAATATAGTTTTATGTGATGTAAACCGGAGGATGAATATCGTTACGTGCGACATAACCTAAAGATGAATATAGTTATGTAACATAAATCTGATGATCAATAAGTTACATGTGACATAAAATGACGACACGTGACATAAACCTAATGATTGGTATAACTACACATAACGTAAACATGATGATGAATACATTTATATGTGATATAAATCTGATGATGAACATGGTTACATATAACATAAACCTAATGATGGGTATAGTTTCATGTGACATAACCTGATGATGAATATAGTTACATGTGACATAAACTTAATAATAGGTATAATTAAATGTCGCATAAACCTGATGATAAACATAGTTACGTATAAGTTAAACCTTATGGTGAATATAGTGAAATATATCATAACCCTGGTGATGAATATAGTTACATGTGACATAAAAATCATGATAAATATAGTTAATATAGTTAAATATGACATGAACCTGATGATGAATACAGTTAAGTATAACATAAATCTGATGATGAATATAGTTACACGTAACATAAATCTGATGTGAATATATTTATATTTATGTATAACTTAAATCTGATGATAAATATAGTTACATGTAACATAAATTTGATGATGAATACAGTTACATGTGAGATCAACCTTATGACGAATAAAGTTACACGTGACATAAACATAATGATTGTTATAATTACGTATAACATCAACCTGATGATGAATAGTTACATAAAAGATAAACTTGATAATGAATATAGTTACATGAAAGGCAAATGTGATGATGAATATAGTTACATAAACCTGATGATAAATAGAGTTACGTGTGACATAATCCTGGCATTGAATGTAGTTATATGTAACTTAAATCTTATGGTGAATATAGTTACACATGACACATTATTTTTAAGTCTAATTTGGTTCCAAGATATTATTGTTGTTATTTGGAAAGAGTTTAATTGTTTGTTTTTAACGTCACATGAAGTTACATAAATGCTATCTACGCTGTCTCTTCCTAGATTAGCACTGTAAGATTAGATGGAAAGCAGCTAGTCACACCGCTGACTCCAGGACTATCCTTTTTACCAACAGTGGGATTGACATTAACACTATAGCGCCCCAGCTGCTAAAATGGTGAGCATGTTTAGGGAAAAGGCAGTTTGGACTCGCAACCCTCGATTGGGAGTCAAGCGTCATAACCACCTGACCTTGTCAGAGGATAATTGCTGGTATTCTTCACAAATGTTATTATCACCGTGATAGACAGCATAGTTATAATAACATCACTTCTAACAAAATCCATTCTCAGGGTATTTTCAGTTTAAATCAGGCGTACACCTTACGTATTTTAATATATTAATTTGATATTGGTAAAAACAAAATATATACATCATAAAAGTGTGACAAATTTGATTCTATTTTTATTATTATTTCTCTTTTTTCTTTTTCTGTAGGGTCCTGGCATGGCCAGGTGGGTTAAGGCGTTCGACAAGAAGTCTGATGGTCGAGCGTTCGAATTCCGGTCGCACCAAACATGCTCGCCCTTTCAACCGTGGGAGCATTATAATGTGACGGTCAATCCCACTTTTGGTAAAAATGGTACCCCGAGAGTTAGCGGTGGGTGGTAATGACTAGCTGCCTTCCCTCTAGTCTTACATTGCTAAATTAGGGACGGCTAGCACAGATAGCCCTCGAGTAGCTTTGTGCGAAATTCACAGAAGAAACAAACCAACGATCTTTTCTGTATATGTATATATAATTTGATTTATTTGTTGGATGTGGGTTGGTTGAGTGGTAGAAATCTCACTTTCGCCACTGCCGCGATATTACAGTAAACTACACTGAAATGTGGGCGTATTATTGGAGCAATAGTCAATCCCTTAACGTGAAAGGTGAGCTGGTCAGTAGTTCAAACTTTAGGAAGAAGGTAGATAGCCACAAATACAATTAGTTCCACAAATTCTCTAATACACCCTCATGGTCTAAAAACCACTTTATCTTAATCAAGAAATTCGAGTGACAAATAGATAATTAAAAGTTGGTTTAAATTTTGCCCTTATAAAAATCGGCTACCTTTCTTCGCTTAACACATAAATTATGAAATTCGATTTTCGTAATAAAGCTAGAATGATAAGTAAACTTAATTTAAAACTGTCTTTTTCAAGGGAAAAAAACGAAAAGTTGTCTTCAGGTCAAAAATGTTACGAAAGATATTTTTATTATTTATAAATTCTTTTCGATTTGTCTTTTATTTTTTATTTTTTTTGCAAGTATAAAAATCAAATTACGATTAGCGACTAAAACAAATTTTTAAAATTCTTTTTTTTCCGGAACTGATTAGAAGAATCTATCACTAAAGGGCATTGTATAATTTAATATCATGTATTAAATGGAGTAAAAGAAACTTAGAAACACTAGAGAATTATCATCAGAGATCGTCTTATTGTTTATTGTAAAAGATTAAATTAATCGAAAGAAAACTTGGAATTCTAGAAACATTTGCAGCTGGGGCGACCTAATTCATGCTGTAATACGTCAGTCCTTTGCACACTAAGTTTAAATATGTTAGTTAAGACTCACTACAAGTTACAGTTAAATTAAAGTTTGCAGTATAATATCAGGCTGCGGATAGGAAGGTCCAAAGTTATTTAATCCAAAACCTTTGTTACTGATTAGTTTCCTTTCCTCTGACCAGCAATTCAAAATTAGGAACATAGAGGTCTCTGACCTGGCCATTTTGAGTAAATGTCAAATAACCTACCGTCTAGGTTAGAAATACCAATAATTACAAAGACAAATTATTTTTAAGCCTGACATTCTTCAAGAAACATTTCATTGATTTTATTTTCAAAAATCAGTTATATTTGAAATTAGGCACAAAGCGACACAATGGTCTATCTGTCCAGCACGTGTATCGAAACCCGGATTCTAGCGTTGTAAGTCCGCAGCTATATATCTGTGTAACTGTGGTATCCTTCAGAGATCTCATGATGATCGAAGCCAGAGGTGGATATGGTATACGGGGTCCGTACCCTAATTCTATATAATAGTGTTACGAATTTCCAGTTTCGTATGATGAACATTTTCTTACAATGTGTTATCCCTCCTGTTTTTCTTTTTTAGATCGCAAAAGACAACTGAGAAAACCTCGTCGCCGTTGAAAAGCAAAACCCACGAGGTGACCAAGAAAAGAAAATGAAAAAGTGAAGGGTGTAGTATTCTTGTGCGGGCCAAACAGTGAATCCAAGGGTCTATGGTTTGTTTCTCTCGCAGAAAAATTGTTCTTTAGTTTGAAGCCATGGCTGCGTTATCAGTGTGGTCAAATCACACAATTCAATTATATTGGTCCATGAGTTGGCGGCGGGTGATGTTAACTAGCTACCGCTTTTCTAGTCTATCAGTCTAAAATTAGGGACCGATATTGCAGCTAGCTTTTATGTATCTGGGATAATATCGAAACAAGACCGGAAAATATGATATAAATCGAACGTACTAAAACTGATACGATTTTCGTGTTGTGGGAGTAAAATATACTCTAGACCTGTGTATATACATATACGTTTTGAGTATAACCAGCTACCGAACGTTGTGCTACATCTTTATTTTTTCCAAATATTTGTGTTTATCAAACATAACAGAAAACAACCAAAGAGGACAAGGTTTACGTAATGAAAGTACAATCCCATATATCATGACACAAGTTTAATATTTATGAAATTGATTGAACTATAACGAAATTCAATTTTCAAGAGTTTCAGCCTTCAGACTTAGCCACAGAGGCTCGGTATGGCCAAGCGTGTTAAGGCGCTCGACTCGTAATCTGAGGGTCGCGGGTTCGAATCTCAATCGCACTAAACATGCTCGTCCTTTCAGCCGTGAGGGCGTTATAATGTTACGTTCAATCCTACTATTCGTTAGTGAGAGAGTAGCCCAAGAGTTGGCGGTGGGTGGTGATGACTAGCTGCCATTCCTCTAGTCTTACATTGCTAAATTAGGAACGGCTAACGCAGATAGCCCTTGAGTAGTTTTGCGCGAAATTCAAAGATTCAAAAGAAACTTAGCCACGATGTGACGTATGCTTTGTGTTAAATAGACTTAGTTACAAGAACATAAATCATTCCTTAATATCATTCTAACTGATGAAATAAATATCTCACTCTTTTAAAGCAAGAATAAGGTATTGAAGCTAATTCATGGCGGAGAATAAAATAATGATTGTATTTCTTTTACTTTACAAACTGCATGCAAATTCATTCTTATCTGTTTTTGTCTCCGTCTCGTCAAAAACAGAGTTATGACTCCGTCTCTCCCAGAAACCTTTCGAAACATGGTTCGGATTGTAGACGAAAGTATTAAGGCTTCTGTTCATCTAAACGACCATTATTATAAACATTCTGAAAACCTAGAATATCACTTTGGAATCATTTGGAACAAAATACAAAAAAAGGAAACAAAAAGGAAGTTAATTGATTTTGATGCAATGTCGTATTTTAGTACTACCAGAGTTCTAGAATGTTACCAACACAACGTAGCTTCTTTCATATGGCCTACAGTCTTACTTTGAGTCGCTTCAGAATTTAGAGAAAATAGAATCGACAGTGGGTGAGCTAAAGAGATAAAATGGTAGATATCAGCATTTATCTTCCTCAGAATCTTTTCATGGAATCCTTGTCCTCTCTTTGTTCTGATGTTCCTTCTGGGTTATTAGCACTTTTCTATCAAACCGTACTGTATGTTGCAGTTAGACAAAATGGTTTTAAAAGAAATATTGTAAACTTGTATGGAGACTTAACTGTTATGTCTCCGGTATGACTGAGAATGGAATTACATTCGTGAAATGGATCTTTAGTTTTATTTTTTTACAAAATGTTCAACCTAAATAACAAGGACTATTTATAAACTGTTAAACCCAAATAACGAGGATTCTACAAAACCTGTTAACCCCAAATAACGAATACTATCTATAACCCATTCAACCCAAATAACAAGGACTATCTATAATCTGTGAAGCCTAAGTAACGAAGAGTATTCATAACCTGTTAAATCCAAATAACGAGGATTGTCTAGAACCTGTTCATCCCAAATAAAGAGTGCTGTTCACAAACTGTTAAACCCAAATAACGAGGATTATACAAAACATATTAACCCCAAATAACGAATACTATCTATAACCTATTAAACACAAATAACGAAGACTATTCAAAATCTGATAAACCCAAGTAACGAGAACTATCTATAATCCGTGAAATCCAAATAACGAGGAGTATTCATAACCTGTTAAACCCAAATAACAAGGATTATCTCTGGAACCTGCTAATATTAAATAACAAGGACTGTCTATAACCCATTAAACACAAATAACGAGGACTATTCAAAATCTGAATAACCCAAATAACGAGGACTGTCTACAACCTGTTAATCCTAAATGACGAGGATTGTTCACAAACTGTTAAACTCAAATAACGAGGATTATATAAAACCTGTTAACCCCAAATAAAGAATAATATTTATAGCCTATTAAACACAAATAACGAGAACTATTCAAAATCTGATAAACACAAATAACGAGAACTATCTATAACCTTTTAATACGAATTAACGAGGACTATTCAAAATCTGATAATCCCAAATAACGGGGATTATTCATAACCTGTTAAACCCAAATAACAAGGATTATCTCTGGAACCTGCTAATATTAAATAACAAGGACTGTCTATAACCCATTAAACACAAATAACGAGGACTATTCAAAATCTGAATAACCCAAATAACGAGGACTGTCTACAACCTGTTAATCCTAAATGACGAGGATTGTTCACAAACTGTTAAACTCAAATAACGAGGATTATATAAAACCTGTTAACCCCAAATAAAGAATAATATTTATAGCCTATTAAACACAAATAACGAGAACTATTCAAAATCTGATAAACACAAATAACGAGAACTATCTATAACCTTTTAATACGAATTAACGAGGACTATTCAAAATCTGATAATCCCAAATAACGGGGATTATACAAAACCTGTTAACCCCAAATAACGAATACTATCTATAACCTATTAAATACAAATAACGAGGACTATTTAAAATCTGATAAACCCACATAAGAGGATTGTCTATGGTCTGTTAAACCCACATAACGAGGGCTGTTCAGAAACTGTTGAACCCAAATAACGAGACTGTCTGTCTGTAGCCTGTTAAACCCAAGTCTGGTACGTTAATCAGTAGATTTCACGAACACATCGACCACTTAGTCATTGATAAATACCCCTTACACCTGCACCAATACATACAGACGGTTTCATTACTGGACAGTTCTAAACATATAGTGTTCTTATGGTACCGGTATGATGAAATTCATGAATGTTATTTTGTTCACTCACTTTGATGCCAAGTTAATTGAAAACAAAAGTAATTAAAGACTAGATAAGCCTAATGGTTTGAGTTTAAATTTTAATTTCACACAAAGCCGTATCCAGTTTAGCAGGAGTAACGGGCTAGACGGAACACAACTAGTCAACACCATTCATCGTCTAACGCTTGGCTACTCTTTTTATCGACCACTAGGGGGATTGACGCCTCCACGGCTGAAAGGACAAGCATGTTTGGTGATGGAAATTAACAAAAAATCTCGATTAGTAGGTCAGAATAGGCTTAACGTTGAGGACTCATAATAAAGCTGTTGTGTACAATTAGTTATCAGGTTTGAATGTAATATGATATAACAATATGTAAAAAAAAGTTTTTAAAGGAACTCTAGATACTTAAATACAGTTATTGAAAAGATGGTTTGACAAAAACGTATTAGACGTTTATCTCTTCTTTTTTTTTTAATTTCGCTTAAAACTACGAGAGGCTATCTCCAGTAGTCGTCCCTAATTTAGCAGCGTAAGACATTAAAGAAGGCAGCAAGACATCGCCATCTGGCGGTGACGGGCTTTTTTTTATCTTTTACCCATGAAACAGTTTATTAATCTACGTATCAGAATGTGTATGATAGTTAATAAACAGTGATTTGAGCGTTCTCTAGAATAATGCTTTATGAGCTTTCTAGAGGCACAAAGTCGTTGTTGTTGTTTTGAATTAAGCACAAAGCTACACAATGGGCTATCTGTGCTCTGCCCACCACGGGTATCGAAACCCGGATTTTAGCGTGTAAGTCCGCAGACATACCGCTGAGCCACTGGGGGCGCGGCACAAAGTCAGCCCTAATTTTAAACAAAAAGCGAGCTACTAACCTAATATCAGAACGTACTATTTCCTGACACTCACTTGTTACTGGGAAAGAAATGACTGTTTGTTGGGTTTTGTTTTCCTGACACAACTGAGGAATATTTGGTGCGATTATTGTCCATCTGGAGGATAAATCAAGAAGTGTGTATATACGGTGTATATGTTAGCAGAAAATTAAAACTAGATTGATCACAAGTCCTCCTATTTTTACACTAATCTTTCAGCCTCCCATCAACATCAGCTTCACAAAACACAGTTGAAAACTCCTGCTATGGACGAGTGGATACTCTCATGGCTTGGTTTGTTTTGAACTTCGCGCAAAGATACACGAGGGCTATCTGCGCTACCCCTCTGTAATTTAGAAGTGTCAGACCAGAGGGAAGACAGCTAATCACCACCACCTCCCGCCACCTCTTGAGCTACTGTTTTACCAACGAATAGTGGGATTGACCGTCACGTTATAACACCCTCACTGCTGAAAGGGCGAGCATGTTTGGTGTGATGGGGATTCGAACCCGGGAACCTCAGATTACGAGTCGAATGCCTTAACCACCTGGCCATGCCGAGCCGATAGTATCAAGTATTTCATTTGAAGAAAACTAAAACAACAATGAATAAGGGTGTGGATGCTTCAAATTGTCCTTGAAATCAAAAAAACAAAACACAAAATTCAGAAAGTGTTAGATCATTCTGTTTGTTCTTTAAGATGCTACGAAGAAAACAAAATGGCTGCTTAACTAATAACAAAAATAATCTCTACCTATTAGTCGGCTTAATAAGCCCGAGGAGCGCGCGTCACGTGACAAGATAACGACCACTTTGAGCAAGCTTTCGGAAGCTTTGATCAAACAAGAATTCGAACTTATCCAAAATGGATATTCGCGACTAAATCAAATCTGATCATGCTGCAGTATTAAGAATTAAAGGAGGTCAGATTAGGTTAGATGAATAAAAATGAATTTTGTTTGACGAATAGAATACGAATGTTCTAGGAAATTATATAAATTGATTGTTTCGCACCTTATTTAGACGTGTAGATGATACTTTAGTAATTTTCTACAGTTTGGAATGATATGGTTACAAATGCAACGCGATGTACGTTAATACTTTTAATATCGTATTTGGTTGTATTTTTCAGAATTTCGGGCAAATCTACATAGTTTTATCCACCCACAATTGTATTATAGATACTGCGAGTAACAAACTAAATAAGGCCAGGGTGCTGGATTTGAGATTCTGTGTTTAACAAATGTACAGTGAAAGAAGCCATTGTGCTGGATTACAGATATTGCTATTAACAAATATACAGTAAACAAGGCCAGTTTGCTGGATAATAGACACGATACATCAAGCAACTACATCAAACAAGGATAAGTCACTGGATGTTGGATTATAGATAAACAAAACTTATATCAGTACAGATTACTTCCACAAGTTATACAGTTAGTTTATGGTTATAATAATTTTTTTCGACAGGAACTCCTTTTATCTTGTGTACACTACGGTAATCGAGCCCCAGATTCTAGCGAAGAAATACCGTTGTGCTGTTTATATTATAAGGTAAGAAATTTTATCTTGTCTGGTCCACTAATAGTTTCTGTTTTTTCTTGTGGATTCCTTCATAAATCTGGCAGAACAACCTCGCCCCTCATACTGATATATATATATATATATACTGTGATACATAAACATGTAGTACATATCGCTGTCATTGAAAGTAATCTTCTCTTAACTCAATATTGAGATTCCAAACCTAAATAACGAACGCATTTTTTAGTTCTAGAACCTATACCTTATTATTCAGAGATTAGAGGAATTCTGAAAACACGATTAGTCTCTAAACACGCGTATTATAAAATCTGCTGTTCTTAAGTATATTTCACCAATATTCTTATATTCAAACCTTTAAATAAACATTTATTGCGAAACGCAAACATCATTTTAACTCAATAGATTTATTTAAATATATCTCTTGTTGTTCGTTTTATTGTTCATTTGGTTCGTGCTTTATGTGTAAGCACAAATATTCGATTTTAATGGTTTTGTCACGGACATATTTCATTATATTACATATTTGTTCATTAAGTAGTTCAGTTTCTTGACGTTTCTAAATACATATAAATTTAATCTAGTTTTCCATTTGCTCAAAATAAAAACTAAAATATAATATCCGCTAAAAGTCTTGATCCATACTCCAGCAACATTTTTTAAAATAAATATATTAATATGTAAAACTCCGCCTCCTACTTCAAAGACACATGCTATTGGCTGGCCTATATATATATATATACAGAATGGAGGATAGAATTACGTATAATTCTCCTCTTAAGCCTTATTGATGATGCAATTGAAGATTCGATATAACTAGTCGAAAATATCAATATCGGTTTTAGCTAAAGGCGATATAATCGATTTTCAACCTTAGGAGTATTAATGTTTGTTGATTAGTTTAATAGATGGATCTGTTGTTTAAAAGTGCATTCTACCAGTGTGTTTGTTTTTTTGTATCTGTTTATTTTGTACAACGAAGATATTTACAAAGGAGTTTAGGACGTTTCGCGCGGTCGCTCAAAAGTAAGCTGAGGGCTTAGAGCGCTCAAATTCGGAAATAGATCTCTGCATAGGGCACAGCAAAAATAGATCATTGTGTGACTTTGAGGCTAGTAACGAACTAATTAACTAACTGAAATAAATAATTAAGATATTCTGGCCTCTATGAAGGCTTCAGCGTTTAGACCGATCCAATACAGAATATTTGACGCCAGTCACGAATATCTTTAATAAATATCAAATAACATGACGATGTTGTGAAGCTAAGCAAACCATGCTAATCAAGGGTTGTGTCTTTAACTCTTTTCTTATCAGACAGGCCCGGCATGCGACTCGTAATCTGCTTGCCCTCCCAGTGGGGGCGTTATAATGTGACGATCAATACCACTATTCGTTGGTAAAAGAGTAGCCCAAGAGCAAGCGGTGATGACTATCTACCTTTCCTCTAGTCTTACAGTGCTAAATTTGGGATGGCTAGTACAGATAACGCGAGTAACTTTGTGCGAAGTTTAAAAATAAATTAACAAAAAACAAAACTTATCGGACAACTTCAAAGAATGTTTTATTTGCTGTTTTTCAGGCATTTTTATTTGGCTCAGAGAGGGGAGGTCGGATTAACACAGAAGTCTTCAGAGCCTTTCCCAAGGCCCACAGACAACTACGGGTTCCAAAGTGTTTTTACTCTCTGTTTACACACACACATACTGGATGTTTTCTTAGTTCGGCTCTTTAAGACAGAATCAATATTATAAGCACAAATAAGTGATTATATCGTGTACCACGTGACAGATCTTCATGATTACGTCAGTTGTACTTCATCACGATAATTAATTGTTTTGGTAAACCAATTTGTGTCCTCACGTTTAAATGATTCACACAAAAGACGAGAGCAATTCTGATTCAGCTTTTGTACAACCTCTAAAAAGTCATCCTCTCGAGAAACTTTTAGCCTTAAGTCATCAGTTCTTATTTTTTTTTATTTTTTTTTCTTTCTTCATTTTAGGTTCCACTGTTGTTGTGAATGAGATTTGCTGGGTGAGCAGATATGTTCGTGCTTATTTGTCGGTCGCGTTAGTTCGATTGCGAACCCAAGACGAAGAGGAACTGGTACTCCAGGGTGGAAGCAACAATGGCTCATTGATAAAATGTTAAGCCTACTTTATCTACTCAGTATGCAAAATAGAACATTTCTGAAGAAAGCTGATTAAACAAAAATATATATAAAATGCGATAGAAGCAAAAGACGTCGAGATCACATTGTTTCTTCTAGTGGTAACAGAACGTCAAACTATAGTTTCTGGTTTACGATTTTTACATATTTCGTCAAGTTTGCGTTAACCAAATGTTTAACAAAAAGCCATTTCTAAAAAAAAACATCTAGTCTCACCTTGTTTGCACACACAATCTCCAGTGTTTGTTTGTGCTTGAATTTCGAGCAAAGCTGCTCGAGAGCTATCTGCGCTAGCCGTTCCTAATTTAGCAGTGTAAGACGAGAAGGAAGGCAACTAGTCATCACTATTTACTGCCAGCTTTTGAGCTACTCTTTAAACAACGAATAGTGGAATTGACTGTCGTATTATAATGCCCCCACGGCTGAAAGAGAAGAGTATGTTTGGTATGATAGGGATTCAAACCTGAGATTCTCATTTTACGAGTCGAGCGCTCTAACCATCTAGCTGTGTCGGGTCGACTTACCTGGCTCTGGTGGTTCAGCGGTAAGTGTGAGGGCTTATAACGCTAAAATTGACTTTCGATACTCGCAAATGACATAACACGAATTGTTTGTTCGTCATGAAGCTTTGTGTTTGAAATAAAGATAAACAACCTTTTTATTCCTTTCAGCAAAGCTAAGTCAAAAGTTTTTCCGAACAAAGATACCTGACCACTGTTCCAAGCTTACAGTCTAGAGAGAAGGAAACTTTTTAATAACACCCGCCGTAACTACTTTCTTTCTAAATGTTAGTAGCATTTCTCGTTGCGACAACAAGACACTAACCAAGAGAGCCCCGGCATTGTCAAGTGGTGACGTTCGAGTTGCAATCTGAGGGTCGCGGGTTCGAATCCATGTTTCACCAAACACTGTCTTTCAGCCGTGAAGACATTATGATCTGAAGAGTTGGGGGTGATGAGTGGTGATGAATAGTTAGTTACTTTCCCTCTAGTCTTTCACTGTAAGATTAGAAACGAACTCTAACCAAGAATCTTCCGATTCACAGTTATACAAATTGATTGGCCGACCCATTATTACTTGTGGAGCTTGAGCAAACTTTATTTGATAGCATCACGTGACTACCATGGAAACTGCTATGGTTTCTTTAAGTGCCTCTTTTTTCCATTACTAACTTTTTTAAATTTTCTCTGATAATAATTTGAAATCAGATCAGACTTCCTACGTTTATGCAGATTTGGTTCGTTTATTTTAGAACAAAGTCGTATTGAGCTGTCGGTTGAACTCGCCGCAGGGAATCGAAATCTGGATTTTAGCGCTGCATGTCTAAATCCTGTCCCGTTATTTTGAGACTTTGGTTTCCTCGCTTGATTTTCAGTTCAAGGCTACTCACCAACACATAAAACATCCAACATCCAATTTTTAATTTTATAACTTTAACAGCTTGAGGCTAATCCTTCAGGAGATGTAAGTCTTTTGAGCCTATAACAGGCTATAAAAGAAAATAAAAGCTTTGAAGCAAGTAACAAGTAGAAACAAATAAAATTTACTAAGAGATCTATTTCGTTACTTGCGCCTACCAAAACAACAAACGACTGTTCTAAGCCAATTTCAGTATCTACAGAAGTAATGGTCCAATTCATTCAAATCCGCGCAAGCTACGCCTGAAACGACGTTAAAACTTTATTTATATACTCATATAAGCTTGTTAGAAAACAAATACACGTCTTATATCATGTTTTGTTTGTCAACTTATTGGGTAAAAGAGAAACTACGTTGCTTTCAAAACTTAATAGACTAAAGAAAATCTTATCAGTTACACACGTATTTCAACATTCTAACAGTTTTTAGATACGGCCACGTGAAAAACACGAGCGTGAAATCGCAGTAGGTATCACAATATGTGTAAAAATAAGTTCACAATCATCTTTAAATGATCAATGGGAATTTTTTTTACAAACTTCAAAAGGGTATAGCATTGTAAAAACATGTTTCAGATTCAATGTACGATATTCAAATCACTCCGTTTGTGTGTCCGTTTCGTTCGCCCACTCGTATGATTCGTAACGTCATGCTCCACTTGGCCATCATTGGCTACGGCTAATCACGTCACATCTTTTGGCCTTATTATCTGTGCTGCAGAAAACTTCTTGCTCCTAGCAGTCGACTTGTGATTGTAATAATCGTGCGTCATTTGGGATTTTTTTTTATAATCTTTCAATCCCTTCATACTAACTATCTCGGGCAAAGACAAAAAGTGGTCGGACGAATACGTACAATATGGATTCACGTGTATAACGGAACATGATGGGAGTCAGCATCCTCAATGCATGATTTGCAATGCCAAGTTGAGTAATTTTAGTCTAACACTGGGAAAACTGAGAGAACACTTCCTAAAGTTGTATGAAGATGGGAAATACAAGAAAACAACGCTTGCAGAATTCAATGTAAAGAGAGTCAGGTTCGATGAAAAGGCTACTTTACCTGTTCTCGGCTTTTTACCCATCGACAAACCGATCCTTATAGCATCGTACGAAGATGTGTACTTGATCGCAAAGCAGAGTAAACCACACACCATTGGTGAAGCACTCGCAAAACCAGCTGCATTGAAAATGGCGAACATCATGCTGGGAAAAGCTGCTGAAAATAAGTTATCCCAAATTCCTCCTTAAAGTGACACCATCTGCAGCAGAATAGATGACATCTCGGCTGAAGCAGTTGCAGATCTGAGTTCAAGTCCAGCAAAATCCAACCTTCACCTCGACGAGACCACTGACATTTCCAATCGAAGCCAGCTTGTTGTATTCGTGCGGTATATGAAGAACGACGAGATAAAAGAAGATTTTTTATTTTGTAAGCCTCTTACACCAACAACTAAGGCAGCCGAGGTGAAGAAACTTGTGAATGACTTCTTCAGAGACAACGACCTTTCGTGGGATATGGTTTCTGCAGTTTGTTCGAACAAAGTTCCAGTCATGCTAGGACGAAACTCTGGTTTTGGTGCGCTGGTGAAAGCCGATGCACCACACATTACTGTAACGCACTGTGTTCTGCACAGGCATTAGTTGGCAACAAAAACTTTGCCTTCAAAACTGGCAGAAGTATTAAAAATTGTAGTGGAATGTGTGAACTTTGTGTGAAATAGTGCCCTGAAGCACCGCATCTTTAAAGAGCTGTGTGATGAAATGGGCTCTGAATTCGAGGTACGTCTTTACCATTCTAACCTTCGGTGGCTATCCCGAGGAAAGGTGCCGAATCGTGTTTTTGCCATGTGTATGGAATTAGTTCTGTTTTTGCGAGAACACCAACATTGTCATGCAGAATACTTCGAAAAATCTTAGTTCATTCTCATTTTGCCGTACATGGCCGATATCTTCAATGCTTTTAATCATCTCAATCAACAGATGCAGGGCGGTGGAGTTAACATCATTGAAGCGGAAGAAAACCTGAAAGCTTTTCAAAAAAAGCTACCGTTATGGAAACGACGAACATAGAATGATAACTTCGCAAACTTTCCTCTGCTGGACGACTGTGTAAGCAAGATCGAAGATGTGTGTGAAATCGGAGACATTTCTGTACCCGGGGAACTGAAGCAAGCAATTGTCATGCACTTAGATGAGCTCGCAAAGTCTCTCGACGGATACCTCCTCACCAGAGAGTCATATCCACCATGGGTTAGACAACCATTCACGTTTAGTGTTGCGACAGCAGATTTCAATGATGAAAACCTCGACAAATTCATTGAACTTCAGCAGAGCCAGGTTTAACAGCAGCTTTTCAGAACAACAACGCTCTCAACGTTTTGGTGTCACCAAATCGAAGCGTACCGTCTTATTGCTAAGAAAGCCCTTGAGATACTCATACCGTTTGTTACAACGTATCTTTGCGAGCAATCCTTTTCGAGTATGGTAGACATAAAAACGAAAAACAAGAAAATACTTTGTTGCGAAAATGGTATGAGAGTGGCACTTACCAAGGTGAAGCCACGCATTTCTGAACTTGTCTCTGAAAGACAACTGTAAAAGTCACATTGATTTGCAGTAAATATTCATTGAGTTATGTTTTTGTGTTAAATTCATGTTTTGTTGGTTTTGTTCTTTGAACACAGTAATATTGTGTGCAACTGATGCATGGTTCATTTTGTGCACTAATAAAATATCTATTTATGATTTGAATTTGAAAAAAATCATATTTTATTTTTCCAATTACAAAGGGTTAAGTGAATGCAAGTACGAAACTTTCGGGGTTCAATACCTCCAACAAGGTTACAAACCCCTGGTCTAGAGGGATAAAAATCTTTTACAAGACAGTTTAAACCATCAGAACTTTGAAAATATTATATAAGGCCTAACAAGGAGAGGATCGTATATGTGGCTTAAGCTTAGAACGTTAGGGAACTAATACTAGGCTTAATCTGAATGTGTAGAACCCCAAATAATGTGTATGTCGCTTAAATTTGAAGTTTAGAATTTCAAGGAACTTATATTAGGCTTAATCTAAATGTTTAGCGCCCAAAGAAATTATACGTCGCTTAAATTTGAAATTTAGAATTTGAAGGAACTTATATTGAGTTTAATCTACATGTTTGGAGCCAAGTATCATATATGCTGCTTAAATTTAATGTTTTGAGTACTGTGTAAATATAATGACATTATATATACGCTAATAATAAACGTATACATTTGGCATTTTGCAATAGTTATTAATATCTCGATAACTGTCCGATGTGTTTAAGTTAATGTCATTTTAATACGATATTCTGGTTTTTATGATTTTTTTCTAAAGAGAAATGTTTGATGTTTTGTGCGTTAGAAAATTTATTTCCAGTTGGATAATTGTAGTTGGTATGATTCAGTTGAAAATATTTCTTGTTTTGTGTTTATTCTGTAAAGGGTATAATAAATTATTATGCAGAAAACTAACAAACATATTTTGATCCACAAGGCACTGCACTATTGCCTGTGTGAAGGTACAGAGTGAATTCTTCCAGTGGTGGATGTAAGGTTGTGTAGAACTGGTTTTGTAACAACAGGCTATTTATTGATGTTTACATATTTATGGTGTTTTTAGCTTTCACCAATTTTTGTTTTATTCTGCTCTGAAATACTGGTTCATTATAAAAGATAGTGACTATAAAATTAATTTGGTAGACGAAGGTTGTGTACGTTAGGCATTAAATTAATGATTTCCACTTGTATTTTGTTCCAGATTTCCATCATATCTTAGCACCTGATGCATCAAAATAAGCTCATATTCCCATTATAATTAGGAACATGTCTCCTTAATTTCCATTTTCCGTCATAAACAGGCCATGCTTAAGGAGTCTCGCTTTAATATGTTTCCCACGCCAAATATTTACAATATTTTAACGCAATAATATGGCGTCTGTTGAAAACCTCAATTGCAGTTAATAAAGACGATTTTTCATAATTAAATTCACTGTAGGTGACACAATGAACCTCGTCACGTGTCTAAATCGAAGTGTTTACATGGAACACGCGCTGTGATCCACTTTTCGGATTAGCGAAAAAACAAAAGTAAAACCTATCGAAGTCAATTTCGTCACCCTAATTAAAATAACGGTGTTCAACATTAGAGTTACAGTTTCAGAAAAGATAAGACAGATGAAGCTTTTAACGTTTTAGTTTTGGTCAAACATTTTACCCAACACTTTTCAGAATTAAAACAAAAATAAGCAATTACTAATCGAAACGAAATAGGCTCAAACTTATATTTTGCTCCAATGGTAAAATTTTAAAAATAAAGTAAAAAACTGTTTGTTTAGAAATATAAATATATTTTAGGATACGTTCAATTGGATGACATTTTCTAATGATCCATTAGTGTTTTCTAGCATTTGAAAAATAATCTCAAACCCACTCCCACAAAATCTTCAGTGTTCAACACAGATATATGTGGGCGACTCCTTAGGGCGTCAAACACTCTGCGACCCCAGTGAAAAGAGAGACACAATCTGAATTTCTGTCTGGGACTTGAACAGTTTGTCATCAGCTCTGGTCTTATATTTTATAAATTCGATTTTTCAGACCTGTCGAATATTTGATATTACAGTTTAACTAATGCAAGTAAAATTCCTAATTATAAAGCAACTGATGGAGACGCGGTCCTTATATAAATAGCATCTTTGTTGTAAGACATGGTTTAACATGGTTTTTTTCGTAAAAAAAATATTGAAAATCTTCATAAATGATTCTTTGACTAATTATAACTGTTGTAAAAATTAAATTATTGCAAGTTTTATATCCAGAACAGAAATGATTGGATCGATGTGACAGAGATCTTCGCCGATCTTGGGATGTCTTGTAACTGAAACAAAGTCGCAGACAATCCTTATTCACGTAATAACCAGTAAGGATTCACTCAAGTTGTAACGTCATATTAACGCGTCTCGAGAACATTTGTAAACAATAAAACAACTAATAACACCAGGCCTCCATGTTTTGTTTGTTTGTTAGTTTCGCACAAAGGTGCACGAGGGCTACTTGCACCAGTCGTTTCTAATATAACAGTGTAAGACTAGAAGGAAGGCAACTAATTATTACTTACACACCGCCAACTCTTGAGTTCCTCTTTTAACAACGAATAGTGAGATTGACCGTAGCATTATAGCGCCCCCATGACTGAAAGGCGTGAGCATATTCGATGTGACAGGGATTCGAACCCGAGATTCTCAGATTATGAGTTAAGCGCTCCTACGTTGAATTATTGTAACTACACGCATGGAACAGTATTGTTTAACGTAATAGAGACATGAGTATTAACCTGTACAGTGCCGAAAACTAGATAACTCGTCCAAGCCGATGGGTAACATGGTGCCACAGACGAGTTAATTCATTCTCAATAATACCTAACTTCAACGCTAGATGTCAGCACCATACATGCATTTGACCTACTTACAAATTGTTTCATTTTCGATCCAAAATAGCGCCACGAAAAAAGTTGCAAAATGAAAAAGCATTAGTTATATTGTAGCAGCTGAAATACCTGGGAGTCAACAGGTTGATGTTTCAAGAAATGGAAAGAATGTTAGCAGATAGAAATTAAAAGGGGAGAGACAGGGAAAATAAAGTTAAACTAAAATCATTAAAATCAAGCATCGATTAAAGTTTAAATAACACGTATATATAAACCACTGGTAACAAAAACCATAATTATGGTTTAGTACTGTATTAATCTGTGCTTTGCCTGTCCATGAATCCCACTACTGACTTAGCGGTAAGTCTTGAGGCTTATTATGCCAAAGATTGGATTTCGATACTCGTGGGGGGCAAAGCACAAGCAGTCAATTGTATAGTTTTACGTTTGACAACAAACAAAATAAATTGTGCTTATGGTGGCTAATTCGTCATTTAAACATGGGAACAAACTGTTCGTTGTTTCAAATAATAATAAATACTTAATTCAATATTTTATAATAACAAAATGAAGAAGAGAAAGGCTTAGTTGAAAATATCAAATTAAATGAAAACTAATTTTTAAAACAAATTCACAGAGAGAAATATTACCTTCAGAACGAAAAACCAACGTTGCTGATTATTAGGATGAGATGAATACATACCTTGAGGACTTAAGAACAAAATATCCGAACTCGGTAACAAGCAAACGTCAAACTGTTGGAAGAAAGGTGCTTGAGGCTACACGATTAAGGTACAATATAGATGGGGTCTCTTGTGTATTGAGAAGACAATCACGTGGCATGGAATTTAGGTTATTAAATAGATTGTCGAGTTATTGGTTCCGGAACTGGACTGGGATAAAGTAATATCCTTTTCTGACAGAGAATTATGAATGATCAATAATCAACGCCAAAGTAGCGTTTTGGAAAACAAAATAGCCATCATGACGTCATCCTCCTATTAGTTGAAAGCCCTTCAGTGATAATTTTTTCTTACAAAACTAGCACTATGACCACTATGACAACGATTTTCTTTCTACGGGCAGGGCACAGATAGCCCATTGTATAGTAGCTGTGAGTTAAGTTAATAACAACATGTTTTAAAATATACCTTGAGAGTATTGGATTATTTGTTTGTAGTTAAGCACAAGGCTACGAAAACAGCTATCTGTGCTCGGGCCACCACTGATATCAAAACCCGGTTTCTAGTGGAATAAACCCACAAAAATAGCACTGTCAATAATTGGTATATTTATAACGTTTCACAAAGAGTATTGTGGATAACTCCTAGTTTTAACTGATATATTAGGAGACAGGTAGTTAGTCAACATTACTAACCGCCAACACTCAGGACACTCTTGTATGATCGAACATAACTCTACGGCCCTAAAGAGCAGAACGTACTTTCTTGCAAGATAGAGTTTCAAACCATAAATTCTCAGGATCATGTGTTATATCATGTAAAAATATTTACACAGAAAAATCTACATCTGGAATGAATGATAAAAGGAAAGAGAAACAACAAACCTTCAAATCTTTCGCAGTCTTCTGAAAATAAACATTAAGAAGAATTCCTTCTCCGCAGCTAGCCTTGAGAAAGATACATTAATTTTAAATATGATATGAGTTGAGTGTGGCTCTTTCTTGGCTTATGTTCTAAGGTCCAAGGTTAAAGCTACAGTTGTGCGTTGAAAAAGTGACGACCAATAGCATTATAAGTTTTTCAAAAAACAGACAAAACGGAGAGTTCTGTTTACGGACTACACTTCTTCTGGTCAGTAGTTTAACTTATGAATGACTATAGCTGAATTCTGTGGTCTCTGACGTGCAGTTCAGGTTAAAAAACCAGTATCAATTACGTGCAATTAATTTAACATTATTTTTAAATGTTTTGTTGACCTCAGAAGCCATGACAATGTTTTAACTATTGTATTTATACCAGTTTACTCAGAATCTAAGTTATATTTAATATGTTAACGTATTTTCTATAAACAGCTCATCTGTACGAAATTGTAGACACAATAGACTAAATGCGTTCCGTCCACTGCGAGAAATCGAACCCCGACCTTTAGCGTTTTAAGTCCTTAAACTTACCACTGACTCACTGTATATGTGTGTGTAAACTATCAAACAAAGCCACAATGGGCTATCTGCTGTTTTCACGAAGGGGAATCGAACCTCGGACTTTACCGTTGTAAGTACCCACTTACTGAAGGAGGGAACCATGACCTTAGGTGATTGAAATTTCATTTCGTGTCTCTTCAAGCTATGTAGTTTCAGTCTCAAAATTGATCTAGCAGATTAAGAAATGTCAGAAACTGACGTTGCAATATTGTTTTTAATTTATTCAACAGCCATTTTAATGAAAGTTAGTTTAGTACTGCGAATTCAACAATTTCTATCAATCTAATCATAAAATGGCACGAGCAACAATTTAAAAAAAATTCTTTTCGTATTTCAACTGACTCACAGAAAAAGTAAAACAATAACATTTCTTTTTATCATTTTCCATTCAATAGTGTTCTACAAAAAATGAAAAAAAATATATTGACGATACAAAAGTACATACATTTTATACTGACGACGACGAAGAAAGCCTATCGAACCGAATGTGTAATTTTTCGTAGACTTCACACTAATTCCTGCTAGAACAGCTTTTATCGCCAGTTGTTCTTTAATTCAGAACCTGAGGCCTGGGACGCAGACATTACGCATGAACACCGGTGAGATTTAGACGTAATGATTTTTTTCATCGTTTTTACTGTCGATTGTTAGGCCTAGTTAACTCGTTTACATTGTGCGTACATGTGATTTTTGTTTTGTTTTGTTAACTCTTTGTTTACCTTCTTCACGGTTCTGATTATAAAACTTTCTTTGTTTTATTGGAGTGTAAGAAGAGTTTCAGACAATAGACTTCTAACTGAATCACGTCTTAGTTTTAGTTTTGTTTTTTCTTGTACAAAGCACGTGGTCTTTCTTTTTAAATTTGTAAGACCTACATCATCAATCAAGTCCTACAGATGTAGATAAGTGGTAATCTCGAAGGCTGAAAATGCTAAAGTTTAGGGTTCAATTCTTGTGTTTGACATGGACTACGAATTCCTCTTATATGCTCCACCGATAATCCAGTAGAATGTTCAAGGGAATATAACGCTGAAAAACGGATTTCGATACCCACTGTCGGCAGTCACAGATAACCCATCATATAGGTTTGCACATAGCAACAAAACGGAAAATAAAACACTTATCTGTAGTGGTAAAGTAAAACGCTTTACTAACATATTATTCTATGCTAATTTGTACTCCACTCGCCCAACTGCACGTCTAAGGGCTTATAATACTAAAATTAATACACATAGCCTATAGTGTAGCATTGTGCTTAATAACAAATTATCTATTATTATTTTACGATATTCAATTGTGGTAAATTTGAGTACATACATCAAAATTCGAACCTTTCTCTGCTAGAAGACATATATATATATATATATTATATTTACGATATACCTAACCGGTTTCGTGTTTTCCCTTCAGTATAGTGTGTGTATGTGTGATTTCTTATAGCAAAGCCACATCGGGCTATCTGCTGAGTACACCGAAGGGAATCGAAACTCTGATTTTAGAGTTGTAAATCCATACACTTACCGCTGTACTAGCGGGGGACTTCTTCAGTATAGAAGCTATAAAAACACAAAACAAAACAAAAAACACTTTAAAATCGATATAAAACATGTAATTAATATTTTTATAAGTCCCCAGTGGCTCAGCGGTATGTCTGCGGACGTACAACGCTACAAATCGGGTTTCGAGCACAGATAGCCCATTGTGTATCTTTATGTTTAATTCAAAACAACAACATATTTTTATTTAGTGTTTTTTATTTCATGTTACTTAAAAGTTAAACGTTAGAAACCAGATAACAAAATTAGTTCTTATTTTTAACGTTTTTAACCGAAACCTGAATTAAAAACTATTTTTTTCATGTTGATGATAAACTTAATAACGTCAAATGTAAAACAGAAGCAAAAACCACTGGACTTATTTATTACGTCACCTCCCACTGGTGCAGCGGTATGTATGCGGATTTACAACACTCAGGGCCGGTTTTCGATACCTGTAAAGGGCAAAACACAGACAACCCATTGTTTAGCTTTAAGTTTAAACTACAAGCAAACAAACAAACCATTTATTAAGCGATTCACCCTTTAATGGCTTCCAGTTAAAATCCAGAGAAGCGTTAAATCGGTTAATAAAATTTTTGGCAATAGATTAGAAAAAAAAAAGCAGTGAGAGAAAATTGATTTATAACACAGCAAATTAATTTTAGCTTTAAATTATTGGCCCAGCATCGGCAGGTGATTTGGGCGATTAAGTTGCAATCTGAGAGTCGCGGATTCGAATCTCCGTCCCACCAAACATGCTCGTCTTTACATCCGTGGGGACATTATAAAGTGAGAATCAATCCTACAATTCGTTGGTAAAAGAGTAGCCCAAGAGTTGGCAATGAGTGGTTATGACTAGCTGCCTTCCTTCTAGTCTTACAGTGTTAAATTAGGGACAGCTAACTGATGTAAAATGGTTTTAAAATATCTGATTAAGTGCTCAGCTGTTGCCTACGACAATAAGACCACGTGACAACTATAAATTATTATTAATTAGATATATTCAAATCTTTTTCTCTCTTTAAGCATTTTTGTTTTTCTATATTTTACTATGAGTCAATTTGACAACACGTAAAGATTTCCCAATTCATTTTTACTTGCATTAAATTCCATGTTCTGCTCAGTAAGTACACCTACAAAACTCGATTTATGGTCTGTCGGTTTTATCAGTCTTTATACAAAAAGCACATCTTATTTAACATTTTCTCCTAGTGACTGCTGTTATCAAGATGCTTTAATGTAATATTCCTCTAAATTATTTTTAGAAAATGCTCCCCCAGTGGCACAGCGGCTTGTCTGGGGATTTAAAGCGCTGGAATTCGGGATTCGATACACGTGGTGAGTAGAACTCACTTAGTCCAGTGTTGCTTTGCGCTTAATTTCAAAATAAACTTTTCAAATTATGTTAAATTTTTCTCCTGTTTTTTATAGCTGTGAAAGCGACTGTATAAAGAAAACCTTGATAAAGAAAGAGTTATATAAACAAACATGACTTCATTATTGTTATACAATGTCATTGTAAAGTGAAACAGTTTCCAATAATAGGAAGAAACGAAACCATGTAACCAAGCTTGTCGCCTACATATGTAGTCTTGTCTTAAACAAGTTATTTGCGTTTTGTTCACCAAGCAAGAACAAATAACTGGTTTTAAAATATTTATAATAAAACTCATTTAAATGTAGGAAAACCAAAAATCAAACATATTAAAGTGTGTGAAACTAGTAACACTCAATCATATACCATGTATTTAAGTGTGAAAGTCAATAACACTCAACAATATACATAAAACAAACATTGGAAAAGTGAATTTTAAAAATAGCCTCTTAAAGAAAAAAAAAGGCTATATATAAATTGTATAGATAATTCATAGTTAGATAATCTTTTAAGTAATGCAAATGAAAATTTGAACTTTAAATAAATTTACTGAACAACAAACTATTTAAATTTAAATTTACATTTTGCAATAATCTGAACTTCTGTTTACAACTTTAGTTTGATAAACAAACACTAGAGGGCAACAATTATATTCCGACAAAAGACAGGATTTTTAACCCCTGTTAACAACATGAAATAACAAAAAATTTGTAATACATCAACATGTGACAGGTAGCGTCTGTAGTAGATATATTTAAAATTACCATAGCAGATCGTAATGTTTAATTTATGCAGCCTATTTGTAGCTTTGCGTCCAATGACAAACAAACAAATTAATTATTAATATTTATTTTAAAGAAGGAAGTTCTAGCGACCTCTCATAAAAACTAAAAGGTGAAGAGTCAGGAAACCTTGCTTCCGAATGATTCATCTTCCAAGTCCGGGAAACGAAACAAAACATTTGCATGGAGTTTTGGATCTAATAATTCAGACTAAGTAACTTGGTATACTATTATTTCACAACATAAATAACTCACGAACACCAGCGTTCTTATATCTCTTTCCACTTAAATGTGTTTCTATGGTTATTGACTATTAATCAACTAGTTTCAAAACCGTGTGCTGCTTCACATAGTTAGCACGATTAGTAACACATCCTCACTCTGTTAATTTTATCTGACAGAGAAGAAAATATTGAATATTTAGAAAGTTACAATAGCCATTAAACTAAGCAAGCATGGCTACATGGTATGAACATTTCTGGGAAGAAACTTTTAGGGGACCAGAGTGAATGTTAGTAATGATAATTACTTAAGAAGACAAGAGGTAGGAGTGAGGGAAAGGTCTCGTTGTTAAATACGTTGGAGAAACGTCCAATAAAATTTATAGTACAATGATGGGGATAAGTTAGTTTACGCTAACAATAATAACCAGCACTTTTTTTACTAAAGTTCTTACTCTCCAAGACAAATAATACATTTAGTAATAAACTAAAGTTCTTACTCTCCAAGACAAATAATACATTTAGTAATAAACTAAAGTTCTTACTCTCCAAGACAAAGTATAAGGACTAGAGAAAACATTAATAATGTTTCTTTGTTTTTCGAATTTCGAGCAAAGCCACTCGAGGGCTATCTGCGCTAGCCGTCACCAATTTAGGAATATAAGACTAGAGGGAAGGTAGCTTGTCATCCATCGCCAGCTCTTGGGCTACTCTTTTACCAACAAATAGTGTGATTGACCGTAACATTATAACACCCGTACGGCTGAAAGGGTGTGCATGTTTGGTGTTACGGGGAATGGAACCCGCGACCCTCGGATTACGAGTCGAATGCCTTAACCATCCGGCAATCCAGAGCCTTTTGAAACATGCACTTTTCCCAAAGAGCAGTTGTATATTACGATAGGCTAAAAAATCGTTGAGAAAAAGTTTCCAACTCGATTAACTTTGTATGTTTTTCTCCAAACATACAAGTGAAATACACGTTACTTGGTAATGAAGTCAGTTTCGATCAGAAGTAAATGAAATCACACTATGAGTAAACAGTAATTTTTTTTAATGTACGTGCACACACAAAACCTATACTACGTGTATTTATACCTTATTTCAGTGCTGATATAGCGCGGATCTAACAGAGACACGCATCTTTACATCTGTTCTTGGCTGAATAAACAAAATTTTCCCCGCCAGTTCCAAAGTTTTGTGTGGGTGTAAAAGTGAATTGTATAATATTTTTCATTTCCTCTGCACCTCTTGAAGTTTGAGAATTCAGGTGATGTTTACATGGTATCCGATATCCACCTACAAGATCTTACAACCAATTTCGACCATACACTGGAGAATACTGCTACAATAACCGATATCCATTTAGAATCACTATAATAATCATACGTGTTGTATGAACGGAGTTACCATCAGACGCCACCGCAGAGGGAGTTTTTTCTGCTCCTGGCAATACTATTTTTATGGTTAGTTACTCCAGACTTAACCAACAATACTGAGACCTCTCGGTTCTCCTACTCTTTTGAAACCCGGTAAACTTCCTCTGGGTATAATCTCTTCTCATTCAATGAGTTTTACAAGTGTATTTAATCAAACCATTGAGCGCGTACGTGTTAGAATCTTCACCAGTTTATTACAGACTCTAACCCATTGCCAAATACCAAGACTGAATTTCTTTCAATCCTTACCATCGGACATCTTGTATGATACTCTTACTTTTATACGTGGATTATGATTCGGTTTGGTATCATGATTTGATCTCCGATATCTATCCCAGTTGATTCGGTTTGGTATCATGCTTTTGTCTTAGATATCTGTCTCAGTTAATTCGATTTAGTATCATGGTTTGATTTTTGATGTCTTTCCCAGTTTATTGGATTTGTTATTAAGAATTGATCTTCGATGTTTGTTCAGATTGACTCGGTTTGGTATCATGGCTTCATCTTCGATGTCTATCACAATTTATGTTTGGGTCTTTAAGCCATTCCTCATCGAGCTAAATTCCAGTGACACAGCAGTATACTTGCGGGCTTATACAGCAAGAAACCGAGTTTCAATACCTATGGTGGGTAGAGCACAGATGTCCCATTGCGTAGCTTTGTGGTTAATAAAAAACACCAGTATCTTATGGAACGTCAAGCAACCATCTCTGTAAGTGAAGCATTCTAAAGATCCTTCGGGCTTCATGTTAGAGTCTCGAAATTTTTCAGTTCTGATATCTCTTCTGTATTTTGTACAATTCCAGCACGCCATGGTCTTGACGTCTAGCACTGATTTTCAATATGCTGTCGATACTTTCGGATTACTTGATCTGATTGATCATGATGACGTTAAACAGCAGTCAATCATAGTGGCTTTACATTCAGTAGGCAAAAAACAAACAAACAAACCCAAAGTTATTTTGTTTTGTCCAAAAAGAAAGAAACATCAATCTTGGAGGAATTCCAGTACCTTTATAGTTTAAGAAAGACGTTTCGAACAACACTCTATAGCTGTTAAATATTTCGATGTCACTTCCGCTGAGCATCCATCAGAGATAGAAGACCTACCTTATAACAGTAAATTACAAGGTCACACAACCACTCAACTTGAATCACGTTCTGAATACATTTTTTCTTCCGTATGTTTACTGCATTGTTGCACCTAATTAATGTATCTCTCTAATTATCCCTTCCGGTCACAGAGGACTGGTAACTGTTAAAAGTCACGTAGGCCACAATTTTCTCACCTTTTGCCGCAGTTGTGACACTCTTTTAAGATGTCTTGACAGTATGGGTTCAGGTGACAACTACACACACTGATTACTATTTTTTACTAAAATAGTGAGCACTGACGTTCATAGCAAACGTAGAAAGAAACTGGCTACGTTTGCTACCATTTATTACATATATACATATTTGTTTATAAAAGAGACATTATCACATGACCCAATTAATTTATAATTAATACCTCTCCTTTTTTTTATCAGTTTGCAAAGCCTCGGAGGGCGTTAATTAAGGGCAGTACGGCATAAGGACTTCACCTTTGTATTATTTTTGGTCCTACCTAATGGATCTTTGTGTCTTCTTTTTGCACGAAAGACATATAAAGCCGGAAAGGCAAGGCCTTCGAACTAAAGTTAGCTTGTCCAATCTTGGAACGTGTAGTATGACCACATCACGTTTCTCAAACGTCTTCATTATTTACAGAAAGATTACACAAAATATAACACAATGCCTTTCTTGAAGATTGCCGAAGTTCATCCTCCACAATAGGTGTTTTCCCAGTGGAATATCTATCTCTTCAACATGCATGATACATCTCTCCCTGAGAGTGACACAGCAGATGTTGCTTCCTCTGTGATAAACTCCATCTATTCTGCCTGATGTTTTCACTCCAACACGTCATCTCTTCACAAATGATTAAATAATTTTCGAACAATTCATGCGCTATGCTTGTGCTTTTAAATTTCCCTACAGTAACGGTTATCCTGTTACATCATCCAGAGCGATTATGTTCTGAGATTTTAATATCGTGGCCGAAAAATGAAGCGTAACCTCCAGCTGGCCCACCTGTCCTATTGGGACAGACTAAAAATAGAGATAAAGGAAATTCATATCTCTTGTTCTGCCATCCGTCGAATTGGAATGAAAAAACGAGAACAATAATAAAAAATTCTATTAGCGATCCAGGCGATCTAATGAAATATGTAGTAAGGAACTATTGTCCTCAAAGGATCAATAAATTATATAACCTGGATGGGCATTTGTGGATGGTCATGTAACTCGTGCGTGCTAAAAAAATAGTAAAGTGTAGCAGATCTGATGACAGTTTATTAGTACTAAATAGAAAGTGTACAAATTCCCAAGTCAGTTGTGGCCTATTACGTAGCGTGGCGGACTAAGTCTGAGAGTCCATGTTTATAGTTCCGTTGCCGCAAATTCTCACTATTTTGTTGGAGCAAACCAGAAGTTTGCACTAGGCGGCGTTAATTATCTGCGTTCTTTAATTTCTAAAAATTATTTAGATAAACTATAGAAATGAAAGACTGGAAGCGGCGGGGTTAGCGGTTAGTTTACTCAAAACCGTGAGTCCGAAGATTTGTGGCGTCCGTTCAATGTCTTTTTGGGTTTCTGGTCAAGGGAATAATAAATGAATTGTTCAAGTACTGACATCAGTTAAAGATAGGGCTTAGAAAGGTGTTGTTTATTTGAGGTATTATGGGATATGGTTTTAAATGTTTCCTTACAGCATGTTCTTCCGTTTCAGCAGGTTTCAGAAGTTGTTTTTTTTCCAAGTATCCTTAAGACGAGGCTTTAGTACAGGCTGCTGACTCGAGTATTAAGTCGTTACATTTTCTCTCGATTAGCCCCCCAGTGGCTCAGCGATATGTCTGCGGACTTACACGCTAAAATCCGGGTTTCGATACCCGTGGTGGGCAGAGCACAGATAGCCCATTGTGTAGCTTTGTGCTTAATTCAAAACAACAACAACAACTTCTCTCGATTAACATTAAATCTAACTTACGAAGACGACCCGGAAAAAATAACTTAATGTTTGCCAGAGTTTTATGTACGTTGAATAAATGAAGTATGATTTCTATATTTAATATTAATGTTTCTGTTTTTTAAAACACAAACTTTAAAAACAACGGCATGTTTATCTGCGCCATATTCACGGCGGAAATTGAACATCGGATTTTGGTGTTATAAGTCCATAAAATTACCTGTAAACCACTGGGAGAACTTGTAAAACGTTTAGTTCCAAAGATGAATGGCCGTACTAATCATTGTACACCATCATTAATTAAAGATCTAAGCCTAGTAAGTGTAACGGTTGTTCATTGTAGAACGTGTAAATTTCGAACACCCATTAACCCAATCAAAACACTTGTGTTTATTTGTTTGTTATGTACCACAAAGATAAAAAATGAGCTATCTGTGCTCTGCCTACCAACCAAGATTATCGAAGCCCTGTTTTTAGCATTCTAAGTCCTCAGAGTTACCAAGAATTTACTGGCAAGGGGGCACTTTTATTTGCGAAGATTTTAATTGAAAAACAAGGCATTTTTTAAACTGCCTCATGGTAAGATCATTCTCAACTGAAACTTCAGATGAAAATATATGAAACACATATATATAAAGTGTCTTTAGAGCAAATTTAAATCGGACTATCAGTTGTGTACATGGAGGGGAATAGGATCCCTTATTTTAGTGTTGCAAATCTATAAATTTACCGAGGAACCACACAGGGATCGCGTGAAATAAATATAAATTTATTTGCTTGTGGATTCCTGGGACAATGCAGTGAAGGTCATAGCTCCTCAATAAAATTGTTAAAAAAGGAAAAACTTAAGATATTAAAATAAGCAGACGATAAGAATTCTGCACGATTTAAAACAATAATTTCAAACAATATAAAAAGTTGAAAACGAGAAGTAGAAATTCCATGTTAATTATTTTGAAATGTAACAAAATGAAAAATAAAACAAATGATCAGGCTGGTCTTTATTACTACTTGATTTGATATGGCTATGTGGATTTGGTGGTTGTTTAGCAATCTGAAGGTCAAAGGTTCGAATCTCCGTCTCGCCAAATATACACACCCTTTCAGTCGTAGGGTTGTTATAACAAATACGGTCAATCCCATTTTTCGTTAGTAAAGAGTAACCCAAGAGATGGTGTGGGTGGGTGATGACTACCTCTCTTTCCTCTAGTCTTACACTGCTAAATTGGAGACAGCGCAGATAGCCCTTGTGTAGCTTTGAGCGAAATTCAAAATGAAACCAATTAAACTATCAAACATCAAAAGCTGCTGTTGTTTGGAGCTAAGCACAAAGCTACACATTGGGATATCTGTGCTCTGCATATCAAAAGTATCGAAACCCGGTTTCTAGCGGTGTGAACCCTCAGACATACTGCTGCGCCACTCGGGAGCGATACCAAGAGCAAATTAATAAACAGAAAATGTTATTCCGCCATCACGAGTGAATTAATTGTTCGTTTTCGCTGAACCATCAGCTGAACTGTATATGAAATAAAGTACAGTCCATGGACAGAAACGAATTATTGTAAGATCAGAATTTTGCCTGTCACTGGCTATTTACCACCTGGCGTTGACTTACCGAACTTTTAAAAATGTTTGTTGTTAAGACTTCCAAAAACAGCAACAAAAATTTCGTATTTATTATGCAAGACCTAATGATGTAAGAAGCCAATGCCATTTATGGAATCCATTGTATGATCTGCCAACAAATTATTCATTATTATACTATACAAGAAAGTTCAAGTGTTTCTTCTTACGCACTAAGAGTAAATGACGTTTCTTTTGTCATGGAGAGTTTTAAGTAATTGTAACAACGTTTAAAGATTTACCTATTTAAATTAAAAAATATTTTCTGGATCATTAGTTTTACTATTTCGTAATTAAAAATATTATTTTAATTAACAGTGACGCCAGCGTATTAGATCTGCGTGGGGCCCGGCATGGCCTAGCGCGTTAAGGCGTGCGCTTCGTAGTCTAAGGGTCGCAGGTTCGCGCCCGAGTCGCGCCAAACATGCTCGCCCTCCCAGCCGTGGGGGCGTTATAATGTGACGGTCAATCCCACTTTTCGTTGGTAAAAGAGTAGCCCAAGAGTTGGCGGTGGGTGGTGATGACTAGCTGCCTTCCCTCTAGTCTTACACTGCTAAATTAGGGACGGCTAGCACAGATAGCCCTCGAGTAGCTTTGTGCGAAATTCCAAAACAAAGAAACTAAAATACATGTCTGTACTCTCCTTTATACGGCGTATGTTTTGTTTTTTACAATGGCTTTCTTTAAGATAAATAACCGTCAGTTTCCATCCCCACCAGCACGTTATATGTTCAACATAACGTAAAAAAAAATAAAATTTCAGGAAAATAGTTCCTAATTCAACCTCACTTTCAAGCATATTCGTGCATCAAGGATATCAGAAATATTCCTTTTAAAGTTGTCTCTAACTCAACCATTTGTCAATCATCTTGTTAGCATGGAAACTAAACTTTACAGAACGTGAAAGGTCTGCTGAAGAAGATATAAGCTAAGAGTATCATTTTGTAGAAAAAAACAGCGTTCGTAAAAGACGTCTTCTGGGACTTCACAATGATACTTTAATCTATCTTAAAGGTATGTAGCTTTTAGAGAGTTACTGAAACTACTACCAGAGGCAAAGTGGACTTTGTTTCCTACATAAACATGTTTCTGCGATTATATGTCCCTAGTAAAGTAACCAGACAGTAACAAGAACGCTGAGGAGTGACTTTTATTACCAGAGAAAAAAGAAAAATACAAATGATACTCGTACTCATACGGTGAAAGTTATTTTATAAACAACATTCAACAGTTAGGCTTTCTTCTCTTCTGTCGAAGTAACTGAAAACTTACACAACAGTCAATATGCGAACAGCCTTCCCCCTGTTCCTACTTTGGTGGAGACTACCAAAAGAGAAGTCAACTTGTCATATTAGCAGTTCACACTTTAATAGAGGGAAGTCAAACCGACGTATCAACCGCTCCAAATTTTAGAGATAAACAAGAGGGAAGTCAACTTGTTATAGCAGTCGTTCATACTTTAGTAGAGGTAAGTCGACTGTCATATTAGTTAATTTTTATGTCAACAACATCTACCACCGACATACATATATTTGTTTAAAATTCCTTACAATGAGTACCGGTGAAGATGGTTTTGTTATATAACTCAAGAGCAACAAATCAAGCGAACGATTTGATATTTCCAGTAGCTTCTAAAACTTGTATTGTGGTTTGACTGAGTGACGTCGGTTCATGTAGGTTGTGCAACAAAGCTAAATTAGAGGGGAAGGGAGTGCACGTCTGAGTCGATAAAACGTAAGGGGGAGTGGTGTTTGTTTTTGTTTGTTTGTTTTGGAATTTCGCACAAAGCTACTCGAGGGCTATCTGTGCTAGCCGTCCCTAATTTAGCGGTGTAAGACTAGAGGGAAGGCAGCTAGTCATCACCACCCACCGCCAACTCTTGGGCTACTCTTTTACCAACGAATAGTGGGATTGACCGTCACATTATACACCCCCACGGCTGGGAGGGCGAGCATGTTTAGCACGACGCGGACTGCAAACAGCTGGTTAGCCTCAGTTACTGTAAGAACAAAAACTCTAAGGTTTCTTTCATGACAGATCTTTACATTCTTAAGGTTCTTGTCTTCCAATCAGATTTCTTAGATTCGATATGATTTTGTAGAACAAGACTAAATCGTTTAATTTGATTATGTTCGAGTCTGATGCGGTTTAAGCAGGTTAAAAGACGTCTACATGGTATTTTGTTAGAAATTTCTAAAACATAAATTCCTCAGGTTTTCTGACATATTTATCACGAATATTTTTATTTGTACATGATAACATTGAAGATTATGCAGGTGTCACGAGCAGGAAGTGTGACGCCCATATATGAAATATCACTGGCTAATTCATTGGAGATTTCAAAGACCTTGTTTTTTAGAATGAACATTAAATGAGAGACACTGTTTATTTTGTAATTCAACCGTTAAAACAACTTGCAATTTGATCTATGTTCTGTTTTTTTTCAAGTGATATGCTTTGTTTGTTTGTTGTTTAAATACAAAACTACACAATGGGCTATTTGTGCTCTGCCTGCCACGGGTATCGAAACCCCGTTTCTAGTGTCGTATGTCCACAGAAATATCGTTCTGTCACCTGGGAGTTAGCGCTAAGCTGCGCATAGTAATGTGTGCACCCTACCAATAGCAGGGATTTAACCCGAATTTTACTAATACGAGCCCTCGACCTCACCGTTGAACTATTGGGAGTTTCTTGGTGGTTATTAAATTATTTATACCAGTTACTTTTAGTTTGTTTCAGTTAGACACAAAGCTATATAACGATTTATCTGTGATCTACCCATAACGAGAAACGAAACTTTCTTTTTAGCGTCGTAAGCCTGCAGATATACACACACATACATTTGGGACTAAAGTTATTACTTGGTTAGGCGAATAGTTCTGGTTTAATGACGTAAAGCGCCAGTGCATTGTTTGTCGAACCAAATTACACGTTTTTATAAAAAGAGAAACAAATGAGAAAGAAGGAAAAGAAAAGAAAAAACTACAACTAAATGAAATCAAATTTTCTACATTCGTAAGTTTTTGATCCAATTACACTGATTTTGGGATCTTCCTTCACAGATCTATATAGAGTAGTTTGACTTTAGAAAGATCCGTTTAAACAATAACGTTTATTATTATTGTAAAATATTGTTTTCAATGTTTGCCTGACAGATGTCGCTTTTTAAGAACTTACTTATAAAGTATGAGCAAATTTCCTTCCTCGCAGCCAAATGTTGCGAGGCTGAGAATTTTTACCCCAACTGAATTCCATATCCGTTTTAAGAACTTTAGAAAATCAAAATAATAATAATATTTATTCCACTTAATTACTATTACTGGGTAATTTATCTTTGAATTACATTATAACTTTCAGTATTTAAAACAGTAATACACTTTGTTTCTTTCTAAATTTCGCGCAAAGCTACACAAGGGCTATCTGCTCTAGTCGTCCCTAATTTAGCAGTTTAAGACTAGAGGGAAGGCAGCTAGTATCCGCCACCCGTCGCCAACTCTTTTAACAGCCAATAGGGAGATTGACCTTTCAATTATAACGCTCCGACGGTTGAAAAGGCGAGCTTGTTTGGTGCGACCGGGATTCGAACCCACGACCTTCGGATTACGAGTCGAGCGCCTTAGCCACCTGGCCATGCAGGGCCTAATACAGTTGGCCAAGAAAAAAAACCTGTGCTCTGATTACAGGAAAGGTGATTACTTTTGAATGGTGAAAGGTTTTTCCCCCATAAGCTATAATTAAGGCACAAATGATAAAAAAGAAAGCATTCCGTCAGTAACGATTTTTGTTAAAGTGAACCCGATACGCGATACAATGAGAAAAGAAACCAGAGAAAGTAGTCCATTATGTCTCAGAATAACTGGTTACAGCTTAAACATGGAAAATCGCAGCGTATCCTGGTAGTCAGTATGTCGAATTTCGAATCAGGGACACAAACTTTGCACTCACGTTATTTAAACTTTCGTGGAGTTGTTGTAGCGTGAAATAAACAAAAATGGCTGTTATTTCAGAAGTCGAGGAGTTAAATTGAACAACGGTGAGCGGCTAAAGTTTATTAATGTGAGGACCCCAGATATCCTCCCGTTGTATTTAATTACAAACAAACAATTATCTGAGTGAGGAAATGTGTGCCACAGGCGCACCCGTTCCGGCTGGGGTTTAGGGATCACCCCAGAATCCTTGGGATCTTGATGAAATCTTATTTATTCTAGTGCTTTTTTAAAAAAAATAATTGTCCTGGATTTGAAACATTTTTACTGGAAAGTGCGGAAGCCAGTTTCTCTTTGTGGAACATGAATTTCCATAATGCTTTTCTTGCTCTTTTTATGGTACCTAATATGGCACTTTGCAAGTTTTCTATTAAAACAAACAAACACGTTTTTTATAAGTGACTGAATAGTATTCCATGAGTTGAAACAATCATCTATCCAGAAATCGTGGTTTCAAATTCTGACGATCTATATAGATTAAACTTTCTCAACTTTCCGACCACTACGAGTGGTTACTTCAGATAGAGCCCGTCATGGACAGGTGGGTTAAGGTGCGCGATTCGTAAACTATTCGTTGGTAAAAGAGTCGCCCAAGAGTTGGCAGTGGGTGGTGATGACCAGCTGCCTTCCCTCTAGACTTACACTGCTAAATTAGGGACGGCTAACGCAGATAGCCCTCGTGTAGCTTTGCGCGAAATTAAAAAAAAGAAAAAAAATAGAAGGGTTACGTCACACAGCCTTACGAGTTGATTCTGCGCATTTAGGTTCCACAGAAAATACTGTTCAGTAACTGGATTTTAGTTTGTTGGTTTGTTTTATAATTTTGTGAAAGATTATTCGAGACGTGTTACTTAGAAGTGATAGGTTATAGGGAAAACAGTTGGTAAACGTTACCTATGCCACCTTTTTGGTTACAGTGAATAATGGGATTGACTGCCACTTCATAACGCTCCCACGGCTGAAAGGGTGAGCATGTTTGTGGGGCGAGGGGGAATGCGAACTCACGACCCTCAGTTCGGGAGTCCAGCGTCGTGACCACCTGACGGGTCTTTCTAACAAAACTCCACCTGTGTATTTCACAATACTTTTAACTTGTGGAGCTATTTGACACAACTCCACCTGTGTATTTTATAATACTTTTAACTTGTGGAGCTATTTGACACAACTTCACCTGTGTATTTTACAATACTTTTAACTTGTGGAGCTATTTGACACAACTCCACCTGTGTATTTTACAATACTTTTGACTTGTGAAGCTATTTGAAAAAGACGAATAAAAACATGAACAGGACTTAATATATAAGGTTTTGTTAACCAGGGCTACTGTAACTAAGGGTTTTGGTAACCAGGGCTACTGCAATTAGGGTTTTGGTAATCAGGGCTACTGCTATTAGGGTTTTAGTATCCAGAGCTACTGTAACTAGGGGTTTGGTAACCAGGGCTATTGTATTTAGGGGTTCGGTAACAAGGGTTACTGTAACTAGGGTTTTGTTAACTAGAGCTACTATGAGTTGTCGATGTTAGAAATCCTACGTGTCGGTTTATTTTACATTTTATATTTCTCTTTAGTTCTCAAAGTCATTCAAGTGTGAACTGATTTTTTGTACAACGTTTAAATTTCGATATTTTCTTCCAGCCTCTTACTTTAAATGACATTTCGTGATATTCGATAGCAAGTAAATATGACGCCAGCCCTCACGAGACAGACCTTCATCTCACTGGTGTGGATGGCCTGATTTAAATTTTCCGTTTGAAAGTTTCATGATAAGTCTGTTTAAACATTTCAACAAGGGTTATAGGTTAAGGATCTTTTTTCATACTTCAATTATCATGTTTTATAACATAACAGGATTTTCAACGTCTCAGGGTCAACCTTTATAGTTCTGACTATCGCACTTGTAGAAGATAAAATATACAAAGATTTATTGTTTGCCTGAGTATTTCTGAGTAAAGACAGTTTTTATTCGTTTATTTTTCTACAATATTAACTGTTTGTAATCAGAAACGCACTTGGCCCGTCATGGCCAGGTGGTTAAGGCACTCAACTCGTAAAATGAGGATCGCGGGTTCGAGTCCCCTTTGCACCAAACATGCTAGCCCTTTCAGACGTGGAGTGTTATTATGTGATGATCAATCCCACTATTCGTTGGTAAAAGGGTGCTACAAGAGTTGGTGGTGGGTGGTGATGATTAGCTGCCTTCCTTTGAGTCTTATGCTGCTAAATTAAGGACGGCTAGCGCAGATAGCCCTAGTGTAGCTTTGCGCGAAATTAAGAAAAACAACAAATATAACACAAAAACAAACTGACCAACTGCCTTTCAACTACAGACGACTGTGCGCAAATAGAAACTTCTCGAAAATTACAACTAACAAGTAAACACTCCTATAGAGTAGCCTGTGAGAATTATAAAAAAAACAACTTAATCTATTTGTTTTAAATGTTTTTACTGTCAGAGGAACGATAAAAAAGCTGGTGGACGCTTAAAATTAGTATGTGTTTAATAAGACGTATCAATGTTTCCTTTTGCCAGGGAGCGTACACTTGAGATGGGGATTGGACAGACCAAGTAATACTTAGCAGCGTCCTCCGACGTTTAGCGACGCAAACTATTGGAAGATGGTGGCAGATGAAACAAGCGTATAAACTTTAGCTTGTCGTTTTGCATGAAACTGAATAGAGGAAATGTACAAAATCGTCTCCAGATTAAAGTTTTATATTAACGGGTACGCATGCGCAGATGAAAAATTACTGAGAAACACTTGAGGTTTGATTTTAAGCCTACTATTTATACGACTGGTGAAAATGTTTTGTTCTTAAATGTTGTTTTTGTGTTAATTAGAAACGTCACTACTTCTAAACTGAAAACAGAAGTTGGAATAATTACGTGACACTTTGTTAATGTTACAAAAAATATACAAAATTATCTCGGGTAAGTCTTACGTTAGGAAATACACCGTAACTGTTGTAGGCCCAATGCATATTTATTGTAAATTAAATATTTATTTTGTACCGTACACAACTTTCATTGAAACAAGGTTTAACTGAAACACCGAAAACAACTTTCTTATGTCTGTTGTATCTTCGATAGTAGATTCAACTGAGTTGGTGATACAGCTATACGTTTGCGGATTCACACCGTTAGAAACCACGTTTCGATACCCCTGTTGGGCAGTGCAACTCTGTTTAATTCCAATCATTCAACCATGTTGATAAATAAATGAAAAAAACAACACTAAACTTATAAGCATCATTGACATAGAATTGTTTTTAAATTGAGCTCCTTCACAAAAAGAACACAGATAGATCTTGAGTAGCTTTGCGCGAAATTCAAAACAATCCTTCCCAAAGAGATACACTGTATTTACCCTGAAGTTTACACAACCGACTACAAGGTGGCGCCTCAACTATCTACCTCATGCTGTATATCGAATGGGCTTGGCGTGATTTCGCTTCGCAGGTTCGAATCTTATGTCGACGTGCGTATTTAATACGATTAGAGTGGGCTCCGGCATGGCCAGGTGGTAAGGACGCTCGACTCGCAATTTGAGGGTGGCGGGTTCTAATCCCCGTCACATCAAAACACGCTCGCCCTTCGAGCCGTGGGTACGTTATAATGTGACAGTCAATCGCATTATTCATTGGTTGTTTTTTTTTAAATAGCCCAAGAGTTGGCGGTTAATGATAATGACTAGCTACCTTCTAGTTTTACTCTGCCAAAGTAGGGACGTCTAGCGCAACTAGCTCTCGTGTAGTTTTGCGCGAAATTCCAAAAGAAATAAATAAATACGTGAAAATACTATTTGATATTTTTACACGTTCAAATGAATTATCATTATAATTCGTATATTATCATCATAACTAAAGAGTGAAAGTGTATCCTACGGTTACGTATCATGTCTTCTGAACATCCAGAGTATCAATAGTCAGCGTATCCTCAAACTGACCAGCATCACAGAACAAACGATATTGGAGTTTAGGTCGTGGGTTTTTCCCGTCAATATAAGATATATAACAGAAAACTCTCGAGACATACTACACAAGTACTCACGTGTGCGACAGCTGATTTCGTTACAGGTTCTTAACAAACGGAAAACTTTGAAATACTCACAAGTATAAAAACGAGTGTATAAACATACAAGTGTGGTTGAAATGGCTTTACGTGTTCTAGATCGAATTAAATCAGTCGGTTTCTCCGCCATGACAGTTTTCTAGCTGGAGACGCACATTGAATAGGTTTTCCAAAAAACAGAAATAAATAGAGGAAAAGGAAAAAACACCTATGATGAAATATGTTTATGGTATCAGATAAATTCCATCAAAACAGAAATTATGTGTCAAGAAATAATACAACATGTTTGGAAAGCGCAGAACCAAATTCTTTTCTGTTACCTTCCCCAGTCCATGTTGTTGTAACAGACACGCAACTTCTTGAAATGTTTGTAAGTTTGCTTTTCACAAAATTAAAATTCAGTCGTTTGTTATTCAAGCTGCAGTGTCTCACTTTATCCTAACGGTTTTGTTTTTGACTTTTTCAGTCATACAACTTGTTCACGTGTTAATCATAGACGAGTTAAATTGCTACCATTTCATTGCGTCAATGTCACCCACGTGTTCACGCATCAATCGTATGGAAATAAAGAGAAACTTTGCAATTGTTATTATTAGCATTATAATATATCCTTATTCGTTTGTGTTAATACAATCTAAAAGTAAAAGGTAGCGACAAAAGATTAATTTATTCAACCAGTTACTTCGCACGTCTAACGTATTTGAATATTTAATGCTAATCGGATCATATCAAATGGCATGCATTCAATAATGGGCTATTTTTATTCATAACATATCTTTAATGTCATCTAAACGTTAAAAGGTTTTGTCCATCATGCATGTTAAACGTGATCAAGTTTACAGATAAATCAATAGAATAAAAATCAACAATTAAACTACATCATAACATAAAACCAATGAGATGTTCTAGCCTACATTACTGGCTGTTGTTTTCCATATTTATTACTAAAAAAATAATCTATTTCACAATGAGAAAACCGAAAACTTCGGAAATAATTATTACGCATTGAATCTGTGCTGATTTCGTTTCAGGTTCTTAACAAACGGAAAACTTTGAAATACTCACAAGTATAAAAACGAGTGTATAAACATACAAGTGTGGTTGAAATGGCTTTACGTGTTCTAGATCGAATTAAATCAGTCGGTTTCTCCGCCATGACAGTTTCCTAGCTGGAGACGCACATTGAATAGGTTTTCCAAAAAACAGAAATAAATAGTGGAAAAGGAAAAAACACCTATGATGAAATATGTTTATGGTATCAGATAAATTCTAGATATTTCTGTTTAATTTGACTTTAAACAATAGCAGTAAGTTTGTAAATATATAATTACCATTATTACATCATTATTGTGGTTGTAAATGGTTTATTACATGTTTTAATAAACCAGATCTCATTAATATCACATTCACCTCGACGATGGGAAAGGATAGTACAAGATAGTTTTACTAAGTTTAACACAAATCTTTGTAAATAAGAAGACACAATTAATCATTTAGACTTTGCATATTAATTTGTTTTTAATCCTTAAATACACAACGACCTTTATCTATTTCAGAATGACGTCAGACTAAATATCGTGTCAAATTGGAAGTGTGTAAAACAGTGCGGATAACAAATAATTTAATATAAATAGAGGGGAATGAGTAAGAAATTAAAGTTCTGCATATAGATTTAAAGGTTTGGAGTCTGATGTCCGTAGAGAACAAACTCCACATACACAGTTGAATTAATAGAAAATAACTCAGTGATGAACATGCAGTTAAGCCTGACCAATATAAAGAGCCAATAGAGGCGTTTGCTGTGGTTGTTTTGAATTAAGCATAAAGCTACACAATGGGCTATCTGTGCCCTACCCACCACGGGTATCGAAACCCGGCTTTTAGCGTTGTAAGTCGAGAGACATACAGCTGAGCCACTGGGGGACTATGGAGACGTTTCAGGTTCATTAAGTAAATATTAATATAATATATGATTAACAACGAAGAACATTAAGTACATTGGGTTATTAAAAGTCAAATTATACTTTGGATACTATGTGTACCAATTTACTATGAACGGATTTCATTATTTGTTGCCAAGATTCAAAACATGTCCTAAAAGTGCTTTCCCTACACAACGTCTTATTGCCAGTAGAACCACGTGTTTCCCTGTCATCCAAAAGTAGAGAATTCCGTGTTCTGTACAAATACACACATAGAAAAGTTCTAGAAAGGAACCTCTGTCCGAACCAACGCCGCTAGTTATACTTTATGACACATGGTGATCCAGTAAAGACAACTCCCGCGTAATAACCAAATCATTAGAATTATTTTCTAAAGAAAGTGACCCATAAAATGTGGCATCAGCAAAACGAGGGTTTCCAAAAAACGCTATGAATAGTTCGCAATAGGATTATTTTACTTTTTCTTTAATGTGGTAGAATTTTTAAACAAAGTAAATTTTCGCAAGATGCTATTTCTCCCCCCCCCATACATTATTTTCATGGTTCCTTGTGCCCTTTCAGATTATAACATAAATATTTACTAATCCAAAGTTAGTCAAAGAAAGTCTTATAATATAAGTTTGATGCTACAATCCAAAAGTCTTATAATATAAGTTTGATGCTACAATCCAAAAGTCTTATAATCTAACTTTGATGCTACAATCCAAAAGTCTTACAGTCTAAGCTTGATGTTACAACCCATAGATAATTATGGTACCGTGATTACAGTCTTGAGTTTTCACAAAGACACGTAACTAGAAGCTAAACATATCATTAAAGGTGGTTATTAATGGTATTGTGTTCTCCTTAACAAGAGAACCAACAATGGTTTGTTTTTTGTTTAAATGTGGTTATTGAGAATATTAACCAATGTTAACCTTGCAAGAACAGATCCAAAGAAACTAATACATTTTTATCATTGTTTGTTTTGGAATTTCGCACAAAGCTACTTGAGGGCTATCTGTGCTAGCCATCCCTAATTTAGCAGTGTAAGACTAGAGGGAAGGCAGCTAGTCATCACCACCCACTGCAAACTCTTGGGCTACTCTTTTACCAACGAATAGTGGGATTGACCGTCACATTATAATGCCCCCACGGCTGAGAGGGCGAGCATGTTTGGCGCGACTCGGGCACGAACTCGCGACCCTCAGATTACGAAGCGCACGCCTTAACGCGCTAGGCCATGCCAGGCCCGCATTTTTATGAAGCAATCGAGTCTTATTTTTTGTTTGGGTCTACTGTGAAGAATTGGACCTTAGATTTTAGCGTTCGTTGTAAGCATGTTAATTTATCACTAATCTACCCGAGGGCGTTTAGGGGATTTATGTAGATATGACCTTGAAGAGCAGGTAATAATTGAATTCATATGAACTATTGTTCTTTTCTCGCTTTTTTTATGAATATGTATCTATTTTTGTGTTGTAGAAATAGTTTTGTTTCGAGTAAAAATAAAATCCAATATTTTGACGGTCGCCTGTTTCCCACAACTGGCGCGTTTGTTTGTTTCATTTTTAAGATAAAAATTGACATTTAAATGCCCCCTATGAAGAGGGAATAACCAAATACGACAGCTCTACACGCTTCTGGAGACGACATAATTTTACACTAAAAGCTCAACGATTCAATACAATATTGATAATCGATAAAAGTTTGCAAAATATAACAGGTATTTCTCCTGTTTTCCTATAAAATTATAAAAGGAATTCAGCCGATATTACGCGTTTCTGTATTTCAAGACCACTGGCATGTTATCAGTCTTTCTTTGGTAGTGAAGTTTGTATGAAGGGATGAGCGAACATTTAGCTCTGCTATCAACAAACTCTTACATTTATTTACTTTTATCTTTTTAGCTGCTGCTGCCTATTGAGTATTTTCAACTTGTAACAAACCATAAATTCATACATTTGAAACTGTTGATCTGAGAGAGAGGACCTTCTGTCTTGATGATATTTTCAGTTATATGAATATTGGCATTGACTCTCACTTTTGTAACGCGTCCATGACTGAAAGTGCGAAGCATGTTTACTGACATATGACTAAGTCCAACCTTGGACCTCAGATAAGCAGCCAGGCATTTAACCCATCAGATTATGTCTCCCGAGACCATCTATTGAGTAACTCTTCTATATATTGTTTTATTTTTACGAAAAATATTTTTATCTACTGCATCTTCATAGTTACGAATATAAGCATGAAACTCTTCAATGTATTTACGTAATAAAAATTTGAGATTTTTGTTAACCGCCAAATTCCATAATATGCTGGACCGCAGCAAGGATTAAACCCTGAATGTAAGTTCTCGAGATTACCACTGAGCAACAATGGAGTCGAGATTAACTGGTATTCGAAGTGCAAGAGCGTTTTTTTGCGTATTTTCGTAAAATATTAAAATTACTTCTGTCGAACCTTCCTTCCAAAAGACTCTATCCTTAGAGCCGTCAGTTAAATCAACTACTACTATTTGGATTACATAGAATGGTCCAGAAACTGAAATTAGACACCGTAAACAGATATCTTCCATATTGTCTATCTGTTAATAGATCCGAGATAACCATTGCTTATTTTTCACATACGAGTGTGGATTCGTGTTGTAGATGTTTGCACGGTACTGCGGCTTGAGTTTGTTTGTTGTTATGGTTTGTCCACTTCAAGTATTAAACCTGCCACTGAGTCAGTGGTGACTGGCCATAAGGTGCGATTCAATAATTTGGCTTGTTTGTTTAAAGTTAAACACACGATGTGCTGTTTGTGCTATGCTCATCACTGGTATCGAAACCCGGATTCTAGTATTATCAATCCGCAGACATACCGTTGTGCCATTAGGGGACTTTACCATTTGGAAACTCATTATATCTAAGCTCAGGACCAAAATCGTAATGAAAATGCTCACCTAAACCAAGTCAACCATGTGTTCATAAACTATTAGCCTTAAAAAGGATTACACAAGACCCTAACGAACTTGATTAAGTATGAACTTGTAGCTCGACATGGTCAAGTGAGTTAAAGCGTTCGACTTGTAATCTGAGGGTCGAGGGTTAGAATCCCCATCGCACCAAACACGCTTGCCTCTTTCAGCTGTGCAGACAATATAATGTGACCTTCAATTCCACTATTTTTAGTAAAAGAATAGCCCAAGAGTTGGCGGTAGGTGGCGATGACTAGCTGCCTTCCCACTAGTCTTACACTGCTAAATTCGTGACGGCTAGCTCAGATAATCCTCGTGTAGCTTTGCGTGAAACTAGAAAATAAACAAACACAATACCAAATGAACAAACTACAGGGTGGTCGCTAGAAAAGCGGAAAATTTGACGGAACGATATCTCACAAGTTACCCTTCAAAACGCTACACGAGCTTGGATTTCTAGGTTAAGACGCTGCTCTGAAGTGCACGGACGACATTTTGAGCATCTATGAGTGTAATATAACATATGCCTTTTAAAAAACTTTGTAAAAGTTATTCTTTGTAAAAATAAATAGCTGTTTGACAAATTTTCCGCTTTTCTAGCGACCACCCTGTAATATCTGTAAGTTATATCCTAATGTGCGCCTGGCAATTGTAAGTTCGACCGCTGCTGAAGTGACGTCGCTACTGAGCTACAAAACTTTGTTGACAATTAATCAGTGATGTTCTGACCAATTAGTATCGTACATAAAATACACGAAAACAACTGTTATCGTGTTTTAGTCTGCGAAAAGAGAGCCGGTAATTCAATATTTTTCTGAAAAATTTACAGAAACCCGTACGGGGTCTCCATGACGTCAGATCCAAAACCACGTGACTCCTTCACTGCCATACCTTTACAAAAAAGCTCTGGAGAGTTTCTCTAATGAGGTGAGCTTAACGAATGAGCTTTATATATATATATATTAATATGTGAAGGATAGAATGAATGTATTATAAGAAAAACTGTAATTAGAACAACATCATACACTAAATCATACATTTAATATAAAAAAGTGGATCAAAATACGAGGGAATTCTTATTAACCGAGGCACTCCAGATTATTTAAGATAGGATTACAATAAATTAATCTTCGAGACACTTTTTCATCTCTATTATATTCGCTATATTTTTTGAGCCAGTACTATAAAACCTGAAGGTGGTCAAATTCATGAGAAGAAAGGACTCTGACCTTCCGAGAACAAAACTGTACTTAAATCTGAAGTCTATAAGAAACTGACGGATATAAGCTAAAAGTTTGTAACAGAAAAACAACAACAAAACAAAAAACCTCAGAAGCGTTTCTTGAGCCGCTTTGCCGTGGCTGAAAATATTCATATGAAACTTTATACGAGAAACGCTATTTCAACCAATACAAAGGCTATACACTCAACAATAAGACGTCTATGCTTCTGTCCTTAACGTCTCCAGAAGGTGGAGCATTCTGTTTCACATAATGGGGTCGAATGCAGAAATGGACTTTAATGTTCAATAATTTTATTTTTTTAGTTTTGTGTAAAAAAACCACAGATACACAAAAATGAAACACGCACATATTAGTAAGTAGAAGTAATGGACGATTAGTTAAATGGTCCGTCATTTCGAGTGTATGAGCGGGGGAATAAGCGAGAGTAATAAAGTAACACCGTCCCCCCCGTTTAACGAGGTAATATATATATATATTTTTTAAATCAATTAATAAAAGTTGTGTAAAAGAAATTCACGAAGGTCGCAATGAATCACCGCCAAACCGTTTGGGGTTGAAAAACGTCGATTTTGAGTTCAATCAAAATTATTCAACTTTCTTTTTCGATTGTTTTGTTTTTGAAATTTGCGCAAAGCTACTCGAGGGCTATCTGCGCTAGCCGTCCCTAATCTAGCAGTGTGAGACTAGAGGGAAGGCAGCTAGTCACCATCACCTACCGCCAACTCTTGGGCTATTCTTTTACCAACGAATAGTGGGATTGACCGTACCTTTATAACGCCCCTATGGTTTAGATGGTGAGCATGTTTGGCGTGACTGGGATTTGAACCCACGATCCTCGGGTTACGAGTCAAGTGTCTTTACCACCTGGCCATGTTGGACCGCAATAGGAGGCGCTACCAAATATCCTTCCAAAAACCGATTAATTTTCAACGGTATCACATTAAACTCTGCCAAAAATTGTCAAATTTATGTTTCACACATTAAGTTTCACTGTGACTTTATATCTGATATGGTTGTCGTGTAAATTGTTGTAATATAACAAACTCAGTCTTTTCTTTGACACAATAATTAAATGCCACGTGTACGTAATTCTAAAAACATTCACTATTCATATATAGTATTGATTTCTTTTTTGTCATTATTAATCAACAGCCAATGAAGACGTAACAGTTAAGAAACGGCGCATGTCTATTTATTGACTCTCTTCTCGATTCCTCTTTTGAGGGTGAGGGATGACCCAGCATGGCCAGGTGGTTAAGGTACTCGACTCGTAATCTGAAAATCGTGGGTTCGAATCCCCGTTACAATCAACATGATTGCCCTTTCAGCCTTGGGGGCGTTATAATATGAAAGTCAACCACACTATTTGTTGGTAAAAGAGTAGTCTAAGAGTTGGCGGCGAGCTGTGATGTCTAGCTACCTTCCATTTAGTTTTATACTGCTAAATTAGGGACGGTTAGCGCAGACAACCCTCGTGTATCTTCGCGCAAAATTCAAAAGAAACCCAACAAACCAATTTTGGATGGGAAACAGAATTTGTTACCACTAGGCAATATTCATGAGATGTTTGTTTGTTTTTTTAATTTCGCACAAAGCTACTCGAGGGCTATCTGTGCTAGCCGTCCCCTATTTTAGCAGTGTAAGACTAGAGGGAAGGCAGCTAGTCATCACCACCCACCGCCAACTCTTGAGCTACTCTTTTACCAACGAATAGTGGGATTGATTGTTACATTATAACGCCCCCACGCCTGAAAGGGCGAGCATGTTTGACGCGACGAGGATACGAACCCGCGACCCTCAGATTACGAATCGCACGCCTTAACACGCTTGTCCATGCCGGGCCTTCATAAAGCACTGCGACTAATTTATGGGAAACGATTTCTTTCGCTAGCAGATTTCCTACCGTGACCGGTTTGAGAGAATAAAGGTTCACATGTTGTTGATAGCTCACGTGACGATAAAAGCGACAGTTTGTGTCGCTATTTAGTTCAAAACAGATGAACGAATCCCTTGAGAGGGCAGATGTTACTGGCCAACTTATTTCCTTCTGGGAAGAAAGGAACGATAACCTTGAATCCTAGGATCTTGGTCCCACCTGAGCATAAGGTGCTTGACTTGAATCCCAGGATCTTGGTCCCACTTGAGCATAAGGTGCTTGACTTGAATCTCAGGATCTTGGTCCCACTTGAGCATAAGATGGTAGACTTGAATCCTAGGATCTTGGTCCAACTTAAGTGTAAGTTTCCACTCAGATTAAAAATTGTAATATTTTTGCAAATATAGGGATTGTTTCAAAAGTCGTTTTCACGGCGAAGACCAAATTGGCCATATATAATGGTTACAATACATTGAAATTATGAGTAAAATGACCGTCTTCCAAAATCGTACTAAAGTATCTGTGAACAAGCTGGTTGTGTAAGTTGTCTTCCACGTGGTCAAACTCACCCACACACCGACATCCACAATCATGTGATCATCAGTTTCCTGGTAGTAGTAGTCTCAATAGCGGAAGTAACTTCTGAAACCCGCTATTGATTTCGAGTTAACACCACACATATTGTTCACTCGAATCTCTGGTGTCCATATACCTTAGTTTGACCTTCTTAGTTAAAAACGTGGAGGAAGCGTGGCTTAGCGCTTTGAACTAGTAGGAGGACGGTTGAGGGTTCGAGACTGGTTTGAGCCATTTTACCATGTCATTTGGCAAGACATTTGTTCCAGTTTACCCAATTGTGTGATGGGTTTCAGCTGTTATCTGGGAGGGGGAGGGATGTAACCTGCAATGAACTAGCATCTCGTTCTGGGAAAATGGAACTAACCAACATCTTCTTATGTTCAGTCTGAAACTTAAAGTATTTGTGGACGTGGACATAAAACTGTCCTCATGGTTTATACAATCTGATCTGTGAATCAGAATCAGTATGTGTAACACAGAATCCTTCACGTGATGTTTTACTGCTGTTTACCAATGCTTTATAATGAGAAGGAATAAAATATAAAAAAATATAATTGGACAAACAAACTTTAGCAGTTATATCTCACTCTTTTAGAAAACTTAGCCGTGAAAAGAAAGAAATAACTACTGATGTCCATGGGTATTTAAAGATGGCGCCCCTCCCTTCGGGCCCCATTACATTAATCCGTTGCTGGTCAAGGACAAGGTCGACCTCTAAGCGCTTACTAATTCTCTTAATGCCCTTTTCCTGTTCGAAGAAAAAAGTAATTTTCTTCTTCCTCACCTAATGCACAGTCCCTTTGTTTAAGAACTGCTTTCTCTGCTCCTTTACGTAACACCAACGAAACAGTTTTGTAACAATTTCTCAGGGAACTAAATGTAAGAACGGTTCATGTTTTCCTTAGATAACTTCTCGCGCAGAATTTGAAACACGGCTATCTCTGTTAGCTGTTGTTGACATATTATGAAGAACAATTTTTTTTCTTTCACATAAAATTAAAAAAACATATTAAATCATATCTCTTTTCTAAACATTGCAACTTAGAAAATGGGTCCTGTTTACACAATTTCCAAATTTCATCTCGTTTCTTCCTCCTAAATATTTCAATAACTCAGAAGCCGATAGCTTGGATCTCTAGAAATTGTGTGTCGCAAGTTTTGGTGGCACATCACCGTTAGCCCGCTGTTCAGTTTAACAAAGAAATTTGTATAAAGTACTACAACTTGGTTTGTGTTTACATAAATTATTATGTTGTGCTAAATCCTCTTGTGGGATTCTGTATACGTAACTGTTTTTACGCTATTCTAAATCCTCTTGTGGGATTCCATATAAGTAACAGTCTCACCCTTCATATTCAGACTAATTTTATAACATCACATGGGTTCGAAACCGGCTCACAAGCTTGCACATTCAAAACTTTACTACCGGTCCAGCCCTCATCTTTGTAAGGTTAATACTTATGTACATACCCGTATGAAAGTGACGTATCATATTATTTTGTTTCCGACATAAAGCTACGCGATAGACTATCTGCGTTGTGCTTTTCGCAGGGATGTAACTCTGAATTGGAGAGTTATAAACTCTAAAACTTATCGTTGAGCCATCAGAGGCCTTCACGTATTAAAATCAACTTTCAACCGTAATTTACTTTCAAACTACATGCGAATAATACACATGCAGAATATATCTTTCGCATTACATGCTGAGAAATACGATCTCCGCTTAATGTCAGATTATAACTTGATACGTTAGCGAAAGACAAATTCTGAAACATGACAGTTCAAGTCTTACCTTAGATGACTTGCACTCCAGACCAGCTTGTTTAATGTTTTGAATCAGGAACCATTATCAATCGTGTTCAGATGACAGGAATAACCAGCTAAGCACAGTACGTGACACGTGCTGACCGTGACTAACGGACTGACGAGATCCACTACACGAAGTTCTTATAAAGAGCACGTGCGTTTCAATTTCTCCCTCTGGTGCCCAATAGGACGAACAAGCCACCTATATCCGCTCCTTCCTACGAACAGACCACTTATCTCGTTTCTTTACCAGTATTTGTGCTGAATTTGTTACGAAGACGAAACAGTAGCCTCGACGCAACAAACATCTTAGTTTCTTATTGCTGTTAAATAACAATCAGTGTACATACACTACTGAATATCTGTGACGTATAATCAAAACAATACATATACATATATAAACCAAGCAGTAAATAAATAAATATATACGTATATAAAGTTAATGAGCTATCTATACTTACTGACTGCAGACAGATAGATAAATAGAGGAAAATAAAGATTAACTGAGCTTAATGAATAAAAGTCCTTGGTGGCTTCGCAACAAACAAAGCATGGAATAAATATTATTTCTCAGAACGTATCTTCTTATATAGGGTGTAATCGTATCCGATTCATAGCTGTTTGAATTTAAGACACACGAACACGGCACGTGACTCACGTAATTTACTCTACACGTAATCATGAGCTGATCTCGTTTTTCTCTTATATCTCGAGTCGCATAATGGTTTTAATAGACATATCAAAATTATTGGTCCTATATCATTTCCAACGTTAAGTAAAAGTAACCAACTCGTGATGTGTCAGACAGACTGGAAATAACGTCAGTGTATAACTTGTATAATCTCTCCTCTAACAAATTTATGATGTGGTGGGAGACACTCGCTCATTCGTTCGTGCTATCAGTTATCAACATTATTCATTGTTCCTTACCTCTCGTAAAGGGTACATATGTCATGCCTCTCCGTCTCTGCGAATAGTTTAAGGTTCATGGTTCGCAGCCCATTGACACATTTACAAGCTGAGAGTGCACCGAGAGTGGCAGTCGAATCCAACTCTTTCGTCAGACAGAAAGCATGAAATAATTGACAACGTTTCCTATTGATTATCTGCCATTTTCTAGAATTTTCTACTCCGTTACCACCTTGGCTGGCTCAGACGACAGCCGTATAAGACGAACATGTTCGGCGACAGAATTTAAACGTACAAACCCTCAGATTGCTGCTCGGCATGGCTAGGTGGAAAAGGTACTCGACTATTAATCTGAGGGTCGCGGGTTCGAATCCCTGTCTCACCAAACATGCTCGTCCTTTCAGCCATGGAGGCGTTATGATGTGACGGTTAATCCCACTATTCGATGGTAAAAGAGTGGCACAAGAGTTGGTGGTGGGTGGTGATGACTAGCTGCCTTCCCTCTAGTCTTTCACTACTAAATTAGAGACGGGTAGCGCAGTTAGCCTTCAAGTAGCTTAGCAATAAATTCAAAAAAAAATCTTAGATTGCTAGTTAAGTACGTTAACCGTTAGACCGATAGACTGAATTTAAGAAGTGCCAGCTCAGACAGCCCTGGTGTAGCTTTGTGTGGTAGTTCTGAAAACAGTTTATATTGCATGCTGGGAAATCTAGATAATTCGTACACCATTTTATTTTAGGGATTAAAAATGTTTCTCATATAAGAAGTGTGTTCATTTTCTAGTAGTTGAATACAACTAAATGAAAGAAAAAAATCGTTGCCACTGAAAAGGACATTTAAACGTCGCAATAGTAGTTTACGATCTTACAGAAAACTATTATAAACCTGTCGGTAGATTTCTGAACTTAAGTGAGACCTATCACTTCCGATAAATGAAAAGCAGAAAGTCTTGGTTTAACAAATAAAGTACCCATCCGAGTGTTACATACATGTTACCGCTTGCTTTAAAAGCTTTCTAGAGCGTTGTCTATCCTAATCAACAAAGTTGGCAAAAATTAGCGTTTGCAGGAAGGAACTAAACTTCCGTCCCCCTTTTGTCTCGATATCTATAGTCGCAACCCTTCCAAGCGGTCCTGTTAGAAAGCTAGAAATTATACGTGTTATCGTTGAGTTACAGCAGAAGAAAAGTAACATGACACACCGATCGGAAGAAGAAGCAAGTCTGATCATGAGCTTTTAATGATACGTTGAAAAATATACCACACGCGCACAACACATATATCCATCATATGTATAGGAATGTATGTGTGTGGGCATGTGTTTGTTTATGCATAAGTAAGCGCGTGTGTAAATATACACAGAGAGCGTGTAGTCCTATAATTATTCTCTAGTTTCTTTATGCATAAGTAAACGCGTGTGTAAATATATGTAGCGTGTTGTCTGTAATTATTCAGTAATTGTTTTTACATCCGTGCATATAGATGAAACACAATAAATATCTTAAATAACGCTAAAGACCAATATTTGAATACGTAAATTCTACTTGCTGTGGGTTTCTTTGTTTGCTTTAATGCAGAGAAACATAATGAGTTTGGCCCGGCATGGCCAGGTGGCTAAGGCACTCGACTCGTAATCTGAGTGCTAGCCTTTTCCAACGAATAATGGAATTGACTGGAACATGATAACGCACCCACAGCTGAAAGGACTAACCTGTTTGGTGTGACGGGAATTTGAACCTGCGATCCCGAGATTGCGAGTCTAACGCCCTAACCACACGGCCATGCCAGGGCCGAACAATTTTTGAAGGGTAATGTTTTTTATTTTGCTCTTCAGTCCCGGAAATGTACAGAATAAAAACACGTTACATGCAATTTTCGTGCATCTTAGACACTGCTATACAAGTCTAAACTTCAATATGAATGTTAAACTATGTTGTAAAATCTGTGTATAATGAATTTCAGTATATGTATCACAAAAATCTTTTTAAATCACTGACCGCAATATATTTTAAGTAGTATCAAACGAATCGTCTCGACCTCGAAGCTCTTACAAAGGTAATATTGTTCATCCAACGCCTTGAGAAACCCGGATATATCGCGAAAACATTTAGCATTGATTTACGTTAGAGAACGTAGATAAGTAGGCCTACTAACAACCGTTCGTGTATTGGTCATGGAAAATAATAATAATTTGCACTATAGCGACAATGATCATTCGACTAAAAAAGTGTAAAACAATAACTGGTCCACGGGTATTGGAGGAAGATGAACTGGAAACAGAAATGCAACCAATCAGATAATAAACAATCGCTTATACAGAAACGTCACCACCTGATATAAGGTAGTGCGTAGCTGAAGACATAGAATGAAGTTATTTGGTTATTAAAGCGTTAATGATGTTGGTAATTAAACAAATTTTTGACGATATGTTTACCCTCCTTTACTTATTTTTAAGGTTTTGGTTTGGTTTTGCGAATTTTCACGTTTCCCCTTAAATCCAGATACGCCACTTTTTTAACCTTTCAACTTCAACTAAATTACAATGAAAGAAGTTTCGAAATCCAAGTTTACAAATCCAAAAAAAAAACCTTTAATATAATGAAAATATATTTGTGTTATATATCGGATATGTTTGTAATACAGTTGGCGGACAGAAATGGTTAACGTACTGCTAGGAAGTGACAGTAAGAATGGTGTTGTATTGAAGGTAAGTGACAGTAAGAATGATGGTGTAATGAAGGTAAGTGACAAGAATGGTGGTGTAATAAAGGTAAGTGACAGTAAGAATGATGGTGTAATGAAGGTAAGTGACAAGAATGGTGGTGTATTGAAGGTAAGTGACAGTAAGAAGGATGGTGTAATGAAGGTGACAAGAATGGTGGTGTATTTTTCTACTTTTTCTCAATGAGATACAAATACTACACCGTGCGTGCGGCTGTGTTTATAATAGTATATACAAGGTAACTTATAAAAAAACAACAACATCGCTAGACGTTTTTATTAGGAGTTCTTTGCTTTTCCTACTAACCAATTTGACGGTTAAAAATTCTGGATAAATATTTAAAAGAATAATAGTATTCGTTGTGAAAAAAACACATCAACATTTCTGGTCTCACACGTTTCATGTTGTTGTTCACGTCATCGTAATAATGTTTCTTTGTTGTTTTGAAGAACAACTTATAAAACACACACAACAAAGAAACACAAGTTCCGTGTTTTGAAATTTTACGTTCCAAATCTATCACCAAGAGAGTTCTTTTGCCTGCTGTCTTGTCTCTCCAGTGGAGAAGTTCGTGCTCATGATTGTGGTACGAGACAGAATAACTTAATAAGTCGGTCAGTCATCCTTGACCCGGCATAGCTAAGCGTGTTAAAGCGTACGACTCGTAATCTGAGGGTCGCGGGTTCGCATCCCCGTCACGCCAAACATGCTCGCCCTTTCAGCCGTGGGGGAGTTATAAAGTGATGGTCAATCCCACTATTCGTTGGTAAAAGAGTAGCCCAAGATTTGGCGGTGAGTTTTTTCTTGTCTTACATTGCTAAATTAGGGACGGGTAGTACAGATAACCCTCGAATATCTTTGTGCGAATTTCAAAAACAAACAAACAGTTATCCTATTGACACCACCATTCGGTTTAGTTCGTAGTTGTTTTCTTACAGCTTGGCTATTTTAGATATGATGTTCCTTCTTCTTGTCCACCTTCTCTTCTTCTTTACGACTTGGGCACATCTATTGTGTAATCACAAAATTTGTTTGTTCACCGCGGAGAATCAAACCTCAGATTTAAACGTTCTTAACTTCACTTATGAGCCACCATTAAGTAAAAATAGAAATCGAATGCAACAATTAGTAAACTACTCGTTACTGTAATAAGTATTCCAGATTTCACGATATTATGAATCTGTTTTTAAGCTATCGATAGATGGACCGAGATTCCGAGGGTTCGTGGCTCGCAACCCGTTGCTACAGAAACGTACAATGTATTATGGGGATGCCAGTGCGTTATAAGAATGATTTGATTAGCAAGCACTAAAAAAGTTGACAATTATTGACTAGTTGCGTTTCTTCTAATCTATAAATTGAAATCGTGAGACTTCTACGCGCAGATAGCTTTTGTAGGGCTTTGAGCAAAATGTGAAACGTACACACACACAGAAATAACAATAAAGGTTCGATACGGTTATAATCGGGTGAGTTCAACGTAGTAAATTTACTGATCCGAGTTTCAATTCCTTGCGGTGTATGTAGCAGATAGCCCAAGTCTCTTTGTTCTAAAAACAACCACAAAGAAACGAATGCTGTGAAACAACCCACCGTAATAATTACAGGAAGGTATATTTGAAATATCCTCAGCCAATCAGTTCATTTCTCTTATCTCAATTCACTGTGACTTCACTGATTCTTTTTTTAATATTCGTAACGAGAATTTCAGCATTTAGATAATGAACGCAGTGACGTAGCTCGTCGAACGTAAAGTAAGTGTACATAACGAAACAGCCGCTGGAGAAAAAAAAACTGTGATAAAATTTAAAACGTGTGTACATTTAGTTACACTTTGTATATCCAATTTCAGTTAGTGCTTCCAAATATATTTTTCCCTTAACACGAACAAGTTTTAAAAACATTAGTATATTCAGATCGAAATACGTTTTAGGGTATTATATAGTTATTTAATATAGTGTAACATAGGTGGCCGAACATATTTGAAGTTGGGGATGGTCACCTACAACTGGGGAAACCTTATTTGTTCTGTTTACAATGACCATATTTCAAATACGAAAGAGCAATTTTCCTCGTTCAAACAGATACTTCTCCATTGGTTAAACATTAAAGGAGAAGGGGAGAAGTGTCCTCATTGTTCTTTCTTCTTCATCGCGTTTGTTAATCCAAGACGGTAGAACCTGAAAGTGTATTTCATTTGTCATACAAAAAAAAATCGAAATATATGTGGTACCTGAGAATGTTCAAGTGTTCGACTTAAATGGACTAACTGTCTTCCCTCTAGCCTTACACTGCTAAATTAGGGACGGCTAAGGCACATAGCCCTGGAGTAATCACTGCGCGAAATTCCAAGAAGTAAACAAACAATAACGTTGTGCATCTGCAAAGTTGCTGTGAGATGTTTAATAAACAACCTGAATAAAAGATAAAATACCAAAACTGCAATAAAAGTTTTTTTTCTCTTTTTCTTCACTTCTGTGTTTGAAAGGATGAATCTAGATCTTTATTTACCATCTGCGATGAACATGGCGACCGTAAAGTTGTACAAATACTGTTTGTTTGTATCGGATATTTACACAGAACTACGTTAAGAACTATCTGCACCAGTCCAGGTCTGATTTTGTACTGTCAGATTAGAGTGGGAAGCGCCTAGTCAATAAACCTAATAGCCTATCTGTTTTATGGAGTACAGAGATTTGAGCGGCATTCTTAAAAAAAGCACTCAGAACCACAAAGTGCGGAATATGTTTCCATGGCAACAGAACACGAACCGTGGTCTCTTCAATTCACACTCTGAAAGGTTAACCCGCTACTCAAGACCCATTTCACCAAATATTGACTTTTTGTTCTACATTCTTTACCATTTAAACTAAGATCCTACGAACTTTTAATGTTTTCTCGAATGTAAACTAATTTTATTTCGTTCATTACATCTGAAACAATTAAAACATTTTTTCCAAGTGATATTCTATTTATTTTCTTGTATTTATGGCAAAAATATCAAGGCTACGGGTGTACTTATTAATCTGTGGTCTCTAAAAATGCTCGCCCTTTCAGATGTGTGGGCGTTCTAATACGACGATCAACCCCACGCACTATACTTTGGTCAAGAGTAGACATATAGTTGGCGGTTTGTGGTGTTCAGAACAGCCTTTCATGTAGTTTATTGATTTCAAAATAAAGAAACACTAGTGTAAGACACCCCTGAATAGATTTACGCGTAATTCAACAATCAAAAGCATACACTATTATGAGGTATCGTACTAAATTGAAATCAACCCTCCAGCTATAAAATCCGAGTACTGCCACAGAGCGCCCCTTAGTGGCACAGCGAAATGTCTGCGGACTCGCACTACTAGAAAGAAGGCTTCAAAACCTGTGGTGAGAAAAGTACATATAGCTCATTGTGTAGCTATGTGCTTAATTCTAAAACAAATAAGAAAGTTACAGAGCCATTCTAACTCTCAAGCATGTAATGGAGACAAATTTAATCAATATATGATCACCGAAGACAGACTTGAAGTGTGACAAAATGTATCAAAAATGTTAGAAGATTTTATTGCAATAAGAAACAAACAAAGAAAATAAATTATAACTTCTATATCTTATATCTTCTTAATCGATAATTGAAAATATGAGAAATTAAAAAATCAATGAATGTTTGCAATTAAAGAAAAGAAAAGGTCAAAGGTTTCACTTACTTATGGTTCAGCGGTAAATTCTAATGCGTATAACACTAATATCCTGAGTTTAATAGCCGCTGTGGGTATAGCCCAGAGAGTCCATTATGTCATTTTACACTTAAAGTCAAATTCAAATACAAAGTCTTTGTTCCTCACCTCCTAACTCTACACCTGTAACAATACAAAGCTTCTGTTCCTCACCTCCTAACTCTACACCTGTAACAATACAAAGCCTCTGTTCCTCACCTGCTAATTCTACACCTGTAACAATACAGAGCCTTTGTTCCTCACCTGCTAACTCTACGCCTGTAACAATACAAAGCCTTTGTTTTTCACCTGCTAACTCTACACCTGTAACAATACAGAGCCTTTGTTCCTCGCCTGCTAACTCTACACCTGTAACAATACAAAGCCTTTGTTCCTCACCTGCTAACTCTACACCTGTAACAATACAAAGCCTTTGTTTTTCACCTGCTAACTCTACACCTGTAACAATACAAAGCCTTTGTTCCTCGCCTGCTATCTCTACACCTGTAACAATACAAAGCCTCTGTTCCTCACCTGCTAATTCTACACCTGTAACAATACAGAGCCTTTGTTCCTCACATGCTAACTCTATGCCTGTAACAATACAAAGCCTTTGTTTTTCACCTGCTAACTCTACACCTGTAACAATACAGAGCCTTTGTTCCTCGCCTGCTAACTCTACACCTGTAACAATACAAAGCCTTTGTTCCTCACCTGCTAACTCTACACCTGTAACAATACAAAGCCTTTGTTTTTCACCTGCTAACTCTACACCTATAACAATACAAAGCCTTTGTTTTTCACCTGCTAACTCTACACCTGTAACAATACAAAGCCTTTGTTCCTCGCCTGCTATCTCTACACCTGTAACAATACAAAGCCTTTGTTCCTCACCTGCTAACTCTACACCTGTAACAATACAAAGCCTTTGTTCCTCGTCTGCTAACTCTATATCTGTAACAATACAAAGCCTTTGTTCCTTACCTGCTAACTCTACACCTGTAACAATACAAAGCCTTTGTTCCTCGTCTGCTAACTCTACACTTTTAACAATACAAAGCCTTTGTTACTCACCTGCTAACTCTATATCTGTAACAATACAAAGCCTTTGTTCCTTACCTGCTAACTGTACACCTGTAACAATACAAAGTCTTTGTTCCTCACCTTCTAACTCTACACCTGTACCAAACTAACAACACAAATTCTTTGTTCCTCACCTGTTATTGTAGGTTTTTTTCTGTTGTATTTACTTAGTTTTTAGAATTAGGTTTTCCTTCTGGTTCTTTCTCCTGATGTTTTTATCACTGGTTTATTAATATTGTTGTAAAGCCGTGGCCAGATATTTGTTTACTAATTGTTTTGAATATATTTCAAAGTGTTGTTTTCGAGAGCATGTTAATCTGAGGGTTGCGGTTTCAAGTCCCAGTCACACCATGCATGCTTGCTCTTTTAACTGTGGGATCGTTATTATGTAACGGTCAATTTCATTATACATTGGTAAAACAGTAACCCTAGGATTGGCTGTGGATGGTGATTACTAGTTGCCTTCCGTCTAGTCTTAGACCGCTAAAATAGGGATGGCTAGTGCAGATAGCCCTCGTGAAGCGCAAATAATTCTCGAGTAGGTTTACACGACATTCAAACGTAAACAAACAGTCTTGAATATATTTTTTGTTGAGCCCTTATTTTAGCGGCCTGCTCACTTTAGGTTCTTGTAGTAAACGGTATCTATATTTTGGCAGGGTTTCATTATTTATCGAAGCTGAAATTCAGCTGTTAAGTAAAATATGTTGAACCAGGAGAGTTTAATCGGAGTTTTTTATTTTTTGTGGATTTGCATACGTTCTTTAGAAGTTAATATAGTCACCATTTACGTTTCTGTTAATTATAAAAATGTGCCCATTAATAATTCAGCTATTCAAATTCGTGTCTAATAGAATATCCCAAAGACGTTTGTCCCTGAATACTTCACTCGCGTTCCTTCCAGGATACATCACGAGCATGGAGGAAATGTAAATAATTCGTATTTCACACACACACACACACACACACACACACACAGATATTTCTTTCAAAATGGTAAAAACAAATAATTAAATAAAGAAAAACACGTGTTTCATTCGAAATCAGTTTCATGTAACATTAATATTCAGTGTAACGTAACACCTGCGATGTAGATGACTGTATTAAACCTAAATGTATTTGAAGTTTTATTTTCATTATGGTTTGTTTCAGGTACGCATATAGTTGATATATCTTTACGTTTTTTTGTATTGTAATATATGCGACAGGCTTCCCCATCGGGACAACGATTTGTCTGCCGACTCATACCGTTATATACCGGGTTTCGATACTCGCGGTATGCAGAGAAGAGATAGCTCATTGTGTAGCTTTGTGCTTAGTAACAAAAACAAACAAAATATGATAATATTTCATCTTTCAGACGTACATGTTCCATATACGAAAGATTAAGCAGTCTTGTGACATCTTTTTCTTCTTGTTGTTACGTTTTAAATTTCTAGATGAAAGATGAGTTGATGAAGGAAAAAGAAATGTTATTGATATAAACCACAAATGTCCTCCTTTTGTTTCTGTTACTCAAAGCTTGTCCAGCATGGGTTGTTCGCTGAGGAGCGCTCGAGTCCTCATCTGAGTGTTTTCTTATTGCAATGTCACATCGGGCTATCTGCTAAGTCCATCGAGGACGATCGAACCCCTGATTTTAGCGTTGTAAATCCGTAGACAGTACCAGCGGGAGACCTGAGAGTCGTAGTTTTGAATCCCCGTCGCACAAAACATGCTCGCCCTTTCAGCTGTGAGTGCGTTAGAATGTTACGGTTAGTCCCACTTGTCGTTGATTAAAAGTGTAGCCCAAGAGTTGACGCGTGGGTGGTGATGACTGGCTGCCTTCCCTGTAGTCTTATTCTGCTAATTTAAGGACGGCTATCGCAGATAGTCCTTCTGAAGCTTTGCGCTAAATAAGAAAACAAAACAAAAAACTTTAAAAGCTAATTTTATTTTCAAAAATTGATGCTTAAACATTTCAAACAGATTTGTACTCAGTAGTATTTCACATTAAACATGCTTGGATATCCAAATACTTTGATAACATGTTTAATGCTACTTTAGGCCAATTTTGATTTTAAATTTAGACATTTGTATTGTTCGGCCAGAGGAAGATATGAAAGCTCGAGATGACGATTTGATGTCTAGAATCCTCTACAAAGATTTGTAGTAATTGGACATTCGTCATAAAACATCTATTTCGTATTTTGAACCTGAGAAATTCTTTCTCAGAAACGTAAAAATAATATAAGATACAAAATGTTTATCGTATCTTTGGAGATTGAGTGGACATTTGAACGCAATAGTTTTGAACAAAACGACAACAAAATTCTAAACAAATGACACACGAAAACGAGAGTAGGATTGGACCATTGCGAACGACATGCAAGTTTCTGAACTTAAAATTTATGCGAAGCTCTCTTAAGTTGTTTGCGAAAACAACGCTTATTCCAATTGGATAAACAAATCAATATTCTAAGGTTGGTCCAGTAATACGACAAGAAATTCAACTGCGAAACAACTCTCGCGAGTCTAATGATAGCCAATGTCACTCATCCTTTGAAATACCGAACTCAATTGACCATGTTATCTAAACACGACTTCCCTGCGCATCTATACGAGCAGGACAATGAATGAAGAATATCCGGAGGTCTAGTGGACGAAACAGACCTTTTCTTGACCGTTTGAAGCAGAAACATAGGAAACAAGACAATAACATAGGGAGATTATGTTTACTTCGGATTCTGCCCACCAGGTTTTCCGAACCTCACTCTCGTGTGATAAGCTTATAACTACACGAATCTCCCTGAAATACGAGATTCCTTTCGTCTAGCGTTAAATTATTTGGCCGTAGACTATTCTAATAGCCGAAAGAATGACCAGAAACGACTCGGCCTTCTCTTTAAAGGCTGGAACTTAAATATCAAGGAGCACCGAGTTATTAGAGCTGACTTCTTCGAACATCCTGTGCGAAAATTATGTTCTCTTTATGAGAACCCGAAATTCCCGTGTTACAATCGTGATAATTAATAATAATACGTATTTGGGTAACTGCAGCAGTTTTTCTCTGAGTTTTTTTCCGAATGTGAATACCAAAGACAGTAATTGAACTATTTTATCAATGTGGATTAATACATTCTCAATGTATGACTCCTCCTCTTTCGATAAATAAAGCGTGATGTGAGAAAATTAAAATAAGGTATTATTAGTATAATTACAAAACCACGTTTCATAACTAACTTGTTGGCTGGAAGAATAGAGGGAAGACAATTACATTCGATTCCAGCCCATGGACTACTCTAATCGAATAGCGGAATTTTGATTGTTACACTTATAACGCACTCGTGGCACCGAAGTACAGAGTGAAAAATGTTTGTGGCAACGAAACGTAAGCCATGGACACTTGGCTTCGCAGAAAAGCATAAATAATTTTGTCTTTCTTTTTTAAAACTGATCCGTGACGTTTTAAAATTACTTTCTAAAATTTTTGTTATCATTCTTTACAAATCTATCACTTTTTTGAAACTGGATTATCTTTAAGTAAACGTAGTGTCCATGTTCCTGAAAGGTCTGTGACTCACGTGATGACGATTACAAAAATTACATTACAAATATTCCACGATTAATTATTTTCACTTGAACATTACATATTTATTGTCCTTACACCAAGTTAACTTTTTTAAAGTTTTTATTACCCTAACGGTGTGTGTTTTTAATTAATTATAGTTGAATCAAGAATAATTTGTTTTTAAAATTTTAACTCTGGAATAAAAAGGTTTTGGTTAAAGACAACTTAACTGATAGCTTGATGCTACAATAAGCAAGAAAACAAACAAACAAAAAATATAGACCTGTCATGGTTTGTTTATTGTCAGTGTTTTAGGGCTATACTATTCATTCTTCTAATTATACCCTCTTGATTCTGATGTCAGGCACAATGACTCATAGTTTGGTTTGTTTGTTATTAAGCACAAATGGCTATCTGCGAACTGTTCAACACGGTTATCGAAACCCGGTTTCTAGTGGTATAAGTCCGTATACATACCATTGTATCACGGGGGGGGGCAATAGATTGGTGACCTCTAAGCAAACAGCTTCTGTGTTTACACATATTTTTTTTAGTTCAGAGCCACAAGCTACGCAAGGTCTGTCTATAGCATGACTCAAACCCCAGATTTTAATGTTGGAAATCCTTAAACGTACTGCTGAGTCACTGGTAAACTTAAAAAACAATAACATAAATGAAGTATGTAGACAATACAGGTGGCACTAATAGTGAATGCTTTCTTATTATTGTTATATGGTTCTTATGCTTGACATCTGGCATCATATAAAACGGTAAAAATCCTATAGCCAAGAGCTGTCGAAAGGTGGCGCTTTTTTCCTTCAGAATGTCACCAGTTACTAATTTGTCTTCTTTCAAACTTTATTCATAAAGTTCCGTAACTAGTCATCAGTACGAAATGTTTCACGTTGAATTATAGCTACCGCTTATTACCATCTAAACTTCATTTTAAACTGAAACACATCTGTGCGTAAAAATAACTCTCTCACAGCTGCATATCGTGAGAAGTTCAATAAGATAAAGTTATAATTACCTGAATGACACACACCTGCAGGCTGCCCTGTCTTTAGTAACTGAAACCTAATAAACTCGTGCATTGAATATTACACTTTGAAATTTAATAGAGAAAATAGTTATATTGTATAAGCCGAAAAGTCGCAAAACTTTAATATTTATCTGTGGGTGTTTCCTTACATGCATATGCACGTGCCTGTTTTCTAATTTACTAAGAACAACGCGTGCGGCGTCCTCTGTATTTTGTGAATTTAATGACGACAAAGTTTCAAAATTATAAATTTTCTGTTCTTCGTAGACACAGAAAGGAAACCCCAAGACTTTGTTTAATTAACTCCGAATGAAATTCAATGCTTTGAATGTGTTATGCAGCAAACAAGCTCAACCTAGGAATGTTTTAAGTAAGTAGTTCAAAAGTGTAAAAGGTATTTATTAATTTAAGTTTGTTGACGAATTATATTTTCTCTAATTATCCGGTACTTTTAGAGTTAGTCCATTTTATGAATATTTTACCACATCGTAATATTAGACCTTAAAGTTGAGTAACGTTGAAATTGAATTTCGCGCAATGCCATACGAAGACTATCTGCGCCGGCGCTCTCTAATTTAGCAGAGTGAGACTAGATGGAAGGCTGCCACAGCCAGCTCCTGGGCTACTCTTTCACCAACGAATAGTGGGATTGACTGTTACATTAAAACGCCCTCACTACTGAAAGGACCAACATGTTTGGTATGATGGGATTCGAACCCGCGACCCTCGAATTACGGGTCGAGTGCCTTCTCCACGTGGCCATGCCGGGCCTATTAATGTTAAAGAAAAGTCTGAGTATGTTATATTACAACAATTAACGCGAAGACCATATCCGATATAAAGTCGTAGTAAAACTTAATGTATGAAACGTAAATTTGACAGTTTTCTGGCAGAACTAAAGTAATGCGATGCCGCTGAAACTTAATCGGTTTATGAAAGGATATTTGATAGACCCTCCCACTGGGGCCAGTATGGCTAAGTGGTTTAGACACTCGACTCGTAATCCGAGAGTCGCGGTTTGAATCCCCGTCACACCAAACATGCTGGCCCCTTTCAGTCATGGGGGCATTATAATGTAACGGTTATTCCCACTATTCGTTGGTAAAAGAGTAGTCCAAGAATTGGCGGTGGATGGTGATGACTAGCTGCCTTTCCTCTAGTCTTATGCAGCTAAATTAAGGACGGCTAGCGCAGATAACCCTCATGTAGCTTTGCGCAAACTTCAAAACAAACCAAATCCTTCCATCAAAAAATATTCTTTCGCTCATGATATAAATATGTGTTCAGATCAACGTTTAAGAATTTCTGTGAAAAAGATATCACTTATATTTAATGGCATTGGAAAAATAATATGGATCGTCTTGGGATTCAAGGACTATCCAGAAAGAGACGTACAAGTAAGTCATACTTCAGTCAGGATAAGCAAAGTGCAATAAGTGAGAATTCACGAATACAAAGGTAAATGGCAAAAGTTGTTTTAGGCAAAAAATAATCAAGATGGATCTCTATCTCGAAAAGCCATAGAAGTCACACGCGCACACGTTGCGTCCATGACATATCGTTTCAACTTTTACATGAAAGTATGGATGACTGTTCGAAAATACTATTAAAACTGGCGCAGGAATACTGCAGTAGTGATAAAATTGGTGAAATATGGAAAGCGTATAGAGAGAATTGTTGAATTCACGACATAACAGCTCAATAAAGGAGTTTTTGCAGTGAAACCTATGCTATGGTTGCCATTCAAATAAAACATCTACATGATAACATGGATTGCAGAAAGATTATGAGGCTGAAAATTCTTTTTAATTTAAGTTCCCAATTTTTGTTTTATGAACACCTTTACATCTTGCAAATTAAGTTTTCTTTCAATGTTTGTTTACATTAATGTGAATTGATAGAACTAAGCCATTCAAGGACGGAAAAACAGATAACATTTCTTTCTCTTAGGGTTATGAAGTCACCTAGGGTTTCATTGAGGGACTAGATTGCATAATTGTTTCTTTGTTTTATTTTCCTGGGTTGGGAGACCACAAAGACATTTATTCAGGGTCAGAAGATCACACAACGTTTCGTCCAACATCAGAAGATCATATAGTGTTTCATTGAAGGTCAGAAGGTAATGTCTCATTTCGCTGAGAGCCCAGAATTCACATTTTATTTTTTTGTGGGTCGAAATGTCACATAATATTTCATTCTCCGAATGAAAATTATATGGTATTTATGTTTCAGTGATTTCTGGGTGGGTGGGGAGAGTTTCATGGATTTTCATTCATTAACTTCGTATTTGTAAAGCTAAAACACTCTCATGGCCTCTAACAAAAAGTCCACCTGGGAGGACTGAAAGGGTAAGAGCAAAACAAATGGTGAATGAAACACTTGGAAGACATTTCTTCATCACACAAGCATCTGTAAAAGCTCGGATCGAGCAAAGAATCAACTGATAAAAATGTCTCATAGAAACAAAGATTCTGGAACTTTCAAAACGAATAGCATTTTATGCGACACTTTAGCTATATGGCTAGGCCAAAGACTCCACACTCCAAAATAATCGTCTTTTATTTATGTTTGTTAACCAGAGGAAGGAAAACCAGTATAAACCCTACGCTTACTCGATTAATTTTAAATAAATTTTAGACGATTGTCACTTTTATAACACGTCGACAGTAAAGAGGATTTAATTCCACAATAGGTTCTCGAACCTTAGATCTTCCAATCCACTTCTCGGCACGCTAGCTACTGGCTTACCAGATTTCACACTACCCTCTCACATTGCCCGGCATGGCCTGGTGGGTTAAAGCGTTTGACTTGTAATCCGAGGATCGCGGGTTTGAATCCCCTTCGCACCAAATATGCTCGCCCTTTCAGCCGTAAAGGCGTTACAATGTTGCGATCAATCTAACTATTTGTTGATAAAAGAGTGGCCCAAGAGTTGGCGGTAGGTGGTGATGACTAGTTACCTTCCCTCTAGTCTTACACTACAAAATTAGGGACAGCTAGCGCAGTTAGCCCTCGTGCAGCTTTACTCGAAATTGTTTGTTTGTTTTGGAATTTCGCACAAAGCTACTCGAGGGCTATCTGTGCTAGCCGTCCCTAATTTAGCGGTGTAAGACTAGAGGGAAGGCAGCTAGTCATCACCACCCACCGCCAACTATTGGGCTGCTCTTTTACCAACGAATAGTGGGATTGACCGTCACATTATACACCACCACGGCTGGGAGGGTGAGCATGTTTAGCGCGACGCGGGCGCGAACCCTCGCCCCTCGGATTACGAGTGCACGCCTTAACGCGCTCGGCCATGCCAGGCCACTCACTCGAAATAAAAACAAAACAAAAAACAAACTCCCAAACACACACACACAAATTAAATGTAGCTTAACTTGAATTTTCCTTAAATTTAGAAATAAAATGGAAGTAATTATTTCCTCGAGTCCACAGGTTTAAAAATCGAGGACAGAAATAAGAGACCTCATAACTCGAACATTCGCGCTTTTCCCGAGTGAGAGAAAAAAAAACGCTTTGATTATTAGGTTTCGCGTTTTATCCTCTGTTGGTTTGTTTTAACATTATGTGTTTTTCTAGCATGATAAGTGAGTTTAAAAAACAGAGATTGGTTTCTGTGTGCAGCTTAACGCGAAAATTGTGAAACACACCCAAACGCATCAAAGTTTCCACTCTAGTGCTCTTTCTATATCGTCAAATATAATTAGAATTTCCAAGCCTCCTACACTTTTCTCTTGAGCGATTTATTGTAATAATTATGTAATTATTAGTTCTCATTATCACCTAGGCGTTAATCATGTAATTTGCTGTTGCGTTAATCATGTAATTTGCTCAATGCACGCTGTTTGTCATGGCCAATAAAATTTTACTGCCATTTTCTGCATTTTAATTCTAATTATTTCGACGTTACCTATTGCATTATGGATTACCCCTGAGACTCATTTCCAGAGGCTAAGCAGTAAGTTTGAAGGTTTACAACGCTAGAAACCGAGTTTCGATACCCTAGATGGGCAGAGCACAGATAGCCCGTTGTGTAAGTTTGTGCTTAATTACAAACGAATTTTCTACGTCTAGTTTAAATTTTTTCCTTACATCGAAATGAATTATAATCGCAGACAATCGCACACAAATCTACAGCTGTCATTAACTGACTTCAATTACCTACATCCGTCTTTCCGATTGCTTGTCTTCTATTTGCTATTGAATTCGGCCCGGCATGGCCGGGTGGGTTAAGGCGTGCGACTCGTAATCTGAGGGTTGCGGGTTCGCATCCCCGTCGCGCCAAACATGTTTGCCCTTTCAGCCGTGGGGGCATTGTAATGTTGCGATCAATCCCACTATTCGTTGGTAAAAGAGTAGCCCATGATTAGCGGTGGGTGGTGATGACTAGCTGCTTTCCCTTTAGTCTTACACTACTAAATTAGGGACGGCTAGCACAGATAGCCCTCGAGTAGCTTTGTGCGAAATTCACAACAAACAAACAAGCAGACGTTACCAACCTTTTGTCACACAAGTAGAAACAAGACGACCATTCGGACATCCAGAAGAGCGAGCGCTCTTGAAATTTATCAAATATTTATGATTGGAAAAGAGAGGATTGCTTACTCTCATCCGGATCACGTGCTTTGTACCGACTAATCCTTCTGATACAGATTAAGTCTCTGTAAGATGTTACTTAAGAAAAGATCTCACAGAAACAAGAAAAAATAACATCAAAAAAACGCATTACAAAATGAATGTTATTTGTGTTATTATTAGTGTACCTAAATCAACGTTTACTTGTATGTATATATAAAAACTTTGATAGTTAGGGACATTCGATTTCTGTGAACAATTTTATGAAATTTCGGTTTTATAAAAAAGTTAATGACAAATACTAACAACATTAATGTCTGTTGAAAGCTGTAGAACTATTATCGGGTGAGAGTATGCAGGGTTTATTGATACTGCTATTAATATAAACACAATGAGCGACTGGCCTGGCTCAGTCATTAGCGTTTAAAGGCTATGAATCCAAAGGTTTGTGGTTTACGTTCCCTTTCCTTTCCACCCTCTGCACTATTGGGTTAGTGGTTGAAAATCCTCTGTTATATCAGCTCAACCTTCCACTAGCGCGTCAGCAGGAGGTTTCCGGACTTATTTTGGAAAAATTGGAGACTCGATTCCCCAAGGTGTACAGAGTGCGGATAACTCATCGCATCTCTTTGCACAAATAAATAGCAACAACAGTTTGTTTTGTTTATTTTTGTTAATTTCGTGCAAAGAGTCTCGAGGGCATCTGCGCTAGCCATCCCTAATTCAGCAGTGTAAGACTAGAGGGAAGGCAGCTAGTCATCACCACCCACCGCTAACTCTTGGGCTACTCTTTTACCTACGAATAGTGGGATTATAACGCCCCCACGGCTGAAAGGGCGAGCATGTTAGGTGTGACCGGGATTCGAACCCGCGACTCTCAGATTACGATTCGAACACTTTAACCTACCTGGCCATGCCGGGCTTAGTTTGCTAAGGTGAAAGGATATAATAACAGAAGGTGATAAAAAAATTAATTTTACTAGAGCGCAGGGTTTTGGAACAAGTAAACCAACAATACTACTTTATATGGTTCACTTTTATTGTTGCTCGTGTTTCTCGTAGACGTGTGTATAAATAAAGCAAAGATTCACATGTCATGTAAAAAACCAGTTAAGATAAAAACAAACAAACAAACACGAAAATAACTGAAGGAATTTGAAATAACGACATATTTGGAACAATCATACTATTGCCATGTGGACTTTAACCAGTTACATAAACCAGAACCAGTTATTACGTATTCCTAAATACTTGGTTTCAGGTCCACCAGTAACTGTATTATCTTGTCTTTTGTTGTTTAAGAGGTTTATCTATTTTGTGAAGGAAGGTGTTAACTCCAGTTAATAGTTCGTTTCGAAAGAGTTCGTGCTCTGAAAATAAATCTATGATAATTTACAGATAATAGGAAGTTTTCTCTTAAAAATAAATAATTAGATTCTTGTCTAATGAACTATTTGTTAATCTATGAAAGCGTATTTTGTCGATGGGGGGAGGCTTTAAAGAAACGTGAGAATCCAACCAGTCTGGTCAGCAGCTGCATACAAATAAATAGAGGACGCCATTCATTTCTAATGGTATCTGGGCAAGAAAGACGCGAGTAAAACAGCGTACATAAGCTTTTTTCATGTCAAACAACGTGTGCACGTGTCGAAGTGGCACGTACTTCAAATGAGTCAAAGTGAAACGTATGTCGCAATGACGCAATGAATTAACAAAGACATCCGTTCGTCTTGAGTAGCCAGTTTAAACATCCGTTTAATTTGTTTCTCACATTGGGCTATCTGCTGCGATCACCGCAGGTAATCGAGCCTCGGATTTTAGGGCTGTATGTTCGTAAACTTAACTTTGTCCCACCAGAGGATTATTTATTTAGTGTGGATTGGGTGAAATTAACCACAAAGCTACAGAATAGGCTATCTTTACTTTGCTCACAATGGGTATCGAAACCCGGTTTCTATAGTTGTAATTCCAGGAAATATTACTGTGCCACTGGGAGGCATTTTCTTAGTACAGATTCCACTGACTAATTGCATGATTTGGCTTTTGGGCTTACAGTTTGTTTGTTTTTTGTCACAGTCCAGCTCTCTTCAAAGAATTTTATGATTTCATCTGAAATTATCATTTATCAAAGAAATATTGTAATTCCATTAATGATTCAAATGTTTCATCCGGGTCATCTGATTGAATTATTGCCAGTTCTAGAAGCTATCTGATGTTATTGACAATCCTCAATTGTTCTCTTTGTCCATCTGTTTGACAGCCATTTCTACTTCGGACTGGATTCTTCTTTAAAGAAACTGTTCAATATCAAAGTTGATGGTCTGTGGCTGAGGAGTTTCTGGTAGATTCTTGGCTGCTTTAAGACTTGTATGTGCGATGATAACTGGTACAACATTCTTAAACATGATTCTATTTAAGATTCAATAGCAGAGTGGATGGATCATGTCGAAAGTTTCGTTTGCATACCAGAGAGATAGATGATCGTGCCAAAATATCCATGTTTCGTTGTTTTGTGAATGTAATAATCCAATTACTTCACATAATTGAGCTATTAAAGACAGGAGATTGGTATGCATCATACTGTGCGATGGTGTTCAGCTTGGAAAGTGACATTGGAGCTGCTAATGGGATTTTTATCGAGCTCTTGTTTGATGAATTTTAGTTTTTATTGATGTAACTGATGAGGTTTGAAAGGTTTGAATTTAGACTGATGCTTCTAAAGAGCCGAATTACTAACAAATATTGTTCAGTTTGTTTCTTGAATAGATATTGAATTATTTTTGTTTATCGCTAAAAGCTTCTAGACTGTGTCCACTTGAGTTCATCTTACAACTTTCTCCATCTTATAATATTTCTTACAGTTCTAGATCATTTTAACCAATGATTGTCTTTCTTGAAAGAATATAAATCTTTTACGGACGAGTTATACATGGAAATACTTGTTGCACGAGTTGCATATTTTTATACATTGAAGTCTTGTGGTTCTTAACTGTTGATTAGCGTGAAATATCAAGATTGGTTCGGGACGAGTTGTGTATCACACAATATCTGTTTCTTATATTCATCAGAAGTAAGAATAACTCGCACCTTTAGATTCGCGCCATTTCTACGAAGTTGTCTTGCCAGTCCCAACACTCGAGCCTGTTTAGCGTTGACCGAGAATTCCAAATCTCTGAATATGCATATTTAAAGACTGGCCATTTATTTGACTTAGAATCTCAACAATAAATGTTATTTTGAGGAGTCTGCTTATTTGTTTTCAATGAAGAACAAAGCTACACAATTGCCTATTTGTGCTCTGCTTACCACAGGTATCAAAAACCGATTTTTAGCGTTATGAGCTTACAGAGTTTCCTACTGAGAGAGGGATATTTTTTACTGGATGTGAAATGTTTTTCTTAGGTATTTCTTGACAGAATATCGTAATTTTTTCCTGTCTCTTTATCTTCTTTTTCAGATCTAATGAATTTTTTTTCACAGCGCTATAAAAACCCACTGTAGCTGAACAGTAAATTTCTGGGCTTATACCACTAAAACAACGCACGGCAGATAGAGTCCATTAAGTAGATTTGCGCTAAAAATAAACAAACAATAACAACGAAAACTCACTTTAGACAACATGCCAGACCTAAAGAAGTCCAAAGTGTTGTCATCAACAAAAGTGTATATATATGTTTCTTAAATTTCAAACACACTGCCTTAAAGTTACTTTCAAGGAAAAATAAAATTATTTATCTAGGTTTTATTTCATTTGTTTCTAAGTTAAATACAAAGCCACTTAGTGGGCCATTTACATTGTGCCCTTGGGCCTGGCATGGCCTAGCGCGTTAAGGCATGCGCTTCGTAATCTGAGGGTCACGGGTTCGCGCCCGAGTCACGCTAAACATGCTCGCCCTCCCAGCCTTGAGGGCGTTATAATGTTACGGTCAATCACACTATTCGTTGGTAAAAGAGTAGTCCAAGAGTTGGCGGTGGGTGGTGATGACTAGCTGCCTTCCCTCTGGTCTTACACTGCTAAATTAGGGACGGCTAGCACAGATAGCCCTCGAGTAGCTTTGTGCGAAATTCCAAAACAAACAAACAAACAAAATATATTGTGCCCAACACCAGTGTCGAAACTCAAATCTTAAAATCGAAGATCCAGCGGAATTACAACCGAGCCTCTAGGCCTTAAAAACGTACCAATTTTTTTACATTTGTATCTACTTTTATTTTTCTTCTGGTATGTTCTGTCGTGTTTTTTGTTTGCGGTGGTGTGACGGATCTAGTACTATATATTTATTTTAATATGAATATTTGTTTCAGTTAAAAGTATGTTTAGAAATACATGTGATTTATACTGTTAACCCCCCCTCTCTCCCAGTGACACAGCAGTATGTCTGCGGACTTAGAACGCTCGAAACTGCAGAGCCCAGATGGCTTATTGTATAGCTTTGTGCTTAATTACAAATAATGAAACACTGAAATATATTGTTCAATGTGCACTTCGAAATTCTCGCTTACTCAGTAAATTTATAGAAGATTTTCGAGTGTAAGAATCAACAAAATATATTTCACACATGTACTAGCGTATCGTCAGTATTGTTGCGCCAACTGAAACTTCCAGAAATTCGCCTAACGATAACGAAACGTCACTAACGCGAGCCGCCAAGAGACAGTGCATATTTTTGGTTTGTTACAGTTGGTATACCATAAACTTCAAAGCTCTAACTGTGATTAACGTTTATTAATAAAGAGCTTCATATACCGACTAAAAACATTTATAGATTTTAAACACTACAAATTATTTAGCTTCAGCGAATTAAAATAAGACTTTAGTATTTTTACGAAGAAATTATACAACTTCAATGGTGGAAAACTCAAGTGTGATAAGTGAAGGGCCAGCTAGCTTCCCGTTAAGTAAACTGTAGAGATATAAGCTAGAAATTGATTCGCTCTTTTTCAACCACCGATATAATGTCAAGGAAATTCAGTATCAGATAGGAAACTCAGTATTGTATTCAAGTTTGTAAAACTTTTTGTATGTAAATCATAATTTGTAATAACTGTTATTATAAATTATATTATTGTTTGTACATTAAAATATATTAAGAAGGAAAACTGTGTATTAATCTTCTTGGCATATTAACATTTAATTGAGTTTTAAATCTAAGTTACAATTTAACTCATTTTCAGGCTATCTTACAATGGAGGTTTATCCAAGATAAATTATAATACTTAACACGTTTGCACGCTTATAGGCATGCGTCCCGGTGATTTAGAGGAGAACATGAAGACTTATGACGCTTGAATTTGATGTTTGAGCTACATAGATATAGCTCGTATATCGAGCTTCTGTGTGGTGTGAAAACTCGTGTAGTTTTTAGAAGCTAAGACGTTCTTTATTATGTTTTTTATATAATTAGTATCATTAAAATTATTTCTGTATTAATAATTAATAACTTGTATTATAAACTAAGTCTTCTATTGACTTAGGGCTTATCTAAATGACCCCCAGTGGCACAGCGGCATGTCTGCAGACTCACACCGCTAAAAACCGTGTTTCGATACCCATGGTGGGCAAAGCACAAAATCCATTGTGTAGATTTATGCTCAATTCTACACAAACAAACAAACTTATCTAAATATTCTAAAATGCTCAAGCTTTGTGATATGGTACTGTGCTTAGGAGGCTCGGCATGGCTAGGTGGCAAAGGCACTCGACTCATAATTCGAGGGTCACGGGTTCGAATCCCCGTCATACTAAACATGTTTGTCCTTTCAGCCATGGGGGCGTTACAATGTGACGATCAGTCCCACTATTCGTTAATAAGAGAGTAACCCAAGAGTCGGTGGTTGGTGGTGATGACTAGCTGCCTTCCCTCTAGTCTTATACTACTAAACTGGGGACGGCTAGCGCAGATAGCCCTCGTGTGGCTCCGCACGAAATTCAAAATAAACCAAACCAAAGTGTGCTTACAGCCGAAAATATCGCTAAAAACTAGCCCATCTCATCTTATATGTCTGTCGATTTTGTTTTCGCCCCAAACTATACAGTATGCTACTTATGTTCTGTCTACCACGGAAATTAAACCTAGAATTTCATCGTTCTAAGTCTGCAAACTAACCGCTAACCCCCTAGAGACGGAAGGAGAGAGTTCGGTTGTTGTTTTGTTTGTTGTTAATCTTGATTATTAACAATGTTGCTGACTTGCCATTATTAACACACTGTTATTAACTAAATGTGTTATTATACGAAGATAACGTAACTGAAAGAGGATGGTTAACACAAAAGATAGATAAAACTCGTTATTTGTTTTTATTTAATGACATAGTTTTATGGAACAAATAACTAATGACTAGCAAGGAACAATATAGCCGATCTAACTACTTCTGCGTCATTTGTTTCAGAGATAGTTGATTTGTTTTTTTATAGGAAAGTCAACCGCGAGGAATCGAACTCCGGATTTTATTGTAAGTCCGTTGATAGAGAAACAGCAAACAAGGAATAAAACGGAATGGATTCATATGGTCATCTGTTTATAGACAAGCAAGGAGCTACACGATAGATTATCTGTACCTTCCCATCGTAGGTATCGAAGCTCGACTTTTAGCGTTATATGAGCCCTCAAGTTTGCCACTAAGCCTCCGGTGAAAAATGAATGGACTATAGATTTCTGGAAAATACTGTAGATTTTCGTGAAATATTAGACTATGTAGTTTTCTTCCAACTCAGATGCTCATTCTGTGAGAGGTAATATTTCAGCAGCAAGCCAGAAAATGGAAAAAGTTGGACACAGTTGAAGCATCTCCAAGTGCACATGTTTAGAACTGATGAAGCTTCAGTTGAAGCTAAAAGAATATTTAAATAGCTTGTGTTCTTCGAATGTCCAAATGTTCGTTTGTGTCCCCTCCCCCACGGTTTAGTAGGTTGTTTGTAAACAATGATGGCTTTGTGTCGTAGGAGAGCATTGTGTTTTCTTTCTTTGCTCTAAATGTACTTTATCAAGAGTTTCAAAGTTTCGTTTTAGCTCTTTGCGTATTTGGTGTCGATAAATGAGGCTTTTACTCCAGTATGCATTAAGACTCACTCCCTTAACAATACAAACCCTGTAGATTCGTGAAATAAAATCTCGTCCAATGGCTAACCCAAACCGATGGTTTGTGACGACAAAAAGCTCGAACTCGTTTACTCAGTTTCCGCAACAATCGATTAAAACTGGAGGACTTCTGGTAATGTCTCTTCTTCCGTCACTGAGTAGCTTAGCGGTATGTTTCTAGATGGTGGTTTAGGCACTCGACCCGTAATCCATGGGTCGCGGGTTCGAATCTCCGGCACACCAAACATGCTCACCCTTTCAGCTGTAGGGGCGTTATAATGTTTCGGTCAATCCCACTATTCGTTGGTAAAAGAGTAGCCCAAGAGTTGGCGGTGGGTGGTGATGACTAGCTGCATTTCCTCTTGTCTTACACTGCTAAATTAGGGACGGCTAGTCCAGATAGCCCTCGAGTAGCTTTGCGCGAAATTAAAAAACAAAACAAAAACGTTTCAATACTTATAATGTTAAAAACCGGGTTTCGATATCAGCGATGGACACAACATGGATAATTCTTTGTTTAGGTTGTTTAGTTTTCTTCTTAACAGCGACAAGAATAAGACGAAACTTCCAAAAATGATCTGAAATTATAAATAATAGCGAATAAGACAAAACTGCTTAAAGTTCATGTAAATAACTGAAGGAAGGTAAGTGTAATGTCTTTTCATCGGTTTTCATTCTGTTGTGTTAGTATTAACGTTTCTTTCAATTAACTTGGTTGGAGAAAATAACAATAACGAAATTTTAATATAAACGATACCTTACGAGTATCTGGGCAGCCACGTCTTCTGTCCCGCCGGTCTACCATCCCAACTTTTGCCTCTACAAAAAGCTACGTTTGTCCCCCAAGCTGAGCTTGGCGTTTCGTTAGACCCTTACAGAACACGGATCCTTCTCCAAGGAGGTATTCTCCTCCAACCGTCAACTCCTGCTGACCTTTCATACTTTTGCAAACCGTGGAACACTCAAATTAGCGTGAGATGCTCTCCGAAAAAAAGCCCAACGAGCCTTTTCTTTGTTTTCTTGAAAGCAATACACCCTTCCATACACCCGTCCGAGATCAGAAACGCCATTGAAAGCTAGACAATTGTTTGTTTGTTTGTTTTGAATTTTCGCGCAAAGCTACTCGAGGGCTATCTGTTACCAACGAATAGTGGGATTGACCGTAATATTATAACGTTCCCACATCTGAAATGGACAGCATGTTTGGCGCGACCGGGATACGAATCCGCCACCCTCGGATTACGAGTCGCACGCCTTAACACGCTTGGCCATGCCAAAAAGCCAGACAAAGTCTAAGATATACGCCGTGCATCGTATCTTCTCAAAATCTACCAGACAACCTGCTAGCTTCATGAAAATAGTAACAATCGCCGAACGATGCCGTTCTACATAATGGTTGTTATTATCATATATTTCATTTTGGTGCCGAACGTTCCCGACGTTGCCCAACTAATCCGAGAATACCCAAACAACCACAATACGTTTCGTTACCTTTGACATCAACTGATTGGCCTTTCGAGTGTTCTCAGTTAAACCGAACTGAGCCTGAGAAGACGCACAACAAATCCTGCCTGCTTCTCGTAGTCTCTCCTCGTCTCTGTTTTTTTTTCGGGAAGGGGGGGGTTGCTTTGTCTTCGCTTTGTTGCCTGCCACGCCTACCAGACAAGCAGTTTTAAGAATAGAATAAAATCACACCCATCAATTTGTCTGTTCTTGTTATCCATTCACTTAATTATTTTTCTAATTTCTACCATGTGCGGGATTAAAGGGGGACTGTTTAGTCTTCGAGCACCCCAGGGGACTAATGTTTCGCAAGAAATATTAATATTTTAACTAAACACCTGCCGTATTAGTATAAGAAGGATCTGGGTAGCAACCGCCGGTCCAGATACAGCCGTCTGTATTTTGAAACTAGTCATCAGGGGAAAAGAAATAAGTATTCGTTATTTGAAGGATTTTGTTCAATTCTCAAGTCGAATGGCTGATTTGGCTGTTCATGTTGTAATTCGCTTATTAGCCCAAAATGTGAAATGAACTCAGTGGCATTGCGTTTCAAACCTTGGACTCTACGATAAGCAGCGCGGCAAGCTAACTTTAAGACCGCGCCCAGTACTGAAAATTAAACTGTTTGAATAACAATGGGAAATTTGTTGTTTAATACGGTATTATAGTTCAGAATTAAAAAAATAAATGTAAATAACCAGAAAAATTACAGCACATCACGAGAACGTATACAGAATTTTAATTGTGATACAGATATAGAAGTCACAAACAATGAGTAGTTGTAAGTAAATTATTAATTTATTATTATTACAATGCATTATTACATAAAGTACAAGCTAGAAGTAATAAGTTCAACAGTGTATGAGGTATCGTTTCACTGCATTGGACGCATGTCTTGTTGGAAGATAAATCCCTGGTCAAAACGTCGTGTTCCAAATGGAGAAGCATGTATCTGTCAGCAGTTAGGGTTCCATCAATTTGGTGTGGACTTCAAACACCATTAGATGAAATTCATCTCAAAGTTTTATTGGTTTCCAGCACTCTTCACTGTAAACGTCGTACGTTGACAGTAACAACATTTTTATGCCATCAAACAAATTCTATAACTGACTGTTATCAAACAAATTGTGAGTCATTTGTGAAGACCACACTTCTCCTGCATCGATCACCACATTTCTTTACAGTCTGATTCCAATATCAGCCTTTCGATTTGGTTATATGTCCTAAGCAGTGATTTCTTAGCAGCTACACATTCATACAAACCCATTCGTGCTAACTGTTCTGAAGATAATGTTTACATATGTACACTTACACTTAGTTAACTCACTGGCTAAAAACACCATCTGAAAAGTACAGACTTTCTGTTTGGACTACTTTTATTACTAACGACACAAGTTGCAGAGTTTTCACGTATCTTTTGCTGAAACATATTATTTGTAGTTTCCACCTATTTTAGTTACTGTTCAAATAATTATTGCTTCTCATCAGTGACTGACACAGTAGTATGTCTGTAGCTTTGCAACGTTAGAAACAGGGTTTTGATACCTGTGGTGGGCAGAGTACTCACTGTGTAGCTCCGTGCTTAACCTGAAACAAGCAAACCATAGTTAGTTCCAACTGTATATATAGGGGTGGATAGAGATAAAGTAGCCCCCTGTTGAAGCTGTTGTTAATTACTTATAACTTTTATTAGATTTAATCATTTTGTAGGCTAATTGGAATAATATCTAATAAATAATAGCAGGTACGTTTTATGAGAAAAATGTAACTGAAATTATCAAAAGTTCAGGTACTTGGGTTACTTTTCTTTGGTATTTAGCGCAAAGCTACACGAGGGCTATCGGAGCTAATCGTCCCAAAGTTAATAGTGTAAAACTGGATGGAAGGTAGCTAGTCATCACCACCTATCGCCAACTCTTGGGCAACTCTTTTACCAGCGAATAGTAGGATTGACCGTCACCTTATAACGCCCCCACAGTTGAAAGAGCGAGCATGTTTGGTGCGAAGGGGAATTGAACACGCGACCCTCAGATTACGAGTCAAATGCCATCCCGACCTGGTAAAATTTTATTGTTCAAGTAAATCATACCATCTGTCCAGTCTCCGACAGTCTACGGATTTACAACGCTAAAATAAGAGAGGTTCGATTTCTCTCGGTGGACTCAGCAGATGGCCCAATGTAACTTTGCTTTCAGAAAAAAACCCCATACACCTGCCCAGAAATATGTAAATATATTTTTTCAAGAGAGTCGTTTTACAAACTAAGTTTATGCATGAATACAGATTGGTAGGTTTATGTGTACAGATAAACTACGTTTCTGCACGTGCTGTCCATTATTACCGTTGTGGAATTCCATGCAAAGCTTCATAATTTACAATTCAAACAACAGAGGGCACAGGAGACTGCTAGTGAACGCCGCTCGCTGCTATCCATTTCATTAACATAATTGTAAAGTGAAATATGACTATCACTTTTATAAAGCACTCAGGGCTCCAAAGTGCGGAGCACGTTTTCCCAGCAACGGGTTACAATAAATGGACCTTTGGATTCACCGTTCGGCACGTAAACGATTTAGCCACGCCCAGCCTATTTAGATCAGAAATTATAGTAGAAAATTCCACTCAGAGTCTAAGATTGCATTGCTGGTAAGACTTGACTAGCGGCACTGGTTTTGTTTGTTTGTTTGTTTAGAATTAAGCACAAAGCTACTCAATGGGCTATCTGTGCTCTGCTCACCACGGGTATCGAAACCCGGTTTTTAGTGTGTAAGTCCGTAGACATACCACTGTGCCACTGGGGGACAGCGGCCCTGGTGTACAACCAATAAAAACAAGAGCGAATACAGATATTTTATTTCACAATGACGTTATGTGATTTGTCTAATTTATTCTAACTCGCAAAATATATCAGAATGTTTAAGGTTTGGTATTTTTTATCTATTAAAAAAACGAAGACACAACATTAAACAATTAAATACTGTTCATCTGAAGCTAAAATTTGTATTTCAAACCAACATTAAATGGAAGTTTACTTATCTCCTCGTTATTTTCCTATATTTCCGACTGTGCGATATCACGTTTTATCATTATTTAATGATTTAAAATCTGATACCCTCTTTAATAGGTACAAAAATACCAAGTGAAAAATGTATTTTCAAAGTTACTTGTTTCTATTTTTCTCTTTAATAGAGTTTGGCCCGCCATGCTCAGGTGGGTTAAGGCGTTAGACTTGTAAACCGAGAGTCGTGGGTTTCAATCAAACATGCTCGTCCTTTCAGCCGTGAAGGCGTTATAATATTACAGTCAATCCCACTATTCGTTGGTAAAAGAGTAGTCCAAGAGTTGACGGTGGGGGTGAGCGGCGATGACTAGCTGCATTCCTTCTAGTCTTACACTGCGAAATTAGGGACGGTCAGTGAAGATATCCTTATTTCGCGTTGCTCGAAATTAAAACAAAGCAAACAGAGCTTTAATGTGCGCTTTAAGTGCCATCTGTTGCCCAACTTTATTAAAATAAGAAATAACAAAAATAAAATTTACCTGTCCACCTAAATATCTAAAGTAAAATGTTATTAATTAGGATTCAAACACTTGAAGAAAATTAATTTACTATTTGTTTTTATGTAAAGGATATATATTTTAATGATTTGTTAAAAGGACATAGTATATTTTTTATTTTTTCTTAAATCGAATATATACGATGAATGTGCTAAAGAGTTTGTTTGTTTTAAATCTCGCGGAAACCTACTGAAGAGCTATCTGCACTAGCCGTCCCTAATTTAGCAGTATAAGACTAGAGAGAAGGCAGCTAGTCATCACCACCCACCGTCAACTCTTGGGCTACATTTAAACAAATAATATTAGGATTGACCGTTACGTTAAAAACGCCCCCACGGATAAAAGGGCGAGCATGTTTGGTGCGACGGGGTTTCGAGCTCGCAACCCTCGAATATCGAGTCGAGTGCCTTAACCACCTGGCCATGCTGGACCGTAGCGACTTCACGAGATACTCATAACATTATAATTGCTATTGTGATTCATATGTCAATTTAAACCCACTTACACATTTTTGTTTTGAATAAAGGGATGAAAGAGAATTCTGGCCAGACTTATCACAATCTTATAGCTCAAAAAATACATTTAAAGTTAAGAATTTTTTATGAAAACAAGACCTGTCATTTTGGTTTCCAACCATCTGGTGAATAAAATTTATTATGTCTATGCAACATTGTTTAAAACCCTGAAGTTTTATTGCCAAGTGCGTCTTGTTACATGTATGACTGAAATAAACATCAGTATTGAAATTGAACTTTCATTCATTATAAGAAATCCTTTATTTCAACTCTTTAAGTTTTGTATTATGTAGTCAGTTTAAATATGGTTAATTGAGGTACGCGTATATTTTTTAGCAATTTTCGACAGTCAGAGTGACTCATTCCTTGAAAAAGCCCTTTAATGTGTAGAACTCAGAAACGGCTAGGCTATTTGGTGGAAATAATTTACGTGTATGAAATATTTATGCATTCGGAGTACTCACATTTCGAACGTAATTTTTTATAAACCTTTTGGTTTATTTTAGCAAAAAAGTTGTTCTTTAGATAATATTCGACGTTTCAAATTCCAGATATGAAGCCACATTTGTACTTTTCATTTTAAAAGCTCTATGAGTTAAAACAGAAATTAAATCCTTCTTGAAAACGGAACATGAACTATTTCTGTTGTTCAAACTCAAACCTGAAAAAAAAACAGTCTTTGCTCAGCAAAACAAACAACAAAAAACCATAAAACATTGAAGAGAAAGAATATTTTACTTAATTATTTTGTGGAACCGAGTCTACACTGAAGCACTTTGTTGTTGTCTTGTACCGATTAGCTTAAAATTGGTTTATTTTAGGTGAATCGTAGTAATTTGATATTTTAGGAAGGTATAAAGAAAGAACTTAGTTTAAAAAGTAAATAATGCAACGTTTTCCTGTTTTGTATTTTTTGTCTAAATTATTATAAAATATTAACTTAATAAACGAGCTATTGTAGTTAGAAACATAACAAAAATATTCTATCTTTAGAAAATTTATTTCTAAGATAGACTGTCCAGTGTATATATATTAATTCTGGTTACTGAACTTTATAAATTGTATGTTTATTTATAATATACTTCATAATTAGTGTTATGTTAGGTGGAAACGTACAATTTGAGATAAATCTATTTAATTGTATTTTGATTTGAAATAATGAGTTTTAAAGACGTCATTATTTTCGCAAGAGGGAGCTCTTTTGGGTGGTGAGTGGCCTGTGGAAGCTGCTTTTTTCCTGGTTCTCTGAACGTGTGGTAAAGCAATGGTAAATATGATTTAAAAAAATCCAATCGCATCTTTAAGTAACTTTTGGAATACAATGTTATATTATTAATATTTATTTAAAGTAAGTTGCGTGGAAACATGAATTCTGTTTCATGAATTTGAAGTTCTACGTGAACGTTTAATTTTACTTCGAATATTTGTAATGGCGTGTTTTGTTAGGTTAAATAATATTAATTATTGGCTGAATCCTGCAAAGGTAGAAACATTGAGTTTATTACTAATATTAGTAATGTTATCGCTGTTGAAAATAAAATGCTTATTATGATATTATCTTGCTAATTTTTCCGTTTTCCTTTGTTTTTCAAATTTAAATTTTAATGCCTTTACCCACACTTTGGTGTCACTTAGTTATTGACTAAGGTTACGTTAATTATTATTGTTAAGAAAGTTCAATTTATTTAGCCCATATTATTTGAATTTATTACTGTTAGTGGTAACAAAATTCACGATCAGTTTATTTTAAAATTATCTGTTATTACTATTAATTATCTGTATAAGTTGGGTTTGGAGTGGGAAAATTGAAAACAAAGAAATATAAAATTTTCGATAAATGATGGAAAAGCAATTATTTGGTAAAAATGTCAGGAATTGTAAGGTTGATGTACATTATACGAAGACCATGCCAGTGTATCAAAGTCCAAGTAATTGTGATATATGAATTATAAACGATCGCTTTGTTACTAGAATAAAGTAAATAGAGATGGTCATTTGTATATATTTCTTGACTTGTGTTCAGTGGGGAAATAACCCTACACCTAATAATCAATATTTTCTTTAATCTATATTTATACCTTAGACCACAATTTCAGCCAGTATGTGAGATGTTATGGGTGGGAGGCAGTGTACTGTGGTTGATAATCAAAAGTATTAGACCTTTGTAAAAACAATGATAGAGAAGGAACATGCTTACATAAAAAATGTGCATGTATGCTATGCCTACTGTATTATTTTATGAAAAAATATTAATCAAAAAATATTCCTAGTACCATATGTTGACCTTATAATTAGTTATATTTCAGTTTTTAAGTATTTGATATTTTGCACAAGTTTTATTCCATTAAAGACTGTTTAACTAGTGATAAGTTATTTTTAAATTTATAAGACAGTCTTGTTTTCAATAAATAATTATTAGTTTAATGATTTTAAATTTCCAAAAGAGAGAGAGAGAGAGAGAACTTTAGCTGGTTAAATTTATCAAAAGTATTTTAGGTTTATTACATATTGTGCTTAGACATGAATAAAGGTTATTATGTGAAGTTATAGAAAATGTGTTAAAGTCAATTATTTTCTTAAGGATGACAGAAAACTGGAGAAGAACTTGTAATTCAATAGTTTGTTCTTGTTAAGAACTTTGATACACTGGCATGGTCTTTGTATAATGTACATCAACCTTACAATTACTGACATTTTTACCAAATAATTGCTTTTCCATCATTTATCGAAAAATTTACATTTCTTTGTTTTCAATTTTCCCTCTCCAAACCCAACTTACACAGAAAATTAATAGTAATAACATAATTTTAAAATACATTGAATGTGAATTTTATGTTACCACTAACAGTAATAAATTCAAATAATATGGGCTAAATAAATTGAGCTTTAACAACTAAAATGGTAGCAAGATTCATATAATTCTGGTGTGACTTAACTTGTTTAAGAATGCAAATGGCAGTCAAATAAAAATAACTTTAAAAAATGTATTTCAAACCAAACTTCAGAGTTTCATAGATGTTCAGTGAACTGTTTTTTAAACAGAATTATTGGAAGTGTAATGTCTTTATTCTTAAAGAATTGCCCTCTCTCTCTGAATAAGTTTGTGGGTAAGAAGTTATTTCAAGTCTGTGTTGTAGTTGGTGTTTTGTGAGAATAATATAATTTTTAAAATATTAAAAGCACATCTTGATTTTATATTTTTTATTATTCAAATAGAGAAGATTTATTACTTGTATATTACTAATATCTTTTAGATCATGGCTATCTTAATATATTCTGATTGTTTCTTATTTTCAGATGATGTATGACATCTTTTAATTATTTTGTGAAACAGTTGTCATTTTTTTAAACATGATGAAAAGAACAGTTTTTATGGCTTCAACCAGGTTTGCCAGTGATGTTTAACCCAATTATTTAGCCACAAGAGAGATATGTTATAGTTTCAGTATCAGCTCTGTTGTATGTTATGCATAGTTAACCCAAGATATACTGATGGAGCCCTTGTGTTTCAGTTTTCAACACGTATTTCTAAACTTGTATTAAAGTGGTACTGGGTTGATGACAATAATGTAAGTCGCACACAATGTGCACAATTTAAGTTCATCTGTTTTGTAAGTTGTACAAGCTGATTAGATCTTTAGTGTGAGTGTTGTAACTGTGAAACCGACATTAAGTTGAACACAATGGTAATTTGTTATTGATTTAAGGTCCAGTTAATCATTTGATAATTGATACAAGAGTTCTGTAATTTATACAAGAAATTTAGCGATATGTGGAATTTTACATTTTAATGTATTGTTTGCCATCTTAAACAAATAACAAAATGGGAAGTTTCAGCAGTTATTTTTGGCTTATTGTTAAATGTTTTATATAGTAACTAATAATTAGACTTAGGCTATTTTAGCGAATTAAAAGACATCTACACGTATGACAACTTTAAGTGTTAAATAAGGATGCTAGGAGTTTACAAGTAGAGAAATGCATTATTTATATATATAGTAATAATCTATGGGTTTATTAAATGGTGTATTCAGATATTGGGATAGGTAGTTTGTGAAAGAAAATGATCCAAGATTACTCATTAAAACCACAAGAAGTCAGTGAAACACTTGTCATGTAGTTAGTGTTTGACGTTACACTTGTGGAAAATTAAGGCACAACTAAAACATTGGTGAAGTTCATGTCGTTCTGGTATGATTATTCATTGTTTTTATTGTGTTGAGTTTCTTGAGAGTAGAGTTAGGTGGCATCATCTGGCTCTTAGAATAGGAACTTACACTTTAGACTTACTACTAATCGCGTTACGCTTTCTTGCCGAAGGTCATTTCCAGCTGTTTTCTGTATTTAACTAGGGGAATTTATCTACACTTTCTAAAGATGGCATCCATGTGTGTGTGATAAATGGTGGCTCATCCAAGATGCTTTCTCCTTCTGGTTCTTGAGTTTAAACACCTACACTGCCATCTAGTTACAAGCCCTCATCCTCATGGCAGGATGTCTTTATTGCAAGTAGACAGGTGTGTCAAAAGGAATACGGAAGGCCAGCATCACCATTGGCAGCCTTGGTCAGGATAAAGTGTGTGATTATGGGCTTGGGTACGTACGTGTCTATAGCAGATAGCTAAGTGTAACTTCTTACAAAATAAGCATGATTTGATTTGTTAAGAAAGGTAAATGATCTGGTGTTATACATTAAAGCCACAAGCAGTCAGTGAAGCACTTGTCAGTTGGTGTTTGATGTTGCACCACAAAACAGTGATAAGGTGTTTGTGTTCTTGTATGATTGATCATGTTTTTGTTTAGTTTCTCTAAGTAAGAGTTTAGGGTAAGTTACGCTACACCCTTAAAACATCCATTTTTCAAATAATGTCATTGAAAAGAAAGATAAATAAATTTAAAAAGTTAATACTGTACATAACAGATCAACTTTGAATCATGAGTTAATGTTTGTAAGTTTTGTGGTGAACTGTTAAAAACAAGATGGTTTACAGATTTAGTGAAAGTGATCATAGATTATGGCAAATTTTCTATTAATGTGAAGATTTAAAATAAGTATTTAAATAGTGGAATTTATTAGGTATTTTAAGTCAAATCAACTCAATTTTCAATGCTGGATAGCTTATCAAAACTAGTTCTCAATGAACAATCTCATATTTAAGTTTCTAAATACATTAGGCCTTCAGTAATTATGTACTACACCTTTAAATTTTTAAGACATTTATCTTTTTATAATTGTTTTCATAGTTAAATGTTTAATTTGCTTTTGGTTCTTTATCAAGTTTTTATAACTAGCTTTAGATGAGTAAGTAAATTTACTAACCTTTATTAATATTGATGTCACACTGTGTACTCTTAGTTAGAGCAGTATAGTAAAGTATCTGTAGTAATTACTGAGTTAAGTTTTCATTTTGGCCTGATTTTGTAAGCTGCTTTGATCTGTAATCAGTAAGTTTTATGAATTTTCAAAAATCCTTTTACAGAATGAAGATTATTTATCTCGTGGCATCCACCAGTTTTTTTCATCAAATAAGTGTTTCCCAATGGTTGGTAAGTTGGTTTTTACATGATAAACCTGGATCATCATATTTGCACTTTAGTTTAGTATGAATTTTTCAAATACAAAGACTGTTTATTGCATGTTTAACCTAAAAATTATATATTTTTTGTAAACTTTATACTGCCAATTGCTTGTAGGCCCATGACTTGTTATCTAGAATGTTAATACCATTCAATCCACTTGCTGTATGTATTCTACAGAGAAAGTGAGTGGTCTCACCAACTTTGTTAACCCTAGTGTTTCAACAGTAAAAACAGTATCTAATCTGTATGAGCCAGTGCACATTATGTAATGCTTCATTTTTCATAAAGAGGAGTCATAAATTCAAATTTTATTCATCCAGCTAGAATAGTTCTTTTACTGTCTGACCTTTATTAGCAATTTTAGTGTGAGGAGTGCAAGGGGTTGTGAAACCTTATAAGGGTAGTGAGTGTTGATATAATCTTAAAGACGTAGTATGGAATTACCTAGCCTAGGGCCAAGTACATAAAATATATAATGTAAGTAATAAATATTGATTCAGCTTTAAACATACATCATTTCTGAATTAATTTATTACCTACTGTATCACCAGTTTTTATTTAAAAAATCTGTAATCAGTAGAGACTAAATTGAGAAATTATACTTTCAATGCTAAGCAACATGCCGTAAAAGCCATTGTTGGAATGTAGTTTTACCAAAACATACTGGCTCTCTATATTCAGGTTGTTAATGTAACTGATTTTTACCAGTAATTGTTCTCTGAATATGCCAATAACTCATTATGCAAATTATTATAATTTACTCACAAAGGAATTTACCAACGTTTGAGTACTTTGACTGCATTTGTTGGTCAAACTTGATTTTGGAGGATTTATTTCTTTCATTTAGCCATGAAATATGAGATCATAATATATCATGATGTGGGAGAGTGGTACTAATTGCCTGAATATTTTTTATGGGTTATTTGCTAGTTAGACTAAACAACATGTAATGTAAAATGTTGACTCCATTAGTAGTAAATGATATAATTTGTAAAGGCAGGTGAGGTAGTATTGTATTTAGTTTATTGTTTAATATAATCAGTGATGTCGAGAAACCCACTTGTTGAGAATTTTCTATGCAAAAATGGCTCATTTGGGTTGAGAAAATATTTTAATTCGACCTTCTGTCATTATACAACAACTTAAACCCAAAATAAACCAATATAAAGGAATGCCATTACACCTATATTAATATTATAGATAAAATTATATATTCACACATCTAACACTGCCCTCTACATTGCGACACTCAGTTACACAACCCCTTCCAAACGTGGTCAGCTTCCGGTCAGTTACCGCTTTCTTTGTGAACCTGACGATGACCGAAGAAGGTCGAAACATTGTTCGCTCTTCTATTTAAAATATTTTCTCAACCCAAACGAGCCTTTTTTGCATATAAAATTTATTGTTTAATATAATTTAAATCTTATAAACACTACCAGTCTTCAACATACCAAATCTTACGTACCAGATGAATTTCTTAATCCAGTTATATCATCCTTTTATTTTAATGTAAACAACTATTTTCTCTTTTGGGAGATACATATAGCTTTTATTTGTTTGGAGAAGGCTCTTTTACACACACAATTTTGAAGAATATGTTGGTTTATTAGTTCATGAAGGAAAATGATCCAGGATTACTGATTAAAACCACAAGTAGTCAGTGAAGCACTTGTCATGTAGTTAGTGTTTGACGTTACACTTGTGGAAAATTAAGGCACAACTAAAACAGTGAAGTTTGTGTCGTTCTGGTATGATTGTTCATTGTTTTTATTGTGTTGAGTTTCTTAAATAGTTAGGTGGCATCATCTGACTCATAGTATAGAAACTTACAAAAGGTACAAAACTTACAATTACAAAGATAACAAATACCCTTGGATCAGCTTAGTATTATTTAAAAATTAAAATTATCTAAAGAGGTGTGGAAATTTAATTTTTTTTATCTTGCATTCGTAGATGTGGTTTTGATCCATAAGTGACTGAGTAAATTTTATGGTCAGAAGCAATAGTGTGAATAATATTGAGCTGAAGGTCATATGAGATAATATTTAAAGAAATTGATGTCTTAGATCAATCCAGTTCTCAGACTAAAATTTACATGTTTTGTTTTTATAACTTAATTATAAAATAGTTTTTAATGAAGTAGTTAGTTATTTAAGCATAATTAAGTTATATAAATTGAAAGTTTCCACCAGTTGAGTATCCATTGTCTTTTTCATAAGTTTAAATTTCACTTCTAATAGGTTACAAATATACACACATCCATGTTTGATTGGTGGATGAATCTTTTTGCAGTTTAATTATGAAATGTTTTAAGGCAGAGGAGACATTATTATCTGATGTTACTTTTGTAAACATTGAAATGTGTCTGGAACATTTTATTTGCAAACTGCTGAAATTTGTGGATTGTTATACAAATTTGTTATTGCTATATATACATTAACGTAGATGTGACAAAATAAAGAAGGTAAGTTAATTATTTTCACTTGCTTATGGTCCAGTTATAATTACTAATTATGAAATAAAGTTACAGTTGAGTAGAAGGTTATTAGATTGAGATAAGTCATGGTTGTCTTGCACCAAATCAAAAAAATGTTTTTGATTAGAGAAACTTGATGTTTTATTGAATCTGGGTCAAAACACAATTGTTGGTTATCTTGCAATATTTTTATGAGCCAATTGTTAGTGGCCAGGAAAATGAATTGAAGTCTGTAAACAAAATGCGTGACTTACAGATGTTAAAATAACAGATTTTTATACAAAATATCTGCCAGATTTTTTACAAAAATCAACATCAAATGTATTTATATATCAAATTTTCAAACAGAAAAAAAGATTTTATTGTTTCAAAAGAACACGGTACTCAAAGGATTCCGTTGTTTTTGGACATGAGTAATTTCCAGGCTATTTACGATTCTGCAGTGTTTGAAGTAGACCTTGTAGGCAACTTGTTACAAATGTTTTTCTGGTAAAATCTCTTATTTTGGCATGCCGTACTTTTACATGCATGTAATATGAATTTTTTATTTTTTCAGTCATCTTTGGGCTTGATTCAGTTGCCTTACTCAAGGAAGATGCGTTTTAAGTATGGTGGTGGGAAAAATGACCTGACCAAAATACTTCTGGTAAACTGGTAAACTAGTTGTTTACCAATCTATGTCCCGCTGTCTATTTCATGCCTCAATGTGAAATGTGACCAGAGAATTAATGAAAAGTAACCTGTTTAAATATTTTTCTATGTATTCATTCTATATATTTACAATAAAGTGTATAAAAGGTATAAGCCTTCTTGTGATTTAAGAAAACTAATGATACATGATGAAATATCTAATTTTTAAATATAGAATTTTTTTAATGTTGAATGAATGAAGGGATTAAAGTGCACATGCTGTGGCCTTTCGCAGAATGCCATTCATTATTATTATTTAGCTCCTGTCTGTTAACTGTTGTTTCTCCTACATAATTGATTTAAGGATAGTTTGTGGTTGAGTATATTTCAAGTACAACATACAAAGATAAAGGCTGTTGGTAGACTGTAACCAAGCTTCATCGGGTTCTCACTTGTCATATGGTACCAGATCACTCTCAGCTGGGGCCCAGTGGTTAAGGCACTAAACTTGTAATCCGAGAGTTTTGGGGTAGAATGTCTGTCACACAACCAAACATGCCTTTGGGGTGGAGAAGAAATGTTTCTAATATATTAACAGTCAAAATAGAGACAATTTACAACAGGTGAATATATTTTTTTTTACAAATCTCATAGTATGTTGTTATAGACCGTGTATGTGGTACAAATAATGGAGATCCACTTGAAAACAATAAAAATGTGAAACACGTATCGTCCAGTTATACAGCGTGCTTTTAGGCTTAACAAATAGATATCCTTTTCGTAAATAGTCTCGGTAAATGAAATATACTTATTGATCATAACCATTTGTTGGTAAAAGTGGTGAGAAGATAAGTAAAATACACAAACATAGATACATAAAATGTTAACAGAACCACCAATCGATATCATGAGGTACTGATTAAATTATGCAACAACAACGAAAGGGATAGTAACATAGAACGTGCATATGGTAGAATTTTTTTTACAAAAAAAACTAGCCAAAAAGTTTAAAAGAATTAAACATTAATGAACATACGGAGCCTAATGGTTAGGGTTCTCCATTTGAAAAACTGATTTCAGTTCCTTTTTTTAATGGAAGAGTTCGTTTTAACAAGCTGACTTCTATCTCAGGCATAACCACACTGAGTTAGGAGCAGGTAGCCCTCTAGCAGCTTTGCGTGAATTTCAAAATTATTACAATATCGCATGTGGAACGAAAACTCGAATAATTGAAAAAAAAATACGGAAGTATTAATCTTTTCAAAAAACGTCAGGCACTTTCACATTTGTATCAACTTATTTACGTGTTAAAAAGCCAAATGGAGCTCGTATTTTAAATATTTGGTTGAAGTTGCAAGCACTTCGAAGGCGATAATGTCTCGCTCTTAGAAACGAAATTTTGTATTTAAATAAATCTTTATTCTCTGACGTTTAATAAAGCAAATATTCTTATTCAAGAATTTAAAGTCATTATCTTTAGCCGCGGCACATTGGCTCATGTAATAGTTTTATTTTTTAACTGATAGGTTCATCTCTTGAATACAGATCTAATTGCAGAATTGATCACTGGGGATTTGTTCTTGATTGTTTTCATAATACAAGATGTAAAAGTTTCTTTATTTGGTACTTCGTTGTATGATATTCTACCAGTAGCTACGTCAAAAAGCTTTATTACGATTATTTCCTGTAGACCATATTGGGGAATTAATAGTAAAAATGACAAAAACAAATGTTTGGTTTTTTTTATTTTCATAATAAAAGATAAAATATTTTATTATGAGTTGCAACTGATTAACCTCAGTAACAAAAACTTCGGTTTTGTTTGTTTTGCTCATTGACTCAGCGGTAAGTTTCTGAACTAACAACGTTAAAAATCTGATTTCGATACTTGAGGTGGATACTTCATAGACAGCCCATTCTTTAGTAATAAACAAACTTTATTATTATGTATTCCTAAGAAATCGTCAACATTCTGCCCATAAACATTTATTTGTTTTAAAATGTAAAGTAATGTGGAGTCGGAGTTTGTTAATGAAAAACATTGTTATTCGATTCATCAAAATTTGATCACATGGCATAACTACTGTGCTTATTTAGGAGTATATAGTTAACACTTGATGTAATCTTGAAAATTTATTTTTATTACGTATCGTATATGATTGTTATATACGGTTTTCCTAAAAGTTTTTAGGTGTAGCACCAGATTAATGTGTGGAATAATTGAAATTATGCGATAATAGTTTTCAGTCAAAAATCACGAAATTTTTATCTGATGTAAAGAGAAAAAGAAGTTTGCACTGGAAACAATGTCTATATAATAACAGAGAAACGTATTCTGTCTTAAATTATATATTCTAAAATATAATAGTTTCTATAGTTACCACTAGATGGCAATAAGCAGGTCAAATTTTATATGTGCAAGAGGTAATACAGAGCGAGCTGTACATTTATTGATGCATTTTCGTTAGCACAAACTACATGATGTGCTATTTGTGTTTTGTTAACCGTAGGGAATCGAACCCGGAATTTTGTTTGTTTTATAGTTCTAAACTTACTGCTGACTGACAGGAGTCGGCGTGTATAAATATGAGGGTAATTGGATTAAGGCCACTGTTTTCTTCGGAAATTTGATGTGGAAATGTTTAAAAACAGCACCAGTTTTAAACTTGAAGAAGAATAAAAGTAAAACTACATAACTCGAAATTAGAAAATACATTTTTCGTGTTTTACAAATTCAAGAGTTTACTTTTTAGATTATGTTTCGTCAAAATATAAAATCTTTTTATTTTTGATGTTTTATTTGCTTGTTTTGAATTTCGCGCAAAGTTACTCGAGAACTATCTATGTTAGTCGTCCTTAATTTAGCAGTGTAAGGAAAGAAGAAAAGCAGCTAGTCATCACCACCCACCGCCAACTCGTGGGCTACTCTTTTACCAACTTATAGTGGGATTGACTGTCACATTATAACGCCCCCACGGCTGAAAGGGTGAGCATGTTGGGTGTGACTGGGATTAGAACTCGCGATACTCGGATTACGAGTCGAACGCGCTTGGCCGTGCCGGGCCTTTTTAATGTTCTAAACATCTCTATTGGGGACTTTTATTTTCAAAATATATTTAATGGGATGCTAAAAAAAGTTTTTTCGTGTGTAATAAATTGTTTTTAGGAAAAGTACAAAGTGAAAAGATAACTTTCCATATTTCTTTCGTTTTTTTATCCCAGGGGTTTAACGCAAAGCTATTCAGAAGGCTGTCTCTACGTAACCGTCCATATTTTTCAACTGATATTTTTAGGGAAGATAGTGAAGAGCATCCGCCACCAACTCTTGAGATATTTTTGTCTGACCGAATAATGGGGATTGACGGCTACTCTTGTATCGCACCCAAGCGTTGAAAGTGTGGAGTGAATTTTCGTGGCACTGGACAGTAGGATTCCTCTTGTTCACAATCTGTGTATTTTAGTCAGTTGACCACGCCCAACCCATATATGGTTCATGTATGTCAATCTATGGACCACGCCCATCCTATATAGTTCATGTATACTAAGCAATGGACCACGCCCAGCCCACATGTATTTGGAACGACCGTTTTGTAACCGTTCATAATTTTCAACTTACAGATTGGCCGTCACATTATGACTCTCCCACAGCTGAAAGGGCGAACATGTTGAGGGACGGGATCGAACTCGCGAGTCACGTGTGCTAACCACCAGGCCCAAATTAAAAACGAATGACGCCGTTGATATCCTATGGAATAGCTTTGTGATTAAAGACAAAACGAATAAGAAATTCTTGTTGTTTCTGTAAGTAAAGAGAAAATTATTTTCTCCCTAAATACGTTTAAAGCTTAAGACGTAGTATGCATTCCGTGCTCTTAGAATGCGAGAATCGAGCCCCGTATTTTAAGTGCTGCACGACCGTGAATGTACTGCTTACATGAAGATTACACAGAGCTAAGTGATGCAGATAAAAATAAAGTCCCAATCATCATTTGCTGCACATTTCTTAAAACAATAAAAATCAAATATTCTTGAAAACTTTTAACCATGAAAAACAGTAACAAAAGAAAAGTCGTTTGCTAAGCCTAAAAGCAAGAGCCATTTGCAAAGTCTTAAAGCACACTGTGTGACTAGATTATACAACTTCAAAGTAAAGGATATTAGTTTCCTTGACGCATGTTCACATTTTTATTGTTTTTGAATGAATTCACAACATCATTCACACAATAAAGTATTTATAATGAACCTTGCATGTTGAAGTAACGCGTGCGTGTCTTTCCGTGTTTCTGGCAACACACTCTGTTAAACTACATACGTTTCTGAACCGCCTCAGAGATCATATGATGGTCATATTCACACTTTGACATTCACGAAAACCACTCGTGAGAAGAAATGAAATTTGGAATCATTGTATACGATAGAAAGGAAACGGAAACTTTTCAAAATTTTTTCGTTCACGGTTACAGGAAACAGGAATTACAAGCGGGGCCCAGATAAGTTGATTTCAGCCCAAGACTATTTGATAACTACTGTCTTAATGAACAAAGAACAAACCTTAATATGTATTACAAAAAATGATATCGACCGTTTTATTAAGACACCATAGGAATATTTAAAAATTCAAAAATAAACTGACACGAATCAAATAAAACCATTATTGTCAAATTAGCACAGTTGCAAACATATATTTTTTCAATGAGATATTCACTTTGTGAATGATTTTTGGATTTATTTTACTATCCTAATCTGGATCCCCCAGAGGGCACAACGGAATGTCTGCGGACTTGTACTGCTAAAATACTTGTTTTGATACCTGTGGTGGGCAGAGAACAAATAGCCCTTTGAGTAACTTTGTGCGTGATAACAAAATAAACAGAAACCCTAATCTGGACCCGTCCATCTTTTGAACTTCTCTGTGGGTTCAACTTTTATTCCATTGGTTTGCGTCAGATAAATGCCTTATATTTTAATAATATTCACGTAAAACTGAACAAAAATTGTTGGAGCAAAGTGTAGAAAATATATTTATAACACTGAGAATACCCGGATGAAAAAGTGTTAGTTTACTTTAACTAACAGGATTGTTTGTATTTGTGTACATTTTTTTATTTGTAATTAAGCGCAAAGCTACACAAAGGGATATGCCCATCACGGGTATCGAAACCCAGTTTCTAGCGTTGTAAGCCCGCAGACATATTAGTGTGCCATTGGGGGCACATATATTAATAATTTTTCATTGGTATTCTGAGCACAAAGTTACACAATGGGTTAAATCGTGATATTTTCCATGTTCTACACTATGACGCAAGTTAGGTTGCACGGTTTATTTTTGAGTTGTAGGCCCTGCATGGCAGGCAGTTAAGGCACTTGACTCGTAACCCGAGGGTCGCGGGTTCGAATCTCCGTCACACCAAACGTGCTCGCCCTTTCAGTCGTGGAGACGTTATAATGTAACAGTCAATCGCACTATTCGTTGGTAAAATGTATTCCAAGAGTTGGCGGTGGGTGGTGATGACTAAATGCCTTTCCCCTCGTCTTACACTGTTAAATTGGGGAGGGCAAACGCAGATAGCCCTCGTGTAGTTTTGCGCGAAATTCAAAACAAACAAATCTTTGAGTTGATATATATGTGACACATAGTTGAAAATATTTTATATTTTATAGAATTTAACAAGGTTTATAAACATGTCTTAACAAGCTTGAGGCTCCAAGTACCGCGGAAATCACGATAAACAGATATTTTTGGTTTGAATTTCGCGTAAAGATAAACCGGAGTTACCTGCGTTAGCTTTCCCTAAGTTAGCAATGATAAGCTAGAAGGAAGACAGTCAACACCAACCCCCTCCAGCTCTGAGGATGCTACTTTACAAATTAATAGCGGAATTGACCGTCACATAATAATGCCACCGTGACTGAAAGAGTGATTGTATCCGTTGACTGGAATTCTAACACACGATCCAAAGATTTCGAGTGGAGCGCCTCCCAACCACCAGGCATTTCGGGCTTCATTAGATCTTGAAAAAGATATACTATCCTCAATTAAATCCAAATGGGGAACTTTGGCTGAGAAAAAGATTTCTATTGTTATCTGGAAAGTAAAGGTCATTCTTTGTATTTTTGCTGTTGAAGTGTTCAATTGTCCAGTTCTCTCCAGTATGTACTACAAATTCTGGAAAATAAATATTGTTCTTTATTGGATGATTAGTTTTATATTTGGAGGTTAGACAATCCTGAAGATATGTATGCTTCAATGTTCCGAAAACTCTTACATATGGAAGGAAAGTATGTTGTTTTTTTAATTTCGAGCAAAGCCATACAAGAGCTATCTGCACTAGTCGTCCCTGATTTAGTCCTAATTAGGCTACTTTTTTACCAATGAATAGTGGTATTGACTGTCACATTATAACGCTCCGATGGCTGAAAGGGCGAGCATGTTTCGTTTGAAGAGGATTCGAATCCTCGACTCTCGGCTCACAAGTTGAGGGCCTTAACCAAACCAAATGCAACGTCAAGGTTCTGCAGAACATACAATCATGGTGATTAATCCGTCACATCAAACATCTTGTTACACTAAACCGAAAAAAACAAAGAAACTTTTGTGTTTTACTCTCATGTTATAAACAGGATGATATTAACAGTGAGTTATTACTAATTAAGCAGTAAAAAAAATGTGTTTCTAATGTTGTTGGCAGAGCTGTTAGCAAACCAAAGAGAGGAATATGTTGTTGTTTTTTGATTTCGGGCAAATCTACCTGAATGCTAACTGCATTAGCCGTCCCTAATTTAGCAGTGTAAGACTAGAGGGAAGGCAGCTAGTCATCACCACCCACCGTCAACTCTTAGGTTACTCTTTCACTAACAAATAGTGGGATTGCCCGAAACGTTTTAACGCCCTCACGGCTGAAAGGGCGATCATGTTTAGTGCGATCGGGATTCGAACCCGCGACCCTCGGATCACAAGGCCAAATGTTACCACAATCTACAACATTTTCTAATCAGTTCCAAAATGACGTTAGGCTAACTAAACAGTTAACACTGAGTTTGACATCTTCCTAATTAGTTAACACTTGTCCAATCATTTCAAAACCTTTCGCGATCCTGCGATCTACAGATTGCTTATTGAACATCATAACTACCAGGAGAAAAGGGGTAAAAAGGAAAAAGGTGTACATACCTGTTTCGTATTTCACTTCATCCACAAAGTCAAGTTCAATATAGCAAACTCAGAAAGCTCAAAATATTTATTGAATTTCTCAGACGTGAAAGTGTGGCGGTAAAACTCTACAGATAATTCTTTAAAATGTTAATTAGAACCTTTAATTAGTTTTTCATTTCAATGACTTAACTGAATTTTATATGATAAAAGCTAGCTTGCTTCTCGTTCTATCAGAGTGTATTTCAAATAATTGTGTCCAAGTGTTTGTGTGTATCTTAAATATATTTTTGCTTTATTGTTTAGCGGTGCTGATGAGTTTCGTCCACTTACACTACTTTAGAAAGTAGATGCTTTTAACTCGACATCGTTCAAACAAAATCATATGATTTGAGTTGCCATAGATGACAATAGTCGATGAATTTATATAGAAGAGGTAGCTTAATGAGGTTTTTCATAAAGTGATGTGTTAAAAATAGATCAACATTCTAATTTCCAAAGAAATCTCCTGAATTCACGTCAAAAACTACTTTCATGGTCCCTGAAGTAAATTGCAGCATATTTTTTATCTGTTGTTGCTTTCATCAACAATAGTAGTTACACCTTTATGTAACAATTACTTTTATTTTTACTTATTCTTTGATGTTATATTTTAATTATAAATTTTGTTTTGAAATTTAAACTTTGAATTTATAGTTAGGAAGAACCTAAATCTCTTAAGTTGGTCGATCTTCGTTAGATATTAATGGGATAACGTGCGTGTGTGTTTTCTCACAGCCAAGCCACGTAGGGTTGTCTGCTGAGACCACCTAGGGGAATCGAACCTCTGATTTTAGCGTTGTAAATCCGTAGAGGTACCGCTGTACCAGCAGAGGGGACTTTTGGCATATAGCCCAACACATGGTTAACAGCGAAGTAAAAATGGATCGTAATCTTTATACGTAAGGAAGAAAAGATAAAAGACAACATCTAAATAGCTAGCCGTTCTGATAACAAAGTTGATTTGTAGATTCCCCCTAAGTTCAAGGTTGAATGATTAACGGTTACTGTTGTTTTTTAAGAAGGTAAACTCTGAACGGAAAAGACAACTGTAGAGTTAAGAACAATATTGTTATCAGTAAAAAAAACTTACCGTTTTGATAATGACTATTATCCACGAAAAGCGATCAATGACGTGTTATTTGTTTTTAACAATACCTTCGATTTTAAGCCCCTTCACCCTCTCCTGAAACCTACAAGTAATGTTTCTTAATGACGACTAGGTTCGGACATAGGCCCTAAACCCTGTTGTTGAAACGGTATTTTACTTCTCATGTCACGTGCTTACTTGTACTGTAGGTACTCAAATCACGTACTAGTGCACTCTGACGAGTGAAAATAAGTAGTTAATGTCAACACAAGGATGATCTGAACAACCAATGTTCGCTGAGAGAAACACCTAATCCGGTGTTACACCAGTCATCGTGACTAAGTGTTACTGGTACGCGTAGTTCATGTACTCGCGTTAATACACTTTGTTCACGTCGATTACACAAACACGTTCTGAAAGGTGTATCAACATATGAGACCTCGTGATACGTAATTTTTATTCTTATTTGAAAACGAAAACATAATTTGAATAACTAAACGATGTCAAACATAAGCTAACCAGCTGCCGGCATGCTCGTGTGCGATACCACATCTTAGAATGAAAGAAGAAAGTGGTTTACATAGGAATATTCATGCATTGCTTCTTTTACCAAAGTAATCTCTTCAAGGAAATGTTGGCGATGCAAGTGACGAAGTGGTGTATAGATTATTTGTATTAGCAAACGCTTCTTTTGGTAGTCAGAAACAAGCAAACGACAACTCTGTAAATTTGATACAAAATAAAAAACATTCATTGATTAGGTTTGCTTTACCTGTAATACACCATTCTTTGATTAGTTTTACGTGTAATATACTATTTGTTATTAGATTTACCTGTAATACACCATTCTTTGATTAGTTTTACGTGTAATATACTATTTGTTATTAGATTTACCTGTAATATACCATTCTTTCATTAGGTTTACCTATAATACACAATTCTTTGATTAGGATAAGATTAGAAGCTTGTTCTGCCTCTAATTTACCATTTCGGGATAAGGCTTAGTGTGAAAGAATAAAGAGCAGCTTGTCGTCTCATTCGTCGCTATATTGCGGATTTAGTAGCCTCAAATATATATTTGTTGAATAAATGAACAGATCCACAGATAAATAACTCACTTTGTGAATAATTTTCACAAAACAATTAAATCACGTTTTGATTGTATTACTTGTTGAAGCTCAAAAGTTCTCCGCCAACCGAAGCAACTCACTCATTGAAATGTTCTGTGATCTGTTTAACATGAACACAAAATCGTGATTGTGACACTAATGTACGTTCACCAATATTAGTTCGACTTTTTGTATACTTCTGACTTTAATTTATGATGTTTATATTTGAACTGTAAGATTTAGTTCACAAGTTAAAACACAGTCACTTTAACTATATTAACTTTAGTCTACTCTTATATTTATATTCCTTTAGTAATAATTATATATTTTTGTAATATTTATATTTGAACTGTATGGCTTAGTTTACACGATGAGATACTGACACTTGAAGCATATAAACGTTTGCCTATTTTTTATGTTTATTATGTTTTTGATATATTTACATTTGAACTGTACGATTTATTTCACATGCTATAAAATTGACACTTTAACTATACCAGTTTTATCTACTTTTTATATTTATTTTGTAATATTTATATTTAACCTAAATAATGAAGTAAAAACTCCAGACCACAGCAGAGTTTAACAATGGTGACTTAAACATTGAAGTAAGAACTCCAGACCATATCAGAGTTTAAAAAGGTGACTTAAACAATGAAGTAAGAACTCCAGATCATAGCAGAGTTTAACAAAGGTGACTTAAACAATGAAGTAAGAACTCCAGACCATAGCAGAGTTTAACAAAGGTGACTTAAATAATGAAGTAAGAACTTTAGACCACAGAAGAGTTTAACAAAGGTGATTTAAACAATGAAGTAAGAACTCTAGACCATAGCAGAGCTTAACAAAGGTGACTTAAACAATGACTTTATTGAGAGAGCGTGCATTAACCTTATATATTTTTTCCTTGTTTTTGGAGCTATAAACTTTTTATATATAGCATTGGGATTGAAGACAATAAGGTTACGTGTTTTTGTTGTTCAATGGAGAGCTGGTAAATAGAGTACCCTCGCCAATCGCAGGAAACGAACTCTGAATTTTATCTTTAAAATATTTCAGGTTGATATAGCCTCGCATGCCAGGTGATTAGGGTGCTAGAATCCTAATATGAGGGTCACAGATTCGAATCCCTGTAACCTAAAACATGTTTGCCCTTTCAGTTGTGAAGGCATTAATATGTGAAGGTCAATCCCACTATTTGTGATAAAAGAGTAGCCCAAGAGTTGACAATGGATATTGATGACGAGTTGCCTTCCCTCTAGTCTTAAACTGCTAAATTAAGGACGGCTAATGCAAATAGCCCTCGTGTAACTTTCCGCGAAATAAAACAAACAAACTCTTTAAATAATCAGTTGCTATGGTTACACACCGTTTTTATTCAGTTTATTTGCCCTTTGATACAGAGGGCTCGAAGGTCTAATCTGACTGTGCACCTGTTTTTTCAGAAGTAATCAGTGTATTAAACAGTCGTGACCCTGAATGAAAATTGTCACGAGAGATTGTCGCACATGTAAAAACTTCTTCAAAGTTGGTTCTCCCATGTGATTGTTTTAAAATTCTATTTTCCAATAAAAGCGTTAAAAACGCTTGAATATAAAAGTTTGATGGTTATGCCACCAGTTCTCTATGGAAATCAGATTTTGTTTGTTGTGTATTTCGCGCCAAACTACACGGGGGGAGCCGTCTTGTCAACACCACCCGCCACCAACTCTTGGGCTGCTCTTTTAACAAGTAATAATAATAACTCGCAAGCTTGTGATTACTGAAGGAGCGAGCATGTTCGGTGGGACGGGGGAGGGTGGGAAGAAAGAAGGAAGATAAATTTAAAAAGAAACCATAACCTTTTTTAGGTAAAAGAAACCAAACTCTTTTCAGGTAAATAAAGTGTTTGTTTGATAACGTAACATTTACTTTTACTTGGAGAAATTTACTTTAAAATGGCTTTCCCAATCCCACCTCTAGTGAAAGGATTGTTTTCGGTTTGTTTCGAATTTCGTGCAAAGCTACACGAAAGCTATCTGCGTTAGTTGTCCCTCATTTAGCAATGTAAGACTAGAGGTTTGAACGCCTTAACCCACCTGGCCATGCCGGGCCCTGTTGCTTTTAATCGCGAATTTTAACAACAATAATATATAGCTTGAAAAATATAAGTCGTTTAGGAATATGTATAATCAAACATAATATGGATGTTTACTATTTATCTTGTTATAGAATACATAGCGAACCCTTGAACATATGTTGCTGTTATTTTGAATAAAGCACAAAGCTACATCACGGGTATCGAAATCCGGTTTTTCGCGTTGTAAGTCGACACACATACCGCTGGGGGACTTGAACATATGAAACCTGTACTTATACAATTATATATTTCTTTAGAAAAATAGAAATAAAATAATTATAAATACGAAGAAGTTTGACACCGTTTAATGTTATTAGTAAAATGTATTTGGTTCCGGGTGTACATCTGTTTATATGTGTATATTATATATAATTCAGCAGCAGCAAAAGAAACTAGCGCTTTAGAACTTTACAAAAGAAGCGATTTAGAAACTCCATTAAAAAGTAAACTACTTTGTTCCTTCAATAGAAACTAATGATCGTGTTTATGCTGTCAAGACGTGTCTTCTGAGGTTGGTTTCGTTACACAGAAAACAACGCATGGTTGTTCCGTATTTAAGGCCCGTTGAAGTGTTATAAGAGTAAGTGATCAAACCCCACTTTTCACTCTGACAAGAGCGAACCAAGGACTGGATTATTGGATTACTGTATCCCCAACATATCACCTCAGAACTACAGACGGCTAGTGAAGACAATCTTCGAGTAGCGTTGCACAAAATTGAACAAAACGAGCAGAAACTAAATAATCAATAATTTCAGAATACAGGAACGACTCGCTAAGTCCACAGAAGATAGCAACGACTCATTAGCTCCGTTATTACTTCAGTACAAATGTGAATGACGCTGGCTAACTCGTGCGAACACTTACATAAAGTTCGCTTTATGACGTGTTAAATTGTCTTAAACGCGTGCAGTTCGTTGCAGCTAAGACGACGATCGATGATTCTCTCTCATTTAACACCGACTTTCGAAGAATTTCACTTTCATCCACTAACTTTATTACTAAGACGTTGGTCTATAATACTCAAGCGCTAGTCCGAGTTCTCTTCCGCGACATAAAATAGTAACGATCTTTTTTTTTTTTTAGGGATCTCAGCAATGGAAGAACTATTAATATTCAATACAGTATTTTTATATGACTCCATTCTTGTTTTGATAAACAAAGGTCGACAGGTCAGCTCTTCACGTTCTTTCATTTTCTATTTCTTTTTTGAAGACTGTCTTTGATGTGCAGATATTTTATATATAAAACCTACAAAATAAGTTTGGGATCTCTGATATTTAAGGCCCCGGCAGAGCCAGGTGGTTAAGGCGCTCGTCTCGGGTTCGAATCCCCGTTAAACCAAACTTGCTTGCCCTTTCAGGCGTGGGGATGTTATAAAGTGACAGTCAATCCCACTGTTCGTTGGTAAAAGAGTAACCCAAAAGTTGGCGGTGAGTGGCAATGACTAGCTGCCTTCCCTCTAGTCTTACCTTGCTAAATTAGGGACGGCTAATTAGCGCAGATAGCCCTTGTGTAGCTTTGCGCGAAATTCTAAACAAACCAAAACTGGTATTCAGTGATGTTGAATCTAACTTTCTGGACAACAGAACGTGTCAAGTAGATGTGAATAGGGCTCATTCGGGGTCTTTTTCACCTGAGGCAGAAGTCCCACAGGGAGGGGTAGTTAGCCCTATATTATGTATCATGTATGTGAGTGATATGCCACTGGCGGACCTCAACTTAGGTTTTGCATCCCAATTTGCTGACGATGTAGCAGTCTGGAAAAGCGCCCCCATTCCTTTAATAGCAGCAACAAACCAACAACCAGTTCTGAATACTACCATAAATACAGAATAAAAATAAATATTCCGAAAACCCAAGTAATATTGTTCAGCAGATTAAATAAGCCGAAAAACGATCCACCAAAGTTACACATGAATAAACGACTTTTACAGACTGCTACTTCGGCTAAATTTTTAGGATTAACTTACGATACCAAATTAACGTGGATACAGCATACTAATAATATCCTGACTAGAATCTTGAAAAGAGCAAATTATGCAAGAAACATATCGGGTTAAAATCAAGGTACATCACCTGATAATATAATAAAAATCTACAAAACATACATCAGACCTATAATAGAATACGCATTTCCTGCCTGGATAAACATGACACAAAAACAATCACACAAACTACAAAAAATACAAAATTCAATCTTAACTTCGGCCTATAAAGTACCACGTGATACTTCATTCACATTCATGAACAAGTATGGAAAAATAGAGACAATATCTGCAAGACTCCTGTATAATACACTAAACTATTTCAATAAGTATTGGCATAAGAATGATTTATTATGTGATCTCGATAGATGCTACGAGCATGATAAACATGGTCCTAAGTATCTCTCTCCTATAAATATATATGTAAGAAATATAAACCAAGCTGGCCACCATGTACTAGACGTTTAAAATTAGTATAACATTAATAGGTTTTTTTTAAAAATAATAACAATGAAAAAATATATAAAAGAAGAAAATAAAAAATTCATAAATCCAAAGAGAAAAAGGCAACTCAAGACAACATATGGACATTACCCTGAAAAGGGCCGGAGTACTTTGAGTTACTTTGACCCTAAAGCACTGCAGCTTAAACGTAGTAGTAGCCGACATAAAAGTTAGGGATGGAGGAAGAGGTCTTGTGCACCTGACCCTCCTGGGTATCTAAAATTCAACATATCCAAATACCCACAAAGAAGAAGCGAAGCGAAGTAATATTGCAGTTTTGGTCTTCTCATTTTGTGCTCTGTTCACAAGTATATTTTCTCCTTTTATATACACCAATTATCTCTAGAGTTTATTTCAAACTATTTCTAGCATTTAGATCTATATTTTCATTTAATTCTCCGTAACAATAGTCATTACTTGCCATCAAAGTCTTATTCCATAAAGATACAACTTGGTTTTAGTTTTCTTCGATCAGTTCTTGGCATAACAGATAAAATAAAAATCTAGTGATATATCTTCCAGCTTTGGAGCTCAAAGTTTTGATTAGATATTGATATTATATATCCAATATATCGTTTGTTTGACTGGTTTTTAATGTACCTAATATCTAAATCTTTTTTAATGGAACTCAAAAAACGACAATAAATCCAGTATCCAATTATCTGTTCAATGGAAGACGTTTTTTTTCTTGATTTTTTTTGCGAATATCGTTAGCGCAGTCGAGAATGACCAAAACAGATTTAATGGCCTGTTAACTCTGATAGTGTAACGAAACGATACCTTTTCCCATTAACACAGGAAATATTGTTAGGGGGCAGAGTTGCCATCATTTAAATACGAAAAAAAAATGTCCATTCTTAGGCCTACGTTTTAACTGATAAGAAAACGCGTGACGTTATAACAAAATATCTGAAGGAAAAAAGTCAAAGGTGGTTATTTAAGGACATAATATTTTCATCCATGAATAAAAAGCTGGAGTTGATGTTCAGAGTTATGGATGTGACGAATTTGTGACACATTTACGTGACACATGTACAGATGAATTATCTTTTTATATTGCCCTCCGGTTTCATTAAATATTGGGAAAAATCTCTTCACATGAACAGAGAGTCTATGTTCGCTGGTTTTTTTTTTTTTTCAACTAAAACGTTAAGTTCACTAAACACGGTTTTAGAGGTTTTAAAAATTTATGAGTTAAAGCAAAGAGAAATATGTGAACCTTACTATATCTGATATATCCGGAGCCGAAAAAGCTTTTCGCCTAATACCAAGGCTTATGAGGCCTATTGGGATTCGTTAGGCTTAGTAGCAGTAGTCAAAATGCTATATATACAGGATGTCCCAAAGTATATATATCAAACAGAAAGTTGAACAACATTTGTATTATTTGAGATAAGAACAAAGTCTCAAATCAAATGTCTTTTTATAGCTTGTAAGTTTTATTTAATTTAATAAATGAGCTTTTAGAGACTAAGAATTGTAAAGATAAAACTTACTGCTTGTTCACTGCTATGTGAATAGAGCAGGTATCCTATTTAACAGCTTTCCACTTCACAACAAAAACACATAATCTTATTGTGTTCCATCCCATCGCTAGATATAGAAAGTTTATAGTTCCAAACACAAGGGAAAAAATATACAAGGTTAACTCCCTTTTCCCTGAAAAAGTCTGTCAACGACCAGAACTAAAAACTCCTCAATGTTTCCTTCTTCGTGTCAGATGTGAAACAATAAATAAGAAGAAACTTTAACCTGTCTCTTTCTACGTTCACAATTCTGAGAACGTGTTTTCCAATGTAGAGGTAGATACGACATCATCACGGATACAGAGTTCAACTCCCTTAGTTTATTATGGTGGAATATTGTTTTTAGAAATCCCCAAAGTGACATGATATTAGGAAACTCTTTTTCGAGTTGTCATTTTATTCAAAGCCAGGGTGACTCAGTTCTGAACAGTGAAATAAAATACACTTATCAGTAATTGTTTGTTTGTTTTTTGGAATTTCGCACAAAGCTACTCGAGGGCTATCTGTGCTAGCCGTCCCTAATTTTGCAGTGTAAGACTAGAGGGAAGGCAGCTAGTCATCACCACCCACCGCCAACTCTTGGGCTACTCTTTTGCCAACGAATAGTGGGATTGACCGTCACATAATACACCCCCACGGCTGGGAGGGCGAGCATGTTTTAGCGCGACGCGGGCGCGAACCCGCGACCCTCGGATTACGAGTGCACGCCTTAACGCGCTCGGCCATGCCAGGCCTCCTTATCAGTAATAATGTTAAATAATGTAATTAATAAAAAATAAACAAATAACTCAAATTAGGACTCACTGGCCTCCAGAGAACATTTTGTTTTGAATTCTATTATTATCTCAAATAATAACAAATTATTCATTTTTCTTTGTCGTTTATTTATTTTAAGACACCTGTTTCAGAACTTTCATGAACAAAAACAAGAGTAATCAGCAAACTATGTTCGAATCTGTGTAACATTCAGAACAGTTAAACACACTATAATCTCGCAGAACAGTAAGTGAGAACCGTAACGTTAAAACTAGTAAAAAACAAACAAACTTGACATTTGTCTGAAATTCCTCATAGTAGCCAAAAATCACATCGAATTCTCTTCCGGACTCTCATATTTATTTCTCACACGTTTGACGTCATATTTATTTACCACTATTACCCACGGCGAATTTCCCAGCACCAACTGAATGTGTCAGGAAACTTTAAATTTCATTTATTTCTGTAATATTTCCACAGCGCGTGAGCGTCTTATCTTTTCTCAAGTAAAGAATTCGATTTGGTAGGCAAGGTTTAATACGCAATCTTTGTCTACTGTGACGTCTATCCAGAGGTCTAACATCTGTACGTACAATCTCACCTGTTATTTCTACGTTTTTCTAACATGCACGTGATAGTGGTAAAAACTAGTCTTTGATGAAACGAATCCAGTCTTTAACCCGCTCTTTTTTTCATTTCTACAGCAAGAGTGAAGCCTTTTAAAACGTAAGCCGTTCTTCCACCTCCAACATGGCATGGCCGGGTGGTTGAGGCACTCGACTCGTAATCCGAGAGTCGCGGGTTCGAATCCCCTTACACCAAATATGCTCTCCCTTTAAGCTGTGGGGGAGTTATGATGTTACAGTCAATTTCACTATGTGATAGTCAATCCCACTAATCGTCGGTAAAAGAGTAGCCCAAGAGTTGGCGGTGGGTGGTGATGACTAGCCGCCTTCCATCTAGTCTTACATTACTAAATTAGGGATTGCAAGCGCAGATAGCTCTCCTGTAGCTTTGCGGAGAAATTCAAAGAAAAACAAACAAAATTAACAAAAGTTCTATGAGCAAGACAAAATATTAAACGCTTAGTTTTATATGTACAGAATAACATTGAAACTGGGTTTGTATAAAATCTATTTTGATTATATCATGATTTTCATATGATTTATAATAATTAACTCTTTTATTTTAAAGATAATTTTATTGAAATCGTAAAATCATATTAAAGAAAGTTTAAAGAATCTGATTAATTGATAAAAAACAGTCGTCTAAAATAATTTCCAGACGTAGTCTAAATAATTGATATTACCATGTCCAGAATGGTTGTTAAAGGTAGAATCATTGGTGATAGTTGTGTTCCGGATAAGTTCTGATGTGTATTATCAGAATTTATATTGTACTCATAATTCAGAAACTTGGACGTCTAGTAATGATAAAATAAAATCATTGGTGATAGTTGTGTTCCGGATAAGTTCTGATGTGTATTATCAGAATTTATATTGTACTCATAATTCAGAAACTTGGACGTCCAGTAATGATAAAATAACATTTTTCACTCCTTTACGACAAATGGTTTAATAAAATAATTATTGGTATCTTTGCGGCACTTAAAACGCTAGAAACCGGGTTTCGATACCTGTGGTGAGTACAGTACAGATAGTTTATTGCGTGTTTAACTTCATACAAACAAACTGTCACTTATATGATGCTCTAAATGGTTTGATGATTGTATCTTTAATAACATTAAAAAATTATGTGTTCTTTTTATAAAAATATAATCTTTCCCTGGGACATTTTTTCAAATACTTTCGTTTTGCTGTTCGTATTGAAAGAACAACAAAAGGAATTTTGTACGAAATTATTTTAAATAAATTTAAACCACTTTAAATGTTGCATTGTTTGATACACAGAGGACGCTCAAAACTCGGGAAATGTTTTGTCATTTTGAAAGAAATTTTGTGAGCAAACAAAAAAGTGTCTTATTATGGCAACTGAGGCGCGATCTCGAATTTAAGAAATTTGTATCAGTATTTTTATACATTTAATTAGTCATTTTAGGTTAATAATAATAATAAAAACTTTATAAGGAGTTTCTTACATGAAAAATTGTTTTGTTTGTTTTGGAAATTCGCACAAAGCTACTCGAGGGCTATCTGTGCTAGCCGTCCCTAATTTAGCAGTGTAAGACTAGAGGGAAGGCAGCTAGTCATCACCACCCACCGCCAACTCTTGGGCTACTCTTTTACCAACGAATAGTGGGATTGACCGTCACATTATACACCCCCACGGCTGGGAGGGCGAGCATGTTTAGCGTGAACCCGCGACCCTCGGATTACGAGTGCACGCCTTAACGCGCTCGGCCATGCCAGGCCTTTTTTACATGAAAGAGTCGCCGATCACATAAAAGCATTTAAGGATATGTACGTATATGTATGTATAATAAGAAATAATGTTTAAAATCTGAGAAAATTAGCTTATAATGTTACATAATTGGTCTTATGGTAGATTAACTGTCACCGAATCGACCTAAATAACAATAACTTCCAATCATTTCAAGATGTGTATCGAAATTTATTTGGCCATCAATATATACAAGGTATATTTTCTTTCGTTTCTACTTATAAAGATTTGAATGCATTGCCTCATCAATTAGGTAACCCTGATGTTAATTGCTTTCTGAGAAATGAGAAACGTTTTATTCCTACACCTTAAAAATAAAGAAACGGGTGGCTTAAATGCATTCCATTTTCTCTGAAACGATGTTGGCGATGTACCACATATTAAACGATCTGACATCAAGGAGTTGCGAACAGATTAGTTTTAAACTATATTATTTTTTCTCTTGTCATAAAATATTCATAATGGAGCTTCCTAGTGTAAGCGAGGGTAAATTTGTTTTATAAGTCAAAACATAGTTCGTATTAGAGAAGCATTGGAAAACGATTTGGCTGAATAGTGCTTCAGCTACAGCTCCCTGAATTGGTTGTATATACGATGTACGGAAGCACTTATGCGAAACTACAATTTTCTTTTATGTGCTCAAGTCGAGACAAGAAAAACTGACGGTACACCTACACGAATCTAATCAGACAATTAGTTTTTTTCGGGAAAGAAACGAGAAAACTTCTGGGAAAAGAAATATTGAAGACGTTTTGTTAAAATGTATCTAGACACTCCGAGATGCTACTCCTATTACCCACACAGATTTATTCCTTCCAATCTGCACCTGGAGTGTCAGCACTTGAGTTTATGATCAAGCAAAAAATTAAAGTAAACGTATGTACTTCATGTTTTGTTCAGAATAAAACCTTTTCTCAAGAGTATGCGTGTAAAGCTAGAGAAAGGCTCGTTTTGTTATACTTTAGTACACAGCAGTATATCCACGTGTTGTGTACTTTAGATTTCTTTTGTTTGTCCACGTCTGCGTTTCTTATGGACTCCTAACGTTTATTTGCGTAGCAACCATTGCGCGTAGAAAGCTGTTTCTGTTTTCACGTGTATTATTGTTTGCTTTCAATGCAGTTTTTCCTTTTTTAATTTATTTCGTCTTTATTTGTCGTTAAGCTCCGCAACAGGCTTCTTAGTTGTGCCCACCACGATAATCGAGTCCTGAACATTATGGTTGCACGTCCGGAAGTTTACTGCGGAGCTTAATGTGTGGGTATTCAGAGGTACTGATAACCTGGTTTATTTTAAGGTTAAGGTAATTACTTCACTCATGCTGATATTATAGCTCGTGAATATTAACCTGCATGCTGTGATGTAATAACCAGGATTTTTTTTAAGATGAAGTCATTAACTATAGCATTATTCGTCATGTATCCTTGTGGGAAAGCGGTAAGTTTACGGACTTACAATGCTAATATCTAGGGTTCGATACCCCGCTTCATAACAAGCAACTTTATTTTTCTTTCTACCTATGTAGAAAACAATTTGTTTCTTTGTTTTGAATTTCGCGCAAAGCTAAACGAATATAAGGAAACACCAAAATGATTTTTAGTCGTGACATCGTTTGTTATTAAGCATAGCAAGGACGTGTGGGCGTTATAATGTGACGGTCAATCCCACTATTAATTGGTAAAAGAGTAGCCCGAGAGTTGTGGCGGGTGTTAAGGACAAGCTGCTTTCTCTCTAGTCTTACACTGCTAAATTAGATAGGGCTAGCGCAGATAACCCTCGTGTCTCTTTGCGCGAAAATTCAAAAACTTACCAACAAAACTGTTTGTTACCAGTTTAAAACAAAGTGGCTCATATCTAGAAACCTGTTTTTTTTATTTGGAAACATAGTTTAAGAATACACGAGAAACATGATTAAAACACATTAATTTATTATATTTACCTAGAAACACGTTTCGTGCAAATTCTTTATGCACTTAAAAGTATCCCGTGTTTTACAAGTACAATGTCTTAGTTCCCCTTTTTCCCTCCAGACGGCTTTCTCCATTTTGTCTCTTGGTAGATCAACGGTAAGGTTGATGGTTTACAACGCTAAAATTCATGTTTCGATTCCGTGCTGTAGATTTATCGTAGATAACCCAATGTGTAGTTTAACGGTAAAAAAAACAACACAAAACAACGTCAAACAAACCAATTTTCTGTATTGTGGATCGTGATCCATCTATTTGCTTTTGGAAGATATGACGAAGTCATTTTTACACTATTCTAAGAACATTCTAATACCACGCTTGAAAAGGTTAAACGCGCCGAAGTTCTTTGAAGTTGCATCAAAGGAACTCGATAGGCAAGTGATCAAATAAGATTGCTGTAATTCCAGTTTCTTTGGACATCTTTTTCATGGAAGTAACTGCAAGTTTTGAGCTGTAACTCAAATCTGGTGGAACTTGTGGCTCGATAGTCTTTGTTGTCTGATTTGTTTTGGCACAAAGCTTTACTGAAATCTACGATAAGTATTTCTTTTTGTTAAGAACAATAAAACTAACTTTAAATATAGTAAAAAAAACAATACAGATCTATATCTGCCTTTGTTATTAATTCGATTTTTTCTTCAGAATAAATTCCATGTATATGTTCTAGCTCATTGCATTTACATTTTGGGTCGGAAGATTCTCTTTCGTAACTATAGCTTTCTCTTTGTGGATCAAATTATTGATTCACATAAGCTTGGACTGCGGTTTCGTAGACTATTCTAAGCGCATTGCTATGCACGGAGAACTGTGATAATGTCTTTGAAATGTTTAGTCCCTTGGCTATTTGTGATGCTTTTCGACGAAAAGGGCCTTCGCATTAATTTCCAACCCAGGCCTACTCATCCTGACATTGAAATTTCGGATGGTTGGAAAAGTTCTGACCATGCGAAACTAACATGTTTGATTTACTAATATAATTCTTATATCCAGTCTAGAAGTAATTAATACGTCGCCCGTGGCGCAACTACCGGCATCTATGGAGAAACGCCACTGCATTACCATTTGAAATTCGTTCTCATAAAGTGAGATTAATTTTTACCATGGAGTTGTAAAACTCCTTTAGAAAATTCTATTTCAACCAATTTTTTTATACTGTTACTAAGCTTCCCGACACAAAAGTTTTGAATGTAGAGATTATATCCAAAATACAATACAAAGATGACTTCTAATAGAACACGGATCAATGCGAAATTCTTCTCTTTTGAGATAAAAACGAAAAAATTACAAAGAAATTGAGAATATGAGAGATTTTTAGGCTAAAGTTAATCAGAAAACTTCTGTTCGTTGGAAGATGGACATCATTGTGTGGAGATTAAGAAGCTCCGACTGGTTCTGTAACATTTTGTATTAGTTGACAATTGGCATATTATAGCAGAGTTCAGAATGTGTTCTGTCGTTACGGATTCAAGGGTTGGCTTAAAGAAATCATTATCGTCTTTTCTGCGTAGCTTGTTTGTTTGTTTTTGAATTTCGCACAAAGCTACTCGAGGGCTGTCTGTGCTAGCCGTCCCTAATTTAGCAGTGTAAGATTAGAGGAATGACAGCTAGTCACCACCACCCACCACCAACTCTTGAGCTACTCTTTTACCAAAGAATGGTGGGAATGACCGTCACATTATAACACCCCCACGGTTGAAAGGGCGAGCATGTTTGGCTCGACTGGGATACGAACCCGCGACCCTCAGAATACGAGTCGCACGCCTTAACACGCTTGGCCATGCCGGGCCATATTCTGCGTAGCAGTGAAAACACACATGACTTGACAAAAGTATCGTTTATTTTGTTGGAGTATTGAGAATATATATATGTAGTTATTTTACCGGAAAGGTTTGTTTATTTTGAAGTTGTTCCCCCGCTGGTACAGTGGCAAGTTTACGGATTTACTAAGCTAAAGTCAGGGGTTCGATTCCTCTCGGTAAACTCAGCTGGTAGCTCTTTGTGGTTTTGGTTTAAAAAACACAAACACACTTATTTTAAAGTTAAACACAAAGCTACATAATGGTCTATTTTGTGTTTTGCCCACTACGGGTATCGAAACCCGGTTTCTAGTGTTGTAAGTCCGCAGAAATACCGCGGTACCACTAGGAGGCAGCGTTAAAGGAAAGTTGTTCGGAAGGCAGCTGCAATTGTTTGTTCCAAAATGTGGTTTATTTAAAGACAAAAATTAATGGCCCAACATGGCCAGGTGGTTAAGACACTTGACTCGTAATCTGAGGGTGGCGGGTTAGAATCCCCATCGCACTAAACATGCTCGTCCTTTAAGCCGCGAGGGCGTTGTTATGTTACAATTAATCCCTCTATTCGTTGGAAAAATAGTAACTCGAGAGTTGGAGGGGTGGTAGTGACTAGCTGCCTTCCCTCTAGTCTTACACTGCTAAATTAGGGACGGCTAGCGCAGATAGCCCTCGTGTAGCTTTGTGCGAAATTCAAAACAAACCAAACAAAAATTAATTGACAGTAAAACGTAAGAGTGCAAACAAATTAATGAGACTGAAACGTAATTAAAAAAAAAGATTCAAAATGAAAAGCGAGCGTGTGAAAAAAATAAATAAACAAATAACGTAACAAGTGAAATAAAAATAATACGCTTGCGATTGTCTGACAAGAAAGTTTGTCAGAAATATCTTGGTCGAACGCGACAAATCTCGTGTCGTAAGAAAGGCTTTCCGTGATAAAGTCCAGATTAAATACTGGTTTTTCAATTGAGAATCACCTTACCTGTTTTCTGTTTAGTCAAACATTTCAATTTAACGAGTATTATACACGGTGACACAATGTCGTTGTCATCACGTGATTCCTGGCTTCAATTTCAACTTTGATATTTTTGTTTAATATTTGCAAGGTATTTCAAACAAACAACAACTAACCCATGTGTAATTTCCTAAATAAATGAACACTAAACTAAAAAAAAATTATATGGGGTTTCTCGACTTAGGTCTAAAATGTGCATGAGAAAGTCGTCAAAAGTCATATGTTTATAATTTTGTTAAAATGCATTCAGATGTTTATGCATGTTCAGCTACGTTTACCTTAAACACAGCTTTACGTTTATGTTACTTTGCAATAATTTAGCGTCAGTTCGCTTCATAGATTACTATATACACCTTTTAGCTAATTTTTCTTTCCTACTGATTTTATTATTCGTTTGTTTGAGTTTCTTTATTTTAACTCGTGATACATCCCTGTCAAACATAGAACTGTCATTACTGTATCATAGAAGTTACATTGCTATAAACACTATTTCTTCAAGTTAAGTGTAGATTTATTGAATATTTCTTTTTTAATTTCGCACAAAGCTACACGAAAAACAAAGAAACAAACCCCCGGTAGACATCGCTATTTTTATAAAAGAAGATAGTTACATTTAATAGCGCAACCGTGATAGTCGCATGTATCGTTTCTAGGAAAACTAATTAACGTAACTTGATTTAAGACTTAGGAAATAGAATTTAATAGAGTGGTATTCTGTTATGACTGGTTAGTTTGTATTTTAAAGTTGTCTCGAGTATTTGTAGATGACATGATGAAAACAGTATTATCAGTGGCACACACAAGTACTTTGCTATGAGGCAATAACGGAGTAAAAACTTGTTTAAGCCCAGTAAAACTTCGTGGAAATGACATTATAAAATTTGCACTGTGCGTTTACTACACTACAAGAAATCTGAGAGTAAGTAGGTTTTGTGTCAAACAGTGGATCCTTCAACCCAATGAAACTTCAAATACGACTGGTTTCGATATTAAATCTTCTGTAATGTATCTTCACTTTTAGACCTTTACTTGTAACAGTAAATAATAAAAAATATTTGAGAAAGAGGTTTGTCGCTGGTGCGATGGTTGTGATGGCACCCAACCATTAAGTTAAAGATGTCTTGCACGAGTTGCCAATACGCTTCCACTTTTATTCAAAGCCGCCATATTGGACATCAATATACTTATCCTTTTATTCAAAATCCCCTTATTGGACGCCAATATATTTACCTTTGTATTCAACGCCGCCATATTGGACGTCAACATCAATACAGTCCTCAGCAAAACTTTATATGCTGGTAATGGCGCGAACATCACTCGGGAGGAAAAATACAGATCTGAAACTCTCTGGCTATCTTCGATATAAGATAAATAAACTCGTCAGATAACACGATATTATAATACAAATGGAATGTTTTTCATTCACACATGTTTGTTTATTCTGAATTTTTTCGCAAAGCTACAAGAGCGCTATGTGGGTGAGCCGTTCCTCGTTTAGCAGTGTAAGACTAGAGAAAAGGCAGCTAGTCATCACCACCCACCGCCAACTCTTAGGCTACTAGTCTAATAACGAATAGTGGGATTGACCGTAACATTATAACGCCCCCACGGCTGAAAGGGCGTGCATGTTTGGCGCCACCGGGATGCGAACCAGCGACCCTCAGATTACGAGTCGCACGCCTTAACACGCTTGGCCATGCCGGACCTATATTATACGGAAGAATAAAACTTCCGGTTATCTGGTATCGTATTCTGGGAATTTTAGGTTTTCTTTTGGTGATAGAGTATTGTAAATATATAGAAGCCACGCAGTATTATGGATAATTGTCTATCGAAATTTAAATCGTATGCTTTCAAAATTATAATTTCTAATAGTTGAAAATCTAAATACTGTCAGATTATCACGAACATGTTTCTTGGAAGATCATATAAACAGTGTTATATGTACTTAATATATGACAACAATTATATATCGTATTACGTTATTGGTCCAGGTTGTCAATTCTTAGTCATATCGGCTCGGCATGGCCAGACTGTTAAGGCACTGGCCTCGTAATCTCAGAGTTGCAGGTTCGAATCCCCGTCACACCAAACATGCTCGCTCTTTCAGCTGTGGGAGCGTTATAATGTGACTGTCAATCCCATTATTCGTTGTAAAATAATATCCCAAGAGTTGACGGTGGGTGATGATTTCTAGCTACCTTCCCTCTAATCTCACACTGCTAAAGTTTGGACGGCTAACGTAGATGGCCCACGTACAGCTTTACGCGAATTTCTAAACAAACCAAATAAACCAAACTGTAATTGGTACAGTTGAGCAAAAGATGGCGGGCGATACTGTTGACGTATTGCCCTGTTAATAACAACTTAAGCAGATAGTATCTATGTAGTTATGTGCGAATACCAGAAACAAACATATATATTACATAATTAAGTTTAAGAATAAAAATTGTACAAAACCCCTTGGTGTTATTTGCATAAAAGTATATATGAGGTTGTTTTAGTTATATATGTATATGTGTGTGTGAATAAAATTACTTTCAATTTATGTGTTCAATAACAAACGATATTTTGCATTTAAAACAACTCGCAATTTATAGCGATGGAATTAGTAGGCAGTCCCTCAAGTCTATTAAGACTCCAGTTTCTACACGGAGAATTCTGGAAGAAAAAGCAGTAATTTCCTTTTTCTTTTATTCTTTTTTACTCCTATATTTTGTTATAATGGTCACCACAGGAGTTCTTTGCTTTTAAACAATAGAATAGCATGCATTTCAAGACTTCTCCGATTCTGTTTAGTTATACGCAAAATAAATAACAGAAACAATGGAGTTTTCAAAAAAATAAAGGGATGATTTCACCACAGAGAAAGGTCGTTCGGTTTTCTTTCCTACTGTTCGTATTTTATGACCCGCTTACTTTATGCAGCCTGTGGAATTCGTTATTTACGTGACGGCACTGGAAGCGTGGTAAACTTTTCCAGATTTCAACGACAAATTTCAGTTTTATTTAATATTTTGGCCCGGCATGATCAGATGGTTAAGGCGCTCGACACGTAATCCGAAGGTCGTGTATTCGAATTCCCGTCACACCAAACTTACTCACCCTTTAAGCCGTGGGAACGTTATAAAGTGACAGTCAATCCCACTATTCGATGGTAAAATAGTAGCCCAAGAGTTGGCTGTGGGTGGTGATGACTAACTGCCTTCCCTCTATTCTAACACTGCAAAAGTAAGAAACGCTAGCGTAGATAGCTCTCCTGTAGCTTTGCGCGTAATTCTAAAATAAATAAGCTATTTAGTTTTCATGTAAAGAAAAATCGAAGAAAAAAGATGGCGTTGCTGTGTTACCTAAAAAAATTCGGTTATTTTCGCTTTCGTAACTTCTTTTTATTTTACATTATTTATTTGCCAATTTCATTCAAAATTCAAATACTAGCAGATATAACTGTTATAATGTAGTATCAACTGTAGGATGATGAAACAGAACCAGCGGTGACTTAACACTAAAAAAGTGCCCTAACTATATATCTATCGAATTAGAGGTGTGTTTACCGCCGGGTAACGAAATTACATTAAGTACCGCGTTCTGAAGTACTGGTTTGTTTACAAATATTAATAAATTATTTATGTCATTTTATGCAGAATTATCTGAACCTGTTTGTACTTCTGTCGAACTGAGTAGAAATCTTAACCAAGCTCCTGTAGAATATTACCAGGTGGCGCTTGTGACGTACCCACCCTCTAAAACGAATCAAGACACGGAGATCTTATTTTCTGAACGTTAATAAATTACATAACGTAGTTCCACGTGTAACTATGGCAATGCTCGTACCTGGTAAAATGTTGGCAAACGACTAATCGTTTTATTAAACACGCGCTACTTCATCATATGACAGGAAAATGCATGACATACACGTGCAAATTTAATTTAAAACTTCGTTAGTACTGACAAGACATGTTCGTGGTTTGGTCTTTCAAAAATCACGGATTTCCTTTTAATAACTGGAGAATAAAAAACAACAGTAATAAGTCCTAAAATCAATATCACTTTGAATATATTAAATGTTCAGTCAATATTATTCTTATTAATTCATTTACATTTAATATATCCGCACCATTCTGTAAAATGTGTTTTTGTGTTCAACTATTTTAATCGATAAAAGTACACAAATAATAAATCCCGACTTAACGGCTACGCTTCAGTGATTAATGGATATTTCACATCATCAAGTCGAATGTGACAAAAGAGTTGATTTTTTTAATAGTAAAATGTGAAATGAGTTGATTATTTCAGAAAAAAATGTGAAAAGAGGTGAATATTTTAACAGTAAAATATGAAACGAGTTGATTGTTGAAAAGTAAAACTTGAAACAAATTGATTTTTAATAAAATCTAACTTGTAGGAGGATAGTTGGTTATCGAATTTCGAACTTTGAGAACCCGATTCGGATTTGTGCGCTACCACAAAATATTCAAAAAACATTAAGTCGTATATGCATTTTAAGAGTGACAGTCAATCTCTTAGTATGGATTATGGCCTTGAAAGTGAGTCAGACTGGCTGTAATTAATTTGGTCAGTCGTTGAAAATTAAGGGCGACGTCAAGTAATAGCTTTACTATGCTGCTCAAAATAGAAATACAGTAGTTGATTACTAAATAAATCTTGATTATTTATAAACGTTCTCCGACTTTTAATGTCTCACAAAATTCGTTTAGTAGGCTTACGTTCGTGTCGCTGGTCTCTTTACTCTATTGTTATTTGCTGGGTTCTTTATTTCCTCGCAGCACACACCATCAGTATTAGACCCATCTAGTCTTTCTCTGATTTCTTTTTCCAACAAAAGATATCTTTCTTTTATGACGTTTGTTTGGTGTTCCTATAACTATACACAATACCAGTTTTCAGTATCACTTCATTTCTTGAAGATCTAGTGTACTGGAAAAACAACAACAACAACAAAAAACGTCCAGACTCTTATAATGATCTTCATGTTGACCTATGACTTACTGACGATCAAAAAAAGGCTTATTAGGCATCATAAAAGGATGAACACTGCACGAGACTCGTGAGGCTTTTATTAAAATCCGTTTAATTATGAACAACTTTTATCTCGTTTTGTGTTTCTTAAAACCTCTTCACAGTTCTTTTTAAAGAGACTTTTAGAAAATTTCAAAATAAAACAGAAATAAAATAATTATCAATTTTTACAAAACTGCTTTAGCTACACACAAAGAGCTCTTATAAACGTTCCTCACAAATAACTCTTTGAAACTCTGCTGTAAACATCGCCTTGTTTTCTTGTAACTATAAAACTACATTAGAATGTATAAACTCGTGAGGTAATTTCCTGTCTCGTGTTTACTTTTATTCTAATAACATCACTAATATGAGGAAAATTATCTTTCATGAGTCATAGCAGTGTAGCTGTCTGCAGATGGACCAACCATCATGATTACCATAGTTTATTTGTAGCACCACTTGAGACAAGTGAACTGGGCCTCAGTCGAATACGGTAGAAACAGATATAAAAATATATATATATATATATATATATATATATATATACTTTAAAGCGAGTAAGTTATCGTAAGTTTCTGAGTCGCTCAGACTATCGAATCTCTGTGTGTTTTATCTCTCTCAGAGAGCTGTCACGCGTCAAGGTAACGAAACAAACAATATGCCATTTTCTGTTTTTTATTATCTTTTCTTCGATTTCTTGTTACCGCTAGCTTTCTCTAATACAATAGATGGCACGTTCCCTCTGTACAGATTAATCAGGCCAGTTCTACACTGATGAGGGTTACTCAACCACATGAGTAATTACCGGGGAGAAAAAGAAAAAGCGAACATTGTAGTGGTCTCCTACGATCGGAAACACACATATATACATATTTATCCAGAAAATAGACCGTGGAAGCTAAGGACCCACTATCCTACAAAAAAAGAATTCGTTGAGGTTAGCAACAGAGATGAGTATCTTATAAAATCTCCAAAAGAGTAGAAGTTATACGGATAAGAACGTATCTCCTTCCAGGAAATATCTTGTGGAAGCGTAAAACTTGCATTATTGCACCAGTTAGAAGTTTAAACAACTTAAATATAATAAAAACGTACATTTTTAAAGGAAGTGTTTCTTTGAAAATACTTATTTGCTCCCCCAGTGGCACACCAGCATGTTTGCGGACTTACAATGCTAGAACCCAAGTTTCGATACTCGTGGTGGGCGGAGCGTAGAAAGCTCATTGTGTTGCTTTGTGCTTACATTTAACAAACCTACATAATTTGCACAGTTTGTTATGCAATCTCACACAAAGTTACTTGAGGGCTATCACTGCTAACTGTCCCTAATTTCGTAGTAATACAACAAAGGAAAGGAAACTGGTCAAGACCACCCACGGTCATGTCTGAGGCTACTCTTTTGTTAACGAATACTGGGATTAACTGAACTTATAACGTTCTTATGGCTGAAAGGGTGAGCATGTTTTGTGATTGGGATTCGAACCCGTGATCCACAAATGATAAGCTGTGCATCCTCAGTACAAGGCCTATTCGCACAGTGTCTAATGTGTGCATTATCATTCACCTAAGCCTAATTCAAGTTATTTACTTAAAAATGACTTAATAAAATGTTAGCTCACCGGGTGGCGCAAGTCGAATATTAATTTCTAAAAATTATTCTGCTAAAAGCAGAACATAATTGAACACACGAATGAGTTTTAGCCCTCCTTCTTCCATTTGCTTTACTGAACTGTGATCAAGACATCTAAAAACATGTTACTCCTTTATTTGGATCAGTAAGTGTAGTAAGGAAACGCCGAAAGCAGAAATAAGTAAAACTACAGAAGTGGATGAACAACATGAAGTCATAACAATATGTAGAGTACAGTACAATCACAATTAGTAATTATTAAACAATTTAAAAACACAATAATGAGAAAAACATCATGTACAACATCTGGAGAAATAGATCCCAAAGCATCTCAGGAACAAAATTGTTATTCAAGAGCACCATATGTATAGAAAACAGTTATTTGTAGTAACTCATCAGACCGGTAAACAGGACCTCACGATAAATTGAAACGAGTGTGTGTTTTCTTATAACAAAGACACATCGGGTGATCTGCTGAGTCCGCTGAGGGGAATCGAACCTCTGATTTTAGGGTTATAAATATGTAGATTTACCGCTGTACCAGAGGGGAACAAACTGAAATGATAATAATAAGTTTTGTTTTGTTTGAAGTTAAGCATAAAGCGATCTCGTCTTTAGCCGTATAACACTAATAAAATAATGATATGAGCCACAAATGAGAGAAAGAAAGATTAAAGAAATCTTGAACACCTACTTAACTGATACCACATTTTGAAATCTTGAACACCAACTTAACTGATAACACATTTTGAAATCTTGAACACCAACTTAACTGATAACACATTTTGAAATCTTGAACACCTACTTAACCGATAACACATTCTGAAATCTTGAACACCTACTTAACTGATAACACATTCTGAAATCTTGAACACCTACTTAACTGATAACACATTCTGAAATCTTGAACACCTACTTAACTGATAACACATTCTGAAATCTTGAACACCTACTTAACTGATAACACATTCTGAAATCTTGAACACCTACTTAACTGATAACACATTTTGAAATCTTGAACACCTACTTAACTGATAACACATTTTGAAATCTTGAACACCTACAGGTTAGCATGGAAGTCAGAAAAGCACGGTTACACAGTTTTAAAACATTCACATAGTTAGTTTGTTCATTTACCAGCGTGGGCGATCTGGTCGAGTGGATGACACATCAGATTTCTGTCTAGATGACTTTGGATGCAATTTTAATTTGTACTAATTTTGGGATGGATCTTCTAAGGACCTCGTGCATAATTCAATTTAGCTTATTTAAATTTCCCTAAAACCACTTGGAGAAATGATAGACAATATATTATTAAAATATCCAAGTTTTGTTCTGTCTTTTATTAAAGTCTCACAAAAATATTTATAAATGAATGAAAACATCCTAGTTAAAACACGTAACCTTCTCTGTCTGGTTTATTAAAGTTTATAAAGACATCAGAGAAGATATAAGAACATCACCATTAAAACATGTAATCGTGGTGACGAATGTATAATTGAGAAGAAACCAAATGCTGTGGACGTCAGTTTTCAACACTTATTTATTGGCGGGCTTTTCAGCTCTAAACAACGGTTTATAACCAGCAGATAAGTTGCGTGGTATCGAAAGATAGTTGTTTGAAGTGGTACCACTGTTTGTTCTTCTGGTACTCTTATCAAGGAAGCCCTCAGGTAGGTTACAGAACTGGAATGACGCGTTGTCGTTAGCTTCTGTTAAAACTTATGTTGTTATGCAGTTTGCTTGCCACAGGAGATGTTTCTGTAATGTGGAGCCACAGGCCATCTCGTGTTTCACCATCATTTAGATATCATCCGAACCCACATAACTACACATCCAGCTAACATCTTTTGTACTCTTATTACATTCTCTCTTACACAATCAAGTTTATCTGGAGCTAGATTAGTGAAACCCATGCAAAGAAAAAGAAGGAAACTACTATGGATTTGGTCAAAATCTATAACCATACGTGGCATTCCTCACCGTATCCAGTCCATTGTAACTTTTTTACAGTGTGTATTAAAGAATTATTTCCTCTCACGGTTTGTCTTTGTTTTACTTAATTTCGAGAAAGGCTACACGAGAACCATTTGAGCAAATTCATGCTAGGAGAAAATACACCATCCACCCCCAACTCTTTACCAACGAAAAGTGGGGGTGACGGTAAATTATTATGTTCCCCATAGTTAAAATGGAGAACATGTTTGTTTAGTGACGAGATTCTTAATCGCGACTCGTGGATTGTGAGTCGAAAGCTCCAATCATATTTCATGATAGAAAGTGGGAATGAAAATTTGGATTTGCAACAAAAATAGCGAATCTTATGCGTGCATAGAATAAACGGCCAGGTGAAGGACCACCTAGGATTTAGGTATAGCCCTCCCTAATTTTGAACTATTGATTGTGTATTCGTTTGTTTTTGAATTTTGCACAAAGCTACTCGAGAGCTATCTGTGCTAGTCGTCCCTAATTTAGCAGTGTAAGACTACAGGGAAGGCAACTAGTCATCACCACCTACCGCCAACTCTTGGGGTACTCTTTTACCAACGAATATTTGGATTGACCGTCACACTATAACACCCCCACGGCTGAAAGGGCGAACATGTTTGGCGCAACGCGGATGCAAACCGCGACCCTCAGATTACGTGTCGCACGCCTTAATAAGCTTGGCCATGCTGGGCATCTGAACTATTGATTAAATGGTGGTATGTCAGCCAAAAGCGCCTGTCGCCAAAATTATCTTTGTCTGGATTTTTGATCGAATAGAGACATTATCTGTCTAATTTACGTTTTTAATTAAGCACAAACCAACACAATGAGCTATCTGTGCTTTGCCAACCACGGATATCGAAACCCGGTTTCTAGCATTCTAACTCCGCAAACATACCGCTGTGTCATCAAGGATGGTTCTATTCTTTTAGTGACTTCTGTTTTCTTACAAGAAAAAAATGCCTCCCCCAGTGGCACAGCGGTATGTCTGCGGACTTACAATGCTAGAATCCAGGTTTCGATACCCGTAATGGGCAGAAAACAGATAGCCCATCGTGTCGATTTGTGCTTAACTCCAAATAAATCCGTCAAACAAAAACTCTTTCGAAATAAAGTAATTCTTGTCTGTTTGTTTATTTGTGCATATTTACACTGAACTTAAGGTTAATTTTAGACGCAGCCCAAACTGGGGTTAATTTAGACAAGGTCTCGAGGTTAGCTTTATAAACGTTTCTGATGTATAATGAGTTGTTGTTGTTTAGTCACTGAGTACCAAGCTACAAAATGGGCTATCTGGGCCCTGCCCACCACAGGTTCGATAACCGTTTTCTAGCAGTACAAAGGTGGTCAATGTAAAACATTAAGATCCAGGGTTCGATCCTCGTGACAAGCACAGCACAGGTTACCTATCGTGAAGTTTTGAAAGAAACGAACAAGAAGTCCAAGATTAGAAACATTCCTGAGAGAAGAAGGAACGAGGTGATATTTAATTCTGACACTATTTGGCTGATCAGTTTATGTAAACAATATCAAAACTGTGTACGAATTATTCAGTAAAAGGTAGAATCATTTAATCTTGTTATATGAATCCCTGTTGTCACTTTATCACTAATGTACTTTAAATTAGCATCTCTTATTACTGTTTGAGATTAAGCAGATGTCCACTAACAACTCAGACGTAAGACTGAGGACTTATAGCTCTATATGTGTTCGATCTCTGCAGCAGAGGGAATGCTGATAAAGTTCATAATGTAGTTTCGTTTGAACCAGTTCGAACAAGCACAGAGCAATCATAAGTACATCAAAAGACGTAGTGATAAGAAATGATTGGCGATAAAGACAATAATAACATAATAATACTCCTGTAATGGATGTATGGATAATTAACACTCATGTGGGACAAAAGGTGATTTTAGAACGAAAAAATAATGATTAGTTAGTTGAAGAGAAGATAATTCATTAAAAACTGTTTCCAGTTTTGAACCAATCACAGAAAAGTATTTTCAAAAGTCGTTAAGCTCTATTTGTAACAAGACCCTACAAGCCTAAATAAACTACATATATATGTAAAAAAAGCTGGTATGGATTGAGAAATTTTTGTATGTAGAGAAGCGAACAACGTTTCGACCTTTTCGGTCATCGTCAGGTTCACAAATATACATTTCTGACATCAGCAGAAAAATAACCAACATTTGGCAAAAACTAGTAATAAAATATGACATTCCAGTTAATACCAAATCTATTCAAAACCAGGCACAAAACCAAGGTCTGTACAATGTAAAAACTACACTGACAAACACCACACCAACATTATTTATAAAGTACATTGTGATAACTGCCACGAATTCTATATTGGAGAAACATATAGAAAACTGGAAACCAGATTCAAGGAACACGAAGAGACACCTTCACATGTTTTCGAACACTGCAAGTCAAATAACACAACATTAATTATAGAAAACACCCAAATACGAAATAAAGAAACAAACTCAAAATTAAAGAATCCTTACTTATACAACAACTCAAGCCCAAAATAAACCAATGCAAAGGAACACCTTTATACCTTTATTAATATATATAATCAAACATCAAGCATGCCATCTACATTCCTGTACTCAGTTACACAACTCCCTTCAAACATGTAATCAGCTATCGGTCAGTTACTTCTTTCTTTCTTTGTGAACTTGATGATGACCGAAGAAGGTCGAAACGTTGTTCGCTCCCTTACCTAAAAAGTTTCTCAACTCATAACAGCCGTTTTCACATACATTTTTCTCTACAAGTGGGTTTTCTCGTCATCACGAATTATATACAAACTACAGTTATAAAAGAACCCTCCATAAGTGTGAACAATTTTCCTTTCTAGAGAAATAATCTATAATTCTAAACAAACTATTTTTCTAAAGAAACCCTTTGTAAGCCTAATTAAACACAACATAACCATAGAAAACACCAAGGGAAACAAGTATAAATAAACACAAAATCAAAGAAGCCCTACTCATACAGCAACTAAAACCAAAATTAAACCAATATAAAGGAACACTTTTATACCTATACTAATTAATAACCTAGCCCCCCAGTGGCTTAGCGGTATGTCTGCGGACTTACACGATAAAATCCGGGTTTCGATACCCGTGGTGGGCAGAGCAGAGATAGCCCATTGTGTAGCTTTGTGCTTAATTCAAAACAACAACAACATTAATAACCTAACATCAACCTGCAACGCCCCCTACAATACTATACCCGTTCAAACTTTCATTCATGAGACATGTGTCCGTCAATGGTCACATTCAAACACTTTCTCTTTTTTAACCTAAAGATGAGCTAGGAAGGTCAAAATGGTGTTTTCTCCTTATCAGTAAAAGTGTTAATACCCCTACCAGGCATTCTGAGATAGATTTTTATTTCAAGTAGGTTTCTCGTCATCAAGAACTAATTAAACTATATTTTAAAAGAAAGAGTCCATAAACCTAAATACGTTCTATTTCTAAATAATTCTGTATAAGTTTGAAAAACTACATGTCTAAAGAAACCCTTCAACAAATTCGAATAAGCACCCCAGTGGCTCAGCAGTATATCTTGCGACTTACAACGCTAAAAACCGCCTTTCGATACCCGTGGTGGGCACAGCACAGATAGCCCATTGTGTAGCTTTGTCCTCAATTTTAAACAGCAACAAACCCGAATAAATCTTACGCAAGATTTAATAAACCCTTTACAAACTTAAACAGACCCTCTGAGAACCAGTGGAACCTGAAAAACACCCTTTTTTGTGTTATTTCATTTTTACCACAAAAAATAATGCAAACAAAAAGGTATAGAAAACTGGCGAACCTTCTGGAGATCCAGAGATGTGATTTTATTTCCTTACTAGTTTTGTTTGCGACAAATAAAGAGTTAAAGACCAGAAGCGTTAAAGATGTATAACTCTTTCAATCCGAATGTTGAAAAAAAATGCAGTCACGTGCTTTATCTATTCGTATTCTGAATTCTTTTACATCATTTTGGTGCAAGTCGAAACTTTATAGTTTCCCTATTTTATTTTTATTTTGAATTAATTCCAAACAGATGTTTGTTATTGCAGTTTGCGCAGTTCTAAGTGAAAATATTATTGGTATCTCACTCGAAAAACAAAAACTGTGTTATTACGAATTCACGGGAAACATTGTGTTATTTCACAAAAACGCAAACTGCCTTTCCTGAATAGCAGCTTCTCTTACCCACACATAACACGATTAACACTCTAAACCCTAATTGCTATAACTAATCTAATATACATTGGACTTATAATGATTAGGATACATCGTATCACTTGGTGGTGGCTTTCGCTTTTTACGACATTGTCGGCTTTAATCTCAACACTGCTTCATTAGGCACGGCCATCTTGAAAGATATAATTTGGTTCGAACACGTATAGTACATTAACAATGCAAAATAACGTTTCAATTGAAAATTATAATAAGTTTCAAACAATGTATTTAGATAAACTAATTATTCGAGCTAACGTTATCGATACAAATAACATTAAATAAAACAATAAAGCGTGCCTTGTTCATGAAAATCATAAACATTTTGCCAAGTGGTTAGTGCACATGACACGCAATCTAATGGTCAAGAATTCGAATCCACTGTCTCACCAAACATTTTTGCTCTTTTACTCGTGCGGGCGTTACAATGTGATTAGTCAATCCCATCATTCGTTAGTGTGTGTGTGTTTTTTTTTCGTATAGCAAAGCCACAAAGGGCTATCTGCTCAGCCCACCGAGGGGAATAGAACCCCTGATTTTAGTGTTGTGAGTCCGGAGACCTACCGCTGTACTAGCGAGGGGTTTATTCGTTAGTAAAAGAGAAGCTAAAGAAATGGCGGTAAGTGGTGATGACTGGCCACCTTCTCTCTAGTCATTCATTATTAAAGTAAAGACTGCAAGAGCAGATACTCCTCGTGCAGTTTCGCGTGAAATTTAAAATAAACCAAACAGAAAATACTTGTTTTTTTTTCTTTTTTGCTGTCGTTTTTTGTTTTATTTTTAATTTCGCGCAAAGTTACTCGAAGGCTATCTGTGCTATCCGTCCCTAATTTAGCAGTGTAAGACTAGAGGGAAGGCAGCTAGTCATCACCACCCACCGTCAACTCTTGGGCTACTCTTTTATTAACGAATAGTGTGATTGATTGTACATTATAACGCCCTCACAGCTAAAAAGACAAATACGTTTGGTGTGAAAGGGATTCGAACCGGGACCCTCAGGTTACGAGTCGAGTGCCTTAACTACCTAGTCATATGGGGTCCCCGTGAGTTTTAATTTCATGTAATAAATTATAAATTTTTAAAAGAGGATATATATATATATATATATATATACATATATTAATTCTACGAGTATTTCAACAGTTAGGAGTGATAGTGTTAAATGAAGTCCATGTTCTAGTCCAGAAACATGATTTAAAAGCGATTCTTCTTCATCTCTATCCTGTACCCTAACATGGACCTCTCACCAAATGTTTTCCTAGCGTATATTTTTATCACGTGCTTTTTAACACACATCTGAAATCGTATATTTTTTGCACGTATTCACCATCACGGGCCCGGCATGGCCAAGTGGGTTAAAGCGTTCGATTCGTAATCTGAGGGTCGCGTGTTCGGATCCCCGCCGCATCAAACGTTTTCGCCCTTTCAGACATGGGGGCGTTATAAATTACGGTCAATCCCATTATTCGTTGGTAAAAGAGTAGCCCAAGAGTCGGCGGTAGGTGATGATGACTCGTTGCTTTCCCTCTAGTCTTACACTGATGAAGTAGGGACGGGTGACGTAGATAGTCCTAGTGTAGCTTTGCGCGAAATTCCAAAACAACCCCCCTTAGATAATTTTTAACATACACTTCGCGTGACGTGTTTTATAAAATTAATCTTGCTTCACGTGTTCTGTAAACATACATTTAACGTCACGTTTTTCAGAGCATGAATATGTTTAACGCCAAGTGTAGCTCGTCCTTTCTTATAAACAAATAAAAAGGAACGTTGACGTATAAATATTATATATGTACACCCACACTATGAGCAGGACGTTGTGTGTTTGATTGATTTTAATTAATGTTTTAGTATTTGATCCAATAAACTTTAAGTGTAACTTGTTTGTTCTTATGTTTCTAGCAAATATATTATTTAAACCAAACTCTATAAATGACTTTGACGGCGTTTAGCACCTTTTCTAATCTTATCAATACACTAAACACTGTTTATAGTGAAACTAGGTTTGGCTTTATAGTATGCATTGAAGGATGTGTTGTGGGCAGGATAATTCATTTGGGATCACGCATCTCTCGTGCATAAAATCCCAAATTTCACGACTATCAAGCTCAGAAAGGAAATCCTTTCCCATCTGTTAAACTCTAGAAGATTAATTACCATGGAAACCAAAATTTATTCCAAGGTTGTCATTGTTGTAGCTTCTAGAAAAGAGTCTGACGCGTCTTTGAAAGCTACAGTTAGAAGTATATCTGGCCAGACTCCTTATATGCTACACTCAATCACGTCACGTGACAGGTACTTGAAACTAAAAAGGTTCACCAGCTGGAACGCACATGAACAGTGAACAACTTGTCCCTACGTTCTAACTTATCATCCAGCTTATATCCAGCTCGTCAAGGTTATCTCACTAAATCTCTTTCCTGATGGCACAACTTCTCATAAAATCACACACTCACACTGTGTACTGTAATAGCTACTGATTATTTGTTTTATGAAATATAATCCGCCACTGGTAACTCTATACGCTAGAATCTGGCATAACGTCAAAGTGCTGACGTCGTAAATGTTATTTTTTTAAAATAAATATATAACAGAATATGTTTGTAAATTTACATATTGGGCTAAGCAGAACTTATATTTGTTTATTTGTTAAAGTCGCCGGCAACTTCAGAATTCAAGTGTGTTAGTTTGTTTTTGATACTAATCCAAACAGTGGTACTTTCCTTGTTCGACTGTTCACAATACTAATACAAACAATGGTACTTTTCCTGTTCGCCTATTCCTAGTTCTAATAGAAACAATGGTACTTTCTCTGTTAAACTGTTCCTAACGCTAGTACAAACAATGGTATTTTTCCTGTCAGTCTGTTTATGATACTAATACAATGAGCGGTACTTTCTCTGATAGTCTGTTTTTAATACTAATACAAACAAAATCTCTACCAACCAATGAAGATGGTTACAAACAACAAAAGCTCTAGCGCTTCGTGAAGATTCGTGAAAGTTAAAAATATGTAGGGTGCGGTTCTAGAAATCTCTGTACTTATTGACTTATCATCAAAATTTACACGAAAAGAGATTAATTCTTATAAAATAAATACATAAGTTTTAGAGTTGCTAACTTGTTCTGAGCACACTTGCTTTAATGAAATTCTGTAGTATTAGCGATACATGTACATGATGGTTACAAAAAAACAACAACAACATTATATCTATAAGAACTCCTAGCTGTTACGGAACCAAGTTTTACTACATCCAAACTAAGAATCGTGTGCTTCATTAATAAGGTCAAGGGTTACAATGTGTTTTAAAACTCTATCGTACTGCACAGAATTGTTGTGAGGTTTCTTATTGTTCTTTCTTCCAGCAAACTCCCACGTGACTTTTTGTTAAGCCTAAAGTCTTATAACACTAAATCTAGTCTTTTGATACTGATAAGAGGCATAGGAGAGAAGAAATAGCCATTGTTACAAACACACTGTTACAACTATATGAGATTGATGATTATAGTAAAACACGTGAGAGTGTAGAGGATATTACAAGGATCACTGAACAATATTCAGTTTGTTTGCTTGTTTTGAATTTTGCGCAAAGCTACACGAGGACCATCTGCGCTAGCCTTCCCTGATTTAGCAGAGTAAGACTAGGGGAAGAAGCAGCTAGTTATCACTTCCCACTGCCAACGCTTAGGCTACTATTTTATTAACGAATAGTGGGATTTGACCGTAACTCTATAACAACCGAAAGGGCGAGCATGTTTGTCGGACAGGGGGATTCGAACCCGCAACCCTCAAACTGCGAGTTGAGCGCCCTCTAACAACCTGACTATTCATGGCCCACAACGCTAAGAATAGATGTAACTTCATGTAGCCAAACGAGCTAGGTAAACTGACTGTAAGCAGTGGACAAGACATTTAATAATTTTAATACCATATTCGAATTTTCCTACACGAAACTTAACGATATCCCAAAGACTTAGACTTCCTAGAACAAGTAGTTTTAAGATATTATAGTTTTAAATACAGTTCTTCACTTAGAAACACCCTCTACTTCACGTGCATATTGATTTGTTTCTATGTCTTGCAAGAAAATATCGTTCTGGTGGCTTACTGAAATAAACGGTTTAATCTACAAAACGGACATTATCCTGTTGTCCACTCTTTTGTGATTCGACGAGTTCACCTAAACCTTTAAAACTAAGGTCCTTGTTCTCACGCAATTCGACAATTTTCTCTGCCGTTAGGGGATTGTTTGAGAAAAACAAGTCTGTATTTATTCCGGTCTTTGTTGTCTTCCACGTGGAAGTGCCTAATCCCTTTCTTCCCGTATTTCTTGGACGAACCGTAGAATTTCATTTCGTCTTATGATGAATGAAGGCTCTTCGAAAACAGACACGACTCGTTTCATTGCAGCTCTAAGGTTGTTTTAATTTCCCAACCACTTGCACGCGGTGACGTCCGAGAAATAACATATCGTTTGAAAACATTATTAAATGTGCTGGGCAGCCAGTGCTCCGAAGTGTATAAAAACAGCTTCAAAGAATTCGTAGTAGCAGAAAATTGAATTTTCTGAGAGAAACAAGTGAGAAGTAAATAATTGACTTGGGAACCTATTAGGAGGTACTGTCAACACCAGTCTAAGTTAACATAAGTGGACTTTGTTGGAATACACGCATGTGTTGTAAGATAGACGTTTCCAGGAAAAGACACTTTGGCTCTGAGAAGATAAACATGGCTTTCTTTTAAGTGTCTTGTTCTAATAAAAGTTTCTTTGAAGGCCACCTAAGTGCTGTTTTTTCCCTCTATCATTTACACTATTATTATTCTAATATTTGATAGACTAGAGGAAAAGACAGCTATCCAAAATTACGCTCTGCTTGTCACTGTTGCCTAATCAATTCAAACCTCGATTTGAAAAGGGACGCGAATCATAAACCTTTGAAATCATAAAAGTAGTATTCTGTTTTAATACTCAAAAACAATGGCATTGGAGACGTGGTGTTGGGATTTTGGAAGTTGCTAAAAAATTTTAGTTTTGCAATGGGTAAGAAATTTCATACTTCAGTCTCGTAACCAGTAGTGAAAAGACTCGACATTCCAACATCAAGGTATACATTATAATTATTAGTACAGGAAAATATTTCGAGAATTATCACATATCACTGGTAAGCCTATTAAAGAAGTCTTTTATCTAGTTGTGTAATATCAAAATTAAACTAGCTAATCACGTTTCTATGTCAACCAGCTGTTACCAGACGCTGCCTGTTAGTTTAATGGTAATGCTTTGATAAACTATCCAGTATTTAACGCATGTATACTTTTATGTATCTATTTTTGATCCCATATCTTTAAATGCCGTTGTTGTTCCCCTAGTGAGCAATGTACTAATTACAATGTATAAAACGTGGTAATTAACTGTCTAAGTTATTTCGTTAAGTATTAAGTATGAAGACAACAGTTAGTTCTGTTATTCGTTTCAAAGGACCACATATAGTTCTTGTGGCGACAAGTACTTCACTTAGTAAATAATTCAACCCGAGACCCTTAGATTACCAGTAGAGCGCCCTAACCACCTGGCCATGCCATGCCTATAATCAACAACCTATTGCCAACTCGTGGGCCATTACAATTAAATTGTGGGACTTCTCTGTTACTCTTATAACTCATTCACGGCCACAGATTACAATAAGACGCAACGTAATTTTAAATATTTTTTCGTTTTAGGAGTAGAACTACAAAACAGGATGTATTTGTGATATTTTCGTTGCATGGCTAGAGCCTTACATTTTAACCTTATAATCTTCATATTTACCGGAGTGGGGACGATTTTAATATGACATGAACTTTTAAAAAAACATTTTCACGATAGTCGCTAGATGGCGGTTAAGAAATCATTCTGAAGGCAGCCAGTCAACGTACGTATCAAACAATTATTTTTATCATGTTATTATACGTTGTTGCTAGTTAGATGTTTACACAAAGTATTAATGATTCGTTCATGAGTTTAGCTGATTAAACCGGACGGATATCGTGAATTCCGTGACATTAATAAATAAATAATTTTAAGTTTTCTCCCTTATAATGATTTACTAAATTTGCCTGTTAACAGGATTCTGAAAAAAGTGAATAAATAGTACGTTCCTGATGTGATAAAACTTGACGTCATACACAGACACACAAATGTTTCTAAGAAATGTTTTTTACATCTTTTTCTTGTCGTTTTGTGTTTAAACTTAAAGAAAATTTTGTTTTCTTCTCTCCTTCCCTCCTTCCATTGTCTCTTTCTTGAGTTTCCTGATATTTTGCACGTGCTTAATGTATATATATATAATCATATAGATTATTTTGCAGACTGCCAATTATAAAAACAAATCTCAAGTCAGGATTAGTGATTATCTGGAAATAGCGGAGCACCAAAAAGGTTGTTGGAATATTTATGCATCAAATAAAAAGTTTTTTTTGTTTAATTCTAAAAGTTGAATAAATCATACTTCTAGTTGTCGTTAACTGAAAGATTCATGCGTTTTTGCCTTTAAATACTTATTTTGTTGCTCTAAAGTTTAGTTTGGAAAGTGGTGGAGGTAAATAATTAATGTCAAATAATCCAGACGTTTTGTTGGTTGTTTATCACGGGTATTGAAACATGATTTGTTTGGCGTCGTAAGCCTGCAGAGTTTGTTTGTTTTTGAATTTCGAGCAAAGCTACTCAAGGGCTATCTGGGCTAGCGGTCCCTAATTTTAGATGGAAGGCAGCTGGTAATCACTACCCACCGTCAATTCTTGGGCTACTCTTTTACCAACTAATAGTGGAATTGACCGTCACATTATAATGCCCCACGGCTGAAAGGGCGAGCATGTTTGGTATGACAGGGATTCGAATCTGCAACCCATGGATTACGAGTCGAGTACCTTAACCCACCTGGCCATGCCGGGCCGCCTGGAGAATTGTCGACACAATTTGTACGAAAATAATATTAGTTTCTATAATAGGATCAGTAAATATTACATCACGTGATTAAAAGGTTAAGGTTCTGATCCGTATATAATGCACACAAGTTGGATATGTGTTGACGTAGTTACCGATTACTAACATACAAATTAAATATACTCATGTGTATACATAGTGAAGGCACGTGGCTCCAGAAATCATGCAAAAACAGCCTAAATTAGTAGTCAAGTGTGTTTATTACACAATGGAAAGCAATATTTAAATGGACTTTCGAGATCATCTACATAAAGCATTATAAAAATAAGCCCCGCATAGCGAAGTGGTTGGGGAGCTTGACTTGTAATCCGGGGGTCTTACGTTCAAATCCCCGTCACCCCAAACATGCTCATTCTTTCAGCGATGAGGGACCAATATAATGTGACGGTGAAGCCCACTATTGGTTTTTATAAAAGTAGTTCAAGAGGTGGCGGTAGGTGGTGATGACTCGCGATCTTCCCTCTAGTCTTAAACTGCTAAAATAGAGACAGATAGCCCTCGTGTATCTTTACGCGAACTTCGAAATCAAACAATTTAAAAGTAGGTGGCACTAGCTCTTCAGTGTTATTTGATAATACAAATCCACAGGGTTTCTTGTTGTTGTGTGAAAATGATTGCAGTTTATAATAATGTATTTTATACAGCGTTCATTTTTTTAGTGCTGTACATTAAAACTAAGGATTTCTTTAATTGATTACAGAGTTTGTTTTTTTACAGAAGTTTCAACAACTCAATTAAAAAATTGTCTTTTCCGTTGTCAGAAAGAAACTATCTCAAATGGCTTGCTTAAAAAAACAAAACAAATCTAAGATTCTAAGAATAGTAATCATCAACCCTTTCGTCTCGGAATGTTAAAGTGCACGTGTCACGACGTTTTGGTTTTTAAAGTCTTATTAAATAGCATTTTTACAGCTTACGACAAAGAGTTTGGCATCAAAATATAGTTTATAATTTGAAGTTTAATATTATATGTGTTTTAATCTCTTAATTTAGACTCTGATAACACGATAATTCAACCGCCACGGAACATAAAATTCCCTGGCGGCAGAATTATCACAATCTCTTGGAACACACTGTTGTGCGATAAACATTAACTACCGAATGATAGGTACATAGTTCACAATTTTCTAGCTGTTGTATAAGCCTACGTTTCAGATATTCACGTGATAGTCAGTAAAGAGAGAAACTGATCTGTTGATACGTATCTCCGTAACTTTACTGAACCAATGACACTAGCCTTACATCTACATACGCTTCAGTCCCCTGGCAGCTTGGCAGTTAGCTTTAGAGCTTATCTAGTTAGAATTCAGTGTTCTATCCCCACGGCGGCTACAGTGCAAACAACCTCTTGTGAAGCATCTCTAAAGCAAACAGAAACGTATAGCTCAAGTTTGATAACATAACTACCACTTAAATAAGTCCTAAATAACTAAGTTGGAAGATAAAGTCAATAGTGACAGATATTTCATTTATTACAAGTGTATGAGCTGCGGACATAAAGTTTAAGTTTATAGGATCCAGAGATATTAAATATTTTGTTTTTTAAAAGGGAAGAGTTTATTTATTTTAGACCAAGGCTACACCAAGCCATCGGTTGCGTAGACTGAAGGGAATCGAAATTGGGGTTTATCGTTGTAAGTCTCAAAACTTATTTGAGGGGGAATGTAGGAGATAAAACACAAACTAAGACGTTTTCTTATCTTACCAGTATAACACCTTTTCAAGGTTTATGAATAAACCTACAAGAGACAATGGTAAAGATATAATAATTTATTTTTACTTGAAATAACACTTTGAAAGTGAAGAAATAAAACACGGTCTCTGAATTTGAATCTTTTAAAAAACAAACAAAGAAAAAATAAAAGAATGCACTTTAATTGTTTTCGTCATGGGGTGAGAAAAGAATATTCTGAAAGAACCTTTAAAAGCGATACAGGTGTTATTCCCGGATATCATTGACTTCTTATTTTATACAGAGTATTGTGTGTCATGTTTGTCGTTTGAGCTATAGTATTGTAACTACAACAAATATCAATATATGTCTTATGTAAAGTATTCACTGTAACTTATCATTTCGCACACCCGCACTAGACTTTGAATTGAATTTTGCTAAGCCTGTTCGTGCTATTGAGAAGAATATATATGCACACACACACAAATTAATGGCGTATTTGTGTTTTTTGCGAGGTTTCTGTGTTATATCTACCACTACTTATTGAAAAAACAACGGACTTTCAATTAATAGTGCATTAAAGTCATTGTCAAATTTATCCAAAAATTTGAAGGTTTACTTACTCACTAAAACTATTCAGAGAGACAAATAAAAAAGGCTTAATGTAAACTGTTTGTGAAATTTGTTTTCGTTCGATCTGTTTTTGTAAATGTGTGCCAAAATATTGTTTCTTTGCAAAATTAAAACCAATCGCATTGTCCGTAATAGGTATTTTGTAAACAGAAAAAAAGTCAGATAATTGTTAATACCGTTAGATGGAGCCTCTTATTACATAACCTTGATCCAACGTGCTAGTTCATTGATTTTTCTTAGTGAAAAATTGAGCACTTTGAAGTGTCAAACGTGTTGTTATTTGCTAAATTAAATAGGTTCTATCTGTAAGCAGCAAACAATAAACAGAAAAATGATAAAAACGAGAAACGTTTGAAACATATTTTTCCTCTCAACATCATTTTTTTACTTCAAAACTTTACAGTGTGAGACTTGAGGGAAGGCAGCTAGTTATCATCACCCACCGCCAACTCTTGGGCTACTCTTTTACCAACGAATAGTGGGATTGACCGTCATGTTATAACGCTCCCACAGCTGTAAGGGTGAGCACGTTTGGTGTGACGGAGATTCGAACCATCGACCTTCAGATTACGATTCGAGCGCTCTAATCACCTGACCCATTATTATTACCGAACGCTTATTTTCCTCCCTAGCACGGAGACGAACAGTAAACAATTAGCACCGTGTTTCCTACAGGGTATTCGAACCCCGAATGTCAGCGTTATAAACTCTGGGTCAATCACTCGTAGTAATTTGATCTTAACACTGTTTCAAGCTGATTTAACCCGATTACTCTTTTAAAGAGTAATGCTTAGGCTTAATGAATTTTCTGCACACTGCATAAAAAACTTTACTACGAGTGAGGCAAACGTAAGGAAAAGAAATCTGCGTTCCTCAATAAACGAGAAACATTTTATTTGCCTAAAATTAAAACTGTTTGATGGGTTTATTACGCCAAGCATATCTTGCACTTTATAGCTGTGAACGTGTTATAAAACTAGCAATTAATCAGGTTCTTGAGAAGGTCACTATTGTTGCTGTTTTAATGCAAAACTGCACAGCTGGTTTTCGGGGCTTTGTCTACCGCGGGGAATTGAATACCAAAATTTAACAAATTTGAACTCACTTCTAATATGCTAAGGGACTCGTCAACAAACGTAGGAGCCATAAAACGCGTTTAAATATTTTCTGGTTAAGGTTGGAGGCTATTGATATAATATCAGTTATTTTCACCAGGTGGCATTACAGTCAAAATTTTAAAATAACGGCGCTTACTGGGTTTTTCGGTAACTGATTTTATTCGCACATGCAGGCGGCAATAATAAATCTATTGTACTTGTTAGCAAATGGTGCTAGACAATACCTTTATGTTCTGTTTTCAGCTGTCGCTCACAGTTTTAACTGTCAATAAAAAGTGTAATAAACAGAAACACGGCTAGCACTTACATATTTCCTTTACATTTTTCTTGTTAAGCAACATATAAATTGTGCTTCTTCTTTCAACAGGAAAGATCCTGAAATTCAGGCTTAACCAGCCACTGGTCATAGGAAGGGCAAGCGGTCAGAAGCGTATGTTCCCTAAAGGCTACTTTTACCGAATACGGGATTCGATTCAAAAACTCACGACTGAAACTGCGAAGAGCATTCATCAGCAAACCTCTGCTCGAACCTTGGATGTTGCAGTACGCAGTCTAGAGTGATAGTTTCTAGGTCATACCAGTCTTACTTCGACTGTTAATGATTTGGGACTGTTGCACAGAACGAATAAATAACGGAAAGGTATTCTACCTTTTGGATAAAAGTAGAACCTTGATGGAAGAGAACCAGGAGAGGTTAAAGTTCTTGGTTAGATACTACCTGTAGGGTTGGTGAAAGAAATTGAGCACATAGAATTGAAAGGGTTGCATTAGAAGTTCTTACAGGTTCTTGAGCTAAGAACCTGTTATTGAGAATTGAGCAAAAATTTTGCCCTTGAGGGTTGAGCTAAGACTTAGTCATTGAGGATTGAGGTAAGACCCTGTCATTTAGGAAAAACTCAAAGATAGAGATTTTTAACTAAATCAAGTGATTAAAAGATCAAGGTTTCGATCCTTATTAGTTGATGTACTTACCAGGGGTCATTTACTGTGGTCATCTGAACAGTAACGGAAAATGGGAAGTGTAAATAATGTTTCTACTTGTTTGACCAATGAAAAGTTAAGTGTCTAAGAGTATTTTCAATTTCCATAAAAAGCTGCAGCGTTCGGATATGATGATTTTGAATCACACTTTTCTCCCAGTGTTCTCACGTTGTCCTCTTGAGAACCCTAATTCTTCCTGGGTAAATGTCATTAGCGTTGGCTAACGGTTAACCGTCGGAGCTTTCAACAGAAGCCTAAAAATGAAATAATTTTGTGCATATATATGATATTTCGCCACAGTTTGTATCTCAAGACCCGCATACAAGCTTACCAGGTTACAAGAACTTAGCAATGGAATCGCGTGTATTTTAACATTTTCTGTTAAACAGTCAAAGAAAAGTTCAAATATAATTACTGTTCTACATTTGGGGTAGAGTCAATTTTATTGAAAAATTTGATTGTATATGGGCCTTCTTGAATGTAGCCTGCTGTCTTTTGGTGAGAGCACACGCACGCGACACGCCCGGAAACAAAATCAACTAAATATTGAAGTTTGGTGGCGGTTAGATAGTTTTGCAACTTATAGCGAAGGGCTCATGTTCCCGTTAGTGACGACATTGGATATTGAGCGACATCTACTGCAGTTACTAAACTGAGCTAGTGGTTTTATTACACTAAATTTTTATGTAACAAAAATCAATCCGACGAGACACATGTGCTATTTTTTTACGACGTGGCTATTGAACAAGTCACAAATTCCAAGAAAAGTAGAACTTATCGAGCGAATTGTAGTTAGGGGTTTTCGAAAATCTTTCAACATAACAACTTCCTAACATGATTCCCTCCTAATTTACTGTCGTAATTTTTGCTAGCAAATAAAAAATAAAATGACACCAGACCTCTAAAATCAAGAAAATTCCTTTCATTAGTAGTGGTTGAAGAATCGTATCTGTTAAGAAAAACAAACGAAAAACCGAACAACAATAAAATAACACGCTATCTGGATCATTAGTTGGTCCATTCACTTTCATTGTCCCACTCACCTCAGATTTGTTTCAGACAATTCTATAGTAATTCGGATGTAATATGAAACTAATTAGACAGAAATATGAAATTTACAAATTAAAGGAAGGAAAAATTTCTCCACAATTTTGGTTATGAATAAAAGATTCCACCTCTTCCTTTTCTTAAAAGGGTACGGAATAAAAGAAACCAAAACTTAATGGCTGGGTACTTATTATATGTTCAATAAATATTTACATTATGTACTGGGTTATCAATCAGCATTGCACCTTTCAATAATGACATCTGACTATTGGCTGACATTTCGAGAACACGTGGTAAACTTAAATTGGGTTAATTTGACCTTTAAGGGTTCGACATTCGGTGTTTTAAGCAATAAGACACACGATACCACTGTGCCCATCGACACGATGGGGCTTTATATCATAACGTCAAAACCATCAACCGAAATGCTGTCTACACGACATATGTATATATATATATATAAACATATTTACTATGAAAAAAATAACCTTAAATTTCGAATTTCAACGTTTCGTTTGTACAACTGATTTTGGCTCAGTTTTAAGCTGTATGTTCATCGTTAAGTCACCAGGCGGTAACACTAGACGTATATAAAGAACATTGAAAGTATTAGTACATTAAATGTTAGCTTGTCTTCCCCCCCCTTAGTTCTGGATTAGTTTAACAGATGGCGGATCTTAGAACTTTTTTTTTAATTTAGTTATAATTTCTTTCTTAATGATTGAGAGTATGAACACATTAGAAGACTTATACAACGGACTGTCACTTTTAAAGTTACGAAAAGCCGTTCGGGTTTGTTTGCTGTTGTGTGGAAGAAGTAAAATATGTGCGTAAAGAAAATATTTTAAATATGATATGGAGCTTGCTACAAAATATATTAAAATGAAGCTAAGCCTGGATAGGAGATATATGGAACATTATTTCCATACGAAACGACCCCTATGTTATTATTAAAGCTGTTTGTAAATTTTAAACTAAACCATAATCACGGATAAAAGGTAATGTTATTTATATTGTATATACACTAATCTAGAATTATATATATAAATAAACACATGAACATAACTACATTCATCGTTGTAAACAACAGATCCCAACAAGGATAGTAACCCTAACGATAGCTAACAATATATAAAAGCCATAAGGTTATTTTCATTCAGTGTTTTTAAAATGTAAATTCTTGCAGGTTATATTACCATTTACTGTCTACAACCAACAGGGGGCGTTATAATAGTCATAGATCTGTGACTGAGGAAGTATGTGAAACAGCTCTAAATAACACCATATAAACACAGCCTTAGGATTTTAATATTACAATGTATCACATAAATATAAGTAAAATAAAGTAAGACTAGCGCAGTTATTTAAATCTTGTCTTACCATTATTGTCAGTGTATGTAGTAAAATATAAGTATATAATTCACTACAGTATTTGTTTAAGTAAGTGGACTAACGAACATTAGGTACAAATACTGTTGTCAACAGCCACGTGTTACTTTACTAAGTCAACAGATTGTTGCAACAAAGAGATTTTAGTGGTTTACTAGGTCAACAGAATGTTGTAACCAATAGATGTTCGTAGGTCAGTAGTTCAAAAGTATGAATAGCGTGTGTTTTTCCTTATAGGAAGGTCACATCGGGTTACCTGCTTAGCCCACCTAGAGGAATCGAACCTCTCACTTTAAGCATTGTAAATCGGGTGACATACCGTTGTACTAGCGGGAGGCGACTAAGAATAGCGGTAGATAACCTTAGTTATAAATACAAGTTACAAGTGCCCTTCAGTCTATTACTTTAAAAAAAAAATGTATGACTGTCTGAAAGAAACAAGTGAAACTTTGACTGTTTCAGAAACATACTAAGTTAATTCGGAATTAAAGAAAATGTACAAGTGTAAGAGCTTTCAGTAAGAACATCAAGATTCTATGTACAAAGTGTAAGGAGTTCAAATAAAGGATTAAAAATTAGTACGAAAACTTTTCATCTGAACTACACTTTACGTGTAAGTGTCTTAAACAACCAAGTCATAGACCATTAGGGTTCAGAGGTATAGCAATCTCTCTGAATTGCTGATTAACTTTTCAATTAGCTGTCATTATTATCAATTTATTAGATGCAACTTGAGAGCGTGGACGCCTGTCTTCTGGTCCAAACCTTGAAACTTCTGAGCCGCAGACCGTAACGTTGAACAGTAAACCACATTAGCCTTAAATCCAACATTCGGAATGCGTAATAAACCTATAATAAGTGCATGTGTTATTAAATATTATAAAACTGGAACTCAATAAGTACGTTGATGTACATTTTATTTGTAAAATCAATAATTTGACCATTGTATACGATGTGTGTTAAATGTATTTATTAGGTACTCACAATTACAATTTCACGTTCGTTTTCAAGCGAACAGATTGTATATTTCGTACCACGATATTTATAACAAGGAAAAGAAGATATTTAGTATCTAACGGTTTCAGAAGAGTTTTTATTTTTATTTTATTTTAAAAGATTTATACTGGTTTTAAGTCGGTTCAATATTGAAAACAAAGAAATAATTGGTTATAAATTTCCTTTGTGACGTTTGATTTTTGTATTAACTGGAAGGAACACGTGGCGTACTAAAAGATACAAGAAAAATATGTACATTTTGTATGTAGTAATAAAATCTTGAGGCGCCCAAGAATTATATTAAAATATTCGCGAACACTTTCGAAAGCTATCAGAAACAAGGTGTGTGTTACAAAGTTGGGAATATACCGGCATAAAAACTGGAAAAAGCAAACATTTTAAGTGCCGTATTAGTCAGGAAATAGTTTGAAGTAGATCGCTAAATTTATGCGTCACAAGTAAAAATTGTACGAATAGCAACGTCCTCTATGCAAACATTTTCTTTATAATTGTTTAAAATATGTCAGCTACGCAATAGAATACAACGTGATTAAGCCTCGCTTATACGCAATTCACGGATTACCGAACTTCCTTTCCACATAACGTTGAGTAATATTTTATGATTTTGCACGCCTCTAAAAACTTCACATCAAAGAACTGGTCAAATAATTTATATGTAGAATCATTTCTTTGATTTATATTCTGAAAACAGATAACGCTAAAAACCGGGTTTTGATACCCGTGGTTGGAACAGCACAGAAAAACCATTGGGTATCTTTGTTAATAAGGATAAATAAGTAAAAACAATGAATACTATTGTTACTGAAAAACAACAACAACAAATAATTTGTCTGGCGTGGCCTGGTGATTCGTGCGTTCAGAAGAAACCATCTTCAAAGGAAAGACGATGTAAGCGCAACTGCCAGTTTGGCCTTTAATTTTTACTTAGTTCGTTTAACTTGCACATTCAATCTTTTCTTGGCTGCGCCTTTATTAAACACCTAAGGTGTCTTTGATTAGACAACGTGATGTTTTGTCAATACACACCAACAAACTACAGTAAAAAAATAGTACTCGATAGTAACACACATTAGCTTTAGGATTGCAACCTAACTATTCGGAACAGAACAATATTTTACAAGACCAAACAGATTTTATAAGATATATGGTGGTAGTTTTCCTCTCTAAAAGAGTATTAATAAGTTCTTTAATAGTAACGCCATGGAATCTACATTAACAGTTTCTTGTTATCAACATCATGCATTCGGTATAGCTGTATCAATGTTTTTGAAAAATTGAGCTAGAATCTGCTAATCTCGTTTGCTTGGCATAATCAATTCTTTCGTGTCTGCACGTTCTTTCACCCTGTAGTTTTGTTGTTATAATTCAGTCGTTTTTAAACCAAATTACAAAAACTAAAGACGTTCCATTCTTACTTTTAGTTGCAATAAAAATATTAGACTGATAGCTTGCATGAATTTTTGTGTAGGAGTGCGCCAAAAAAATGTTTTAAAATATAGCAGTTTTCGTTGAATAAGTTTGCACCTGTGGTTTATATTTAAACCAAACTTGGTACTTAATTGTAAATCGTAAAGATATATCAGTGTACCAAAGTTGAAAAGCACCATGAATGTTAAATATGTTTTTCCAGCAAATAGAATTTCTATATCTCCGGGTTCAAAAACTAATAAAAATAGTAAATTCAAACAAAATTGGAGATTTCACATCTGATGTATTATTTAATGGATTGCTTTGAAATTCAGTAAGTAAAGTTTGTTTGTTTTGTGAATTTCGCGCAAAACTACACCAAAGCTATTTGTGCTAGTCGTCTTTACTTTAAGAGTGTAAGACTAGACGAAAAGCAGCTAGTCATCACCACCCACTGCCAACTCCTGGGCTACTTTTTTACCAACGAATAGTGGGATTCCCCGTCATATTATAACATCCTCGCCGCTGAAAGGGCGAGAATGTTCGGTGTGACGAGAATTTGAATCCGCGACCCTCAGATTACGAGTCGAGTGCCTTAACCACCTGACCATGCGATAGGTAAAGTAAGAATGCCGTAGAAAACATCCACCGAAAATATGTGATACTTTTACCACAACTGTAAGAGGCCCGGTTTGGCCAAGTGGTTTGTACACTCGATTAGTAATCTTAGGGTTGCGGGCTAGAATCTCCATCAAACTAAATAGCTAGTTCTTTTATCCGTGGGGGTATTATAATGTTTCAGTTAATCTCACTATTCGTTGGTTAAAAATTAGCCCAAGAGTTGGCTGTGGGTGGTGATGACTAGCTGCCCTCCTTTTAGTCTTATACTGTTAAATTAGGGAAGTTTAGCGTAGGTAGCCCTCGTGTAGGTTTGCGCGAGATTCACAAAACAAATAAACAAACAACAGTCCGAGATGCGAAGGTTATCTGTTACTCCTATTAATAATACGAAACGTGTGATATTGGTTGTTTTGACCGCATATATATATATATACACATGCAGTAATTAAGCTGTTATATGTTAAACTTTAAACATTTTCATAACTGAATGATTAGGGGTTCCATTCCACTGAAATGTCATCAGTTGTTTTTTTTATAATTTAGTTTGTTGTTTAAACTTATGTGATGTCAGAGGTCCATAATTTTGAGCTGATAGACTAGACTAGAGAAATAATTAACAGCATCGGGACCACTCCAGTGTGACCGAATACTGGGATTTGATTGTTACGCCCAACTTGGAAGTGGGAAGTGCATTTTTACGATAGTGGAATACCAATCAGAAATCCCCCAGATTCGCAGTGTATCCTCCAGTATCGAAGTGCAATTCTTGGTGGTATGAATCTCAAAAGTTGCACTTGAAACATTGAGAGGCATTTGTGACAACTTTTCAGTACTGAAATCACAAAGTTGCATAATGGGCTATTTGTGATGTTCCCATAACGAGTATCGAAACCCGATTTTTACCGTTTCGAGCACTGAATTTTGTCGCTGAGTCATTGGGGGCGGGCAGTTGTGACAAAGTTAGAAGTATATATATATATATATATGGAAATCACTTTAACCACAGCTTTCAGGAAAAGTGAAAATAAAAGAAAAAAACAGTTTTATGCTCACTATTTCGATAGAAATAAAACGCCTCATGACATATTTCTGTTCAGATATTTATAATTATAGCTTGATACTAAATATCAATGGTTAAAAACGGTTCTGACAAAGATTTGGAACGACAATAGTAACACTTACTGTAAATACTTACAGAGGTTTATTTTCTTTATTTTCTAAATTTTCGCGCAAAGCTACACGAGAGCTATCTTCGCTATCCCTCCCTAATTTCGCAGTGTAAGACTAAAGGGAAAAAAAGCTAGTCATCGCCACCCACCGCCAACTCTTGGGCTACTTTTTACCAACGAATAGTGGGATTGAGTTACACATCATAACAACCTCACGGCTGTAGGGGCGAGCATGTTTGGTACGAGAGGGATTCGAACCCGCAATTAGGAGTCGAAAACATGGCCATGTCGGGCCACATTTACAAATGACAGAATATTAAATTATTTAATATAGACATATACGAATGAACGAAAACTGTTTCGTGAAATAATATTAATAGATTATTGGCTATACTGATATTATTCTTGTCATATTTCAGTTTATTATAATTAATATTAAAGTAATTCAATGACGAACGTTGAAAGATATTTTTTACGAAGTTATGAAATATTAATGGATGATAATTACGTTTTAATTTCTCTTTTTATATTTCCACTAATAGATACACTAACATATCGCTGTCATAGCCCATGCTATTAGTGTGGGCTGTAACTACATTACCTCTTACAGGCTGTCTCGTCATTACTAAAAGTGGGTGGGATACTTTCCCCGTGGATTAGCGAGACAAACGAATTAGATCATAGAAAGCTTTTAACATATTTTTATTCTCACTAGAAACCGGCATCATCAAAAGGTAATAAAGACCCCTGTACTATGTGCATTTGGATTTTGTGTAATGATATTATGCAAAAAGGTGCTGCGAATCAGTTTATTCAGGCTTGAGAGAACGACTTTTATACACAGACATGCATTACTTGTAAAAGAAACGTATTAAGTTAAGAGATTCTACCTTAACTCTGAAACTACCGACTGAAGGGGATTAACATATTACATCATATTGTTTCCCTTACACTATTGACTCAGTGTAATAAAGAGTAAAAACGCGGGTAGAAAATCTACATAAGCTATATCCTAGTTAGTTAAATTAGCTGATGACATTTTTAAAATTTTTGTGTGACATATCTTAATAGAGGTTGACTAATCTAAAAGTCACCATGGTCCGCAAGCAATCTGGTGTATAAACGATTTAGTTTAAAGTTTGATTTGGTTTATTTTTGAATTTCGCGCAAAGCTACACGAGGGCTATCTATGCTAGCCGTCCATAATTTAACAGAGTAAAACTAGAGGAAAAGCAGATAGTCATCACCACCCACCGCCAACTATTGGACTACTTTTTTACCAACGAATAGTGGGATTGACCGTAACCTTATAACGCCCCACAGCTGAAAAGGCGAGCATGTTTGGTGTGATGGGGAATCAAAACTGCGATTTTCAGGTCACGGGTCGAGTTCCTTAATCACCTGGCCATGTCGGGCCTGAGTTTATGCAAACAACGAATAGATTCTGTATGGATCATGAGTTTAATTCCATGGACAAAGCTCGTAGAATCTTTCTTGCTTTACAACAACAAAAGATGATAAATAAACTTGCTTTTGCACTGTATTGAAATAGAAAAATAGTGCAATACTGAACTACACTCAGTGTTAAATATTTAACTTTAGTTATATTCTGAACACCCGCTAAACCCTGGAAAATTCAGTCAATAGTAATAGAACTTCTACTTAAAACAACCCTACGTAAATAATTTCTGTAAGGTACTGGCACCCCAAACTTATCCATTTTCCGTTGTTTTCCAATGCCACTACTTGCAAGGAACCCTCTTATCTCGGGAATTCTAAATTCCTTATCTGGAGTCCCCCAGTGGTTTAGCGGTATGTCTGCGGACTTACACGCTAAAATCCGGGTTTCGATACCCGTGGTGGGGAGAGCACAGATAGCCCATTGTGTAGCTTTGTGCTTAATTCAAAACATCAACGTCATCAACCTTATCTGGATAACTTTGTATAATATAAGTGTATGAGTTTTTTTATACCAGAACAGAGTATTATATGCCCTTTCTAAAACTGATAAATATTTGGTGGTATCACGCTTACTAAGAATCTCTAAGCAATGTCATACTTTAATTGTGATACATTATGTTTCACTACGACTTTATGTCAACCGTGGTTGTCACGCGAATATACGACTTGCATTTTCATAATTGTTTTAATATAGCTGTAAATGACGAGTTAAATAACATTAACAGCCTTTTTACTGATAAAATAAATATTAAAATTTCATTAAAATCAGATATTCTAATTCAAAACGAACCCAAACTAAACAATGTGTGTTCTGAAACAGACAAACAAAAAGTGAGTGTTCTAAAACAGACGAACCAAATAGTGGGTGTTTTGAAACAGGCAAACCAAACAGTGAGTGTTTTGAAACAAAAAACAAACAGTGAGTGTTTTGAAATAGACAAACCAAACAGCGAGTGTTTTGAAACAGACAAATTAAACACTGAGTGTTGTTAAACAGATAAATCAAACTATGAATATTCTGAAACAGACGAACCAAACATTGAGTGTTGATAAACAGAAAAATCAAACAGTGAGTGTTTTGAAATGGACAAATCAAATAGTTACTGTTCCGAAACAGACCATCTAAGCAGTGAATGTTCTGAAAGTGATGAACCAAACTGCGATTGATTTGAAACATACAAACCAAACAGTGAGAGTTCTGAAACAGACAAATCAAATAGTAAGTATTCTGAAAAAGATGGACCAAACAGTTTCAGAACATTCACTGATTGCTTTATTTGTTTCAGAACACTCACTGTTTGGCTCATCTCTTTCAGAACGTTCACTGCTTGGTTCATCTCTTTCAGAACATTTGCTGATGAACAAAACAGTGAGTGTTCTGAAAGAAATGAACCAAGTAAAGAATGTTCTGAAACATACAAACCAAACAGTGAGTGTTCTGAAACATACAAACCAAACAGTGAGTGTTCTAAAACATACAAACCAAACAGTGAGTGTTCTGAAACATACAAACCAAACAGTGAGTGTTCTGAAACATACAAACCAAACAGTGAGTGTTCTGAAACATACAAACCAAACAGTGAGTGTTCTGAAACATACAAACCAAACAGTGAGTGTTCTGAAACATACAAACCAAACAGTGAGTGTTCTGAAACATACAAACAAAACAGTGAGTGTTCTGAAACATACAAACCAAACAGTGAGTGTTCTGAAACATACAAACCAAACAGTGAGTGTTCTGAAACATACAAACCAAACAGTGAGTGTTCTGAAACATACAAACCAAACAGTGAGTGTTTTGAGATTGACAAAAATGCAAGTTCACTTGAAATGATTGTTTGTTATGAATTTCGCGCAAAACTACACAAGGGTTATCTGTGTTAGCTGGCAGTAATTTAGCAATGATAGAATAGAGGGAAGGCAGTTATTCAACATCGCCCACCGCCAACTCTCGAACCAATCTTATACTCACTGTCATCTGCAATCGCTTGAAAAGGTGTCAAAACCCGGAAAATTGATTTCCCATGAGTTGACGGAAGGTAATTCATCTTTTCTGGACAGGTTAGTGACTGGAGATGAAAAATGGATATTTTATAAAAATGTTAAGCACCGCAGACAATGGCTCAGTGCAAATACACTGGCGAAAGCACAGCTTAAAATGAACTTCCACCCAAGAAAAGTCTTGTTAAGCGTTTGACGGGATATTGTTGGTATGATCCACTTTGAGTTGCTGCCACTCAATGTAACGATTACATCAGACTTGCTATTGTCAATAAGTAGAGCGCTTGAATATTCCACGGAAACAAAAGAGGCCTGATTTGATCAGTCGTAAAGGTGTTGTGTTACACCAGGATAATGTACGGCCTCATACAGCAAGAATCACATCTGCAAAAGATTGAACAACTAGACTGGAAAAAAAAACTTCCAGATTCTCCTTATTCTCCAGACTTTGCCTCATCTGATTATCATCTATTCCAAAGTTTGCAGAATTATCTTCATGGAAAAGAGCTTGGAACACATGAAGATGTCAAAAGTACCCTCTCTACATTATTTTCTCCAACCTCCAAGAATTTTATAGAAATGGCATTCAGAAACTTGTGAATCGTTGGCAGAAAGTAATTAATAATAATGGAACACACATTATTCATTAAATAACATTAAAAGTGTTTGAAATCCTTTCTCTTTTTCTGAAACTAAAATCGGACATTACTTAAAGGATGACCTGATAATTGGTAGGTTTACCCGCAATATTGACGATATTCGAGCTTCAGCTGTTTATCAGCGTGTTTGTGTGACTCGTACGTTACTAACCAGTAAAGCCATGAAGTTTTAAACAGTTGGTGCTTCCATAATTCAGAAATATATACTGAAATGAAACACTTGATCATTAATTCTAAGGTTAATCGCCATGTCGGAAAATTCATGCGTGAGAAATGATTTGAAAAGTAAAAATTAAGAAAGCCAATGTTAGTTTAGTTTATGTCTGAGCTCATAATATTGTTTAATATACAGTGTTATCTTTTTTCGAAGAAAACAACAGTTACAAAAACAGCAGTTAAACATCCGGACAATGGATTTATATAAAACAATGCTTCTGAACTTAAACAATATATAATGGTATTCCAAACAATATTCATTCACTTCTTGACAGCGTAAGATTCAGTAACTATAATGTTAATGCAAGTTACTTTGATAGATGAAACTCGAGGTAAACATTTGAGCGAACGCGTTTCCGTTAAGACTTATTTACTTAGAACGTCTAGAGATTTCACACACTGATGCGTCTTTTAAAGAAATTACATTATATGTACTATATATCCACCCTCTTTACCCGTATGATAAAGCGTTCTGTTTCCAGTTTCCAAGAGATTAACGTCCAATGAAATAGACGCGAGTTTTACTTGCAGTGAAATCGAACTCGCGTGTCTTCAGGACTTCAGTTATTAGGTACAGATGTCCTTTTAGAAAACAGCATAGGTACGAGTAAAATAACTTTCTATAGATTTCTTAATATTTTGTAATTCTTTTTGCTTTCGAAACTTGTGCACTTGGGTCGTCTTTGCTATACCAGCGAACAATAAATCAACCAATCAATTTTTGATACATCCTGGACAGCCGAGTTGTTGTTGTTTTTTTCTGCATACGACAAATTAGAAAAGAAGAAATTTTAAAATTATCATAAGACACAGACAAAACAGTACACTAAAAAGCTGTGTAATTGATTCACTAAACAAAGTATCATAAAATAATTCGTTTGTTTAAAGCGTCGGTTGCAAGAAAAAAGTATTATGAAATAAGCCACGTGTTTCTCTCGTGGCTTTTCATTACCAGGTGATTACCCAATAACAGCTTGTCTGTTGCTTAAAGATATTCAAACAACAATTTCTTTTTGAGATAGCTGTGAAGCTGTGTTATTTGTACAGATAGAAAACACATTTAGGTATTTTTTACTCTTTCTCAAAACAGATGAAATTGTTTCGGAGCTCAAAAACCAGAAATTGAATACGCAATTATTAAAATGTATATATTTTTTGAAATGTTACAGACGGTAGGAAGTTGAATAAAAAGAAATAAACCCAGAGTAACCAAAATGTAAATCAGTGATTCACGTTACGATTGTTTATCAAAGGGTTTAAAAATGGTTTGTTTACATTTTCTAATGTATCCTACAGATTGTTTTGTTTGTTTGTTTCCGAATTTCGCGCAAAACCCCACAAGTGCTATCTGCGCTAGCCGTCCCTAATTTTAGAGGGAAGGCAGCCAGTAATTACCACCTACCGTCAACTCTTGGAATACACTTTTACAAACGAATAGTGGGATTGGCCGTAACTTTTTAACGATCCCACGGCTGAAAGGGCGAGGATGTTCGGTGCGACAGGGTTTCGAACACGCAACCCTCAAATTACGAGTTGAGCGCCTTAAATACTTGGCCATAATGGGGCCCGTATGAACAGATAGAAATGTCAATTGAGAGGTGTGAAGAAATAACAAAATGTGTCTCTGTTGTTACTTTTTACTGCGTAATCTCGCAGCTTAATTTATCTAGTGGCTAGTTTCAGAGCCTTTATTGAAAAATTAAAACAGTAGATGTTGCTGCTGTCACACGGTTGGTTGATGGGCTTGTAGCGTGGTATTTAAGCCAGCAAGTGTCGCTGTTGTTACCTTTATATTTTTATAGTCCTGTATAACTCCCATTTAAAACGCCCTCTAGTGGCACAGCCGTATGTCTGCGAATTCCAGCTGCTAAAAACCGTATTTTGATATCCGTGTTGAACCCAGCTTTGTGTCCTTTTCTTATCATACCAATACCATAGTAATAGAACTAGTTGAAGATAAGGGTAGTTCTTAGCCGGTATATTAAGTCTACTGTGAATGATGAGATGGCCTTTGACCCCATCCCTGTCCCCACAGCTGATTATAATAAATACAATTAATTAAATAAAACTAAATTAATTAATTAAATTTAATAATAGATTATCGAAGGTAGAAAGAATACAGTTTCCTAACTCCAGAGGGATAATGGTAAGTCTACCGATTTACAATTGTAAAATCCGGGGCTCGATTCCCCTTTGTAGTACATCGTGACTTTCTTCTGTTAATCAACAGCTCTCAACTGTGGTGTGACATTTATATCATGTACACAAAGAGGTGTTGCGTGAATAAATGCTATTAAATGAGACCTCCTCTGATGAACTGTCCAGAATTATATATCTGTCCAGACTGTTATATCTCACTATTTAGGATCTCTGACTTGGCTGATTATCTCGTATCACACTGGAAGACGCTTTAGTTGGAAATAGATTTAAATCATACACAACTCTATTATCAATTTATTTTTACTGCACAAAAAAGAGACAACAATACAATTGATGAATAATATTAAATTCACCACAGCCGAGACATCAAAGTCACATCTCTTCTTTTTCCTGTTACTGTCACGTGCCAAGACAAAGTACAACGAGATGATGTCTATCAAGTTTGCCCAAACTGTCTAAAAACGTTTTACATCGAATATTTCAGAATAATAAAAACCCAGCTTCTGTATATCACCAGTAGGATAAAGCTGTCATTTCATGTCAAGACAATCCTTGGAGAACTACAAAGTTTTAAAACTATCTATTTTAATACATTTCTATTTTTCTTGGCCTTATACGTGCTTCCGGTGCTTTAAGTTTACCCCAACATATTGTAAGATGAGTTTTGAGGGCTACTTCTGTTAGCTGTTTTTAATTTGGCAACAATAAATTACTGAGAAGTTAGCAATGACTAATGCCAACTCTTGGGATACTTTTCAACCAATAAATGGTGTAATTGACATCCGTGTTATAACGTCTCCACGGATGAAAAGGCGAACATCATTCTCATTGAAAGAAAGTCAAACTTCCGACCTTCAACTTGCAAGATCAAACGTCTCAGCCACCAGTCTATACTGGGCCTTAATCTCAAAAAAGAAAAGTTTATTTTTGTGTTCTTATCATGAACATAGTTCATCATATGTGTATGTGTGTTAGCATCCATCACTCAGAGATGGCCGTCTTAAGTACCATAACTGAAAATCGTAAGGCAGTTTTAAAAAAAAATCACCGCCGTAGACGAAGGAAGCTAAAAATAGATAAAACTTCCAATTTTTTTAAATACACGTTTTGCTAACATTGGGAACAGTTGATTGGCTCGATTACCTTAGTGTTTTATCCTAACAAGGTAATAGTTCATCAGTTATTTACTTTTATGACACGTTTACACTTTTATATAGAGTATTGCCTGTGCATTCATAAGTAATTAACCAGCTCAATAAGACATTTTCACCATCCATGAAGCTAGGTTTGCAATTATCTCCAACCAGACCATTGAGGATTTGATGGAAAAACAAACAAAAAGTAGAGCTTAAACAATTAATTCTGCCCTTTACACAATTTTTATTCCTTAGCGGATACCATTCTCCTTGGGTGCTCTGGAAACTTCTGTTTGTTCAGGTCATTATTCTCTGATCCTCTGGACTTTTATGGAACAGGTTGGGTAACGGTCTCCTAAACGAAATTTAAGTAGATTCATGAAAAATGGAAGGTCATCTTTGGACATAAAAGTTGCTTTTCTTATAAGCAATGGTAAAAAAAACGCAAAAAGTTAACAACAGTCAGTATTTATATTTATATAGATAAGTAGTTATATAGAGATACGACAATCAGCATTGTTATATTTAGATAGATAAGTAGTTACATAGACACAACAGTCAGCAAGGGTTACATTTATGTAGATAAGTAGTTACATAAAGATCCAACAGTCAGTATTGTTATATTTATATAGATAAATAGTTATATACAGATCTAACAGTCAGTATTGTTATATTTATATAGATAAGTAGTTACATAAAGATCCAACAGTCAGTATTGTTATATTTATATAAATAAGTAGTTACATAGTGATCCAACAGTCAGCACTGGTTACATTTATATAAATAAGTAGTTACATGAACATTCAAAAGACTACTATTTTATTTATATAGATAAGTAGTTACATAGACATACAATCGTCAGTACTATTATATTTATATATATAAGTATTTACATGGACGTACAAAAGACAGTACTATTATATTTATATAGATAAGTAGTTATATAGACATACAACAGATAGTACTAATATATTTATATAGATAATTAGTGACATGGACATGTAATAGTCAGTACTATTATATTTATATAGATAAGTAGTTAGATGGACATGTAACAGTCAGTACTATTATATTTATAAGTAAGGTGAAAACAAATCTCTTTGTTAGTAGCAGCAACTATTCTCAGAGCCTTTCATTCGACTGTGTATTTCAAGTTGTTAGGTTTCTCACTCCAAATTACGATTAAACTTGTACATATAAATGTATATTTTAGTTACGATTTTAATCCATTGTGATTTCAAATATCTTTCAGTCTAAAGTGGAAAAAGAATTATAGCTGTAATAATTTTCTAACAAATTCGTTCCCTTCACCTGGTGGTTTAATTAGTAAATTTAAGTTTTAACGTTAAATTTTAGAGTTTGATTCTTGTGGTGGGCTCAGTGTAAATATTTTATAGTGGAGCTTTGGGTTTCGAAACAAGTAAGACTCGTTACGATTACAGCGTTATTACATTACCGCAACTTCATTGAAAAGACAACAGACTCTTATATAGTGTTTTAAAATAATTAAATTTATTTTCTAAAAATTTTACTATCCATATTTTACCTCATGTTCCTACCAACTAAGATAGTGTTAATCCAGGTCTGTTTCCGTTTCAATCTCATTGAATTTTCCCTCTTCTAATTAAAACTTTCCTGGAAGATAAGCGAGAGTTTCGCTACTGACATTAGCGAAAGTCAAACATGATTTAGGATGTAACAAGTTAACGGCAAGTTTCCTAGCAAGCTTTAAATGAGTCGGAGAAAATCGGATATACCTGCGTTTCCACACGTGTTTGAACCTGTGCACGAAAGATTCATTGCTTGAATATTTGATGAAGTAACACTGTCAACAGCTGAGTGGAATATATGTTCTCATTTTCATAAAAATTTAATTTCAGTGGAAAAGAGAAACTGAGATGGTTAATGAAAACTTAATTATTAAAGATGGTGACCCTTGTACACGGAAATGATACGATTTGGATATTTTATTAACACAAGAAATATTATAACTTCTAGTTTTGCTCTTTAATGATGCTATTAAACGTGATAAGCTGATGCTTGGAGATAAACACAGGATGCGAGGCGTTACTTTGGAAGGCGGACAGTCTCCTATGAACAGACTTTCTTGCAAATGTTCTTAAAACGAATGGTAAGGTGTGGCACGATAGATCTTAAAAGAACATTCAGTAAGCCCATTAGCGTATAAAGCATTCTCTAGTTAAACTAACTAGACAATAAACCAACCAGAGACTGTTTAAGATCAATTACTTTGTACATGAGTGGTCGGTAAGGTTTGATTGGCTGTAAGTTTGAAATTATTACTGACATATTTATAGCCGTTATGTTTCATGAACTTATAATTATTCGTTTTAAGCACAAAGATGCACAATGCATACGCTGTGTCTACGACTGGCATTAAACCCAAAATTTTAGAGCTAGAAATAAGCACTCGAGCTTACTAAGAAACCATAATCGTGGAAATGCAATAAAAATGATGCATTCAGTAGTCCTAGATGGACATACAGAAATGCACATGGATGTGCTTTTTGTAAATTAGGCGGGGAATGGTATTCAACTTTATAAACGTTTTGGGATAGTGTGTATGCTGTTCTATCTTGGGTGCCGCCTCCTAATAAGGACGTCAGCTAATTTTATAAATGTTTTAGGATCTCCTTTTCGCTGTTTTTTTTAAAAACATGTTGTTGTTCTATCTTGAGCGGCGACAAGTTTGAAGAGTTCATAACACTAAAAACGGGGTTTTACACACCCTAGATAGGGGTAGTACGAATGGCTCATTGAGTAAGCCAATCTTCAATATCTTGTTAAGAATCACATAGTGTGTAGCTTCCCCTCCCAAGCATATTCTTCACAGTTTTCTGTATGTATGTTGCTTTCGATTTTTATCGCGGAGAAACCTTTATTAAAACAATTTATATTATTCTTCAATTTCATAAGTTTGAATATTTGTTTCCTGTTTTTCGCTTCTTCGGCTTAGTCTAAAGGAAGTAAATACCTGCAATTTTACATCCAACAAAAATAAAGTTGAGGCTCAAATTAGTAACGCTTTCATGTTATTCCCAATTAAAATGATTAATGCAAAGCCTACTTTACATAACGCGCATGCGCTCTTGTTCTTCCTTGGCAGGACATTTAAGAAGTACATCTATGTCTCATGTCATTTGACATTTTGCTTATCATATTTATGTTCATGCTCCAACTGAATAATTTGGTTAAATATTTGGTTAGAAAGATCAATACTCTGAATGTATAATTAGGTTGTATGTTTGTTTGTTTTAATTTCGCGCAAAGCTACACAAGGGCTATTTGCGCTAGCCGTCCCTAAGTTATCAGTGTAGGAAGGCAGCTAGTTATCACCACACACCTCTACTCTTTTACCAATAAATAACGGAATTGACCGTCACATATAACGCTCGCATCGCTGAAAGTGTGAGCACGTTTGGTGTAACAGAGCTTTGAGCCTTCCACCCTCAAATTACTTCGAGTCCAGTGCTCTAACCATCTGGCCATGCGGGCCTGGCTTATAATACTAAATACTTCTATTTTAATATAATTAACCCAAGCAACCTTTCACATCGACATTTTGCATTGTTTTAAGAGATAAACAAAAATTACACGTGTGTCTGTGCGTGTTTTCATAGCAAAGCCACATCGGACTATCTGCTGTGTTTCCATCTGGAAGAATAGAACACCTGATTTTAGCGTTGCAAATCTGTAGGCTTATAGCGGTCTCAACGGTGGACTAAAATATATTCATGTTTTAAACTTTTCTATAAACCACACGTTTTCCCTAAAGTATTAGTCCAAATTTCGGAACCAGAGATCCATGTTCGAAACCGTGCGATACCACACAAAAATTTCCTGCTTTTTCAGTTGTAGATGCGTTATAAAAGCAACAGTCCTTCAACGTCTAATAATGATGGCGGATGGTAGAATGCGGTTGACTAGTTTCCATCCCATTCAAAAGCCCCAGCAAGACCGAATGGTTAAGGCACTCGACTGGTAATCGGAGGATAGCGGGTTCGAATCTCCGTCACAACAAACATGCTTGTCATCTCAGCCGTTGGGATATTATAATGTGACTATCAATCCCACTGTTCGTTGGTAAAGAAATAGCCCAAGAGTTGGCGGTAAGTGGTGATGACTAGCTTCTTTCCCTTTAATCTCACTCTGCTAAATTATGGACGGCTAGCGCAGATAACCCTCGTGTAGCTTTGCGCGAAATTCAAAACAAACGAAGTTCAAAACAGGGAAAATGTACAATATTCTGAGCAGACCAGACAGATAGTAACTGTCGAATTCTAGCCATTTATTTTATAATAAGGAATTTATAAATATGGATGTATTGGTTAGGAGAATACGTGAGCCGTCTTCTAAAGAAATCTCTAATACTTCTGACATCGTACAAAATACAAGAATGACAAGTTCTTAGTTTTTTGTTATTGCTTGAGATAAGTGTTTGAAACAGATTTTGTGAAAACTATTATTTCCAAGTATAAATATTAAATATTTTATTATTTTTATAATGAAAGATTGTTGTAAATCGACGTAAATCTCAGGTGAAATAATGTACGTGCTTTCTTTTTAGCCACGCACAAGAGTGACGGCTTTGTATCAGCCGCCAGCTGACTCAATAGTAAATTGTAGGACTAAAAATAACAATATAATCGGATTTCGATACTCCAGAGGGGCAGAGTTTTAGGATAAGTTTCCAAAACCTGGATGTATGGAACGTGAAAACTTTAATATTAAAATAGTTACATAATCAACTGCTCAATCTGTGTATTTCTTATTAATAAGGGGTTTTGGAGACTGAGAAAATTTAACTACTTATCAACTTGGGGCCTGGTGGATAAGGCACTCGACTCGTAATCTGAGGATCGCGGGTTCGAATCCCCGTAACACCCAACATTCTCGCCTTTTAAGCCGTTAGGACTTTATTATGTGACGGGCAATCCCACTATTCATTGGTAAAAGAATAGCCCTAGAGTTGGCGGTGGGTGGTGATGACTAGCTGCTTTCCCTCTGATGTTACACTGCTCAATTAGGAACCGCTAGCGCAGATCGCCCTCGTGTGGCTTTGCGCAAAATTGAAAGCAAACTAAACATGCCAACTGACGAGAGCTCCAAGAACAGATTTAAACATCCTACGTTTCCCAAAGTCGATTTTCGTATTTTCCAAGGTATTACTGAGGAACTAGTTACGGTTATCTTTTATTGCATGTGCAGTGATAACAAACGTTTGGTTTGAAACATCTTCATAAGCAAAGCTAGTCACGAACGGCTGGTGATGATTTTGGGACAGTGGAAAACGACAGTCACCGTAAATTATAGTTAATATCTTATGATTGTATCAGAATGTTTGAAGCTCCGATGGTATACATAAATTTTAATGAATTATGATCTGAGGATGTTTCTTTTTGTTGTTGTTGTTTCACGTGTTTGTAGATTCTAGTATATTCGAACCATTGATTAGTTTCTCAAAATTTGCTGCTGTATTTCAAATATTATCCCCGAAGTTGTCGTAACAAGGGCCGATTTATTAACAAATCTTGGGTCGTGTGATACAATACTACCTTTGTTTATAATATAGACTCGATATTCGTTTTCTTTTCCTTCGGAACCCCATGCCCCATGGGATAGATGTTCATCGGAAATGTACATCAGCTTAATAGAAGGAAGGAAATCGATCAAGAAGCCCATGCTGCCTATATAATTATTTTCACCGAATAGCGAAATTAATTTACTCACACAGCTTCAACGCTGATAAGGTTCTGTTTCACATCGTGACTGGAACATTGGACTACCCGAACCGCAGTCTATCATGCTAATCACTGGTTCCAATATTTCGTTTGTTTGAATTTCGAGGAAAACTAAACGAGAGCTATCTGCGCTAGCCGTTCCTAATTTATCACTTGTAACACTAGAAGGAAGGCAGCTAGTCATCACCACCAACCGCCAACTCTTAGTCTACTTTTTAACCAAGAAATAGTGGAAGTGACAGTTCCATTATAATGGACCCACAGCTGAAAGGTCGAGCATGTTCAGTGCGACAGGGATTCGCACCCGCGACACTCAGATTGCCTTAACTACTTGGCCATATCGAGACTTCTTTGTTTAGAAATATCTTTCAGTCACAAAAAACCATCATAGGAAGCGACATCAAACCTTTGGTCAGTCTTAAATTGTTAAATATAAATATACATCAAATATTTCGTGCTTAAACATGAACACACAAAGAAGTAAAATAGAAATGAACATTTTAAGTTTTTCAAGCTTTACACAATTTCTATCGTTAAATGTTCCTCTACAAAATAATTTTTACTAATTACTCGTTGGCCCCCCAGAGGTTCAGCGGTATGTCTGAGGACTTACACGCTAAAATCAGGGTTTCGATACCCATGGTTGGCAGAGCACAGATAGCCCTTAATTCAAAACAACAATTACTCATTGATTGGTTTTGATAATGCACTGTTGCCGGCTGTCTTATTGATCAAATGGGCAGCACGGCCGTCTGTGAGGGCTTTATATAGTATTTTTTTCAAACTTGATAGCTTTGTTCTTTACGAGGTTCGACTCAGCCACTGATATGTGTTTGTGTGCGTTTTCTTATAGCAAAGCCATATCTGGCTATTTGCTTAGCTCACCGAGGGGAATCGAACCCCTGATTTAAGCGTTGTAAATCCGGAGACATACCGCTGGCCACTGATATCAAAAATCAAAGAATCACTGAAGTAACTCCTGACGGCAGTCATAACCCCCAGAAAGTAAGAAACGAGATTAAATACCAAAAACCAGTAAAGGATAAATTTGCGTCTTGCGTTAAGAAACTCTTGCTTAACACTAAATTACGTTATTAGTACACGTTTACATTACGTCAGCAAAACGTGATTGGTTTCAACGAATTTTAAGATAACACGTGTACATATGCAGACCGTGCATTCAATCAGAAATAGTAGATAATACTAAGATTGAGAAGTACCTCGCCCAATCAGATTTGATTTAAGAGAAATGGTATTGAAAAAAAATCAATTTTATATTAAAAAAGAAAATTTCAAAGATATTATTCTTACCTTTAGAAAAAAACAACATTTCTTCTAATCTCGTTGGTGTGTACTACGCTCTGACAAAAGGACGAGATGGCGTTGTTGTGGGAGATGTTGAGACAAATATTAATATTTCTCAGTTTTAAAATTTGAAAGAAGCTTAATGAGGCCGAGAGTGTAAACGTCTTGTGATTTGTAAAGAACTTACAAATATTCTTACATTATTATGCACAGTAATTTGTGCCTCGTACCTGATTTTTCAAATTTTATTTTTTCAATTAGCTAATGGAATGCAAATGATTTTATTACAGCATGTTATTTTTCATAAAGATTATTTAAATATTTTATGTTCCTAGCTTTTACTGGCATATGCAAGCGACGAAGGTGTAAGGCACCTTTTGGTCGAAATGTCGTTGGTTTTTGTGTTTTATAATTGTTTTTTTTTAAATAATTGTTTCAGAGAAGCTACTCAAGCGCTGTCTGCACTGGCCGTTCCTAATTTTGAAATGATAGACCAGAGGGAGTGTAGTCAGTCAGTATTATTAGACCGCACTAATCGAATAGTAGTATTTGACTGTCATTTTTATTACGTACTTACAGCCTGGAAGTATGTAGGCGATTCCGTGTTAAGTAAACGGCACGCGGACCAGGGACCCTGGGATCTGATGCAATATCAATTTTGTTTTGAATTGTGTATCAATTCTAGTAATTTTGAGGTTAAGAAATGCTATTTGGTTAGCTTTTCCTATTCACAGGTGAACTTAATGTCAGGGTGTACAGAGTTAACGTCGTTGAAAAACTAAGTGTTTGTTACGTAGATGTGAATCCAACAATTGTATCATCAACATATCTGTGCCAGTATAGTGGTTGATGTAAGGCTGAATTGATGGCTTGAGATTCAATCTCTGTTATAAAAATGTTGGCTAAAACTGGTGACACGGGATTCCCCATACTTAGGTTATTTACCTGTAAGTGGTTTTGGTGGTAGTGAATTCTATAAGATTTGCTAATTGATTGCTGGGGGTGTGTATCAATGGGTTGGGGTTTGGACATGTGTCCTTCAACGGTCATATTCAAATTTTCTCTTTCATAACCTGAAAATGACCTAGGAAGGTTGTAACGATGTTTTCTCCTTATCAATAACAGTGTTAATACCCATACGAGCCTTTCTGAGATACAATATTAACTCTGTTTAACAATACTCAGGAAACAATTGATAAACAGATGACAATATATACTTACCCAAAAAACAACGGATAAACAGATGGCCATATATACTTACCCAGGGATGTAAGGGGCAGACAGACAAAGAATTATATTGAAAAAGAGAAAGTAGCTGGTTTGTTCCTGGATTTTAAAGTTAAAATCTATAATGATTTGTTTTTGGTACAACTAAAACTAATATTTATATAGTTTTTCGCGTTTTGCAACGATTGAACAAAGTTAATTTTATACTAACACCTATGAGAACAGATATATACGTGTATGTATGGAAATACAACTGGATCAATAATCGAGATTGCGTGTTTATCTAATAAACATTCGTAGCAGCTGCAGGTTGGTGTTTCGTGGCACGTAATAACGTTCTTTGATCTCGTTTTCCTTCTGATTTCACGAAATATTTAAGCCACGGCCACGATATTATTACACATATTACACGATCAACTGATTTAAACACAGTGAAAACAGGCGAAGGTCTTATCAGACGAGTGCGCACGTGTCATTGTGAAGACGAAACGACACACACATGTGCGCGGTGAAAACATTCGCTATTGATGAAGTCTCCATTTGAAACGGTTTTGGTTTATATTTAAATTTCACGCAAAGCTACACGAGAGCTATTTGCGCTGATCATCTTTGATTCAGCAGTGTAAGACTAGAGGGAAGGCAGCTAGTCATCACCACCCACCGCGTAGTCTTGGGCTACTCTTTTACCAATGAATAGTTGGATTGCGGTGTGACGGGGATTCGAACCTGCGACCCTCAGATTGAGTCAAATGCCTTAATCATCTGACCATGCCGAGCCCCATTTGAAACTTCCAGCAAAGAAATCAACCAGAATTTATTCTCCCATTCTGTCTACTAATCAAGTTACTGCACCATTCTAAGCTTTCCACACAACCCTGAACTACGTAATCTTCTAAACTTTTTACTATCACCTTTCCCTGGAAAGATACCAGTTTTATTTCTGAATTCGTGATTTCCTCTTCTCGGTTTTGTTTTCGTTTTTCACTTTTTCTTGAGATCGCACGGATCTCATTAACTTCCTCTTGTCTATCAGCCTTTATCTATTTATCTTTGACCATGGTTATCAGTGGTGGTAGATGTCACAGCTAACCTTTTCTTTAACTGAATAGGTAATTGTACCTTAATCCTCATTGGCCGAGTGTTGGAAGTCTGGGGTTTCAGTCCTGAAATCCAAGTTTTGACTCCGTGCATTTCCACAAAATATTCCAGAACTTTAAGCTGTGGGTGCATTATAAGAGTGACAGTCAATCTTTTAGCGTGTATTGTTGTTTGTTGAGTGCTACTGACCATTTTCTTTCCCCCTCCCTTGGCCAGCCAGTAGTTCAAAATTAGCAATGGCAACAGAATATAAAATATAAACAATGATTCTCTTTCTCCGTGTCGTTCTTTCTGTCTCTTTTACATTGTTTCTTTATTTTAAAATATTTGGCACAACACGCTATAACTTGAAATAGAAAAGACGCCCTTCATGGAGATGCTGCTCCATTTCGTGTATTTTCAATTACAGTAGATCTTATTCTGGATAAATATTACGTAATTCCTTAAACGAATGATGTCTCGTGATTTATAATTATGTTTGTTCGTGATGGAGAGTTTTAAATATGTACCGTTAAATTTCATGCAATTTTTACGTTCACAAAGCATGCGCAGAGTTAGCTGTGTTCAAAACGTGTTTAAGAGTTAAATATTATTAGTGAGAGTGAACTCAGGGTGTGTCAGTACACAAGGTTTAAAATAAGAGAACCTTCTCCACTATTATAACGAATTCAATTTTCACTACTACTGCTTGTAAGTTTAACGGTAAACTGAAAGGTTAAAGACACTAACAAGTGGGATTCAACACCAGAGGATAGCGCAGCACAGAAAGCCCATTGGTTAAGTAAGTTATTGAAAATAAAAAATATAACCACTTTTAATGATCAGCAAAAATATAACCACCCTAAATAGTCAGCAAAATTATAACCACATGAAAGGAGGATCAACAGATTAAACACCGAAACTACCTTAAATATAATCACCCTAAATGATCAATAGATTAAACACCAAAACTATCTTAAATATAATCACCCTAAATGATCAATAGATTAAACACCAAAACTACAAAAATGTAACTACCCAAAACGATCAATAGATTAGACATCGAAACTACCAAAATATAACCACCCTAAATGGTCAACAGACAAAACATCAAAACTTCCTTAAATATAACCACCCTAAATGGTCAACAGACTAGATATCAAAACTACCAAAAATATAACCACTCTTAATGATCAATAAACTAGACAACAAAACTACCTTAAATATAACCATCCTAAATGGTCAACAGACTAGATATCAAAACTACCTTAAATATAGCCACTCTAAATGGTCATCAGACAAGACATCAAAACTACCAAAAATATAACCACCCTAAACGACCAATAGATTAGGCATCAAAACTACTAATTATATAATCACCCTAAACGATTAGACATCAGGAATACCAAAAATAAAACCACCATAAATTATTAGTAGATCAGACATCAAAGCTACCTTAAATATAATCATCCTAAATGATCAATATATTAGACATCGAACCTACCCAAAATATAACCACCCCAAATGGTCAACAGACTAGAGATCAAAACTATCAAAAATATAACCACCCCAAACGACCAATAGATTAGGCATCAAAACTACTAATTATATAACCACCCTAAACGATCAATAGACTAGACATCAAAACTACCTTAAATATAACCATCCTAAATGATCAATATATTAGACATCAAAACTACCAATAATATAACCACCTTAAATGATTAATAGATTAGACATCAAAACTAAGAATGATACAACCACTCTAAACAATCATTAGATTAGACATCGAAACAACCAAAAATATAACCATCCTAAATGAACAATATATTATAGATTAAAACTACCAATAATATAATCGCCCTAAATGATTAATAGATTAGACATCAAAACTACCTTAAATATAACCACCCTAAATGGTCAACAAACGAGACATCAAAACTACCAAAAATATAACCACTCTAAACGATCAATAGACTAGACACCAAAACTACCTTAAATATAACCACCCTAAATGGTCAACAGACTAGATATCAAAACTACCAAAAATATAACCACTCTTAATGATCAATAGACTAGAAACCAAAACTACCTTAAAAATAACCACCCTAAATGGTCAACAGACTAAACATCAAAACTACCAAAAATATAACCACCCTAAACGATCAATAGATTAAACATCAAAACTACTAAAAATATAACCACCATAAACGATCAATAGATTAGACGTCAAAACTACCAAGAATATAACTATCACACTAATACTACTAAGTTTTAAAATTTTGGTCATTTATCCATATGACCACAATATGGTCAAATTGTAAGCATTTAATAACACTATCAGACGGTCAGATTGTGGCATTTATGAAATTTTTTTATGATCAAATTTTCTGGTACATATAAATTAAAACGGCTAAATTTGCAAATATTTATCAAATTTACATTACGGAAAGGTCATATTATCAAACTCAGAACTAAATAAATGTATGTGTATTTTGTAACACTATAATACAAGGTGTCATTTATATATAATTTAGTACAACATATATTTTAACGTTACAGTACTGTCAATCTTACTAGAATAGTTTAAAGATTAAATGTAATTGAAGGTCTAAAGTGATAACCAATCGATGTCTTCTATACATTTAGTCATGTTTACAACATCTCTTCTTCGCTTAGATTGGTCCATTTTATATCGTGCCATAATTAAAAGGATATTACCGACAATACCTTAAGTTTGAGGTTTTTCTGAGGACACTTTTACAGGGTGTTACAACTCATTTATTATGGCATAAAATGCGATAAGATAAAAACATAATATTAGAATTATGTGGAAATAAAGCATGAAAACCTTAATCAAATTCTCTAAACAAATAAGATTTTATTTTCCAGATGGTGATTATATCGAAAAAGTATTTGAATGAGACCCTTTACTGGTTTTAATTTATTCAAAGTTGGTTTTATCTTTTATTCAATTTACATTGAGTTACGAAGCACGAATTCTCAACAACTCTCCCATATTCGCGTTTTATGTACGATCTAATTCTAACAGGGTTTTGATAAGAGCATTGTTAAGTGTAATATAAAAATTAGAATCCAAACATCTCAGCGCCACATCTCTTTTAATTGACATGTTGTGAAGAGCATGTTATTATATCTTAAGGGAGCGCGTGTTTTTTATTGCTTAGAAAAGGCCTAAAATAATTTGGAACACAATTTTACTTTATTTTAATTTTAGTGGTGTTTCTGATATAATTTCTTCTTAGAATAAAACTAAAAAAAAACAAAAACTTATATATTTATCTATGAAACTTACGAAGATAAATCAGAAGGTGAACAGTGGCTCGGTGGTAAGTGTGAGGAATAACAATACCAAAAATCTGATTTTGATACCAGTGTTTCTTCAGAGCGCAAAGCTAGCCGTCCCTAATTTAGCAGTGTTAGACTAGAGGGAAGGCAGTCATCATCGCCTACCGCCAACTCTTGGAATACTTTTTTTTTTACAATGAATAGGCGGCTTGACCATCACATTATAATACCCCTACAGTTGAAAGGGCATGTTTGGTGTAACGAAGATTCGAACCCGCGACCTTCGGATTACGAGTCGAAAGCCTTAAACATTCAGCCATGCCAACTAAACTTTAAAATAAAAAAAATAAGTGTTCTAAGATGTCGATAAAACTAATATCCTTCAAACAATAATTTATTTCTTATAGTTTATCTATTGTTGGTTCTTCACACAAACGCTTCTTTCAACCGACCGCCATTTCTGGTTGATTGACTTGAAATTTGATTGGGCTAACATTGGTCAAATACTCCCAAAACTTTTTTGTTTTGCTTAAGCCTTTCTGAGAGCCAAACACCCAAAAAATTAAATTTTGGAATCTTTTTAGATGAAAATATACATTTTTATATGTTCCACACATTGACATGCAACAAATGTTTGATTAACCTATTTTAAGTCTTTTCAAAAAGATCAAAGCTTATAAAAACAAATATTGGATTTATTTGTAATCTATTCTGCCACATTTTGACTAATTAGCATGTGGGACATTTACATTTGTGGGGTCTAAAGATCACAAAAGCATAATTTTAGGGGTTTAGGTCCATTTTGTGGCCATATTTTAACCATTTTAGGTGGGATTTACTACAAAGATACTCATTGAAGGTACCAGAGATATAGAGAATTTTAGAAAGTTTTGTCTTTTGGTCAATTTTTCAGTGAGGAAAGTGGAAAAAAAGAAATTTTAGAGTTTTCGTGAACCATTCTCTTTTCAGCCAATTCACATGGGGTATGGTTAAAAGACATTTTTTTACAGTTGTGGATAAAGTTTTAGATTTTCTGATGTCGAAATTACCCATGTTTGGAGCGCTTTTCGGAGACACTTTTCATTTGTCTACAAAAGTTCACCTCTTTGATCTAAGTTGCATTTAGGGAAAAGGTTATCTACTGCCAGTCCTAATTTAGAATTACTAACCAGAGAAAATTCAGTCAGTCAGCAACATTTTTTTACTGACCATTTATGCTGAAGGAGCGACAGTTATTCTTATGACACACTCACAGTTTAAACTATAGGAAATGTTTTGCAGTATCACATGAATTAGAGCCCAGATCGAAAACTCTAAAATCTTGGGCTCAACCGCAGAACAAACACACTGACAAGCATTTCAAGTACTTCACTTAATAATAACCTAAGATTTTGGTTAAAACAACCAAATTGTAAATTTCCATTTGACGGTACGACTCTTTAGGTCTTATACCAAGTTGCATGAGGGCTGTCAGCGCATAATCATTTACGTAAAGGATACTTTCACACAGGTATTCTTAGTTTTTAACGGGCAGACTGGACGGAAGGTAGCCAGTCAAAAGCACATATCATATCGTCATTTCAAGAGTTCCTAGTTCCCGTTGCCGTGCCGCAAAAACGTGCTTCGCACTCAGGTGCCGAAGGTGTATCATAAGCGTGAGAGTCAGAGCCCCTTATTAACCCCGAATGTTGATGGTGGTTGCTTTTAGTTCAGAATTAGCCACGGCAGATAGATCTTTGTGTAGAAATACAATAATAATCCGAGGAAAACCTTCTACCGTGATTTCTTATCATTTTAAAAATAAAATAGTTAGAAAGGGTTTGAAAATGTGCTTCAACCATAGATGAGTTTTTAACAATGAGATATTTATGTAATACAGTTTTATTTTATTCACTTAGGTTGCACTCGCAATCTAATGGTCGTAGGTTCGAATTCCCGTCAACTCAAAAATACTCGCCCTTTCAGCCATGGGGGCGTTATAACGTTCGGTCGATTCCACTATTCGCTGGTAAAAGAGTTGCACAAGAGTTGGCGGTGAGTGGTGATGACTAACTGCCGCCCCTATAGTCTTCCACTGCTAAATTAGGGACGGATAATGCACATAGCCCTCGCGTAGCTTTGCATAAAATAAAAATAAAAACAGTTTTATTCATGAGGGACGTTAGAGTGAACAGAAACATTCAGGTCACCAGTCATATTTGTTCTCCGTTTCAAAACTTCAGAAATGTGGAGATTTATATACTAATTTCCTTAGTTATAACGTAACCAATATTTCTTCTCAGCACAGAAACTGCTATATATTAATATATATATATACACCTATATATATAACATTCTGAAAAGATGGTTGTTAAATAAACCCAGTGTAACGTGGCTGGTAGACTGTAACACGATAAAAACTAAATTACACTTTTCCAAAATGTCGTAAACCACTCAATAAATCAGAATGTGATGATTATATCACCGATAACTTTATAAAATAGTCTTACACTGTAAATTACTAAATAAATCATAAATTAAAGCTCATATTCTATATTCCCTCACAAAATAAATTACGCAAGTCGCGAATGCTGCATGGACAGATATCCTTAACGTGAATCTGATACAGAAATATATGCGTACGGTTTGAGATTATAAAACAATAAGATGCATCCTCGTTACCGAAGCTTTTATAAACAGTTAGCTAACAATCCTATTATAGGAATTACGTTCGAGGATACGAGCAAGGTGATGATGGTTTACAACAACAACAACGAAAAAAAAACAAAACAAAAGTCTCTACTTAGCTAACCTGGTGGACATAATAAGAAATTAATGGTGAAACAAAAATCATCTTATGGTCCCCGGCGAAAGGCGGGTTTCATAGGTCGTTATTTTCTTTATATTTTATCGTTAAACGCGAAGTTACACAACTGGCTATCTATGGTATGCCTACCACGGATATCGAAACAGGATTTTAGCGCTATAAATTTTTAAATATACCCCTGAAAATGGGATTCGACATCGTCTGTCGTCAGTTTTGGGCACGTACTATTTCAGTTTAGTTGAAGCTCATTTTAAAGACACACAGAATTCCCTGAGGATGATCTCAAGTCTATGTCGAAACAGTGAAACATTCTTTACAGGCTGAACAAATAGTCGTGGAAGTTGTTGGTTACACGCGCAGGGAGAAGGGTCTTTCGGGTCTTCATGGTCTTCCCCTCTTTTCGTATCCCAATGTCTACAAAAGTGTCATTTTTGTCAACCATGAGAATATATCAACAACAGCTATTTGTTATTTTTGGGGAAGTTTTCAGCTTTAAAATGAATAATACACAGAACTTGCACGACTGTAGAGTAAAACACAACAATAAATGTGTTATGGTATTTACTATTAATGCACAATAAATGATTTTATAGTTTTAGATCACAATAGTATTTATACGAATAACTGAATATAAATAATATAGTTTTTCTTGTGTTTCTTATAACTTTATTTACCCTATGTGTACTAAAGATAATCATGTTCTGTTTTAACCCACTTCCAAAAAGCCTTAATTCACGATGTGCGAAAAGTATCCATTTTCTGTCAATATATCCCACATTTTTACTATCCTTTTCACATTATGGGAAGCTGTTAGGGTGTATTAACTGCCTTAGTTATTGTGTGATCTTATGAGTTGTTACTGGCTTAGTTTCTGTGTGATCTTATGAGTTGTTACTGGCTTAGTTTCTGTGTGATCTTATGAGTTGTTACTGCCTTAGTTTTTATGTGATTTTATGAATTGTTACTGCCTTAGTTTCTATGTGATCTTATGAGTTGTTACTGGCTTAGTTTCTGTGTGATCTTATGAGTTGTTACTGCCTTAGTTTCTATGTGATCTTATGAGTTGTTACTGCCTTAGTTTTTATGTGATTTTACGAATTATTACTGCCTTAGTTCCTATGTAATCTTATGAGTTGTTAAGGCTTAGTTTCTGTGTTAGTCAACATTTCGGCTCTGAGTTCGAATGGGAAATTGTAAATAGATTTAGTTTAGTAATATCTTGTAATAAACGACTTAGGCTAAAATATCTTAAAAGAGCTGATAAACATAAACTATTTTAGAATCAGAAACTGGAGATCTTCATCATTTTAGGCTCAAGCAGGTGAGAAAGAGGATACGTTCCCCCTTAGTTGGATGTTATTTCATTGGATATTAATCTCCTAACAAACATCTGGTTCCTTTACCTAAATTGTTATAATTTATCGAGCTAGAGTAAAACTCACGGCTCTCTCCCCAGCTACGACTCCAAAATCATTGAGCCACGCCGCCCCTGCTACAAACAGTTTACTCTTATTAGAATTACTATTAAAACCATAACAGGGAAGGCTGTGTAACTCTTTGTAGTTTACGTGTATGCTAGGATGTTGTTTCCGTTGCGTGTCTCGTAATAGCTCAGAACGATCTGGTCCAGTAAAATATGATCCATTCTCCCAGCACAAAATCTGATGGTTAGAATAGACACATTTCAGATCAACATTCCTGAACTTTTTATAGCTTCCCGTGTTTATAAAAAGATATTCCAGTAACATATTTTGTTATATGACTGTGGTCATAAGCTATTAGATACTGAAACTCTATAATTACAGAACTGAGGAAAACTAAGACAGCTCTACGTCTCACAAGCATTTTATTTATTAATGAAGTACTTTCGCCAGTAAATACACAACGCAAAATTATTATTTGATTGATTTCTGTGGCTGTATGGTAGGAGACTATTAGATTTTCAAGTAAATCCTGCAATTTTTATTATAATTTGAATGAAACCCGTTCACCCAAGTGATGCGCACAATTAAATTAGTGGTCCAGAAATCCATTTGGATTAAGCTTAATAATCCCTATTTTTTAACCAGCTGGCATTAAACGCCTCCTCAACTGTTACTTTTAATTTAATAGTTGGATGGTTGTTGTTGTTGTTTTGTATTAAGCACAACGCTACACAATGGGCTATCTGTGCTCTGCCCACCACGGGTATCGAAACCCGGTTTTTAACGTTGTAAGTCCGCAGACATACTGCTGAGCCACTGGGGGCTAATAGTTGGATGGACTGTTACTATTATAACACATCAGCAACTGAAAGTGTGAAGCTAGTTTTGTATCATTACACGTGTAGTTTGAAAGGCTAATCGGATGACATTGTCGGTGAGGTAGTTAGGCGCGTATGTACATATATATCTTGGGTAATAAAAGATTACTATTTGAAATGTGCAAACTGTATCAACAGAAGTGTCGAACCGTTCACAATACTTATTGCAATAACATATTCGAGCTCAATGAACGAAACTAATATACTTCTATTAGATTCTGGCTATTTGTGCTTCGGTAGTTATTTACGGAAGGCTGGCCGATGTTCTTTAGTATGGACTTCACCTGAACAATAAACATTACACGTTGCGATACCATTGAAAGATCCATCGGCTCAATCGCGAAAGATCTTACCGCGTCGTTTCTCAGGTTTCTACGTCAGCTCGAAGGAGTTGAAGACATCGAAATCCAGCATAACATGTCTTTTCTTATCTCGTTAGATATACAGACAAGACGAAAAGTTAGTTTTTCTCATCTGAGAAGCGCGAACAGGTTGACAGTTTTGTAGGTCGTAATTTAATCAACTTAATGTCGGCTACTTTTTATGACCATCAAAAACCTTTTCTTTTTTTAATATATTCTATGGTTAGCCTGTATTTTCTGGAATTTATTTTCGTTTTTAACGGATAAATAAATATTGTCAAAATACCTTTGATACGTAATTGTCAAGAATATGATCCACGCTCATTAGATTTCTTTGTTTTTGAATTTCGCGCAAAGCTACACGAGGGCTATCTGCGCTAGCCGTCTCTAATTTAGTAGAGGGAAAAGAATTAATCATCACTACTCACCGCCAACTCGTGGACTACTCTTTTACCAACGAATAGTGGAATTGACCGTCACGTTACAACGCCCCCACGGCTGAAAGGGCGAACATGTTTGGCGTTACAGGGATTCAAACCCGTGACTTTCAGATTACGAGTCGCATGCCTTAACCCACCTGACCATGCCGGGCTATATGAATCAGAATACATTATTAAAACCTTGAGTTTATCATATTTAGTGGAAATATTTATAATATTCTATATTTTAAGAGGAAGAATGCTTTACTAAAAAGTTGTGGTAAACCATAAATATATGAAAAGAAAAATGGTTCTTTTTGGGTTCAGCATATATGTTTTCTTGATGGGTTCTGATAGCATGTTTAACATGTGTGTTTCTTTGATGGTTTTAGACACTGCGTTCGGCATGTGTGTTTTGTAGGTGGGTCTAGACATTGTGTTTGACATGTCTATTTCTTTGATGGGTTTAGACACTATGTTTAGCAAGGGTGTTTGGTAGGTGGGTTTTGATAGTGTTTTCTTGATGGGCTTAGACATTGTATTCAGCATGTGTGTTTTCTAGGTATGTTTTGACAGTGCTTACTTGATGGGTTTAGATTGATTCGGCATGTGTATTTGCTAGGTGGGTTTTAACAGTGTTTTCTTGATGGTTTTAGCCACTGTGTCCGGTATAGGTGTTTCCTAAGTGGGTGTTGACAGTGTTGTTGACAAATGTGTTTTTTGCTACTTCTCTGACCTTTCAGCGTTATCGTTCTGAGACAACATTCAAAGTCCAATTTTGAGTTCTTCATCAGGTCATGAATATTATTAAGTGAATTGAGTGATTATATTAAGTAATATTTATGTGATATATTACTTATTCCTTTCCATTGATCTATATAAATATTTCAAATTTTGAAAATTTGTGAAGATTTTCCAGTATATAGATATCTAGATAACTCTTTTGGAGAAGTGACCAAAAATGGTCATTTTTATAATATTTCTGGTAAACTGACGAAAACAACCATTGAAATAACTTTTAAGGGTATTGTAAAAAATGGTTCTCAACTACTACTGGATATTTGTGGGGAGTGAAAATAGACGTATTTGTCAGGGGGTACTTGTTCTCCAGAAAATTTTCAAGATGGAATACCCTCATGTATACCATGCTTACGAAAACGACTAATCTCCACAACACACACACACACATTTGAAACCAAAGCTAAGCGGATACGCTTGACATGTCTTGAATTGCTCCAATGGTCGTCGGATACAATAAATAAATAAGGTATATATACTGTGTTTGTGAAAACAGGTGTAGATTATGTTTGTGCAAACAAATATTGATTATTTCCAAAAAGATATCTGATTGTTTAAGTCTCTTCAGTTGCTCATTTACTAAAATGACCATTATTTATTGTCACTATTTAACTTGCTGTTTATTTGTTTGTAGTGAAACACATTGTTTCACAATGGGCTATCTGTAGCCTACCCACCAAGTGTATCTGAAGCAGGTTTCTCGTGTGGTAAACGCACAGATCTATCGCTACGCTAAAAGTTTTTGTCGTTTTACACGAGGTCTTTAAACTATCTCATTACAGACTTCTAAACTTTATTTCTCAAACAATAATGTCTCACGTGATATTCAGTTCATTATTCGCATGTATTAAATGTTATGTTTGACATGCATTTTCATCTCTCGTCATTGTAAGCTTATTTATTTGCACGGAAATATAAAAACCTCTTCACTAAACAGTCTCATCTGTAGTAAGTACCCTCATCTGTCCAACGCGCTCAATGAGAGAATACTGTAATTACCAACTTATTTACATATTATGCAAACTGCTTTAGAATCTGATGAGAAACAACGCACGGCGTAATGTATCAAAATCACAGAGCATTGTTGACAGAGTATCTCAAAATCAGTTTGTAGAAGAAAGAATGCCAAATTATGAATCGAAATGAGCCATTTAAGTTTGAGATAGAAGCTCGATTCTTTAAGCTGCTATTAATTAGGATATATTTCTATGCACATAAATAGATATATAAATGCCTATATTAAGACGAAACGTAACTGAGCTCATTGGTGAAGCTCATACACAATTTGTTGAATCTTAGAAATCAATACATGATCCAAATAATAGCTATAAATACATTCGGTAGGTGGCCAGTCATTTTCAAGCTCTAATATATCCAAACACAACATTAGAGGTTACACACATCAGGGATTACATATGTAAACGTTTACAACGACACATCACAGGTTATTTATGTGAACAATGAAATTAACACCATGTTTCGTGTCTTTATTCGAGAATAAAAGAACTAAAGAGGCTAAATTAATTCATGTTTATGTTAGTTGGGTGATCGTTTTCAGCATGTAGTCTAAATCGACGCGTGCATAACTGTGTGAAGATGACGGATTACGTTATTAGACGCGTTTCTACAATATCGATTTAGTGTAACACGCCGTGATACAAAACAAACAACAATATGACGTGTAACATAAATAGAACTAGCTGGTAGTACATCAAACGTTTCTAATAATTTTAAAATATGTCAATCAGGAGCAAAAAATCGGAAGGCCAGGAGCCATTTTTGTTGTAAAAGAAAAAGTTATTTTCGTTTGCAAAATAAATGGTGCTCCCCCCACCTGCTCTGTTGGCATGGATACACCCACGCCTTTACGAATAGTATTGTTATCCACGAAAAAAAAACGATAACAAAGAGTGACTCCTTTATTATTTAATTATTCGTGGAACACAAACAAAGGCAATATTTTAAAAAAAGTCGAAGTCATCCAAATCATACAGCCAATAGCGTTTGATGTAACTTAATCATGTTTTTGTATTTCTTAACAAGTTTAATGCTTGTTTGTCTCGTATTTTGCGCAAAGCGACACACGACGGCTATCTGCGCTAGCCATCCTTAATTTAGCAGCGTAAGACTAGAGAGAAAGCAGCTAGTCGTCACCACCCACAGCCAACTCTTGGACAAGTTTTTTTACGAACGAAGAGTGAGATTGACCGTCACGTTATAACGTTTTCACTTCTAAAAGGGTAAGAATTTTCCGGAATAGAGATTCTAACTCGCGATTTGTAGACTGCAAGTTTAGTGTTCTGGCCATCAAGCCTTTTGGCCTGGCATAGCCAGGTAGTTAGAGCGTTTGGCCTGTAATCACCCTCACAGTAAACATGCTCGCCCTTTCAGCGTGGGGAGATTATATAGTGCGATCAATTCCACTATTCGTTGATTAAAGACTAGTACAAGACTGGCGATGACTACCTGTCTTCCCTCTAGGCTTGCTTTGCTAAATTCGGGACGGTTAGCGCAAATAGCCATCGTGTAGGTTTGGGAGAAATTCAAAAACAAACAAATAAACCAAGCCTTTATATGTAAAGAATTTTTTGTAAGGTAAAAGGCTTAGCTAAATAGATTTTTAACCACCATACTGATAGAAGCAAGTTGCGTAGGTCACCAAACACGTTAACATATTATTTTTTATATAATTTATTTGTATAATTACTTAATTTACAATAAAAATAAATTATGAATTCATATTGTGACAACCTGTTTACTCATTTGTTTTATGAGATTCACAAATATTTTAAGTTGTTGTTTTACACATATTTGATATTTTCATTCTGAACAGTAACAAATGTGGCACATGTGCTAAACGGCTAGTTATGAGTATACAACAATCACTCAATAGCAGCCACTGCCTATTCGGCTATTCGTGACAAGGTATCCGATTTAAGTGGTACTTTTTCACTTGTCCATAAATGAAAGTATGGAGCCCTATTAACATCGTACAAGGGCTCGAACCTTGGACTATCCGATCCACAGCATGAAATGTTACAGAGCACTACCAGCAGTATAGTGGGCTCGAATCCTGGACTATCCAATTCACAGCAGAAACATTACAGGGTATTACCATAAGCATATAACGGGCTCGAACCTTGGACTATCTGATCCACAGCGAGGAATGTTAATCACAAGGCCATGCCGAGCACTTTCGCTCAGAATATATGATAGAAAGTTTTGCTGAAATTGCAAAACTAATGATTTCGTTTCCCAAATGTTTTTCTTTCTATTCTCCTTTGTGATTGGTCTTTTTCCCGCTAAATGATGGTTGAACGGTTTGCTTGTTCTACCTGCCCCTCAGTGGCTCAGCGGTATGTCTGCGGACTAACACGCTAAAATCCGGGTTTCGATACTCTTGGTGGGCAGAGCACAGATAGCCCATTGTGTAGCTTTGTGCTGAATTCAACAACAACAACAACAGCTTGTTCTACTCACCCTTTAATTGTGATAAAAATTCCATAAACGTTTCTGGACTACGTTGAAACCAACGTAAGTTTATTTCAAAAATGAGCCAGCCTGCAATAAACAACAACAAAAAAAAAACGTGTTATTTATTGTTTGTAATAAATGAGTTCTTTGCTATGAGAAAAAATAGATACTTAATCAAAAGAACCACGTTTTACACTCGGGTGTAGCGACTATATTATCCGTAAAAGAATAAAATAGAATGATATATAATTACACTAATGTCTTCAGTTATTAAGGCTCAAATGTTTGCCATCTTCAAAATTTCACAATGCTTTGCTTTGTTATTGTAAGTGGTTATTCCATAGAGTTTTCTTTGTTCAGCTTTTATTTTATTGTCTTTAACTCGAGTTTATTGAAGAGTAGAACAAACCGATTTTTCGTCAGCTTTAGTGAATATTCAACGTCGTTAAACAAATGAGCCACTGAGTAAATTATAATATACATAAATGTGAAAATACCGTTTGTCTCTGTTTTCAATGACGAGACCTTTCATTCTTTTGATCCCGTTTTGTAGAATCAATAACAGCAGCTGGTAGGTTTCTTCTCTAATGAAAGACTTACTTAAAAAGCTATAATTTTAGTTTTATATTAGTAAAAGAGAAAGTGCTCTTTGTTCTCCAAATTTTATTCTAAAACTGTGTTTTTTTAAGTTTTTCACTAACTTAGTTATTCTAGTATCCCATCATGCATTATTCTAGTGTCCTTTTTATTTTCCAAAGTAGCTCAGCGGTATGTCTGCGGACTTACAACGCATAAAACTGGGTTTTGATGCCCGTGGTGGGCAGAGCACTGATAGCCCATTGTGTAGCTTGGTGATTAATTCAAAACAACAAAAACAACCTTCTTTTTATTTCAACAGCTCGTTCGCCCTGAAAGTAGATTTATTTATTTGAAAGTTTGATAATTAATTATATTCTACCATCTCCAGTTTGTATCCAGATACTGAATTCTACCGTTTCCAGTTTGTATCCAGATACTGAATGGAAATACTCTCATGATCTTCTACTGTCTACAGTTTGGATTCGTATATTCAGATATCGCACCATGATGCTACATCATTTCCAACGTGTCTTACTAATGTTATTTTGGTTAGGAAACGAACCATCGAAGATGTACAGTGATTCACTGAAACTCTTCATCAAATAACATTTTAAATTTTTCGTACTTCAATTTTGTAATATTGTAGTTTTATGTTTTCTTCAGCACTTATTTAATTTTCATTATAAGCAACCTAGCAATCACTTCGAGTTTAAACGGTAAAATGCCCCCCCAGTGGCTCAGCGGTATGTCTGCGGACTTACACACTAAAATCGGGTTTCGATACCCGTGGTGGGCAGAGCACAGATAGCCCATTGTGTAGCTTTGTGCTTAATTCAAAAACAACAACAACAACATTAAACGGTAAATATTCCGACTTACAACAAATATTTTTGCGCTAAGAAGGGAAGTTCTAGATAAAAGTGGACTTATATGCGTGTTAGTTAAAATCGTTAATTATAACAAGTTCTGTGAATTGTATAACCTAAAAATTAGCTCTATGAAAAGTTATTGTATTACTGTGTGTGTGTGTGTTTTTATCGCAAACCCATATCGGGCTAGTTGCTGTTTCCACCGAGGGGATGCGTTGTAAATCCTTAGATTTACCACTGTCTCAGAGAGAAGCATTTAGAAGAAAGATTACATCGAAGTTAACCTACGAATCTTAATATATTACACTGTCTTTCTGCGCTATTTCTTTTATCTCGCCACTTCACTAAGATACCGTTTATTCAACCACAGAGTGATTATATTGATGTATGTATTAATTTGTAATTTAACTTTGGAAAAAAAAGTAGAATAAAATGAAAACACCTGTCTTTTCATCTGTACGTCCACTTATCACTGTGTCCTATTCTCTGTCTGCCTGGCCGTCCATTCATCTGTCTCAGAAACAATCAAGGTTCTGAAAAAAATTGAAACATAAGAAAGAACGATTTCTTTGTGTATTTATGAGGTTTGTGGGAATAATACTCAAACTTTTGTTTGTGTATTGTTGAGGTCAATGGTAATAATAATAAAACTTTGTTTCCTTATTGATGAGGTCTGTGGTAATGATACTAAAGTTTTGTTTGTATATTGTTAAAGTTTGTGGCAATAATACTAAAACTTTTGGTTGTATATTGTTGAGGTATGTAGTAATAATAATAAAATTTTTGTTTATATATTGTTAAGGTTTGTGGTGATAATACCAAATCTTTGTTTGTGTATTGTTTAGGTCTCTGGTAAGAATACTAAAACTTTGTTTTTATGTTGTTAAGGTTTGTGGAAATAATACTAAGACTTTTTTGCTTATTGTTAAGGTTTCGAGTAATAATACTAAAACTTATGCTCGTATATTGTTGACATTTGTGGTAATTTTACTTAAACTTTTGTTTATATATTGCTCAGGTCTGCGGTAATAATACTAAAACTTTCTTTGCGTAATGTTGAGGTCAGTAGTAATGATACTAAAACTTTGTTTTATACTGTTAAGGTTTGTGGTAATAATACTAAAACTTATATTTGTTTATTTCTAAGGTTTTTGGTGATAATACAAAAACCTTTATTTGAGTATTGTTGAGGTCTATGGTAACAATACTGAAGCTTTGTTTGATTATTTTTGAGATCTGTGGTAAAGATGCTAAAAATAATAATAATAAAAATAAAAATAATATTTGTATATTGTTGAAATTTGTCGTAATATTACTAAAACTTTTGTTTACATACTGTTAAGATTGGTGGTTATAATACTAAATCTTTTGTTTATATATTGCTGAGGTCCGTGGTAATAATACTAAACCTTTCTTTGATTCTGTACTGTTAAGGGTTATGGTAATAATACTGAAATTTATATCTGTATATTTTTAAGGTTTTTGGAAAAAACTTTTGCTGGTGTATTGTTGAGGTCTATGGTAACAATACTAAAACTTTGTTTGCTTATTTTTGAGGTCTGTGGTAAAGATACTAAAACATTTTTTGTATATTGTTAAGGTTTGTGGTAATAATACAAAAACTTTTGTTTGTGTATTGTTTAGGTCTATGGTAAAAATACTGTAGCTTTGTTTGTTTATTTCTGAGGTCTGTGGTAATGATATTAAAACATGTATTTGTATATTTTTAAGGTTTGAAATAATAATACAAAAACTTTACTTTGTGTATTGCTGGGGTCAATGGTAACAATACTGAAGCTTTGTTTGCTTATTTCTGAGGTCTGTATTAATGATAATAAAACTTTATTTGTATATTAAGGTCTGTGGTAATGAGACTGAAATATTGTTTGTACATTGTTAAGGTTTCGAGTAATAATACTAAAACTTATGTTCGTATATTGTTGACATTTGTGGTAATATTACTAAAATTTTGTTTGTGTGTTGTTGAGGTCTATGGTAATAATACTGAAACTTTGTTTGCTTATTGTTTTGGTCTGTGGCAATGATACTAAAACTTTGCATATTGTTAAGGTTTGTGGTAACAATAATAACATTCATATTTGTATATTTTTAAGGTTTGAGGTAATTATACAAATACTTTTGTTTGTGTATTGTTGAGGTCTCTGGTAATAATTCTGAAACTTTCTTTTCTTTTTTTTAGGTCTGTGGCAACGATATTAAAACTTTGTTTGTATACTGTTAAGATTTGTGGTAATAATAATAAAACTTATATTTGTATATTTTTAAGGTTTTTGGAAATAATGCTTAAACTTTTGTTTATATATTATTATGGTTTGTGGTAATAACACTAAAAGTTTGTTTGTTTATTGTTAAAATTTGTAATAATAATCTTAAAACATTTGTTTGTGTATTGTTGAGGTCTATGGTAATAACACTAAAGCTTTGTTTGCTCATTTTTAGGTCTGTGGTAATAACTCTAAAATATTTTTTGCACATTGTTAAGGTTTGTGGTAATAATACAAAAACTTTGTATGTGTATTGTTAATGTCTGTGGTAATGATCCTAAAACATTGTTTGTACATAGTTGAGGTTTCTAGCAATTATACTCAAACTTATATTTGTATATTGTTGTCATTTGTGGTAATATTGCTGTAAATTTTGTTTACATACTGTTAAGGTTTATGGTAATAATACTAAAACTTATATTTGTATATATTTAAGGTTTGTCGTAATATTACTAAAATGATTGTTTGTGTATTTTTGAGGTCTATAGTAATAATACTAAAGCATTGTTTGCTTATTTTTGAGATCCGTGGTAATGACTCTAAAACATTTTTTGTATATTGTTAAGGTTTGTGGTAATAATACTAAAACTTCGTTTGTATATTGTTATGATTTGCGATTATAGTTCTAAAACTTTTGTTTGTATATTGTTGAGGTCTGTGGTAATATTACTAAAATTTTGTTTGTGTGTTGTAGAGGTCTATAGTAATAATACTGAAACTTTGTTTCTGTATTGTTGAAATCAATAGTAATAATACTAAAGCTTTGTTTGCTTATTTTTAAGATCTGTAGTAGTGACTGTAAAACATTGTTTGTACATTCTTGAGGTTTGTGGTAATAATACTAAAACTTATATTTGTATATTTTAAGGTTTGTGAAAATAACACTAAAACTTTTGTTTGTGAATTGTTGAGGTCTATGGTAATAATACAAAACTTTGTTTCTATATTGTTAACGTTTGTTGTGATAATATTAAAACTTTGTTTGTGTGTTGTTGAGGTCTATGGTAATAATACTAAATCTTTGTTTCCTTATCTTTGAGATCTGCGGTAATGATACTAAATTATTGTTTGAATATTGTTAAGATTTGTGGTAATAACATTAAAACTGTGTTTGTGTATTGTTATGGTCTATGGTAATATTACTGAAACTTTGTTTGCTTATTCTTGAGGTCTGTTTTATAATACTAAAACTTTCATTTATATATTTTTGAGGTCTGTGGTAATACTACAAAAGCTTTGTTTCTATATTGATAAGAATTGTGGTAATAACACTGAAACTTTGTTTGTGTATTTTTGAGGTCTATAAAAATAATACTAAAGCTTCGTTTGCTTTTTTTAGGTCTGTGGTAATGACTCTAAAACATTTTTTGTACATTGTTAAGGTTTGTGGTGATAATACTAAAGCTTTGTTTGTGTATTGTTAAGGTCTGTGAAAATGATACTAAAAATTGTTTGTACATAGTTGAGGTTTCTAGCAATTATACTAAAACTTACATACTGATAAGATTGGTGGTAATAATACTAAAACTTTTTCTGCGTATTGTTGATTATGTAGTAATGATACAAAACTTTGTTTCTATACTGTTAAGGTTTGTGGTAATAATACTAAAACTTATGTTTGTATATTTCTAAGGTGTGTGGAAAAATAACTTTTGATTGTGGATTGTTGAGGTCTATGGTAAAGATACTGAAACATTTTTTGTATATTGTTAAGGTTTGTGATTATAATTACAAAACTATTGTTTATATAATGTTCAGGTCTTTGGTAGTATTACTAAAACTCTATTTGTGTATTGTTGAGGTCTATGGCAGTAATACCGAAACTTTTGTTTATGTATTGTTGATGTCAGTGTTATAATATTAAAAGTTTTGTTTATGTATTGTTGAGGATTGTGGTAATAATACAAAAACTTTGTTTGTATATTGTTAAGATTTGTGGTAATAATAATAAATTTATATTTGTATATTTTTAAGGTTTAAGGTAACAATACAAAAACGTTTGTTTGTGTGTTTTTGAGGTCTCTGGTAACAATACTGAAGCTTTGTTTGCTTATTTCTGAGGTCTGTGGTAATGATATTAAAACTTTGTTTGTATATTGTTAAGATTTGTGGTAATAATAATAAAACTTGTATTTGTATATTTTTAAGATTTCTGGAAATAATACTTACACTTTTGTTCATATATTGTTATGGTTTGTGGTAATATACTAAAAGTTTGTTTGTATATTGTTGAAATTTGTGGTTTTAATGCAAAACTTTTGTTTATATATTTTTGAGGTCTGTAGTCATGACACAAAACTTTGTTTATATACTGTTAAGGTTTGTGGTAGTAATACTAAAACTTATATTTGTATATTTTAAAGGTTTGAGATAATAATACAAAAACTTTTCTTTGTGTATTGTTGAGGTCCATATTAACAATACTGAAGCTTTGTTTGCATATTTTTGAGGTTTGTGGAAATAATACTAAAATTTTGTTTATATACTGTTATGGTTTGTGGCAATAATACTAAAATTCTGTTTGCATGTTGTTAAAATTTGTCCTTATAATACAAAACTATTGTTTATATATTTTTGAGGTCTGAAGTATTGAAATAAATTTTTTTCTGTACTGTTAAGGTTTGTGGTAATAATACTAAAACTTATATTTGTATATTCCTATGATTTGGGGTAATAATACAAAAACTTCTGTTTGTGTACTGTTAAGGTCAATGTTAATAATACTGAAACTTTGTTTGCTTATTCTTGAGGTCTGTGTAATAATGTTAAAACTTTTGTTTATATATTTTTGAGGTCTGTAGTAATGACACAAAAACTTTTTTCTATACTGTTGAGGTTTGTGGAAATAGTACCAAAACTTATATTTGTATGTATTTAAAGTTTGTCGTAATAATTCAAAAACTTTTGTTTGTGTATTGTTGAGGTTTATGGTAATGATACTAAAGCTTTGTTTGCTTATCTTCGAGATCTGTGGTAATGATACGAAAACATTTTTTGTATATTGTTGAGATTTGTGGTTATGACACTAAAACTGTTTTTGTGTATTGTTTAGGTCTATGATAATAATAGGGAAACTTTGTTTGTTTATTTTTGAGGTCTGTGTAATAATTTATAAACTTTTTTTATATATTGTTGAGGTTTATGGTAATAACACAAAAATTTGTTTGTATATTGTTAAGAATTGTGGTAGTAATACTAAAACTTATGTTTGTATATTTTTAAGGTTTGTAGAAATAACACTAAAATTTTGTTTGTGAATTGTTGAGGTCTGTGGTAATAATACCAAAACTTTGTTTCTGTATTGTTAAGGTTTGTTTTAATAATACTAAAACTTTGTTTGTGTATTGTTGAGGTCTATGGTAATAATACTAAAATTTTGTTTGTTTGTTGTTAAGGTTTGTGGTAATAATACTGTAACTTTGATTTCTTATTAATGAGATCTGTCATAATGATACTTAAACATTTTTAAGGTTTTCAGTAATAATAGTGGAACTAATATTTGTATATTGTTAACATTTGTGGTAGTGTTACTAAAACTTTGGTTTATTTTTGTTGAGGTTCATGATCAAAACACAAAAACTTTGCATATTGATGAAGTATGTAATAATGATACTAAAACTTTCTTTGTTTATTGTTAAAGTTTGTGGTAATAACACTAAAACTTTGTTTGTATATTGTTTAAATTTGTGGTTATAATTCAAAACTTGTGCTTGTATATTTTTGAGGTGTGTAGTAATGACACAAAAACTTTGTTTCTATACTGTTAAGGTTTGTATTAATTATACTAAAACTTATATTTGTATATATTTAAGGTTTGTCGTCATAATACAAAAACTTTTGTTTATGTATTTTTGAGGACTATAGTTATAATACTAAAGCTTTGTTTGCTTATTTTTGAGGTCTGTGGTAAAGATCCTAAAACATTTTTTTGTATATTGTTAAGGTTTGTGGTAATAATACTAAAATGTTTTTGTGTATTGTTGAGGTCTGTGGTGATAATACTGAAACCTTATTTACTTATTGTTTAGGTCTGTGGTAATGACACTAAAATTTGTTTGCATATTGTTAAGATTTGTGATTATAATCCTAAAACTTTTGTTTATATATTGTTGAGGTATATGGTAATATTACTAAAACTTTGATTGTGTATTGTTGAGGTCTATAGTAATAATACTTAAACTTTGTTTCTGTATTGTTGAGATCATTGGTAATAATACTAAAACTTTGTTTGCTTATTTTTAAGGTCTGCAGTAATAAATCTAAAACATTTTTTGTACATTATTATGGTTTGTTTTAATAATATTAAAACTTTTGATTGTGGATTGTTGAGGTCTAAGGTAACAATCCTGAAGCTTTTTTTGCTTATTTTTGAGGTCTGTGGTAAAGATACTGAAACATTTTTTGTATATTGTTAAGGTTTGTGATTATAATTATAAAACTATTGTTTATATAATGTTCAGGTCTTTCGTAGTATTACTAAAACTCTATTTGTGTATTGTTGAGGTCTATGGCAGTAATACTGAAACTTTTGTTTATGTATTGTTGATGTCAGTGTTATAATATTAAAACTTTTGTTTATGTATTGTTGAGGATTGTGGTAATAATACAAAAACTTACTTTGTTTGTATATTGTTGAGATTTGTGGTAATAATAATAAATTTATATTTGTATATTTTTAAGGTTTAAGGTAACAATACAAAAACGTTTGTTTGTGTGTTTTTGAGGTCTCTGGTAACAATACTGTAGCTTTGTTTGCTTATTTTTGAGGTCTGTGGTAATGATATTAAAACTTTGTTTGTATATTGTTAAGATTTGTGGTAATAATAATAAAACTTGTATTTGTATATTTTTAAGATTTCTGGAAATAATGCTTAAACTTTTGTTTATATGTTGTTATGGTTTGTGGTAATAACACTGAAGGTTTTTTTGTATATTGTTAAAATTTGTGGTTATAATACAAAACTTTTGTTTGTATATTTTTGAGGTCTGTAGTAATGACACAAAAACTTTGTTTCTATATTGTTAAAATTTGTGGTAGTAATAATAAAATTTTATTTGTATATTTTTAAGGTTTGCGGAAAAAACTTTTGCTTGTGTATTGTTGAGGCCTATGGTAACAATACTGAAGCTTTGTTTGCTTATTTTTGAGGTCTGAGGAAAAGATAATAAAACATTTTTTGTGTATTGTTGAGGTTTGTGGTAATAATACTAAAACTTTGTTTCTATATTGTTAAGGTATTGTTTGTATATTGTTGAGGTTTGTTATAATAATACTAAAACTTTGTTTGTGTATTGTTGAAGTCTATGGTAATAATATTAAAACTTTAGTTTGACTATTGTTAAGGTTTATGATAATAATACTAAAGCTTTGTTTGTTTATTGTTGAGGATTGTAGTAGTGATACTAAAACATTGTTTGGACATTGTTGAGGTTTTTAGTAATCATACTAAAACTGATATTTGTATATTTTTGACATTTGTGATAATATTACTAAAACTTTTGTTTATATATTCTTGAGGTTTGTGGTAATAATACTAAAACATTGTTTGTATATTGTTAAGAATTGTGGTAATAATACTAAAACTCTGTTTGATTATTTTTGAGGTCTGTGGTAATGATACTAAACTTTGATTGTACACTGCTAAGATTTTTGGCTATAATACAAAAATTTTGTTTGTATATTGTCGAGGTCTGTAGTAATAATACTAAAACTTTGTTTGCTTATTGTTGAGGTCTGTGGTAAGGATACTAAAACTTTGATTGTATGTTGTTAAGGTTAGTTGTAAAACTAATAAAACCTTTTTTTGTACATTGTTGAGGTATGTGGTAATTATACTAAAATTTTATGTATATTTTATGGTTTGTGGTAAAAATACTTAAACTTTGTTTGTATATTGTTCAGCTCTATGGTAATAATACAAAAATTTGTTCGTGAATTGTTGAGGTCTATAAAAAAATACTAAAACTTATATTTGTATATTGTTAACATTTGTGGTAGTATTATTAAACCTTTTGTTTATATATTGTTAAGATTTGTGGTAATATTACTAAAACTTTTTTTATATATTGTTGAGGTTTATGATAATAGCACTAAAACTTTGTTTGCATATTGATGAAGTATGTAGTAATGATACTTCAATTTTTTTGTATATTGTTGAGATTTGTGGTAATAATACTTAAACGTTTTTGTATATTGTTGATGTCTATGGTAATAATACTAAAGCTTTGTTTGCTTATTTTTAAGATCTGTGGTAATGACTCTAAAGCATTGTACATTGATAAGGTTTGTGATAATACTAAAACTTATATTTCTATATTTTTAACGTTTGTGGAAATAATACTGAATGTTTTTTGTATATTGTTGAAGTTTGTTATAATAATACAAAAACTTTGTTTGTGTATTGTTGAGGTCTACTGTAATAATACAAAACTTTGTTTGCTAATTGCTAAGGTCTGTGGCAATAATACTAAAAAATTTGTTTATATATTGTTAAAATTTTGGTAATAATGTTAAAACTTTTGTTTGACTATTGTTAAGGTCTATGGTTATTATAATAAAGCTTTGTTTGTTTATCTTTGAGATTTGTGGTAATGATACTAAAATATTGTTTGTATATTGTTAAGATTTGTGGTTATAACACTAAAACTGTGTTTTTGTACTGTTGAAGTCTATGGTATAATACTGAAACTTTGTTTGCTTATTCTTGAGGTCTGTGGTAATAATACTAAAACTTTAATTGTATGTTGTTAAGGTTTGTGGTAAAACTAATAAAACTTTTGTTTGTATATTGTTGAGGTATGTAGTAATAATAATAAAATTTTTGTTTATATATTGTTAAGGTTTTTGGTTATAATACCAAAACTTTTGTTTGTGTATTGTTAAGGTCTTTGGTAATAACACTAAAACTTTTGTTTATATATTGTTAAAATTTTTGTAATAATATTAAAACTTTTGTTTGTGTATTGTTGAGGTGTATGGCAATAATACTAAAGCTTTGTGTGCTTATCTTTAAGATCTGTGGTAATGATACTAAAACATTGTTTCTATATTGTTAGGATTTGTGGTAATAACACTAAAACTGTGTTTGCTTATTCTTGTGGTCTGTGGTAATGATACCAAAACTTTGATTGTATGTTGTTGAGGTTTGTGTTAGAACTACTGAACTTTTGTTTGTGTATTGTTCAGGTATGTAGTAATAATAATAAAACTTTTGTTTATATATTGTTAAGGTTTGTGGTGATAATACCAAAACTTTTGTTTGTGTATTGTTGAGGTATGTGGTAATAATACTGAAACTTTGTTTGCTTACTTTTGAGGTCTGTGGTAATGATACTAAAACATTGTTTGTACATTGTTGAGGTTTCTAGTAATAATACAAAACTTATTTTTGTATATTGTTGACAATTGTGGTAATATTACTAAAACTTTTGTTTCTATACTGTTAATGTTTGGGGTAATAATACAAAAACTTTTGTTTGTGTGTTGTTCAGGTCTATGGTAACAATGCTGAAGCTATTTTGCTTATTTTTGAGGTTTGTGGTAAAAATACTAAAACATTTTTTTTGTGTATTGTTAAGGTTTGTGGTAATAATACTAAAACTTTGTTTGTATATTGTTGAGGTCTTTGGTGATAATACTGAAACTTTATTTACTTATTGTTTAGGTCTGTGGTAATGATATTAAAATTTGTTTGTATATTGTTAAGGTTTGTGGTAATAATACTAAAATTTCGTTTGTATATTGTTAAGATTTGTGATTATAATACTAAAACTTTTGTTTATATATTGTTAAGGTCTATAGTAATAATACTGAAACTTTGTTTGCTTATTTTTAAGGTCTGTAGTAATGACTCTAAAACATTGTTTGTACATTATTATGGTTTGTGGTAATAACATTAAAACTTTTGTTTGTGCATTGTTGAGGTCTATGGTAATAATACTAAAGCTTTGTTTGCTTATCTTTGAGATCTGTGGTAATGATTTTAAAACACTGTTTGTATATTGTTAAGATTTGTGGTAATAATACTAAATCTTTTTTTTTGTATTTAAGGTATGTGGTAATAATACTGAATATTTTGTTTGTATATTGTTGAGCTCTATTGTAATAATACTAGAACTTTGTTTGTGCATTGTTGAGGTTAGTGATAATAATACTAAAACTTATGTTTGTATGTTTGATAAGATTCTTGGTTATAATGGTAAAACGTTTGCGTGTACATTGTTAAGACCTGTGGTAATAATACTAGAACTTTTACCATGTTATATATTGTTAACAATTTTTATTACAGTTAAATGAAAATCTTTGTGACAGAAGTACGACTAAAATTGACCTTACACTTCCTATTTGACCTTTCAACAGACGGGGTTCAGAGGAAAAACGGTATATTTTTGCTCACTCTTATGTTTGGAAAGAAAACCAAACTGTTTTAACCTTTTCATGACGTTGTTATCTCTTCCATAAATTATTTTTGGAGAGTATATATGAATAAATATAAAAGGATATCACAAGATATCCGATATAGTATGCAAGTTGGTCTGATTAAACGCGTTGTGAGTTGTGTTTCTTCTCCTCCCAGTTGTATGTTTGGTGATCGAGCTCGTGCTGAACCAAGTGTTTCTGTGCTGATAAAAACACAAGTAATTATGTGCCCTTGAATGGTTGTAAGTCTGTGTAATGGACTTCACAGCACTGATTCATTTATCTGTTGAGAGTCCAATATGTTTGCGATGACAGATAAAGTAATAAATTTCATGGTGTTGTCAGGATTGGATAATCTGATACTGGTTAGGGGTGATACCACGCCCCTCTGGTAATCTGTTATATGAAATATTTGCTGCAGCGAGATATTTTTTCTGATACACAAAAACGCCAGAAAAATAGAAGACATCGAAAGCAAAGAGAGCGCCTTTACAAGGATTTCCTTAGTACAGAAATATTTGTTTGTTCATTTCTATTGGAATTGGCGTAAAGATATACAAATGATTTATTATGCGTAGCCGTCTCTAACTTGAAAGTAGTAGAATAGAAAAAGTTAACTAGCGAAAACCAACCACCGATTATCTTTATTTTACATTATTCACTTACGTTTATCCTAATTTGTTCAGACCGAAAAGTGGTGTTTGTATATTTATTTAACTAAGCGTTCAAAACCCCTGGCCAACCTTTTCTAACTCAGGCTAATTTATTCCTAGTTTATGTTAGTCTATTCCTAGCTAAGGCTAATCTACTCCTAGCTCATGTTAGTCTATTTCTAGCTCAGGTTATTCTATTCCCAGTCCAGATTAGTCTATTCCTAGCTCAGCTTAATATATTCCTGGCTAAGGTTATTCTTAGTTCATGTTAGTCTATTCCTAGCTCAGACTAACCTATTCTTTGCTTAGGTTAGTCTATTCCTAGCTATGATTAGTCTATTTCTAGCTCAGGTTATTCTATTCCTAGCTCAGGCTTATCTATTCCTAGCTCATGTTAGTCTATTCCTAGCCCAGATTAGTCTGTTCCTAGTTCAGGCTAATCTATTTCTAGCTCCGGTTAATCTGTTTCTAACTCAGGTTAATCTATTCCTAGCTCAGCGTAATCTATTTCTAAATAAGATTAGTCTATTTCCAGCTCAGGATAATCTATTTCTAGCTCAGCCTAATCTATTCCTAGCTCAGGTTAATCTATTCATAGCTCAAGTTAATCTATTTTTACCCCATGTTAATCTACACCTAGCTCAGGTTAATCTATTCTTAGCCCAGATTAATCTGTAGAAGCAGAATTTTACCTATTGCTGATTCTTCTTTTGATATCTGAAATATGAAACAGCCATTTTCTAACATAATGTAAAGGTGTTTGGCTCTGCTCAGATATTAGAAATAATGGCATCGAAAGAAACTCTGGTAATACCTCAGATTGGCTATTCAGCCCTTCATCATTCATACATAGTTGGTTCCGTGTTTCTAGACCTATGTGAAACTTGTAAGAAAAACCATGAGTACGAGAAGAAATGTTTTGGAAATTTCATGATCTGGGGAAAGAGCCGCCATCCTTGAAAGTGGCTGACAAATATTCTATTATTTTAGATTCCAATTTAATTTTTTTATTGAACATCAGAAATACATTTTAAAAAAAAAATTAATTTCGAATAAGTCTAACAAAGCTAGGCTTAATAACCAGTATTAATCTGCTAAAAGGCAATAAGTGAATCAACAAGAAATTATTCACCTCCATAAAAATACGAATTCCGGGTTACAGAAACTTTTCATTACGTTATTTAGCCTCACAAGAGTGTTTAATTTTTTGGCACTGCTAGAACGATGCAAAATTTAATTTAAACTTGAAAACATTGAGTCTTTTTTTTTCCCGCTAGACGTTTTTTCGTTAATCAATCGGGTATTTTCTTTCACTTAAAATCACTTTTAAGTTCTAACACAGTAACAGTTTTTTCCTTTTCCGCTACGTCATCAGCGGCAGGTGACACTTCAGAACGAAAATTAAACGCCATTTTAGTCAGGTTAAAAAAAAACTTTCCATTTCGTAGGAAGTTAATTTGTAACTTTAAGAGATTAAAAACTAACTTTCGATGAATATTATTTGCGTTAAATATCTATCTCGAAGCAGAGAGTTTACCATGAGTGATCTAGATGAAATAACTTAAGATAAATTGTCCATCCTTCAAACGTTTTATTAGGATAATTTGTAAAAGTTGTTGGAAATTGTTATGTTAAAGTGAACGACCAAAATTTTTGGGAAAAAAAATATTACCGAAAAATATTTGTTGCTCCACACGCTGCCAGATTTGTAAGTGGTTATGGCGCTCTACTCGCAGACAGATTGTTGTGGGATTAGATCCTCTCACATAACTTGCACTATTTTTCAGACGTGGGGACGTCATAATTTGACAGTCAAGTATAATATTCGTTGTTAAACTGTAGCCAAACGGTTGGTCGTGACCGATGTTAAATAGTTGCTTCCTGTCTAGTTGGTCCCTTCCTAATTAGGACATGGGCTGGTGGTTAGGGCACTCAATTTGTAATGTTTAACAGTTTGTGGTAGCTTTAAATAACTAACCCTTGTGTAAAGTTTCGCAAAATTCAACAAACAAATGAACAAACGAGCTGGTTGATTTAACTAAGGCTGGTAATGAAAGGCTGGATAAATGACGTTCATTCCATATAAAACATTACAAAAAATCATATAAAATCTTTAAATATAATCATAACATCAACAGCAAAAATGAGATGCAGATAACAAAGGGTACTTGTAAGAGTTTGCTAACAAACACAGTTCCTTTAAAATGTGTATGGATAACTACAAAAATTCTGTGTTAGGTAATGTTACGCTTCAGAACATGTTTTTTTATTGCAAAACCACATTGGGAATCGAATTCCGAATTTTAACATTGTAAGCCCGTAGACTTACCACATTCTGTACTTATTTCTCTCAAGTGTAGTAAAACAAGTGGTGGTTTTATTGTACATAGTGTGCAAGCAGTTACAAGAAGTTAAATGTTTTCCAATAATCCAAAGACTCATTTTTGACACCGTAAGATCACACTGAAGACCAAACAATTTTGTTAGTATATTTGTTTTCAAATTTCGCGCAAAGCTACACGAGATTCTCTTTCACCTTACAGATGTCAAAAGTGAGTCTTTGGATTGTTGGTAAACATTCAAATACTTGTAACTACTTGCCCACTACATACAATAAAACAATCACTTGTTTTGCTACACACAATAAAACTACCACTTGTTTTACTATACACAATATACCACCATTTACTTCACTAAATACAATAAAACTATCACTTGTTTTACTACACACAAGATACCACCATTTACTTCACTAAATACAATAAAACTACCACTTGTTTTACTACACACAATAAACTCATCGTTTGCTTTACTAATTACAATACAACCACCAAACCCACCATTTGCTTTACTCATTACAATACAACCACCAGTTGTATTCTCAAGACAGCTGGTATTGGTATTAGAACTTTAATTAAAATAAAGTACAGAAGTTCCGTACTTTAATTAAAGTTTTAATATCCATACCAGCTGTCTTGACGATATAATTTGACGTGAGTTTCTGGTCATCACCAAAATCCACTACTTATACCATTACATATATTAGAACCAGCATCTCCTTCCCTATATACAATAAAACAGATAATCCGAAATCATTTTATCGTATTATAACATTCCATAGGGCTCTTTTTTCAGTTTGTTTTCTTTTCCTGAAATCTCACGGATCAGCTAGGAGATTGTGAGGAACCAGTACTTGTGATGTACCGGTCGTTGTGAGGAACCAGTACTTGTGATGTACCGGTCGTTGTGAGGAACCAGTACTTGTGATGTACCGGTCGTTGTGAGGAACCAGTACTTGTGATGTACCGGTCGTTGTGAGGAACCAGTACTTGTGATGTACCGGTCGTTGTGAGGAACCAGTACTTGTGATGTGCCGGTCGTTGTGAGAAACCAGTACTTGTGATGTACCGGTCGTTGTGAGGAACCAGTACTTGTGATGTGCCGGTCGTTGTGAGAAACCAGTACTTGTGATGTACCGGTGGTCGTGAGGAACCAATACTTGTGATGTACCGGTCGTTGTGACGAACTAGTACTTGTGATGTACCGGTCGTTGTGACGAACCAGTACTTGTGATGTACCGGTGGTTGTGACGAACCAGTACTTGTGATGTACCGGTGGTTGTAATGAGCCAGTACTTGTGATGTAGCGGTGGTTGTAAGGAACCAGTACTTGTGATGTACCGGTGGTTGTGACGAACCAGTACTTGTAACGTATCAGTAATTACGACGTACCAGCGATCTGATGGACAGTGACCGACAGTCTGGTGTTACTGATTAAGCACATTCTTAGTGAGAAAGAGCTACGTAGTCTCCATGAAGAAAACCTAAACACGTGATAGGCGAAATGATTATATGATGTGAAAAAACTGAAGAGTAGCCAGTGACACAGTGTGTTTTATACTTCACATTAAGGTTAAGTGTTACTGATGAAGAGTGAACTTCTAACTGGTATAACCCATTAACACACGTTCATCGAAGTGTGGACTGAACTAGACTTCTATAGAATTTAGAGACTTCGAGATCAAACAATTTTTGGAGTACAGAGTTTATTACACACGTGATTGTTACAGACCGTTGGCTGTGACAGACCGGTGGTTATATACGACTAATGGTTTTGATGGGCCAGTAATTGAGAAGGATCAGGGGTTGTGACGCTCAGCTGGTTTATAACAATCGGATGTACATATTTCAAGCAGTTTCGTAATTTGAATTTCGTGAATCCCAAAAACTTGAAATTTAGAGACTGTTAGTCTGTCTTCAAGATAAAAAATACGAATTAAAAACATTTGAGGTCGTTACATAAAGGCGGGAAAATTTAAGCCTGATTTGTAAAATCCGCACTTCATACTTTATATAAGTCGTCGCTGAATAAACTGTCTAATTTATCTTACAAAACTGAATTAAGTAACTCTAAGTACAAGGTTTTTGTTCTCTTTCTCCTCTAGAACCAGTTTTCTTTTAAACAATAAATTTCTAAACATTTATACTTAATATTAACTGAAGTATACCGAAACCCTCAAATAATCAGTACTGTGAAATACAGAGTAACGTAGTACACAGTATAATATAACATGGTACAGTATAGGGAACAATAATATAACATGGTACAGTATAGTGAACAATAATATAACATGGTACAGTATAGTAAACAATAATATAACATGGTACAGTATAGTAAACAATAGTGTAATATGGTACAGAATAATATAATATGGTGTAGTATAGTAGAATATAATATAATATGGTACAGTATAGTATATTAAAGTGTAATATAATGTAGTATAGTATAGTCTAGTATAATTATTTCCAGGATTCTGGGGTTTATAAATAGTCTCGTTTCGTTTCTTAAACCTCAGTGTTTGGTATCAGTTTTACCGTGATACAGATCCACCAGGCTCACCCACATTTGTTTTATACTGAAGTGTGGAATATGGTGTTAACTAATCAGTCATAACAAAATACAACAATCGGCCCAAATTTATATATTTAAAGCTGGGTAGCAGATGTCCGTTGTCTTGATATTTAGTGAGAAACTGGCGTCATTATTTTCGATCAAGTTTTATAGAACTCTTTTTAAAGGTGTAAGCAATCATGTAAAATCTGACAGCCATTTGAAATTTAACGCCTTAATACTAAGAATGAGGCTTAACTGAGTGAGAAAATCAGTGAAATAATGAACGAAGCCGACGCCATACGAAAGTCTCTTTTCATACTTCCTTTTGCACAGGGACATTTACATCGAAAGAACGGTTCAAAATAGTTAAAGAAGCCGGCCCATGCCCATTTTCTACCTTTACTTTTTAACACGTTCACTGGCTTATGATAGCTGAAGTACTTTACATCATGAGTAATATATTATTTATTGTGTGTGTGTAGCGCAATTACAACAGTGAGATACAATTTCATTCTAGGCATTTAGTTCCCTGCTACGTTTATTGTAAACATACCGTTAAACTGTCACCATGGTACGATTCATAAAATAATAACATTAGAAGTGCTAGGGTTAAACTGTCACCATGGTACGATTCATAAAATAATAACATTAGAAGTGCTAGGGTTAAACTGTCACCATGGTACGATTCATAAAATAATAACATCAGTAGTGCTAGGGTTAAACTGTCACCATGGTACGATTCATAAAATAATAATATTAGTAGTTCTAGGGTTAAACTGTCACCGTGGTACGATTCATAAAATAATAACATTAGAAGTGCTAGGGTTAAACTGTCACCGTGGTACGATTCATAAAATAATAATATTAGTAGTTCTAGGGTTAAACTGTCACCGTGGTACGATTCATAAAATAATAACATTAGAAGTGCTAGGGTTAAACTGTCACCATGGTACGATTCATAAAATAATAACATCAGTAGTGCTAGGGTTAAACTGTCACCATGGTACGATTCATAAAATAATAATATTAGTAGTTCTAGGGTTAAACTGTCACCGTGGTACGATTCATAAAATAATAACATTAGAAGTGCTAGGGATAAACTGTCACCATGGTACGATTCATAAAATAATAACATCAGTAGTGCTAGGGTTAAACTGTCACCGTGGTACGATTCATAAAATAATAATATTAGTAGTTCTAGGGTTAAACTGTCACCGTGGTACGATTCATAAAATAATAACATTAGAAGTGCTAGGGTTAAACTGTCACCGTGGTACGATTCATAAAATAATAACATTAGAAGTGCTAGGGTTAAACTGTCACCGTGGTACGATTCATAAAATAATAATATTAGTAGTTCTGGGGTTAAACTGTCACCGTGGTACGATTCATAAAATAATAACATTAGAAGTGCTAGGGTTAAACTGTCACCATGGTACGATTCATAAAATAATAACATCAGTAGTGCTAGGGTTAAACTGTCACCATGGTACGATTCATAAAATAATAATATTAGCAGTTCTAGGGTTAAACTGTCACCGTGGTACGATTCATAAAATAATAACATTAGAAGTGCTAGGGTTAAACTGTCACCGTGGTACGATTCATAAAATAATAATATTAGTAGTTCTAGGGTTAAACTGTCACCGTGGTACGATTCATAAAATAATAACATTAGAAGTGCTAGGGTTAAACTGTCACCATGATACGATTCATAAAATAATAACATCAGTAGTGCTAGGGTTAAACTGTCACCATGGTACGATTCATAAAATAATAATATTAGTAGTTCTAGGGTTAAACTGTCACCGTGGTACGATTCATAAAATAATAACATCAGTAGTTCTAGGGTTAAACTGTCATCATGGTACGATTCATAAAATAATAACATCAGTAGTTCTAGGGTTAAACTGTCATCATGGTACGATTCATAAAATAATAACATCAGTAGTTCTAGGGTTAAACTGTCACCATGGTACGATTCATAAAATAATAACATCAGTAGTTCTAGGGTTAAACTGTCACCGTGGTACGATTCATAAAATAACATCAGTAGTTCTAGGGTTAAACTGTCACCATGGTACGATTCATAAAATAATAACATCAGTAGTTCTAGGGTTAAACTGTCATCATGGTACGATTCATAAAATAATAGCATTAGTAGTTCTAGGGTTAAACTGTCATCATGGTACGATTCATAAAATAATAACATCAGTAGTTCTAGGGTTAAACTGTCACCGTGGTACGATTCATAAAATAATAACATCAGTAGTTCTAGGGTTAAACTGTCACCGTGGTACGATTCATAAAATAATAACATCAGTAGTTCTAGGGTTAAACTGTCACCATGGTACGATTCATAAAATAATAACATCAGTAGTTCTAGGGTTAAACTGTCATCATGGTACGATTCATAAAATAATAACATCAGTAGTTCTAGGGTTAAACTGTCATCATGGTACGATTCATAAAATAATAACATCAGTAGTTCTAGGGTTAAACTGTCACCGTGGTACGATTCATAAAATAATAACATTAGAAGTGCTGTGGTTATACTGTAACCATGGTACGATTCATAAACTAAAAACATTAGTAAGGTTATGGATAAAGTGTAACCATGGTAAAATTCTTAAAATAAAAACATTAGTAATGCTAGGATTAAAGTGTAACCATGGTACGATTTACAAAATAAAAACATTGATAAATCTATTGTTAAACTGTAAACACAGTAAGATTTGTAGAATAGAAATATTATTAGAGCTATGATCGAACTGTGACCACAGTACAATTTGTAAAATATAAACATTAGAGCTAGAGTTGAACAATAAACATAGTATGTTATGTAATATAATTATGTGAATCAGTAAACAGAAGAGGTGTCGAAATGAAATAGAAAATATAAAAGCAAACCCTAGGCCTTTTAAACCTCTGTTAGAAGTCATGAAAAAACTAAAAACGTGTGAAAATTACCCTAAGCGATTTTCCCCTCAAAACTGGAGAACCAAAGCAATCCTCGAATCTGTTCACCTAAACATATTTTCCCTCATGTGATGTCATTAAGCCTCGTCGTTGTTTGGTTTCTCTGCATCTCGCACTTTCATCATATTCTTTGTTTTTGTTCATCTACTTGTTTGTATGGCGAATCGATTTGGGGTAACGCAGAACTCAAGAAACGAAAAAAAAATGCAAAAGGTTACAAGAGTGACGAAAAACAACACGTGGAAGTAAACTCATAAATTATTCATATTTCATCGTATTTACTCTCAAACAGTCTTCCACTACCCTCCACTCGAACCTTCTCATGAACTGGTGTTTTGTTTTTTGTTTTTATTTTGTCGTTCGCGTGTAAACGGATAATTAGAATAACGAATTTGTAGGCTTTGATTAAAAATAGCAACTAATCGTAGTCTAATGCCCCTGTTGGTAATAAGTCTGAGGACATATAACTTTGAAGACCAGACCCGTTGTGGCCGCAACACAAATAGCTCATTATCCAGGTTTATGTTTAGCACTGATATAACTGCTTCATAATTCGAAGTTTGCTGAAACATTTATTACACATGAAAACGAATAACAAATGACATCATGTTTGTCCTGTCGTATCATGGTTTGACAGCCTTTCACGAACCTAAATTTATCAGTTACCCTAGGTGAAAAACAAAACAAAAAAACAAGAGATGAGAAAAGAAAATAATTTAATTAAAAATGCACCTCCTTTCTACCCTGTGGCTCAGCGGAAAGATCGGGGGATTTGTTTGTTTTGTTTTTGAATTTTGCACAAAGCTACACGAGGGCTATCTGTGCTAGTCGTCTCTAATTTAGCAGTGTAAGACTAGAGGGAAGGCAGCTAGTCATCACCACCCACCGCCAACTCTTGGGCTACTCTTTTACCAACGAATAGTGGGATTGATCGTTGCATTATAACGCCCTCACGGCTGAAAGGGCGAGCATGGTTGGCGCAAAATGGATGCGAACCCGCAACCCTCAGATTACGAGTCGTATGCCTTAACACACTTGGCCATGCCGAGCCAAAGATCGGGGGGATTATAACGCTAAAACTCAAGGTTTGATCGCTAATAGAGTGAGGATACTTTTGCGCTTGAAACAAACAAACCAAGCAAAATTATTTTAGTCACTTTCTTGGTCTGTTTATTACCAGGAAAGTTTTAATTTGGTTTGTTTGTTTGATTTTTAATTTTGCGCAAAGCTACACGAGGGCTATCTGCCCTAGTCGTCCCTAACTTGACAGTGTAAGACTATAAAAAAGGCAGCTAGCCATCACCACCTACCGTAAACGCTTGGACTACTCTTTTACCAACGAATAGTGAGATCGAGTGTCACATCATAACGCCCTTACAGCTCAAAAGGCGAGCATGTTTGTTGTGACAGGGATTCGAATTCGCCACCCTCATATTAGGAAGATTTGAGCGCCACCTCCTAACCGTGCTGAGCTTTTAATTTGGAACAGGAAATTTTATATTACTGCTTGTTTTTTATGAAAATAGCGTTAGAAAGTCTAGCTTACAAATTCAATAGAAAGGACAAGATCGTAAAATAAACAGTCGAGCGTGTAAGTGCACAATAGCTGAAGTATTTTGAACCGAAGATTTAATGATATGTCAGTGTAAGTTTTAACCAACTTAGTTTGATTCTATGAGTTAGATTTAATCTAAAAAAAAAACAAAAAACAAATAACACCAACTTTTGTACAATTCAAAAGTGATTACGATAAATGTATTTTAAAGGTTGAGATTTTGAAATGCAGTCTTACAAAAAAGTATTAGTTTTTTATATAGACGACAAAAGCGTCCATGCATCAGCGCAAAGACAAGTACTCAAGTTTCTAGTTTAATTCTAATCTGATACATAATTAGTGGAGACATCATGGCAGCATTGGCAAGATGTATATACACATAAATATTGGAAGATTATTGTAAAAAACAAAATAAACACAAAACACGCACGTTTTTGTCCCCTTCCTCGAAACAAAATTTTAGAAGAAACTGGAAAGTGTATAAATTATCGTCTTAAAAAGACATTCCTTTTTTCGTTCTCTCATTCATCTGACGAGTAATCCTCACCAATACCAACGTGTATTGTGTATTGTGATTTTTTTGCTCCAGGAAATCGTAACATGATTTGTTCTGTATGTTAGAGCGAACGTCACCTCTCATTTCAAAATCTCTTGTTCCTAATAAAACAAATAATTTGATATTTACCAACTCACTGGATAAACAAAGTTTAGTATAAAATATACACCCCAGATGGCTTAGGGGTTTAACGTAACGGGCTGCGTATCATGACGTTGGGAGTTCGAGATGTAATGCGATGCTGATTCACACTTTTGAGTTTGAATGAGTTATAAGAGTAACAGCCAATCCAGATATTCGGTTGGAAGAACCAAACAAGGATCTCGAGGCGCTGGGTCTGCTGGCTGGCTTCCTTCCCTCTGGTCAGTTCTTCAAATTTAAGGACTGTCACATATCTATTCTTGTGATCTCTGATCTACCATTATAGTTTTACTATTTATTTATAAAATGTTTGTAAGTGTGCATTATTGTGTAAATTAAAATCTTACACATTTTACGATCGGTTTGGGATTTATTAGTTTGCTTTTTGTTTTCCAATGACCTGTTATATTAACGTTAACAATTAATGGAAAAATGAAACGTGTTTTGGTACTTGATGAAATGTTCACCGCGCACGCGCACGCACACGCACACGCACACATGTCTAACAGGAGAACACTAGCTCCTATGGCAAAGCCGCTGTATACTAAATTTAAGCAATGAAAATCAATAAATCAGTAGTAGAGTTATAGCCATTCTATGTAGAATAAAATTGAGGAGAAGAATATTATTCATTTTAACTCGTAAAATTCCCTTGGCAGGTGTTAATACATTTAACAGTTTTACAAATAATTATATCTTGTTAACTGCAAAAATTGTTTTGTCTTTTCTAATGTAATTAAGATCTACCAGTCGTCGAATCCTATCCCGTTGAAAATAATTAAGAGATATTCGTTTTGTATGTAGCTTTCGACCACCAGGCCTTATTATTATGCGTCACCTACCGGTGTCTTTCTTCTCAAAAATCAATAATCTTTACTTTCCTTTGAAGCATTTTATCCTGTTTTGACGTTAATGCACTTATAAAACTCAAACTAGCGACATCTATATAGTTAAAAAATCGATACTTTTAAAAATGCATTTTATCTCAGGATATTATAGAAAACCTCAAGTGTGTATCATATAAACTGTATAACATTCCTAAGGCTTAATGCCATAGGTTTAGTGTGTTGAAGTTGATGCTAAGTGTTTCAGAATTTAAACGTAAAAAAAACCCAGAAAACTTATAATAATTAAAACGAAACGATATAAAGTTATCACTAGGCCTAATTCATTAAACATTTAAAAGTGCTACACTGTACATCATGTTTTCACTTGAAACTCGATTTTAAACGCATTCGCTCAAATTTCTCTTGAAATAAAAATAGGACAACTAGGCCAGTGGTAAGCTTCCCAACTTACAACGTTAACATCAGAGGTCGACTTCCCACGATTGACAAACCAAACAGTCCAATGTGTGTATTTTCTTTATGAAACAAACACAAAACAAATAGGAACCCGATTTCAGTGACTAAACACATTTACCGAAATACGTCGCTAATAAATGGATGATTTATCTACAAGTTTGACCTTGGTTAACCAATACTAATGTGAACTATTTTAGCTACAAGTTTAGTCGTAATTAACAAATAATTATGTGAGATGCTTTATCTTCAAGTTTATCCCTGATTAACAAATAGTTATGAACACCACATTATCCACAAGTTTTGCCATGGTTTACAAATAGCTATGATGACTAATTTATCCACAAGCTTTGTCATGGTTTACAAATAGCTTTGAGGACTAATATAAGTTATTTAACATTTTAAAGACTAACATGAGCGAAGAAATAAAATCCAACTAAGCACGATAAAAACTGAAAATCAAAAAGCCAAAAGAAAGAAGTTAGAACAGCTATAAAAATAAAAAGAGCCATTGTTTTAGCTAAACGTCTTACTTTGGAATTATATTTCTCAACAATCGTTAAAACGAACACAACTCTCTCTCCCACCCCCTGCATCAATAATAAAGAGGATGATTTGGGACACTTGAAGGGAGTTAAAGTTTGAGAGAACTGGTGAAGAAACATTTGACCTCATTCTAAACTTTATAATCTATTTTATTTTTGACAAATAAAAGGTGCACAAGAAGTCGGTTGACCAGTTCACCATTACGCGTTTTCGTACAAAGCTAGAAAGCGATTACCAGGAAAATTGATACTGAACCGGAAAATGTCCAGATCAAATTTCTTTTCGACTACAATTTGTTCATAAATACACAAGAATTATTTTCGATTTTGGAAAAAAAAAAAATTCAGAGTTGTCTAGTTGTTTTTACGTTTCGCTACGCTTTGGATGCCTAGCCGCCCAACTTGCAACTTTTGGGTCGAAGGTTCAAGTTCCGTTATCAAAAACGCTTTCTGTTTCAGCCTTGGAAATTCAATAATGTGAGGATCAATCCTACTTTTCATTGAGTTTCTCCGCTAGTGGTCCAGCATAACAAGGTGGATAAGGCACTCGACTGATGGTCTGAGTGTCGCGAGTTCGAATCCCTATCACACCAAATATCCTCGCTGTTTCAGCCGTAGGAGCGTTATAATGTGACGGCAAATCCAGCTATTCGTTGGTGAAAGAGTGGCCTAACAGTTGGCGGTGGGTAGCAATGACTACTTGCCTTCTCTCTAGTCCTACATAGCAAAATTATGGATGGCTAGTGCAGGTAGCTCTCGTGTAGCTTTGCGCGAAATTCAAAACAAACCAAACCATTTTCCCCGCTACTGCAGCGGTAGGTCTACGGATTTACAACGTTAAAATCAAGCGTTCGATTCCCCTCGTTGATAAAGACTAACCAATGAGTGGTGGTGACTAGGTACATTCCCTTTAGCACGTCAATCTAAATTACAGATAGCTGAAGCAAATAACTCTCGAGCAGCTGGGAACAAAATTTAACAAATAAACGTTTTCCCATTTGATACGACCCTTCAGGTTTTGAGAGAATAGGTACGTTATTAATGCGGAATTGTAATTCAAAGATATAATACCATTTTGTTCGCAAATCGCATTAGTTTCACTTCAAGTGGTAATTTGTTTCTTTATTTTCAACCGATATAAAGATGTTTTATGACCTAACAATATATGAACTGTTTTTCAGTTCTCAGCAATCTCGTTATTACGAGATCTTCCAAAGAGCTATTGTCGATAACAACTTTGATCTGAATTGACTCTCGACTAATTCCACGTGGGGATTTTTTTTTGTTTTTTTTTACCATTTCCAATATGAGATGTTGGCTTATTCTACATACATCGATTTAAGTCAGAACCCCGCAAATCATGGACCTGTAAACCTAAGTTGTAAATTTTAAATCAGCGTATGAGGTTTGGGTTTGACACTATTAATCTCAATATTCTGTGCTTTTTAATTAAAAGCTGTTGTTTTGAATTAAGCACAAAGCTATACAATGGGCTATCTGTGCTTTGCCCACCACGGGTATCGAAACCCGGATTTTAGCGTGCAAGTCAGCAGACATATCGCTGAGCCACTGGGGGAAGGCTTAATTAAAAGCATTGGTACAAATCCGGAACAGAAACAAGAGTGTCGTTTTGATTAAACAGATATCAAAATCAAACCAAACTGAAGAAATTTAAACTGCCAATATTTAGTCTCACATACACATTTAAATGAGAAATTGTGTATAATTTATTTTAAGATTTGGTTTTAGGGTGTGTCTGTTTTTTTGTTCTTGCCGAACACATTCGTGTTGACAGTTTGGTTTGTTTTAAAGATCCCGGGTCAAAAGATCACGCATTTTCTATCTTTTAGAAATATCTTAATATTGTATAATATCTTATATATATGGGGCCTGGCATGGCCTAACGCGTTAAAGCGTGCGCTTCGTAATCTGAGGGTCGTGGATTCGCGCCAAACATGCTCGCCCTCCCAGCCGTGGGGGCGTTATAATGTGACGGTCAATCCCACTATTCGTTGGTAAAAGAATAGCCCAAGAGTTGGCGGTGGGTGGTGATGACTAGCTGCCTTCCCTCTAGTCTTACACTACTAAATTAGGGACGGCGAGCACAGATAGCCCTCGAGTAGCTTTGTGCGAAATTCCAAAACAAACAAAGAAACTTATATATATATATTGGTATAGCTATGTAACATGAATCAAACTGCTCATCATAATCACCGAATTTTTATGAACATACATGAGATGTTTTAAATGTTAAACTTTAAGGTTAAAATATAATAGATTCGTAAACTACAAACTTTAAAAATGTTTTTACGATAAAGAATTATTAATATTGTATTAATAGAAAATACATTACTCCTATAATATAATTTTTGAAAATAAGTCGACCTTTGTTTCAAGCATTGTGCATTTTTGTAATTTGAATTGTTCATTATATATGGTAAACTGACGAGCGCCCGGCATGGCCAGGTAGGTTAAGGCGTTCGACTCCTAATACGAGGGTCGCGAGGTCGAATCGCGGTCGCACCAAACATACTTACCCATTTTAGCCGTGGGACGTTATAATGTTATGGCCAATCCCACTATTCGTTGATTAAAAAGTAGCCCACGGGTGGGCGGTGGGTGATGACGACTAGCTGCCTTCCTTCTAGTCTTACATTACTAAATTAGCGACGGCTAGCACAGATAGTCTTCGAGTAGCTTTGTGCGAAATTCAAAAACAAACAAGCTAACAAGTTCAGCTTGTTCATTACACGTGGTAAACTAACGAATTTGAATTGTTCATTACGTGTGGTAAATTAACGAGTTCGAATTGTTTATTACGCGTGGTAAATTAACGAGTTTGAATTGTTCATTACGCGTGGTAAATTAACGAGTTTGAATTGTTCATTACGTGTGGTAAATTAACGAGCTTTTTTGTGTTGTTGTTCAAAATTACAGGAAACAAAAATTTAGTGTTTCTTAATACAAATGTCGTTGTAATTCTGATTTCCAAAGAAACTTATTTATTTGAGGGTTACTGCTGCTGAACTTCTTACGACGTTCAGTAGTTTCCTATATCTCACCCCCACCCCTATCCCCCATTCAAGTCACGTAGAATTGACCAAATTATGTGTGATGGGACGAGCACGTGACATACTTTTTCTTTAGAAATTTTGGTAGAAATTAAAGACTGGGCTATAGATACTGGAAACATTAGTATCTGAATTATGAGGAGATAATTTGAAACTCTTTTTTAAGTAAGTGATTACTCGAGATGGCAAACAGAACTTGTTTGTTTTGTTTGTTTGTTTTTTGTGTTTCGTGCAAAGCTTTTGTTTGTTTTGGAATTTCGCACAAAGCTACTCGAGGGCTATCTGTGCAAGCCGTCCCTAACTTAGCAATGTAAGACTAGAGGGAAGGCAGCTAGTCATCACCACCCACCGCCAACTCTTGGGCTACTCTTTTACCAACGAATAGTGGGATTGACCGTCACATTATAACGCCTCCACGACTGAAAGGGCAAGCATTTTTAGTGTGACGGGGATTCGAGCCCACAACCCTCAGATTACAGGCCCACAGAACTAGTTAGCTGTCCATTTATTTCATAGATAAAATTCAGAGGTGATCAAAGTCCAATGAATATAGAAGACAACTGATCCAAATATATTATATTGACAAGTTGTGCATTGTAAAGAAAATGAATATATTAATATTTTATCTCAAGTTTTAATTTTTCATAACATCAAGAGTCATACTGTTCTGAGTTACTCAGTTTGTAGAGTCGTTTTTAACAACCACTTTTTTATTTATTTATTTATTACTATAAAACTAAGAACCACCGAATAAATCATTTTAAACTTGAAAGTGAATTTAATAAGAATCTGTTTCATTTATGTAACCTGAAGTATATTTTAAATTCGTTTATCAAATGTAATTTCATGGGTTTATTTATTTATCTTCTGAAAGAGTTTTCCGCTCCTTTCCTATACTTTATAAAATTTCATCTGTTATTTTCGTGAATACAAACTAAAGCAACATAGAAGTAAAAGTGTTACTTTGTGATCCAAAGCTACATAACGGCTAATTGAAGTCTGTCAACTGCGAGACTCAAACCTTGTATTTTAGAATTTTATGTCCGTAAACTTTTCTTTTACAGTCCGCGGAGCCAAAGTAAATGTAGACAACAGTAATAAAGGTCTCTCAAGAGGTTAAAGGCCCGGTATGACCAGGTGCTTAGGACACTCGACTCATAATATGAGGGTTGTGGGTTCGAATCCCCGTCGCATCAAACATGCTCACCTTTTCAACCGTGGAGGCGTTAGAATGTGACGGATAATAATACTATTTGTTGGTAAAAGTACAAGCGTTTATGGTAGGTGGTGATGACTTGCTGCTTTCCGTCTTGTCTTACATTGCTAAATTAGTGATGGCTAGCGCAGATAGCCATCGTGTAGCTTTGCGCAAAATTCAAAAAGAAAGAAACAAACAAGTTTGTTACTTAATGAGACTGGAAACTTGGAACGACTGATGTATTATCTCTTGTTTAACACTCTTTTCTGGTTGTCTTTGTGTTTTCAAAATTCATAGGAAAATATCCTTAACACCTTCTAAATTAATGTGTGTGTGTGTGGGGCTTCAAGTAGCTATCGTCAGATATTTGGTTGATGTTCGTATGGTGCTGTATGATACAGTTATCTTGATATCACCATCCACCACACACGTCCATCTTAATTAAGATACAAAACGTACACCAAAAACAATCAATTCTGTATGTTTACTTAGCAGTGAATAGCTGTATATTGATATTTAATCTAAGCGATTGATGCACAATATAGTAGTAAACCTCATAATTCCTTTAACGTTACATTTTATGGAACAATAGAAGAAAACACGTTCACATTATTTAACAGAACATGTTAGGGAACCGTTAAAAAATGTCTTTCACATCAAATAGCATGCTAAGGAATAACAACCAACGAGGTATTCTTTTTACTTCTTGGATTACAGAGATATTTAATATTTAAAAAAATGGAAAAGAAAATATTACTTATTCTAAAGAGACGTAAAGTTCAACTAATAAAACCCAAGAGTGATTACAAACAAACAATCAGAACTTTCTGGAAAGAGAAAACGTTTTTTTTTTTCCTAACCTTACCTCTCATCAGCTTTTACAGTAATTAAATATTGTCTTTCTCTCTCTGTAGGTCCGGCATAGGAATGTGGTTAAGACACTTGACTCGTAATCTGAGGGTACCGGATTCGAATATATATGTAAAAAATGTTTCTTTGATTTTGAATTTCGCGCAAAGCGATACGAGAGCTATCTGCCCTAGCTGTCCCTCACTTCGACATGCAAGACTAGAGGGAAGGCAGCTAGTGATCGCTATCCACCGTCATCTCTGGGGCTACTCTTTTATCAACGAATAGTGGGATAGGCCGTAACATTATAACATCCCCACGACTGAAAGGGTGAGCATGTTTGGTGTGACGGGGATTCGAACCCGTGACTCTCGGATTATGATTCGGGCGTCTTAACCAACTGGCCATGCCTGACTACATGTATCGTACTTTTAAAGTATCATATATGGCTTAGGGAAACAAACTAAAACAAAATTTTCATTTGATTAAGAGAGTTTTTACAATTCTAGATAAAACACCAAAGTTTTTTTTTTCTAACACTGAAATTAACAGTTATTTGCCCCAGCTACGACAGCGGAATGTCTACGGATTTACAACGCTAAAATCAGGGTTTCGATTTTCTTCGGTGGGCTCAGAGAATAGCCCCATGTGGCTTTGCTGTAAGAAAACACACAAACAATTATTTGGCTTTAGGCCATTAATTCAGATGAAGCTGTGTGTTTCACTTCTTACCCGTGTGTGTAAAATTACATCGTGTTTCCACTTTAACATAATAGCAAGACATCCTTACCCTAATTTGGTCGTATTTTGAGGTAAATAAAATTCGCCAAAAAATCAGATTTCACTAAGTTAACCAGCTACATAACCAGCTAACAACAGTACTAATTGTTCACATGAAAACAGTTATCTCAGATAAGCAACGTTGCAACAGTACTAGGTCTGTTATATTTCAACCAGTCTGAAGAGATAGGATATGGGCGAAAGACCTCTTCGATGCTGGAGGTAGTAACTGAAGTGTGGGTGACGTAACAGATACATGCAAAAAAGTGTGTATTGTTGAGAAAAAGAGTTATCTTTTGGTGGGACAACGGTAAATATTTGGACTTATAACGCCAAAACAAAGGTTTTGATTTTCCTCAGTGGACACAACAGATAGCCGCCTGTCTGTAGCTTTGATGTAAGAGAAAGTGTGTTATTTATATCTATAATATTTACAGACTCGTGTTTATAAAGAGAAGACGCTAACATAAAGCATTGTAAGAATGTCTCAGTCTGTTTTTACATTAACACATAACCAAAGACAGGACAAAATATAAATAAATAAATATCCATTATAACTTTTCGCGTGCATCTGATGTGAAGTCAGTAGTAAATATTAACGAGCTTAGAACGTGCCTTCTCTTCAAAATAGACAATGGACTAGCAATTCATTTTAGAATTCCGTCTGGATATCAAAGGCGACAGATGGAAATTGACAAACAACAGCAACAACCAGTCCAATATGAAGAGCTTTTCTTTAGTGGCATATTTCCCGAAGCACACGAGTTAGAGGCATTTTGTATGCACGCGCATCACAACGTCTTGTAAACTAAGTTTTTGTTACAACATTAGGAACGATCTTTGAATACAGTGTGTTGATTTCCCAGACTTTCTTTGTATGAATAATGTAAGTCAGTATCGAAATAAACAGATATGTAAAACACAAACCCGAGGTAACTCCAAACTTTAAAATTTCAAAAGTCAATACAGAGTAGAAAAAAAATACATTATGATACGTATGGAGAAAACAACATTAACCAATTCATATATCCGTGGTCACCTTTTTTTCATCGATTTATTAATAAAAAAAGGCCATCCTGTACTGTTAGAGATCCAGGTTTGTCTGGGAATTGTACATCTGAGTATCTCGTATCTCCATTACGCTTCGATAGAAGAACAACATTCAGCCAAGAATATTCTATCTATTTGTTACTATATATCCTGCGCAATAATGGTAGCTTAGACAGTTACGGACACAGTTTATGTGTAAAAGTCAACATCTGAGTGAAACAAAACACAATATTTCCATTACACGAATTCGCCGAAAGTCGACTTAACAAAGGTCGAAAGTTTCAAAACGACAATGTGTGTGATGCACTGACCATTTATTGGCAACACGAGTTTCGAATTTATGTACGTGATGCCAAGGTCAAAACTCACATTTTTTTTAGCGTAATTTATTTCTAATGACTATAAGTGATAAATTTTGATAAACTTATTTTCAAACGCGTGGTGTTTTTTATTTCTTTCTTCTCCAAAATGTTGTCACTCAGATAAAACTTTAAATATACACATACATGGCTGAAAGTCAAACTACACGACAGCTGTTTGCTCTCGTATAACGTTCCAGAAATAAGCATTACTTACAAAGTTTTGTTTGCTTCTATCGTTGAATTTCGCGCAAGTCCACTCGAGGGAAGCCAGAGAAAACTGTTCCTAATTTTGAAATGTAGCTTAATAAATAACGCCAACCTTTGACATATTCTTTCACCACAAAAAAGTGGAATTTTAAAATTCGGTGACGGATTTCGAATCCGTGACTCAAAGATTGGGCTTTGAGTGTCCTAGCCACAAGGCCATGCCAGCGTCCATTAAAAAAATAAAAAAGTTAAGGAACTTGGTTACTTTAAAGAGGCAAGAGAATATAGTGTTTTGGTCAGTGATGAAAAATCCATTTCAGAAACATATGAAATCTTAGCATATAAGTTTAAGTACGTTTTGTAGATATTTAGATGCCACTGAGAACTGATTGCTTCAAGAAAGGGTCTGTATCAACCTTTTCAATGGAAAGAGTAGCTCCAACTTTGGCTGTTTATGTTGTCAGCTAATTTCTCTCTCTTTCATTTATTACTTCAAAATTAGAAGTGGTTAGCGCAAATAACACTGGAATAGGACATAAGAAACACTCAACCATCGCATACTCCAAGGAAATGAAGAATACAACACGTGTATGTGTTTTTCAATACGAAGGCATCTCTGTAACTTCGCTGGACTCATCTCTAAATTTCTCTGAAATTGGACTGTTGAAACAGTCGTATACTCATACAATACACGGATTATGGAAGCAAGAAGGGGAGGAGTGATGTGCTTTGAACATAATGATCTTACGACAGGGAATTTTGCAATGAAACTTTCGTTTCAAGATTGTTATCATGAAGCACGGCTCTAAAATAATTTCAATACATATTCACGCCTCCATATTTTTGTGAGTCTAATAATTACTTTATGTCCTCTAGATGGCAATGCAGTCGCTTATCAGGGTATTTAAATTGATAAAATTTCGTTTTTTTTTATAGCAACGCCAAAATCGAGCTACCTGCTAAGCCCACCAACGGGAATTGAACTCCTGATTTAAGCGTTGTAAAATTTCTTCAAAATCCTTCTTTATCTTGCCGTTTCTAACGCTTCTTCGTGATATGCAGTAATTTGTAAGATGATAAAAATAGTTAGGCCTGGCATGGCCTGCTGGGTTAAGGCGTTCGACTCTTCATCTGAAGGTCGCGGGTTCGAGTCTCCGTTGCACCAAACATGTTTACTTTTTCAGCCGTGTGGGCGTTATAGTGTGACGGTCAATCCCACTATTTTTGGGTAAAAGAGTAGCCCAAGAGTTGGCGGTAAGTGGTGATGACTAGCTGCCTTTTTTCCAGTTTTACACTGCTAAATTAGGGACGGTTAGCGCAGATAGCCATCGTGTAGCTTTGCCCATAATTCACAAAAAAAGTTAGTCAACGTTCAGTTTTCAAAATGATTTTAATAAAATATGCACTAACTCTGCTTTTGTGCCTTAACGCACGCAAGGTGACACCAGTAGTTGTCTGAACATAGCTGTGCCTTAATTTCAATCAACTGACTGGATGCAGGGCAGCCAGTCAACAGCACCCACCGCTATATCTTATACTACTGTAATCGAACAAAAAACCCATAGTCCCAAAGTGCCTAATGCACTTTTGCAGCAACAGCGCACGTGATAAACGGATTCTCGCAGTCTGGGCTCGTAATGTCTAGCCCACAGCTGGAGTTAAATGGTCAGCTTACTAAATATAAATAGACCAGTCGTGATGGCCTGTTTGTTGTAAATGCGAAACTACATGAGGGCTATCTGTCGGTGTAACAACAAATTAATTTATTATCAAGCAATTAATTTCTTAATTTCTTAAGTAATTAGTTTTGTATTTAATCAGTACATTTAGTCTCGCTGTCACAGTATAATTCCGAGATCAAAACAGCTTACATAATCTTCGGCCAAAGTATGACATTTTAATATGGAAAATAGAAAATTATCCCATATTTGTGGAAATGCCGCAAGGCACTGTAGCGTAAGTTTTTAAAGTATGTATTATTTCTACCGCAGTTAGAAAACTCCATTTTATACACTGCGGAAGTGCTGTCGACCAATCAGGTAAAAGCTTAGGTGAATCAAGCGTTTAGTGTAGTAAATCCTAAAGGGAAAAAGAAAAGAAGTTTCTTGTAAGTGTAGTGTTTGAAATAACCGAAACGAAAGTTAATACTGTGTGTGGGATATTACTAAAGTATATATCTCGGTCAAGTCAAGAGTCGCTGTATTTGAAGTTGCCCTGAAAATGACTAAAATAGGCTTAGGAAGTGACTTTTTTTAAATACGAATAAATAGAACTTAAATATATATTTTTTGTGACGAAAGAAACAATACGTAAACTTGATTGTTTGTTTATTTTGAATTTCGCAGAAAACTGCATAAGGGCTATCTGCGCTATCTATTCCTAATTTAGCATAGTAAGACTAGAGGAAAGGCAGCTAGTCATAACCATCCTCCACCAACGAATATTGGGATTAACAGTAACGTTATAACACTACCACAGCTGAAAGAACAAGCGTGTTTGGTGTGACGCGAATTTGAACCCACGATAATCAAATTACGAAGCAAGTGCTCTAACCACCTGACCATGCCGGAGCCCATACACTTAAATAGACCAGTAAAAGACTTATTTAATCCTGTCTTAGTATATGCTTGGGAAACGTCAAAACCTAAATAGCTTAGAAGTTTGGATTTGTAGGCTGTGGTGTTAGCTAGGGAATATTTTGTAGGCTGTGGTGTTAGCTAGGGAATACTTTATAACCTGAAATAACCTAAAGACGTCGTTTTAATCAATAATGATATAATTTTTTACTGAGTTGAGTTTAATTTTACCCTATTTTTGTCTGTTAACATTCTACTACACTGTTTGCCTGAGCTACTCTGCTGTTGTGGCTATTTAGCACAAAGCTACACAAAGGGCTGACTGTGCTCTGCCCACTATGGGTATTGAAACCTTGTATTTATCAGTGTAAGTCCGCAGACATACCACTTTACTACCGGGGGCGTAGAGATGATAGAGATGCCATCCATACTATCTTGTTTCCATTGTTTTTAAAGGATGGATATTTGCCCAATTTGTATAAATTGGGCAACTAAAACCAAAATTAAATCAATATAAAGGAACTCCTTTACACATATACTAATTAATAACATAATATTCAAGTGCAACGCCCCCTACAGTCCCGCACCCGTTTATACTCATGTCTCTAAAACGTTTGTTCGGAAACAGTCAGTTGCAAACTATTTTTGTTAACCTGAAGATGACCTAGGAAAGGCTAAATTCTGTTCTTTAAATTATTAGTGAAAGTGTTAATACCCATACCAGTCGTTCTGAGACACATTTTTATTTCGAGTGGGTTTCTCGTCATCAAGAACTACATTCACTTTTTTCTTCTGAAAAGTTTTCTTTACTTCTTACATGCTGTTTAGCTCTCTACTGGGTCATCGGTCAGGTTGAGGGCTTATGACGACAAAAATCGGGTTCCGATGCTCGTAGTTGGCATTGCACAGATAGCCCAATGTGTACTTCTGTTACTAACAACAAAGAAACTCTTGTCTCTTGTAATTTCGTATGTCTTTCAAATGTAAAGATAAGGCCACAATTCCAGATATTTTTTGTACCACGCGACGTCAATTCGCTATTTGTGTTCCAATTAGATTATAAGTTTGAAATGATTTAACCTAATCTTTGATAAAGACGTAATGCGAAACGTTGAATCCACTAAATGTTTTATTTATGTGAACTTTGTAATAATATTTATTTTATAACGATTTTTAGCCTGCACTAATAAAAAGAATTTTTCGCAGTAACGTATGTACTAGATAGATACAATTTTCGTTTACCAACACCGTTACTTTCTGACCCAGTAACGTGATCTGTCATCCATACGGCTCGCTACACGCTAGCACTCACTTCATAAAATACTCACATAAAAAAGCTTTTCAAGTAGAACTCAATGGTCTCGTACACTGAACTGGAGCAAGCTCTTCACGTGCATTCACCGGAAGTTATAAAGTAGCCATCTTTGTTTGCTTCTTACTACACTTTTAGCTACGAAAATGAAATATAAAGCTTGTAAATAACGTATAAGTGTGTGTTGTAATAATAGCCCAGATTTGGTTGTTTTGCAAAACTAGCCAATATCTGGGTGTATTGTAAAATTATCCGAGATCTGATTGTGTTAGAAAATCAGCCAGCATTTAATTGTAATGTAAAAATGGCCGAGATCTGGTTGTGTTATAAAACTAGCCAATATCTTGTTGTATTGTAAAAATAGGTGAGAGTTGATTGTGTTGTAAAATTAGCCAATATTTAGTTGTAATGTAAAAATAGCTAACATCTGGTTGTACTGTAAAAGTAGCCAAGATCTGGTTACATTCTAAAAATAGCAAATACCGGGTTCGATGCTGTTTTACACGTAAATTCGCAGTTTTGTGTTTGGTTTTTCTTTCATAAATATGTTCCTTTGAAAAAATTTGCCAAATCAAAAAGTATTTCAATGTGAGATACTAAGGCCTAGTGATTGTAACGTTACATAACTGATGCAAACTTTTGAGCACATACAAGTTGGGTGTGTGTGTTTTTCGTATAGCAAAGCCACAAGGGGTTATCTGTTCAGCCCACCGCGGGGAATCGAACCCCTGATTTTAGCGTTGTAAGTCCGGAGACATATCGCTGTACTAGCGGGGGCTACAAGTTGTGACATTTTACAACATATTTTTACAGTTGTGGCATTTCAGTCAATTCGTATTTTATTCTGACCTCAGAAAGTCGAATATTTTATCATTATGATATTCCCTTCCTAAAATCTCATGCTGGTACAGCAGTAAGCCTACGGATTTTCAATGCTAAAATCAAGACTTCGATTCCCCTTGGTGAACTAACCAGATAGCCCTATGTGGCTTTGCTATAATAAAAACATAAACCCTTCTTCAAAGTTTTTTAACACTAATATTGTCCATAACTTCACTTCAAACGTTTTAGTTTCTCTTGTTACCATAATTTTCAGAACTCAACAAAACTACACGAACAAATTCAAACTTGGTGAAAATATGTTCTGAAAACCTTTCACAAGATAAAATTAAACAAACTTAGCGGAAATATGTTCTCAAAACTTCCAACAGGACAAAAACAAGCAATCTTGGTAAAAATATGTTTATAAAACTCGCAAAAACCTGTCAAATATTGATATTACATTTGTGCCATTAGGTGTCTCTTCATGTTGACAAAAATGGACGACAGTTTGTCGTCAGAGAACTTACAGCCATGGTTTCTCCACTCTAGCTCTTAAAAAATGGAAACATCACACTTGATATATGCCACTCATCAAAGCTTATTCAAAACACTATTTCACATGAGAAAAATTTTAAAAGTGGAGGTGAACGAATCAACTTACACATCTTTAGAGTGTTGCACACACACATTGCAAGAACCATAAAGTTAGAATCTAGAAACTAAGTTACAATCAATGTGCGGTTTTCCTGACAGAAGCAAAAAAGAGAAGGCTGATTTTGCAACATAAATTTTAAGTTCAGATGTGATTGATGCCTCATAATATCGGAACAAAGGCTTGAGTTTACCTATATCTAAGGGAGATGGATCCATAGTTAAATTTATAACAGTTCATAAGTTCTTTTACTTGCCCTGCTCTAACAGTCTATTGGATAGAAATTACAATAGTCCAATAAGTTGTTCCAATAAACTTTTATAATGTTCACAGCTGCATGCAAAAGAGTTATCATGCGTCGTGAAATAAATACAGCAGGAAATTGTACGGTCTGGGATGAAACATTGGTTCCACGTGTCACTCGTTAGTAGTTCTGTAAATGTGGTGCGTGATACACAGGTATGAACTTACATCAAAGTTATATTATCTCATTATCTCTACAAGGAAGCATCTTTAGGATATGTGGATGGTCAAGAAATAACAATAAGAATGTATTGTAAACTGTTTGGAGACCTTGACAGTTGAAAAGATTAAAAACTTTTCAATTTTACGAAATAAATAAATAAAAATAGAGGTGACTTGGTAAAGGCTAATGTGTTATTAAAGCATATCAGACAACAAAAATGAAAATGGTTTCAGAGGCTTCTAACGTCAACAAATGGTGAACTTCTACCAGCAAGCTTAGCTATGCTGTTTTAAAAGTAGTTACGAATAGCTCACATACAGCTATTTCCTCTGATGTATGTGAGCACAAGGAGGTAACTTGTTGTTTTGTTGTTGTTTTGAATTAAGCACAAAGCTACACAATGGGCTATCTGTGCTCTGCCCACCACCACAGACATACCGCTGAGCCACTGGGGGGCCAAGGAGGTAACCATGTTTACAGTTGGATGAGGTATTTAATTACGTGTTATACAGATGTACCACCTTACTAACACTAGCTGTAAAAGTTGGTTAAAAAACATATGTTTATTTTATTTAAACACCAGCAGTTTAATGTTGAATGGAATGTAAAACAACCAAGTGAATTAAGTATTGGTTTATCTATGTTACACATTTATCAGTTAATTATGTTATAATTTTGACACTCAGTGTACAAGATACATATGAACATTGTGGTGTAAGGTAACTTAATTCAGACGTACGTGCACTTTACCAGTTTAATTGTTTAAGTACGTGGTATTCAAAATAACGGTCGTGATGACAAACAATGAACTACAGTACCTTGTACTGTGTATTTCTTTAGGTTTAATACTTACCTTTCTGTTTTTGTTGTAATTTATCACAAATTTGTTTGTTTTGTTTAGAATTCCGCGCAAAGCTACACGAGGACTATCTGCGCTAGCCGCCCCTAATTTAGCAGCATAAGATCAGAGGGAAAGCGACTAGTCAACATGACCCACCACCAACTCTTGGGCTACTCTTTTACCATCAAATAGTGGGATTGGCCGTAACATTATTATGTCCCCTCGACTGAAAAAAGGTTGAGCATGTTTGGTGTGACGTGGGATTCGAATCCGCGACCCTCAGATTACGAGTCGAGCGCCTTAACCACCTGGCCATGCCGGGTCCACAAATTTGTATAAGCCCTTTTGAAACTTATTGCTTTATTATTCAGAATTCAGTTTAGACAAACACAATGTTGTAAGTTACTGTTCGTTTTATTTTTCCAATACCAATTCTACAAATATTGTTTTTTTGGAATTTATACAGTTATTTCACTTTCATAGTTACTACAAAAGCTAAAAAGTAATATCCAGATAAATTAAGGTATGCGTAGTAAAGTGATAAGAAACATTATAACAAATTGAGATCTGAAAGTAGAAAGAATAAAATGATAACAAAGCATTGAGAAATCACTTTGATATTTTTGCCAAGGAGCCTGATACACTCGACGATTTAAGGACCAACAGTATGGATACATCTTGACGTTAAGTGTCAATAAGTGATACAAGTCAATGCACGAATTAGTCCAGTATAGAGATCAGTGAAATGGCTTCATTTGTTGTAGCCACAACCGTCTATACAAAAGAGTTTGGCAAACAGCTTTGAAAATAAATGCATCTTTGAAATTTATTCATTTTATTAGACGCCATCTTTATTCTGCTTTTGCGTACTCGTTAACACTTGGTAGTACTTGTACTTGGTCTACAAATGTTTGACAAAAATTGAAACAAATGCCTTGTAGAGTTGCATTGGTTTATGAAAATCGTAATGTAGAAAGGAAAAAACATACAACTTTTTATCTTACAAAGAAAGAAGAAAACTTTGAGAAATTAAAGTTCGACCAAACGTCAGGAAAAGTTGAAGATAACGAAATGTTTATACTAATGAGAGGTAGGCCTAAAGTTAACGTGCCAGGCCAGTGTTGAAATAGGTCTAATGCAGACGTGATGAGTAATATTGAGGTAAGCCTAAATTAAATGTACCAGAGCAGTATTGAAGTAGGCCTAAGCTAAACGTGCCAGGGGAGCATTGATGTAAGCCTAAGATTGACGTGTCAGTCCAGTGTTATCGAAGAAAGCACAATATTGTGTATGTTTTCTATAATATGCTGTTTGTGTATTCATAAAAGATAAAAAAAATCTGATGTTTAGCATGTTTAATTATCTTAACTTTCTGTCATAGGTTTCAAATATCTACTTACTTAAGCTAACATCAGGCGATTAACCAAATGCACTAGAAAAATAGGTCTACGGATTTACGATGCTAAAATTAGGGGTGCGATCTCCTCGATGGACAGCAGATAGCTCGATGTGGCTTTGCTACGTGAAAACACACACTAGAAGAAAATGGGAATTTGAGACCGAAATAAGAAAAGTTGGTTGTTAGTTGTTTTGGAATTGAGCACAAAGCTACACAATGGGCTAACTGTGCTCTGCCCACCACGGGTATCGAAACCCGGATTTTAGCGTGTAAGTCCGAAGACATACCGCTGAGCCACTGGGGGGCAAAATAAGAAAACATTTAAATTATCATTACTAATGTATTATTGTTTTAAAAAAGTTTTTTATATTTAACTAATTCTTAAACATGTTATTAATGTTTTAGTTAAAACTTTGTAATTTAAGAAATGATACTAAAATTTCGTATCAGCAAAATATTCTTATTAGATAAATAATCCAAAATTTATAAAATGAAACCGCATGTCTTGCTTTTATAATTCCAGAGAAAAAGAAGGAACTATTTAATTTTCAATTTTTTCTTGTATAATTTTACAGATATGAGGACCACGTAGTCCACAGTTCCTCAGCTGAATAGCAAGTCTAACTTTAGGAAATGTTTTTGTTTGTTTTTGAATTTCGCGCAAAGCTACACGAGAACAATCTACGTTAGCCATCCATAATTTTGTAGTGTTAGACTAGAAGGAAGGCAGTTAGTCATCACCACCAACCGCCAACTCTTGGGCTACTCTTTTACCAACGAATAGTGGGATTGACCATCACATTATAACACCTCCACGGCTGAAGAGCGAACACGTTTGGCGCGACGGGGATTCAAACATACGAGTCTTAACTTACTTGGCCATGCCGGGCCGCTCCAGGAAATATGTGAGGGAATCAATGGGTTGTGCCATGCATTACATGTATTAGGGGTCTTTAAGACAAAAATAAGTTGGAAAATCATTCTGAAAAGAAGGAAACCAACAGAAAGTGATTTTTATTAAATATGATACAGCTTTCTTCACAGTGACCAGATAAAGGCTCTGTGAAAAAGAAATAAGCATAGTCGTGAATATTTGTCTGTTTTGTAGTTAAGCCACTGGAGGCCGTGGTAAATAGTTTGTTTGTTTGTTTTGAATTCTCGCAAAGCTATTCGAGGGCTATCTGCGCTACCCGTTCATAATTTAGCAGTGTAAGTTTAGAGGAAAGACAACTAATTATCACCACTTACCGCCAACTCTTGAGCTACTCTTTTACCAACGAAAAGTGGGATTGACCGCCATATTGTTACGCTTTCACAGCTGAAAGGGCGAACATGCTTGGTGTGACGGGGATTCGAACCCCCGATTCTTAGATTAAGAGTCGAACGCCTTAACCCACCTGGCCATGCCGAGCCTATCATGTTGGTAAACAGTGTTTGTGAACCAGTGAAAATAATCGTTTATTTTAGTAACTTTTACATGCATAAGTTTGCTCCCACTCACACATTAATCTAAGATGCAGTAGATTTCGTGTGTCCAGTCCAAAAATCCGGTGCCAATGTCGTCATAATTTCAAAACAGTTAAAAAACTTCAGTGTTTTTCATCACCAAGTTATCAAGAAGATGAAGACAGGTTTTTTGAGTTTCTTAAAGACAAAACAGTTTTTAAACTGTTTTGAAATGACGAAGACAAGTTTTCTTGAATTTCTTAAAGACAGGATGGACAAGCAAATCTCAATAGAAAGTTCTGTTACTTACTTCTGGCGAAATAAGTAATTCTGAAAGCTAAGACCTGTACGACATTGATGGTTACGTTCACAGCTTGGGTCATGAATCGAGATAAATGTTATGATGTTTGTCCAGCTGAAACAACACACAAAGCACCAGTAGTGCACATAAGATATTACACACGTAACAGTTTAATATATACTAGCGATGTTGTGTTTAAGTTTCTTCTTAAAGGTAAGAACTCTTTGAGTTTAGCGCCAGTTTGTGGTTAAATCACCAGGAGAAAAGCCACTAATAACAGAAACAGTTGATATTAGTGTACCAACATGTCAAGATATAAGAACAAAATTTTTTATCTACTCTTCAGCTTTCCCCTTACCGTCATATCACCTAGAGACTTAAGAGCGGAGGAAAAAGAATCTTATTGGGGGAGGGGAGGAATAGAGTTAGTCGTAAAAAATATTGCCTTGTGTAACTAGTTCTTAGTTTTATGAAAGACAAAAATGTTTCCAGTTTTCTAATGTACTGTATTATTATAAATGTTTAAAATGGGAATAAGTTACTAATTAGGAATATTTGGTTAAATCATATTTATTTCTGTTTTGGAACACGATTCAAAACATGAGATATGAGCAATACGGGCATAACGAACATGATCCAAGGTAACCAAGAAATTTGAACTCATAACTTTGTGTTACATGTCCTTATTTAGTAAGCTGACCACCATTTAGTTGCGTTTTAAAATACTGTTAGCTACTAATATTTTTAGTGTATGACATCACTGTTTTATTTGTTTGAAAATTTTAGTAGGCCAAGAAAATAAATGTCTGAGTAAAACAATAGCAACATTAAATTATTATCTCCATAATAAGAATTATTAAAATAAACTTTGTGATAAAAGATGAAATAGGTAAATACAAATACATTTTTTTTCATGTAAAACATATTATCAGTACGTATAAGGTGTGCGTAAGAACGGAATAAATATGACGGACAAAAGTAAGTTAGCCAAACTCTCCTGTATAAAAGGTTCTGGTTACGAACAAACCAGTTTAGCAAGCTTCGATCAAATAGAGATTTTGGTACAGTTGAAGTGCTATTACACACTTCTTTTGCTTTGTTTTATTTTCTTTTTACCAGGAACACATAATGGGCAAGTAAAGAATCGTGTGCTGCAAATTACTATCAGCCATGTAGTTATATTATATTGCACTCACACTAATACGTATTATGAAGCTTCACTAACTAAAATGTTCTACACCTTAGAGTAAAGTATACGTCGAAGTACATATATTGAACAATGCATAATATCATCTTGGTCGTAGGTCATTTCGTTTCTTTTTCACGGTGTTAAAAAATCTTAGTGGCAAGGTTGATATCCTGGTCTTGCACGAGCTTCACTCCATTTGTCATATGAATATTGAGACAAACAAAAAGATGACCTTTAATAACATAAAATAATGGTACTAATAATTAAGATGAAATACACACTCCGGTGTAGGAATGTTGTCACACTATTGAGCAAGCGTTAGAGGTCAAACAGAGTAACCCAACATTTGAAAAGTCGTCAAGTTGCTTATGATAAAAATGCACAAAACTAGATATCTTTATTACATTTGATATATTTAATAGCTATTTTCCATCACATTTTTATAAGCATGTTATTATTAATATTCTCGCGGCACGTGCTTAGAACAAGTACCCAAACCAGTCAGGAAGTTGGTTTCATGAACTAGAAACACATTTCTGATATCTAATAGTAAAAATAACGATTTAAAGCTACAACAAAAAATATTTGCATGACTACTGTTTTCGATTTTTAAGAATTCTACATGCGAAACTTACTGAATATTACAAACTAAGACAAGGCCGATAAAGAATAGCCAATAAGCTAATAGTTACCGGATTAGATAATTCTCTACTGGTTATTTGATGAAGTCGCGTCACCAGACTCCAGAAAATCAATTTAAAATATGATTTCAATTCAAGTGTCGGTGAAGACATATTGTCTTTCACGGCTCAGTTAGCTGCAAAGCAACAAAGTTTTTAACATACAGTAATGCTTACTGAAATCGAAACTTTCAAATATATTTTACACTTGAGGTATTAATGAAACCACAAAACTTTCAAATATATTTTATATTCTAGGTATTAATGAAACCGAATTTTTCAAAAAAAATGTTTTATATTGTAGGTATTAATGAAATCGAAACTTTCAAATATATTTTATACTTTAGGTATTAATGAAACCGAATAAAATATTATAGAAACATTCTGTGGAATATTTCGAATTTGTGCATTCTACGTTTTTAATGGCTCTATATACATGCACGGTTTAAATAGAAACTAAAGTCAAATGTTTAAACTCGTAATTACATATGTATTAAATTTATATTCCAGAAAAGAAAAAATATATTATTAACTGAACAATAACGGTATATGATAACAATATCTAAATTAGTAGTTTGTGTGTAGAAAAAGATTACATATGTATTTTACAGTTGAGCTTTCTAATGAGCCATCGAGACGTGCAAAAGATGTGAAACTTGTTAAAGAATTATCTCTTTATTTGTTGTTAAATATTTTTATAAACTGTAAAACAAAGACAAGTCGAAAGTAAATTCTTAACTCATTACTTTACAAATCTCCGAAGTACTTTGAAACAATTATTTAAAAGACAGAAGTTTCTGGAAAGCTTTCCTGAAATCGGGATTAAAAACCGTGTAAATAACAGGATTGAGCGCAGAATTAACATAACCAAGCCACGTGATAAACCCACCCACTCGTTTTGATAAGGTACAAGTGGCACAGAAGGGTAAAATGACATACATGAGGAAAAACGGAAGCCAGCAGAGAACAAATACCCCCATCACGATTCCTAAAACACGTGCAGCACGTCGCTCTTTCGATACGGATATCTTTTGCCTTTGCTCCATATACTGGCGGACTATTCCGGGTTGTTGGATCTTTTGACTACCATTTCGGGCTTGATTACGGTCACAACGTTTAGGGCTTTCCTCGTGCTCGCAGTCTTCCAGCTCGGATATTGCTGATACTTCAGTCTTTACGGCGATCGAATTGTCAGCATTCCTACACGTTCGGAGATTTTCCAGTGGAATTTCTGTCTTTTCATCCTCCGTGGCCGCGTAAGTTGTCTGCACAATTTTCGGCACTTGCTTGGCTCGTTTACGCAATCGACGTTTGGTAGCTTGGAAAATTTTCAAATAAACCACGGTCATAATAACAAGAGGTATGAAGAAAGATCCACTCGACGAATAAACGACGTATCCTCTCTCTTCCGTCAGAGCGCACGGCGTGGTGTCAGTAAAGTCTTTTGGCCAGTCGTTCCAACCAATCAGCGGCGGTATGGAAATTAAAGCACTTATTGCCCAGACAAAGAAGATTGTGACGAGAACTCTCTTAAGTGTTCGTTTTTGAGCGTAATTAATAGGATCGTGGATAGCCCAGTAGCGATCTAGAGCAATGACGCATAGGCTGAGAATAGAAGCCGTGCAACATAGAATATCGCATGTGAGCCACATCTCACAGACACGAAGTCCGAACACCCATCGGCCAATGATGGAATAGGCAACATTGAGAGGCATGACCAATATGGCGACAGCAATGTCCGCGCAGGCCAGTGAGACCAAGAATATATTCTGGACACTTCTGAGGGGCCTGTAAGTGAATATGGAAATGATTACCAGGATGTTCCCAAAAACTGTGCTAATCATAATGGCTGACAGCAGCAACGCTGTTACCACGGCTTCTACAACAGGCATTGCGAGAGGATATCCGAACGGAACAACGATCTCTGTAGCGTTCCGGAATGTTTCGTTACTCCCCACAAACTGTTCTGTTTCATCATTACTAACATTCAGTTCTATTTCTAGCTGAATAAGCTGATTCTCGTTATCTTTGTAGAACTGAAAGCTGTCGTCGTAGTAGCCGTTAAATTTAGAGACATATCTTTGTAATTCTTGTATCCACATCATGTCCTCTGTCCACAGGTCGTGGCGACGAACAAGACAAAACTGAATCTCTTTCTGTTCCTGACAGACAGAAGGATGTCAGAGACGTCGTTTTTTTCTCTATGTTTCTTTCTCAACGATCATTTTCTGAAATGTACAAAAATGAGGATTATGATATATTTATGTAATTAGTTTCGTCTGAAGCTATAAAACAACTGTTTACACTGGCCATCCCTAAGTTAGAAACGAAAGGTACTAAGGAAACACATAATGTTCCTGTAACATTACAAGAGGGTTGCTTGAGTGTTGCATGATTTGTAACATTCCTGCAACACTTGCTAAACATTGCAGAAATTCAGTATTACAAGTTTAAATTTGAGTAATATTGACTCAATATTAAACAGACTACACATGTTAAATATTGTGCATCATGTTCTGAATGTATTACAAAGAAATGTTCCTACAATGTTGCTGCAGTATTCTTTGTAGACTTTCTAATTGTTAAATTTTTAAAGGATTGTATTTCAGACAACTGTTGCTACAATGTTGCTGCAGTATTCTTTGTAGACTTTCTAATTGTTAAATTTTTAAAGGATTGTATTTCAGAGAACAGTTGCTGCAATGTTGCTACACTTGAAAGTTGCTGGTATATAGTATTGCTGAAACACACAAATTAATATATAAACAGACAAACTGCAATGCTAATGAGGATATGTATTCTGGCAGCACATAGAGTAATATATACATATATATCTATAAATATAGTGTGTGGCTATGCTCGCAGCTGATACCAGAGCCCGCCTTGTGTGGCCATATCTGTTTTCGTATATTGATATGCACATACACTGCTGGCCAAAATCCTAAGACCAATTAGCATAAAGAAAAAAATATGCATTTTGCGTTATTAGACTCAACCACTTATTCGAGTTGAGTTTCGAAAGATGAAAATAAGAAAAGGGAAAATAAAAAAAACTTTTTTTAGCATTTAATAGGGAAAATTTGAACACTACGAAATTAGTCTAAATACGAGGTGGTCAAAAATTTAAGACCATACTGAAACGAAGCGTTAATCGGTAAACCCGTAACGAAATTTAGTCATTTGTGTTTAAGCAGTGACGTTGTCAACATGTCATACTAATATCTCCTGTGTTACATTGGGTAAAAACATGGCAAAAGCTAAAAAGTTGACAGAGTTTGAACATAGCAGAATTGTTGAGTTTCAAAAGCAAGGTCTCTGTGAACGCGTTATCGCTGGTGTGATTGAGCGTAGTAAAACTGCTGTTGTAAATTTCTTAAAAGGCCTTGAGGGACACGGAACGAGAATTTCAAGTGGTCGGCCCAAGAAAATTTCGCCGGCGTTGAGCAGGAGGATTCGACGGGTTGTCCGGCAAGAAACCAGCCGATCGTCGAACCAGATTAAGGACTTTACGGACGCAGAATGCAGCTCAAGAACAATAAAACGGTATCTACGAGAGAAATACTTTAAAAATCGTAAACGTCTTCAAAGGCCACGTCTCCTTCCACACCACGAAACAGCTTGGTTAAACTTTTCTTAGAAGCACCAAACATTGGACGTAGAAAAATGGAAGAAAGTTTTGTTCTCTGATGAGAAAAAAATTCACCTGGATGGTCCAGATGGTTTCCAGCGTTACTGACACGATAAGGATATCCCACTGGAGACATTTTTTACACGACACAATGGAGGAGGTTCCATCATGATCTGAGGTGCTTTCACCTTTTATGGAACAATGCAGCTTCAGGTTATACACGGGCGTCAAACAGCAGCTGGCTACTTTAGCATGTTGGAGAAAGCATCCTTATTGACTGAAGACCCTCGCTTGTGTAGAAATGACTGGATCTTTCAACAGGACAACGCTGCAATCCACAATGCTCGCAGGAAAAAGGACTTTTTCATCGCGAATAACGTGATTCTTTTGGACCATCTAGCGTGTTCGCCCGAACTTAGCCCCATTGAAAATGTTTGGGAGTGGATAGGAAGGGACGTATATGAAAATGGACGTCAAATCGAAATAGTGCATGATCTACGTGAAGCCATTTGTTTGTTTTGTTTTGTTGGAATTTCGCACAAAGCTACTCGAGGGCTATCTGTGCTAGCCGTCCCTAATTTAGCAGTGTAAGACTAGAGGGAAGGCAGCTAGTCATCACCCACTGCCAACTCTTGGGCTACATTTTTTTCCAACGAATAGTGGGAATGACCGTCATATTATAACGCCCCCACGACTGGAAGGGCGAGCATGTTTGGCGCGACGCGGGCGTGAACCCGCGACCCTTACGCGCTTGGCCATGCCGGGCCACGTGAAGCCATTATCACCACTTAGAATAATATTCCAGCCAGCCTTCTGCAAACGCTTATATTGACCATGCGAAAGCGAATGTTTGAAGTTATCCGCAATGACGGCCATGCAACTCACTACTGAGACATCTTGTTGGGCATTTCTACCATATTTAGGACTTCTTTTTTGGTAATACTTAAACTTTTGACTAGCTAGTATTTAGACTAATTTCATAGTGTTCACATTTCCCTATTTAATGCTAAAAAAGTTTTTTATTTTTATTTTCCCTTTTCTTGTTTTCGTCTTTCAAAGCTCTACTCAAATAAGTGGTTGAGTCTGACAACGCAAAATGCATATTTTTTCCTTATGTTCATTGGCTTTAAGATTTTGGCCAGCAGTGTATGTACATATCTAGATATATGTATATGAGCTGTTTATGAATTATAATATAAATAATTACTTTTAATGCCACGATATATTACAAAGACTATACAACTCAAGTCAATGAATGCATTAAATCGAAAACGGCTTTTAAAATCTGCCTCGGCAATTTGTCACTGATTTGGACATTATTTATCACATGCGTACACCTTGCGAAACGGCAAGCAAGGTGTTGGCATCACGTATTACAGACCCAGATCCGCTACAATGATACTGAATTAGCCGTTACTTGGACGATTAAGGTTGGTATTTTATAAGTATGTTAATAATTTTTAGTGTCTTAATTATCTTTAATCAGTATTTCTTTGCTGAAAAAGTGCCACAAAATTACCGTCCCGAAATATTGCTCACGAAGTTCTCGCTAAAACCGAATGTTATATTAGGGAAACAGCAAGCGGGATTTGGCGCAAACTTTATGAGCAATAATTGGGGACAGTTATTTAGGTATTAAATATATTATCCACTAAATGAATAAATGAGCACTGACCACGAATCTTTGCTTTATAAAACTAATAAATACTATAAAAGGCGTGAAATCCATCATGAATTTATGTAGAATAGCTGCAAAATTTAATGTGTTTTTGCTTAGTTTGTTCGTTTGTTTTTGAATTTCGCACAAAGCTACTCGAGGGCTATCTCTGCTAGCTGTCCCTAATTTAACAGTGCAAGACTAGGCAGCTAGTCATCACCACCCACCGTCAATTCTTGGGCTACTCTTTTACCAACGAATTGGTTGAAGGGGTGAGCATGTTTGGATGCGAACTCGCGAACCTTTGATTACGAGTCGCATGTCTTAACACGCTTGGCCATGCCGGGCCTTAAAATGTGTGTGTTTTCTTAGAGTAAAGTCACATCAGGTTATCTGCTGAGCTCACTGCGGAGAATCGAACCCCTGATTTTAGCGTTGTAAGTTCGGAGACATGCCGCTGTACCAGTGAGGAGCAGTTTTTGCTCAGTGTCACGCTTTACGCGTATGTGTAAATATTGTCTGTTACAGCAACGCACCAGCTGGCTGGTGTAAAAAATGAAGTGCAAACCACAGAAGATACCATTACCTTTTATATGCCTTTTATAATTATAAACTGTTCATTATTATGGGAAAGGAACTTTCATAGTAAAATATCTGATAATTATGACTGTTAAGTTAACTACTTCTGATGTTGGTCCACATTTTGCTCCAGGTTAATGGAACTACGAAGACTTTACCATGCGTATCAACTGTCTTCTGATTCCGATCTCTGATTGATGTACTGCTTTGCAATTAATCTTTAATTTGTAAATAAAAGCCTGTAACATGTATCATATTTGTTCATTTGTCTGATTTTATAGTGAAGATATTTTTAAATATGACTGGTGCACTTAGTAATATAACTTCAGTGTTGCAGTAATGTTGCCTGCAATATTTTAAGCAACACTGCTGCAACATTCTTGTGTGTTCACCAGGAGGCGCTGCTGTAATGTTGTTTTGTTAGCTGGGTAGCTAGCCATCACCACCCGCTGTCAACGCTTGGGCTACTCTTTATTATGACCCCATGACTGAAAAAAGAGTACGTTTGGCGGAATGGGAGTTCGAACTCGGGACCATCTGACTACTCAATCCAGATTTATTAAGAATAAACGTAACAAAATAATATAAAGCCATGGGCACTTATGAGTTGTTTAGAATATTCCTCCAAAGTTAAACGAGTGTTATTTAGATTGGTCATTCAAACTTTGCTCTGACAGGCTAAAGGACGAAAGCAGTTAACCAACAGTCACCACCGACAATGCTTGGGCTTCTTTAATCGACTACTGATAGTTGACAGTCAGTGTTATATGAAAGCAAGAAAAACGTAATGTTTGGAAAACCGGACGCGAACTACGGACGCGCGGAGCCACGGTCTGACAAGCATGTACATTTATGGAACGTATGCCATATTTCTCACGTAAGCCTATGTAAGCACGAGTGGCTAACGTACTTTACTATCGAGTTAACTGATTGTTGACATTCACCAGGCTTAGTAGTTGCGTGAATTTGTGACCAAAAGCGCTTTTCTTTTCTCTTTTCACTGCAGGTGGTTTTGACACATATCTATGGCAGACAGGATAATACTCACACCAACACATCTTATCTACTTACGTTATGGAATTCTGTTGCATAACATGAGATAATTCTTAGTCAAGGCAACGAACAACTTCTTAATATAAATGCTTGTTTTATCAATAGAATATACAGGAATTACTCATCCGGTGGTAAAGAGGTATATAATACTAGATTTAGCCTGACAGTATGAAGTGATTTATATCTTAATAAAGAAGCCAAACAAGATTTTAGTGTAAAAATGGTAATGGGCCCGACATGGCTAGGTGGGTTAAGGCGTTCGACTCGTAATCCGAGGGTCGCAGGTTCGAATCCACGTCTCATCAAACATGCACGCCCTTTCAATCATGGGGACTTTATAAAGTGACGGTCAAGTCCATTATTCGTCAGTAAAATAGAAGTGTGAGAGTTGGTGATGGGTGGTGATGCTTTACAATGCTAAATTAGGGACGGCTAGCGCAGATAGCCCTTGAGTAGTTTTGGGCGAAACTTAAAACAAATAAACAAACACAAATCGTTATTTACCATCGTAATTTAGCACCAGTCTCTAAATCCCAGCAGGGTTTTTTTACATTTCAATTTACGCTTTTATTCACTTGATTTTACAATATCTGTCATATTTCTTATGCATTTGATGTTAAGTCTGTTTCATGTATAAAAACAAACAACTGTTATTTCATTTGGATTGTGATAAACGAAGGAAGAAGACAACAGTTGTCAAGAAAAGGTCAGTAAAACTATGAAATATTATTCTTACTTTTAAGGATAGGTTTTTACTTTCTCGTTTTGAAGATGCTGTTTCATTATTAACAGAGAAGCGTTGGAAGCTATCAACTTGGCACAAAAGGGTAAATTATCTTCTTTGAAACCTAGTAGAAAATGCATGTTTGTTTTTGAATTTCGCACAAAGCTACTCAAGGACTATCTATGCTAGTGTAAGACTAGAGAGAAGGCAGCTAGTCATCACCACCCACCGCCAACTTTTTTACCAACGAATAATTTGATTGAGCGTCACATTATAACGCCCTCACGTCTGAAAGAACGAGCATGTTTGGTGCGACCGGGATTCGAACGCGCGACCCTCGTATTACGAGTCAAACCCGTTAACCCTCCTGCTCATGCTTGGTCGATAGAAAATTCAGAAGATAATTTAGAAAGTGTAAAAGTGGAAGCTACTAAAAAGTGCGAAAACAAGTTATAAAATCAGAAAGCTGACATTAAGTGCAAAAGAAGTGAATCATAATGTGTGGAAGTTAATATAAAGCGTAGAAAATAATTCAGAAAGTGCGAAGGCTAATGTTTGTTTTTAAATTTCGCGCAAAGCTACGCGGGAGATATCTGCTCCAGCCGTTCCTAATTTAGCAGTTTAAAACTAGAGGGAAGGCAGCAAGTCATCATTACCTACCGCCATTTAGATTTCTAGCGTCATAAGCCCACAGACTTATTGTGGAGACACAAGGAATGGTTTATGAGTGGAAGAAAAACCCTTTTAAAAATTAACCGAATATTATTCTGTATATATCATTCGTGAATGTAACTTTTTACGAAAGAAAAACAAGATGCTATTCAGTCATAAGAAGTGAGTCGTAATTTGTTGTTAACTGAGTTCAAGGGCTTCAGTATGAAAGGATGTACTCGGGTCCTCTTGCGGTATTGCATTCGATTGAACTTTCTGTACAGTTTTTTCTACCGAAATGATAAAAGTACATCAGACGTAAAATTAAACTTTTCTGTAAGATCAAAGCTGTTGTACCGTTTCACCGGTTCCAATGTTGATGACGATTAGAACTGATAGAGATCGAACAACATAAGAAGAATATTTCGAAATTGTTTGATAAAAAAAACAAACACATATATGGAGAGCATCAGAAACATATCTCTTTAGCCCGTATTTGTTATGAAATACGATCGTCATATCTACGTATGTTATGTATACGTATTCGTCGAAAAGACATACTGATTTGTGTATCCATTGCTTTTATAAGTCTACGGATTTACAACGCTAAATTCAGGGGTTCAGTTGCCCTCGGTGGACTGAGCAGATAGCTTGGTGTGGCTTTGCTGTAATAAAACAAGTAATCACCATTGCGACCCTCGGATTAAGTCGAGTGCCTTAACCACCTGGCCATGCTAGGCCTCACTCTTATAAGAAAAGCGATTTTCTTCCAGAGTGCATTAGAGCAGAATTGTTTATTTATTCATTTTTATTTATTTTTTTGCAGTTCGTAAAAATGTTCATGAAAATCAATTTCGATCCATCAGTTTCTGTACTGGCAATAAAACTTATTTAAAACAAAAATATTTGTTTTTTTGTGAGAGAAATTTACAACAAAATTCGTCGAGTGATTCAAAGAAATAGAAGCATGAAGAAAATATGCATAAGGAGAAAAAAAGTTTACTTTTTGTTGTTTGGTTTTCATAGACAGACTGACAAATACATACATGATTTTGGTATACCATATCGAATAAATGACATTAATTGAATTGAGAATCTCTCTTTTAACATTTCTTACAGAAGTGGCAACAGTCGAAAGGGACTCATTTCGGTAGTGGTCTTTTTCTTGCACTCATTGAAATGACAAGGAATGGTAGCATCCAGCGAGAAAAACAACAAACAAACCCTGTGGCTACTTAGCAAGCATGAGAATTCTGCTGTGTTGGATTCACCAACTGCATTGAAGTCAAAACATTTTTGTAAATAATACATTCTTCCTCTATTAAAATAATGTGAAATAACAAAGCAAAGCTGTAAATGGCACCCTAGACAATCATGTTGAACGTGCGCTCGGATTCAAGAGATTATAATAAATGTATGTTTTATATTTATTTGTAGAAATATTCCCCTTGAACTGTTTCAGTAGGCATCTGCTAGTTATACATATTTTAATAAAGTTATTGAATTTTTTTTTGAATTACAAATGCTTCCACTTTTCAGCCTCATTTGAAATTCACAAGACCACCAGTCAACATTATAATATTGTGTGTTTACAATATCGTTTAATATTATAAATACCGCGTGGCACGTATTTAATGCAAATTGTAATCCAGTTATAATTTTCAAATTCAGTATACTTCCTAATCAATATGTAAATACTCTTGTTTCTCGCAAACAGAATATTCCAAAATTCTTAAAAATAACATTGTCTTTTTAGAATATTAAGCGTTTGTTTTTGAGACAGAAAACTATAAAATGGGCTTTCTCTGGGTGTGTTTCTTTTATCTGGTTTGAAATTTGCACAAAACTACACGAGGGCTATCTGAGCTCGCCATACCTAATTTAAGAGTGAAATACAAGAGGTAAGGGAACTAGTCATAACCGTCCACCGTCAACTATTGGCCTCTACTATTTTACCAACGAATAATGGGATTGATTATCACTTTATAATGATCCTACGGCTTAAATGGCGAGCATATTTGGTGGAACGGAGTTTCGAAACCACGATCTTACTATTACGAGTCAAGCAAACTAATCACTAGGCCATTCCAGGCCTCCATAACAGCCTTAACCAGGTTGTTTGAAACCTTCCAAGCAATTATAGTCATATTGTTTGGTACTATCAATCCCAGTGGGACTGAGACAAGTTTATAAACGTACAACGCAAAATTCCTGGGTTCGATTTCCCACTGTAAAATAGTGCATATGTCAATGTAGCTATTCTCTCTCTCTCTCTCTCTCTATATATATATATAACCTCGATAGGTTATAAGCGCTCACTCACTGTGGGTATCCGATACCAATAATATTTCGATTTATAAGCCCGTGAGAGAACCATGCGGGGGGTTCTGCAGTACGACCAAAATAAGGTGAGATCGATTTCTTAAAATTCGTTACCATAATCAGTTTTAATTACTGAAGATCTGTTAAACTTTTTCATTAAAAAATATAAAATGCAAATTAAAGTATTTGGCTTTAGTTAACGATAGCGTTCGTCTTTAAAAAGTGTAATTACTGAGTTCCTGAATTATTCAAACAAATTATTCCTGACTTTCACTATTTATTTATTTTCTGTTTATTATTGCGGTGGTAAAAGACTTTTTTGTCTATTCGTTTTATCAAAAAACAACAACAACAACAACAACACCATACGCCATCTGCGTTATGTCCACCACAGGAATCGCCTCTGACTTTCAGAGATGTAATTTCGTACGCCAACCACATTCCTCATGAGTGCCGTGTACATCTTATTATAGCAAAGCTACTGCTGTGTCTGTTAAGAGAAATTGAATATCTTATTTTAACGCTGTAAACCCGAAGACTTACGACTGTCCCACCAGGGTGCGCTAAATTAATTAAACTGAAGCAAACGGTGTTAAACTTCGATTGTTATTAACTAAAGATTAGTCAACATAAGGTTTAATAACAATTATGCTAGTTTGTTTAAGTACAGAGCTACCGATAGCGGATATCGAAACCCAGTGTTTATCGTTATAAGTCACTAAGCCATCGTTTTAATGGAACATTGAATTTTATATTGTTTATGCATGAAACAAAATATTGAATAATTCTATCAAGAGTTTTGTCCAAAGAAATATTTATTGCATTATGTACAAAGTAGGTCACATGCCAAACAAAAATACAAGTAAAACTGTGTCGTTCAATCTGCCTCGGATGCTAAATTATCAAAGAGTCAAAAATATTGGATTCACTTGCAAGTTTTCAGTTCGAAAGCATGATCTATGCTACTAATGGAAAATTTATATTTCTAAAATAAAGTTTATACTACAAAGTAGCTTGTGGCTAAGTTTGTTTGTGTATCCGTAACGAAAAATATCTCCACTCACTTTTTTTCTGATCACTATAAAATTTTCAGAGGATTCTTTAGGGGTATTGCCCCCCCGCTGGTACAGTGGTATGTCTCCAGATTTAGAACGCTAAAATCAGGGGTTCGATTCCTTTCGGTGGGCTGAGCAGATAGCTCTTTGTGGCTTTGCTATATGAAAAACACCATCTAGGGGTATTGTTTGTTTTGGAATTTCGCACACAGCTACTCGAAGGCTATCTGTGCTAGCCGTCCCTAATTTAGCAGTGTAAGACTAGAGACACTCACCACCCACCGCCAACTCTTGGGCTACTCTTTTACCAAAAAATAGTGGGATTGACTGTAACATTATAACGCCCCCACGGCTGGGAGGGCGACCATGTTTGGCGCGACGCGGATACGAACCCACGATCCTCAGGTTACAAGTCGCACGCCTTAACGCGCTTGGCCATGCCGGGCCCTCTAGGGGTATTCTAATACCTTTTAGTTTTTCTCGTTCTATAATTTTTATAAGTTCATCAATCATTTCGATTTCCTGTTCCTACATTAGCATAATTATATTCTAATATTTGATAACTATGCAATATAGTACGTAAGACGAACTGTTATTGTGTGAAATATTTTAAATAAAATAAAGGAGACATGAACGTTTTTTTTTTTTTTACTTTCACAATGATTTATTTGTAAATTTTAATAATTTAGGTAATATTGAAAGAAGCACTCGAGGCCCGGCATGGCCAGGTGGTTAAGGCACTTGACTCGTCATCTGAGGACTGCTGGTTCGACTCCCCTTCACACCAAACATTCTTGACCTTTCAGTCGTGGGTGTGTTATAATGTTCCGGTCGATCCCACTATTCGTTGGTAAAAGAGTGACCCAAGATTAGCTGGTAGTTGGTAATGACTAGCTACCTTCTCTGTAGCCTTACACTACAACATTAGAGATGGTTAGCGCAGATAGTCCTTGTGGTGTGGCTTTGAGCGAAATTCAGAAACAAACCAAAGAAAAGCTTTACATGTTTCGGTGGAAATAATTCCATCATTTTCATGAGACGAAACCAGGAATTACATGTAAAGCTTCTGATAAGCCCAACGTACGTGTATAATTACCATGTTTACAACGACTTCGAAAAGTTTTTTTTCTTGGCTCGTGGTCTTAACTAAATTTTGATGTATATTGAGAAGAAACACTCTCAGCATGCCTCACAGTAGGTGTTAATCTATTCTTGTTTGTTGTGTAACATACTTTCGTCGATTCTTGCCGAATAATCCGAACATGAACTCGTCCATAAAAGATATATCCTTGTTTGTTCTAGTGTGAAATATTATAATATTGTTTATTCTGGTGTGAAAAATTACAGTCTTGTTTGTTTTAGTGTGAAAAATTGCAATCTTGTTTGTTCTAGTACGAAAAATTACCGCTTTGTTTGTTCTAATTTTAAAAAAATAAGTCTTATTTGTTCTGATATGAATGATCACAGTCTTTCTTGTTCTTCTATGAAAGATTATAACCTTGTTTATTCAGCTAGTGTTTATTTATTATATTTTCTCAGCAATACTCGAGGCCACTTCAAGATAATATGTATCGTATTGTTTTTGACGTAATATTCATATCTGATTTCCAAAAATGTTGACAAGGTCTCTGTATACGACGATGGTAAATCTTATTTGAAAAACAATGAGTGGGACTTAATATCACCTAACATTACTTTAGAAATACTTCAGTTTTTTTATTTCGACCACTTCTGTCATTAACAGACGTTTTTTTGATCTTGTATACAGAGACTAAGTCTAGTAATTAGTTTATCCAAGGTAAAATGCAATACACCTCCACTTAATTACAAACAAGAAACTCCGTTTAGGAAAGTGTTCTCTGATTGGTGTGTCAAATTACGTTATAGTGGGTTTCTATATCTGTGAAAACAGCGTGTTGGAGAGGAAGTTACCTGATTTAAGGAAACAAATATGTAAGGCATCGATTGTATTTTATAAAACCTTACGTAAGCAGTTAATCAAGTTACTAGTCTTTAGTTTAATGAATGAAACTCAGAGATTCTCGTAGATATCGATAATATAACAATAATAATTAATTTCCAATAGTCAGAAAATGTCAACTTATTTGAACCTAAGGTGAACAAATCACAAAGTGACCCATAGAATTAAGACAGAGACCATGTATCATACTCTAATGGATATTATCTGGACAAATATATGTGAAATTATGAGTAAATACTATTGTGTAATAATAATATACTTAAGATGAAAAACAATGATAATTTTGTAGGCCGGGTCTTGATGACAATGAATTCGTGGTGTCAGGATGATGAGAAAAATGTTCTTCGGGGGACCTGAAAATGTTCTGAATTACCAACATTTTCAGTGTTAGACAGTGAGGAAAAAAGGGGTAATCAATATGCATTTCTTATTAACCTTCAGAATCTTGACAAAGACAGTCTTTTCATTGGTCATGGTAAAAATGCTTGATCTGATATTACTTTTGGCGCTGATGTCTTAGTGGTCAAACTAGAGGTCATCCTATCTGGAAAATATAGTAGTTCTTATTGTTTGCAGAAAACGACCTAGTATGTTTTCTGAACCTAACACATATTTTGGAGGTCAAAGGTCCACTATAGATTATGGTAGTATTGTAAACATTTTAAGGTTTTTGGAACAGTACGTATGGCTGTCTGGACAATTAGTTACTTATTAATGGTACAATCTTACTTTGAAACACGATCTACCCTCCCAACAATAAATGAAAAGAGACAAGGTGAAGAAAAATATTTAAGAATGATGTAAAAAGTCAGGGTTTAGAAACGTAATGTGACCAGTGTTAAAGAAGTACAGGTCATTGCTTCAAAACGTCTTCCTCACACATCATATAAAAATAACTCTTTAGGATCACAAAAGGAAATTATATTTGAAATAATGAGTTATTAAAAATAGTCTGATGGAAATAATTCTTTTATGACAAATAAGATTACAAAATGCAATTATATGACTGATAGACATAAAGTATAGCAATAGTCTATGTGTTGTAGAAAGTAATACGACCATGGATAGAGTTTATTATATTATTATCATTTCTCCACAATTAAAAATGAGATGGTACTGGCAGTTTTGAAGGATATTTTTGTAAGAAAACATGAATGTTATGTTATAAATTGGTGAAAGCTCTAAAGCCATCTAGATTAGAATCAAACCAATCGATACTGTCCCAAAATTAAAAAAAACAGTTCTCATCAAGAAGGTTCATCTGTTTTAAGTGACAAATCTCTGGTCTCAAAGTGATGTTTCTTTTGTTTGTCATGGTGAGACTCTCCACTTCCATAAGGTCTGCCCTGCATGGTCAGATGGATTAAGCTGTTCGACTCGTAATCTCGGGGTCGTTGGTTCGAATCCCTGTCGCACCAAACATGCTCGTCATTTCATCCGTGTAGGTGTTATAACGTGACGGTCAATCCTACTATTAGTTGGTAAGAGAGAAGCCCAAGTCTTGGCGATGGGTACTTATCACCATGACTAGCTGCCTTCCCTCTAGCCTTACACTGCTAAAAAGGGACGGCTAGCGCAGATAGACCTCGTAAATTTCGAACGAAGCTACTCGAGAGCTATCTGCGCTAGCCATCACTAGTTATCACTACCCACCAGCAAATTCGAACCTGTGACCCTCAGATTAAGAGTCGAACGCCTTAACCGACCTGACCATGTCGGGCAAAACTACAAAGAAAGAAAAATCTGAGAATTGTGAACCCTTCTAGTTTGTTTTTTTTTCAATTTTAGAGTATCAATCGTTCGCGTTTTGTTTTTCGGAATTAAAGACACATCAAGTTTTTTAAAGCCATTACTGAATTTATTTTCAAATCGCTTAAAACATTAATATCAAACCTTTTCTTTCTTTGCATATAATTTTTCTTTCTAGCTAAATGATAAATAAAAATCTATTTTTCTCGTTTGTTATACTCCAAAAAGAGCGAGCGTGAATCATTGTCGTGACAGATGTTTTAAAACTTTTACAAACCGAAAGTTGTCATTCATTTCCCCCTCACACGTGATACTAAGTGCAACAAAACGCGAACTACTGTAAGAACTTTTTCTTTATGCACATCCATTGTGCACCAGAAACAAATACTGCATTTTTTTCTCTTTAAAACCAAATTAAATATTTTTGGGGCGTTGTTGTATGGAATACGTTAGAGAAAGGAATGTTCTTTAGAAATTCACTCTTGTTTCATTTTCATCGAACTGTAACTATTCGTATCTTTAGTAATTTGTAAATTATTAATTATTAATTAAATAGATACTAGTATATTACAACGTATTTGTTTATTCTTTTGTAACTTAACTTTCAAAATCCTGTTCAAAATACTCTGGCATAATTTACGTCGTCTAATAAGTTTTACAAACTTCAAGTTTATCAATTGCCACTGTTTCTCCTTGTTTAATGAGGTGACGTCATATTTGTGTATACACGTACAATTTGGTTTGTGTTGTTTGTTTTGCATTTTGCGCAAAGCTACGCGAGGGCTATCTGTGCTATCTGTCTCTAATTTAACAGTGTAAGACTAGAATGAAGGCACTCAGTCATCGTCACCATTAGCCAACACTTGGACTACTGTTTTACCAACGAATAGTGGAATTGACTGTCACATTATAATGCCCTCTCGGCTGGAAGGATGAGCATGTTTGGTGTGACGCGGATTCGAATCTGCGACCCTCTGATTAAGAATCGAGTGGCTTAACCATCTGGCCATGCCTAGCCTACACATACAGAGTTTAATGAATAAAGACGAACTGTCACAGGATGCCTCAATTTGTGGAATGGTTCGATTGTAGATAGTTTGATATTAATGTTCAGTGATACATTTGAGAACTGATGGAACGGACTGGTTTAATTACAGAACAATTAGTGAATAAATACATGCATAAAAAAAGCAAAACAATCTGTGCAGCGCGCTTAACCGTTTAAAACGAGAAAACATCATCAAGATTCTACCAGGAGACAAAGGAAACAGTATAGTCATCCTAGACATCAACGTTTTTGATACGAAGACCGAACAGTTACTCAACAAACACCAATATAAATAAATCACCAATGATTCTATAGGAAAGACAGAGAGACTTATTAATAGAATGCTGAAAAACTAAAGAAACAAGGCTAAATCAACGAAAAACTAACCAAAGACTGAAGATCGAAGGAAAGTTTCCCTCCTTAGTTATACGGACAACCTAAGGTACACAAACCTACTTTACCTCTAAGGCTTATCTTCAGTGCGCAAAACTCACCTTACCATCAACTAGCTACCTTTGTAGTACCTATGTTATCCCCACAATGAGGAAACACTGAATATCACACTCAAAACTCAACAGATTTCATTGGACGACTCAGAAAGCTACACATCAAATCCCAGGATATTATGATAAGTTTTGACGTCGCAGATCTGTTTACCAATGTTCTAACTTCAGAAACCCTTCATATCACCAGACAACGACTGCTAAATGACAACTCTCTACCACACAGGACAAATACAAAAATAGACGCTATAATGGAACTAACCACCAGTTGCCAAAAATCAATCTATTTCCAGTACAACGAGGAATTTTACAAACAAACAGACGGTTTAGCCATGGGATCACCAATCTCTCCAATCTTAGCAGACATCTTCATGGAAGACTTTGAAAAAAATCCCTTTCATCCACACCTGTAAAACCAAGTTCCTACAGACGTTATGTCGATGATACCTTCGTTATTTGGCCCCACGGTCATGAAAACTTACCAGCCTTCTTTGAACACCTAAATTCCATCAAGAAAATAATCCAATTCACTATAGAAATAGAGAAACAAAACAGTCTATCATTTCTTGACATACCCATCAACAAACAAGCAAGACAAATAACCACAACTGTATATAGAAAACCCACTCACACGGACAGAATCCTACACTTTCAGTCCTGTCATCTAATCTTAATAAAACGTGGTATAGTGCCTAAACAGGAGAGTAAAAAACATTTGCGATAAGACATCCATCGAAGCAGAATGTCGAAAGATCGTAGAGAGTTTTAAACAGGATGGTTTCACCTCCCTCTTCATGAAAAACTCATTGAAGAAGACCACGACAGAAAGAAAAAATGAGAAAGTTACCACTGCTACCACCATTTACCTTCATTAATTGCAACATTTCATCGAAAAACTCAAACCCATAGCCAAAAAATTCAACATAGAAATCAGATGGAAATTCTACAAGACTTTAAGGTCCACTCTGGTAAAAACCAAACAGCGACATACCAAAGAGAATCTGAGAAACGTCATCTATGAAATTCCATATTTCTGCAACGATACATACATTGGAGAAATGAGAAGAAAACTCGTGACAAGAATAAAAGAATATAAAGATGGTACAAGACTCACGAAAACACAAAATTGCAAACACAGCCATTGAAAAGCACGTCACGTCAACTGGAAACATAATAAAGTGGAAGAAAATTAGAATAATCAACACAGACAAATTCTGGAAGACAAGAAAAAACAAAGAATCATTTTTTATTAACACTATTAAACTTTCACTAAACAGAGATTCCGGATTAGAGGTGAGTTACCTGTGGTTGCCATTGGCTGAATCTATAGGAAATCTCTTCTCCAATCAGAAACAGTGATAATCCAACCAATCATAACACGATCTCCACAACCAACCAGGACACTATAAAAGACCGACAACACCTACACACACACATCGATTTTCGTCTACAGCGTACCAGTCTAGTTCTCCCGCTCCTCAACTTTATTGTTTTATCGTTACATTCCGTCATGCAATATTTTTTTTTAATCTTTCTTCTCATGACACGTCTTACCTTACACACGTGTAGGCCTGAAGAAAAACAAAAGTTTCTGAGTGCCCCAGGTTTGCCTTAAGGGTCTCCCCTAAGGTCTTTGAAACCTAAAATACTACCAAGTCTAAACTAATAAAAACACACACACATCCTCCCTGCTTTATAAGTAGCAAGCCGTTGTCCAAGTCATCATCCAACCAGCTACTACTACATACTCACCTTAAACTAATTACGTTTTATTTTTATAACTTTGTTTTTCTTTCCAGCTACTTCTGGGCACAGTCACAGTAGATTATTCGGCGTCCTGGCCGTGAATGTGGGTTTTCTCGGGGCACTTCCGTTTCCCCCACAACTAAATCTCAGGCATTGGATCTTTAGATCCCAGCTAATGCAACATCCTTGCTCAGCCCCGAATCGTGCCGTTTAATTAATGTTTCGTTTCAGTGATGTCGAAAAACCCACTTGTACAGAAACATATATATCTAAAAACGGCTCGTTTAGGTTGAGAATTTTTTTTAAGTAGAGGAGCGAACAACGTTTCGACCTTCTTCGGTCATCGTTTCGTTTCGTCTGCCGTCCGGCTATTTGGACTACGGGCTCTGTCATTTTCATAATGTCTCACCTCACTTTATCACTTTAAACAACTCAAATCAAATTATAAGAAAACTTTCACGTAAAAGTAAATAATCTTTCACGAGCGGTGACAAAGAGAAACCACCACGTTACTGACCACCCATGTTGGGGCAGACTTCTTTCTTTCTAAACTAAATCCCCACCAAGTTCGTTTAGTTTAGTCACAAACACACACTTACCTGAAGACGAAAGGCGGAAGACTATCTAAACGTCGTCCTCTACACTTATGTTTCCACAACAGGTAGTTGCCGTCCATTATACAAAGTTTCAACTATATATTCAGTGTGAAATTATTGCTTTGAAACTTAACTTGCATCTAAGAGAATTGTCCTCTGGCAGGACAGCAGTAAGCCTGCGGATATTACAACGGTAAAATCAGAGTTCGATTCCTACCGATGGACACAGCAGATAGTCCGAAGCAACTTTGCTATGAAAACACACACACTAATACAATTAACTGTAAATATAAATTAATGAAAGCATCAAAGTATGACCAAAAAATAATCGAACAGATTAAAGGATGATTGAATCAAAACAAGTTATTTGTTTTTCTTTAGTTAACAAACTGAAGCTCGAGGATCACGTGTAATATAACTAAAACAAACGAAAGTATGGGTTGTAATAAACAGAAGCAGTCTTTGTTTTTTTTACTTGATTCAGTTGAATAACAAACAACAGCAAATCTAATGGGATCAGTTGTGTTAAATCTGAAGTCCTAAGAACAACAACCATCGATACACATTGACAGTATTCGAGAAGAAAACAAGCAAATTTAAATTATATCTACAAGGTGATGTTTCGTTTGATCTTAAATAACTAACAGATTATTATTCTATTATTTATTAAGGTTCCCGGTTCGAGCCTGAGCAGTTTCAGTTGCGGGTTAAGTTTTAAAAAATCGCTTTTTAATTTAAAGCTAACGTTTTTCAGTCACATATTTAAAAGTTAACTTGAATTAACATGACGTTTTTGTTATTACATCGTAAAAGGTTAACTTGATTAAACATGCAAGAGAGACATAAACAATAAGAAGCTTATGGCATTGGCAAATTGGGATGAGTATTGTGAAACTAACAGTGTCTGCGTTTTCTTATAACAAAGCCCAATTCATTGAGCTATCTGTTACGTCCACCAAGTGGAATCGAACGCTGATTTTAGCACTGTAAGTACAAACATTTACCACTACCCCAACGTGGGACTTGTAACAAAAATACAGCTGTTGTCGTTGGACACAAAACTGCTTCACAAACGGCTGTGTGCTCACTGCTGGTATTGAAATAAGAATTTCAGCGTTATAAGCCCTCAGAGTAATCCATTAGTTCACCAATGGGGTAAATTATTTTCAAAAACAAGCTGAATTAAATGCTTAAAAGATTCCATGGTACGTGAGCTTTCAAAGTTCTACATAAGTTGGTTAAGTTATTTAAACATAGAATTCCGAAACGAAAAATTTATACGACCCGTAAATCTAATGAATAAAACACAAATATTGATTTTTTTTTCATATCATCAAGTTTTTTAAAACATTGTAACTGATGCAATTCTAAATCGGCTTCGTTTTGTTATTTTTCGGTTAACTAGAATAAATGTAGTTTGTATTAAGATATATAACAACAACCCAGCATGACCAGGTGGTTCGGGGGCTCGACTCCATAAACTTGTCTCAGACCCACTGGGAACGTACAAAACAACACGATTGTAATTGTTTCGAAGGCTTCAAACAACTTAGTTAAGGCTGTTTTAGAGGCCTGGATTGGATTGGTAATTAATGTGCTTGACAAGCAACAGGAAAATTACGGGTTCCAAACCACTTTCCACCAAACATGCTCGTCTTTTTAGCTGTGATAGCGTTATAATGTGACAGTCAATCCCACTATTCGTTGTTAAAAGACTAACCCAAGAGCTGACGGTGGGTGGTGAGGACAAGCTACCTTCCCTCTAGTTTTACACTGCTAAATTAGAGACGACTATAACAGATAGCCTGGTGCAGCTATGTGCGAAATTCAAAAACAAACAAACATTAAATTATAACGTAAACATGTGTTCGTATAAAATCTATTTTAAAAGGCTCACAGTGAGATCAGTTATTAAAAAACAGCGATAAAATCCTGTTTATACGTAATAGCTTATTGTAACCATTAAGAAAGGACAACGTTAGGTAATGTTTCCTTTCAATCTTTCTTTTTTCTATTAAATCGCTGATTGCCTCATTATATGCTGACGGCTCATCCTGCTTTGTGAAAGTTAGTAATTGATTCATTTAACTAAGTAAGTATTCGTATCTTTAAATTCAAAAACAAGAATGAAAAGGTGCCCTATTTCAGGGTATTTTATGCCCATTTTTGGGGAAATATTCTTAAACGAAATGGCCAGTGTAAACCTTTAAAGAGTTTCCAGTTATCTTACAGGAAATTACGGCAATCAAACTAACCAACTCTAGATAATGGTAGATAAAAGACGCACACACACACATACCTTATACAAGATAAATCTATGAGCGTCGTTAGGCCTAGATTCCCGAAAAACAATTTTTATTCAATAAATTAGTTTATGCGACTTTTATTCCCCAGTGTTTTTCATTTCTTGAGTCTCTTAACAATTTATGAATCCCAAAAGATTAACCAACATTGTCTGGTTATTGAACGTCGTTTGACCAAAACAATTATATTCAAATATTTTCTTTTTCCAACTAAACACGTCTTTGGAGCCGTCTATCAGCTTCATGCTATGGCGATAGGTCCCATGAGTCCTTAGCGGTACAGCCAGTGAGCAGTTGATATTTGTCAAACAATATTAGGAAAACAGGCGGAAATGTAACACAGTTTTGTGTCAGAATAAAATATATGCTCATCTCGAATCTCAGTTTCGATAGTTTTCTTAAAGACATTTTCAGTTATATTTCCCCTGACACTAATTTTAAACATTTTATTCAGAATAATTTATTATCAGAAAGGTTGTGCTTTCATTGTTTAAATGTCTGAGGATAAACATTATCTCATTAGACTTATCCAAAGATATCCGAAACGCAAGCATGAAAATCTCTATCGCAGTTAGAAGCCACATGTGGTTTTTCATAGAATTGGTGAAAAGTTTCATTTTTGTATGTAAAATAAGCTTGAAAGCCGGTTAACGATTATTAATACTGAAGATAATGTCATCCTTTTTGTTGTTCTGTAACCACTAATTCACGGACCAACAAGCGCGTGCGTGAGTTTGTCTATAAAAAAGCCACATCGGGCTACCTTCTGTGTCCACCAAGGGGAATAGAACCCGTGATTTTAGCGTTGTAAGTTCGTAGAATTACTGCTATCCTAGATGGAAGCGATCAATATGCAAAGTTGTTTGTTTAGTTTCTCGTATGACCCATGTTTGTTGTTGTTGTGGAACCAAGATTTCATTGTTAAGCCTAAGCCTACACAATTGACTATTTGTGCTGTGACCATTACATGCAACGAAACTCGGTTTTTAGCGTTATAAGTGTTCAGGTTTACCAGCGACTCACTGGTGGGAGTCAACAAGTTTGGTGTGTGTTTATTAAAAAACAACAACTTGCACATAAAAATTCTCCGATGAGTACCAATTTGTATGTTAGGTTTGGTTTGAATATCGCGCAAAGCTACAGGAGAGCCATCTGCCTTAGTGGTCCCAAATTTAGCTGTGTAAGACTAGAGGGAAAGCAGCTAGTCATCACCACCCACCGTTAACTCTTTGGCTACTCTTTTACCAACGAATGGTAGGATTAACCGTGACATTTTAACGCTCAAACGGCCGAAAGGGCGAGCATGTTTGACGTGACGGGGATTCAAATCCGCATTTTGTAGGGTTCAAGATATCTAGACTAACGCCTTCCTTGGCTTTGTAAGCTATTTCTATTACGTACAATGGATGTCTTATATCAGAATTAAGTATAATACGTTATAGGCTAGAAGCTTCTGTTATGCTAATGAGACTAAACGACTATGAGCAAATTAATGTTTCGAACATGAGACATCTGGCGACGAACATTTTCATAATGTTACGCATTAACTACCGAAGTATAAATAAAATTGTTCAGTGTATTTTATTTCGTGATATCAAGTCTTCCATGATAACACAAGATACTCTAGTCAATAATAACTGTCCAATCCTCGAAGCACAATTATCCAGTAGTATTTCCGATTAAGTATGTTAAAGCTATTACTATTTCCTGCTGGTTGGGGAACACTGAATAATGTAATGAAAGCAATCAGATAGGCAGATAATTATCATTAGAATTAACGCAGTCGGTTTATGTTAATAGTAGTTTTATTTAAATACCGATACTTCAATGAACGATTCCTCAGGTTAATTATGGGAATGTCTTTCAATGAAACAGTTTTTATTTATTTATTTCACAGATTTCAGTATGTTGCACGTGTTTTTTTGAAGTGTGTGTGTGTGTTTTCTTATATTAAAGCCACTTCGGACTATCCGCTGAGTTCACCTAGAGGAATCGAACCCCTGATCTTAACGTTGTAAATCTGTAGACTTGTTTAAAGTCAATTAATAAAGCTACACAATAGGCTATCTATGCTGTACCCACCATTGGTATCGAAACCTTGTTAGTAGCGTTGTGCCTCCAGAACTTTTTTGTATGTGAATAACGTTTTAAAGATTAAATACATTTTTTTTTCATTTAATTTTGAGATGTCCAAGTCGATGATTCGTGAATTTTTACACCTCAGGAGGTATTATTTAAAATTTTGATTATGAATTAAAATTATAATCTACACAAAACAGGCAAAAGAAAATCGAAATTTTCAGTATCGTAAGTATGACAAAGGAAAAGAAAAAAAATTAATATAATGGTGTTATACGTTTATGTTTCAGATGGGGCACTCGACTCACCATCTGTGTGTTGCGGGTTTGAATTCCGTTACTTGTATTTTCAGATGTAGGAGCGGTAAATTGTGATGGTGAATTCTAGCGTTCATTGGTAAAGAGTGGTCCAAAATTGGTGTCGATTAACTGCCTCAACTCTAGTCTTTTATGTCAACATTAGGGACGGCTAGCTGAGATAGCTCACGAGCAGCTTTGCGTAAATTTTAACAAACGATAGAAAACTTGTAATAGCTGTTATTTTGAATTGTTTAATATTAGTTAAATTATTTATTGTTGCTCATTAACCATGAGCAGGCCTGAAAGAAAACATTTTAACGTTTCATAGTTGACTATTGTGAATTTTAATTCTGAAGGAACAACTGAACAAGACAGACCATTTTCAGATCAAAACCGTAAGATACCTGTTCCGAGACGAGTTCGAAGGTTCGTAGCTGCAGTTGTAAATCAAGTTCGTTTAGAGACAGTTAGAAACAAACTTTGCTATGACTGCGCATATAATGTGCAAACCAGCTAATATGTAATAGAGTCAGCAACAGATCTAGTGAACCATAGAACACTATTTTTGTACCAGACAAGGAACTCTTCAACAAGGAGCCGTCTGATACTCGGGGCAGGTAAAAGTAAGCAAGGTAAATATGGGGTTCTTCTATTATCCTTTGAAACAGTGAGTGTTCGTAGTTGTCGCGCTGAAAGGGTTAAGTTAATCCTTCAAGAAGGATGAGTCTCTCACGTGAGATGTTCTCAGAGGACACGCGAAGTTCTCTCAAATTGCCAGCCTCCTAATGGCACGGCTAGAAATTGGTTTTCGATATCCGTTGCAGACGGAGCACAAAAGTTCTATGGGGAGTTTTGTGTTTAACTTCATACAAACTTAAGTAGTTTAAGTGACTAAACATGCCTTAAAAATGGACGTTCAGACAGGAATACTTTAGCATCTTTTTCATTAAGTTTGGCAATATTTAATGATGCTAACTTTACAGCTTTGAATTTACGTAATCGTCAAGAAACACAGGGGTACCGAATGCTACATAGCGCAGATAGCCCTCGTGTAGCTTTGCGCGAAATTTAAAACAAACAAGCTACCTCACGATTCGTCAAAACCATACATCAGATATATAACTAGCTTTCTGTCGAGCCCGAGTTTATTTTTTTTCCTATAAAACTTTTTTATCGCTGTTAACGTAGTAACAGTAAAAGGAAACTTAATTAGTTGATGGGCTGTTTCTTTGTTAACTACCAGCGTCATAGGCTACTTTGAACGATGAAGTTTTGGATTATTTTATATTACGTCGTTATATTTGTTTTTAGAATTTGTGCATAAACTTACACCAAAGAGCGTCCCTAATTTTAAGCTGATACACTAGAGGGAGCTAGTTGTGCAGCAGGCGTAACTGTCAACTACAGAGATTTTTTAAGCGAGACCTATCTGCGCTAGCCGTTCCTAATTTAGCAGTGTGAGACGAGAGGGAAGACAGCTAGTCATCACCACCCACCGCCAAATTTTGGGCTCCTCTTTTACCAACGAATAGTGGGATTGACCGTAACATAATAACGCCCTTACGTGCCGAGTGTCTTAACCACCTGGCAATGCCAGGCCAAATCGAATAATACGTTTAAAGTTAAGCACAAATCTTTACAATGGGCCCTCAGTGCTCTGTCTACCACGGGTATCGAAACCGATCACGATCCAAAGTGGAAATTTTGTAGCAGGGGTGAAAAACTATGGATTTTCGAATTGACATTCCATCCATTTTACTAATCACTAGGCCATATGTTGTGATAAATACGTTTCGTAAGATTTCATAATATCTGAAATATCGATTAATTCAAATAAATGAAAAGTAAGTTAAAATATTTCATGTAAATTTCGTGCTGTTTACTTGCAACAATTAATTTTAATTGAAAACGATGTTCGTAAATATTGGGTGTACAGAAGTATTAGGGTCAATCTATACAACACACTGCGTTCTGTCGTACAATTGGTAATAAAGCTGGCATGTATCAGAGACCTCAGTGTTTTAGCTGTATTAAATTTTAAGGGTTAACAATGAAAAGAAAAGACATCAAGTACTATAATTCTATTGTAAAAAAATCAATTACAAATTTTAAAACATTTTTTTAGGTTGCAGGTACTCCGTTGTAATTTAAATCGAGTTTTTAACTTCATGACGTGTACCGTAAAAAGTAGTTACCGAAAGTACTTGTTCTCTCAGCCTCGGGATCATCACAAAGTCACGATCAATCCCATTATTCGTTGTTGTTTCGAATTAAGCACAAAGCTACACAATGGGCTATCTGTACTCTAACACCACGGGTATTGAAACCCGGATTTTAGCGTTGTAAGTCCGCAGACATACCGCTGAGCTAATTGGGGCCATATTCGTTGGTAAATGAGCTGCCCAAAAGTAGACAGTGACTGATGTCGACTGGCTGCCCTCTCCTCAGTCTTTCACTGGTTAGTTAGGCAAAGATGACGAGGATAATGGATTGGTATGACCAGATGGCGCTCGAGTCGTAAACTGAGGCTCGCGGGTTTGAATCCCCGTCAACCAAAAATGCTCGCCCTTTAAACTGTGAGGGTGTTATAATGTGGCTGTCAATCCCACTATTCCTCTGTAAAAGAGTAGCCCCAGAGCAGTGGGTGGTGATGACTACCTGCCTTCTCTCTAGTCTTACTCTGCAATATTAGGGGCAGCTAACGCTGATATCCCTACAGAGACTTTTCGCAACGTTCTAAACAAAGGAAATTCTGGTTTCGGATTAGGCCTAAGTAAATTACCAAAAGATGATTGAAATGAACGTGTAGTCGTTTTCAGTGGAGGTTTCTCTAATCAGATCGCCACTTTAAGATATCTTATCACGCGAGAGGAGCACGTATATTTATTTATGAGCTGTTCATTCTGGGAATCAATCAACTTGATTTGTAGAGTTTCTGCGTACTTCTGTTTGTGTGTCTGTGCATCCATGAAAACAGACAAAAGAAAAGCTTACCTTTGTTCACGTGCCTCATTTCTCAGCCAATTATATTTAGATTTAACGGAACAACAGCTATGAAAAACAACTGGGAAAATAGATTAATTTAAATTCTTGGAAAACACACGAATTAAGATTATTTACATGTCGAGTCTCTATTCTGCGGTTCATTATTTTTGTTTTTAACCTTAAGTAATAAATTAGGAAAAGTCCAAAGATGTAGTAACGAGTCGGATAGAAAACAGAAAACATTACATGAGTTTAGTTACCTGTAACATTTGTTTGTTTGTTTCAAAATTTCGCGCAAAGTTACATGCGTGCTATTTGCGCTAGCTGATCCTAATTTAGAAGTGTAAGACTAGAGGGAAGGCAGTTAGTTATCACCACCCGCCGCAAACTGTTCAGCTACTTTTATACGAACGAATAGTGGGATTCATTTTTAAATTATAATGCCTCCACGTCTGAAAGGGCGAGCATCTTTGGTCCGACAGAGATTCTAACCCGCGACCCCCAGATTGCGAGACAAGTGTCTTAACTACCTGGCCATGCCGGGGCTTGTAACATTTGTGTACAAATATATGTAGTAAGGAGTTGCGAAGAAAACATAAATAAGTATTATTTATTAATTTGTAATCACTTCATTATTATTTGTAAAATTTATCATTTCAGAACATGTCTTGCATTAGACGAAAACATTAAATTATCATAATTAATTGTATCAGTTTCGGAATTGTTCTTTGTTTGTTTGTTTGTTTTGAATTTCTCACATAGCTACGCGAGGGCTATCTATGCTAGCCGCCCCAAATTTAGCAGTGTAAGACAAGAGGGACGGCAGCTAGTCATCACCACCCACCGCCAACTCTTGGGCTACTCTTTTACCACCGTAACATATAATGCCCCCACGGCTGAAAGAGCGAGTATGTTTGGCGCGACAGGGATACGAACCCGCGACCCTCAGATTACGAGTCGCACGCCTTAATACGCTTGGCCATGCCGGGTTGGAATTATTCTTATCAGTCTACATCAGAATCCTGTCTACATTGGCCAAGAATGCTGTTTAATATTATCTAGACATCTCTTACAAAATAATGCCATAATTAGACAAAAAAAAATAATATATTGTTTTATTTTTCTCCCTGCATAGCCACGTGGTTGGGGCGCGCGACTTGTAATCTTAGGATCACGGGTTCGAATCTCTGTCGCAGTAAACATGCTCACCCTGAGCAGAGTGTCCAATAGTTGATTGTGTATGGTGATGACTAGCTGCCTTTTCGCTAGTCTTACGAAATTAGGGATAGCTAGCGCAATTAGCTCTCGTGTAGCCTTGCGCAAAATAAAAAAAAACTCTTTTTATCTGTCTGTTTCAGAATGTATTCTAACTTAGCCACTGACATTGGTGCGGTGCTGAATTTGATCAGTTAGAAGAGTGTATAATGATTGGTTGATATGTTTTATAATACCCTCATAAAGAAGTATAGTGCTGTGTAAAACTGTTAGAACTACAGAATATGTTGACGTCCTTTCCATTGTACGGTTTAATTCTTCCCTGCCATTATAGGATGTAAATATCAACACCATGCTAATGTTTCAGTGACCCCTGTTGACAACTGAATGAACCAGTGTGAGAATATTTATCATTATTTATAATTATCTTATACTTGTACCAAGGGCATGTCATAAGGTTTCTGCTGAAATGAACATACTAGTCAAATATAGGTTCTGAAATATCTGTCACAGTACTCTATGCAGTGTATTAACTATATAGAAAGAAGATAGTATTTGGTACCGCAATATAATAGAAGAAATAAATTTAACAGCACTCCACAAATGAACCTTGATAAAATCTGTGTTTAACACTATATATCAAGTTCTGTCGCCGTTTCACAGCCCACACGTAGAGAATTATCAGTAGAGCAGAGAGTTCGTATAAAAGCTTTACGTGATGCTGGTTGGACTCTCTGATAAATTGCTGCTGTCTTGAAATGCTCCATAAACACTGTCAATTTGAAAATAAGAAAGAAGAAACAGAACAACTAAACTTTATGATACTGATGTTAAGTATCTGTTTATATCAGAAAGAAGAATATCACTGATCTAAAGCATGAGATAAACAACCATGTACCAGAAAAGTGTCCAGATGTACAGCATCAGGAAGACTAGATGAGAATGGAATATGTGGTTATGTAGAAGTTAAAAACTCATTACTTTGATCTCCAAATGCAAGTACTAAAATCAGAACGTTGATGATTGGAAAGGGGTCTTACGGACACATGAGCCCAAATTTGAAACATTTGGTTCAAAACTTAGATTGTATGTCCGACAGAAGATAGGTAAAAGATACCTCAGTATATAGCACCTACCATGAACCTTGGGAGGAGATAGTGTGCTGGTTTGAAGATTTTTTTTCCTGAGAAGACAGGACATATTTCCAAAACAGGTGTAATAATGGACCGGTGCAAGTTCCATTAAATACTGATCCGTCATGATATATCTTGTGGTTTTTTTTATAATTGGTAAATACCTTTATATCAAGAAGTTAAAGACCTCCAACGCTCACCCAACTTATAAAGAAATTACTTAGCTGAAAAAGAACTTGTTGGAGTCATTCCAATGATGCGATGTTACTCTAAAAAGCTCCGATCTCAAACCAGTTGAGCAGATCATGGTTTTGATAGATTAAAAAACAAAACACATGAGAAATCAAATATTACTTCCAAAGAAGCTTTATGAGAGTGTATTACAGACATTTGGAGTAAAATTTGGAAGGTCACTTGATTAAATATCTTACAACCATGTCTAAAATACCATCTGTAGTGACTAAACTAAAAGGGGAGCACATACAATATTAACTGTTTGCTGAACTTAACCACTTTCTCCGAGTATATGCTGTACTAAATACGGAGATTAATAATATTTTATTTTTTAATTAAAAGTAGCTTGGAATCTATTTTTTGATGTTGCACTTGTATTTTTGACAGTGTATTTATTACCTCGGTTTGGTGTGAAAAGTTGTAAGCTTTATACGTGAAGTAAACACCAAGTTTTTTAACATCCAGCACCCTGTTTCAGATTATATCCATAATAGAGATAAACTGACTTTTATTTTACCTATCTATTTACCAACTTCAGGTTCATGCCTCTATTAGGTATAAAATAAAATTTTATATGTCGATATATATTTTCCAAAACCATACCTGCACGAATGGAAATACCAAATTTATATGCCAGTAGAGTTATATGATATATATATATTTATCACGGAAATAAAATCACAGAGGTATGATCAATAATAATTGCCACCTGGTAGTTCGACGGAAAGTCTACGGATTTAGAACACTAAAATCAAGAGTTCGATTTCCCTTGATGGGTTTATGAGATAGCCCGATGTAGCTTTACTTTAAGAAAAACACACACACACAATAATTATTAAAATACAAATCAAGTTTATGGAAATTACCATTACTTCCAGCAGAAAATAGATAAATAAATATCATAATCTGCACAAATGTTTGTTCCAATAAAGTTTGTATGAGTGATTTAGGCCTGGTATAGCCTGAAGATTAAGTAAGAATCTGTTCAAGTGGTTGTTCTGATGAAGTTTTTATAAGTGATCTTGGCCTGGTATGGCTTGAAAATTGGGCAGGAATCTGTTCAAATGGTTGTTTTAATAAAGCCTTCATGAAAGACTAAAGCCTCACATGGCCTGAAGATCAGGTAAGAATCTGTTCAAATGACTGTTCTAATAAAGATTTTATGAGTGACTTAGGCCTGGTTTGGCTTGGATATTAGGCAACCTCTATTCACAATTTACTATCACGGGTTTGAATCCCGGTGCCGAACATATTCTTTCTTTAAGTTGTAGTTAAAATGTGATGATTAACCCAATATTATAGAAATCAATCAAATTATAATGGACATTTTACTTTGAGAAGTAAATTCGTACTGAGTAAGGTGTAGCAAAGAATTTTGAGATTCAGTAGTGTTTGCCCACTATAAATTATTTTGTACTAATTTTTATTTCCGCATATTTATTGCACATGTCTCTTCAGCTGAATGAAGGTTCAATCAGCTCATAATTAGGCTATTCCAATACCGTAATGTTAGTTGTAGCAGGTTAAAACTTACCTTGCAGGTTTACACAAATTTCCACAGACCCCCCCACTGTACGGTCCCCAGCGACTCTGCGGTGACTCTGAAGGTTTATAATCGTACAAATAAGGTTTCGATGCTCATGTTAAGCACAGCACAGACTGCCTATTTTGTAGTTTTGGGTCTAATAATGAAATTATTTTGATTAAACAGAACAAAGATGAAGAATTTATGTTGGAGCTTTATCGAAGGACATGGATAGTGCGTGCGTGTATATATTCACTGTGAATCAACTTTCATCTATAAATCTTTAAAAAAAGCAACCTTTGATTTTAAGGTATGGTTGGAACTGTACCAACCCTCTTAACTTCATATCGTTGTTTATTATTGTCTTGAAGGTATCACAAAATGTCTTGTTTGTTATTTTGTTAAAGGTTCATGAAAATATTTCAGATTCATTGTAGTTGCTTTTTTATGTTGGAAGAGTCTCTGTCGTAACCATAGACTTTGCTCTGAAGATAAGAATGATGTTTTGAATTAGGCTGGGGTGGATTACGTTGGGCTGCATTACGAATTTATCTGTATCGAAGAGAACGTTAACGTTTTATGTACTTTGCTCTGCAGTAAAACTCTCTTTGTATGAATATTTATTTTCGGAGTGGTTTATAATTGGTCGAGTATTGACTGTTTTGGGGAAGTTTTAGGAACAGTCTTTTTCGACACATCATACACTCATATTATATATGTTTGTTGACATCAGTTTAAGACGGGATTATATATTTTGTATTTAACGGTACTGGAAATCAAAAGAGTATGGATCATTTTGGGACACCAAGATCACCCAAAGAGAAACTTGTTGCAGTAAGCAAAGTCTGGTATCTAATAAGGGGTCAGAGTCCACTGACACAATGGTCAATGAATGTCTACGTTTCTGAGGCAAGCAATCTGAAATCGAGTCCAATATGACTAAGGCTTCCAGTCATAGGTTCTTTTTAACCGTCACATAACTTGAAAATGAAAATGGTAACAATGTTACTCCATGCGAAGATATACCAATCAGTTCATCAGGTGCAGCACTTATACATTTCTTGTGATTTGACCACTGAAAAATGCACTTGGAAACAGTTGCTTTCGCAGAGAAGATGCATTATGGAAAGCAAGCAGCTAAGAGTGATATGCTTTGGACATGAAGAATTTGCAACGGAGCCTATTTCAATAGAAATTATACTGCATGGCTATTGTACAAACCACAGTCATCATATATAGTGTAACTGTAGATAATGGCATGTACTGTAACGACTTGGTGAAACTCCATGATCGTCTCATCCTGCTTTGTTGAATACATAAGTTTCCAGTCATGACTATATCCGTGGTTAAATTGCACCATCGAATGTTCTTCAACGTACTTTGGCGACATGATTACTGACTGCGGGAGCATCCCACTCTTTAAACATGTTTCAGTCTTAAGCAAAATCCGATTAATTATTTGAGCACAGAAATACATGAATCTGTAGCAAATTATTGAAATTTGCAAGATGAATTGCGAAATTATTAAATTACTAATTATTTAAGCGCAACGTTATACAATATATTATCTGTTTATCGTGGGAAATCGAACTCCCGTGAATCTACTGCTGGTTCATCGTAGATAGTAAACATATTAAGCCTAAAGGGTTTATTATTTGAACTCGCAAAATTAAAATTCAGAGCGATATTCGCTAATTTAATAATAAAAACCCGTGTTTAATAACATGACGTAATAAAATGGGGAAAATTCTGTTACACAACATTCTGCAACAAACGTTATTCTGACGTTAGAAACACGAGCAGGAAAAATATGTGTTCTCAAATCTCATCTTCATACTTTTGTTTACGTGCAAGAACAATATTGGATCCAATATTAATTACTTTAAAGAAACCACAAAATGCGCACGTTCCCAAGTGCGTCATAAGAGCCATAAAGAAAGGCATCCGAACTTTTAACCAAATAAAGACACATTACAATCCTCAAACTAGTAATTTCACAGCCCTAGATTTAATTAGAAAAATGAGCGTTTCAAAAGTGTAAAATGAAATACTTTAAGTTTAAAGTTTTCTGAGGTTAGATGTGCTTGTACTTAGATGAAACATTGGTTCTATTGGTGGAACACAAATTATTTTGGGAACAACATGACTGCTGTTTGTTTCGTATAATTTCTGACATTAATGAAAAATAAGAGAGAGGTTTTATCTAGTTTAACCTTTTATTTATTGTTTCAAAACCAAAGTACTTAATATAACCCTGCATTTTTTTGCTTAAAACCGAAATGCTTAAGTTAATCCTTTATTTACTTTCTTTAGGCAGAAACTGTTGACGTATTCTATTCTTTTCTCTCCTGAAATCGAAATATTTAAACTGGCTATTTGTCCATTCAACGAAACCTTTGAATTAACCCTTCTTTCACTCTCTCTGTCTGTCTCTCCGAAGTGACTTCTAAGACGTTTAATTCTTTACTTATTCATTTTCTACTTTTTGTTTTGGATACAAAGTTTTATAAAGGAAATCGACATAGAAAAACTCAACGATATTTGAATATCGATATTTCTTATCAGCTATGTCTGTAGTTTCACCTCATTACAAATCACCGGCGAACCATATTATCGATTATCCGACGCCTTCGTTGTATACTGCAGTATGAACAATTGGACATTAAACCTAAACTAAACAGATTATATTTTATCATTTTACAATAACTAGCTAAATCAAGTGATACGCCGCTAAAACTGATTTATTTGTTTTTCTCAGGACGCAGCCTTGCAGGAGAGTTCTGGATTTGGGAGCTGGCGATCCAGGTCCTGATGGGTAAGATAACAGAAAATATTCCTCACATGAATATGCGTATATGCGTTATAAGAGTGACAACCATTACCTTAGCTAGGACAAGCGTATTGGCTTTCTCCCTCTGTTTAGTATTTAGGATTACGGACGGTGATAGATAACCTTGTTTTGTTCTTAATTTCGCGCAAAGTACATGAGAGTTATTTGTGTTAGCCGTCCTTAATTTAGCAGCGTAAGATTAGACGGAAGGCAGCTAGTCATCACCACCCACTACCAATGCCTGGGCAACTATTTTACTAACGAACAATGGAACTGACTGTCACAACGGCTTAAAGGGTGAACACGTTTGGTGTGACGAAGATTCGAACCCGCGACCCCCAGATTCCGAGTCGAGCGCTCTAACTACCTGACCATGTCAAGCCGGTTATTGTGACGTAATTACGTAATTAGATCGACGGGGGAAGTTTGGTATTCTGTCACTAGAGTAAAAAAGTTGATGAAAAATACAAGCACATGCATATTTGTCTGGTGAATAATTCGCGTAATAGCTGCGCGTAGGCTAACTCTGTTGTACCCATTGGAGGGATCAAACCCTTAATTTTATTGTTCTGAGCCCTCAAACTTAAGATACAATCCGCCTTATAACTCCTCTTGAAAAAATTCTGATAACAACGTTTGAATACCGAAGTTTTACGACAGAAATTACTTTTCTTTGTACTTTGTAAATTTAAGATACCAAATTAGATTCTCTTCAGTTTTAATTTATTTCCAAGCTTAAACACAGAAACATTTAAAACATTCAGAAAACATCGTAAGAAGAAATTGATTTTTTTGATAGATGTATTTCAAAACATATTGAACTATTCAATATAATAGAAAAAACGTGTTATTTCTCAACGCGCTCACTCGTAACGGACTAGTTGTACACATTTTTACGGGTCATCGATCTGAGCCCGATTGAAGAGATAAGCAGTCTCTTGATTAATATTCCATACTTCAATAAACGCGTTTGTAAACGCGTTTCGAACGAACTGCGCTATCGTAGATGTACACCTTGCATGTCTTTATCAAACTCATTCCTTTAAATTGTACTCCTCGTGGTATGAAAAAACGAAAATATCCTGCTGAAGCTTATTTTTTAGGCTGCTTCACGTGTATAAACAAAAATAAAAATATTATTAATTTAAAACTAAACCCTAGTCTCGATTAAATATAACACAAAATTTGAAATAAGTTCAAAGTCAAAAAAATTTCACGTTTATGATAATAGTTTTAAATATCGGCGTCTTTTCGTATCAGTCCATCTCTTTCTATCCGTCGTACGTTTATTTATTTCGGCAAGGGTTAAACTAGATGACCGTAGTGGCACAGCGGTATGTTTTCAGACTTACAACTCCACAAATAGGGTTTCACAACCCATGGTTATTTAGTCTAGGTTTCTTTCTACTTGACTGTCAGTCAAAATGATAACTCCATGTTTTGTTTTTTACAGGCATTCTTGAATGAGGTGTCTATTTAAAAACATTTTTTCACAGACATTTATAAGTTAGATGTCTATTTAAATACGTTTTGACAGACATTCACGAATTATGTGTCGATTTAAAAACGTTTTGATAGACATTCACGAATTATGAGTCGATTTAAAAACGTTTTTCAGACATTCATGAATTAGGTGCCCATTTAAAAACTTCTTTTACAGACACTCATAAACTAGGTGTCAATTGAAAAACGTTTTAACATACAGTCATGAAATAGGTATCTATTTAAAAACAGTTTTACAGACATTTGTGAATGAAGTGTCCATTTAAAAATGATTCGGTTCCCCTCGGTAGGCTGAGCAGATAGCCAGATGTGGCTTTGCTATAAGAAAAACACTTAAAAATTTAAAAATGTTTTTTACAGACATTCATGAAGTAGGTATCTATTTATAAACGTCATTCAATGACGAATTGGATCTTGTGGTAAACTCGGCCCTTAACCAATAATATGAGAACATCTAATTGATATAAAGAAATACAATTTTTCAAGTCACGATGTTTGAAAATTTTCGGTTTTTTGGACATATGGGGGGATATTTCTAACTGCATATACACTAGAATCAATATTTAAGTGAATTCTTCAAATTTTACCCACGTGCAATTTCTGTCACATTTTATCATAAGCGAAAAACAGATTAACTTGTACTTAAGTGTAGTTTTTCAACATAAGCTTGACTTTGATACAATTACCACAAACATTTAACTAACTGTTAATTAAATACTAACAGAAATACTTACATCACTGTCAATATTATGATTTATTACTAACAAGTCTAAGTCGGTCCTGATTTTTTTGCTGTCCTTTAAAGAATCAATCCATCCTTCATTGGTAAGTTTCAGGGCTGAAAATTTCTGTTCGACTCTTAGAATGACCACAGTGCAATTTAGCAACTGAGTTTCAACCTGCCATATTTCTGCATTCTGAATGAGATGATCATAACCTTACTTCTCGGTATTCGCAGTGGTCCAGCATAAGAGCCAATATAGACTTTCTAGTATGATGATGCCAGAGTGAGATCGTTGACATTGGTGTGCCAGAAACACATGCATTGACATTCATTGATATTTGCTTCGATCAGTTTTGTATGGTATAGTAATCCACTGTGATCAGTGGTAAATGTCAGGTTTTATGTAGGCCAAAATCTTTACAGTAGGTGTCTGTGACTTGTTGGTGATACATTTCAACAACTTTGAAGCCATATAACGGACACAACAAACAAAGAAATATCAACTAAACAAACACTGTTTGGTTAATAAATGTTGAAAATATTATCAACCTTTCCATAAATGACCAAGAAATGGTACCGACATGTTTGACCATAAGTGACTAAAAGATAGTATTAATATATCAGTCCATCTCTCCATAAGTGATTGAAATATATAGTAACAACATATCAGGAACGTCTATACTGGAAGTAATAAAGTACAACTACTGGTAGAATTAGTTATTTAAAGCACAAAGTAATGATATATTTATTTGCCAGCCATTTCAGTTATATATCCCTCAGCAATTAAGACGTGAACAGACCACGAGGTGAGGATATTTTTATCACGTTTACAGACACTAAAGCTGTCCAGCATGGCCAGGTGGGTTAAGGCGTTCGACTCGTAATCTGAGGGTCGCGAATTCGAATCCTTTTTGCAACGAACATGCTCACCCTTTCAGCCGTGGGGCGTTATAATGTGACATTTAATCTCACTATTCGTTGGTAAAAGAGTAGTTCAAGAGTTGGCGATGGGTGGTGATATCTAGTTGCCTTTCCTCTAGTCTTACACTGCTGAATTAGGGACGGGAAGCGCAGATAGCTCTCATGTAGCTTTGCGCGAAATACAAAAGACAAACGAAAAAACAAGAAACTAAAGTTAAGGTGCTTTAGTCCATTTACACGTTATCGGTGACAACCAAACGACGTTCTCACCTACGTAAACTATGCTTTACTGAAGACAGTTCATCTTTCACGTGATATTATGTAAAGTAATTGAATCAAAACAAATAATATCAAGCACGTGTTCTTCGCCAAGTTCAAATCGCAGAACAGCAGACTCTCTAAATATTTGGCATCGGATAAGACAGTTTTTTTTCTTATATTGTACTTGTAAGTCATATATAATGCTTGAAATTGTAATACGACCAATATGAAACGAGCAAAACAATTATAAACAAGTCAATTGAACATAATTAAGGCAACTGAAGTAATCTTTTCAAGACAGTGACTTGTGTACATACAGAATATGCAACACTTTATTTCTGGAAACTATAGTAAAAGTTATTGTTTTACTAATATAATAAATTATTTCTCCAATCTCACTAGCTCAGCGAAAGGCCTACGGACGCATAACACTAAAAATCCAGTTTTGATACTCGAGGTGGATGATACAAATAAAGATTAGGAAAATGCTTAAACTACTAGTGACATCTATGCTACCAGTAAAAAGATATTCAACACAAGGAAATCGAAGAATATTTAATAAATGATAACGATAATTACCAAACAGTTAATGCTATCAAATAATTACAGAACAGTTAATGTCATTAAATTTTTATCTTTCTGTCAATAAAGAAACATTTTTAATGAAAAAAAATTAATTTGCTTGTAAGAGCAAACCGTTTTAATTGTTTAGCGGTCTTCATTGTAAGAGATAAGAAGGCAAACTACACGTGTAGAAATTTATATTAAACTCATTGTAAGGAATAAAAAGGAAAACTACACGTGTAGAAATTTATATTAAACTCATTGTAAGGGATAAGAAGGAAAACTATACGTGTAGAGATTTATATTAAACTCATTGTAAGGGATAAGAGGGTAAACTACATGCGTAGTAGAAATTTATATTTAATTCACATATTTCATTAAGTGTTCCATTTGAGGAGAGATTATAAAGTGGCGGCCGGTCCTACTATTCGTTAGTAAAGCAGTAGCCCCAAAAATGGCAATGATTGGTGATAATTAGCTAGCTGCTTTCCCTCTTGTATTTCACTACTAAATTCATGATGGTTATAAGAAAAACAACCATATACCAACCAGGGGAAAAATTATTTGGATATTTAACAACCTCCGGGTTGCTTTTGTTTGAATAACAAAAGTGATTCTAAGCGTAATAACTAAATAACTTTTACACTAATATAAGAAAGACGGCTTTTGTTGGTGAATTTAGTTTATTTGTGGGTTATGTATGTTTTCTGATACAGAGACCGGTGTTTTTTATTGTTTTATTATAATTTCGGAGAGCCTGAAAAGTTTATATAGAGTTTGTTAGTTTATGTTAACTTAAGAGTTGTGGTGTTACTTACGAGTCCTGGCATGACTATATGGTTATGGCCTTCGAGTTGCAATTTCAACGACCCGGCTTTGAATCTATCTCTTACCTCGCCCGTTATAATACCACCTTTCGCTGGTAAAAGAATTTACCGTAATTGTCTTTCATTGATAAATTAATTTACAGGTATCGCTATTTACCCTCATAGCTTTTGCAAAATTCAAATTCGGAGAACAGTGAATAAATCATGTGTGAAAAAAAATTGAATGCAATAGTAATTTGTTACCGTATAAAAATGAGCTTTACTTGAATACGGTTACATGCTTACTGTGACAGATTACCATTATCGTAGTAAAAGCTACAGGCAGTCGTATCATTCCCAGCAGTAGTGTGGTGAATGCATTCATATCTTCCAGGAAATACAAGTTTATAAATTAAACTCACGTCTATTGAAGGCTACTACATAAGAAATATTGGAGTAAATCTTATGTTCAGAGGGAGTTAGTTGTAAAGGTTTTGTGGTAAGAATCCAAACTTTAGAGCCTATGAATTTTCTCCTCATAATTTCTCTAATTAGGCAGTGAAGTAATTTTAAACGTGACCGTTCAGTTCAAATTTCTCACTGAATGGCTCTAGTACGTGTGTTTCTATGATAATTTCCAAACTTCTCTTTATAAACACACGTAAGAATCACAAACTCAGCTAGCATAAAAATAATTTGATTGAAGTATCAAAAGTAGTGGTCGAATGACTGTAACAAATCATAATAAAATAGTAAATCACAGCTTGATAGCTAGTGCTAACCCTCAGCAAGACATTGTTAGACGGTAGGAGAGATAACCTTGAAGTGATGATACATCAAACAGGCATAATTGGGCGAAATCAGGTAACACTAAAATGTATTTTAAATCACAAATGGCTATGTTTATACAATGGTGTATCTCAGGACTTACAACACTAGAAAATGAGCAGAGAACACAGATAGTCCATTGTGTAGCTTCGTGCTTGATTACAAACAAACAAATAAACGTGTCGGATGTGATCAGTTAGTCCTGACTAGGCCTAAATAATTTAATAGCTTTAAAGTAAGTAGATAGGTGGAAACAGGTAAAGTTACAAGATAAAAAACTAAAATACACCAAATGAAGTAGTCGTAGCTAAGCCTAAATAATTAGTATACATAACGAATGAAGATAAGTGTCATGGCCAACCAGTAAGAGAAATGGGATGGTGATGCTTATATTTAGGTTATCTTTCTAATACTAATTGATGAACGGTTCGTACTCCGTTGTTATTGGTTTCTTATCCGTTTACTTGATTCCAAAGATAAGGTCTGTAAATAGTTTGTTATTCTTTAACGTTTTATGTAAATATAATTTCATTGATGGATCTGGTATTTAACCTGATGACCTAAGGCCAAAAATTTCATAAAAAGGAAAAAAAAATGCTTTGGAGTTTTGAATAATATTAAGATTATATTAGTGGTGTCTGTCTTTTTGTGTAATTTTGCTGTCTGGACATATACTGTCCTACCTTATAAGCAGTTAATAACATAAACTAGTTGGATGATGTCACACCGTCTATCATAATGTTCTTCGTACTGACAACAGTCACAGGACGCGGATTGATACTGTGGTTGATCACTGGATTTCTGAGATGGAAAACCGGATTCAAGCCTGTGCAATACCACAGAAATATTTTATCATTTTAAATTCTTAGTTCGTTATAACAGTTACACGCAATCTCTTGGCATGACTTAGAGGATGCTGCTGATTGGCTGCCCTCTGGTCAATAGCTCAAAATGAGGGATGGCGGAAGGTAGTCACACGCTACAAGAATGGCTACGTTTATTTATTTAACGACGTTTTAGCAAATGAAACTTTGCATATTTAACATTCTCGTTGTTGCCATGACGTCCTTTGAACGTTGCTAACTAAAACAAGAGCAACCAGAGAGATTACATACTCTCGCGCCGTCACTTCTTGTCAAGAGTGCATGGGTTTTTATTGGATGACGTCAAATTTTGCCATCTAAAACTCAGAATGCTCAATGATCCGGATCATTATTTTTAGTGTGGTGGGGACTCTCAACCTTAATGTGTCCGTGAAATGTGGTACAGGTCCATCACACTATACAGGGTCATTAACCGCGAAAATACCTTACCTCTCCATTACAAAAAAGGCTTTAGTGTGATCGAATATCCAGATCTGAACCAAATCTAACAAGGACTGTCCCATATCGACTCTCCATCTAATGTAAACTTTTTGTGTTCATCAGTTCATTAGGTTTTGAGATTTGCTCATGGATACACAGACAGACAGACATAGAGAGTCACTTTCAATACTTTCTCCCCCAGTCACTATCCAGGACGAGAAAAACCAATTACATACACGACTGTCGGTCTATTTCTCAAGTATTAGAGACTTGTTGCCTCTGTTTAATTTTGTTATTTACGCATATATTGCCGGATTTTATTAATCCGTGTGACTATTGCGTTTCTCAAACATTCTTCACAATGTCTTTCATACATCATGGTGAATATGTCCCTCTGGAATAACTTTCATACATCATGGTGAATATGTCCCTCTGGAATAACTTTCATATATCATGGTCAATATGTCCCTCTGGAATAAGACCGGCATGGCTTGGTGTTTAAGCCATTCGACTCGCAATCTGAAGGTCGCGAAATAAAAATCCCCGTCACACCAAACATGCTCGTTCTTTCAGGCGTGGGGACGTTATAATGTGACGATCAATCACATTATTCGTTGGTTAAAGAGTAACCCAAGAGTTGGCAGTGGGTGGTGATGACTAGCTGCCTTCCTTCTAGTCCTACACTGCTAAATTATGGATGGCTAATGCAGATAGCCCTCGAGTAGCTTTGCGCGAAATTCAAAATAAAAACAAAACCAAACTTTTTGAAATAGTTTATTCACTGATGCAGTTTATGTCTTGAGATAGTCTTCACTTTCGTCTCTAATACTCTCAGATAATTTTTCGGTATTTAATTTCATTATTAATATACGTGTATATATTGGCTGCTATCTCGGTCTTCTAAGGTTTGTTTGTTTGTTTTTGAATTTCGCGCAAAGCTACTCGAGGGCTATACGCGCTACCCGTCTTTAATTTAGCAGTGTAAGACTAGAGGGAAGACAGCTAGTCATCACCGCCCACAGACAACTTTTGGGCTTTTCTTTTACCAAAGAATAGTAGGATTGACCTTCACATTATAACGTCTCCACGACTGAAAGGGCGAGCATGTTTGGTGTAACAGGGATTCGAATCCGCGACCCTTATATTACGAGACGAACGCCTTAACACACCTGGCCGTGCCGAGCCATCTTATAAGAATGGGTCAGTGTATTATATTTATAAATTCAGTTGGACTATTTATTAAACAGTTTTAAAAGGTTATATGATGTAGTGATTTATTAGTTTAATGAATAAAACCATTATAATACGGAATATTAAAAAAAAAATTATACCCATTAGAACCTTACAATATCTGATTGGAAGAATATTCGGATTTAATTTATAAGTTCATAAATTTATCTCTCCAACTAGTTTCCATATCGTGTCTTTGTAATCGAGAGAGACATATTACACACACACACACACCTCTTGCACAATGACACAAAACGTGACCATTCTGTATTATAACAATGAGACTCATGGACTCTTGGAACCAGTGAACCCCCAGAGTCTTAAAAAATAATTCCTGGATGGATATCTGAAATTTAAATATATATTGCCTCACAGAAACATGATTGAAAAGTCTCATATGCTTCACGATAGATAAATATCCTGAAACGGAGAGATGCTCAGTCACACGGGAACGTAATATATATACTCGTCCACTCAGGTCTCCAAGACAGCAACTATTCATCAGTTGTTTCCAGTATTAGAGCTGACAGTGAACATGTTTAGGGCTAGACTAGAAGGTCGGCTTATTCAAGTCTCTGTAAAGCGCAGGTGGCATTTTGGTTTAGGCGGAAACTTACATTTTTATGAATATTTAAAGAACTATCTAATAGGTAAATGTTCACTTTGAAATATGCTAATTCTGGATTTAATATAACTATGACTGAAAATTTAGTATTTACAGTGTTACATTTAGAAGATGAAACAAGTGGTCTGGCTATTGTTTTACGTTTTGTAAATAAAACAACTGTTCTAGCTATGTCCCTATGTTCTAGTTATGGAATCAAAACCAAGGTGCCTCTCCTGTGTGTCCTGGCTGAAGGTACTTAAACAGATCAAAGTAGACCGCCAGCCAATAGCAGACCCACTCTTCTCCTCACATATAAACAATAATTTTCAAAAGACGCATATTTGTACACAAATTAGATTTCCAGTTTTCCAAAACACGAACCACTCCCACCAACTACCATACACAAGTACGTTCACAAAGTCACAATATCAGTATTAGCACCATTTTGAAAGACAGTAAGAGCACTCTTTACTGTTGAGTCCGAAGCATGTTTATTTGTCCATCTCTTCAACAAAACACTCGTTTTCGCTCCGCAAGTCTCTGACTTAATGGACGGACTGATAAACAGTAAAGACAAGCGTTCGTGACACAGCGTGATACCTTGTCGACATTCACAACAATTTTTTAAGCGTAACTTTACAGGTTATAATCAACAAAATCCAGAAAAGATTTAACTGTATAGATTTATTTATTTTTTAAAACATGGAGTTTCTAATATGCATCACTTACACAAAGATATATTTCAGTTTGTTTTCTTAGAGTTGAGAACTCAGATCTCCAGGGATTCTTAGAAAAAAGCCAGTCTGGTTTCATAATGACAATATCCAGTTAATAATAAACACGGTGATCTCCAGGTCGGGAATATTGATTATTCATGTTATGCAAACTTCTCTTACAATCAGGCTTTGCCAAATATGCCTTTTTTACATGTACTTTGCTTTCTCGTCATATTAATGGAACCGTGCATAGGTTCTACTTTATAGGTTGTACTCTAGTATTATAAATCCAAAACGATTAAACGTGTTGTTGTTTTTTTGCACGTGTGTTGGTTGTATCTATTCTGAGTAGAACATTGCAGCTCAGACATAACAGCGAAAGACATGCGTATAAACGAACGAAGCAGAGTATATACCAGTTGTTCTCAAAGTTACCTATTACCTTTAATGAGCAAGAGAGCTTATTCCTTTTGACAGCTGGATTAATCCTCTCTGAGCTGATAATGAGAGAGTATGCTCATTTCTTCTTATAAACATTTTACTATGATGGATGGAGATAATCAAAATTAATCACAACCTTCGAGAGATCAACGTCGTTGAGTTTCCAGAGAATGAACAAGCACGTGGTAATATAAGACGTTTTCGTTTGTTTGTTTCTTTCCAGATAGACAAGATTTCTTTGTCTGTAAGGGTTCTGGTGTGGAATGGAAATGGTTGTGATACATCTATTACGAATTGAATAATTTCATAGTGAAATATTTCATATTTAAAAATATTACAGAAAACGTTTTGGTTGGTTGTTTAGTGTTTAAAAACTGCGCCATTTTGTTTGGACCTATTTCAAGGTTAATGCTTTTTTTTAAAAAACTCTTTCGATGTTTCCAACCAGTTTTAAACAATCAGCTGTAGATGGCGTTGCTCTTGTTGTTTCCGGAACAATAGTTATCTTAGTTCTATTCAAAGTGGAGGATCGAACCCAATATTTTACATTATACGTCCGGAAACTTGCCACTGAGGGACGTTTTAATCGTATTTAGTAACTGCTATGTTCTAGTATTGTTGTTTCGTCTCTATTAAAGAAACATGTTTTGATTACCATAACAAGAACTGACTTAAAGGAACTGTTGCTGTTTTATTACAATTTAGGCCAAGAGTTCCGAAGCTTTCAGGATTCTTTGACTTTTGACCCATTTCTCCAATTCAAGTTTTGATACCTCTGGTGGGCAGAGCATAGATGGCGCATTATGTAGTTTTGTGTTTAATTACAAATAAAATTAATTATGTTAAACATTTATTTACTGCCGCCTATGTGAATCAACTGAAACTAAAGAGCACAAATCATATTAAAGATTTGTGTTTTATAGTAGGCCAAGAGTTGGTAGTGTGTGTTATCAGTTCAAAATGTAGGATGAATAATGCAGTTTTGGCCTTCAGTGTGTTATAAGGGTGACAATCAAATACTAGTTTTGGATTAGAATAACTAACGAAACTGATTGTGAGTGATATGCTTTTTTTTCACCTTAAAGGAATGGGGTGGACTCTACATGTTAAGAACTGCGAAGAACGTAAATACACTTCCTGCAGTCATTTGTTCGTCATCCTAGTTTCATATGTCTGCCTTTTGCACGAGACACTTTTTGTTTTAAATATAGGCCAAGTTGTTTTGAATTAAGCACAAAGCTACACAATAAGCTATCTGTGTTCTGCCCGCCACGGGTATCGAAACCCGGATTTTAGCGTGTAAGTCCGCAGACATACCGCTCAGCCACTGGGGGGCATATAGGCCAAGATTTTTGCGTAATTATATTAACTTATCGGAAGTAAGTTATTCGATATTATCAATCCAAATATGGTCCTAGGTTAGAGACATTATGCCACTAAACATTTTCCCTAATTTCAACTAAATTTCAAATTGCGGGTATAGCCATTTCTAACTTAGATCGACCGATCAGAATGGTGGGATTAACTGTCACAGTTATAACGCCGCCTCAGTTAAAAGTCCCGGCATTTTATGGCTCGAACCTTGGATCCAAAGATAATAAGACGTATCCCTCTCTATTTTCTTTGCACGCTATCTAACGCGCAGTCTTTATAAATACTCATAAATACACACACACACACACACACACACATTGGTTATGGTGCATAGCGAAAGCAAAAAGAGATGGGAACATACAATATAATGAGGTATGTCCATTGAAAACAGTGTTTAGGATCAATGAACAGTTAAATATAGAATCGAGTTCCATTACATGAAATTCAAACTTAATTATATGTATATATTATATAAGCTTTGCGTGACAACACGACATCCACTTAAGTTTGAGAGCAGATCCGAATATTCTAATTAATATAAAAGACCGTTATGACCATAGACACGTTATAATCCAGTAAACTGAAATCGTGACAAGTTTAGAGAAAACTCTTAAAACTATTACTAAGAGATTTTCTAACTTTGAACTGGAACGAAACATCTAAATCATATTTTATAAAGCGTAACTAGCAGGTTTCTGATAGTCGTTTTAAAGCGCCCTCTACAAAGTGTATTCACAGACGAAGTCTAACGTGGATTATAATTGTGAGGATCTGCACGTAGGCCTAACACGGGCAAGTGCTTAAGGCACTCGACTCGTAGTCCGAGGGTCGAAGGTTCGAATCGTTGTCGTACCAAACATGCTCGCCCTTTTAGTCGTAGGGGCGTTATAACGTGACATTCAATCCCACTATTCGTTGACAAAAAAACTAACCGAAGAGTTGGCGGTGGGTGATGATGACTAGCTGCCTACCATCTAGTCTTACACTGCTAAATTAGGGACGGCTAACGCAGACAGCCCTCGTGTAGTTTTGCGCGAAATTTAAAAACAAACAGACTTACGTGTTATTCATTGTCTTTAGTTGGATCGTTCTCAAAACGATTTAATTATTGTAGCGCAACGTTGAACACATTGGGTTATTTGAACTGTGTCTGTTGTAGGGATAGAACCTTGAATTTTTATATTACAGATCCTTGAGCTTACTGCTGAGTTACTTGAGGAACAGGTTACATTTAAAATCCCAGAGCTTGTTACTTGTTTCGTTTTAAACGAAAAGTCAACTGGTGCGAGTATCGAACTCTAATTTTAGCGTTTTAAGATCTCGTGTCTAGCGTTAAGCCAGCGAGCAGGGGATTGGCGAGCGAGATAGAAGCGAGATCACGCGTGTTGTAAACTAAACCGTAATTGTAGTCATTACACGAAAATGGAAGTCTGCCTTTAATTAAACTGGAAAGGGGGAGCGAGTAACGAAAATACATGTAGGACGGTCTCTTTCACTTAATTGAAGTGGTAGAAATGTTTTTGTACGTCAGAAGAGAATATAACGTTTTGAAATCTTCCTTTCTTGTAACGTCACATCTATTATTTATCTTCACGCGCATTTCGGATATGAAGAAGTCAATAAAATTGCAGAGTTAATGGTAAAAAAACACCTGCCCAGAAAATTTAGAAATATTAAAGGCGTTCATAAATAAAGTGTTTTCCGTCTGGTTTTATCTCATTCTATTTTTTGTGTTGACGGTACTTGTATTGTTGAAAGCTCCTCGGTGACTGAGAGCTAATATCGAGAATTTGTAACCATATAAATTGAGGACTACTTTTCACGGTGGGTTTGTTTGTTTGAAGTTGAGCACAAAGTGCACACTACGAGTATCGAAACCCAAATTCAAGCCCTGTAAATCCGCAGACATACTGTTGTGCTATTGGGGAGCTTTTTCTCCAAAAAGAAAAAAAAAACGAGGAGGAGAGAGAGAAAACTAAACGGTTTTATTTTATTCACACAAAAACAAATTAAAAACAAAAAAATTAGAAAACTACACGGTTTCATTTTATTTAAACAAAAACAAAGAAATTAGAAAAGTAAACTGTTTTATTTTATTCACACAAAAACAAATTAAACAAAAACAAAGAAAAATTTGAAAAATTAAACGATTTTATTTTCACACAAAAACAAAGAAAAATTAGAAAACTAAACGGTTTTATTTTATTCACAAAAACAAATTAAACAAAACAAAGAAAAATTAGAAAACTAAACGGTTTTATTTTATTCACAAAAACAAATTAAACAAAACAAAGAAAAATTAGACAAGTAAATGATTTGATTTTATTCACATACACTCAGACAAAAGTTTTTGTTGCAAAAATTAAAAAAACTTAGTATTTTTATTTTTAGTTAATTAATTTAAGTGAAATAGAGTATACAAACACACAAGCCCCTCGTGGCACAGCGGTATGTATATGGACTTGTAGCTCTACAAACGAGGTTACGACACCAATTGTGGGTAGTGCACATATAGCCCATTGTGTAGCATTTTGTTTAGTTAAAAACAACAACAACGAACAAACAAACTGAAATTTGTGTGACTTAGTTAAAAATATACCAATTTTCAAGATTCAGTTAGCTATTGTTTTTTGGTTCTGTGAAAAGTCTCAGTTGAAATTCATGTTAATAAATAGTGGAATTATGAAACGGATAACATTGTGACGTCACAAATTGGAATCTTTTATTTTCATTTTTTCCATTTTATTTTTTATAAAATTTATACATCTATTATAATTTCATTTTTCATATTTTATCTTTTACTTTTTCTTTTCTTTTCTTTTTGTATTTTGTAAGCTATGGTAGCTGCAAACAAAAAGTTACTTTTTAATTTAACATTCATTTGACGAGGTAGATGTCGAAGGATAATGAAGCGTGCAGTAAATCAGGTAAAAACGTAATTACCACAGAGTCCGTTAGGTGGAGTACCAAGTATTTTAACATATATTTTTTTGTAGAACGATAAGCTTATCATTTACTGATTGTTTCGTGAAAAATACAACCTAATTGAAAACATGTAAATATCATCCAAAATTTGTTAGATACTTTTATACAGGGTGGTCGCTAGAAAAGCGGAAAATTTGAGGGTCAGATGAGATCATGAATAAAATGCGTGCTTACTCATTTCTATTTTGATTTCTTTACATCATGAATAAAATGCATGATTTTAATATCACGGACGACATTTTGAGCATCTATGAGTGTAATATAGCATATGCCTTTAAAAAACTTTGTAAAAGTTATTCTTTGTAAAAATAAATAGCTGTTTGACAAATTTTCCTCTTTTCTAGCGACCACCCTGTATATTTATTCTGAACCAGCCCAGTTAGGCTTAGTGAAATACTATTTGGCCAATACAGTAACAAGTTGTATAAAACCTTAGGCTTCGCAAAATATTAATGCGGACGACTAGCTTGTCCACAGTAAAGATCTAAGTGTTCATGGCATACGTCAAATTGCCGCACTAACAGGTAGGTGGCAGCACTCATTACGTAGAGATGGCTCGTATTGTTAATCAAAATACAAATACAATTTTAAATATCTTCTCGATAAGTCATCAGAACCTTATAATACTTTATATTGTTTTCTTCTATAACAATATATATGTAATGACTAAGTCAAGTTATGTAGATGTCAGTAAATATTATAGTTAAACGTTTGATTTTTTCGTTTTTCTTCTATTTCTTTTTTATTACATAATAAATGAAAAACCAAACAATGATGTCAACCAGTCTCGCTGAGGTGACCTAGTTTCAAACAGAATATCTGATTTTATACATATTATTAATAACTAGTAGTAATTTTAAGAAATCTTAATTCTAGTGTTAACGGTTTTATCATTACCCCCTGAAGTCAGCTTTCTTACAATAAGTTATTGTTCAGTTTGAAAACGTAAGTACAGGGAGAAACGGGAATTATCAGTCAACAAGAGATAAGCAGTAAAAATTCAAAACGAAGTGAATATATGTATGGCTAATGTCAGTCCTTCAAAATCTTTCACAATATGCTCACTATTTTTTGAGGATAGCTTAATAATTTCCTCTTTCTTTTGTTATGCTATTTTTACTAATATCCTCACCAGCTTTTGAAATTATTTTCATTATTTTATGAGGATATTAACATTATTTTATAAGACATAAACTATTTAATAAAGATATCAACGCTATTTTATAATGATATAAGCACTTCTATACTGACAGGAACGTTATTTTATAAGGAAATAAACACTATTTTATAAGGATATAAACCCTATTTTATGAGGATATATAAGTCTTATTTTAAGAGAATACAAGCATCATTTTATTAGGATACAAACGTTATGTTATAAAGATATAAACCCTATTTTATGAGGATATATAAATCTTATTTTAAGAGAATAGAAGCATCATTTTATTAGGATACAAACGTTATGTTATAAAGATATAAACCCTATTTTATGAGGATGTATAAATCTTATTTTAAGAGAATAGAAGCATCATTTTATTAGGATACAAACGTTATGTTATAAAGATATAAACCCTATTTTATGAGGATATATAAATCTTATTTTAAGAGAATAGAAGCATCATTTTATTAGGATACAAACGTTATGTTATAAGGATATAAACCCTATTTTATGAGGATATATAAATTTATTTTAAGAGAATACAAGCATCATTTTATATTAGGATACAAACGTTATGTTATAAAGATATAAACCCTATTTTATGAGGATGTATAAATCTTATTTTAAGAGAATAGAAGCATCATTTTATTAGGATACAAACGTTATGTTATAAAGATATAAACTTTATTTTATAAGAATATAAAGAGCAATTTTAAGGAAATTCTCATAACTTGTAAGAATATATCCAGTGCTTTGAAGAAATAATTTCAATATTTCTGATAAAGCACCCATTATTCATTGGGATATTATCGAAAAAAGAAACTTTGAACATTAAATAGAATATTTTAACCTATTCCTGTAATATCGTGAAACTTATCAAACATGTTAGGTAAAATCAACATTCGGAAGAAATTCAATATTTTGTATACAGCTTTGAGCTGGTAAAAACGTTAACCAGGATGGATGCTCCAGTTGCAGAAACTGGCAAAGACAAAGAGAATGTTTTCGAATATTCCAGAAAACGTTCAGATGGATAACTTTGTTACGAACCTCTTAGGAAATATACGTAACGTTAACAAAAATGTTTTATCATTATAAAACTCATTATTTAACAGAAGGGTGTAAATGGGAAACGTAATCCTGGTACCCGCTTTTTTAATATAAGGATATTAATTTATTTATAATTAGAATTACCACAGTAATATCCTGTTTGTTGGTCAATTGCCGGAAGATAATTTTTGGGAAAAAAACAATAGATTCGAGAAAAGTTTGGAATAAAAGCACATGCACTAACAATAAATATTTTTTATCCCATACAGAAGCTTCGGATAAGCAGATTTCTAAAAGGATCTACACACGTACATAAGATGGACTTTGTGACTATTTGAACTTTGGGTCTTCCTAGCTTTATGATTGAACGTGAAAAAAATATATATTATTTTACTCTATCGTGAAATTAGCATTTTCTAGTATACCGTAGTGAAAGAAGTATGCATTCATCTACAGGGAAAAATTAACTTTTATCAAAACAGGTTTAAAATAACATCAGATAAGTGGATTTTACTTTTCTTTCTGAGGTTGTGTATGAGTTTAAAGCGGTAAAATGAATGTTTTGTCACATATTTACCACCTGAAGGAGTTACACAAGGAGAACTGTTTGTAAACAAAATAGTTCCCTTGAGTAGTTCATCTCAAATATGCTGTTCCACCATCTATTTAAGTTGAACGTGTGTTATGTTAAACAGTTTCATCACAAGTTTATCTTAACGCTCTTGTCAACGACACTAGGCTTAGCTTTTCAATAAAGTTAGCATGTTATAAAAAATCTGTGTTCTATCTTTTATTTTTGATATAGAGCGACGAATAGCATTATGAATTAAAAGAAAAGCTTAGGAGACACCTAAAATGGATATATATTTCACATGATACACCGTACTAATAAACGTAGGCTGAAATTAGTAGTTTGATACCAGTTCACGCATCATTGTCGCGATGACTCAGCGGTAAATCTGAACAGAGCACCGATGGCTCGTCAAGCATCTTGTGTCTTTTAGGTTGCAATGAAACATGTTTGTAACATATGAAATTTCTGAATAAATAATTTGACACTTAAACGTTTGAGAACGAATCACAAGACAATTATATAAAGTTATGTATTTATCGACTAATACTGTTACCGCCTTGAAGGATACAGCAAGAAACTGACTGACGAAGATGACTTTAGACATACAATAATAACTTAGTTGACTGAGAAGGCCTTAAAGATACAGTAAAGAAACCAACTAATTAAGATGACTTTAAACATACAATAAAAACTTAACTGACTTAGAAAACCTTAAAGATATAGTAAAGAAACCAACTAACGAAGATAGCTTTAAATATACAATAAAAACTTAGCTTACTGGGAAGGCATTACGGGTACAGTAAAGAAACCAACTAATTATTTTAGCTGACTGAGAAGGCCTTAAAATACAGTAGAGAAGCCGTCTGACAGAGAAAACTGAAAACAACAACACATTCACAAAGCCCACAGAGTTAGAGGAATTTAGATACACGGTAAAAACAAAATCATCTTCGGGAGACTGACTTAGACATACACAGTAGAACAGTCGGGCTAGACTGAGACACCTAATAGGAAAGCTGACTGAAGAGTGTGCGTTAGAAGCCGACGTTAAATCACCAGTTACTTCTCAAGAAAACATTGCCTTAACCCAGTAACTACTGTTTGTCTATTGGTTTCTCAAATATCTTTCACTTCTTTGACACAAAACCAGTGGAAGCTTTTAGTTACTTAAAGAAATCCAAGAAGACAGTTATGTCGTTTAGATAAAACTTACCTAAATCGATCAAGGTGAGTTATACATCAACTCTTGCGCATCCAAAGTATTTTGATAAACAACGACTCTTAAGTTGTCTCTTTTTTTCTCCCTCTTTTTGTCAATTTTCTTTCCGCTGAGAGCTAAACTGACAATAATACGCCTGAACAACAGCTCTAACCTTATTTAATGTTCTCCTAGATAGGGCAGCCGTGTGACGAAGGAGAGTAGTTTCCGTCAAGCAGGTAACCTGGCGAGGATGGAAATGTATATAGAAAGAGGAAACGCTGTAAGCTACGTAGCTAGCTGGTCGTGACGTTCTGACGAACGCGACGACGCGCTGTGCGCTTTTGTCGATTTCATTTTCACTCCCATGAAACGTTAGATACTGCTAGTGGCTTCCTATACATCCTTGTTACGAACGAAGTAATTTCATAACAAAACGAGGTATAAGTAAAGACACTGGTTATTGGAGATAATTATTATACGTCATGAAAGGAAAGAATAAAGAGGGAAAACTGATACATTACCAAAGCGGTATTCCGTGTGCGAAAGTAAATATTTACTTTTACAGTTTGTCCAATCGTATATTTTATTTTAATAAATTTCACATCTTCCGTATTATTACGAGAAGTGGCGATGAAATCACATTGGTATAGACTGTCTTTTAATCGTGAATGCCTAAAGTCGCGAAGTTTAAAATTCATTCAGTTTTGTGTTTTGTAAACCAATGCCCACGTGAATCACTGTTCTTTTGTAAACTGTGAGCGTTGCTTCATAATAGTAATTTCCGATTTTATGCACATGTGGAATGAAAGGAGGTTCAGAGACTTCCAACTGTGGGTTTGAAATAATGAAGAGCAGCGGTAAAACATCGTCAAGGACAAGAACTTTGTCTGGTCATTGAAACCGAAATAAAGGTTTGTCCGTCATCTTCATTACGCGTCTAGAACTGGAAATTCGGAGCGTTTTTAGTGACAACACGTTTCGAAGCTTGGACAAGTACGCTGATCAGTAGGTCACGCCTGGCCGTTAGTGTTTGATCGTTTGTTTGTAGTTAAGTACAAAACTACACGATGGAGCATCTGTGATCTGACGACCAGGGGTATCGACACACCGTTTCTAGCATTGCAAATCTACAGACATACCGTTGTGCCGGGGGTAAACCTTGAGAATTATACAGGTTATGAATCACCTAAGAATCCCCTTTATATTTTGTTAACTTAAACTAATGGGGATTCTGTTGTCTCTCTTTTTTCCACTTGCTGCCACATCATTTGGACCGTGAACAATAAATACAACCTCCAGCTTGGTGATCAAAACAACCACAATTAGTGTTGCGTCATAAGACCTAAACAAACCAGTTAAAGGATTTTACTTCCACTGGTTCTTTTTTTTTCTTTCACTGAACTTCTGTACTGCTTGCTCTGTTACGTGGCATTTCCATAATTATTCAGCGAAATGTTATAACCTGTATATATATATATACCCATATATACCATCTATTTCCTCTTTCTTTTGTTATGGTATTTTTAATACTATCCTTATCAGCTTTTGAAATTATTTTTATTATTTTATGAGGATATCAACATTATTTTATAAGACATAAACACTATTTTGTAAAGATATCAACGCTGTTTTATAATGACATAAGCACTTCTATAATGACATGAACGTTATTTTATAAGGACGTGTGTTTTTTTCGTTTAGCAAAGCCACAAAGGGCTATCTTCTCAGCCCACCGAGGGTAACCGAACCCCTGATTTTAGCGTTATAAATCCGGAGACATTTTATAAGAAAATAAACACTATTGTATAAGGATATAAGCCGTATTTGATGAGGATATATAAATCTAATTTACCAGTTGATACGGTTACATATATATATGCTACCTACTAGGTGATGCGGTTTTATACATATATATATATATATATATTAATGAAAATTAATATGTTTCGATAAAGTTAAGTAAACAAAATATTAAGGAAGGACTGCGTTAAAAACAACAAATTCAAACCTTTAACTAATTGCTTTAGTTTTTATATCTTTATATTTATTTAATTCATTTTTATATAATACTTAAAATTTCCAATAGTCATTTTTAGTTACGAACAAAGTCATTTAATAACTTGGCACTACTTTAATGCGAATGCACACCTTGTCGCATATAAAGGCTTGTATAGAGTTTGATATTTACAGTAGAGTTAATAAATGGGTTGTGGTTTGTAGCTATACTAGTTTATTTACATAATTGGATAGGACGCTTCACACTAGCATAATTCGTCTTCTCTGCTATCAATTAATATCTTTCTGCCATATTTGGGGTTGGAATGCTAACTTCAAGAGGTAAGTTTATTTAACTCATTAACACTCATATGGTATTACCTTATTTTTCTTATTCTTATTTTTCAATTAATATTTTCTTCCTTACTTTGGAGAGCAGTCACATTCCCATAATTGTCTGGAGGCAGCGAATAGTGATATAGATGTGGGACATTGTGGGCTTGAGAACCCACATCTCGCTCTCCTAATTTCTTTATCTATTGCTACTTTTTATTTCTTATTTGAGGCTGGCGTATAGTAGTTAATACCGATAGACTGTGGGTCCTATATGACAATTACTTCCAAAACCTAGGGAAATTTTATAATCCCAATTTGTGGCTTGAAATCTGGGATATTTTCAATAAGTTCAGCGTTTTTTAAATTTATTTTTTGTTTCTGTTTGTTTTTCAAGTTATAACTAGCTAGTATATAAATATATATGTATGCCATCTACCAGCTGATACGGTTTTATATATATAAATATATAATATGTATAAGATGAACCGATTTTATTTGTGGTTTGTGTTAATTTTCTAGAGCCAATTTTCAGATCTGACATATAATGGAGAAAAGATGTATATGATTGAACTGTTCCATTTAGATTACTACGGTTAACGGACATTAACAGACAGTGAAGGAAGCTGTGTGATACATAAACATCACTGAATCCATCCAGACTTATGACTTTTTCGTGGCTCTGTTAAACATATCACAACCTGAACTCATCTTCTAATGAATTAATTACTATGCAATATTCGATGATGTGGCGAATCTTTTTGGATAGACCACAAACAATTGGTTTGGTTTAGCGCAACAAGACATAATCAACTATCTGCGCTCTGCGTCCACGGACGAGAGTTGAACCCCAACTTTTTGAAGGGTCTTTAACATTGTAATACAGATCACATTCCATAAGTATATTCTAAACTGTGGTCGCTGTTGTACCATATTCGAGTAGCCCTGCCTTCTTTATTTTTTATCAGCCCAGTACGACGGACGACTGAAGGCAGATAGTCCCCGTGTAATCTTGAGCGAAATTCGGAAATGTAAGAGACCTATGTATCATAACTTATAACGGAATATCAAATGCAAAAGACAGAATTGTATTGTGCAGAGAATTAGAGCTTACCCGATTTTGATTTTTTCTAATCATTTTCTTTTTCGCCCTTCCTCCGTTGGAACACCGGTAAATTTACTGATTTACAACGCTAAATTCAGGGGTTCGATTCCTCTTGGTGGACACAGCAGAGAGCCCGATGTGGCTTTGCTATAACAAACCACACACACACGTTTTTGCCCAAATAGGCTTAACGTTATACATCTATTAGTAGTAGACCATCTACTCCCACTGGCACGGTTATATGTCTGCAGGTTATAATACTGCAAACCAGGTTTCGATACTCGTGGTAGGCATAGCACAGATTGCCCTTTGTATAGCTTTGCGCTTAAAAACAACAAGAAGTACACTTTTTAAACTTCTTGTATATAAGGAACTACTTTTTTAGATCGTGGATGGACGTTTGTCAACTACTGGTACTCAAGGAACTACTTTTTTTGAGATTGTGGATGTACGTGTGTCAACTATCAGTATACAAGGAACTACTTATTGGTGCGTGGATTACATCTGTCCACTACCAATACACAAGGAACTAATTTTATGAATCGTGAATGTACGTGCGTCAACTACCAGTGTACAATAACTACTTTTCGGATCTTGGATGCACGTCTATCAACTACTAGTATACAAGGAACTACATTTTATATCGTATATACACTTTGTTCAAAGTAACATTATCCAGCCTTATTTTTGGTTCATATATTTGGAAGCCAGATCGAAAGGTAACAAGAAATGAATATTTGGAAGAGCTCTGTTTTAAAGTTTTACACAAGGTTTTATCTGCTAGCCTTAGTTTTAGTATCCCACCTTATGTCGTTTAGTGAACTTTGTGAAACGTTGTGGACAAAATAGACTAATTTACTCTGTACAACCGACAAAACCTTGTATCAGGTCGAAAGGTTATTCGATTCAGTGCTCCAATATTCATTTTTTGTTCATGAATTTGTTTTTCGTTTTTTTCTTATTTCGCGCAGAGCTAACCAAGGATTATCTGCGCTAGCTGTCCCTAATTTAGCAGTGTAAGACAACAGAGAAAGACAGCTAGTCATCACCACCCACTGCCAACTCTTTGGCTACTCTTTTACTAACAAATAGTAGGACTGACCATCGCATTATAACGCCCCCCTCGGCTGAAAGGTCGAACATGTTTGGTATGACGGAGATTTGAACCCGCGACCCTCAAATTACAACCCGATTGCTCTAACCACCTGATGATACTGGACCCTTGTTCATAAGCACAACTGATCATTCATAGCTGCGTCTAACAAAAGTGAGGTGACTAATATTGCAAAAACAGTCACCAGGGTAAAAGAAACTGATAACTATTTATAGTGAACGGTGAATTTCTAGTTTAACAAATTGCAACATGTAATATATATTGATTTTTCTTTTAAAAAAATATTACAGATGAATAGGACCATTTTTTGTCATCATCAGTGAACCTCTTTCGCAAAACGCCATTTTCCAAAGCGCGACCCTATTCGACTCTTAACTTCTTCGAAACTGTTATTATCTATCGAAAATGAAGGCAGCCAGTCAACACGATCAGTCTTGCGTAAAAGTTATAGTCAGTCATTAACTTTGTGCTACATCCTGTTCTCGACGTGGTACGCTGACCACGAGCCGGAGTCACATTTATGTGTCTTTGGTTGATTTGTAGGGATGCTCCTCGAACACTGAAGATGTTTACTTCATCTCTGGAAGAGGGATTTATTACGGGGTATAGTCAGCGAATTTTGTGTGAAACATAAATTTATTAGACGCCTGGTTATTTTTTTGCCTCCTATTCAAAGGAATATCGGCGTTTTTTTTTCACAACGCCATCTATTGGTTTCTTTCTTTGGCAGTTGGTCAGCAGTACGTTTTCGAACTTACTATGCTAAGATTTGGGGCTCGATTCCCTGGGTAAGCAGTGCACATAGTCTATTGTATTCTGCAAAAAGAAGCTTGCTGTCCTTTGCGCTGTGAATATTTGATATTTAAACCTCACTAGATGTCTTACGTCACCACACTGAGTTTTGTTTTAACGAGATATCCCTAAAATGGTGGTAAATCTACTCGACAGCTTTACCTTATCAGTTCTAACACTAGGGGAACTTCTTTAAACTGAATAACAAACATTAGAAAAGTATACATCACATTCCTGGCTGCAGATGGTGTGGCGTATATATGGTGGAAGGATGTTATCTTGGTGTGGTTCTCAACCTTTGAGCCCATATTTTCGATAACCCTAAAACAGTATTTACAGCTTCAGTGCACATTTCGTGATTAGATTGCAATTTTAAAGTAAAACATATTTTTATTCTGACTCTTGACCTTTCTTAATCGCCTAGTGATTTTTTCTAAGCATCGTAGATATGATTGTAAACTTTGCTTTTTCCTATTACATGAAGTTTTTTCGTGAATAAATTTAAGCGACTGTTTCATTTTTAATCACCGTTTTTTACGAATCCCTTGGCGTTTCTAAGGAATTTTTTTAATGAAAAAGAGCCTTTGTGAAAACGTCTACAACACATTCGGATTATTTATGTTTTCAACTAAATGAAAAGCAGATTTTACGACATGCATTCCTTTTACTTTCCAGTTTTCGCATCTTTTTTTGTCGTATTTGTTTCCCTGTTATATACGAGATGAAACTTAACATTTAACTTTAATGTCTGTCTTATCCCTCAGCGAATTCAAATAACTCTAAATGCTCAAACCGTATAAGATATTATTTTATGTTATTATTCCAAACAAACAAACAGAAAAGTCACTTACTATAGACCACATAAAAGCTATGGGAATACGAAATCAGGACAAATGTAAATTTACTGACCACTTTTGTAGCTCATACATATTACGAAAGTTTTTCTGTTATAAGTCTTCAGAGACTCATTCACTTCGACTGTTATTGTTCATCATGTGTTCTCTGTCTTCTTTATTTCTTTTCTTTCTCTTTCTTACGGTACTGTGAAACTAATTAAACAAATGTATGCGTTATTTTAAAACAGCCTTGTGATATTAAAAATAGATTCAAATGAGTTAACATTCCTTTAAGACGAACCTCTCTGCAAAAGAATTCCTTTATTTTTGCTAGGTTTCCTGGCAATTTCGTTTTGCTAGAGGATGCGTAAGGTTACAGTTATACATGACAGTTGAAAAAGTCTTGAATCACACAGTTATATTTATCGCTCTACAAAAAGTTTCAAAACTTAGCTGACCAAAAATCTCTGAACAGGTCGGCCACGCTCCACTTCTCGTGGAAACGCTGGGTTCGTAACGAACCAGATGTTATTGTTTTTGAAATCATTAAACAAATTATGCCTTTGATTTCGTAGCACTGAGCAGTGGTAGACAGTAACAAAAAATAATATACTACCTTCTAATCTCCGCTATAAATTTATAAGGAAGTTTTTTTATATAAAAATATGAGGCCTACTTTACAGTTAATTAAAGGAGCACACTCTATCTAAAGGTTTATTAAAACTTAGATAATGTATTCACATACAGTTAAGACGTAACACGAACAAATCCAAGTTTCTAATGTGTTTAAAATATTTTAATTATTTTTTTACAGAGACAAAACTACTTATTTAAAGTTTAAGATTTAGTCTCTATAATACGCGAGTCTGTTAAGTAATAATTCGAGTGTTGCACAACGGTTCTTGTTTGTTTACGTGACTAAGAAAACGTTGAATTATTCGACATGTAAAATTGACTTATCGAGGACATTTCAACGCCTTCTTTTCTTTGATATGTGTGTGCTGGGCGTGGCCTAGTGTTTAGTATTCCGGATTGCGAATATAGAGATCCATAGTTTCCTTTTTCGACATAATCACGTTCTGAACTTTGTAGTCGTGAAAGCGGTAAAAGAGTAACAGACAAATTTTATAATTCGTGTTGAGATGGACGCTATTAACAAGTTGTTTTCTCTCTGTAGCCAGGCATGGCCAGGTGAGTTAAGGCGTGCGACTCGTAATCTGAGGATCGTGGGTTCGCATCCCAGTCGCACCAAACATGTTCATTCTTTCAGCTATGGGAGCGTTATATAGTGTGGTCAATCCCACTATTCGTTGGTAAAAGAGTAGCCTAAGTGTTGGCTATAGGTGATGATTACTAGCTGCCTTCCTACTAGTCTTACACTGCTAAATTAGGGACGGCTAGCGCAGATAGTCCTCCAGTTGCTTTGCGCGAAATTCAAAATAACGAGTAACCATAGCTTTCTCTCTGGCTTATCACTACATAAAAAAATCGTTTCATAATTTATTCAATGATAGTTTGTTACAAATTAAAACGTTTGAACGATATTAGAAAAAAAACAAATATGAGAATGAATAATTGAAAACATAACCCTTTAAGCTCTGTCTCCTAATGGTCTTAGGATTTATAACTAGATTTCGAGGTTCGATCTCCGCTCTGTGCCATATCCAACAAACAATGATTGCTTTAAAGCAACATTATTCGATTACTTCTAAACAACAATGGTCAATGTTTGTAAGCCTACTTATCGATTGTAAGAATTATTTTATTAATTAGCTCAAACTTGTGTATTTGTAAATGACACACCAATGGTCAAATATTTCTCTTTATTCTCACGTCTAACAAAATAGTTAATGGCACACGAGACGCTTAAACGAATAAGTTATGGGCCAGAAAATAAACAAAACTGAAACCATATCTTTAACTGCACATGGGTTATCTTGTGGAAATTTATGCATCGTGTATGTTTGTCCATCCACCAGTTTATCTGACCTCAGACTGTTCATCTAAGTGCTTGCCTATCTTATTCACATGCGTTTTTCCATCCATTAACCTTTCATCTGTTTGACCTCTGATATATCTAGTAATCTGTTTATTCGTCTGTTGTTTATCTATCCGTAATTAAGAAAGTTTTACGTGTAGATATGGATAGAGGCACACTTCTATTGATAATGCGTCATATTCTCTGGTTTATCTATTTATTATTCATGAATTATTTACAGTATGAGTGTTCTGCTCTTCACAAATAACTCTGTTATATCTTTATGCAAAACCGTAAAACCAGATCATGTCTAGTGCTTAGTAAAAAGTATAGCAAAATGTTTAATATAAGATATGGCACCATGTCTAATATAAGGTATGGCACCATGTTTAATATAAGATATGGCACCATATTTAATATAATGTACAACATCACTCGTGTGTCTTAGGAACCCACTGTTTATTGATCATTAATATAGAGTGCATTTATATATCATTTAAAACCACTTATCCTGTTTTATTAACATAAGGTCACATTAAATAAATATTATACAGAATATTTACAATAAAATGATAAGTTTATTCTCGTTAACTCGTTCTATTTATTCTTTGTTGCTGTCACGTGCTCAGCTATTGATTAAGTTGGTAATCACATCCGGCGTCGATCTTCACAGATTGTAACTTTTACAAATGTTGCAACTCCGTTACGATTTTATGGGTAACACAGTTTAAACGATGTCAAACCCCACCTGGTATCTGGGCTGTAAGCTTGAAGGCTTATGATGTAAAAATTTAGGGGTCATTTATTATAATTGGCGCACCAAATGTAGCCCATGTTACAACCTTGATTTTGATTAAAAAAACAACAAGCAAACCCTCTACTTGGGATAGTACACGAAGTAAGAATACTTTTAAGTGTAATTATTAGAGCAAATCTAGATTAATCTTGTCATATGATGAGTTTCTTTTTACGCAATTTGCAACATTAACGTAAGCACGTTAAATCTTTTGAGTAATTGGCAACTTCTGAACTTGATGTTCGACTTCAAGAAAAATCGACAGAGATCAGAAGGACCCTATGATTAAATATATTTCAACGGCGCACGAGAGGAAGATAATTAGTATTTCACATTAGTTTAAAGTATAAAAGAAAGAAGCTATGTTAAGAAAGTCGCGGTAACACGTGAATCAGCAAATGTGGTGGTGGTCTGTGATTCATCAACACTCCTACGAAAAAAAATATTTACATCCACTAAAGTGATACCCTTAGTGGATGTTTAAAAAAAATTAAATATTATTTCGCAAATGTCTGAAAAGTCAATATTATTGCTCCTTAAAATATAAAGGGATAAGGTCAGTTAATGGCAATTTCATTTAAATACAAAATTATTAGCCTAATATTAATAAGTTGCTCTGGGGCCTATTAGGCCCCAATTTTCGTAGGAGTGTTAACATGTACTAAGGTCTCGGTCGGCAATGATACACGACTTCTTTAAACTCGAAGTTTTCGTGGATATAATAATTACATAACTTTAAATATGCATAATTATCAATCTGGACGTGAAAAAGCTATGTAATAATTAATATATATTACTTAAGGAAGATCAGATGCGATTCGGGGCAGGTTGGATAATTGAACAAGACACAGTGAGTAACAAACAAACAATAAAGGTATGGGATTTTTATTTCCCATCATCAATAACCCTTGATCATAAATGTCCATACGACGCTAACTTTGCAGTAAATTAATTATTTTATTTTTATTCTATAGCTACAGCTTAATGGCACAGATCTTAATTATGATTATGTGTAACGTTGTTTAATGTTACGTCGATATTGCCAAGGTTTGGTGATCAGATACGTAGAACAATTTTATATTTTTCAGGCCTTATCATCAATTAAAGCTTGTTTTATTCTGAAAATCACTAACTTCCGGCTTTGGTCTCTCGGTACTAGATGGAGAGTCGCATCAAAACTAATATTTAAACAGTTATTAAACCAATAGTGATCAAACGCAGAACGCTTTGGTTATCACTGTTTGCGATGAACCCTCTGAATGTTGCATTTGATAAATAACTGAATTGGGTTGTTTTTTGTTTTGTTTTTTAAATTTCGCACAAAGCTACACGAGGGCTATCTGTGTTAGCCGTCTCTAATTTAGCAGTGTAAGACTAGAGGGAAGACAACTAGTCATCACCACCCATCACCAACTCTTGGGCTATTATTTTGCCAAATAATAGTGGAATTGACCGACATGTTATAACGCTGTCACGACTGAAAGAGCGAGCATGTTCGGTGAAACGGAAATAATCAAATTGTATTAATTCGATTTAAGAAAACGTCTAACACACTGGATATAATTGTGATATTTTGATGCACCAAAGGCCCGGCATGGCCAGGTAGTTAAGGCGTTCGACACTTAATCCGAGGGTCGCAGGTTCGAATCCACGTCTCACCAAACATGCTCGCTCTTTAACTCATGGGAGCTTTATAAAGTGACGGTCAATTTCACTATTCATTGGTAAAATAAAAGCCTAAGAGTTGGTGGTGGGTAGTGATGACTAGTTGCCATCCTTCTAGTCTTACATTGCTAAATTAGGGATGACTAGTGCAGATAACCTTCATGTAGCTTTGCGCGAAATTCAAAAGAAACAAACAATATCTGATTCAAAAACTTTTGTTAATTGAAGTTATTTATCGTTACCAAGGAGATAAAATCTAGAGAAATACATTATTGAAGGCGAGATATACAATATATGATTGTTGTTGTTTTGAATTAAGCACAAAGCTACACAATGGGCTATCTGTGCTCTGCCCACCACGGGTATCGAAACCCGGATTTTAGCGTGTAAGTCCGCAGACATACCGCTGAGCCACTGAGGGGCTACAATATATGAACTTAGTGAATCATTATACGAGTTTCTAACATGATTTGCCAACTAAAAAATTAACTGTTCCGAAACAACCACATAAGACTATTCTCTGAAATTTGTAAATTTTCTACACATGCGATGTATAACATGTTTAGAACATGATTTACTAGCTAGAAGAAAGAATACTTACGAGAAACTTATTCTACAAAAGTACTAATTTCATGATAAATAAAAACACAATCAATATCAATGGATAAATGGAACGTAAAAAACACAATCAATGTCATTGAATAAATGGAACATGTAAAAACCACAACATTAATGGATAAATGGAACATGTAAAAACCACAATATTAATCGATAAATGGAACATGTAAAAAACAATATCAATGGATAAATGTGAGAAAACCAAAAACAATACCTGACTTTAAATCGCTCTCATCATGTTTTCAAACCTATTTTTTTAATATTTCACTGTCTTTTGGTGATGAAACAGCATCTTTTCAATAATTTATAAGATATGTATCCCGTTTCAGACTCTGTGATAAGTTCTTTTTTTGCTGTTTATGATGAATCATTCTTCGGGTTTCTAACATCATGAATAATCATTTTTAACGTTTTGAATTCTATACTAAATTTATCTTCCCTTTTCAAACTCCATGATGAATTCCTCACATTTTTTCGGACTCCGTGATGAATCGTTTGTTTTGTTTTAAACTCCATAATGAATCTTTTGTTTTTTCGTGACTCCACAATGAATCCTTTGTCTCGTTTCGAGCTCCATAATGAATTCTTTGTTTTGTTTCGGACTCCATGGTGAGACGTTTGCCTTGTTTCGGACTCAATGATGAATCCTTTGTTTTGTATTCTCAAGACGGCTCGTATGGGTATTAAATCTTTAATTAAAATAAAGTAAAGAACAATGTTAGAGATTGTGTTGTTCAACACATCAGTAATAATAAGGAAACTCAGTACTGAGTGAATGGAATACCTCCATTTATTGTTGTCTTCAAATGGTTGCTATCAGTAAGATGCATTTATACGTGTATCTCGTTGAAGACATTCCTTAGAGACATTTACAAGACATGAATGAAAGCAATTATACATAATAATTAGATCAACATATTAAATTAACTACATTATACACTAGGTTGTTTTCAAAAATCGTTCTTAATGTCTCCTTAATTTGTTAGTTAATTAACGTTACTACGAAAACATCTAGGGGACTTGCAGTATGCATTTCTACATAAAATATCTCTGACAATAGAAAATTATTTTGTCTGTTAAAATCTTTGGATAGGAGTTAAAAGTGTCTTTTGAAAGATGCTAGAGATACATTACTTGATTATAACACTATATATCGAGTTTCGATATCTGTTGTAGGCAAATCGTAAATAACCGCTCGTTTCGCTTTCTGTTTATATATAGTATTATGTAAAAAAAGATAATTTTTAATTTAGGTATTTGCGCTAGCTATTCTATATTTTAACTCATACAATATGAGAGGCAATTAGTTAACAGAACTCGCCGCCAACTCTTATCTGGTGATAAATATGGTGGTAAATTGCTTGTTAACGATGGGTAATAATTATCTGTATTTCGTCCACTAGGGGTTAATGAAACTCACTTTTAGCGTTGTAAGCACGTAGTTTTACCCCTAAATCACTGAGGGAAAATGAATAGTTGGAATTACCCGCCACTCGTTTTTCAATGGGACAGCAATATGTATTTGGGATTGAAACACTTAATCCCGTGGTTCCATCTCCGCGGTGGAAATAGTAGAGAAATCAATGTGGTTTCGACCTTAAACTAAACAAGTACTTGCAACTCTCACAATCCTAAAGTGCAGAAGGAAATTTTGCGACAAAGGGACAGGAACCGTTAATCCTCTGTCTCACAAACCTGCATATTAAACACTTGGCCACACTTTTTCATCACTCGAGTAGTATAAATCCGTTCTTGTAATAAAGAAGTGATATTTATTTGACACGCAATAATTTATTATTCATTAAGAACAAAGTCTTTCAGCGTCTATCAAAACTAACTAGAAATTCCAGGTTACAACCGTTTTATCTTTTTAAAACTACAAAAAATAGGTTTAGCGAGTTGCGTGGTTGAAGTAAGTGGAGCATTGCACTTTCCATCATTCGTCCATCATTTCAATAGAGTAATTTTCTCCGAACCTCTTAAATACCACCTTTTGTAAAACATAGTACAGATAAATTACGCACTTTTTCGTCACTGGATAGCGGATTGCAAGCTTTCAGAATGGTATAATTTGACTTGTTTAGTCGTGAAATTTTACGGAATGCAAAGTTTAGGATTTCGAATTTCGATGTATCAAAAGCTAATGGCTGTTCAAAATAACTTGAAAATTTGTATTTAAAATGTAAAAACTATCATGGTTAGTCTAATGATCAACGTCTCCAAACCCAGAATTCGAGACTTTTCGCCTCAAAAACTAGCTGTACTTGTAAGATACCAAATAATAGTTCAGCTATTATTGATTTATTAATATTTATTACAAGTTGTTTATTAATACTGGTGTGAGGTTCTTGCCAGATACTTTATTAGCTTTGTTAAATTTATTTCTAAAGGTTTTCATTCTCAAGAAATTTTGTTTTTGTTGTTTTCCTGAACTCTGATTGTAGGATTCTTTGTTTGTTTTTGAATTTTGCGCAAAGCTACACGAGGGCTATCTGCGCTAGCCGTCTCTAATTTAGTAGTGTAAGATTAGAGGGAAAGCAGCTAGTCATCACCACCCACCACCAACTCTTGGGCTACTCTTTTACTAACAAATAGTGGGATTGACCGTCGCATTATAACGCCCCCATCGACTGAAATGTCGAACATGTTTGGTATGACGGAGATTTGAACCCGAAACCTTCGGATGTCGAGTGAAGTGCTTGGCTATACCTTGTTATAGAGCTTGTTCACTTCAGGACGTTTCAATTTAGGAATGAAGGGTAAAAATAGCCCAAAGGCTATTGAATAACCTCCTTGCCTTTAGTCCATACGTTTAAAATTGGGGACGGCTATTTGTATACAGTTCTAGTTAAGCTAAGCAAACTTTAGAAATAAACACAATACAAATAATAGAAACGGAGATTGTATCCTCTTTACCTGGCACAGCATGACCAGGTGGTTCGGGGGCACTAAACTCGTAACGGGAAAGTCTCAGGTTCGATTTTCTTCTCACCAAGCATGTTCACTATTTAAGCCATGGGAGCGTTATAATGTGACGGTCAATCCCACTATTCGTTGATAAAATATTACCCCAAGAGTTAGTGGTGGGTTGTGATAACTATCTGCCTTCTTTTTAGTCTTACATTGCTAAATTAGGGACGGCTGAAGAAAATAACCCTCGTGTAGCTTAGCGCGAAATTCGAAAAACAAAACCTATTCTGTGCTCCATTTTGCAGATCGTTATGTTTTTTATTTGTTCCTCGTTGGGTTCAGTTCAAATTGACGAATGTTTTGTTATGTCTTTTTGTTGTTATTGTTATCCCGAAGATTATTTTGTTTGTCATCCACCTGAAATACGTGTCAGATACACAGGATTTAATAATAAAACTAAAGAAGAGTTTTAACTATCGGAAAAATTATATTTATTACTTAGAGTTTGTTTGTTTTGGAATTTCGCGCAAAGCTACACAAGGACTATCTGCGCTAGCCGTCCCTAATTTAGTGGTGTAAGACTAGAGGGAAGGTAGGTGGTCGTCATCATTCACTGCTAACTCTTGGGCTATTGTTTTATTAACGAGTTATGGGATTGACTATGACATTATAGCGTACCAACGGCTGAAAATGTGGGCATGTTTGGTACGACGGGGTTTAAATCCGCGATCCTCACATTACGAGTCGAACGCCTTAACCCACCTGGCTGTACCGAGCCATTACGAAACGTAAAAAAGGCTCAGACTCATGTTATAATAGGCACATATTTGTCATTGTTTGTCAAATAAACGCGTTTTCTTTTCTATCTTTAAGTTATGCGAGATAGCAGAATTTGTATCAAACCTAATCGAACGTTTTCGTGCTTGGATGCCATCGCATGTCTGACGAGAACTAACCTTCTGTTCGCACGCTGTCCGCCTTTTTTCTTGCTCAATAATTCCATCAAGACTCACATATAGAATATTAAGACGGATTCTGATAGAATTATGGCATTGCTGAGAGAAGTGTAGAGTTTAACTCTGACCTCTTGCGGAAATTCATATATTTACTTTCGCCTCACGACTTGCACATAAAAAATGGGTCGCTCTATCATGTTTTATAATGAAATACTCTGAGTAAAGCGTGTAGTATTTCTTTTGTTATTAAACTTAAGCATTTGAAGAAGTTTCCTGTCTCAAAATACCTAAAGAATGAAAGTTTCTACTTTTTCCCATTTCCGTTACAACATCAAAGTTTGTGGTGCGTTTGTCAAGAAAGGACTCGTGTGTTACCCTGGAAACAAACCTCACCTGCTTACAAAGTTGTAATTTAGGGTTATATGTGTATGCGAGTTTACACGAGTACAATCGTTAGAGTGCTACTTCTGTAGGTCCGATATTCAAAACGTGATGTGTTACTGAATATATTCCTAACTTTCAGCTCTGTGTGTTGTGTCTATCCTTGTTCAAAATTTATCACCAAGCTACATAATGGACTGTATGCACTACGGGAAATTTAACTTCATGTTTTATAATACTAAGTCCAGAGAGTCACCGCTATCCCACCAAGAAGACGTGTTTTTGTTTGTTTATTCTTGTTTATCTGTGGAATTAATAACCGATGTAGTGAACCATAGTGTGTCTGTAGGTGGCCGGTACTTTTGACTGATTTCTCTTTGATTGGTCAGCTGTTCTAGATTATTGTTAGTTATGTTTGACTATTAAGACAGCTTTAACCTGGCCATTTAGTAATTCTGTATGATTCGTAACCCCCGCAGAGACACAGCGGTATATATGCGGACTTACAATGCTAGAAATTAGGTTTCGATACCAGAGGTGGGTAGAGCACTGACAGCCCACTGTATATTTTTTTGTTTAACTCCAAAGTACAAATACGGTGTTATACACCATATGTCTGAATTATAATAACGATAACTCTGCAGCATTATTCCACTTTTCACACCCACATTTTTACGTAATCTCGCCTTCCTAAATGGGAGTTGGGCGTGGCCTAATATTTAGGGTGCTTGATTGTCTTAGTGTTTTAACCACACCTCAGCCTTTCTAGGTATATAGAGACACGCTGACATTTTTAACCACATTTTAAGTTACGTTGACACAGTTGTTTCAGGTGTTTCAAATACACCATTACTAATTATATACAAAGCTAAGAACATTAATTAATCCGCGGGACTGACGAGATTAATGAAAGTGTGTTAATATTTTAACACTTTATCATTTAAATTTTGATCACAGTAACTTACATGGATGAGAACTAGATTAACTCAGTAATTAACATAGCTAATTTAATATACCAGACTAACCAATAGTGTAGAACGTAATAAAATAACTACTTAAATTGGTTAGGGGTAAATTTAACTCTCGAGTGCAACATGCTATCTATGTAGAATATATATCGTTGGTTAATTACTATGTTATAACGTTTATACTTAGAAATATTATAATGAATTTGGCACCCTCGTTGTTACAAACACTTTCGGCCGTAATCCCAACAATATCGGAAGAGATTCTGTTACCGTAGGAGATTTAAACTGGTTCAAAATGCGTATTGTTATGTTTTACAATTTATTCCCGACGAGCCATTGGTTTATAATGTAACTAACGTATATGATTTCGAATAGCCTAAAAGTTAGTTACGTTTTAATTTAAAAGTTAAATAAATCTTAATATGTATCAAATTTATAATATTTTCTAACAAGATAGATACACAGTTTTATTTTTTGATACAAATATACTTTAATATACAACCGATACCAGAATTTACAATAATGGTTTTTACAAATAATGATCTAGTTAAAAAAAAAGCTTTACAAACTTACAAACAATACCGAGTCTTCTACCTAGTCTGGAATTTCCTTGATATCTTATCGTGGGTTCATGATGGCCGAATTAATTTTGAGTTGATGTAGATACAGAGTGGCCCGTAAGTCCCTACCCATCCACATGTTATTATAAACAACGTTATGATGAGTTCAAGGCAGCTGTTACCTCGGCATTTGGAAAAAAAATAACCCCTGCTATGTTGAGGAAAATGTCTCACAGAAGATGGCGTCACATAATATTATGCAGCGAGAATGAGGGACAGCACACAGATACACTGGATACATGAGACATATGGATGGGTAGAGACTTACGGGCCACCCTGTACAATTCATGTTACAGTGAATATTTCTAGTTCTATTTTCTTCGTTCTTCGACGGTTACACACCGAGTTTTCAAAGGCAAAAGGTATAATTTCCTAAACATATGAATGTTCGGTGTGAATCTACTGAAGTTAAATGGTTTGTAATGCTCAAATCTTTAAACGTTATTGGTCAAACATCTCAAGTTCCCTATTATTAAGCTTTATAAAAATCACATTTGTACCTTCTAAGGTTTCTAGCACCTCAATTACAACAAGCTAATAATATATACAGTTTGCGTGTGACGTTGGTTATATTAACAGCTGTGAGGACGGTTTCCAGTAAGCTGAGCCCAGCCAATAATATAGACTATACACCAATGTTTACACATACACATGTATTGATTTTTATATTCGAATATATTCTACAATTTTATAAAGTGGGAAGAGGGGATTTTGCAATAGAGGTTTCATTCTTTGTTTAGAATTACGCACAAAGCTACACAATAAACCATCTGTTGTCTTCCCACCACGTATATCGAAATTCGGTTTTTAACGGTGTGTGTTTGCAGACATACATACATACCGCTGCGAAACTGGAGGACAAATGTGTATTTAACAGTATAAGTTATGTGCATTTTTAGATATAAATTTAACTGAAACAAATACTGATATTAGAAACAGTTATATGATACTATATCCGTTACAGCCTACCAAACTCATGATGATAAATAGCATATAAAATAAATAAATATACATTTTAGTCAATATTACCAAAGGTATTAATATTAAACACGTACTACAATACAATCCAACTTACAAATTACATAAAAACTAGTGGTTTACTTTAAGTACCAGCACCAATTTCCATTCCCTTGATAAAAGCCCCGGCATGGCCAGGTGGTTAAGGCAGAGGACTCATAATCTGAGATGGCAGGTTCGAATCTTTGTCACACTAAACATGTGGAAACTGTTGGTAAAAGAGTAGCCCAAGAGTTGGCGGTGGGTGGTGATAACTAGCTGCTTTCCATCTAGTCTTATACTAATTATACTGCTAAATTAGGGACGACTTTGAGCGAAATTTAAACCAAACCAAACCCTTCAAAATTAACTCTGGTATGTTAAAATCGTTACGACCTCTCAGTGGCATGTCTGCAGAGTTACAACGTCAGAAACTGGGTTTTAATACCATTTGTGGGCAGAACACTGACGACTTATTGCATAGAGTTGTGCTTAACTTCAAACAAAGGAAATCATAAGCTTTATGATTCCTACCAAGTCTTTGTTCACTTTCAGTTGGACCCGAGAATGTGTTTGTTTGTTTTGGAATTTCGCACAAAGCTACTCGAGGGCTATCTGTGCTAGCCATTCCTAATTTAGCAGTGTAAGACTAGATGGAAGGCAGCTAGGGAGGGCGAGCATGTTTAGCGCGACGCGGGCGCGAACCCGCGACCCTCGGATTACGATTCACACGCCTTACGCGCTTGGCCATGCCAGGCCCCGAAAATGTGGTATTACAATATCTTAAAGTCTGAGACAGATTACCCGACGAGTGTTATTGTTTATTTGTAGAGTTGGTACAAAATATTCTCCAAACGATATAGCAACTTAGCCAATGTACAAATGGAAGAAACGAATAGACTTTCTAACATATAGTTTAAATGTATAAGCGATCATAAGATACGGTATGAATACTTTTACAAGCTGACGAAGCACGATTATAATAAATTATACTATCCATAAGACATTACTATTAGCACAGTTATAATTAATTATACTTTTCATGAGGCATTATTATCAACACAGTAATAAGTAATTTTACTTTTCATAATGCATACTTATAGATTCTTTATCTAGAATACTTTGCAAAAGTATTCGAACGAAGTGAAATATTAGACTCCAGGTTATTTTCTATATTTAGTACAACATAACCTTAGTGGAAGTGGTTGAGTTCAGTAAACAGTTAGTATTGTGTGTGTTTACCTGTTACTTTAGTAACTACAGACATCTTTTAGACATGGTTGTAAGATATTTATTCAAACTGTCTTTTGCTGTTTTACTCCAAGTGTCTATGATATACTTCTACTTCTATGAGTTCTTTTTACGAAAATAACTTTTGATTTGTCAAGTTTTGATCTTTCAAATCCTAGATCTGCTAAATTGGGTTAAGATCAGGGGATCTGTGGGGATCTTTGCAGCTCCTTTCTTAGCTAAGTAATTTCTACATGTGTTGGATGTTTGTTTAGGGTCATTATCTTCTTAGTAGTAAAATCCTTTACCGAGGAAACAGAAACCACTAGGTATACCATAACGAATCAGTACATGGTTCTGGTCCATTATTATATTTTTATAAAAATCTCCAGTGGCCTCACCAGAAAAAAATCAAAACAAAACAAACCTTCACACTGCCTACCCCATGCTTCAATGTTAGGTGTTATGCACTGAGGTAAGTATAAAATATACTCACATTATACAATATAAAATATACATTCTGTCGGACGTACAACCTAATCTTTGAACCACATATTCCAAACTTGGACTCATTTTTCTATAACACCTTTTATCCAATCATCAACGTTCCGGTTTTAGTACTTGCATTTGGAGATCAAAGTAATGAGTTTTTAACTTCTACATAACCACATATTCCATTCTCATCTAGTCTTCCTGATGCTGTACATCTGGACACTTTTCTGGTACATGGTTGTTTATCTCATGCTTTAAATCAGTGATATTCTTCCTTCAGATATAAACAGATACTTAACATCAGTATCATAAGGTTAAGTTGTTCTGTTTCTTCTTTCTTATTTTCAAATTGACAGTGTTTATGGAGCATTTCAAGACAGCAGCAATTTATCAGAGAGTGCAACCAGCATCACGTAAAGCTTTTATACGAACTCTGCTCTACTGATAATTCTCTACGTGTGGGCTGTGAAACGGTGACAGAACTTGATATATAGTGTTAAACACAGATTTTATCAAGGTTCATTTGTGGAGTGCTGTTAAATTTATTTCTTCTATTATATTGCGATACCAAATACTATCTTCTTTCTATATAGTTAATACACTGCATAGAGTACTGTGACAGATATTTCAGAACCTATATTTGACTAGTATGTTCATTTCAGCAGAAACCTTATGACATGCCCTTGGTACAAGTATAAGATAATTATAAATAATGGTAAATATTCTCACACTGGTTCATTCAGTTGTCAACAGGGGTCTCTGAAACATTAGCGTGGTGTTGATATTTACATCCTATAATGGCAGGGAAGAATTAAACCGTACAATGGAAAGGACGTCAACATATTCTCTAGTCTTAAGAGTTTTACACAGCACTATACTTCTTTAAGGGTGTATTATAAAACATATCAACCAATCATTGTACACTCTTCTAACTTATAAAAAAACTCTGAGGAATGTTTGTGGTTGAACACATAGTTATGCAATGGACTGTTTGTGCTGTGCCCACTACGAGTATCGAAACCCTGTTTTTAATGTTAGACCTCAGTAGAAGTACTGCTATGCTACTGGGATGACACCTTAATAAAATAGATAAATGATGTTGTGTTACATATATAATAGGCCTAATACTTTATGTTAAATATAGTTAAAGAAACAAGTACGTAATAATAAGGCTCGAACAAAGAATTGGTTTGTTTTGTTTTGAATTTCGCGCAAGGTTACTCGAGGGATATTTTCGCTGGCAGTGTGAGACTAGAAGGAGAGCCGCTAGTCATCACCATACACTGCAAACCTTTGGGCTACTCTTTTACCAACAAACAATAATATTGACTGACACATTATAACTCCCCAATGGCTAAAAGGACGAGCATGTTTGGTGTAGGATGTATTCGAACCAGCAAACTTCAGATTACGAGTCGAGCGCCTTAACCACGTGGTCATGCTGAACCTGGATGCTGTCGAAGCTTGCTATGTAATAGTTTCGGGTTTGTTTTGTCCCAAGGACCAGCACTGTCAACAAAAACTTAACATCTCCAATCACAAGACTCTCCACGTCATTATAAACCAGGTGCGTCTGCCTAAAATTCACCAAACTAATGAATACTGTTTTATTCTTAAGAATCTTGATGCAAATAGAGTCGGCTTAAAATCGGCTTAAAATATATCCGTCTGACTCGATTTCAAGAAAAAAAATAACTAAACTATCGGATATAAAGTAATCCGGAATTCAGTTTAAGTAAGCTATTACTACCATAGGATTTTATTTTCTCTCTTACAGCAACATAACGACCCTTGAGTTTCTAATACTTAGAACTATAGTAAAGAAACCAAGTCGTCTTCGTTACTGTGGCTCGTGAACCGAATAGTTCCTGATTATCGCAGAGGGTTACACTGGCAGACAACTTTTAAAGACCATAATAATGGGTATAGCACGGATGTTCCACTGTCTGACTTAATTCTTAAAAACATATGAAACTTTATATGTTCACATGTAAATGTGGGTGATTTTTCTAACTTCTTCGAGCTGAATTCGATTTCAAATAAAGTTAAAGGTTCGCATTGCGTTTATCCGTTTATTAGTGTTCCTTTCAAGACGGAACGTAATAAGAGCTATGTTGTTTTTTTCATGTAAGAACACAAAAAACAAAACCATCTTGGCAAAATGAATTGTCGTGATAGCCCTAATCTGAAGTTTGTTTCGTTTACAATTACCTGTTGCTTCTTTATTCTAACTTCAAACCGGTTAGAAAATTGTACGTATATTTTAGTTTGGAATTAAATAGTTTGTTGGCAAAACAGGTACACAGAAGCTATTAAATAAACGTTCAGGTGGGATCCATATGGAGAGTAACCAATGTTTTTAACTATTTGAGTATCAAGTTCACTATTCGACCGTGAGTTTTCTGTTTAGATGCTCGTAATAATAAATGAATAATACAAAACTAAGCAGAAGTAAATATGCCGTTAATCATGTAATTAATTTTATTAATAATTGCTCAGATTTTCTGAGTATCTTACGTAGAAAATACGTTATTTCTTTCGAATATTTTATCAGAAGAATAATTTAAAATAATTTCTCATTGTTGGATCAGGTGAAACGTTGAATAGAAGATGAAAATAAAGAGTTGATGGAAAATTTAACAGAACCGAGACAAACTAGGAGAAGATTATCAGTCAAACGTATAACGTTAGAAACCGGGTTTCGATACCCGTAGTGGTCAGAGCACAGGTAGATTATTGCGTAGTGTCGTGCTTAACTTCAAAACATACAAAACAAATCCCCCTAGTGGCTTACCTCTAATCCAGATGTCGATTTTAGAGGGCCCGGCATGGCCAGGTGGTTAAGGCACTACACTCACAATCTAGAATTTGCGGGTTTCGCGGGTTCGAATCCCCAACAAACCAAACATATTCGCCCTTTTTAACCGTAGGGGCGTTATAATGTTACGGTCAATCCCACTATTCGTTGGTAAAAGAATAGCCCAAGAGTTAACACTGGGTGGTGATGACTAGCTGTCTTCCCTCTAGTCTCACACTGCTAAATTAGGGACGGCTAGCACAGATAGCCCTCGAGTAGCTTTGTGCGAAATTCCAAAAACCAAGAAAAAACTTTTACATAAAAAGTTCACATTTTTCCTTTTGATCTTTTTATTAAACCTAAGAATAAATGCTGTGGTGCATCAGCACACACAGTTTATATTTATATATTAGGATGCATTCAAATTTCTATTTATTTGTTAAAACAAATAAAATATCAGAGAAATAAATTAGAAAATGAGGCTCTCATTAGAATGTAAAGGATTTCAGACTTCTAAACAAGCTTAACAAGTAATAAGAGACTAGAAACAGTATGATTGCATGAGTTGTTTTTGATTAAGCGAGCCAGTTTGTGTTGTATTATGTGAATGATTGATCAAAACACAGCCTAGCGTATATGACGCGTGTAATTAATTACTCACTATAATTGGATTTTTTTTATTTGAAGGCATGTTTGAGTAGTCGTGGGTGAGCGTTCGTATTCAAGCAAAATGATTTTTAGTTCCTAATAGTTTGTTTTTAAATTTCTCGCAAAACTACTCGAGGTCTATCTGGGTTAGCCGTCCCTAATTTAGCAGAGAAAAGGCAGTTAATCATTACCACTGACCATTGACGCTTCGGTTACTCTTATACCAAAAAATAGTGGGATTGACCGTCACTTTATCTGAGATCACATTGGAATATTTTATTTGCAATTTTAAAGCTTACTCATAACAGTGGTTAATAAAAATCCCTCTTCTGTTATATCGTAAACACACACACACACACAGAGAAAATATTCGGTAATTTAAACCCAGATAGCGCCTTACGATCAAGTTTTGACGCTTCATGTACTTCGAACATAGCTAATCAGTGAAGAGCACTTTCTGCCTAAACGGCTAGTCTTAACCGAATAGCAAGATTTACTGTCATATGTATATGGCGGCTCGAACCATGGACCTATCGATTGTCGCCTAACACGCTGACTGTAATGTAACATCCGACAAAATAAGGAAAACCTTTTATAATGATATAATTAAATTGCAATATCTAGAAGAAGAAAGTTAAGGATTGGTTTTCTTCTTATTTTAGGATGTTTGACCTTTCTCTACAAATTCTGACCAGTAGTTAATAATTCAAGACCTGGAGATTGATTAGTTGCTTTCCCTCCAGTCTATCAGTTCACAAAGCAGGGACAGAACTATCCGTTGATTATTTTCTCGGGAAGATTCCGAACAAATAGACTTTATTCTTTTATCAGGTCATATTGAGCCTAACGCCAGCCACGGTAGAATGGTCGAAAAGTCGTTGACATTAGTTGTTTAGCTAATTTAAAAGTATATTTAGTGGAGACAAAAAGTCCCCGATAGGTCAGTGGTGACTTTACGAACTCAGAACACAAAAATACGGTTTCGATTACCGGTGGTGTAGGCAGCAGTGTGAACTAAGATGAACTTAGGAGGTTACATTGTCCACGTGCGTAGTATTATATCCCTTACACAACAAATCTTCTACCAAAAACATTGTTTTGTTTGCCAGCATGCTATAATCTGAGCTTTAGTTTTATATACACTTTCTCAGCGAGATTAATATATTCCCTGTTTTACTTTTAATCTTAGTTTAAAGATAAACGAATAGCGGTCATCAATAGAAACTTATTTATCTTCCAAATGAAAAATATCAGCATCTCAATAAATTTCGCCACTTATATTCCATTTGAAAAAAGCAACACAATTTCAATCGGAAAACAAAGTAGAGTGTAAGTTTGCTTTGAATTTCTCGCAAAGCCACACGATGGCTATCTGCGCTAGCCGTCCTTTAATTTGCAGTATAAGACTAGAGGGAAGGCAGCTAGCCATCACCAATCACTGCCAACTCTTCGGGTACTCGTTTACTAACGAATAGGGAGATTGACCGTCATCTTATAACGCTCCTACGGCTGAAAGGGCGAGCATGTTTGGTGTGACGAGGATTCGAACACGCGACCCTTGGATTAGGAGTCGAGGGCCTTAACCACCTGGCCATGCCGGGATTAAAGTGTAAGTAACGTAAACGTTTTTGTGTTTGATAAGCGAGAGAATCTTAGATTAAACAACCACGGAAGGACAAAGACAGTTTTAAGATAATTTATAGACATTTATAAATTAAAGAGATAATAGACATTCCCTACGTCAAAATATTTATCTTATTTTTCGAACTTTATAAATTCTTTCTGCTGGAGCATTTGTCGTAAATCGCACGTGGATTGCCTTCTCCACCTTCCCAGTTGCACAGCGGATGTCTGTGGACTTACAGCGCTAAAAACCAGGTATCGATACTTGTAGTGGATACAGCACAAATGGTTTATTGTTTGGCTTTGTGCTTACCTATAAAGAAACTAACAAATGCACGTGGATCAAAGGAGTTGAATAAATCACAAAAGATAAAAACATGCAATAATTCCAAAAGGCTTTTAAATTTATCTTGGAGAGGAGGGGTAAAATCAGAAATTCGATTCTTTCGCAGTGAACAGAGCGATAGTAGCTCATTGGGTAGCTTTGTTTTAAAATGTGATGACGTAAGAAACTATTTATTCAATAACAAACAAACATAATTCAACACGCTTATAACTTTGGACATTTTGAGACTGAGCGATACGCCTTGGGACTTATAACGCTAAATATCGGGTATCGATACCAGCAGTAGACACAACACAGGTAGTGCATGTGTAGCTCTTCTTTCAGAAGTAAACAAAACTTTTTTGAGTTTGCTTTTGTAATTTCATGCTGACTACGTAATCTATTAATTATGAGAAACGAAACTAACATATGGAGTTTTATTTTAGGATCCTCACTACAGTTTGATCATTACGATGTATTTACATGCTTTTTTCAGTTCGTTTCAGACGGTGGACATTTCAATTCCAACAGTTTTCATAATGACACAATTCTACATAACACGTAGTGATAAAAATTGGTTGTGGCAAGTACAGAATCTCTTATAATAAAGAAAACCATTATTCACAAGAAACAATTTGTTTGAGGATTCGATGTGCAAGTAGAGAAGAATAAAGAAAAGAACAAATAGAACAAAAAGACAATATACAATGTGAGATATGTCGGAAAAAACTAGCAGATTGGGGTTTGGATCCCAGGTTAGAAAGACAAAGTCACGATTCACATGCTGATTCACCTAACAGACAGTGTTGTGGATAGTAATATAGCTGCTCTTATATCGTATATCTTTCAGTGTTCCTTTACAGAGTGGATATGACATCACCACAGCAGGTAAAACCTACTTTCATGTATTACTTTTTTAATGAGTCATCTTTACAGAATGCCAATATTCGACATCAATAATTCTTTATCTTGAAGATCAGAACTTTATGAATTTCCTGACGGTTTTATGAAGTTTTTCTCCCCAGATTCCTTGTTAACCCTGAACAAAGTGTGCCTGCATCTCATCTGATGTCAATCGCATGAATAAATCGTAATTAGTTTCTCCTTCGACCTGCAACTTTAACTTTTATAAACTTCAGACTACTAAACCGTGACCAAGTGATGCACGTGACGTTTCGTAAGCCACAAGTTAACAGTAGATTGACTAAAATATTACAAGTAAAAACTGAGATTAATGAGGAACGAAAATGGAGTTTATAGCACGGGCTCAACTTTTATCATTCAAACAACGACTTCTCCTGTAACCGTGAAATTTCAAAGGTAAAACACGACAATTTGTTGGATTTCGTACGTCTAACTTTTCATCAAAGAACGCGAAACAATAGGTCGTTTCTTTAATCTTTACTTTTGGACTTTCAAGAGCGAAACCAAAATATTTCTTGCTTTCTTCTTCAGAAAATAAAACAAACGACAACTCGTCATTCTTTTATTAGTGGATTTAAAATAAACAAAGAAAGACTATAACTGTTGTTGGTTGTTACTACTTACATACATTTAGTCAGCTCATAATGAGAAACGATTGTGAGTGTGTAGCTTTTATCCCAGCTAACGATAAACTCTGAGACAAACACAAGAAACAACGAAGCATTGAATTTTCTTTTAATTTTTAAGGTAAAGTGTAGGCTATCTGCGCTCTCTCAACCATCTGGAATCATTACAAACTTGCAAACTTATAAGTCATCCTCTCAGGAATAGAGGTGAATTAAAGAACCAAAAATTAAATTCTTCAATTACCGTTACCTGGAGCTAAAGGATAAAATCATTGTTCAGCTACCGTAACCTGGAGCTAAAGGATAAAATCATTGTTCAATTACCATTAGCTGAAGCTAAAGGATATAATCATTGTTCAGTTACCATTACCTGGAGCTAAAGGATAAAAGCGTTCTTGATTTACCATTAATTAGTGCCAAACAATAGAAATGCTACAATCAAAAGTAAGTTATGTTAGCATAACACTAAAAAGTTTTTGGGTCATTGATGGATCAAAGATTGGTAAATATGAAGAATTACTTGAAGGAAAAATGTTTTTCAGACGCTTTAAAAATATACAAAATAACCAGAAATGTGTTCATGTATTATTAATGTGTTTGTTTTCCGATATGTTTTCGCTTTAAAATATTTAAATCATTTTTAAGGAATAGCAGTAATTAGAAAGAAAGCTTAAATGAAATGTTATTGATTAGAGCATTTTGGTCGTACTAGAGCAAACGTGACACATGAACTAAACGTCCAGGTCAGATTTCGAGGCTCAATCCCTATTTTACACCTGCTGACTAAACGAAGAGTACCCAGATAAAAGCATCTGCCGCCGTACACGAATACTCTTAAAGGAGTACCTGAACTGACTATCAATTTATAAAGTCCATACAGTTGTCAGAGTGGACCATATTCAGCAGCGTATCGCATGATTGAACGTCGGAACTTGAGAAACGCAGCCCTGTACGCTAGCTACCAGCCTACGAATGGTATAAGTAAGATGAAATTTTATGTCAATACATGACTCTTGTTATAAATGGTTCTCTAAAAAAGGCTTTAGGGTGATTTATCAGCTATCGAAGTTTAACCAGAAGATATCCTTAGCGATGACCTTTAAAAAAGACATTGACATTTCAATGTATATTTTTGTTATTTGCAATTTTTATAGAATTTGAAGAAAAATGTGATCATTTCAGGATAATGTGTTGACTGTATTGGTGCATCTGTTATGTTCACTGCAGAGAAAATGACACCGGATTTTGACGTTCTAAATCCTACGGAGAGAACTTCTAGTGCTTATGCAAGTTAAACTTTAACTGTTCTACAAGGAAATGTTTTATTTTTTACTTCATCTGGAGATGATCAGGACAAATAAGAAGGTACGTAATTGTCTAATGTTATTTTTTAGTGTAAGGTTGCAGGTTGGACTGCGTGTGTTGCGTTCGATACGGGTATCGAATCTAGGATTATGTTGAGGCAGTAGCTACTAAGAAAACAGAAACTACAGACAGTAGACGAAACCCATAGTCTTGGGCATTTCGTTCCTAAAGTATGTCTTAATGAAATTCTTAAATGAACAAGTTCAGTACTGTGTCTTCTTTGGCCTTTCTTGTCACTCTATAAACCGGATTTTGATACTCGCAATGCGAGTAGTATGAATATCCATTGTGTAGCTTTGGGCTGAACAACACACGAAAACCTTAAGCCTATACTACTGGTTATTTTGAGAAAGGAAGAGACACGTAAAACGATAGAAATTCTGATATTATGAAGATATTAGTTGATAAATCTTTTAATATCATCATGCGTAAAATTTTCTTTTTCCTGTCTATTGAAAATTTGATTAACTTGTACCTAACAATAGATAAACAGACTATCCATCATCTGTTGTATTAATTTAAGTCTAATCGAGTTCACTACATTTCAAAATATGTGTTGTGTTATAAACAATAAACACAAAGGGGAGGAACCATAATATAGGACGAAAAACAAACGCATAAATCTTGCACAAATATCCGATTGTTTTTTTATTTCGCGCAAAGCTACACGAGGGCTATCTGCGCTAGCTGTCCCTAATTTTACAGTGTAAGATTAGACGGAAGGCAGCTAGTCATTACTACCCAGCGTCAACTCTCGGGACACTTTTATCAACGAATAGTGGGATTGACCGTCACATATAACGCCTCCATAACCGTCACTTATAACGCTGAAAGTACAAGCATGTTTGGTGCGACGGGGATTCGAACCCGCGACCCTCATATTACGAGTTGAACGCCTTAACCAACCTGGCCATGCTGGGCCTACCACACATATCTGTGGTGATAACCAAGTTTAAATTAAAATTGATTTGTCTCGGTCAACACATTTCAAGCTGTCTCTATAATGGCTGATTACCACTATCACTTATATTATGGTGTGATGTCAACCCTTAAAAGAACGGGCGCAAAATTGGAAAAAAAAAGTATTTTTCTTTGATGTGGACTAGTGGTGAACGTTCTGGACTGTGAGTCTGAATATTCAGCCTCGAGTCCCGTTGCTTCAAAGAAGAAACGCTCTCTGCACTTAGAAGCTGTGCGAGGACGACCCAGTCGTGTTGTTCGATTACAGAGGTGATGCTCTTGGCTTACTGCTTTATCTCTGATATTCCGTTTCAAAATTATGATCTGTTAGTTGAAACATATCCTTTCTGGATTTGAGAATTTACTTAAGAAACAATTCATCTGAGGTATCATGTCAATGGTTTAAAGTACTTTACAGTTTGTTTGTCGTCTTAAGTCACTGACCGTCTTATAAGCGGACATTAGAGAATAGGAACCAATAATAAGGTTCTTGATTTGTCCTTTCATTTAATGTTTCTGACAGACAAGGCTTAGCTATAAGTAGTTATTGAGGATATCTCGAATAACTGAGGAGGTCATTGACCTCTAAAACCTTGTAAGAAAATCAAATAAAAAATATACCATAATATTCGTAGAGATAAGAACTAGTTGATCACAATGGAACTGGGAAATCTGATGGAAAGGGAATATGAAATAACTAAAGAACATTACATTTTCCATCAAAACTGAAATGTACTGATGACTTCGACAGGAAATAGATATGCTTTGATGGGCGGAAATCAAACCGATTCCTAATCTCTACACTTACCCAATCACAGATAAGAAAGAACCCACTCTTCTAACCAGTAATGTTAAGGAAATTAAACATCTTAAATTAGGAAAGTTGACAGAACCTCATGTCACAGAAATTGAGACGATTCGTAGCAGAGGTTCTATACCACCGTGGTTTTTCTCAAGTTAGATATAGAAACTTGAAATAGCTGCTTATCGACAGGTGATTGAGAACAGAGTGAGTATTGTTTACGGTAGCTAAAATTGTGTTTCTTATTTTGTTGTTAAGCAGAGACACTAACCTTCAAACTTAACGCTAAGCTGTTGTATAGTTCGCTAGGCAGGTAAAGCAAAAGAATACGCCAGTCACAGCATAAAGAACCATGCCAGTATCGTTTAATAAGCTTGAGATGTAACGACCAGAGAGATGGAATTGTAGACATGATCTGATATATAAACCTTTTTTTATGGAAAAACGTACGTGACGTGTACCTAAAGCCGCCTTTCAACATATTTATATACAACAGAGTAACCTTTTAGTAGATCATTCAAACCTGTTATGAAAGAATGGTTAAGACATATTTTTGATGTTCCTTCTATAGACCAGAGAGGACCGGGTAGTACGGTGACAGATACGTTTAGAATACTCAGAGAAATACCAAAGGGATCTATTGTTTCACTTCACCTGTCCAGAGTTCATACTGGAAACATTATGAAGAAGATATTAATTTAGGAAATGGTCACCAGTGTTAAACCTACATTATGCAGATGGTATATATACCAGCTTTAGACAAGAAGAAGACATTATCTGGTAAATCTTGGAAAATAACGAAACTGGCGACAGTTTGTTTGTTTGAATTTTAAATTTTCGCGCAAAGCTACATGAGGGCTATCTGCGCCAGTCGTTCCCAGTTTAGCAGAGTAAGACTAAAGATATAGCAGCTAGTCATCACCACCCACAGCCATCGCTTGGGTTACTCTTTTTTTTCAACAAATAGTGGGATTAACGCTCCACACGACAAAAAGGACGAGTATGTTTGGGTTGACGGAGATTTGAACCTGCGACCCTCAGATTAAGAGTCGAGTGTCCCCTAACGATATGTGGTTCAATTTATACGCCCAAGCTAATGAAATTGAATAAACACCGTGAGCATCATATTTCCGTGACTAAAAAACACTTGAACCTTTTAATCCACTCCTGAAAGACAACATCATCAGACCAAATCTGAGAATCCGTCTCATGTATGGGCAGTAATAACATACGGTACCGAAGAAGGGATGCTGAAATGGAGGATATAAAAATATTGTGACAGCTAGAATGTGTGACAGATATGTATCAGCTGAACTGAACGAGAAGAAATTAAAAAATCCTCTAACACGTGGTGTGGAAGAAACCTTCTTGATGCTAAGGTCAATCGTTTGGTCATTTTCTTTGGTTACACGTGCCAATTGATTGGTAACACATTATTAAAGCCTATAACACGCCCTAGTGGCTCGGAGATACACCAGTAGATTTGTAACACCAGAAATCGGGATTCGATATCAGGATGGAGAGAACACAAATATTCCACTGTATTACTTTGTACTTTACAAAAATAAACTAACTATGTATGACGTATTTTTTTATTAATTTATTGGTAAGAACAACTCCAACAGGCGGAGAAGGAAGAGAACTCTGAGCTTATTTATGGTCAGTTGCTAGTCCACTGTTTTAGGTCACTCATGACACTTGAATGCAAATACTTTAGTATAAATCTGTGTACTAAAATGTAAGGTGGCAAATCCATCGGATACTCAGTTAAAGGTCGACATTAATAAACTGACCACACACATACAGCATCACACTCAATGAAAGGTCACCATCCATAAATGGACCACACACATAAAGGAACATACTCAATAAGAGGTCAACATCTAGAAATGGACCACACACACACACACAGCAACACACTCAGTAAGAGGTCACCATCCAGAAATGAACAACACACGTTTAGCAACAAAGAAAGCCTGTTTGAGAGAAACAAGTTAGAACAGCTACTGTGACAGAAAAAAATCACCAACTCATTTAAATACATACCGTAGATCAGACCAGAAATATCTGTATTTAAGTTACCCACTGCAGTTCTGAGGACTTATCACGCTAAAAATCGTGTTCCTAGAGCTGCGATGGACATTATAGAAATAACCCATTGTTAAGCTTTGCGCGAAACATTAAACAAATGTCTTCAAGAATTAATAACTTGAAGCCACACAATTAAGTAGGAACATATAGAAAGGTTTTAGGAAGTGATTTGCCCAAGGAACGTAGATAAAACAAATCAGTTTTCAAGTTCGTCTCGATAGCTATAATTAAGAGTTACGTTCGATACAAAGTGGAATACGGAACGTTATTTGTAAATGTTATTTTGTGTTCCTCTTGATAAATCCTTCGACTAATTCGCTCACTCTTTGAATCAGTATCCGTGAAGTAGTTTGGAAAATTCTGTAAGGGAGTAATTTATCCCGAGAAGCCTAATTTAAGCTCTGTCTAATTAGAAAGGTTGTAAATTGAGTATTTGTACACATTTTAGTTATAAGACGTGTTTACTTATAACTCATTATCTTAATCGCCTGGATTTAACTTTATAAAGAGTAAATCAGTGTTATTTATTCGATGTGGCAAATGTAGTCCACGAAGAAAAATTTGCAAAACCAGAATCAGTTTTGAAATATATTTATGAGACAAAAATGTATACTTTTAGTAACTTGTGATATTAAGATAATGTGGCCCTTTTCTAAGCCTTTCAGTATCTCGAAATTATAAGTTGTGTGTGTTTTTCTTATAGCAAAGCCACATCTGGCTATATCTGCTGAGCCCATCGAGGGGAATCGAACCCCTGATTTCAGCGTTGTAAATCGTAGACTTACAGGGGGGTACGAAATTATAAGGAAACGTGTTTATAAGCAACACAGTAATTTCAAATGTGAACAATGTACCACGTGTTTATAAGCTTCACAGTAATTTCAAATGTGAACAATGTACCACGTGCTTATAAGCTTTTCATCACCTGAAATCTTAAGATAACATAAAGCGTTTCTAACTTTTCTAATAATCTAAACGAATTTAACAGTACTGCATTCTAAGCCTTTCAATAGTTCGAAACAGAATAATTCTTCATATTTCTTGTTTATTTCAGGTCAGTTTCTTTTTCCTTACGTGACATTACCGCAAATAATTGTTTTATTTTGGAAAACCTTAGAAGAATGTTGACACGTAACTAATGTGCAATCCAAATGTAAATTAGTGTAACTTTGACATACGAAAGTGGTGTAAAACGGTCCCCTTTGGTAGAACGGCCACTTGTGTGGACAATTATTTATAATATGCTACAGTCTATTGTGAATTATATACATCGCTATTTATAGAGGTTTTAAGTCCTACAAGCTCACTAATGCTCACGAAACCCCATGTATAAACATGTATAAACATGAATATGAATGGTAAAATGCCAATTTTTAACATCTTCAAGGTTGCGACGCGAATCATGAACCCTCACAGTTACAATCCGATTATTTTAAAGCCTAATCCATGACATATTTCTTTGTAAAGCGAAATATTCTATTTAAAAGCAACGATTAAGTGCAGTTGCTATTAGTTTCTACCTTACCTGTTTCAATGTACTCATCTTGACGTTTTGATAATGTTGTCATCTCTAGATATAGATAAATAACTCTTACGTCACATAGTGCACTATCTAATTTAGATATGTCCAAAATACCTCTTATTTTAAGATAAAAAGTAATAATGAAATGTTTTGTCCATTATATACATAAACGAGGGAGTCCATCTTGATGTTTGAAGTTAAGAACAAAAATTCACAATGAAATATCTGTGCTCTGCCCACAACAGGTTTGCTAGCGTAGTGAGACCGCAGACGTACCATTTTGCTAGTGGAGATCCCATCAAGTATTTTCATACTTTATCATAAATTAGAAATATTATCTATCCATCTGCTCCTCAAGATTAAGAGCCAAGTTTAAATATAACAGAAACATCGAGTAAAAAACAATTTTTAAGTGATATACATTAAGCCTATTAAAAGATAAGTATATTTATATTTTGACAAAATGATTGTACATTTCTTGGAGGAGAGGTTAAAAGGTTAAATACATTCAGGTTCAGGTCACATTAGTTTTAAAGTACATTAAAGGACATTTTTGAATCGTCTCACATAAATTCCTGAGCCAACTAAGTTGTAACCTTTTACCAAAGTAACTGGACGATAGCGTTGCGTCACTTAACAAGCTCCGACAACGTATCATTCGTTATCAAAGTAGGAACAAGCTTGTTGTCTCCAAAAAAAAAAATAATTAAAGCATTATTAAATAAAAATCACATACACATGCAACTCAATGGAAATATCATTGTATTCTGTATTTGTATATGAACATTGATTTGTAATAAGTTGATATTTTTTGTCAAAAAATTCCTTCTCTATTATTTGTATTTTATTATTTTTTGGAATTTCTGTTGTTTTCAGCTACAGCACAGAATGCTTTTTTTTATTTTTAAGTATAAACTTTTACCTCATAGCGCCATCTTGTGACCGATTTGAGATCTAATTACAGTCGCGGCTATTGAGAATCTCTTATTTTTATTTCATACCTGAATAAGTCCCTCGCTTGAGGATTTATAAAGTTAAAATTCGAAGGTTTAGTGTCCAAGGTTGAAAAAATGTAGATAGACAGTTTACATCACTGAGTTTATAGAAGAAATATCGGTATTATACACCGTACAGCGATTTTACAACCCAAATTTTCGTGAAACTAGAACACTAAGTGCCTACGGTTTCATACTCATTCTAATAATGTCCCTGTGTTACGGGGATACTTAACTTGGACTACAACTTCCAGGCTAGGCCGCCAGGTCAGGTATTTTAACGACCTTAATTAATAACCGCTGACGAGATATAGGGTACCAGTCATCCACTGTAAGATTAACTGTCACAGATATAATGCCCTCACTGTTGTAACTGTACAGCTAGCCTAGCGGCATATCGTAATTCTAACCTAGGACTTCATGATCAGAATATCTGCACATTAGTCCCGAGACCACGTTCGGTTATGTCTACGTAATAAACTTAATTTTTTTTTTAACATGAAAAGCATATTTCTGTCTTCGCACCTTTGTCGTTTTCTCAAAGCACAATACAGACATTTGAAATATGCTAAGTGTCCATTAACACCACATCGATACCTTATGTTTTAATGAAAGAAAACAAGACACGTAGAATTATAGAGTAATATTCGAGCTCTGCAAGGAAAGACCTGCCGAGCACGTGATTCTATTTTATAGTTTGAAAAAAGTCGTCACTCTTCCCCTCCCAGCAAATGCATTCGTTCCTTTCTAATCAGCTTATACGGTACTTAAAAGGCGATATCTGACAATACGATTCGAAAGTCCCGTTGTATATCTTACACTAACAGTGTGTTTCATTGTCCCGTTGTCAGACAACCCTTGAATATGCTTGTTGTAATTGCTCGAGCGAGGCTATTATTACTGTCTATTATTATCACTTTTCCTTTTCTTACACTAGTTTTACTTTGATCGTCTAATTCATTAAATTTTGTAAAAAAAAAAAAAAATACTGCTTTAACGCTTCGTTGTATAAATTGTAAAATTTACCTTACAAATTCTGTAACAATTTTATGTGTCTTGTAAGATATTTTTATGCGCGTGCCTAAAGGTTGCACCACATGATCTAAAAAGAACATTGCTCTTGTTTTCTGCTAACACTAAGGCCCTCTATTTCACGTAAGTCTATTGACAGTTCAGGATTAAGCTTGACACCTTGAGGGCTATTATTCGAAGCCAGAGCCCTTCAGTGGAAAGCACAAACAGCTGTGCTCTAAAATAACAAGAAATTTAATATAGAAGAAATATTTCTCTTTGTGTTTGCACTCGGTTTCTATAACGATACCGACTACATGAACAATAAATTTGTACGACGTTCTGGAGCCGGTCGTGGCCAAGTGATTATCGTTTCTGTTTGTCAATATAAAAATTTATGCTTCGGGTCCTGCTGATTCAAAAATACCTCTAGTGCTTTCTGGAACCGCGGGTGCATTATAAGAACGAAGGTCAAAGACTACTATTCGATTACAGAAAATCCTAAGAGCTGTCCATGAATAAGGTTAATTTACCACTTTCGTTTTATCATATCCTAAGAATGGCCAGTGCAGACTAAATATAATCTGAGAGCTTAGCATCACTATAAAATATACAGATATAATAGAGTTGTGCACACTTCTTGACGTGTGTAATATATGTAATATTAATGAAACCATGAAATAACACTAGCAGATCAATAACAATAACACTAACATAACAATAACATTAATAAACAATAACAGTAAGAGAACAATGACATTAACAGAAGAATAACACGAACAGATCAATAACACTAGATATCATTAACGATAATAAAACAAGAACATTAAGAGAAAAATAGCATTAACAGAACAATAACACTAACAAATCATTAACACTAACAGATAAATAACATTAAGGGAACATAACACTAAAAGAACAACAACATTATAAAATAATAACACTAACAGAACAATAACATCAACAGTAGAATAGCACTGACAAAACAACAACACTGACAGATCAATAACACTAAAAGAACATTAAATTAACAGATAATTAACACTATGAGAACAATAACAGAAACAGATCAATAACACTAACAAAACAATTGCATTAACAGAATAGTATCACTGACAGAACAATAACACTAAGACATCAATAACTTTAAGAGAACAATACCACTGGAAAACAATAAAAGTGAACGTTCAACAACAGTAAAAGAACAATAATATTAACAGATAAGTAACATTAACAGAACAATAACACTGATATAACAATAACACTAGCAGAACTTTAAGACTAAGATATCAATAACACTGACAGATCAATAACATCAACACATCAATAACACTGATAGAACAATAAAACTATTACATTAATCACGCTAACACATGTATAACACTACCAAATAAATAACATTAATAGAACAATAACATTAACAGAACAATAGCATTAACAAATGAATAGCGCAGACGAATAATATTAAGAGAACAATAATATTAACAGATCAATAACACTAATAGAACGACAGCACTAATAGAGCAATAACACTGTCAGAACAATAATAGTAATGAATTAATAACAATAGCAGAAGAATAACAGTAACAAATCGATAACATTAATAGAACAAAACTAACAGATCAATAGCACTGACAGAACAATAACATTAACAGAGCAATAACTTTAACAGACGAATAACACTGGCAGTACAATAACACTAACAGAATAATAACGCTGACAGAACAATAACACCAATAGATCAAGACAAATGATAGATCACTAGCATTAACAGATGAATAACATAAAGAGAACAGTAACACAAACGGATCAATAACACAGGACAATAACACGTGTAGATCCATAACACTAACAGAACATTAACTCTAACAGAACAATAATATTAACAGATCAATAACAATGACAGAACAATAACTCAACAGATCAATAACATTAACAAAACAATAAACTGATAGATTAACAACAGTGACACTCTAACTTGTCTTTCGGACCAATAGCCTGCAACATTTGCAATAACTAATGTCTTCATGTCCACCAAGAACTTCACGTTATAGCATGAGAAGACATCCATTTCAATTTATTCTTTAGATAATAACTAAAGCCAAGCTCTGGAAATATAAGATGTGTGTCGTTTAAGACGATATTCTAACAAAGACATGTCAATTTTTTCAAATAGTTATGAATCATAGAACGACGAAATATAATGTCTTTTTTATGTAATATAATAAGTCTTTCTTATGTTGTATATATTTAGAACCCATGATGGCCTAACGAAATTGAACTTGAGAAATGTAGTCAAACGCGTAATAAAAACACAGAAAATAATAAAATTATAATGTAATAAAAATATTTCGACATAAATATGTTTCATTTCATTTATTCAGAATTAAACACAAAGTTACACGTTAGGCTATCCGCACTTTGACCACCAAGGAATCCAGTTTCTAACTTTGTAAATCCGCCGGGCTCGGCATGGCCAGGTGGGTTAAGGCGTTCGACTCGTAATCTGAGGGTCGCTGGTTCGAATCCCCGTCGCATCAAACCTGCTCGCACTTTCAGCAGTGGGGCGTTATAATGTAATGGTCAATCCCACTATTCGTTTGTAAAAGAGTAGCTCAAGAGTTGGCGGTGGGTGGTGATGACTAGCTGCCTTCCCTCTAGTTTTTACACTAGTAAATTAGAGACGGCTAGCACAGATAGCCCTTGTAAAGCTTTGCGCGAAATTCTAAAACAAACAAACAAGTCCGCCGGCTTACCGCTGAACCACTGGGTTATTGTTATTGTTGTTTTGAATTAAGCACAAAGCTACACAATGGGCTATCTGTGCTCTGCCCACCACGGGTATCGAAACCCGGATTTTAGCGTGTAAGTCCGCAGACATACCGCTGAGCCACTGGGGGGCCGAACCACTGGGAAAGGACTGTTCCTTTCATTTGAAGTGTCAGCCAACATGTTAGATATATGTTTTATTTTGCGTTCCTATGGATTCCATGTATTATTTATAGATGTCTGACTTTCTTTCCAGGTTTTTAAAATAAAAAAGTTATATATATATAGAATTATATTTGATGCAAGTTTTCTTCTTTTGAATATTTTCGTAATTAACAAGTAATTTCTTTAACATTTTAGGCCTAAAACCTTCTCGGGATTTTGCATGCTGTTTTATAGTAACATAAAAAGAAACAAGAATTAGTATTAAAAATTATCGGGAAAAAACATCTTTTAATGACTTATAACAATATTTGTCATTGTTAGTGGTCAATATGATCGTCTAAATTCATTAGCTACATTATTTTTGTTTTATCTCTAATAACCAGATACCAATTAGTAATTAGCTTATATATTATTATATTCAGAAAAATCTGACAAAGGCAGGGTAGGAATAGATAGCACGCCAGACATTCTATCAGAATCATCTGCTATAGAATCGTGGTCCTTATCACTATACATACATAAATATTCTTAATATTACCCCTGTAGATGGCAGCAGGGTAGCAATCGAAACGTTTGATACTCACTGGTAATGCTTTAATGATTAATTAACTAATTGATAATAAAATTAGAATCTTGAATCGTACGACCATGATTGGCACACACGCCATTAATATTTGTCTCTATGTTTAATGATTTAACCTGAATCACATTTTTAGATCCATATGTTAAGTTATCCTGGGTTAGCGAACCTTACAAGAGAAGAAATAATCCTTTACTTTGTGACGGTATATAAACACGATAATTAAACAGGTATAAATACATTCTCAGACCTTCGGGTTAAATTTATTTTTAATTTACCTCTGCGATTTGTTCAGTTGGTCCTTCCAGCCTGCTTACGAAAAATTAGCTGAGTCTGTTAACAGCTCATACTGTCAAACGTAACCACGGTAATAAGATAGGTATCACTTCAGTGAGATCTGTCAATCGTTGGACGTAACCACGGTTTCTAGACAACTCACTTTTCTGGAAAGCTTTTGTCTTATACATTATGTGTTAAAAGAAGTTTGACTCCTTTGTCTGCGCGTGCTCTCGTGATCGTAACGAGGAATTAGGGAGAATGGTAAAAAAAATTACTCTGGAAACAAAGGGTGTACTTATTTAACACAACAGAGGCTACCGGCGGGAGGCTTTCTCATGGAATTTGTGCTTAATAAACAACAAATCTGTGGACTCTTTGATTTCAGGAAGCTCTGGTTAATTGTTGGTCTTAACGAACTACGCGTAGATTAGGTTTTATTTCTTGATTGATCGGTTGTTAAGCATAATGCCAAACAATGGGATTTCGACGCTGTGTGCACTTCATTGTAAGCCTTTAGGTATTTGGTTAAGCCAAATAAAACGTTCTATGTTTTTAAGAACGAGTAAAACGCATTGGTTCATAAACTGTGTACCCTCGTTGTTAGCGACATTAGATAGAGAGGTATATAAATAAATATCAATAAAAACTCGTAAACATTCGGTTCGTAGTTGTTTTTTATGATTCGAAAAGTACATACATGTAGTCTCAGAGTGACGTTTCAGGTAATTATAAGGTAATGGTAATATTTAAACATATTTTATCTATTCATTCTTGAGTGACTATATAATAGTTTGAACTCGGTGTTTTGATTTCCTCATATATTTTTAATGGAAGCACAAGAGAGTTAGATGTTCCGTTAACACATACAGAAATACATACTGCTCGCGAATCATTCGTAAAAATTAAGTTTATGTAAAGTCTTAGCTTAACGACTGAGTGGCTAGAGAAACTTTGATCTGAGATTGAAAATTCTCGGCTTCAAGTATTTAATGAGTTTCTAGACACACCTGGAGCTTGTAAAACAAATAAAGAGTAAAATTATATACTAAACTAATTTTATTAAAACAAAGCTACACCAGCGGTTACATAGGGCCGGCATGCAAAGGTGTGTTTGCCCCCCAGTGGCTCAGCGGTATGTCTGCGGACTTACAACGCTAAATACCTGGCTTCGATACCCGTAGTGGACAACGCACAGATATCCCATTGTGTAGCTGTTTGCTTAATTCAAAACAACAAAGGTGTGTTAAGGCGGTCGACACGTAATTTGAGGGTCGCAATTTGAATCACCGTCGTACCAAAAATGATCGCCCTTTCAGACGAGCGGGCGTTGTGAAGTACGGTCAATCTCACTATTTGTTGGTAAAAGAGTAGCCCAGAGTTGGCAGTTGGCAGCGAAGACTAGCTGCCTACCCTGCGGTCTTACATTACTAAATTAGGGACGGCTAGCGCAGATAGCTCCTGAGTAGCTTTGGCGAAATTCAAAACACAAACAAACAAAACAAACAATTATATGTTCTCTACCCACCACGGGTATCGATACCCAGTTCCTAGCATTATAAATCCGTAGACATGCCCTTGTAGAACGAGAAGATAGTAAAATATTGATTAGAATCATTTCTAAAAAGTGATTACAAAGAAAAAATATCAATTTTATATAGGAAATACAGAGGACCAGTTTCACATGTTGTAATTAAAATGGACCAGATTCCCATCTATGTAGCTACAAGTGACCAGTTTCACTTGTATGTAGAAAGTATCAAAGGCGAGCTTCATGTGTCACTCGTGACTCAAAAGAACTAGTTTTATTTCTAAGTAGGGATTATAAATTATAACTAATTTCACTTTTATGTACTTATAAATGTTTACTTTCACTAGGACTAGCTTCATTAGTATGTACTGATTATAAGGACTAGTTTTATTCGTATGTAGTGATATTATAGGTCTACTATAATTGCAACGTTTCACTTCTATGTAAATATAAATTACTGGTTTTACTTTTATCTAGTGATTACAAAAGATTTGTTTCACTTGTATGAAGTGATTATAAAGGACCAGTTTCACTTCTTTGTCTAGTTTTACTAGAATGTAAGACCAATTTCAATGCTATTTAGCTATAAATTACTGATTTCACTTGAATCTAGTGATTATAAAATACTTGTTTCTTTTGTATGAAGTGATTTTAAAAGACTAGTTCCACGTGTATGTACTAATTATTAAAGACTAGTTTCCCTTTTATGTAATGAATAAAGAATGTTTGACAATTTGAAAGTTAGATTTTGGAAAAGCATTCGGCCGCATAATTAATAATTATGTATTAAATATTTTTGACGAAGAGTGGTTTTGATAGAAACATTACTTCAATAATATATTTTGTGTAATTCGTGGACACGATTCAAATTTACTGTTCTTTCACGTGCAGTATTACTGTAGGCCATCCAATAAATGTTTTTAATTTGCCTTGGATATCGAATCTTTTCTTTATAACTTGAGAAACGAATATAAGTCTCTTACAAATAATGTAAATGTTTAGTAATAATCAAATATTTATATTATATTCCTTTACTGATTATATAAATATTTACATTAAAAAGGCAAAAAATGGTTTCACGTATTTAAAAGCACAACACAGGAATTTGGAACACATTCTGGATCAAAGTTTGATGGAGAGAAAATATTCCATTTATTGTTTGATGCGAGTAAAATGCGGGTAGAAAATAAATTAGGTCGAATCACAATAAAAGTTGTGGTGTGTACTTAGGAAAATCTACAGTAGGGATTTATATAAAATGGAATGAGATGAGAGAGACATTTTTAACCTTATTACAGACTGGAAATGTTTTCAAACCAATTTATCTCTGAAAGTAAAGTATTAATTCTTAATCGAATTATCAGTAGTAATACATGACATAGAGTTCAAGTGTTAGAACTTTCGTAACTAATTTCGAAAATGCTTTTTTTACACAATTTGTTAAAAGTTAAGTTCACTGGGTCGATAGAAACACTTTACCTTTCCAAGAAGGTGGATTGGACCTACTACCTCTGATAGAATAACCATTTTCTGAATTAGCAATTTCCAATGTCCATTACAAAACCACCATTCCCTCCACCAATATTGTATTTGAAGCTGCTCTGAAAGTTTGGTACTGATAGCACTGGATATTCAATTTGATATTGATAATACTTGACATTTAGTTTGATACTGATAACACTGGATATTCAGTTTGATATTGATAATACTTGACATTTAGTTTGATACTGATAACACTGGATATTCAGTTTGATATTGATAATACTGGACATTCAGTTTGATATTGATAATACTGGACATTCAGTTTGATATTGATAATACTGGACATTTTGTGTAATATTGATGGTACTGGACATCCAGTTTGATATTGATAATATTGGACATTCAGTTTGATATTGATAATACTGAACATTCAGTTTGATATTGATAATACTGGACAGTTTGTGTAATATTGATGATACTGGACATCCAGTTTGATATTGATAATATTGGACATTCAGTTTGATATTGATAATACTGGACATTCAGTTTGATGTTGGTAATACTGGACATTGAGTTTGATATTGATAACACTGGATATTCAGTTTGATATTGATAATACTGGCAATTCAGTTTGATATTGATAATACTGGACATTCAGTTTGATATTGATAATACTGGACATTTTGTGTAATATTGATGATACTGGACATCCAGTTTGATATTGATAATATTGGACATTCAGTTTGATATTGATAATACTGGACATTCAGTTTGATGTTGGTAATACTGGACATTCAGTTTGATATTGATAATACTGGACATTCTGTTTGATATTGATAATACTGGACATTCAGTTTGATGTTGGTAATACTGGACATTCAGTTTGATATTGATAATACTGAACATTGTATTGATATTGATGATACTGGACATCCAGTTTGATGTTGATAATACTGGACATTTTGTTTGATATTGATGAGACTGGACATTCAGTTGATTGCTCTTCATAGTTGATAAATAACATGTTAACAATGTCAGATATTGTAAACAAACAAATAAACAGATGGGGAAATATTACTTAAATTAACCGCGACATTTATAGAATTATAATAACAAAGAACATTAACTTGATATGTAACAAGACTGTGATCATAACACAGTTTAAACACATTACTGGTCCTAATAGACTAAGATGTAAATAAGTAACCTGTAACAAACAAAGTAATATATCTAATTGAAAACCACCAGTAACTAAACATAAGCTTTGTAATTTGGTAAATCTATTTGTGAATGATCACTGTCTTAAATTATCTTAAAAACTCTATGTAAAACGCGATACATAATATTGGCCTAGCACGTGATTCAGTAGGGACTACAATGACATATGGACTTCCTTGTTTCATGTAAATGTGGCTGATGATAATTTATGTTTTTATTGTAATACAACATGTATTAATTAGTTTATGTATTTTAGTAATGTTAACAATGTACTTTACTGTAGCATAACTTATAAATTGTATTCAACTATTTTTGAAACACCATATTTTTCGTATGAGGAAGATAATTCTAAATTAATTAAGGTTCGTAATTTTATCATTATGTTAGGCTAAGCTATCTTGTACAGTATTAGTGTGAGAAAATAAAATAATATATTCCTTAGATTAAAGTAATTATAGCGATAATGGCATGGTGTTTCATTGATAGACTGACATTAGGTATTATATTAGGATATGCTTACATTTAAAACATGCCGAATTAAAACTCTTTCAAAACAACAGATTGAAAAATATACCAATGATTCCGTATTCAAAATAGTATCATCACACCTTTTCTTATGTTCTTTCTGTTTATTTTTATAAATAGAACGTACAGTAACATACACAGTTTCCTAGAAAACCGAAGTAATGTAGTACATGTAAGCCACAAGGTATAAGGACACACCAGCTCCATAGAATCGTTGTATTCAAAATGCCAACACCCATCTAGCTGTTTGTTTTGAATTTCGCGTAAAGCGAAGAGAGCTATTTGAGCTCCTAATTTAGCAGAGTGAGACCAGAGGGAAGACAGCTAATCATCATCACCCACCGTCAACTCTTGGGTTACTCTTTTACCAACGAATAGTGGGATTGACGGTCACGTTATTACATCTCCCACTGCTGAAAAGGCGAGCATGTTTGTATGATGAGAATTCGAACCTACGACCCTCAGATTACGAGTCGTGCGTTCTAAACGCCCGTCCATCCGAGCTACCCGATGTAGCTGAGTAGGGTAAAAGAAAATCGTTGTTTTAATACACGTTTCATGCGGTGTATACGTGTGTGTGTTATATTATTCACAAAGTTGTAACATAGTATAATTTGTTTGTAAGGCCCGGCATGGCCAGGTGGGTTGAGAAGTGCGATTCGTAATCTGAGAGTCGTGGGTTTGCATCCCCTTTGCACCAAACATGCTCTTCTTTTCAGTTGTAGAGGCGTTATAATGTGACGGTCAATCCCACTATTCGTTGGTAAAAGAGTAGCCCAACAGTTTGGGGTGGGTGATGATCACTAGCTGCCTTCCCTCTAGTCTTGCACTGCTAAATTAGGAACGGTTAGCGCAGATAGCCCTCGAGTAGCTTTGCGTGAAATTCAAAAACAGAACAAAACAATTTGTTTTTAAGCACAAAGTTACACAGTGAGCTATTTGTGCTCTACCCATTACGGGTGTCAAAGTCTGGTTTCTAACGCTGTGAGCTCGCAGGCTGTCAGAGGAATAATATCGTGGTGAATGAATGCGTATTCACTATTGCTGTAACGACTATCGTTTAGTGTTAGACTGGTAAGAAATGGTTTGATTGTTTTAATTTGAATATTTTCTATACGATAGTAATCCGTTCGATAATTTTAAATCTCCTCCTTGTACGAACTTTGATAGGCTTTGTACTTGGCTACGAGCATACGATTTTAATATCATTGTGTCTTGTATGATTCTACATTACGTAAATGAAAGCTTTGCCTTTAATACAGTAAGATTGAATTTGTTTTTGGAATTTCGCACAAAGCTACTCGAGGGCTATCTGTACTAGCCATCCCAAATTTAACAGAGTAAGACTAGAGGGAAGGCAGCTAATCATCACCACCCACCGCCAACTCTTGGGCTACTCTTTTACCAACGCATAGTGGGATTGACCGTCACATGGGAGGGGAGCATATTTAGCGCGACGCGGGCGCGAACCCGCGACCCTCGGATTACGAATCGCACGCCTTACGCGCTTGGCCATGCCGGGCCACCAGTAAGATTGAAAGCCTTACTTATAACTCGAATTACGTGTTGAAATTGTGATGGATTAAATGTAGATAAGATATATCTCTCTATTGAAATAAACAGATAGTTTGTCTGTCAGTCAGTCAGTCAGTGTAGATATTTATCTTTTAATCTGAAAAAAAATCAATATATTTGTCTGCCTATCTGTCTATCAGCTGATCAAATTTATGTTTATTTGTCTAGTTTTGATCTAAAGCATTTATATATATGCATATATTTCTCAGTCGAAGTTCATTTTTCAAATACTCTAAATGTCTGTCTCTCAGTTGTGCAATTATTATATTTATCCATCTGACTATCTATCTTTCGCCTCTTCTTTACATCACTGCTTCTGTAGAACTGTTTACAGCTGAGAGTAGGAGTGTACGTAGAGAGGTTTCTGATTGGGTACTCTATCTTTAGTTGGTAGTTCCAAATTAGAGAATTTCATTTTTTTCTTATAATATTTTCATTTATTTCTCGTATGGTCAAGGTATCAGATATTTATATGCAATTTAAATGTTTTCTTTACGTATCTGTAATTCCTTGGGATATACAACGTTAGAAACCGGGTTTCAATAATCGTGGTGAACAGAGCACAGATAGCTCTTTGTGTAGCTTTGTGCCTAAGTTCAAAATAAACAAAGAAACGTGTCTGTAATGTGTGGGAAAAATAACCCAACGATTCAATTTTAATTAATTATTTGATGACCCATATTAATAAATAAAAAGTGAGTACATCATCACATAGCCACATTAATATACAGTACTCAAGAACCATAAAAAATGTATTTTAATATATTCTTCATAGATATAAGGGGTCTAGCAATAACTGAATTGCATGTTTAACACAAAAAACACATTTGTGATGTCAGACGTTATACAAATAAACGTTAAGGTGTGTCAGTTTACTATCTGTTGTGACGTAGTCTTCTCGTGGGTTGCCTTGATCTGCCGTCTCTGAAGACGCGAGGAGGAGTCGTTGATTTGTGGTTCGAGACATACAGGGAGCAGTTTGAGAAATGTTACGCATTGAATCTGTTTCAAGAAAAATGTATATTTCAATGAGTTTATCGCATCATAACACCACTAGCATCTTGTCCATAAACCTAACAGAAACATAGAAAATCAGCAAGGATTAAACCATTTGTAGATCATAAAGTACAGGTTTTTGAATGTTGTTATAGCTATGCCAAGCTTGTGAAAAAAGAAAAAAACTTTACCCCTTTGTTTCCGTCAAGAAGGTTTTTTTTTTCATGAACTACATTAAATAAACAGTAAAATATATTAAGAACACCGTTATCTTCCAGGAAATCATAAAGTACAACTTTGTATCTCCTTGTGGGAAACAGTGTTCGACATTTATTCATGTCTGTCTTATCACGTAATGAAAGATTTAATAAAAACACGCCCATTTCTGCTCTTATGAGATAACTCTCAAGAACGTTAAAAATTAATTTTTATAACAATAAAACACGAGGACATTAATCTCTTTCGAACAATAGGCTTTTAATTAACTCTTAACAGTAAACAAATTCAAATAAAATTTTCTAATTTACTACTTTTCAATTTCTCATTTTACTTCATTACTTCATGTTTAAGTGATTTTCTTTCTATAAGTTATGGACTTTTGTCACCAAATTCGACTTGTAAAAGGATTGGTTGGACAATGATGTATCTTATCTTTCCTTAAACAAAATTAATATATGTTGTTGATATTTAACGACAATAAGCCGAGCTATTTAATTGGTATTGCTTCTATTTTCTTTTACATTGTCAGTGAGGTGAAAGCCTGTTTTGTTTTTTCAGAAAGGGAAACAAAGAACGAAGACAAAGAACTGAAAAAAACAATTCCGTTGTTTCGACCATGAATGATTTTTACATGGAATGAATGTATGTATTTAGTGTAAACTTTTCTTCCATGATGTATAAGTTTCTACATCTTTCCGCTGTCTGGATATGATAGATTAGTTTCTCTAGCCTTCTGTTGTCTGACGATGCTAAGCCAATTTCGATTTCTTTCCGTGATCAGTTATTGGAAATTTTGAAAATTTAAACAAATATTACGTTTTGAACAGGCAAGAACTACATAAAAAAAAATCAACGTTGACGCAGATGGTATTAAATAAGCACAATAGTGGTTAACAGTAGAAAATAGAAACGCTTACATCCGTCTTTGAAAAATGTAGCCTCCCAGTGGCACAGTTGTATGTCTGCGGACTTACACACTAAAAACCGGGTTTCGATACCCGTGGTGGGCAGAGCACAGATAGCCCATTGAGTAGCTTTGTGCTTAATTCTAAACAAAATGAAAAATGTATTTTGTCGTAAACTTCTAACCGGCACAAATAAATTGGAATTTTTAACCCTATTATACACACGTAGGCTAAACGACTTGAACAGAGACGACAAGTAGTCAAGTATATCCGCCCCTAATTTTCTACAACTTTCAATAAGGAAGGTAGCCAGTCAGTAGTAACCTCCGCCACAAGAGTAGCAGGATTACAGTTGCAAATACTGAACGCATTCGAACCTCGGACCTCCATCCATAGCTCGACACCATTAGACGACACTCGATCCTCTCACTACAGAGATATTTCCTATATTACATAAAACAGGAATGTTTTGTGTCCAGTCAAGTTAAACTGTGAGTATTATTAACGGTGTATTAAAGAATTCATATCTGTTATTATATTTGAATTAGGCTTACAGTAATTGCTAAACCAAGCGACATTTCTCTAACCTTCTGCAGTGACGGCTAACCAATTTTAATTACCTCTAGGCTTAGCGAAAGAATTCACAACAGTATATGTAGGAAATGTCAAACATATTGCATATATACATAAATATATATTTATGATATCCATAACAACCCACGACATAAGACCTAGTTTTAAAATCCTGTATCGCAGTAAATTTTGTTTGGACTCAGAATCTAGGGCATCTTTTTCTTGTCACTAGAAGACGAATTATGTTTTAAATCCTAGGTTTTCAAACATTACTTTATATATATTTTTATGTATATAATACATCTTACAACGACACTTAAACTTTAAAATTCTATGTATATTTTATTTGTGGATTTAGCATAAAAATACACAATGAGCTATCTGAGAATTTTTTATTGCAGGAATACAAACAAGCCCTCAATTTTAGTGTTCTTAGTTCAAAACTACTAAATAGAGACAAGACTGCTATTATGGATATACAAACACTTTATTGTTTTTATTTCGTTAAACCTTCTAGAGTTTGTTTAACAAAAAGAATAATTTATTTATGTTCAGTTTTTGTTTTTCATCATCTGCTGATCCGTGTTTCACACTTACCTTTTTAACTCCCTTTTTCTCACTGACCTGAAAACTTTTTTAAAATTAGTTTAATGGTAAATACAAAATATAATTCATTGATAACTCTATTTTTTTGTACGGCGTGTTTAGCTGGAGATACCAAAATTGCGACTCCAGGATTCTTGGGTAGCTTTTTGTTATTCTCTAAAACATACCCTGCATTACCAAATTTCCGTACTCTGAGCCTGGCATGGCCTGATGGTTGGAGCACTCAGCTCCTAACCTGAGGGTCGCGGCTTTGAATCCTCATAATACAAAACATGCTCGACCTTTTGGTCGTGGGGACACTATAACGTTATGGTGATTCCCACTAGTCGTTACTTTGTTTTTGTTTTTTTGAATTTCGCGAAAAGCTACACGAGGGCTATCTGTGATAGCCGTCCCTAATTTAGCTAGTGATCACCACCCACCGCCAACTTTTGAGCTACTCTTTTACCAATAAAAAGTGGGATTGACCGTAACATTATAACGACTACACGGATGAGAGGGAAAGCATGTTTGGTGCGATGGGGATTCGAACCCGCTAGCCTCAGGTTACGAGTCGAATTCTTAACCCATCTGGCCATGCCCGACCTTAGTCGTTGGCGAAAGAGTAGCCCGAGTGTTAGCAGTGGTTGGTGATTGACTAGCTGCTTTCACTCTAATCTGCTACTGATAAATTCGGGACGGCTAGCGCAGACGACCCTCATGTAGTTTTGCGCGAAATTTGGAAGCAAACAAATCGAAATTCTGTCAGGCAACAGTTGCCACAGAATTGACGGTGAATTGTATTGAACAGTTTTCGCTCTAGTGTGTCTGTTTAAAGCTAGATGGCTCTTTTGTAGCTTTATGTCAAACTACCAGGATAACCAATTTATCTCTTTTGTACAATTTTCCTCATTTTTTAGCGATAGTAAAAAAAAAACGTGAAGTGTTTTTTCATCTTCGTTACTAGAAAACACACAAAATGAAGTGTGCGTGTTTTTTTTAGGTAGTTCTAACTCATTTCTATCTATAAGTCTTTTTTATTATTGTAATCAATCATTTTATAACTACCAAATTTATCTTCAATTGGGCACTCACCGTTTCACTTTACAGCTTCTTCGGAAGTTTCATTAAGTGCCTTTTTTGTTATAAATTTTATTATCACATTAAATAACTAGATATTTTCCCCCATAGTGATTTTCAATGATATGACTTAATGACGCCCCCCGCTAGTACAGCGGTTTATCTTCGGATTTCCAACGACAAAATCAGGGGTTCGATTCCTCTCGGTGGGCTCAGCAGATAGCCCAATGTGACTTTGCCGTAAAAAAACACACAAACACACGCGACTTAATGACTTGACTAATTATTAATTAATTGATATAAGAAAGTCCGTGAAAATATAAACTTTCGTATATTTCGATAAGAAAGAGACATGTACGGACAAACACACCTATATACAACAGTTTTTATTATGTCATTGCATTTTAGAAACTGGCGAAGCGTGATATAAAAATATCATGTAATGTAATTAATTACATTTATCATAAGATATTAGTATTAAGTTTATTATTTTTAACACTGCATTCCTAATCTAGTCCTTTACGGATTTCCAGATTAGATAAGTGGACAACAATAATGTTCCAATCACAGTGTGGTATAAACGACTGTGAGTTTACAGTCTTGGTTAGGTCATAGTCGAGCTAAATATAATAAAATTATATTTAGAAATACCTTATTCAAATATCAAACCAATATGTACCTCCAAGGGTGCGACTCTTACTTAAACAGTAACAACAAAAAACGACTGTGAAACAACTAACGCACATTACGTATTGAGGCATTATCCTTCTTCAATGGCAAACTCACTGGGCGATCGGCTTATTTCAACATTAGGTTGATTGATCTAAGTCCCCTCTGTTTCTTTTGGCTAATAACTTTCAAGAACCTAGCTTTACTGGTTGGTATTGAAGTCGATAAGCATTTGTTTGTAGAGAAATAAACGTTCACATTGCTATTAACGCATTCCGACAGTTAGCGATAACGGTGTAACAGTCACGTTTTTAAATTTTTTTTTTCTAGATGTTTCAATTGATCGACGTGAAAACTGCGACTTCAGTTCCAAATAACAAAATGAAAAAAATTAGTTTCACTTTCGAAAAACCAGAGAGCGCTCGCGTTGATATTCAGCTGTTCCTCACGAGAAAGTTCACTAACGAAGGTGAGTTTCTTTTTTGAATTTTGCGCAAGTTACACGAGGGCTATCTGCGCTGGCTGTTCCTAATTTAGCAATGCAAAAGTAGAAGGAAGGCAGCTAGTCATCACCACCAACCGCCAACTCTTGGGCTATTCTTTTACCAACGAATAGTGGGATTGACATCACATTTTAACACTCCCACGACTGAAAAAAAGAGTGAGCATGTTTTTGGGTGACGGGAATTCGAACTCGCGACCCTCAGATTACAAGTCGAATGTCCTAATAGCCTGGCCCTGCCGGGCCTACGAAGTTAAGGTCAGATTATAAAATTTTCAGAAAGTTCTTGATACTGCTAATATCCCTCTTTGTATGAGCTATCTCAGTGATTCAAAATGGTCTATGTAGTTTTATTCCGGGCTGGGAGAAAGACAATTGAAAAGCATAAACTATTTAAATAATTTACTTGGCTGTTGTGTTTAACGATATGATAAAACGACATAATTTGACTATCTACACGAGATGTATGCATAAAAGAGATCACGTGCTTACAAGAGTCCAGTGGACGTACCCGAAATATCTCTTGATGTTCTGTGTTTAGGATATGATCAAATCAAATTATCTATTCCCCCTATTGATTTTTAGACAATGACCATTTTATTTAGTCAAAAATATGTAATTAATGTTTTGTAAATAAACAATCTTAAATGAGAACACACAATTATGACGACATGTTATTTTGGATATTTTTATGTTTGAAAGGTCAACAGTCAACCGATAACAGATTTTCAAAACATTAATGTTTACTAATTAATCATAATAAAGGATTGAGCCATACTTACAACTTTTTTGTGTTACTGCTTTGAAACTAAATATTTTTGTTGGTGACACGCTACATTTAACACCCCACCATTGTTTGTGTTCTTGATTTGCTGAGAAAACTTAATACAAACAACAATATGTGTGGAAAATTCTGTCCATCATCTGTCATGTAGATATTCGTATATGTTTGTGTAACATATGTTTCTGTACACAGAAAATTTGCCTAGAACTGACGACATGAAATTGGACACTTAATAAAGCCTGGGTCCAATACTTTGATGTACATGGATGTACAATCACTTAAAAAATATAAATTGTTATTTTTTAATTATGAAACCAGACGGTTTTAGCATCATTTTCTGAAGAATGATGTTTTATAATGAAACAAGCAGGTGGTAAAAAAGTATCATGAGTGGATCATTAACCCATCATTTAAGGGATTATTAGAAAGTCCTTTTTTTTCTCCGTACACGTTGCTAAATAAATTTTAATGTACACGGTTTCTGCAGACACAAAATGTAAATGAAAGCACAATCATTTCCCATATGATAAGGATATGAACATAAACAAGTTATAAATACCAGATTTCTATTTGTTTGTTTGTTGAATTTCTTTCAAAGCTACTCCAGGGCTATCTGTGCAAGACGTTTCTAATTCTGAAGTCATAGTCTAGAGGGAAGACAGGCAGTGAACACCACCAATCGCCAACTACTGGGCTGCTCTTTAATGAATTCAAACCGGTGATTTCGAGATTGCGGATCAAATGGTTTAATCACGAGACCATGTTAGGCGTAAATATTTGATTTATTCCGGCTATTCAGAATACTATTTTATCATTTGAAAAGAAAAAAAGATTTTCTTTGTTCGTTCTTTTTTTATTAAGCTCAACGGACTGTGTCGCTACAGAATTATAAGTCATCCAACTTATATCTAATAAAACTTTTGGCTTATAGCTTCGTCATCTCTTGACCGATTCGAGACCTAATTACAGTTATGGACTCAAGATGTCAAGCCCTCTCTTGATGTACTGGTCACACTCAAGGTCTCATTGGTTATTTTTTTTTCTAATCCTGCCTAAAATAATTTAAATTTGAAGGTAGGCTGTTAAAGATTCCGAAATAAATCTGGTACACGCGCATTCCACAGTTGGTATTTCTAGCGCACAAAAATTTAGCTAATAAAAAAAGAAATAAGAGGAAAACCAAAATGTCCGCGAGAGAATTAGAATTAATTATTCTATAATACCTTGGGTGTGGTCAAATACATCAGTCAGAAAGGTTTAACCTCTAAAGTTTAAAAACTGTAACTAGACCTCACGTCGATAAAAATATAATAGAGGTAAAAGTTAAAAGTTTGTACTTGAAAATATACAAAAAACTCAGTCATTCTATGGCTCACAATGCGATGGCAGAGTGGGTAAAAAAATGACGTGGTTATTGAAGATTCCCTCTTGCTTACTGAAATCGTAATTTTTATGTCTAAAAGTTTTATACTGCTGCAGGTTATATTGTCAATATTTTAATTTGAATGTTTTTCAACAGAGTTTTAACTCCACGTGACGAAACGCGAATATCAGTGAATGTATAAATATATATATATATATAGTCAGAGTATGGTAAATAATTTCAACAGTATAAAAATACCATCTGAAATAGAACAATAGCAATAGGTCGTTCATTGATGCCCCCCAGTGGCTCAGCGGTATGTCTGCGGACTTGCACGCTAAAATCCGGGTTTCGATACCCGTGGTGGGCAGAGCACAGATAGCCCATTGTGTAGCTTTGTGCTTAATTCAAAACAAACAAACAAACAAACAAAATCGTTCATTGATTATTGATTTTTTGTTAATTACTTTAGAACTTTGAGATTTCAGATTTAAATACACAACAGGTTAAGTTACCAACTAAGCGACTAGTTTTCTTTATTAGCGAAGTTTGTTCTGTCTATAGGTCCGATATAATTAGTTACCTTAAACCTAAAGAACAATTAATTTGTATAACATTTAGTTGAAGAAATTAAACGCTTTCCTTTGCATTATTGTTACCTAATAATGATACAGAACGGGACAGCAAATGACACAATGTAACAAAATGTTTACTTTTTCTTGTTCCTGAGCAGAAAGTGTTATTTCCCAATTGCTTACACCTAAAGTAAATGTAAAATACCTACTTTTTTTCTTGAAACTATTTTTGTGACCTGGGAACGTATAACGACAGCATGATAGGAGACTATATCTGGAGACTGAAACATGAAAGTGATTTACATTACAGTCGCAAATCTCGAAAAACTAATAACTTCTAAATACATGTAAATCTTGATTCATACGTTGTTTTATTCAGACCTTATGTAAATGAAAATGTGCAAATTTGTCCGTTTTTGCATAGAAAATAGATTAATTTCTGAATTTCATTTTCCAGGTCACCAAAGCAAAGTTTGTTGAAGGGAATAATGGCCATTTTCTCTACTTTTACAACATAAGCAATTAAGAAATAACAAGTACTATCCTGGAACACAATTTGTGTTCCACAGTGTAATCTTAAATCATTGCTGGGTTACCATTGACTAGAACGATAAGATAAACCTAGTTTTGAGTGTCAGAGTCGCTTATCTCAAATACGAAGCATTATATGATTTCAATTTTCTGCTGTAATCATAGAGATTACTAGATTTTTATTATGTGTTTCTACATCGTCTAGTAACGCATAGACAACACGTGTTGTCTTTTATTTGGTGAAAGAGTATTTCAGATTAAACATATCGCATGTTCTTCCTATCGTTTTTCTTTTGGATAATCTTGGTTTTTAATACACGAAATTTATGTGTCGTTCGTATCATCTGCTAGGCCTACCGTATCTATTCGTTCACATTTGTTTACTTTCTTTTTTATCCAACGACACAAACTCTGTGCTTTGGGCTTATTTTTCCATTAGGGTGATTGATGCCACTGGTCTCTCTTACATCACACGCGGAAAGCATGTTAAGCCGCACTAGTCTGATGAGAAATAACCAAGTTTTGATGATTCCGTACGAGGTAGAAATCCGTCGGTAAGTAACGGTATACTCCACAAATTTTCTTCGAACCTCAAAACATGTAATACATCCTGTGGAAATCGTTTATTTTACATACCCGAAGCACGGTTGAAGTTTTGTGGATTCCCAGTTTAGTTCTAAAGAAACTGTCTACGAGCTTTAGTTTTGAGGGTTTTTTCCATGTTTTTTTACCCGTCTTCAGGGTAAAACTAAAGATAACTCAGGTGTACTTCTTACATAAAACACAAAACAAACGTTGTGTACAGGTCTTGTTTAGTTAAAACAGTAGTAATAATTTCGTGATTACCGATTACTAAGAGACATGACGTGAGACAAACAGGGCCAAGGTTCGAGCTGTAACATTACGCTGAAGAAGTTTCGCACTTTTAGCTATGGAAGCGTTATTAACCGAGATAGCCCTCATGTAGCCTTACTCGAAATTCAAACCAAACAAACAAACCTTTCGTATCGTCCTCTAGTGGCTGGGAAATAAGTATGAGAATTCACATCGCTAAAAAAAAAAGGTTTTGATACCAGTGGTAAGCCCATTGCGTTGCTTTGCGTTTAATAACAATAAACAAACAATGTTTTTTGTAGACGTTAGGGCTAGTAATTACCACATTTAATAACTTGTGTTCCTCAAAATTCTTATTTTGATGTTAAAAGTTTTGTGAACTTTTGTAAATAACAGACAGATCTTTGTTAACAAACATGGAGTTGATATACTTTTGTTTTTAACTGGTATTACGATTCTTAGAAGTTTTGTCCTAATCCACAGGAGTAAATTATGGCTCCCTCTTTTGGAGAGGTATTAAATATACGGCTATCCTGTCTAGAAACAGATTGGAGAAGGCATTTGGACTTGTCACTACTGTTACAGAGACAGATATTCCGGTTTAGCTTAAGTAGCTGTCTTTTTTTTTATGTGAGAACATATAGTCTTGCTACCAGGGCCTTTTTCCAAGACTATTAAAACTCTATTTTTCTTTTCAAAGTACCACCATTACCATTGGTTTCGATTCAAGCACCTAAAGGTTTGCTCTACTCTCAATACCAGAACGTATTCCAATTTAAAAAGAAATCAGCTTACTGGCTTGAATCTTCAGACGTAAAAAACTTGAAAGAAGTTTCCAACGAATATACATTCTGAGTAACATTTTAACCGGAGGCTCTTGAATAACATGTTAGACGTATTGTTCTGATATCAAAAGGATTTTGCCAAAAGCGAGTTTTTTTTTCTATCCAAAAACAGAAATACAAAATATTGTTGTTGTAGTTTTTAAATAAAAATCTCTCTCTCTTTTGCTTGGAATTCCCCAGTTGTCATAAGTTTCCCTAACGTAATTATCGTATATCGGAGTTGATGTAGCCTTCTGACCAAAGATTGTTTGTTTTTGAATTTCGCACAAAGCTACACGAGAGTTATCTACGGTAGCCGTCCCTAATTTAACAGTGTAAGAGTAGAGAGAAGATAGCTAGTCGTCATCACCCACTGCCAACTCCTGGGCTACTCTTTTACCAACGAATAGTGGGATTAACACGGCTGAAAGAGCGACCATGTTTTTGTGTGATGGGTATTGGAACCCACGACCCCAGGATTACGAGTCAAGCGCTCTAGCCAACTACCTGGCAACGTCGAGCCTTGAACAAAGAAACTGCGTCTTTATAAACAATATATTTAAATTGTATCTTCATAAATAAAAGTTTGAGAAACCCTAAAAGCACTTACTAAAACAATTCACGAAAAAAGGTTATGTAACGACTCTTGTCATTAGTTGAGAAAATTGGTCTTTTATTATAGACCTGCGCACAGCCTAGTGGTTAGTTTACCGATATGCATATCCGATGGTACATGGTTTGTGTCTCGTTGAAACATAATTTCTCTCTGCACTTTGATGTTGTGAATGTGTTAAAAATAATTGTCAAATGTCTCTAGAGTACCTCACGTGTTGGCGGAGGATGCTGTTAAGTAACTGATTTTCCTCTAGTTCAAATTTAGAGAAGAGTGTTGCAGATATCCCTTGTGAAGGTGTCTCTAAATGCACGAAACAAAATACTGTTTCAGTCAAAGGATCTCTCACCAACATAAAATAAAGTAAACAAATTAACTTTAAAAATATGTTTAGGTAAAATGTATAAACCTAATTTGAAAAACAAAAACGAAAAAACTATTGTATTGTCAACCTATCAGTTAGTGTGATGGGCTGTGGACAAAAAAGTTCAAAGTTAAGGCCAAGTAGTAAGGTACATAACATTGGTTACAGGCCTTCTTAGCTCATCAAATGTACGGTATGTATATATTATTTAAACCGCAGTCATAATGTTAATTAACAGGAAGCCAAATGCCAACATTATTTTCTATGTGGCCCTTGATATGCTACTTACGCTATTATAACTGAGATGTAAAATTGAATAAGTCCCAAATGTTTAGATGTTGGGATGTTATAACCACGACAGTCAGTTCCACAGATAGGTTAAAAGTAACTAGAAAGATATGAGGTCGAGGCTAGCTCTTGTGAGGCTTTTCTACCCTTGAACAAGACACTTTATTCCACCCAAACCATTCTACCCAACCGTTAACTGAAGGTTAGTCTGTGATAAAATGGCAGCTCTTCTAAAATTAACTGACCTCAATTTCCGTGCCCTCGAAACGGAAGTTAAGAAGAATCAGCCTTACAAAGGCGCAATAAGAGAAAAAAATCTCGAAAACTGAAGTATAGTCCTAATTTTGTATCTTATAACGTGTCTTTTAGGTTGAAAAATACAAATTTCTGACTCTAATAAGTAAATTCAAATGTTGAAGCTCTATATGTATTTATCTACGTGTATTTAAGTGTCTGTTTTTTGTTAAGTACAAAGCTGCACAAAGGACTTTTTATATTGTGCTGACAACAGATGTTGAAAGCAGGTTTATTAGCGTCGTATATCTTCCGACTTACTGCATCAGTTAAGATACCAACACGGCTTTTATTACAGCTAATTGAAATTACTTTGAACAATTTGTTAACAATTTAAGTACGTTTGGTTTAGTTTGAATTTCGCACAAAGCTACACGAGGGCTATCTGAGTTAGCCATTCATAATTTAGCGTGTAAGACTATAGAGAAGGCAGATAGTCATCATTACCCACAGCCAACTTTTGGGCTACTTTTTTACCAGCGAATAGTGAGATTGACCTTTCAATTATAACGCAACGACGGTTGAAAAGGCGACCTTGTTTGGTGTGACCGGGATTCGAACGCGCGACCCTCGGATTACGAGCAGAATGCTTTAACCACCTGGCCATTGCCAAGCCTAATTACCTTCTAAGAACGCTTTGTAACGCTACTTTCTGATTACATCAAAGAGTTGAAAGAATAGCGATAGGTTTCATAAACTAGCTAAAATTTCTCTAAATGCGTTTAATGTTTCTTCTTTACTTTCTTCAGCTTTACAAATGTCAAAGGTTAATGTTTATATCCACACAGTTCTCTGATAATCAGATATGCAGAAATTTCAAAGACAGATCAACAAATCGGAAAAACTAAAATTAAAAGGTGTACTACTAGGAATGTTACAGTAACGTGAGATCAAATTTCTAGGACTAGTAGAAGAAAGTTAGTTTTACTGGTGAACATCTTTACTTTCAGAAAAAAGCGACAAAGTTAAAATTAGTTTTTATTATTTTTTACGATATTTTAAGAACTTACTTCTTCAAAACAAAAATTTAATTTTTTTAATGTAAGGATTAAGAAAAAAAACGTTTATCTTTGTCAGGGATTGTAACTGACGAAACTATGAGGAAAATATTTATTTGTACGTTTATGTAATTAATTTAAAAAAAATAGGAATGTGTATGTTAAGTATTTTAGGCGGTTTATGAATGAAAAAAAAATGGTTTTACATTTAAATATAGTTCGTGACCGTTAGTGTTCAATGGGGTCTTTGGGTTTATTATTTAACGTTATCAGCTGTCTTTGTTTTATCTCGTTATGGCATTTGATGGTGCCTGCGTTTTCTTACAGCAATCGAACCCCTGATTTTAGTGTTGTAGACTTACCGCTGTAACAACGGGAGACGGGTATTCGATGGAATAAAATCAGTTTGATTTTGATATAAATCAAACATAATTAGCGTGAATATGGGCAAGGAAAATTTAGCTCTAAAGTTTAAAAGGCGGTCAGCTCACGAAAGTAAACTCGCTTTATTGCTCGTAACATTTACACTTTTATAATGAATTTTCGGTAACGCACATTAATATACATAAGTTCTCTAACTTTTTTCTGACCGAACCTCTCTTTCATTCGGCTTTAATTTAGGCTCTCTTTCCCTCTCTCTTTCATCGGCTCGGCATGGCCAAGCGTGTTAAAGCGTGCGACTCATAATCTGAGGGTCGCGGTTTCGCATCCCGGTCACCAAAAATGCTAGCTCTTTTAGCTGTGGGGGCGTTATAATGTGACGATCAATTCCACTTTGGTAAAAGAGTAGCCCAAGAGTTGGCGGTGGGTGAGGATGACTAGCTGTCTTCCCTCTAGTCTTACACTGCTAAATTAGGGACGGGTAGCACAGATAGCCCTCGAGTAGCTTTGTGCGAAATGCAAAAACAAACAAACTCTTTTTCATCATATGCTTACTACTTTTTATTTACCTTTACCTACTTATAGAAATCTCTATATCCTCTTCATCAATGGATTCTACACGACGTTCGATAGCTTCGGCATCAACAACTAATAAACACGACTTCTAACAATTGTCTGCTTTTATTTCTCTTATAATAAAAAACTAAACACTCGTGAAGTATTATCTCGAAATGTAAATGTATTAATAATAATACCTACACTAAACAGTATTTTACAGCACAAAACGTGGTTTGTCTGAAAATGAAGAGACTGAGCCAAAAACTGTTAATAGAGATACTAAACACTTAAACATATTAGATGTACTTTTATTAATCATATATGTATTTAAAAAAAAAAAGTTGTAAAAATAAAGGTATTAGAGGGCGCTTTTCATTTTTGGAAAAATTTTGAGAAAAAAATAAATTGGTGCCATAATCATTAGTCGATGTTTTACAATATATTCTTTGGGATTTTTAACACTTAAAAGCCTCCAGTGACTTAGTGGGAAGCCTGAATGCTCATAATACTAAAGAACGTGTTTTGATACCCTTGTTAGGCACAACACAAGTGGCACTTTTGTATCTTTGTGCTTGGTAGCAGACGCTTAAGATATCAAAATATGAAAGTTTACTCTATCATCACACGTGCTTCAGGTCATCGAGTGAGAAAAAATAAAACAAAAATTGAAAGATGATTAATTAAAGTGTCGATAGATAAGACGCAATATAAAACATCTCAAGAGGTAAAAACACTAAATCCGATTTCAGACAACTTTTTGTGTTAAATAAAAGTTTTGGGGGAGAATAAATTGCATGGAATATGAGGTTAAACTTATCAAAATGGATTAATGACAAATTCTACAATGATTATTCTGTAAAAATACACATCCAAAATTGATAGCTTTACAAACGGTAATAGGTCAATATCCAGAGAGTTTATGGCTGCTCATGTTATGGGGGGATAGTTTAATAAAGGTCTTCCCTGGTGGGTAATCGGTAAATTTATCGAACTTACAACGCTAAAATCCAGAGTTCGATTCCCATTCTACGGCTTTGCACTAAAATAGAAAACAACAGCATCAGTATGATTCATGTGAACCATACATAATGTATCTATAAAAAAAAATCTACGTCTGAAGTGTGTCATATAACATATAGTGGAAATGACAGTACATTTATCGATGTAAGCTTTTATTTAATTTAAGACTGCATTCGAAAGGTTTATTAATTAACACTGTAAAAACCTTTCACAATTAAAACGAACAAATAAATTTCTGTAACCAAGAACAGAACGTTCCAGTTTTGAAGAGGTATTTTGGTAGGGTAAATGAAATCACAGCAGACATTTTTAAAGATAATTCAGTTTTAGTAGGCTAAACGAAATCACAGGAGACACATCTTAAGATAATGTAGTTTTAGTAGCGTAAATGAAACCACAGTAGACATATCTAAAGATAATCAAATTTTAGTAGTGTAAATGAAATAATGAGACGTATCTAAAGATAATACAGCCTGACACATTTCAGTTCTTCTCCTTTTCTCCCCTTGGTGGGCTCAGCAGATAGCCCGATGTGGCTTTGCTATAACAAAAACACACAGACCATTTCTCCTGTTCCCAACATATTATTGCCCTGGAGTAAGAACTACTCACTGACAAAAGTTTATGAATCCAAAGAAATGACTCTAGGTTTCGTTTTTCTTCTATCTAAATATAAAGGCGACCTTCATCAAATCTTCTACTGATGGTGGCCTTTGTGGAGATCTACTCGTGAACAATTCTCTCCACGGCTCCATCTGTCTATAGCGATTCGCGCTCTCTTTGTAGCGGCATGGAAATATTATTCCACGTTTGGTATTGTGTCCTATATGAGTGATGAATTGTAGAGATTGGAGAGAAATTGATAAGGGGCTTTTAGGAAATGAAACCAGTTTTCACTCCGCTCAAAATAATCGATATCGTTCTAGCACAACCTGTGTGGAAACCATAAAAGTGTCGAATTTACCAGAAAGGGAAAACAAATAGAGGCTACCAGAATAGGGACACGAACCGAATGCTGACACTTAGATATTGAACGAAAAACTAAACCTGCTATGCTGGATAGCCTGACTTACGGTCAGTTACAAATAATATGGAATTTTATTAACATGTATGAAAATTGGAACGACTACTTTCGGCTATACAAGTCAGATTTAAGTAAATGACGTCAGAGTTCACATAAACGCTTTCAGTTGTTGGTTAGGAAAAACACGAAATAATTCTAATCACAAACACTGAAATATATAAAACTACATGTTTTATGGTTGATTAATGTTAAGCCTATAAGTAATGTATTCGTTAAAAAGAGTCTGTGGGTGGCACAGTCTGTAGACCTAAAACGCTAGAAACCGGGTTTTGATACCCATGGTGTGTAGAGCATAAATATTCCATTGTGTAGCACAGTGCTTAATTCCAAACAAATACAGAGATAAATTAACACTGTAATTTGTGAGCATTTTTGTTTAAGTTTAGATAGACCTAAATTTCACAGTATTTAATACTATTAATAAATGAAGTTAAAATGTTACTATGCGACCTCACTTAAGACCTTTCTCTAAAATCGTGATAAGCTTTCAATATGTCGTTGTACAAAATGTTGTTAAAAGTTTATTTACGTACGACTTTTTGTTTCGTCAGTTCAAATGAGGTGCGCACGCATTCTTAGAGCAGACAAATATTAACAATTATTGTAAAAAGTTTTGTTTGTAATTAAGCACCAACCTACACAATGCTCTGTCTGTGCTCTGCTCACCATGGGTATCGAAAACCAGTTTTAGCGGCGTGATTTCGTAAATATACTGTTGTGCCACTAGTGGGCGTTGTAATAGGTAAGTAACGTAAAATATATCAAATCTATAACAAGTAGGTTCTGGTTTGGTTTGCATTGAATTTCCCGCAAAGCTGCACGAGGGCTATCTGCGATAGTCGTCCCTAATATAACAGAGTAACACTAGAGGGATGGCAGCTAGTCATCACCACCCACCGACAATAGTAGGATTGACCGTCACACTATTTCATCCCCACGGTTAAAAGGACGAGCATGTTTGGTATAACAGAGATTCGAAACCTCGACTCTTGGATTACGAGTCGAGTTTATTAACCACCTGGCCATGCCAGGTACGAGTCCAAAAAAAAAGTGTAACTTAATTTTGATGAAATTTTAAAATAATTTTCATGTAACGTTTCATCATTTTAAGTAGGCTTAAAAAATTAATTACTTCATTTCAGAGGTATATAACGGTCTTTCTTTGCTATTATGGATAAAAGTTGCTTGTATTTTTTTTGCTGGTAAAATTAATTACATTTAGTGCAACGCCTTCTATATAATCAGTAAACATAATCGGTTTGATATAAGTTTGATAGAAGGTAACAATTTAACGAAACAAGTAACAGTATATCGTATAAAGAAGTTGAGTGGCTTTTTAAACTCGTTTTTCTGTTTACCATGTCTGTTTAGCATTAAATTAAAAACAACAGTATTGTTAAGTTTACTTTTAATTACGCACACAAAAAATTACCCAATAAGCTAGCTGACCTGAGGTTTTCCTTCTAATTCCAAAAACGGTGTTTGGTCTCAAAAACGGAATGCTTTATGTTTCTTTGTCATGTACATTTGTAGTGTTACAAGAAGAACATTTCGTAAAAGGATCGCCAGGCAAAAGCTGATTATATACAAGTTCAAGTCTGTCAGAAATTACAGAAATCTAACTACATGACCTTACATAGAAGACCAGGACAATGCCTTATCCTAAGTATCTTGGTAAATCCATTAAAACGGAAGAAAAACGTGCTTCCTTCCTTCCTTTTCATGCACGTGAACAGCTCAACCGGCTAGCCAATAAGCGTTAAGCTCATGCCTTGAAACGTGAGAAGAGAAATCCTAACGACGAGATTAAAGTATTTGTTAGATACGAACCATCAGTGTGGAGTTTGTAATTAAGAACAGATACGTGTATTGAAATTTTGAAAAAAAAAATGTATTTACCCACTAATTAATGTCAACTTCTAATCAAAGCAAACTAGTTACACAGACTAGAACTAAAAAAAATTACTGGTGGTAATGATCATGGCTAATTAAAATAATGTGGAAACCGTCTTTCTTTTAATGATTAAAATGCATTGTTAATCAGTTGTCAACGGCGTTTCTCCCAGCATAATTACGGTTACATCCTCCAAAGTTTGATGGATTTGTTGTTGTGTAATTATAGTTAGATAATCCAAAGATTGATGGGTTTGTTGTAGTGTAATTATAGTTATATGATCCAAAGATTGATGGGTTTGTTGTAGTGTAATTATAGTTGGATGATCCAAAGATTGATGGGTTTGTTGTAGTGTAATTATAGTTGGATGATCCAAAGATTGATGGGTTTGTTGTAGTGTAATTATAGTTATATGATCCAAAGATTGATGGGTTTGTTGTAGTGTAATTATAGTTGGATGATCCAAAGTTTGACGGGTTTGTTGTAGTGTAATTATAGTTATATGATCCAGAGTTTGATACGTTTGTTGTAGTGTAATTATAGTGGGATGATGCAAAGATTGATGTGTTTTTGTAGTGTAATTATAGTTGGATGATCCAAAGATTGATGGGTTTGTTATAGTGTAATTATAGTTGGATGATCTAAAGTTTGATATGTTTGTTGTAGTGTAATTACAGTTATATGATCCAAAGTTTGATGTGTTTTTGTAGTGTAAATACAACTAGATACTCTAAAGTTTAATAGCAATCGCTAACAGTGGACTTAAATGTATTCACTCAAGGGCATGTTTGTTTGTTTGCTTATTTACAAAATCTGCTCTTATAGATTCTATTCGAAGTATGTGCTATTTATATCATCACGCACTGTTATCCATTTATATAATCGTTGGTTATGATCCGTTGCTATCATGATGGACTGTCATAACGAAGCTCAGATTGTTCTGAGGTTAGTACGTGGTTAATCTTAATAGATCTGTCTAAGTTAATACATTGATTTTTTTTGTTTTTTTCCTGGAAATCCAGCTTTTTGGAGTAGTGTGACGTAGCATAGGAAGTGACGCGTTATTGTTATATTGTATGTTATTTATGACGTATTGAAACCGACCCATTCTTATCGGACAACGATTAACAAGCAACTTCTTTTTTTAGCTTCGTTTTTTGTTTTGAATTCCGCGCAAAGCTACACGAGAACTATTTGCGCTAGCTGTCCCTAATTTAGCAGTGTAAGACTAGAAGGAAGGCAACCAGTCATCACCACCTGCCGCCATCTCTTGGGCTACTCTTTTACCAACGAATAGTGGGATTGACTGACACATTATAAAGTCCGCACGGCTGAAAGGACGAGCATGCATGGTGTGACGAGGATTCGAACCCGCTACTTTCAGATTACGAATCGAGTGTCTTAATCACCTGGCTATGCTGGGTTTTTTTCATTTCGTGTGCGTAACAATGACTTTCAAGAAAACAACACAGAGATATTTTATTTAGTTTCAAGTTTAGTTGCGTTAAATCATTTGTATCACAAAAACATTATGACTTACCTTTAATTAATACAAAAACCATTAAAATAAAACGATTAGGCTAGAACGTAAAATTTGTTGTTTTGAATCAAGCACAAAGCTACACAATAGACGATCCGTCCTTTGCCCACCATGCGTATCGAAACCCGGTTTTTAGCATTGTAAGTCCGCAGACATACCGCTGAGCCACTTGGGGGCAGCACGTATAATGAAAGAAGAGTTTGTTTGAATTTCACGCAAAGCTGTTCACGCTAGCCGTCCCTAATTTTGCAGTGAAAGACTAGAGGGAAGGCAGCTAGTCATCAACACACACCGCCAACTCTTGGGCTACTTTTTTACCAACGAATAGTGGTATTGACTCTCATATTATATCGTTCCTACGGCTGAAAGGTCGAGCACGTTTGGTGCGACAGGGATTGGAACACTCGAGCCTCAGATTACGAACCGAACACCTTAATCCACCTGGACATGCAGGGCCAAGAAAGCAGAAAATTAAGCTTAAAAACCTCTCATGATTTGTGAAAAACAAAACGAAACATGTGACACCAAACAGGGTTAAGGCATGTGGCTTACAATTTGAGGGCCCCCCAGTGGCTCAGCGGTATGTCTGCGGACTTACACGCTAAAATCCGGGTTTCGATACCCGTGGTGGGCAGAGCACAGATAGCCCATTGTGTAGCTTTGTGCTTAATTCAAAACAACAACAACAACTACAATTTGAGGATCGTGGGTTCGAGTTCTCACCAAATATGCTCGCCCTTTCAACCGTGATCACGATATAATGTGACGCTAAATCTCACTATTCGTTGGTAAAAGAGTATCCCAAGAGCTGGCAATAAGTGGTGATGACTAGCTGCCTTTCCTGTAGTCTTATACTGCAAAATTTGGGACGGTTAACACGGATAGCTCTCGTCTGTACTTTGCGCTAAATTTAAAACAAACACACAACCAACCCAAATATGATATCGAATAATAATAAGAAATAATAAAAACAGATTCAGAATGGTTTACTAATAACACGTTACCTTAATAACAGCAAAACGTTTGCTCGTGTGAAATCCTTTTAATTCGTGAAATAAAAAAAACAGAGGTTGATAACCTTGATGAAACCGTAGAAGTGAAACGTTGGATTACGTAAAAATATTTTTAACTGGCGTAAAATAAGAAAAATTGTGTTTTTTTTTTAAATAAAAACAACGTATCTGTTTTAATGCAGTCATAACAACAAGCCACCATATGAACAGATGGTTACGTAAAATCACTTCTGAAATAAAATATGCCTACAACGAAACGATTGAAGAATTTAAAACCCAAGGGTACAAGACTTATGAAATATGAATAGCCAGATGTAGCGACAGGAGCGAGAAACCAGAAGAAAGTGTCTTTAGCCCCAAGACAACCTGCAAATGTTTTTTCTTACCCAATATAAAGATGGTTGTTATAAAATAGAACTCAAAAATATCTCTAGCCATATCTTAAAACCACTGACTTCTCTCGCGAAAAAATATGGTTTGGTTTGTATGCTTTGCTCTGACTTTTGCACAGAGCTACACGAAGGCTATCTGCTCTAGCTGTCCCTAATTTAGCAGTGTAAGACTAGAAGGAAGGCAATTTAGTGATCACCACCCACCGCCAACTCTTGGGCTACTTTTCTACCAACGAACAATTCGATTGACCGTCACATCATAATATCTCCAAAGCTGAAAATACGAGCGTGTTTGATGGTTCAAGAAGCACTGATTACATAAATCTACTCGAACATAAACCTTTTACGTCGACAGATAGAGTTCTAACGATCTCTTATGCCTAGGTTTGGTTTTGGTTTTGTTATGGTTGGAATACCGACTGTGCTGAAATGAATGGTATAACGCAGTCGTCTTCATACTTTCTTTGCAGCTTATTATACGGATATGGAAGGACCCGTACTAATTGGACAAAGTAATGCTGTGGAAGTGGTAGCAGCTTGACCTGGAACACCGCGTAATTCACTCACTATAGCTCATGTTGTTGTTGTCATTGTCTCAAGTAAATCTAGAAAGAAAATCTACCAACTACGCAGATTACTCTAAAATATTATGATTTCAGGACATCCTTAAAATGTCATACGTTTATGGAACAAGGATATTCTGGGTGTAGGGTGCTGAATCTAATTTACCTAAATTTGTTGTTTAACCACTGCAAATTTTTTTCTTATTAAAATATAGGTTCGAAATGTAAGGGCAGGGTGTAGCGTACAGTTGGAAAGTTCAAAGATGGAGCCTCACAGTTATCTGTGGAGAAATTATTATTGTAATATTCAATTTTGTTATAAGGTTAAAATTTGCTTGTTTGTTTTCTTTTAATTTCGCGCAAAGCTACACGATGGTTATCTGCGCTAGCCGTCCCTAATTTAGCGGTGTAAGACTAGAGGGAAGGGGGCTAGTCACCACCACCCACCGTCAACTCTTGGGCTACTCTTTTACTAATGAATAGTGGGATTGACCGTCACATTATATGTGGGATTGACCGTCTATGTAGCTAATATTAGGGCCCGGTATGGCCAGGTGGGTTAATGGGTTCGATTTGTAATCTGAAGGTCGCGGGTTCGAATATTCATCACTCCAAACATGCTCGCCCTTTCAGCAGTAGATGAATATTCGAACCCGCGACCTTCAGATTACAAATCGAACCCATTAACCCACCTGGCCATACCGGGCCCTAATATTAGCTACATAGACTGGACTAGTGGCGCTAATTAGTTGTCCAACTTTTGCTCAATAACTGTAACTTATAAATAGTTATATTTGGGCAATAGGATTACTGTTTAGTCCTTGTGTCGCTCAAAGTGACGTCCAAGTTAAAAATATCAAATAGGGGTTTAAAATGTTAAAAATCGAGTTTTGATACCCCCAGTGTGCAAAGGACACTTCGTCCATTCAATAGGTTTCTGATAAAGAACATTGAAACCACATGTTGTTTTACAAACAAGTTCGGTTAACATTCTGTAAGTTCTTTACCAAGTTATTTATCTCTTCGAGACACCTGTTGTAGATAATGAATTAAAAAAACGTTTAATGTTCATACTTCTTTACTATCTTCTGAAATTTTAATACCGAGATTTTTTGTCAAAACGTTTGTTCGCAGCATTCAACTTTATCTCTTTAAACGTTTTTTGCAAAACTTTAATTAACTTGTATTATATTTCTTATTGTATTTAACAGTAATCCTGAGGGCAACTTTCACTCTAACAAAACACGAGCTTCATTATTCATTTAAGAAACTACAAGACGATACACCAAAATATATAAATAATTAATAATTCATATCAGATGTTTCGTAACAAAAACAGAACCAACATGTTACTTGGCTCATTTGTTTTTCGATTCATTTATTTCGTAATATATTATCGTTTTCAAAATGGTGGCACCATTGAATAAATCACGCACGAATAGCAATTTTCTGGAAAATTCGTTTTAAAGAAAGTGAATTAAATAATTACTGTAACAAAACAAAAGTAGTTTGTTAAACGCTTTCAAACTACAGTAAAGTTTCAAAATAAAGTGTTAAACTTCTGGCATAGACAAAACACTGGAGAGTTTTCAGAATTAGGCCTAGTTTGTTTACGTAGGTTAAAAGTTATCGTGGGATTCTTGCATCTGTACTGACGTAGGTTTATAAAGAATATATATATATTATTAAATTGTTGTTTTTTTTGTTGTACTGATAAAATTAGTGCCTCGCAATATAACACGGTAAAGTAGAATTGGAACCAAACGCATAAATTAAAACGTTTACAGAAATATTTAAAAACAAGCAATCTAGGTAGAATCTTTGGTTAATCTGCGTACCAGTCTGCACATCGTAAGGTCAAAGGTTCGTGCCGCATTTTCATTTGGTGAAGGTTGAAAGTCAGTCCTCTTATTTGGTTGAAGTGAACCACATAGACTGCAGGTACTTCTAATTTATTGTCCTCCTGCTCAATAGTTTTATATTAGAGATGGTTGTGCTCAAACCTTTGTTGTACCCTAGTGATTAATGTGCTAATATTTACAATAGAAGGTCCAAGGCTCGAGAAAATACAAGAACTGCAAATCCTGTGTAATACTGTTGCTACAAAAGCTAGTGTTAATGATGAAATTTCACTCGTGAATTCTATTTAACATACAAATGTAAACCTGCGGCGTCACAATTCACGTTAGGAATAGGCTTAGCTCATTGCTGCAAGCGAGCACAAGTTTAATTAGGATAGTGTAATAAAAGACTTTGCCCTCTGAATCGGGAAAATTGTCTCTTCTGTAAATTAGCTCTTAGCCATGAATCGTTGCTTTACAAAGGAAACGTATTTTTAGTATTACGATCTAAAGAACATTTCACCTCAAATTATTCCCCTTTTCAATTCAAAAGTTAAATTTCTTGATTCGAGACATCGATATACATTCATCAACGATTCTGTTATATGATCCATTCGTTAAGTGGCTAACTTGGAGGGCACCATTTGGCCAATATTATTTTACAGTTTTCACGATCCTTCTTTCACTTCTCACGTACACTTTGGCTAATTTGTTTTCCATCAATTGCGTTATTACTCGATATATATATTTAAAACTAAACAAGAACGGTTTAAGTTATATTAACCTTCCTTCCGGATTCGATACCTACCATTGTCGCCATGATAACAAAAATACATAAATTTTACTAACTTGCGATGATCTGAATACTGGTGGAAATTAACTGGTTTATAATAAACCGCAGTCATCACTTCGTAATATTCTTTAACCATTTCAAGAACTCTTACGAAGGTTGTGATATTTTCATTCTGCACGTACATAAACTTGGTTTTGTTTAATTTGTAAATCCACAGTGAAAATTTCGATTTCATAATTTTTTTTCATCCAAATAATAACTCATTCGGGTTACTTTTATACAACTTATGTAGGGTATGTCAAAATCATTTAGTAGAATGTGGACGATTTTGTTTACAACACTATACAACAATTTACAACATTATATTGTGTTCTTTTATAACAATATCTGTGTAACAACTGAGTCACAAGTAAAGGAAATGTCTGTAAATATTATGGTTAAACCTTTGATTTTTTTCGTCTTTCTTCTATTTCTTTTCTATTACGTGACAACTAAAAACCAAACAATGGTATCAACCAGTCTCATTGAAGTCACGTAGTTTCAAACAGAGTATCTGATTTTATAAATATTAATAACTTGTAATTTTAAGAAATCTTAATTCTAGTGTTAGCGATGTTGTCATTACTTCTTGAAGTCAGCTCTTTCACAGATATGTGGTATTCGTTTAAAAAACTTATGTGTGTTTCAGTGTGTTTTTATAGCTGAGCTCACAGAGGGGAATCGAACCCCTGATTTAAGCATTGGAATAAAAACTTACGTACAGAATGAAATAGAAATTACCATTCAACGATAGATTAAAAACAAACGTCATAATTGGAGCCTCGCAGTTTTTAGACCTTGGTTATATTTATTTGTTTGTTTGTTTTTGAAATTCGCACAAAACTACATCAGAGCTATCTGCGCTAGCCGTCCCCAATTTAGCAATGTAAGACTAGAGGGAAGTCAGCAAGTCATCACCATCAACGACTAGCATTCTAGCTACTCTTTTACCAATGAATAGTGGGATTGACTGTCACGTTATAACGTCCCAACGGCTGAAAGGGCGAGCATGTTCTGGCGTAACAGGGATTCGAGCGACTTAATATATCTTGCAACAAAAGTAATTCCAATTTTCTTTACTTCAGGTATTTATTCTTCTCATACAAACCTGGTGTTGCATAAAATTTTCCTTATTTATTTTGGTTCCAAATAAATTCGACTTCTTCCTCAAGAGATAGACTCGACATATGTTCTCTGGATTCCTTGTTTACTTTATTTACGTGTTTCTTTTCTTCACCAGATATTTTCTTATAATTATTACTTTCTGTAATAACTGGCTTGCATTGCTACAAAATCACTATTTTATCAGTTTATATGTTTCCGTAGAATTTATTTCTCCTTAGTAAATATTATGTCTTACCACGTTTTATTTGTATTACACTTTGAGTGTGTCTGTTTTCTTATAACAAAGCCACATCGGACTATCTGCTGATCTCCACAGAGGGGAATGGAACCCCTAATTTTAACGTTGTAAATCCGTTGACCTACAGCTGTACTGTCGTAATTCCGAAATCGTTTTCCCTCGTAGTTCAAAGTTGACTTCATCGTAACAAGATATTCATTATCTTCCTTTCGCCCTAGGTGGACTCATCATACAGTTCAAAGTGGGTTTCCTATAAGAAAACACATACACTCCTTTTGTCCTCGCTCCCCAGTCAAATGGAGATATATCTATGGTCTTACAATACCAAATGAGGGGTTTGGTTGCCCTCTATAGACATAGTAGATAACTAAATGTATCTTCATTATAATAGGAAGGCACATACTCACTATTCTCTCGCTCGTGACGTAGCAGTAAATCTTTGGGCGCACGACTCTAAAAATCGGATTTCGATACCCGTAATGGGTATAGCACAGGGTTTTTACTCCATTGGATAGTTTTGTGCGTAACCGTAAACAATTCTTTTTTTTCACTTTTAATAAATCTAGCAACAACAGATATTTTATTAGAAATGTAAACGTTAATGAGCAAGAATATAAGAAAAGTATTTGAACAATGGTTAATTAATTTACCTTTTTTATCTGCTTTATTTACTAAATATGATTTTAAACAACTGAAAAATGTTATTCAAACTTCCATATAATGAGTCCACCTCTGACAGTTTTTTATTCAATAGAAAGTCGTCTTGATAAATTGAGTCCACCTAAAAAATTGTTTCCTCCAATAGAAAGTCGTCTTCATAAATTGAGTCCACCTAAAAAAATGTTTCAGCCAATAGAAAGTCGTCTTCATAAATCGAGTCCACCTAAGAAAATGTTTTATCCAATAGAAAGTTGCTTTCATAAATTGAATCCACTAAAAGAAGTGTTTATCTAATAGAAAGTCGTCTTCATATACTCAGTTCACATAAAAGAAATTTTCGTCCAATAAAAATGTTGTCTCCATAAATTGAGTCCACTTAAGAAAAATTTTTATCCAGTAGAAAATAAAAGTCAAAGACACGCCTAACCACTCATACTACATGTTACCTTTTATGGAAAAGTTATTTTACTTTCCTTAGTTTTGTTCAGCAGGCATTGTTCATAAAATTTTTGTCCCTAAATCGCGTTCGTGAAAAGTTTAGAAATTCAACTCTAAAAGGTGCATAAGTGAATGTCAACTTATGTGAAATATGCATTGAACGATCAGATCAGAGACTTTGGCCTTTAGGCATAGCCATCAATAATTTACCAGTTTTGACCAGGCGGAAGGCAACCAGTCAACAGTATACGCCACCTTCATTATTAACCGAATAGAGAGGCTGACAAAGTCAACAGCTGAAAAGTAATCTCATATTTAGCGGTTTATTGTTTGTTTGAGCCTCGCCCCCAAGTCCACAGCCCGAAACATCGATTACTATATTAATAACACTTTCTAGGCTACAATATAAGGTGATTGAGAATGACCATCATGTGAACGTTTGATAAAATAAACGAGTGATGATAACTATAACGTAGTGTGGACCGAGCCATGTTATTAATTTTGAAACTACCCATCATGTGTATAAATGTTAATTAAAAATTTAGTTTAACTTCTGAATAATTAGATAGTTGCGATTTTATTTCTTTGAACTCCGATAATCAAAAATCATTTCATTTTCCACAAATTACCAAAATAGTCAGAACTTTAAAATATTGGTTTGTTTTGAATTTCGCGCAAAACTACATGAGGGCTATCTGCGCTAGCCGTCTCTAATTTAGCAGTGTAAGACTAGAAGGAAGGCAGCTTATCATCACCACCAACCGCCAACTCTTAGGATACTCTTTTACCAACGAATAGTGGAACTGACTGTCACTGGATAACGGCTCAAAGGGTGAAGTGAATTCGAACCCGTGACTCTCAGATTACAAGTCGAGTGCCTTAATCACCTGGCGATGCCGGGCGAACTTTAAATGACAAAATTGTTTCTAACATAGCGAAGCCTAGTAGTTAGCAAACTGAACTATAAATCTGAGCTTACATGGCTCGCGCCTTGCTGTCAAAAACATTGTGATTTAAAAAGTGATTGTCAGGTTCCTCAAATCGAGTGAAGCACCCAAACAGTTGGCGGTGTATGATGTTGACTGGCTTCTTTCTCTTTATCGTATCGCTACGACATGAGTTAACCTGAACGAACAACAAAAAGGATAAAAAATAGCTCTATAAGAAAACAACAACAATTGATATCAGAAAAGAAATGTCATATAAAGTGTGTTGTGCCCTCTTCCCCTTGAGCACAAATTGAAAATTACCATGTGTGACAAAAACATTCGACTCCCCCAACATATTGGCACTGAGTTTATTGTAAGCTCTCGGGCCTTTAAGGCTTACGTAAGATACCAAAATCCATTTCCCAAGTCTCGTCTGTAATAGTTTATGAAGAGAAATACACACACGCATACATTTATATATAAACTCGATAACAGTGTCTACGATAAGAGAAACTAAAACCATGCTAATACGTATAGATATCATTATATGGTTGTAGATACATATATAAGTCCAAGAAGATATAGCTGGTATATGTAACTTTGTTCCCTGGTGCCAGATTTGTCTATTGAGCTGTAGTTAGTGTAAATAATCGATATCTTGGTCACGGAAAAGCGAATGTGCCTTAAAGATAGAAATAAATAATGACTGGGAAGTTTCTGTGATTCAGCTTTCCTCCCACTAAAGTGTACATCCCCACCCCCCATGATTACAAAAAATAATAATTCAGTGAGTAATGACTCAGAGTTTTATTACTGTACATAATTTGTAACAGCATTAGAGATGTTTTACGTTTCATTAGGAGCCCGGCATGACGAGGTGGTCAAGGCACTCGACTCGTTATCTGAGAGTCGCGGGTTCCAATCACCCGTCACACCGAACATGTTCGCCTTATCTGCTGTGAGGGCGTTATAAAGTTACGGTCAATCCCAATATTCGTTGGTAAAAACGTAGCCTGAGAGTTGGCTTACACTGCTAAGTTAGGAACTGTTAGCGCAAATAGCCCTCGAATAGCTTTTTGGCCCGGCATGGCTAGGTGGGTTAAGGCGTTCGACTCGTAAACCGAGGGTCGTGGGTTCGAATCCCCGTCACACCAAATATGCTCGCCCTTTCAGCCGTGGGGGCGTTATAATTTGACGGTCAATTCCACTATTCGTTGGTAAAAGTGTCCCAAGAGTTGACGGTGGGTGGTGATGACTAGCTGCCTTCCCTCTAGTCTTACACTGCTAATTTAGGGACTGCTCGCATAGATAGCCCTCGAGTAGCTTTGTGCGAAATTCAGAAAAACAAACACATGTTTGATCAGTTTAATCTGACGTTATTGAGTGCTTTACATGAAATAATGTTTGTTTGTTTTATTGTGAACCACAAAGTTACAAAACAGACTATATTTTCACTTCTCAGCGCATGTATTGAAACTCGGTATTTAGCGTTATAAGTCTTCAGAATTATCACTGCAAAACATGAGGAAAAACAAAACAGAAAAAAAATTGAACTGAACATCTAAAGTGTTCCACGTTTATAGCAAACGACAATATTGAGATACAATGGGTCGTGTTTTTGCCATGTTTTGCAGCTTTATTTTATGGAGTTAGTGACTCGGACGTGCGTTGTAAGAGTGACAGTCCATCTCTTTGCGTGAATGATGGTGATAAGTTGCCTGCCCTTCAGTCAGTAATTCAAAATTACATATGACGACAGGTGACGCTAGTAGCTTTACTATAAAATATTAAACAAGCTGAGTTGTCTGATAGGATATTGGCTGCAGGTGAGAGCTTTTAGTTGGAAATAAGTTTTAAGTTTTTCTTATGAAACTAATTTAAATTTATGTGCAAAATATAAATTGCCAGGCATGTTCTTTGTAAAGTACAGTGGAAAAGAAGACCAAAACACGTGGGTGCGTGCAAATAAATTGGAATGAAATAGTCGAGTTAATTATTATAAGGAAAGTGGCCTGGCAAGGCGTTGGCCTGGCCTGGTGGTTATGGCACTCGATTCGCAATCATTATAATGTGACTGTCAATCTCGACAACATTGAAGTACAATATTAATTACCGGTTTCATACACACACACACACACACACACATCATAAACACGGCTTTAAGTGAAACCAATATTTTGGCTTAGATAAGCTGATGATATTATATGATTCTGTCACGTTGTTCGTAAGTAAAAAAGAAGTCCAAGAGTTGGGTCGTGTTGGCTAATTGTCCGTTTCTTTCTTCTATCACAGCTAGATTAGAGACGGACAGCGCAGATAGTTCTTTGCTGGAAACTCACACTAAACAAAAAGAAAAAGCATTTGAAGTTAAATACAGAGTTAAATATAAAAACAAAATAGTTATTGATATAGAAAACGAAAGAAGAACACATCACGTATTTAACATCTACAAACTTCACGAACACTCCTAACGTTTCGCCTATTCGTATTCACTTACAACTACTTTAACTGCATCTTCAGTAAATGCTGGCACCCCGCAGTTAGAAAGTAAAAATCACCATTGGAAAGCACATAACGTTTTCTGAGCCACCTTTACAAACTGGATACAGCTTTAATAATGTAGACAATTTACAGTTTGTATGTGATATACTCATTAGAACAAACACGCTGTTATGAAGATATACAACTAACAACACGCTATTTCTCAAGACCCTAACAAAAGAATTGACAGAGATCCAGAAACTTCGGTTCAGATTCTTTATGTTTCTATGACTACAAGATTCTATTGAGGTACTTTAGGGTAATGACAGGAAAACTTCAATCCACAGTATTAGTTTCTGTCACACATCATAAACACGGTTTTAAGTTAAACGAAAATTTAGGTTTAGATAAGTTGATGATATTATGTGTATGTTTAAATCCAATAATGAAAATTCTTTCTTGAAAAACAAACAAATCCAATAATGAAAATTCTTTCTTGAAAAACAAACAAATCCAATAATGAAAATTTTTTTGAAAAACAAACACTTTACGTAAAGACATAAATTCCAGTGTAAAAAAACAAGTAAAAATAATTATCTAATTAACGTTTTAAATGTTAACACCACACGATTTCTGCACCAAGGTCCATAAAAAAAAAAAGACGTACAAATTACCCACGCTTCAAGGCCTAATTCACTTAGCTTATCCTATGTGCACCATTGACAGACATCACGCGCCTAACAAGCCATTTTACTGAGACAAATGTTTCCCATCTCTGTACTTCGTCACATAATAAAAAGAACTGTTTCGTGAAAACTTTTTCACAATTTGATTACAACCTGAACTCAACCTAACATTGCAGTTGCTAAGCTACCATTTACTAATAACCTCCTGTTAAGTATTCACAATTTGATTACAGCCTGAACTCAACCTAACATTGCAGTTGCTAAGCTACCATTTACTAATAACCTCCTGTTAAGTAACCACCAGGACTCATTTCATCTGTTCTCCTCTCACTCTTTCACTGTAGTGGCTCGACAGTAATTCAGCAAGCTTACAAATTTACCATCAGGTTTCGATTCCCGTCTTGCCTCTTGCGATACTAAAAATAAGGTTTCGTAGCACTCATGAAAATATCACAGATGGTCCATTGTGTAGAGTCAGTGGTAAGTCGAAGGACCTAGGATGCTAAAAAAATTAGGTTTCGACACTCATATCTGATAGAGTACAATTATTCCATTGTGTGGCATTTTGCTTAGCATAGTATACCCATGAAAAAATTAACTAAATATTCTGACAAAAAATATACGAGTACACGAACCAATCAGGAATATCCTTACAAAATCCAACTCGATAGACTTTCTTTTTTACTTAAATGAAACGAGACTTAAGTTAGATTAACACTTGAAAGAACCTAAATCAATTTACTCTCAATTACACAACCACGCGTAAACTAATAACCCTACATTTTATTAACATAATATTACCATTTCAAGTTCAGACGTTGATACAAATTATTCAAAGGCTTTTGTGGCCTTTAATGAAGTTACGTAAATCTCCAGTTGTAATATACACGTTTTATTTACACTTGTTTTAACTTATATATCGTTGCTTTTAATTTCATTTTATAAAACAACAACACAGTTTCTTTCTGATAAAGATGCGTTTTTCCCATGTGACTTGAGTCCTGTATCACCAGGTGGCGAGATTTGAATAAAATAATACAATTTGTAACCATTTGCTTCTAGTGTTTGAGTGAGTAACTTCTAAAATAATGTGACAACTAAGTTAAAATAATATATATAAATGTACACGTGTATCTTTAACACGTTTTGGTTTTGGGTTGTATTTTTTTATGAAGAGATATTCTCTAATTTTTTTCTGCCATCTGTACTGTTTTTCTCTCGATAATTTCAGTATCTCAAAATTTCAAGGATTAATTATATTTAATTTTGTGTGAAATATTCACGAGAGGACGCTTTTAAATGTTCAAATTGTAATTCATACTATCATTAGGTTTTGTTTTTAATTTTGGTTATAATATGTAAACCCTTTCATAGAAAAAAAAATTATTCTTTTCAAGAAACCTTGCTTGACATATACCAATAACAGTTGATTGGGAAAATCGTTGCTTAGGTCTGTCACGTAAAAATAAGTATGAGCCCTCATATAAAAAAAAGAAGCTATAGATGGTCTTGTTTGCTTAAATGAAACGAAACTTCTGAGTATTTCTCTGGGTTTGTTGGAGAATTATTCGATCACGACAAATAAACGTGTTTTGCTAATACGTGCTTAGAAACCAATTTATATTGCGTTGTTACCTCAGCAAAGCAAACAATACACCATTAATGCGTTTGAGAGATACGTAAAATATCTTGAAATTAAATTGGTTAGAGTGCGCAGAATTTATTCCCATGGATGAATCTACACGTGATGTAAATTAAACAGTATCGTTTTGATTGTTTGTTTGTTTTGGAATTTCGCACAAAGCTACTTGGGGGCTTTCTGTGACAGCCGTCCCTAATTTAGCAGTGTAAGACTAGAGGGAAGGCAGCTAGTTATCACCACCCACCGTCAACTCTTGGGCTACTTTTTTACCAACGACTAGTGGGATTGATCGTCACATTATAACGCCCCCACGGTTGGGAGGGCGCGCTTGGCCATGCCGGGTCGTTTTCATAAAGGAGCTACCCAGTTGATGATATATTTAACCGACTCTCAAGACTAGCTCACTCATAATGAAGCAAAAAACTTTTGTTTTTATACGTTGGCCGTTAAATCTTGGGCTACTCTTATCTGATCTAATGGTAGGATTTCACAATCTACTCTTATTACCCAACGGTACCAGAGAGAGGAACTGTTAGATTCAAGGTACGGGCACACAAGACAATATGCGACGTCTCGTTCGTAGAATGAAATAGAAGAACGGTGGGAATAATTTTCTCTCTTTGTATCATTGTTAGAATATTACAGTTAATAAATAAATCCCAATATCAACAGAACGTCATAGAACATAAATATAAGTGTTTACCAATAATATCTATTCACACGTGTTGAAGTAAGTTGTGGCATTTCGGAATATTAAACAAACCTTGTTACACATAGTGAGTCGCAATGTTGCACTCTAATATAAAATTCTCATTAAATAATTATTTACACTGTTACTTGTACATGTGTGCCTCGCGCTATTACAGTGGTATGTCTACGGATTTACAACGCTAAAATGAGGGGTTCGTTTCCCCTCGGTGGGCTCAGCAGATAGCCCCATGTGTCTTTGCTATAAGAAAAATACAAAAAGCAGTTGTATTTGTGTGTAACATCTTCATTAGATAATTATTTACATTGTTAGTTTTACTTGTATGCAATATTTTTTTAGAATTATTTGCAATATTAAATGGAGTTGTATGTAACGTCTTCATTAGAGAATTATTTACGTTGTTAGTTATTTTTGTAAGATTTTCTTTAGACAGTTCTTTACACTGTTAATTAGACTCTTATGTAAAATCTTCATAAGAGAAATACTTATATTTGTAGATGCACTTGTGTGTAACATCTTCATTATAGAACTATTTACGCTGTTAGTTTTACTTGTGTGTAACGTATTCATTAGAGAATTATTTATATTGTTAATTGGACTTGTATATAACATCTTCATTTGAGAAATATATACATTGTTAGTTGTACTTGTGTGTAACATCTTCATTAGATAATTATTTACACTGTTAGTTTTACTTGTGTGTAACATCTTCATTAGATAATTATTGATACCGTTAATTGGGCTTGTATGTAACGTCTTCATTAGAGAATTATATACATTGCTAGTTTATTTGTGTGTAACATGTCTACTGGAGAACTATTTGCACTATTAATTGTACTTGTGTGTAACTTCTACGTAAGAGAATTATTTATATTGTTAGTTGTACTTGTATGTAACATTTTAATAAATTGGAGGTGGTTTTGTAATTGTTTGGTTTTGAATTTCGTACAAATCTATTAAGGGCTATCTGAACTATCCACTTAATTTCGCAGTGAAATACCAGAGAGAAGGCAGCTAATTATCACCACCCGTCCTCAAATCCTGGGTTGTTCCTTTAATAATGAACATTGGGACTGACCGTCACTTTACGATACCCAGCAGAGCTGAAAGGGCAGTCATGTTTTGTGGAACGGTGTTCGAATCTGCAAACCACAGCTTACGAGATAAATGCTCTTACCAGCTGTTCATGCTAGGCCTAATTAAGGACGTATAGCATATATCGCATGGATGTTGGTTTGATCAAAGTTAAACAAACGAAAAAGTAGTCTCATTCCAATATCATAAAGTTTTATGAGCAAGAAAACCTCATTGCCAGTTTGGTAATTAGTGTTAAACAACGTTCATAGCTCCTTTATAGACGAGGGTACAAACCATCTTCAATTACGGTCTGTAGTTAGAAGAAACATCTCTACGTCCGTTATGGGCAGAAGAAAATAACCTAATCAAATCAAAAGGTTTAAATATTCGCGAAAGAAAACACGTGTTTAGTCGACAATGATTTTAATCATAACACTGATTGAAGACAAAGTAAGTAATTAAAAGTGTTCACATATTTCATCATTGAACTGTGATGTTAAAACATAATTTTAACTTAATTTCCTGGCAGCCATGTTGTGTAGTAACCTTAAGAAAATGTACTGATATTAACGCGAGAAGATCATGTTGTCTTGAAGAAAGGTGTTTATAGTCAGTAATATTTATCATACAGCAATAATATTAAGTTATTTTTAACACCGCGTTGTTTATTTCAATCCTACGAGTACGAATAATACAGTAATAGTGTCGTTCACTACAAAATTTTCATGTTATTCCAGCTGGTCTTATGAACGTCACCGGTAATGCACGTGATGAACACAGTGTGGTTGTAATACTATTATACATTCTTTTTCTACTTGAAATCTTCGATAAGAACGAATAAATAATGTAATGTTGAAAACCCTCAGTAAGACTGCCAGAGTTGTCTTCAGATAATGGTGCCCATATGGACATTAAGCCTAATAAGAATGTTAATTATTAGAAATATACTATGATTATTTCAGACTTTGGTGTTTTTAATGAGAAGTTCAATAATAACAATATAATGCTTGTATTATTTTGGATTTTGAATTTGATAGGTCAGAAATACAGTCTTCAAACTAGTTCTATGAAACCTAAAACTAAGAATTTATCAATACTGGTTATTAAAATTCTAATATATGTTAACATTTAAATCAATAATCATACTGAAAACTAGAGAAACTTAATGAAAGGAACCGAAACTCTTGGGTTCGGTAATCTCTGTATCCATCAGGACTATATTACAATCAGTGATGTCGAGAAACCCACTTGTTGAGAATTTTATATGCAAAAACCTGACGATGACCGAAGAAGGTCGAAACGTTGTTCGCTCTTCTATTTGAAATATTTTCTCAACCCAAAAGAGCCGTTTTTGCATATAAAAAGACTATATTACAGTTCTATCAAACTTGTGCTGCCCTCTAGTAGCTCAGATGATTACTATTACAACATTCAGTGTTCAATCTCTGCACTAACTAAAGGTTTGCGCTTAAACAAACAAAAAAAATATCTAATTGCATTAGTTTCTTTGCTATACACATATACAACTAGTTCCCTCTATCTACTCTGTTACCAAGTAGTAATATATAATGGAAAACCTCTTACTGCAGATGGCGCACCTTTCAGTGGGAGCTGACAAATCAGTTTCCTCTGGTCACTTGTTGTTTGGGAGAATTATAGAGAGATTTACTGATAGTGTAGCCCCACTTAATTAGCGAATCTGTAACAACTGGTGTAATTCTCAAGATAGACAACTACTGTTTTGTATTTGTTTTATTGTAACCTGTCTTAGTTTTACTTGTTCGAGGTACTTTGATGTCTGAACGCTTACTTGTAATTAGTTTCAGGTTTCGGGTATTGGTAACATAATAATTCTAGCCTGGTTTCATCTCACAGTTTCATTATATTATCACTTTGTCTTATTGCTGGCCGTCTCCGTATGTTCCAAGTGGTAGACAATGCGAACAGCAAGTAGTGCGTCGCCCGCCGCCAACTCTAGATATGCTCTTATTAAACTGAATAGTGGACTCTGGCTGTTACTCCTGTGAAGCTCCTGTCGCCCTAAAGTGTAAAACATCATTTCGTTATGGTTATAAAGACTCTCTTATAGAATAGTGTTACACTGTGGTACTTGCTATCTTTTACCGCGGAAAATAAAAATCCCGGATTTTATTGTTGTAAATCCGTAAACTTAACACTATCTCACTGGGGAACATAGTCTCTGAGGGTACATGACCTAAGAAACCCTAGATCAGCAGTTTGACACATTAACTACTGGGCATATTGTATTGAATGTGATGTTTTAAATTAATCTTACTATTTTTAAATTAATATTCACAATTAAAAAGATTATGTTTAATCCTCAGAATTATATATAACCTAAGTCAGATTGTGTTTAATCTCTGGGTTTTCATATAACCTAACCTGGATTATGTTAAATCCTAAAATATGTACATATATAACCATATCCAGATTATGTTTAATCCTTAGATTTATAAATAGCCTAGCTTATATTATTCTTGATGACGAGAAGCCCATCTAAACCCATTTATTATATTAAACCAATATAAAGGAGCACCCTTATACCTATACTAATTAATAACCTAACATTCACATGCAACGCCCCCTACAATCCCGTACCCGTTTATACTCTCGTTCCTAAGACATGTGTCCATCAAAGGTTGAAACGTTGTTCGCTGCTTATCAGTAAAAGTGTTAATACCCATACCAGCCGCACATTAACCTAGATTATGTGTGATCCTTAGATTTTCATATAATCTGACTTATATTTATTTCTTAGGTTTATATATCGATATAGTACAATTTGTTTGTTTTTAAGTTAAGCACAAAGCTTAAGCACAATAAGCTCTCTGTGCTCTGCTCACCACGGGATTCAGAACAAACCTAACATTCCTAAATTGGTCGAAGTGTCACGCTGATAATAATAATAATTTCCTACGTGTTTTCTTTGTGATTTTTTCACCGTTTTTTGTGTGTATTATCGTGAAAATAACAGATTCTGACTGGATTAAGCCTCGTTTTTAATAAGGATGCTATAATTTTTTGTCAGTCTCTAAACATTCAAAAAACAGATTCTCCTTAACTTATTATATAAAATAATTATTTAAAGCATAACACAGTCCATGTAAACTCATCGCTGCTAGATTTAAAAAGTGAAAGTATGTTATTTTAGGATAAGTGGTTTGCGTATCGTTGTAACAAAGCAACTCTACTCCACCGTGAGTGCGTTATAAGAGTAGCAGTTAGATCTCACTATTCCGTTATCGTTGGAGGTGGCTTTTCTTGCTTGTCTACCAGTTCAAACTAGGGACAACAAGCGTAGCTGTCTCCGATGTAGCTTTCTACAAACATCTAAAGTAAACGAAATAACAATTTAAGTGCTTCATCTTCCCACAAAGCTACACTTCTGCTAATCAATGAAACATATTTATTCGAACAAAATATCAACGTTACTATAAACGTTATCATTATTTAAGATAATGACAAAGTCTCTTTGAATTTGTACTTACGTCAGGTAACTCTTTATAACACGTGAGCTACGTAAGTGTTCAGAAGTTTATCCCTCATTAATGCGAACAACGTTCACTATCCATTAATAACCGTATTTTACGCCTTATAAGACGCACTTTTTTCCTTTGAAAATACCTTGAAAATTTTTTGTTTTGTTTGTTTGTTTTGAATTTCGCGCAAAGCTACTCGAGGTCTATCTGCGCTAGCCGTCCCTAATTTAGCAGTGTAAGACTAGACGGAAGGCAGCTAGTCATCACCACCCACCGCCAACTCTTGGGCTACTCTTTTACCAACGAATAGTGGGATTGACCATCACATTTTAACGTTTCCACGGCTGAAATTAACGAGCATGTTTGGTGCCACCAGGATTCGAACCCGCAACCCTCAGATTACGAGTCGAACGCCTTAACACGTTTGGCCGTGCCGGACCCACCTTGAAAAATCCCTATGCGTCTTCCAAGACAAAATTAATGGGTTAAGACAAGATCGTAATATCATTACTTACCAATTACAAATGTTTTCAATAACTTGAAATATTTAATTTGACTAATATTGTGGATATATTATGAAGGATATGATGAATTTGACTGTATTTTCTCAGTAAGTTAAAAGAAAAGTCAAGGTTACCTTGAAATGTTGGTAACTGAATTCAAATATTTTTTTCTTAGAATTGCCTTTCCAAGATTAGGGTGCGTTTTTCACGATGTAGGATCTTACAAGGGTTAGAAGACGGTATCATATTCCGTAGAATTGGAAGCTCTTGTTACGATGTTTTGAACACAGCAGATTAAACCTAAGTTCAACTTCTATACACTGACATAGATCTTCGGGTACACGACTCCGATTCTAAGGGGGCGGGGATCTTTCTTCGTTGGCCTGATTCCTGTTTTGAGGATTTTCTCACAAATCTACGTAACATTTATCTCCCTTTGCCTCCCTAAAGCCTGGCATGGCCGAGCGCGTTAAGGCGTGCACTCGTAATCCGAGGGTCGCGGGTTCTCGCCCGCGTCGCACTAAACATGCTCGCCCTCCCAGACGTGGGGGTGTATAATGTGGTAAAAGAGTAGCCCGAGAGTTGGCGGTGGGTGGTGATGACTAGCTGCCTTCTCTCTAGTCTTACACTGCAAAATTAGGGACGGCTAGCACAGATAGCCCTCGAGTAGCTTTGTGCGAAATTCCAAAACAAACAAAGCCTCCCTAAACTAAAGCTAAATACCGATTGAAAAACATCAGCACCCACCGCCAACGCTTGGACTACTCTAGTTTAATAGTTGAATTTGAACGTCAATTTCTTAACACCATCACGATCACCACCACTCTACAATGGGCAGAGGTTATTTTTTCTTTTGTGTCAACGAATCATTAAGACAGGCCACGCCGGCCCGAGACTTGAAGAACTGTGATGGATTAGGGTAAAATAAGTGAGACTTTTCTAGAGTTTTGTTGATAGCTACTTTTCTCCGAGGAGGTTTTGTATCCTTATATTGACTTTTGTACAAACTGTGTAATGCACGGATCGCCAGCTAACAGTGTTTTTCTCTATAATATGTGGAAGGTCATTACTCTAGTGTCACTATTAGCGAAGTTCGAGATTGAACGTTCAACTGGTCATTCGTAATTCGTCTTTCTCTCCCCCCCCAAAAAATCATTTTATTAAAGTAGGTTTGGAGCTTAACACTGCATCACCTGCCATTTTTAATGAAGACAAAAAAGAGGTTGTTTACATCATTCATTTTGCTTTTCTTCTAACTTATTACATTGTAAGATTTGTTTTAATTGTAAGCCATTATTTTCCAGAGTATTGAGTGTATTGTATAATGAATATTATGTTGAACACATTAAACGGCATCTCTGCATTTTTGTATTTTGTAGAACATCTTATATGTAACAAATAACATAAAATAAATAATTTAACAGGTAAGTTCTTATGGCCAGGTGGTTAGGGTTAGCTGCCTTCCCTCTAGTGTTACACTGCTAAATTAGGGACTGCTGGCGCAGATAGCCCTCTTGTGGCTTTGGGCGAAATTCAAAACAAACAAATGAAGCGACAAAAAACTGCTTGTTAATCGTTGTCTGATAGGAATGAGTCGGTTTCTGTACATCATAAAGAATCAGACAATAAAAGAGAAATCGATAAACAGAAATTTGTTGTAAACAGTGCTGTTTACTCAATAAGTTCTCTTTGGTCAGCATAACCCTGAACCAATCTTCAACTGATGTGTGTATAAGCTGTATAAAAAAATAATAATATTGCTATTTAATGTAACAATACGTCATCCAAATATTTTATGCTATTTTGAACGATTTAAGTATTTATATATATATACATATAAACACAAACAAAGTTCTTACATTCCATTACCTTACCTTCGCTCTTCAACTGTCACTGATGATTTATTTATATCAGTGAAACTAGTCTGCTGCAGGGGAAGTAGCCAATCAAAGAAGAGAATAGTCTCTACGTCATTTTTTCTTCCCCGGATTTCACGTTTTGGTAAAGAAAAGAAACTAAAGGTTCTAGCTTTTGCTGTTTTAAATTTTAGATGACTCTCAATGGGTGAGGGTTAAGTCTCTGGTCTTATAACAATAAAAAATGGGTTTTGATACCCGTGGTGAGCAGAACAGAGATGACCTACGGTGCAGTTTTGTGCTTAGCAAGATATAAACGCACAATAAATTTAAAATACAAAGAGAAAGGTGAAAATCAACTTCATTTGTTGAACTAATGTAAACAAGTCAATAAATTTATATTTTTAAAAGATTTATAAACTTTTCACCAGGTTTCAAACTTAGACTTCTTTAGTTCTTTAATTTAACGCCTACTGCTTTTAATATCTTTAAATATACCAACGTCATTAATCTCCAGAGGATTAGAGAAAATTCTCGAAGCACACGAAACAAAACAAAAACCAACAGGGTAAGTACAAAATTAAACGTTAAGGGTGATATTAAATTCCAAGTAAATTACGATTCGCATTACATCATTAAAGACCTGACTTATCTCCTCTTTTTTTTAAATCTATTATCATGCTTTCATTGGTCAGCAGTGAGTCTCGAGACTTATAACTTTTATATTAGAGGTTTGATTCCTGCGGTGCACACGATGTAGACAGCCTGTTATACAACAGAGACATTAAGGGAATGAATTTGGAAACGTTAAATAGAACCGATGCAGAACCTGTGGTTAGGAAATTAGGCTTACTTTGGTGTTGCCTGTAAGTTATTCTGATTTGATACACGTGTTCCAAAGATAGATAAGTCTGGAAAACCTCAGGGGGTAAGAAGAAATAAAGATAAATAAACCGAGGGTACATGAAGAAAGTGTGTTTTTTCTTATTGCAAAGCCACGTCGGGTTCACCGAGGAAAATCAAACTCATGATATTAGCATTGCAAGACCGAAGACATACCACTGTCCACCTGGGAATCAATAAGAAAGGAAAAAACAAAACAAAAACAAGGGTACAGGAAGAAAAAAGAAGATATTCTTTCTTCGCAATGGAAATAAAGTACTTTGGTATTTATAACCTGATTAAACGACCAGTTCAGGAGATCTGAAGACCTGGTAGAACTATATATATTTTCGAACTTTTGACCAGATAAAGAGCAACTGATCAGTATTGCCTCACACCTAAATGGCTATCTCATAACGGGAACTACTGTCACAGATACCTTGTGAATTTTTCGGAAAGTCTCGAGTGTATTGAGCAGTATCACAGGTTCGAATCTTGGATCCTCTATTTGGACTTCACCCACGTCCACATAAGAAATGTGCACTGCTTAGATACTTTAGTAGTCTAACAGATCTTCACTCTTATTTGAAAAAAAAGCACACCCAAATTCCTAAAGTGTGTGATTTTGTGTGAACATAAGCCACTAGGTCACATCCGGCTCAAGAAATCGACAGGCTTATATTTAGTTCCTACCAATGCTGGCCCGGCATGGCCAGGTGGGTTAAGGCGTTCGACTCGTCATCCAAGAGTCGCAGGTTCAAATTCCGGTCGCACTAAATATGCTCGCCCTTTCATTCGTGGAGGCGTTATAATGTGACGGTCAATCACACTATTCGTTAGTAAAAGAGTATCCCAAGAGTTGTCGGTGGGTGGTGATGACTAGCTGCCTTCCCTCTAGTCTTACATGTTAAATTAGTGACGGCTAGCGCAGATAACCCTCGAGTAGCTATGCTTAAAATTCAGAGCACACCTACCAATGCTCTTAAAAAGTTTTTTTTTTCAAATTTCAGTTACATATAATCAGGGAACAATACTAAACATTCCTATAGAACAATCTAATGACGTTAAAATATTTCAGGTGTCTTTCCTTATAAAGTAATAATGGCTAAAAGTTTCACGCACAGCCGTCCATCTATCCCCAATTGTGATATGACCGATGAGAAGAAACTTAAATAGCCAATTGCATTCACTGTCAAATATCGGGTGTTTCCTTGCCTGACGAAATACAGAGAGTGACCATCACTTAACTTATCCACAGCCACATAATAAACATATTTCTGCGACAACGAGATGTGAACATGAAGCCTCAGATTTATAGTCCTAAGCTAACTCTAAGGCCACGCCCAAGAACACAATATTAAAATGAAAAATATATAGCCTAACTGACTCGATAAAAATATGCATTGATTTTCCTGCGCATAAACAAACTATAATAGTGTGTATTGATTACTTTAGAATTCAGTGATAATTTTAATGTTTAAAAATCGATTTATACACCAAACTGTCCAACTAGCTGTCTTTCCTGCCATCTATTGGTTGCTATTAGTATTACGTGAATTATTTTAATTTTATCGTTGAAACGTTGGAAGTGACCACACTTTCGGAAAATTTGTTGAGAAATTCTGAAAGTTAAACACTGATACGGTTTTATTTAAAACTATCGAAAATATTTGGCTTCATTCGGGTTATTAAGTTGAAAATGTATGTATTCTGAACCCATTTTAGCATAAAAGTATAATCTATATACTTTTCTTGCTAAGAAACATGTCAAAAAATGATTGTTGGAACGAATTATTACGAATCTTTACCAGCTTTTCTGTATATTGAGAGTTGTTATGTAAGAAACTACTTTTATGTGATTTTATGATAACTTTCCTTATTAAAAAATATACACGCACATTGGAAAAAATAAGTAATACCCAGGTTCATACCCTCCGGGTCTTTTTACTCTGTGTGGTAAATTTCAGATTTTTAGAGCGATGTCGGTCACACAGACACACAGGCATAGTCTTTTATTATTATCATATAATAATAACAATATATATATATATATATTATAATATTAATTATATATGTGTATACATCAAATGAATACAATTTATCCAGCAACTAGAAACGTCTCACGTGTGCAAAGCTATTGAGAATTTTATTTTCTTGGCATAGTGCATTAGAGGGCCAGTGGCAAGTGTACGGACACTTACAATGCAAAAATCCAAGATTTGATTCTTCACAGTTGATAGAATATATTATAAGATTATAGGAATATAAGTAAACAATTAAAACTGAGGAAAAAGCTAGGACACCTCTACATTTATTCCCACTTAAAATGGTTCAACTCACACACCAGGTGCACATGATTAAAAGAATTTTGAATGAGGCTTGCCCTATTTAAACCTCAGACAGTGTGCTTCAAACTGTTGAAGTGAGAGTGAGCACCATGGTGAGAGCAAAAGAGCTGTCTGAGGGTTTTAGAAAGAAAATTGTAGCAGCTTATGAGTCTGGTAAGGGATTTGAAAAGATCCAAAAGATTTTGAAATCAACAATTCCACTGTCCGGAAAATAGTCAACAAGTGGAGGGCTTTCAAAACAACTGCCAACATGTCCAGGTCTGGTCGTCCAAGCAAGTTCACCCCGAGAGCAGACCGCAAGATGCTAAAAGAGGTCTCCAAACACCTTAACATGTCACGGGATCTACAGCAGGCTTTGGCTACTGTTGATGTGAAAGTGCATACCTCTACAATTAGAAAGAGACTGCACAAGTTTAACTTGCATGGGAGATGTGCAAGGAGGAAACCTTTGCTCTCTAAGAAACACATCAAAGCCAGACTGAACTTTGCCAGAGAGAATGTAGACAAAGACCAGGACAGATGAGTCCAAAATTGTATTATTTGGACACCAGAACAGATGACATGTTTGGCGTAAACCAAATACAGCAATACAGGAAAAGAACCTCATACCAACTGTGGAGCATGGAGGTGGAAGTGTCATGGTTTGGGGCTGCTTTGCTGCAGCAGGATCTGGACAGCTCACAATCATAGAATCCACCATGAATTCAAGTGTGTATTAGAGGATGCTTGAGGATCATGTGAGACCATTTGTAAGAAAATTAAACCTGAAGCGGAACTGGACCCTGCAACACGACAATGACCCAAAACATACCAGCAAATCCACCAAGGACTGGCTGAAAACTAAGAAATGAAGAGTCCTGGAATAGCCGAGTCAAAGCCCAGATCTTAGTTCCATTGAGATGCTGTAGGATGACTTGAAATGGGCTGTGTATACAAAAAAACACTCAAACATCTCACAGATGAAAGAATTTTGTATTGAGGAATGAGGCAAACTTTCTTCAGACCGATGTCATAGACTGGTAGATGGCTACAAGAAGCGTCTCACTAGAGTTATTACAGCCAAAGGCTATTAGGGGGTAGGGTGTCCTAACTTTTTTCTCAGTTAGAATGTGCATTTTTGTAGAATTACATTTAGAGAAGATCTTAGAAAGTCTTTTCTTCAGTTTTAATTGTTTAGTTGTTGAAATTGAGATTAAATATCTGAATATCCAAAAGTGTTTCAAAAATACTTTGTCGTAACTTTTTAACATGACTGTATGTAGTGTGTAGCGTTTCAAAAGTAAGAATTAGTTTTTCTTTTACTTTACCGAACTTTAGCAAAAATGAAAAAGTTATTGTTTTCTTACGTGTTTGCTGGAAACGCTTGTATGAACATTTGTAGAAAAAAAATCATTTTTCAGAACGATTTCGAATCTTTATGTTTAAAAGCTTCATATTTCTTCACTTTTGTTGCATGTGTCTGACGCAGATATTAGAGCAATTTCATTTATGTTCAGTTCGCTCTTAATGTTTGTATCTACACTTTTACAGTTGTCTTTCGTGAAAACCATCATGCTTTAACAAAGTAATATATAAATAACAAACCACCAGAAATGAATTGAACAATACAATGATAGTAATTCTTACGGTAGCCAAGTTATAAATTTAAAGCATGGTTAGGTGGTTCAGACACTCGATTCGTAATCTGAAGGTTGCATTATCAAATCCCCATCACACTGAGCATGCTTGCCCTTTAACCAGTAGTGGTGTTATAATGTTAAGGTCAATTTCACTATTCTTTGGTAAAAGAGTTGGCGGTGTGTAATGATGACTAGTTCACTTCCCTCTAGTCTTAAACTGGTGAATTATGAATGTCCATCGCGGCAAGCCCTCGTGTAACTTTGCGCGAAATTCAATAACAAACAAACCAATAAATTTAAATATTCCCCTGGTGGGACAAGGTTAAGAGTATAGACTTATAGCGCTAAAACTGGTCTTAATTATTACAGTGTTTCGACCTTTAGTATCGGGTCATCATCAGACAAAAGTTACAGTTATTGTGTTTCTGAACTTATTTATTTATTTGTTTAATCCAGTAGATTATTTTACAACTGGGTCAGAGACGTCAATATTCAAGCCCAGCTACTGACCAGAGGACAAAATAATAATAAAACGTCATTTGCCACAAATATGGCTACTAAACAGTCCAGTAACAAGTCATGATAAGCTTCTGACCCGAAAGTAGTTCGCTATACTAATCACTCACTTTTTTACTTGTATATTATTACGCACAAAACCTTGTTGGATTATTTCTTTTATGTCTACTGTAAGAAAAAAACAACAACAGGATTTTCAGCGTAATAATTCCTCATATTTCTAGATGCTATCCCAAGCTTAACTCCATGAAGACATGTTGTTTATTATCTTACTAATCGTGCTGTTTAAAAAAAAAATTAAAGGTTGACGTCATTATTTCAGTAGTATATGCTCCTAGTAGTACAGGCGTATTTCTGCAATCTCACACCGCTAGAAACCTGGTTTCGATACTCGTGGTGTATATAGCAAAGATAGCTCATTGTGTAGCTTTGTGCTTTCTTTCAAACCAATTACCATCGAGAGTGTTTAGTAGTGCCATCTAGTGATTTAAAGCTACACTATAGTATTAACAAAACTAAATTTGGGGGAAGAAACGAAAGCAAAGTAAACGACAGTAAGTTAGAATTTTTCTTAAAAATATACGTGAAATTCTACTCGTGGCATTTTATTTCTGAAATAAGCAGGAAATGTTGCGAACTTTGATACGTAAGTTAGATAATAAATAATGACACAAACGTAAGCGAGACAAAACCAAACACTTCATTAAATTCTCCATCAGTTGAGGAAAAGTTTTGATTACTCGTAGTTAAAAATTTTGAAAAAAAATCCTGATAAAGTATCAATAACACGTGAATCAAGTTATTATATTGCTTAACAGTGCGATTATGTTTGGGATCCGAAGATTCTCTTTCGTAACAACAGTATTCTTTCAAATAGTGATAGGGTTTCAAACTTGATTGGCGTTTCAGAAGCTTCGAATAGCTTCTTCTCTGAAAGGTTTCTGTTTTTCCTTGTTTCAGAAAAAGACTTGATGTACATGACTCAGCAGCAAGTTAATTCCTAGACATTTGTTTTGATATATTAGTTGTTGCAAAGAGGGAATTTCGATGTTCCTAAAAGCACTACCACTGTTGTAAACAACAATGTCAAGCTTGAAACTCTTTATGTCATTGTTTCAACGTAGCGCGCAAACAAACCCACGTACATAAACCTTGATAAGGCGAGGAAGAAAAAATCTTTCGCTGAATCAAATTGTTTTCGTCAATTCTTCAGAAAGTGGATTTCATTTTACGATTCAGATAATCGAGTTTGATCTGTTTGATTTTTTATCTTTAAATGTTATATTTTCAACCTCAGTGATACGTTATGCAACACATGCACCTAGCTCGCAAGGTTTGGGCGTAACCATCTCTGAATTAAAACTGCTTACTGGTGAGTTAGGACCCCCGCCACCTACACGACTTCATTTGACCGAAGAGCAATTTCTATTATCGTGACTATACATGCTCACAAATAAAGGTGTGAAGTTTATAGTGTGATGCATATACTGGCTCGAACCTTAGACTCTCCAATCTGGAGTTTGTTAATATTAGCTAGTAGACTACGTCCAGTCCACTTCGCAGAGAGGACTTCAACCTCTCACCTCAATTTTGGTTTGATTGTTATTTCGCTGGTTTACTGTCCACAAGCCCACATCTAAGTAAGCGACAGTAGTTTTCGAACAAGCCAACGTGTTTTTTTTCTTTTTCAGCATAAACCATGTAGTCAAAATTAAACTTAAAATTTAGCTTCACACTAAATTTTAATTACAGCACGTGTTTAGGCTTCCTTCATTGAATTGTGCGTGAGAAACACTTTTGAGTAGAAACCAAGAAAATGCTTTTCTTTTATATTGATCCCACAGCTTTCGTCCTTCAGTCAAGAATTCATTCCACCTGTGATTTCTCAGCAAGTAAAATATGTAGCTGTCGTGTATTTGCCTCAGATCATTCTTCTCTTTAAATCTCGCCCCATGGTTTATCCCAACTCTGTTATTTCGTTGGTTTTCCTTTTCCTTTCAAATGAACAGATTTAATATTAAAGGAAATACATATTTGTCTCGTTATCTGAACATGGGTAAGAATAAAATCCGTTTTGTGTGACATCGTGAAAAAATATATTGTTCAAGTAAAGCGCACCTTGCTTGAATTGATTGAAAACACTTTCCAACAGAGTGTTTTGATAATAAAACTTTGTGTTGAGCTCCCACCATATAAAATTGATTAAAACAAATATGGTAAAATCACTCGCTTTATATGCAAGAACATTGTTAAGGAATTTAATTAAACCTTGATTGAATATTTCTGTATGAAGATACATCATGAGAAACCTTAAAACTAACAATGCTCTAGACCTACAAGTAGCCTGATGCACGATAACTTTAGAAGAAAGGGGACGCGTAGACTAAATCACTATAATATAACTTCATCTATGGACAGCAGTGGATCTTCTGGCTCATTCAAGAACGATATTGGAAAAAGTAGACATTTAAGCACAAATTTTACTGCTTCTACTGCTTGTTTCTTAAACGAAGCAGACTCTTTGAAAAGTAAAATTATCTTAATTATAAAAATATTAAACATCTGTCCTTTCGCTCTAAGGATAGAAAAAAAGAAAAATAAGTGGGTTAATATTATCTTCAGAATACAATACAGGAAAAATAAGAGAGTTAATATTATCTTCAGAATATAACACAAAATAAGAGGATTAATATTATCTTCAGAACACAGCACAAAATCAGAGAGCTCAACTGAATCCATCCTTCAGATAATCACTTAAGGTTCAATAAAGAAATGAGTAAAAACTCTTAATCAAACACTACAACTTTCCATCTAGAACCACCCAACAAGTCCTTGTCCTTTTTTGTTTTAAAAGAACCTAAAGTTGTACTCAGCATTATAAATGAGGACGAACAAGCTATTTGTATAGTGAGATAGTTACTTCTTTTTCACTTGTAACCAGTATATTTACATACATATTCGAAAATTCTGTTAGCATTACTGTCAGTTACTGCTAAGATGACTTGATTGACAGCAAAACGTCTAGATTTGGTTCTTCAATGATGCTACTGAATTGTCTCTCATCTGCATTAGAGATCAAAATTATGATAACCAAATATAGTAAGTTGAAGGTAATCTAAGTTCACTTGCCAAATACTGGTACAGCTCGCCAATTGATCCAAGCTATTCTTTAGTACTTCGACCTTCAACACAGCGAGAAACAGTAGAGTTTACTGGTGTCAGGAAACGTTACTAATTTACTGGTGGCAGGAAACGTTACTAATTTACTGGTGTCAGGAAACGTTACTAATTTACTGGTGTCAGGAAACGTTACTAATTTACTGGTGTCAGGAAACGTTACTAATTTACTGGTGGCAGGAAACGTTACTAATTTACTGGTGTCAGGAAACGTTACTAATTTACTGGTGTCAGGAAACGTCACTAATTTACTGGTGTCAGGAAACGTCACTAATTTACTGGTGTCAGGAAACGTCACTAATTTACTGGTGTCAGGAAACGTTACTAATTTACTGGTGTCAGGAAACGTTACTAATTTACTGGTGTCAGGAAACGTCACTAATTTACTGGTATCAGGAAACGTTACTAATTTTCTGGTGTCAGGAAACGTCACTAATTTACTGGTGTCAGGAAACGTTACTAATTTACTGGTGTCAGGAAACGTGACTAATTTACTGGTGTCAGGAAACGTCACTAATTTACTGGTGTCAGGAAACGTTAATAATTTACTGGTGTCAGGAAACGTTACTAATTTACTGGTGTCAGGAAACGTTACTAATTTACTGGTGTCAGGAAACGTCACTAATTTACTGGTGTCAGGAAACGTTACTAATTTACTGGTGTCAGGAAACGTCACTAATTTACTGGTGTCAGGAAACGTTACTAATTTACTGGTGTCACGAAACGTTACTAATTTACTGGTGTCAGGAAACGTCACTAATTTACTGGTGTCAGGAAACGTTAATAATTTACTGGTGTCAGGAAACGTTACTAATTTACTGGTGTCAGGAAACGTTACTAATTTACTGGTGTCAGGAAACGTCACTAATTTACTGGTGTCAGGAAACGTGACTAATTTACTGGTGTCAGGAAACGTCACTAATTTACTGGTGTCAGGAAACGTCACTAATTTACTGGTGTCAGGAAACGTTACTAATTTACTGGTGTCAGGAAACGTTACTAATTTACTGGTGTTAGGAAACGTTACTAATTTAATGGTGTCAGGAAACGTTACTAATTTTCTGGTGTTAGGAAACGTTACTAATTTACTGGTTTCAGGAAACGTTACTAATTTACTGGTGTCAGGAAACGTTAATAATTTACTGGTGTCAGGAAACGTTAATAATTTACTGGTGTTAGGAAACGTTAATAATTTACTGGTGTCAGGAAACGTTAATAATTTACTGGTGTCAGGAAACGTTAATAATTTACTGGTGTCAGGAAACGTTAATAATTTACTGGTGTCAGGAAACGTCACTAATTTACTGGTGTCAGGAAACGTTACTAATTTACTGGTGTCAGGAAACGTCACTAATTTACTGGTGTCAGGAAACGTGACTAATTTACTGGTGTCAGGAAACGTTACTAATTTACTGGTGTCAGGAAACGTTACTAATTTTCTGGTGTTAGGAAACGTTACTAATTTACTGGTTTCAGGAAACGTTACTAATTTACTGGTGTCAGGAAACGTTACTAATTTACTGGTGTTAGGAAACGTTACTGATTTACTTGTGTCAGAAAATGTTACTGATTTACTGGTGATGTCTTTGTCACTATAATTAATATAAATAGGAAAGACCAAAGATTCAAGCACTAGCGACAAGGGTCAAATTTGACTGTATTCCATTAACCTTTTACCTTCTTCTATCCAACCACTCTACAATACAATTAAGTAACATTTCAATAACCTCGTGGAAGTAATTTTCTTGGCTAATCTTTCGTGTGGTACCTTACCATACGTTTTTGTAAATTTAACTACACCCAATACACACTCTTTTCTAAATCCAAATAAGAAGCAACAACCTTAAAAAATCTGACTGATAAAGCAAGATTTTCTTTTTAGTAAACTATTTTTAATGTTCATTATTTACATCACGTTTAACTAAATAATCGTGTAAAGCAAATATCTGACTATTTGTGTGTTGCTAACACTTTCTGTTCTATATACAGAAGAGAACGTTTAAAAGTATGTCCATTTTATATTATTCAATAATAGCTCTGTCTAAAATTTGTCCATTTTATGTTGTCCATCAGTAATTCTGTCTACTAAAGTTTATCCATTTTATGTTGTCCATCAGTAATTCTGTCTACTAAAGTTTATTCATTTTTATATTGTACAACAATAACTCTGCTTAAAGATTATCCCTTTTCATATTATCCAACAATAGCTCTGCCTAAAATTTATCCATTTTTAAATTATTCAACAATTTTATATTGTCCAACAATATCTCTGCCTAAAGTTTGTAGATTTTTATATTATCTAACATTAGCTCTTCCTTAAAGTTTATCCATTTTATATTGTCCAACATTAGCTCTTCTTTAAAGTTTGTCAATTTTGTATTGTCCAACAGTAGCTCTGCCTAAAGTTTGTAGATTTTTATATTATCTAACATTAGCTCTTCCTTAAAGTTTGTCAATTTTATATTTCCAGCCCCCAGTGGCTCAGCGGTATGCCTGCCGACTTACACGCTAAAATCCGCGTTTCGATACCCGTGGTGGGCAGAGCACAGATAGCCTATTGTGTAGCTTTGTGCTTAATTAAAAAACAACCACAACAATTATAGTGTCCAACAACAACTCTGCCTAAAATTTATCCTTTTTAAATTACTCAACAATAGCTCTGTCTAAAGTTTGTCAATTTTATATTATCTAACAGTAGCTCTTCCTTAAAGTTTTTCCATTTTGTATTTTCCAAAAATGGCTTTGCCCTTAGCATCATTATGTAAGAGCACAATCTCCATTTTAACATTTGACTTACTTTTAACATACATGAAAAGATTGATGCTGTCACTTTTGGCACTATCATCCAACTTTTTCTCATTTGGATTTTCTGTTTCCTTTTCTAAACTTCTGATTTTCCAATTCACCCGTCGACTTGAAACCTCTTAAACGTATAGTTTCGTACTTTAGGTCTTCAGTGAGCCAATTTGGTTCGATCTTCCCATATATCTTTTTCCTCTTTTAAGAACACGTTTGCCTTAAATTGGAAGCAATTTATTTATACAATAATCCATACCTGCGGTACAAATTTTAACTCATTCTTCCAATTCACAAATTCATTTTCTCGTGGCTTCAGGACTGGCTTTCTGAAAATTGCCAATTACAGTTTAATCCATTTCTTATTTCATTTTACAGAAACATCAAAATGACTTAACAATAACTCGTATTTTTTCAAGTGCTTTCTTTCTCTCTTCAGCTGATACAACCCTATCCTTATTGGTAGTTGACAATAAATATGATCCATTGATCCTATGAGCTTTCCAATGGGTGTTAAAACCATAGTGAATCTCTTTACAAAATCTCTATCCCTTACTGTTTGGTCCTCTTAACTCCTAATCAAAGTATCTTCAATCCAAATATCCCATAATTATTGGATTGTTGTTTAGATCAATAATAACCCTGGTCTCTGAAGACACTTACTTATTTACCTTAAACCTCTGATTGTAGCCCATAAAGCTGCAACCTTTTGAGTAATATTCTCTATTTCTTAAATCCTAGCAGGCTGCAGTTGGTTCTTTACATAAAGAACCACCACACTTCCTCACCTAAAACTAGGTTACCTTTACTTATATTCATATATAACTAAGTTTCACTGATTTCTATTACTATATCCGAACTCCTTGCTCATCTAGCAATTATATCAGTTTGTATATTTCAAATTTCCTAAATTATACTTAAACAACATCTAACGAATATACTTAGAGCTCTTCCAAACACACTACTACCTCCCCATTTCGGACACGTAATTTCACTCTTACCCAGAAAACTACCTCCTGTGTCCAACCAATTCACTTGCTGCTCTGTGTATATCTTTGATAGTCTTTTATTTAAACCCTGGACACCGAGAACAAATCTAGCCATATCTAGCCCGAGAGAGCATACCGAAAAGGACACACGTATGTTTTTACTCCCTATGTTTATGAACGATTTCTTTATATCTGTTATATTAAATAACTCTGCTGCATGCTAGTACATCGGTAGGTATGCAGATTTACAACGCTAAAATCAAGAGTTCGATTCCTCTCGATGCGCTCAGCAGATAGCTCGGTGTAACCTTGCTATAAGAAGAAAAAAACACATTAAATTTTGATTTACTATTTTCAACATCAGTTTCTAGTCCCTGTCTTCTCATTACAAATGAGTTAATTTTTTGTAGTTAACAACAGAATACCCCCTACTTAAATCCTTTGCTCATCTCTTGTCTCACCCAATCAATGAATGATTAAATAAACCCAGCATCTACATGGCAACCTTTACCCTAACACCATACAATTCCTGTTTTCCCTCCTCGATTCCTGTTCGAAATCAACTGTGTTCTCATCCTAATAGAGTAATCGTCTTCAACTTATCCTCACTTGAAAAAATATTGTAGTGTATTTTTCACTATTGATCTTTCTAGCTTTCTGAATCCAAGTACACAATTTCAAGCATGACCCTTTCTTGACATCCTATAAATTGTACTCTTCTTACCCTGAACCATGTCTAACCTCATTAAAGCGGACCAATGTTTACTTTTTATTTATAATCTACTACTTACATAAATTATTTATTTAATTCAAATAAAGCTATTTTACAGTTTATAAATTAACCTAACATTAACATCTCCTGCTAAGTAACACCATTATCACTATGGGTTATTCCACGTCACGTTTCAGACTTCCGTAAAACAAATTGAATAGAAACTTCACTTTAAGTTAGTCAGCCATGCAGTGCAGCTTTAGGATTTTTTTTCCTCCCTAAATAAATCAAAATACAGTTTTTGTTTGAATTTTTAAAATAAAATATATGACATGAAATGGGAAAAAAAAATTTTGGGGGCAAGTTTGCATAGAATGACCCCTCTTAATCGTAAATTTACGTAACTGGCTAATGTGTTAAGTTCTTAGCAAATAATAGAATTAATAATTTCATCTCTTAAGATAAATAATATATTTTTCATTCAGCCAAACATCATGACGGTCATTTATTTCAATCAAATACTAAACAAACAACATTTTAGTAACTAACAACTTGGTATACTACCTAAAAGTAACGGTATTAAGCCTAAAGTCGCAACTTTAGGCTTAGCTCTATCGAATTTGCCAGTTGTTGTTTTTTTAAATTGTAACCTTATCTGATCTACTTAAAATACATTAAAGTAACTACTGAAATGTGGACTCGGCAGATAACCCAATATGGCTTTGTTATAAGAAAACACACACACAACTACTAAAGAACTTAAAAATATGAAATCGAAATTTATATTCTAAAGAAAAGCGCTAAAATTTATATGTATGAATATATTAAACATTTAGTTTCAGTTTCTATAATAAGCAAAAATTGGGGTTCATGATTAACTCGTATGTAGCGTTTTGCTCAAGAAAGCTGTCATTGCTTTGGGTTACGTCATTAAGAAGGTTTAGTTTGAATTTCGCGCAAAGCTACACGAGGGCTATTTGCGCTAACCGTCCCTAATTTAGCAGTGTAAGGCTGGAGGGAAGGTATCCACCGCCAAATCTTGAACTACTTTTTTACCCATGAACAGTGGGATTGACAGTCACATTATAACGGTCCCACGGCTGAAAGGGCGAGTATGTTTGGTGAGTAAGGGATTCGAACCCGCGACGCTCAGATTACGAGTTGAATGCCTTGCCACGTCAGGCCATTAAGAATGAAAATATTAAACGAATATTTTTTCAGGTAAGTCTGTTTGTGGAATAAGTAACTTTATTACATTAAAGAATAAAAGTGTTTAAATCCTTTGTTTTTTCTTTAAACTGTTCACTGTTTCTCTCTCCATAACTAGACATCATAGTAGGTGCCCATAGAAAAGGGTGCTTATTGATTACGTGATAGAACTGTGGATTTCGGATCTGTTGAGCAATATTTGAATCCGTGCAACTCGAAAAAACGTTTCTCCCACTTTATATTGTGGGTGCATTATAAGAGTAACAGTCAGTCACGAAGTATAGATGGCGAACGATAGTGTGTTATTAACTGCCTGTCTTCTCTCCGATCACTAGTTCAAAAACTGGGGGCAGCGGAAGAGATTTTGAAATTAATATAAGATACAAACATATTTTTCTGTGGAATGAATATGTTCAAATATTCGTCATGCTGGAGAAAAGGTAAAACATACGAAGGTCAAAAAGACGCTGAAACTTGAATTTTTGTTTTTCTAGGTTAAAAGCTATTTCATCTTTTTGTCAAAAGATGACAGTGCTGTCGAATATAATTTAAAAACAATGTGCAGGACTCCTTCTAGTTACTAACAACGTCGATAGATGGTAGGCTAATCTGTAAAGTTTTCAATTTTGTCATTAAGTACATTGTTTCCTTTACTATATTGGGCCTTGCGGTAAAGCTCTCCACTTACAAGAAGATGGCGATACAAGAAAATATTTTCCGCACTTTAAGCTACTGGTACATTATAAGATTGTCAATCTTTTGGTCGCGGCATTATGTTGCTATATGTATGTTTTTCTTATAGCAAAGCCACATTGGGTTATCTGCTTAGTGAACTGAGGGGAATCGAACCCCTGATTTTAGCGTTGTAAATCCGTAGGCTTACCGCTATACTCTTTGTTGCTTTCGACTGGTTGTAGTTTTCCCATAATTACAAAATATATTACACCGTGCTAGGTACAAGTAAAAAAATATGAATAATCAAAAGTTATTTTTATTTGACTTAAGTAATATTCTAAAATAAAAATGAATAAATGCTATCATAATACTCTGCGTGAATACACTATGGTTGCCATATTACAAACAGGGACATCTAGTGTGACAAAAAATAAGTTCTGATAAATATTATAAAATTTTCATGGGAAGCCTTTCCCTTGATAAATTAAAAATGCACATTTTATCTACGTTATTCTGTTTGTGTGTTCAAATTGCAAACTGTAACAACTTTTACATATCTGTAAAAGGAAATAAAGAAAATCAGAATCGTATAAACTATGTAATGTGTTCAAAGATCGTTGTCTTAGTGTCGATATTTGAAAGCAAACACTTGTTTGTGCCTATGATTTCTTGTTTACGGTTAACAGCAACAAGCATTTATTCGTTTGTTCACTTGACCAGCCCTTTCGGACCAGATAGCGGTCAATCAGGTCAAATACTAATTTAAAGGAAAAGCAAAAACAAAAACAGAAAAAAAACTGCAGATCAGAAAAAAAGCAATCAGTTGGCAGCACCGGCCACCTGGTTACACTTAACCAGAATGCTTGACTGATTGTCACTCTTATAGCGCACCCACAGCTGTTTGGTAGGAGTACATATAGAGAACCTTAGATTCCAAGATTAACCATCTTAAAAAAACTACCTTTGGACAAAGAAAAAATACTAGTTTTAAAATACGGTTATGGGCTGGTTATGGTCAGATGGTCAAGGTGCTTAACTCGCAAACTGTGAGTGGCGGGTTTGAATCCTTATCCCATCAAACACGCTCTAGCCCTTTCAGCCCTGAGAGCATTATAAAGTGACGGTTGATTCCACTATTTGTGGGTAAAGGAGCGAAGAACCAAAGATTTGGGGTGGGTCATAAGACTAGCTTCCTTTCTAGTCTTTCACTGCTAAATTAAGAGTCTCCAGCTGGAACAGCGGTAAATCTAGGGATTTACAATGCTAAAATCAGGCGTTCGGTTCCCCTCTATGGACGCAGCAAATAGCTCAATGTTGCTTTGCTATTAAAAAAATATATAAATCTTCTTCTACGCTTATTTAAGGACGGCTAACATCGATAGCCGTCGTATAACTTCTCCAGAAAAAAACACAAAAAACTTGTAACTTTTTCAACAAACTCTCTTTTCTGCAATGTTATTACAAATGCTGATTACTAATTTCTAGGTCAGTTTCTTCTTTTTACACTATTTATCACTCCATGTTAAGAGCCTAACTATATTTTGAGCATCGTCAGCAAAATAGAGAAATTAATAAAATGTTTAACAAAAGCAGAACAAGCACGTTTTATTATCCTGTTAAAAAACAACTAAATTCACGATGTGCCTAAGCAAATTCTTAAGTCGATTCAACAAACATGATTTGGTCATAGAAGTTACATTGTTAGTTCCACTTTGCTCGAAAACTTAGTTAAAATTTGTCGCTCTCGGTCATTAATCACGATGCTGTATACGCCGTCTTTCACACAACCTGGTTTCTCCATATCATTCAAGCTAACGTGAAACAACCTGATTAATTCCATCTAGAATTGATAGCCAAGAACTGCCGCTTTAGGTAAAGAAAAGCAGACAACGGAAAAAACAGCAACAAAAATCAATATCTCGATGGTGTCCGAGAAACGATGTTCCATATTAAACTCTTCTCAGGCAATAATATTACAGAATGTTGCTTATGTGACAAGCCCGAAAAAAATTGATGCCTATATACTAGAACCGCCCCCTCTCGAAAAAACAACAACAACACTTTGGTGGGATCTAGGAAACGCAGTGACATTTTAAAACCTTCAAACAATTGGATCTAAACCTAGGACTTATTAAAGAAAACAATACCTTGGTGGTATCCGATACAAGACATTGCTATTTTGACGAGAAAACTGGGACTCACTGGTCCGAAATCGAATAATAAAAATACTCGGTTCAGAAAACTCGGGTTTCTAATGACGTTTACTTCATGTTTAAAGCTTCAAAGCTAAAAGTTTGATTAGTAAGACAAAAATATCTTCAGATTAGCGAGAAAGTAAAAGACTGTGCGATCTATTAGGCCTATAAATTGAAAATCAGATGAAGAAATGTTTTAATTGTGTTTAGAAAACAAAGTAAGCAGACAAAAAAATTTTACCTCCCAATAGTCTGTGGAATTATACTGCTATAACCCGGATTTCGATACCCGTGGTGGATAAAGCATAGATATAATTGTGTAGTTTTGTGCTTAATAACAAATAAACATATTCGAGAATTTGTCAGGATGTCTGTTCAAAAATAAAATGTTGTGTTATATAACTTCTCCATCTGAATACATACGAGTGTCATTTTTTTCCTGTAATGAATATTGGAATTCTGGTACAGAGAATGGATACATTTTGTTGATAGGATTTTGGAATCTCATCACGCTTCTACAGTTCACTGTCGAAACCTTCTCAACGTGACGACTGTCCAAAGTAATTTTCATTAAAAAAGACTTAGTCGTAAGTCTGTCATGTTCATAGCGCACTATTACTTTCTATATGCTTTCCATAGCACATTTATTGGTTGAAGACAAAAGTTTCTTGGATCTTTTAATAGTCCAAATAAATAGAATCCACAATTCCTAAGATTTAAGTGGTGTGCATTCATATGAAATAGTATGAATACCTGTTTGAGTCTACAATCTTAATTAAAATAGAGTACAGAACAGGCCCAGCATGGCCATGTGGTTAAGGGACTCTACTTGTAATCCGAGGGTCCGAGTTCAAATCCCCGTCGCACCAAACATGCTCGCCGTTTTAGCTGTGGGGACGTTATAAGTCACGATCAATCCCACTATTCGTTAGTAAAAGAGTAGCCCAAGAGTTGGCGGTGAGTGGTGATGATTAGCTGTCTTTCTTCTAGTCTTACACTGCTAAATTAGGGACGGCTATCATAGGTAGCCCTCGTGTTAGCACGAAATTAAAAAAGTACACAACAAGGTTTTGACCTTCTTAGGCCATCTTCAGGTTAGCCTGCCAACCTTTGTTAACCTTAAGATGACCTGAAAAGGTCAAACGTTGTCTTGTACTTTATTTTAATTAAAGTTTTAATACCATGCGTTTTTAAAATACATGTTATTTCAAGAAGGTTTCTCGTTATTAGGAGGGGAATATCTTTTTTAACCTATGAGATAAAAATAAATGCCCCCAAAATATATCAAATATATTTATGAAAAATGAAAATATACTTTAATTAATTTTCAAGTTTCTGATTTGTTTTCGATCAACCGATTCCAGTCCCATATTTCAAATAAAATCTCAGACCTGGGTTTGAACTATAGATATAGAAATAGGTAACGTAAGATGCGTCAAACAAACTTGTGTATTCAATATCAACACCAAACATGCTATAAATGGGAAAGCGTTTCTGTTTTGTAAAAAACAACAACCCAGTGTAACTTTAATTTAGATGAGTGGGGATATTTATTAAATCATAGATATTAAAAAGTTTTCGCGGTTACAAGCGGCGCTGTTGAAATACTAGAAAAGGAAATAAAAACAGAACAATGACAGAGGAATTGCGCGCGTTCTTTGTTGACATTCAGGATTAGTGTGTGCCGCACAAACACACCAAAACCATGCCGTCTTTGTGATAGTGGACGGAATATTTTCTATCGTAGAGTTATTGAGTATAAAACTCAACCGTGCTTATGATATACTATTCGTTTCGTCTCTACTTAAGAACGAAGCTCTAATGTCATCCCATCATTTGAAACTGGTAACTGGTCCTACTTTTCATGGATTAGTGGTTTGTTCCTTCTGGTGTAAGTTGTTCTACTAGTCATGGATTACTGGCTTGTTTCTCCTGGTATAACTTGTCGTCCTAGTTAAGGATTGGGTTTGATTTTGATACCAAATCCTTTGCAATATTCAAAGAATAATGTATTGTTTCTTAAAGCAACGCATATGTTCTTTGAGAGATGAAAAGTATTTATAAATTAATTTATTACTAATTGCTCCAGTCAGAAGGACTAAATTCATATTACACGTTTACCTTTCTCATTGATGGCAAGACATGTTCAACCCTTTCCTGGCACATTTTAATTACTGAACGTTTTATCTACAATAATCAATTGTACTTTTCATGAAAGCATTTATAAATACTGTATAATACAACTAATATGAACGTTGTTCAACGTAACGATTAGAATTTTTTAACGTGGCGTAAATGAACATTGTTCATCAGAAAGAACATTTGTTTTGGTTAATGTAGCAATTATAAACATTGTTCAATATAGCTGTTATGAACATTGCTCAAAGTAATGTAGATGTGTATCACGCACCAGTATACATTTATTCTGGATGCCTCTAAACCATAGAGTGAAAAGAAATAGCTGGATAGGTAAGAAGAAACGAATTATAGTTTAGGCCTTTATATTCAACTGGTTCCAAATGAACTTTAGTCGACATGTATTTATATTGTGGAGTTTATTCACAGAGTTATTTGCTTCGGTTGTATGATGAATATAGACGTCATGATTTGTTTTTAAAGACTTAATATCGGGCTAGAGATGAATAGACACTTGATTCGAGGGGAACAGAGAACCTATTGAGTACCTCGAAAATGACGTAATATGGAATGAAATAAAAAGAAACATAAACTTAATAAAAGTATGAAACTTCCAGTAATTAGAAACTCAAAATATACGTTACCCTTGGCATTTCAATAAACCTGTACGAGAAGCTAGTGCTGATAAGAGATTAATAACATCTTAGCTCAGAGGATATTAATAGATGGCGCCACCTCTCTTTCCAAATGAAATATCTATTTAGAATAAACAGCTCCCAGTGCAGTGGCTCAGCGGTATGTCTGTGGACTTACAACGCTAAAAAACGGGTTTCGATACCCGTCAGGGGCAGAGCACAGATAGCCCATGGTGTAGCTTTGTACTTAATTCAAGCCAACAATAGATTAAGTAGTTGTTTTATATCTCCCAATAATATTTATTTTGTGTTTTAGTGTTAAAGTCTTTTCTAAGGTGTTGAAGCATTGCTATGATTAATTTTACTTTTCACAAGGCATTATGTTAATCATGTTATATTTTAACCTAAAACGTGTTATTCATTTTATTAGAGTCTTTCAAGAACACAAAAAGTATATAACAGTACTTCAACCACAGTACGTCTCACCTATCCATTGTAAATTATACGTACACTGTTCGCTTCATCACACTCGGAGTACCCGCTTTGGCCAGATTGTTAAAAGACTTAACACATAATCTGAGGGGAGCGGGTTCGAATCCCTGTCACACCAAACATGCTCGCTATTTCAGCTATGGGGCCGTTACAATGTTACGATCAATCCCAATAAAAGAGTAACCCAAGAGATGGCGGGGTTGGTGTTAGCTAGCTGCCTTTCGACTGTTAAAGTAGAGACGCCATTGCAGAGAGCTTTAAGTGAAATTCTAAACAAACAAACACACAAACAACTCTGGTCGGATTAATGAGTTCTGTTTTCAGCAAAACGTATCGTCGGCAATAGATGTAAGAGACATAGTGTGATTGAAACAGGATCAAATATTCTTCCTGAGAAGCCTCAAGGAACTGCATAAAGAACGTATATATAAAAATCAAAAACAATAATACCAGTGTATAATTAATAGTTTTCACCAGCTTACCTTTCATTATACAGCATCTGGGGTCCTTCCAAAGTAAAATTTTAAACTATTATATTACCTGACGTGTTTTGAGCTAATCCTTGTGTTGTTTAACGAGTTTTAAATCTAATATTTGTACTATCTGTTGTGTTTTAAAGTCGTTCCTTGTATGGTCTATCGTGTCTTAAAGTCATTCCTTGTATGGTCTGTTGTGTTTTAAAGTCATTCCTTCTATGGTTTGTTGTGGTTTAAAGTCATTCCTTCTATGGTCTGTTGTGTTTTAAAGTCATTTATTGTATGGTCTGTTGTGTTTTAAAGTCATTTCTTATATGGTCTGTTGTGGCTTAAAGTCATTCTTTATGTGGTCTGTTCTGGTTTAACGTCATTCCTTCTATGGTCTGTTGTGGTTTAAAGTCATTCCTTGTCTGGTATATTGTGTTTTAAAGTCATTTCTTGTATGGTCTATTGTGGTTTAAAGTCATTCCTTCTATGATCTGTTGTGGTTTAAAGTCATTCCTTGTGTGGTCTGTTGTGGTTTAAAGTCATTTATTGTATGGTCTGTTGTGGTTTAAAGTCATTTATTGTATGGTCTGTTGTGGTTTAAAGTCATTTCTTGTATGCTCTATTGTGTTTTAAAGACATTCCTTTTATGGTTTGTTGTGGTTTATAGTCATTCCTTATATGTTCTGTTGTGGTATAAAGTCATTTATTGTATTGTCTGTTGTGTTTTATAGTCATTTCTTGTATTTTCTTTGTGGTTTAAAGTCATTTTTATGTGGTCTGTTGTGGTTTAACGTCATTCCTTCTATGGTCTGTTGTGGTTTAAAGCCATTCCTTATATGTTCTGTTGCGGTTTAAAGTCATTTTTCTATGGTCTGTTGTGGTTTAAAGTCATTCCTTATATGGTCTGTTGTGGTTTAAAGTCATTTATTGTATGGTCTGTTGTGTTTTAAAGTCATTTCTTGTATTTTCTTTGTGGTTTAAAGTCATTTTTATGTGGTCTGTTGTGGTTTAACGTCTTTCCTTCTATGGTCTGTTGTGGTTTAAAGTCATTCCTTGTCTCGTATGTTGTGTTTTAAAGTCATTTTTTGTATGGTCTGATGTGGTTTAAAGTCATTCCTTATATGGTCTGTTGTGGTTTAAAGTCATTCCTTGTCTGGTCTGTTGTGGTTTAAAGTAATTTCTTGTATTTTTTGTTGTTTTTTAAAGTCATTCCTTGTATGGTCTGTTGTGGTTTAAATTCATTCTTTCTATGGTTTGTTGAGGTTCAAAGTCATTCCTCATATGGTCTGTTGTGGTTCAAAGTTATTCCTCATATGGTCTGTTGTCGTTCAAAGTCATTTTTTGTAACGTCTGTTGAGGTTTAAAATCATTCCTTGTATGGTCAGTTGTGTTTTAAAGCCATTTCTTGTATGGTTTGTTGTGGTTTAACGTCATTCCCTGTATGGTTTGTTGTGTTTAAAAATCATTCCTTGTATGGTCTGTTGTGGTTTAAAGTCATTCCTTGTATTTTCTATTGTGTTTTAAAGTCATTTCTTGTATGGTCTGTTTTGGTTTAAAGTCATTTATTGTATGGTCTGTTGTGTTTTAATGTCATTTATTGTATGGTCTGTTATGGTTTAAAGTCATTCTTTATGTGGTTTGTTGTGGTTTAAAGTCATTTTTTCTGTAATTTGTTGTGGTTTAAAGTCATTCCTTGTCTGGTATGTTGTGTTTTAAAGTCATTTCTTGTATGGTCTGTTGTGGTTTAAAGTCATTCCTTCTATGGTCTATTGTGGTTTAGAATCATTTCTTCTGTGGTCTGTTGTGGTTTGAAGTCATTCCTTGTCTGGTCTGTTGTGGTTTTAACTCATTAATTCTATGGTCTGTTGTGGTTTAAAGTCATTCCTTGTATGGTCTTTTGTAGTTTAAAGTCATTCCTTGTATTGTCTTTTGTGGTTTAAAGTCATTCCTTTTATGGTCTGTTGTGGTTTAAAGTCCTTTATTGTCTGGTATGTTGTGTTTTAATGTCATTTCTTGTATGTTCTGTTGTGGTTTAAAGTCATTCCTTGTATGGTCTGTTGTGGTTTAAAGTCATTCTTTCTATGGACTTTTGTGGTTTAACGTCATTCCTTCTATGGTCAGTTGTGGTTTACAGTCATTTCTTTTATTTTCTTTTGTGTTTTAAAGTCATTCCTTATATGGTTTGTTGTGGTTTAAAGTCATTCTTTATGTGGTCTGTTGTGGTTTAACGTCTTTCCTTCTATGGTCTGTTGTGGTTTAAAGTCATTCCTTGTATGGTTTGTTGTGTTTTAAAGTTATTTGTATTTTCTGTTATGTTTTAAAGTCACTCCTTCTATGGTCTGTTGAGGTTCAACGTCATTCCTTCTATGGTCTGTTGTGGTTTAAAGTCATTTCTTCTATAATTTGTTGTGTTTTAAAGTCATTCCTTGTATGGTCTGTTGTGTTTTAAAGTCATTTTTTCTATAATTTGTTGTGGTTTAAAGTCATTCCTTGTATGGTCTGTTGTGGTTTAAAGTCATTCCTTCTATGGTGTGTTGTGGTTTAGAGTCATTCGTTCTATGGTCTGTTGTGTTTTAAAGTCATTTATTGTATGGTCTGTTGTGTTTTAAAATCATTCCTTGTATGGTCTGTTGTGGTTTAAAGTCATTCCTTCTATGGTCTGTTGTGGTTTAAACTCATTTCTTCTATAATTTGTTGTGGTTTAAAGTCATTCCTTGTATGGTCTGTTGTGGTTTAAAGTCATTCCTTCTATGGTTTGTTGTGGTTTAAACTCATTTCTTCTATAATTTGTTGTGGTTTAAAGTCATTCCTTGTATGGTCTGTTGTGGTTTAAAGTCATTCCTTGTATGGTCTGTTGTGGTTTAAAGTCATTCCTTGTATGGTCTGTTGTGGTTTAAAGTCATTCCTTCTATGGTCTGTTGTGGTTTAAAGTCATTCCTTGTATTGTCTGTTGTGGTTTAAAGACATTCCTTGTATGGTTTGTTGTGTTTCAAAGTCATTTCTTGTATGGTCTGTTGTAGTTTAAAGTAATTGCTTTTATGGTCAGTTGTGGTTTAAAATGATTTCTTTTATGATCAGTTGTGGTTTAAAGTCATTTCTTGTATTTTCTGTTGTGTTTTAAAGTCATTCCTCATATGGTCTGTTGTGGTTTAAAGTCATTTCTTGTATGGTCTGTTGTGGTTTAAAGTCATTCCTTGTATGGTCTGTTGTGGTTTAAAGTCATTCCTTCTATGGTGTGTTGTGGTTTAGAGTCATTCGTTCTATGGTCTGTTGTGTTTTAAAGTCATTTATTGTATGGTCCGTTGTGTTTTAAAATCATTCCTTGTATAGTGTGTTGTGGTTTAAAGTCATTCCTTCTATGTTCTGTTGTGGTTTAAACTCATTTCTTCTATAATTTGTTGTGGTTTAAAGTTATTCCTTGTCTGGTCTGTTGTGGTTTAAAGTCATTCGTTCTATGGTCTGTTGTGTTTTAAAGTCATTCCTTGTATGGTCTGTTGTGGTTTAAAGTCATTCCTTCTATGGTCTGTTGTGGTTTAAAGTCATTCCTTCTATGGTCTGTTGTGGTTTAAAGTCATTTTTTCTATAATTTGTTGTGGTTTAAAGTCATTCCTTGTATGGTCTGTTGTGGTTTAAAGTCATTCCTTCTATGGTGTGTTGTGGTTTAGAGTCATTCGTTCTATGGTCTGTTGTGTTTTAAAGTCATTTATTGTATGGTCTGTTGTGTTTTAAAATCATTCCTTGTATGGTCTGTTGTGGTTTAAAGTCATTCCTTCTATGGTCTGTTGTGGTTTAAACTCATTTCTTCTATAATTTGTTGTGGTTTAAAGTCATTCCTTGTCTGGTTTGTTGTGGTTTAAAGTCATTCGTTCTATGGTCTGTTGTGTTTTAAAGTCATTCCTTGTATGGTCTGTTGTGGTTTAAAGTCATTTCTTCTATAATTTGTTGTGGTTTAAAGTCATTCCTTGTCTCGTATGTTGTGTTTTAAAGTCATTTCTTGTATGGTCTGTTGTGGTTTAAAGTCATTCCTCATATGGTTTGTTATCGTTTAAAGTCATTCCTTCTATGGTCTGTTGTGGTTTAAAGTCATTCCTTCTATGGTGTGTTGTGGTTTAGAGTCATTCGTTCTATGGTCTGTTGTGTTTTAAAGTCATTTATTGTATGGTCTGTTGTGTTTTAAAATCATTCCTTGTATGGTCTGTTGTGGTTTAAAGTCATTCCTTCTATGGTCTGTTGTGGTTTAAACTCATTTCTTCTATAATTTGTTGTGGTTTAAAGTCATTCCTTGTCTGGTTTGTTGTGGTTTAAAGTCATTCGTTCTATGGTCTGTTGTGTTTTAAAGTCATTCCTTGTATGGTCTGTTGTGGTTTAAAGTCATTTCTTCTATAATTTGTTGTGGTTTAAAGTCATTCCTTGTCTCGTATGTTGTGTTTTAAAGTCATTTCTTGTATGGTCTGTTGTGGTTTAAAGTCATTCCTCATATGGTTTGTTATCGTTTAAAGTCATTCCTTCTATGGTCTGTTGTGGTTTAAAGTCATTCCTTGTATGGTTTGTTGTGTTTTAAATTTATTTCTTGTATTTTCTGTTGTGTTTTAGAGTCATTCCTTGTATGGTCTGTTGTGGTTTAAAGTCATTCCTTGTATGGTCTGTTGTGGTTTAAAGTCATTCCTTGTATGGTCTGTTGTGGTTTAAAGTCATTCCTTGTATGATCTGTTGTGGTTTAAAGTCATTCCTTCTATGGTTTGTTGTGGTTTAAACTCATTTCTTCTATAATTTGTTGCGGTTTAAAGTCATTCCTTGTATGGTCTGTTGTGGTTTAAAGTCATTCCTTGTATGGTCTGTTGTGGTTTAAAGTCATTCCTTCTATGGTCTGTTGTGGTTTAAAGTCATTCCTTGTATTGTCTGTTGTGGTTTAAAGACATTCCTTGTATGGTTTGTTGTGTTTCAAAGTCATTTCTTGTATGGTCTGTTGTAGTTTAAAGTAATTGCTTTTATGGTCAGTTGTGGTTTAAAATGATTTCTTTTATGATCAGTTGTGGTTTAAAGTCATTTCTTGTATTTTCTGTTGTGTTTTAAAGTCATTCCTCATATGGTCTGTTGTGGTTTAAAGTCATTTCTTGTATGGTCTGTTGTGGTTTAAAGTCATTCCTTGTATGGTCTGTTGTGGTTTAAAGTCATTCCTTCTATGGTGTGTTGTGGTTTAGAGTCATTCGTTCTATGGTCTGTTGTGTTTTAAAGTCATTTATTGTATGGTCCGTTGTGTTTTAAAATCATTCCTTGTATGGTGTGTTGTGGTTTAAAGTCATTCCTTCTATGTTCTGTTGTGGTTTAAACTCATTTCTTCTATAATTTGTTGTGGTTTAAAGTTATTCCTTGTCTGGTCTGTTGTGGTTTAAAGTCATTCGTTCTATGGTCTGTTGTGTTTTAAAGTCATTCCTTGTATGGTCTGTTGTGGTTTAAAGTCATTCCTTCTATGGTCTGTTGTGGTTTAAAGTCATTCCTTCTATGGTCTGTTGTGGTTTAAAGTCATTTTTTCTATAATTTGTTGTGGTTTAAAGTCATTCCTTGTATGGTCTGTTGTGGTTTAAAGTCATTCCTTCTATGGTGTGTTGTGGTTTAGAGTCATTCGTTCTATGGTCTGTTGTGTTTTAAAGTCATTTATTGTATGGTCTGTTGTGTTTTAAAATCATTCCTTGTATGGTCTGTTGTGGTTTAAAGTCATTCCTTCTATGGTCTGTTGTGGTTTAAACTCATTTCTTCTATAATTTGTTGTGGTTTAAAGTCATTCCTTGTCTGGTTTGTTGTGGTTTAAAGTCATTCGTTCTATGGTCTGTTGTGTTTTAAAGTCATTCCTTGTATGGTCTGTTGTGGTTTAAAGTCATTTCTTCTATAATTTGTTGTGGTTTAAAGTCATTCCTCATATGGTTTGTTATCGTTTAAAGTCATTCCTTCTATGGTCTGTTGTGGTTTAAAGTCATTCCTTGTATGGTTTGTTGTGTTTTAAATTTATTTCTTGTATTTTCTGTTGTGTTTTAAAGTCATTCCTTGTATGGTCTGTTGTGGTTTAAAGTCATTCCTTCTATGGTTTGTTGTGGTTTAAAGTCATTCCTTGTCTGGTTTGTTGTGGTTTAAAGTCATTCGTTCTATGGTCTGTTGTGTTTTAAAGTCATTCCTTGTATGGTCTGTTGTGGTTTAAAGTCATTTCTTCTATAATTTGTTGTGGTTTAAAGTCATTCCTTGTCTCGTATGTTGTGTTTTAAAGTCATTTCTTGTATGGTCTGTTGTGGTTTAAAGTCATTCCTCATATGGTTTGTTATCGTTTAAAGTCATTCCTTCTATGGTCTGTTGTGGTTTAAAGTCATTCCTTCTATGGTGTGTTGTGGTTTAGAGTCATTCGTTCTATGGTCTGTTGTGTTTTAAAGTCATTTATTGTATGGTCTGTTGTGTTTTAAAATCATTCCTTGTATGGTCTGTTGTGGTTTAAAGTCATTCCTTCTATGGTCTGTTGTGGTTTAAACTCATTTCTTCTATAATTTGTTGTGGTTTAAAGTCATTCCTTGTCTGGTTTGTTGTGGTTTAAAGTCATTCGTTCTATGGTCTGTTGTGTTTTAAAGTCATTCCTTGTATGGTCTGTTGTGGTTTAAAGTCATTTCTTCTATAATTTGTTGTGGTTTAAAGTCATTCCTTGTCTCGTATGTTGTGTTTTAAAGTCATTTCTTGTATGGTCTGTTGTGGTTTAAAGTCATTCCTCATATGGTTTGTTATCGTTTAAAGTCATTCCTTCTATGGTCTGTTGTGGTTTAAAGTCATTCCTTGTATGGTTTGTTGTGTTTTAAATTTATTTCTTGTATTTTCTGTTGTGTTTTAAAGTCATTCCTTGTATGGTCTGTTGTGGTTTAAAGTCATTCCTTGTATGGTCTGTTGTGGTTTAAAGTCATTCCTTGTATGGTCTGTTGTGGTTTAAAGTCATTCCTTGTATGGTCTGTTGTGGTTTAAAGTCATTCCTTCTATGGTTTGTTGTGGTTTAAACTCATTTCTTCTATAATTTGTTGTGGTTTAAAGTCATTCCTTGTATGGTCTGTTGTGGTTTAAAGTCATTCCTTCTATGTTCTGTTGTGGTTTAAACTCATTTCTTCTATAATTTGCTGTGGTTTAAAGTTATTCCTTGTCTGGTCTGTTGTGGTTTAAAGTCATTCGTTCTATGGTCTGTTGTGTTTTAAAGTCATTCCTTGTATGGTCTGTTGTGGTTTAAAGACATTCCATCTATGGTCTGTTGTAGTTTAAAGTCATTTTTTCTATGTTCTGTTGTGGTTTAAAGTCATTCCTTGTATTATTTAATATGTTTTAAAGCTAATATTTGTGTGAAGTGTTGTGGCTTAAGCTAACCTTATATTACCTAATGTGTCTCAGTTAAACTTTTATTTCTTCGTCTAACACGTATTGAAGAGTTCTGGTGTTAACGTAGAGAAGTTAAGCAGTAACTTAGAGAAAAGGAAGAAAATGAAACGTTATTTTTACACCCATTTCAAGGTTAAAACATGTAATATCCAGATTTATTATGAGAAAACACACCTGCAAACTAAGGTGGGTTTTACTTTATCACATAAATGAGACTCAAGGTTAGAAGCTTTTTCTTTCTATCAAATTGTGTTGATATACGAAAAAACACAAAACTACCAAATTTTTCCCATTACAAAGATGAAACACATAACGTCCTGATGTTGTTCATAATTACAAAATATAAGTAAAATCACAACAGTTCTTGATTTTGTGTAATATAGAAATAATGTGGTAAAATCTCAACAGTAAATGATTTTGTGTATTATAGAAATCAAATGGTAAAATCACAACTATTTCCTCATTTTATATACCATAAAAATAAAATGCTTAAATCTTAACAGTTCCCGATTTTCTGTATTGTAGAAATAAAATAATGGAATCTCACCAGTTACTGATTTTGTGTATGATATAAATAAAATATTTGAATCACACCCGTTCTTGATTTTGTGTATTACATAAATAAAATGTCTGAATCACACCAGTTCTTGATTTGGTGTATTATAGAAATAAAATATTAAATCACACTATTTTCTTATTTTGTGTATTAAAAATAAAATGTTTAAATCACTCGCGTTCTTGATTTTTTGTGTATTATTTAAATAAAATGCTGAAATCTCTACAGTTCCCTAATTTGTGTATTATAAGTATAAAATGGCAAAATCACATCAGCTTCTGATTATTACAAGAATAAAATGGTGAAATCTTTACAGTTCCCTAATTTGTGTATTATAAGAATAAAATGGTAAAATCACATCAGCTTCTGATTATTACAAGAATAAAATGGTAAAATCACATCAGCTTCTGATTATTACAAGAATAAAATTGTAAAATCACATCAGCTTCTGATTATTACAAGAATGAAATGGTGAACTATCAGAAGTTTTAGATTTTGTGTATTATAGATATAAAATGGAGAGATCATTAGTAACTGATTGTGCATTTTAAAAGTGAAGCGTTGATTTCACGCCAGTTGCTGATCTTATGCTTAATAGAAATAAAGTGTTTAAATCACATCAGTAACTGACGATGAGTATTAGAGTAATAAAATGCCGAAATCTCACCAGATTCTAGAATTTTGTTTTATAAAAATAAAGTTGTGAGATCACCAGGAACTAATTTTTTGTATTATGAAAATAAAATGGTGAAATCACACAAGTTCATGATTTTGAATATTATAGAAATAAAATGGTTTAATCTCACTGGATTCGGATTTTGTGTATTATAGGAATAAAATATTTAATCACATCAGTTTCTGCTTTATGTATGATCAAAATAAAAGTTTTTAAATCTCACCAGTTTATGCTTTTGTGTATTATAGAAATAAAATGGTTGAAACTCACTGAATCCGTATGTTGTGTATTATAGGAATAAAATATTTTAATAATACCAGTTTCTGCTTTGTGTATGATCAAAATAAAAGGTTTTAAATCTCACCAGTTCTTGATTTTTTGCGTTATAGAAATAAAATGGCGAGATCACAAAAGTTTCTAATTTTGTGAATTTTAGAAATAAGATGTTAACATTTCACCAGTTTCCGATTTTGTATATTATAGAAATAACGTGTGTGTGTGTGTTTTTCTTATAGGAAAGCCACATGGGGTTACCTGCTCAGCCCACCGAGGGAATCGAACCCCTGATTTTAGCGTTGTAAATCCGGAGACATACCGCTGTACTAGCGGGGGCCTGTAGAAAAAATGGTGAGAATATCAGTAATCGATTTTGTGTATTATAAAAATAAAATACTGAAATCATAACCTTTTTTTATTTTGTGTGTTATAAAAATAAAATGTTTAAATAACACCAGTTCTTGATTTATTGTGTTATAGAAATAAAATGATGAAAGATCTCAGTTCATGATTTCATACATTATAGAAATGAATTGTAAAATTTTCCCACATATGATTTCATGTATTATAGAAATAAACTGGTGATATCTCACCAGTTTCTGATTTTGTGCATCATAGAAATAAAATGGTGAGATCACCAGTAACTAATTTGTGTATAATAAGAATAAAATATGAAATTACAAAATTTCCTTATTTTTCTATTATCAAAATGAAATATTTAAATAACACCCTTTTTGAATTTTTTGTTTATTATTGAAGTGAAAAGGTGAAATCTCTCCAGTTCCCGAATTTATGTAGTATAAAAATAAAATGGTGGAATCACACGAGTACTTGATTTTATGTATTATAGAAATAAAAAAGGGAAATCACATCAGTTCTTGATTTTGTGTATTATAGAAATAAAAAAGGGAAATCACATCAGTTCTTGATTTTGTGTATTATAGAAATAAAAAAGGGAAATCACATCAGTTCTTGATTTTGTGTATTATTGATATAAAAAAAGGAAATCACATCAGTTCTTGATTTTGTGTATTATAGAAATAAAAAAGGGAAATCACATCAGTTCTTGATTTTGTGTATTATAGAAATAAAAAAGGGAAATCACATCAGTTCTTGATTTTGTGTATTATAGAAATAAAAAAGGGAAATCACATCAGTTCTTGATTTTGTGTATTATAGAAATAAAAAAGGGAAATCACATCAGTTCTTGATTTTATGTATTATAGAAATAAAAAAGGGAAATCACATCAGTTCTTGATTTTATGTATTATAGAAATAAAAAAGGGAAATCACATCAGTTCTTGATTTTGTGTATTATAGAAATAAAAAAAGGAAATCACATCAGTTCTTGATTTTGTGTATTATTGATATAAAATGTTGAGATCACCATTAACGAATTTTGAGTATCATAAAAATGAAATGTTCAAATCACACCAGTTCCTGGTTTTGTTTTATAGAAATAAAAAGTTTAAATCTCATCACTTTCTAATTTTGTGAATGATAGAAATAAAATGGCAAAATCACTCCAATTTTTGATTTTGTTAATTATAGAAATAAAATATTTAAATGTGACCAGTTCTTGATTCTGTGTATTATAAAAATAAAATGATTCATATTTAAATAAAATTGAGATGCTTAAATCTCACTGAATCCGTACTTTGTGTATTATAGGAATAAAATATTTTAATAACACCAGCAATACAAGCCATATTGAACAGGCAGCACTGTTTAATAGAAATGAAATGGTAAAATAACACAGTTTCCTGATTTTGTGTATTATTCAAATAAAATTGTGAAGCCGCACCAGTTCCTGATTTTGTTTATTATAGAACCAAATGGTGAGATTACTAGTAACTGATTTTGTGTATTATAAGAATAAAAAGATGAACTCACACCAATTTCTGATTTTGTGTATTAAAAATATAATGGTATAATCACACCCGTTCCTTATTATGTATATTATAAAAATAAAACGGTGAAATCACACCAGTTCCTGACTTTATATATAATAGAAATAAGATTGTGAAATCACACCAGTTCCCGATTTTGTGCATTATAAGAAAATAAAATGTTAAAATTTCACCAGTTCCTAATTTTGTGCATTATAAAGATGGTAAAATCTAATCAGTTGCTGATTTTGTGTATTGTAGAAATAAAATGTTAAAATCACACTAGTTCTTAATTTTGTGCTTTATAGCAATGAAATGGTGAGTTAATCAGTAAGTGATTTTGTGTATTATGGACATAAAATGGTAAAATGACACCAGTTCCTATTTTTTTGTATTATAAAAATAAAGTAGAGACACACTCTAACAAAGCAGTTAGTTAATCTAAGCACACTAAAGAAGACAGGCAGAAAACTCTTTCAAGTTCAAATTAATAACTTTAGTAACAGAACTGATATATATGTTACTGAACTATATCTTCCAGAATCCACGAAAAATGGATTGGATTTAATAACAGATTTGACTGACACATCATTAAGACTTTGAAAAAACTGATATCATAAAAATATATCATTATTTTATGTTTTGTTTAACACGTCTAATAATGTAATCTTCAGAAATTGGTGATTCAAAGCCAAATGGAAAGCTTGCATCAAAAAGGATTTTACATTCATTGGAAAGATGCTGGAACAGTTGAATTACCACCTTCTACCATTTGATGGAGAGTAATTCACGATAAGACCTTAATCCCTGAGGCAGCACTCATTTTCTTAAGGATTTCATCAGATTCCAACTCGCGAAGTTCCTCTGGGTCCTCTTTGGAAACGTGACAAGATGCTTTAATCTTAAGACTATCTCTCGGTCAGCACTTAAAATAAGTGTAGTTGACAGGCACTCTAGAGTGCCCTTAGAATTTGAACTCGACACAAAGAAGAAATAAAAGGAATCTTTATGTATCACATCTTTCTGTTCACTAAGCTCGTAAAATATGTGAGCACTGATCTTCGAAGACTTGTCTTTTCCAATTACTTGTATGCTAAGCCTATTCGTGTTTGTGTTGTATTTTGTTAACAAAAATACATAAAATCGGGACCTCTCATTATGTCTGTATCTTCCCAAAATGACGAACCCCTTGTTTTATCGAAATCTCAATTTATTGTACGTATTGTCTTGACAAATAACACTTAGGCTCCAATATTAATAGGATTTATTATTATAAGTTACTGTGTAGTAATTGATACCTTACGTTAACTCCTTTAATATATTAATTATTTTAGAAAATTATCAAAATCTCACGCTGACATTTTTTAGCATTTTACAAATTGTGTAATTTTGACGTTTAACTTAACCGTATATTTTCTGTAAATCAGTATTCTCGTTAAATATTTTTCCTTTCTTTAATGACAGTTTCGATTTTAGATTAAGCTCTCGAAATAAACAACAGCAGATCAGGGACAGTCTTAACATCACAGCACCTTTAATTTGAACACTGTACAACGTAAAATTGTCCACGGTTATTAAAATTACACTAAATTAATGTGTTAAAGTGTAATAAACGTTTCTTACACAAAACTCTGCGTCATAAAACTGTACAGTATGTATAAATCACACTTATAAAAAGTTAAATACACCGTCGTTGATACAAGTTTGGTAGTTGGTTCTGAAACACAATGGGGTATTGAGGTCTTGTTAAATGATGCAAGCTTGAGACATTGAGGTACCTAAACAACGCCTCGCAACGGAAAATGGAATCGATTTGAAATTACTTTTATAATGCAAGGTTTACTTAGCTAATAAATTAAAACGTTACTTATTAAAAATCCAAATTCCGTAAATCTGTGTATTACACACAGAGGGGTAGACAAAAAAAGACGCACGTGACAAAAAAAATGGATTTTCTGTCAGGCAGAACGGAAATTTCAGGAATCCAAAAGTTTGTTTGTTGGATTAAGCGCAAAACTTCTCGATAGCTATTGGTGTTAGCCGTCCAGGCAGCTAGTCATCACCACTCACCGCCAACTGTTGGGATACTCTTTACCAATGTACTGTGGTATGAACAGTCTATTTATAACGCCTCCACGACTGAAAGGACGAGCATTTTTGGTGAGGGGGATTTTAACCAGCGCCTCGCGCACTGCGAGGCCAGTGCTTTAACCAGCCGGGCAAGCCATAAAAGTGATCTAAGACTGTTGGTCAACTTGGACCACGAGTGGTGGTGGGGTAGTACACGAAATACCAAGAAAAATAAGTGTTACAAATGTTCTAGATGCTTCTGAATGTTCCACTTAATACACGAGTTTGATAAATGACAAACATTGTCGTGAAAATGAATATTGTAGAGAAAGAAAAATATGTCCTCAAGACACAAGTTGGGTTTCAGTCTCTAGGAAAAGCGAAACAAATTAATACATTTTACGTAAATTACGAAGTAACAGTAAAATTGCTAAATCTTAGTCCGTATCACACTCTTTCCGAGAGACTCTTCTTTCATCAAATCCAACAAAGAAAAACGTTTTAAATGAATCCACACACTAGTTCTCTCGAATAACAACAAGAACCAATAGTCTCTTCAATTGTAGGCTTAAGTTAACTCAGAAACGGAAACAACTGTTAGACCTAACACTTACTCACATATACACACGCATAAATATATATATATATAATATACATTATTATAGGTGCAATTAGGTTATATAGACTATAACAACAGATTGGAATCCCACATTAACGATAAAATAGTGAAAATACGAATTTGATAATTTTCCGGTTAATTTAATTTTCGTCAGTAATTGTATCAGACTAATCTGAGAATTTCAAGTTGATACACTGGAGGCACTTTCGTTAGAAAAGGGGATAAAAATTAGACGTAACAGTTACCTTTTGTCGCGAATTATTACTTGAACAATATCTTTCGGAAGGCTTTCCGAAAGTCTCGATTAAATATAGTATATATGATAGGGTTAATAGCAGAATTTAAATATCCTAACCAGAAAGCTACACCGAATCCAACATCACTAATTTTACACTGTTTACAGATAGCAGACAAAACGTAAAGAACGAAAAAAGGAAGCCAGGCCAGTATAAAAGCTATCATAATTAGTCCTAAAATAACGGTTGCTCGTCTTTCCCTAGCCTTTGCAATCCTGCGTTTCTGTCTCTCTACAGCAGATGTGTAACACCGGGTGGGCTCGTTAAATGTACACTTCCCACTGGTGTTCTTACCTCTCTTGAAAATACTTTTTGTTTCATACAGTTCATTAGCGTCTTCGTCTTTCCCATAATCCGCCAAGGAAAGAGTAGAGCCGAATGAAGTTTTTAAGCCTTTTGGAGTTTTTAACAGTAAAGAATACGAACCCGCCTCCAAATCCGTCTTGGAGATTGTCTGCACTTTGTAAGCCGAACCGAAAGGTCTTTCTTCTTCAGTCATGGAATCGCTGCTACCACTAACAGTTTGACAATGAGGATCCAGAGTCTCTTGCCTTTTTTCGTCTTCTGTTGCTGCCTCGTCTTCTTCGGAATGTTCCTGTTCTTCTGCAGAATTCTCGATTATAATCTGAGGCATTGTGGGTAGAAGTTTTGAGTGCTTGGGGTACGTCTCACTGCTTCCATTCGTCTTGAATTTCTCAAAGATCGAGTTTCCTTCCCCATTCTTCCCCTTCTCTGGAGGGCTAGGGTTACTGAAACTGGTGCACGTAGTTGTTGTTGTAGTTGTTGACTTATCCCTTCCGGGATCGTTCGTCACTTCCGGTTGAGTTCTCTTTTTTACGTGTCTTCTAGCACGAGAGCGCGCTGCAAAAAATATCCGTATGTACACGAATACCATTACTGCGGCTGGAATGTAGAACGAGCCCAAGGCAGAGTACAAGACGTAGCCGATTTCTTCACTGACTTTGCATTCGGGGTAGTCTGTTGGTCTGTCTGACTTCTTCCATCCCACTAATGGTGGAAGAGATATGAGAGCCGACAGAAGCCATACGAAGCAGATCATGGCGATCGCTCGTGTCGGGGTCCGCTTCTTCAGGTACTCCACAGCGTGAGTCACTGACCAGTACCTGTCTAAACTAATAAGACACAGGTTATTTATCGACGCCGTACACAGAAGAACGTCAAGTGCAGCATGGATGTCGCACCAAACACTTCCAAATATCCAGTATCCCATCAATTCATTTGCCAGCGAAAACGGCATAATTACCAGTCCAACAAGAAAGTCCGAAACGGCAAGGGAACCAATAAACCAGTTCTGGACAGTTTTCAGCGACTTTTCTGTTGCGATTGCTATGCAAACGAGCATGTTTCCGACCACAATTATGACCATAACACAAGTAACGAAGAGGGCTATTAGTATAATGTTAACCTGGGAGTAACCACTAGGATACGGGGATCCTCCCCAGGGATCTGTAAGATCCACAGGACTTGGTTGATGTTCTGTTGTGTAGCTTTCTCGAGGAGACGAGTCATTTAGAGAAAGGTTTGCAGCTGTGTAAGAATCGTTCCACTCCATCCCGGAACCCAGGTAAACAATATACGTAATGTTGTCCAAGTTGTTCGTGGTAGTCATGCTTGTGGTGATGTCAAAATGGAAACCCGTCTCATGCACATTGTGATAAGAAACCGAGTGAAAAATAACTTCCAGTTGACGGTGGGGAATGGTGACGATGAAAGACAACTGGGAATTCTCCAGGCGAGAAATAAAGCAAAGGCTTCATTTCAACTCTTGACGGATAGCCCCACTGAGACACTGGAGTAACATCTGAAAAATGATACAAAATATATAATTAATAGAACTGCGTTCGAGATGAACTTATTGTTTTTTTATTACCTTCTAGTGATTTCAAACATAAAAAATAATGACTATAAGATATTTCACACGTAAAACATTTTGTCTTGTTTTTATTGTCACCAAAAATTGATAAGACCACTGGTGACATCTTCATACGGCGAGATTCATGGCTTACAAATTTATGAATTGTAATTGATAATAATATAATATTAAATTAATCTTTGTTTTTGTTTAACCTATTATCCTTATAATAAAATGCTTCTTCGTTTTAAATTCATAAATAGCATTAAGTTACTGTGGATAAAACAGAAAGATGACTGGTTGAATCCCATGCAACTTATTACAAAATATATTGATAAGCGTTTAAATGTGTTTGTTTGTATTTGAATTTCGCACAAAGCTTCTCAAGGGCTATGTGTGCTAGCCGTCCCAAATTTAGCAGTGTAAGACTAGAGGGAAGGCAGCCAGTCATCACCACCCACCGCCAACTCTTGGGCTGGTCTTTTACCAACGAATAGTGGGATTGACCGTCACATTATAACGCCCTTACGGCTGAAAGGGCGAACATGTTTGGCGCGACGGGGATGCGAACCCGCGACCCTCAGATTACGAATCGCGCGCCTTAACATGCTTGGCCATGCCTGGCTGATAAGCGTTTTAAACTTACTAACTTCTTCAGTCCAGTCAGCTGTCCGACTGTATTACAGTCCAAGCAGGAACTGGACTTTTCAATTAACGAGCCAATAAATGAAAAACGTCAAACTTCGTTAAGCCTGAATCTACATGATGAACTAACAGTGGTCTGCCTGTCAGTCAGCAGACATGCCGCTGTGCCACATGGGAATCCCGTGCCTTGCTTGTTATATGTTTTTTAACACTTTTAGTACTGTAATTGAAAGTTTTCAATATGTGTATATCTCTCCCAGGCTTCATTTTGATTGATTATATAATATCTCAAACAGTTTATAGCAAATTACTCAAATTTCCTTTTTTATTTTATTCTTTTTATATATATTGTTTCGTTTTACTCTCCACAATTTTGAAATAACACCAACAACACCAACCGCCAACTTGGAACTACTCATGTCTGATAGAGAAATTGAATTTCATTCTATTATCGCGTCCACAGCTCCAGAGTTTGAGCGCATTTTAAACGCAAGGTGATGCGAACCGTGAAACTTCAGGTCTACAGTCCAGGCACTTTAGTAATTATGCTATGCCCCGTCATTTTATTATAGAAAAAACAGGAACAGCCTTCGGAAGCAATCACACAAAAAATGTATACTCCACGCCCAGCTATGAATTCAAATTGAAGGTTATTATAATTCAAACTATCTAGTTTTTACCACTTCACATTATGATGTAAGACACACACATACACGTATATATTATCGATTCCTGTTAACCACAGCAAGAATTAAGTAATAAGAAAACAAAAATCTGAAAGACAGTTTTAATATTTCGCGCAAAGCTACACAAAGGTTATCTGGACTAGCTGTCCCAAATTTAGCAGTACAAAACTACATGGAAAGCAGCTAGTCATCACCACCTACCGCCAACTCTTGGGCTAATCTTCTACCAACGAATAGTGGGATTGGCCGTCACTCTATAACGCCCCCACGGCTGAAAGGATTAGCACGTTTGGTGCGACTGGGAATCGATCCCCCAACCCTAAGATTACGAATCGACTGCCTTAACCACTTGGTCTTGCAGGGTCAAAGTAAAAACAAATAAAAACGAATTATTGCTTATGTACGTTTTCCAGGAAAACTACATTTTGATATCTGAAACAGCGCAGTTTCGAATTCATGTGTAAAATATTTGAGACTTTGAAGGTATACCGCCTGAAAAAACAGACAAGTACCTTGTAGGAATATATTTATAATCCAGAATTTCAATTTAAAAGTTATAGTAATTCAAAACCTTTTTAATTATTAAAACAACGACTTTCTAGTGCTTTACGCGATTATTGAAAAAACAAAAAAAGGTCTTTAAAACTTACGATCCCCTGGGTAACGTTTTTTTCATCATAGCTTATCACATGAATCACTTTCTATTTAACTATATTATACATATTAGTAGAAGCTGTATCTTTTTCATACCCATAGGCGATGCTTGGCTGTCGAGAGTCGAAATGCACTTTTTAAAAAAAAAACGTTGTTACTATAAGGTTCATATTACATATTCGAGATTCAATTATCCCAAGTTTGTTTTTTAATTATTACCGTCTTTGACGTCTTTTTCTCGTTAATTGAACGATATGGGGTCTTTCAAAGTCATGCCCTTAAGTCAAAAAACAACATAATTTTCTCCACAAAAAGACTTCTACTAGCTATTAGCAGTAAAATAAGTAACTAACCTATGAAACATCTGCCTATTGGACAAAACTCAAACTACATTTGTTAAAAGTATACGAAACTGATAATTATAGTTCGTCACTTGAAAACACTATTTATCAAACACCTTCTCCAGATGTCGCCGAAAGTTATGATTTACAATTTTATTTCTGTCAAATAGTTACTCGAATTTCCAATAAAAATTTAACGTCTTTTTTAAACCAAACTCAACAAATTGTGTAATAAGCAACTGAATATGATGCTTCTTTATGAAGTCTGGTTTATGAACACTTCGAAAACATACACTTTGAGTGGGTAAAATAGTCCTAGAAATAAGAAAAAGTCTTCGAAAATATACACATTGAGTAAATAAAATAGTCTTAGAAATAAGAACATAAACCTTTCAAAAATACACATTTTGAGTGGGTAAAATAGCCGTAGACATACGTTTGTGTTTGAATTTCGCACAAAGCTACTCGAGGGCTATCTGTGCTAGCCGTCCCTAATTTAACAGTGTAAGACAGCTAGTCAGCACCACCCGTCGCCAACTCTTGGGCTACTCTTTTATTACCGAATAGTGGGATTGATCGTCACATTATAACGCCCTCACAGCTGAAAAGGCGAGCGTGTTTGGAGCGACGTGGATGCGAACACGCGACCCTCAGATTACTAGTCGCATGCCTTGACACGCTTGGCCTTGCCGGACCTAGTAGACATAACAAGATATAATCTTCGAAAATATACACATTAAGAGGGTAAAATAAGCTTAGAAATAAAAACACAAAATCTTCGAAAATATACACATTAAGTGGGTTAAATAGTCTTAGAAGTAAGATATTCATAAATGTATACATTCTTGCTGGGCAAAATAATTATTAGAGAAGTTGAAATATATATTCAAATAGACAGGCATTAGCGTCACAAGTTCCTAGTATAGAGATTATATAATATTCTAATATTCTCACGAGACTTATTAAAACTAACAATACTTATATTACAGTTCTACTTTCTTCTCACGAGACTTATTAAAAACTAACAATACTTATATTGCAGTTTTTTCTTTCGTATTAAAAGGCTTATTAAATTCAAGCAAACTAATATTGCATCTTTATTTTCGTCTGAAGGAGTAATTTTATTAGATTGGCTATACTAATACGAGAGCTTTATTTTTATTCTAAGTGGTGAATTTGGATTAAAAATATAAGAATATCTATATTAAAACATTATTTCCCACTAAAATGATTTATTTGGAAACTAAAAATCTCTACACTGCAGTACAAAGTAATTACTTAGAAGTTGATCGTAAGTCATATATACAACTTTAGTTTTGTGTCTGAAGGGGAGTTGAAATAAACAAGTATCACAGATTTATTTTCGTCTTTTACTTTAGCCTTGACGATAATCATTAATCTCGTGTGAGATACATAGCTATTAGAGCTCGTGACGATCCAGTGGCGACTGAAGTAGAGACGAAGGAAAGTACGTTCTCTTGACATTCTGCTGGAAATAAAAACATTTATTGATAAAGTAAAAGTAGTCTCCCGTTTTTTGGTCTTCTCTGGAGTTACAATGTTAAGAACCGGCTTTGGAAACATAGCATAAATATACTATTGTGTTATTTTTATTTAACTACAGTCAAAACAGATCATAATGTATAATGAGACCTAGAAATCGCAGTTTGAATATTTGAATTGTTAATAAAACAAGATTCAAAATAACAACAGACATCTGGTTATGTAGGATACAAGGAAAGAAAACCAGCCCACCACAGGTATCAAAATCCGGGTTCCAGTGGTACGAGTCCACACACACACACACACAAAAGTACTACTTTTTTCTTGATCAACGAATAGTGGGATTAACCGTCACATTGTAACGCACCCCACTGTTTTGAAAGTTTGAGCATGTTTGATGGTACAGGGATTCAAACCTACGACCCTCAGATAGTGGCCACGATACTTTTGTCATAATAATTTACAAAGAATAGAACAAAAGCAAAATGTGATATCCGATAAAAATATGTACTGACAAATGTTTGAGAAGGATAAAAAACTCTTAAGAAATTGATATGAACTTTTCCATTTTTAAATGCTTAACAATAAAGAAGAAATTTATATGGTTTGTAGTAAACTATCATTAATTAATAACATAATAACAGTAGTTAAACAATTAAATATTATTTATTAGACATGTAAAGATAGAATAATTAATCTTTTACTACATAATTAATAATCTAATCCGTTTATGCCCACCAGTAGCACAGCCGCATATTTGCAGACCTATAACGTTAGCAGAACCAGCATGGCCAGACGGTTAAGGCACTCGATCCATAATACGATGGTCATGGGTTCGAATCCCTATAACACCTATAACATGTTAGCCCTTTCAGCCGTGGCGGCGTTACAATGTAACAGTCAATCCACTATTCGTTGGTAAAAGAGTTGGCGATTGGTGGTGATGACTAACTGCGTTCCCTCTAGTCTTACAATGATAAATTAGGTACGGTCAACGCAGATAACTTTCGTGTAGTTTTGCGCGAAATTCAAAACAAACCAAACAACGCTAGCTATCGTGTTTCGATAGTTGTGGTGGGCAGCGCGCAGACAGCCCATTGTGTAGTTTTGTGCTTAATTACAAACACGCAATCATCCCTTTATGAGAATAAAGGAGAGATACGTAGGTCAAAACCAAAAAAACAGATCAAATAATACAGTTCAGATTTTTGTTTATTTGTCGACAAAACATTGACACTATTTATAACCAGTAACTTCTAGTTTAAAAAAAATTCAAAAAGTAAGCTGACGACAGTCTTAATTTGTGTTCTCTGGTGAAAGCCAAAGGGTCTACGCAATAGGTGAGACATCAAGATCATAGAGATACCCTCTGAAAACATCAATATTAATATTATATTATTCATAAGACAGTTTTGGTGTATTTGAGTCAAGTATGTCTCTTATATAACATTTCAAAAGCAGAAAAACTAACATCCAATCCGTGAGTCAAGGAGACATGTGGGTTGGTTCCCTAACAAAACTTTCTGATACGATATTTTTAAATTTTAAATAGAGATTTGAGCTGTAAGTGGAATTTTAACTGTTCTTCAGTGTCGTCGAAATCGTAGCAGTTTCTAAGTTTTGGTGTAGTAGAACCAATATCCGAATCAGAAATCCCACTCACGTTTTGTGCAAAACAAGATCTGGTTCCTCAACTCTATAAAGCCGTTTTCTCCGCGGTTTCTGTGAACTGTATTGAAATAGATGGCGCTGAAAAAGGTTCAACGAAATGCAGTACATAAATGAAGATAACACTTCTACTATTTTCTTGGTGGAGGAACACAATCCGATCAACGCCTACGACCCGCATCTTTGCAGCCAAACACTACTGAAAAACGAGTTTTCTTATTTGTTTGTGTTTTCAATCAAGTGTCATTTTTAAGTTAACAAAAATAGCTCTTTGTCACAGTATATAGATTTTTGTTCTAGCCTGAATCCTAGGGAATATGACCCCATCCACTATAGCCCACCTAGTAACCTGAATACAATCTTATTTCTTCGGTGATTTGATATAAAAATAGTACATTTAGAAATATGAGATAATTTACTGCAGAGAATTGAGTATGTTATACTGAAACATATTTGGAGCTTCAACAAGTCGTGAAAGTTCATATCACCACGTTAGGTTATATCATATCTAACAATCGTGCACATTTACAATAGCTCTGTAATGTCATAAAACTGTTATGTTCAAAGAACGCCATTATGCTCTGCGACCTTTCCATAAGCTGTCTTATGTACAAGAATAACACTTTTCAGCCGCCTTTATTTCAACATACACAAGTCCAAAGGTACTGTTTCCGGTGACTTGATCGACATGTCTTTGTGGGTAATAACATAAAGACCTGTTTCATTCTTAAAACGCTTAAGATATGTAAAGGTAAAACAGGACATTTGAGAGAAGTCCTTATTTTGATAAACCCCTAGCATGTTTGTCTCATTTTGAGAAGGATATTGTTCAAGATTATGTTGCCAAATATCCAAAGCCAACATTTACTGTTGACTTTTGCGTTCGTGGAATTTCATCTGTTTAAGACTACAGTTTGATCACTTCGGATGACGTATGATTTGTTTATTTTGTTTTTGTGGATAAAACTGGTGTCATAAAATAATCTATAATTCCGCAACTTGAACAAAACTTTATGTATTATTTTGCTGTTACACATCTTTCTCAAAAGGCATCAGTGTTCAATAACCTTATGTTACCTTCCCAACGACAAACAATTTCAAAATATAGTTTGAGTACATCCTGTTCTTCAAGGAAATTTTCATCGATTGGAAATATCACGTGGTCTACTAATTTGCATATTCAAAATCTATTCAATATAAATTACTTAGCCCTATAACACTATTACATTGTTAGGTAAACATCAGATAAGGAAGTTTTGTAGTGTAAACTAAAGTAATTAAAAAAAAAAGGTTTGTATCCATTACAGTATCACTTCGGTTTTCGAACGTATTGTTTGAGAAAGAAATGTCTCGGTTGTCGAACATAAACTTGGTTCCCGAACCAAGCTTGGCCCGAACCCCCGAAATAATTCGCCTGATGACCCGAATAACCATTCAACCATCTTTGGCCCACGACAAGCTTAACCAAAACAGTTAAACGGACCTCCTGAAAAACACCCCTGGAACGAGTGCTGATACAAGTGATGCTTTTAAGGCTAGTAGGGGTGGTTTGAAAAAATTAGGAAGAGAAGTGGCATACATAGTGTGGTGAGACATGGGGAGTGTGTCAGGCAGACACAAACTTCATTAGACAAGTTTTTAGTGAGAAATAGATCCAGTGAGTCTCAAGCAGGTTGTAGCAGTGCAAAGAGACAGAAAAGGAAAAGAACCCCAGAAGGAGAGTTACCTGACGTTTTTATGGAAGGTGACTCCCCTTCCAAACAATATTAACCCCCCTACTCTCCATGTTCCTCACAACCTTTCACCTACGCCATCAGCTCTCCTCGGCACAGGTAAAGTGCAATTAAATATTCATTAATTGTTTTTTTATTGTGTTCATAGTTTTCGTGGTTGAGTTTATTCATATAAGTATTGTTATACAGGTATAAATAAGCAATATTTTTACTTAAAATGCTTCATAATACGTAATTTTTGGAGGTCTGTAACGGATTAATTTAATTTACAGTATTTCTTACAGAAAAAATTGTTTAGGTTTTCTAACAGCCTTCCGGAACGAATTAAGTTCAAGAACCGAGGTACCACAGTTTTAAGAAAAGGGTTATATGGTTACACTTTTCGACATTTTCATGTTTTCCTGACTTTTCTTCTAAAAATAACGTCCACACACATTCTGTTTTATGGCAGAAAATCGAAGTTGTTTATAAATGTCCCAATACCATTAAAAATTTCATACCTTGAAAAAAGTTTACGCCTCAGTATATACAAGAGCGTAGCATTTGCATTGTGCCGTACCAACCCTACTGAAAGCTTGGTTTGTTTTAAATCTCGTGTAAAGCTACATGAGGACTATCTGCTTTAGTCATCCTTAATTTAGCAGTGAAAGACTGGAGAAAAGGCAGTCGGTCATCACCACCCACCACTAACTCTTGGGCTACTATTTTACCAACGAATAATGAGGTTGACCGTCACATTATAACGCTCCCACGACTGAAAGGGTGAGCATGTTTGGTGTGACGGGGTTTCGAATCTGCCACCCTAAGTTTGTGAGTCGAGCGCCATAACCACCTGCCCATGTCCCCACACACATACACAAACACGTATTCACAGCTGAAAGAGCAAGAACGTTTCGCGAGAGAGGGATTCAAACCTGCAGTCCTCATATTGCGAGTCGAGCACCCTCTAACCGCCGATCATATCGCTCTGACTCCTACCCCAAAACTAGGATAAAGCGGAATCAGGGGTGATAACCACACCAAGTTCACCTGATAGTGAGTCAAGATTTTCTTTTATTGATTACCATCTTAACTCAGTTATTCGTTTCGACGCAGTTTGTATACGGCATTTGTTTTCAGTATTCACTGTTTCAGAAATAAATAAAACAATAACTTGTGCTCTCAACGAGCTAAAACTTACTTTCGAACTCAGGAGACACTGATAATTCCGCACGAGTGCGTCGTGTATGTTACTTTGGAAAATAGGGAATGAAATATTTTATTCATTAATCTCAGACTGTTATTCAAAACGTACAGACATGCACAGGCTAGTGATAACAAGTGTTCGTTTGACAGATCCCAAGCTCATACTATGAAATATTCTCGTTATCAGTACGTATATTTGATTAGTATGGAAATTTACCCTGCTGTTCCCTTCAATGGGTTTCGAAAGTCTTTTGTTTCGTCGGAATAAATTACAAGTTAACGTGTTTAATTTCAAATAATAAATTACAAAGTTTAGTTCACTATAACAATTTTTATAAAGATGTCACATTGGATTCACGGGGTTAATTTGGTATATATGCGAACTATAATAAGTTCTAACTGGTACTATTCCTCGTATGAACACTGATAATATAATCCAGTAAACAAAAGACCGTGATCCGAATGGAATAATCCCAAACATATTTATACAATAAATATTGTTATCAAGCAATACCATGATGTACAACAGTTCTTGCAACTCTTCTGTACGCCGAGAAATCCAATACATTTCTGAAGACAAAGGCCACCTCGTCTAGAAAGGAATTTAAATGAGGTATTAAGAATGAGGCCTCGATAGCTCTAACGAACCTGTCTGTTCATCGTCAAGCACGTGGCAACTTGTAGAAAACGTTTACAAACATACCTGTCAAGTTTATAACTATAGTATTATGTTTTTACGGTTGAAGTAGATATTTAGTTAAGGACTGAGGAAGAGATATGTGAAGGAAGGTTATGATATTTCAGTGTTCTTGAGATTGAGTGTAATATTCTGATACGTCGTCATATCTTAACGAGTTGATGAAGAACATCAAAACTGGTCATTTAAGATCGAAACCAGACCTGCATAACGCATAAAATAAGATTGTTCATTTTTTTCTCTAAGCTCACAGTGGCACAGCGGTATGTATGTGGACTCCCACAGCGAGAAATCGGGTTTCGATACCCGTGGTTGACACATCACTTTGTGTTCAATTCAAAATAAATAAACTACTTAAATACTTTTGGCTTTCCTCTAAACTGCAAGTGTGTTCAGGTTTATTGTTTCTCTAACGTAAATTGTAGGTTTCTCCAGATTTTCTCTATTCTCTCCAAATCTGTTTTTTTTTATTTTTAATGTTTTTAGTTATTACAAAAGCAACGAAAGATTAATTTACGAATTCCACTTGGATCGTTATATGTTCGGGGTCTGACAACATAGTTTATGTGTTGTCAGCACAAACAAGACAGTTGGAGCCTTCAGTAAATCTTACTTAATGTTTAAGAGAGTGAGTCAGTTTATTAGAAATATTTCAGACGCGCTTTTCAAAGACAGCAAATACACTTTCCAAATGTTCGTCATTTCATAGTGACTCTTCTTTACCAATACACAAAACAATTTGGTAAATGAAACCTTTTCATTATTAAAACTTTAATCAGAAAAGAGAAACGTTTTTCAATCAGTACAAGTCACTCATGTAACATTATCATGCTAGCATCGGTGTTTGATACTGGTAAAGACAATGTTTGTGTGTGTGTGTGTTTTTTTCTTATAGCAAAGCCACATCGGGCTATCAGCTGATTCCGCCGAGGGGAATCGAACACCTGATTTGAGCGTTTTAAATTCGTAGACTTACCTCTGTACTATCGGGGGACGTAGAGACAATGAAATGTATTTTTGTTTGCACAAAGTTGCACAATGGGCTGTCTCTACTCTGTCCACCACGGGTATCGAAACCCAGTTTCTAGCGATAGGGGTCCGCAGACATTTGTGCAACTTGGAGCCACTGAAATGCAAGTCGAACCCTCAATTTTATGTATAACAAGATCTATACAGATTTTTAAAATATTTTTTTCGAAATAATGTATTTATAAAAAAATTCGAAATCAAATAATTATTTTCTAAAAGTTTAACAAAACATGGTTTCGCTCATTAAATGTTTTCCATAGTAATGCCCGAACGTCAATAAATTTTCATGTTTTTCAAACGATGTTAAAAGGAGGAATTTAATATATATATCAAGGAAGGTGATATACGACCGCGGATACGTTCCTATCATCATTATTGATCGGGCTGGTAGACGCCAGAAGATATGTTGGTTTAGCCACTGTTTCATGTTGGAAAAATAGAGAAACACGCGTTTTAAGTTTTGAATTTACAGAACTTTAGGCTTCTCCTGCGTTTGAAACTTTTAATTATATGAATAATATACACACATAAATTAATAGAACATATGCAGATAGGGCAAATCTCGAGTCCGCGCATGCGTAGAATGGTTTTGCTCCTGTCATACTTGTTCCGTTAGAAGTATCTTATATTTCAAGAGGTACGTCAGAATTAAAGTTGCTGGGTTTTGGTTTCTTTTTCAGTAATACGGTAGGTTATGACGAACCACTTGAAACCCGAATAATCAATTACAATGTTCTGGAATTACGCTCAGTTGGACTCGACAGTAATCAACGTACTCGAGTCGAAAGTGTCAGTTCAAATAATGCAAGCACATCCTCTCTATATTATCTCATTCGTTGCTTAAGAGATTCGAACATGTCAGCATAAACGCTAGGCACATGCGCATTGTTCAAAATCCATAGCTTCATCCACAGTTCCCTCATTTCGACAAAGGGTTACTATTGATCGGTTTAACAACGTCATTTTATTTGTGTGTGTGTGTATTGCTGGAAACGAACATATAAATATGTATTGAACTTGTATATTTTGGTCAAATTTGTTTGTTACGTTATATAGTAAACTGCACAATGCGCTATCTGTGCTCCGTCCAACAAAGGTATCAAAACCCCATTTCTAGCGTTGTAAGTCTGCGGACGTGCCGCTGTGCCATTAGGAGGCGGACGTTCGTTGAAATCTCGTCATCTCGTGCGAAGAACTTTGAACGTTGTGTGTGTAGTTGAAAAAAACGTTAAAATAGTTTTACTTTTTTATCAATTAATTGTTTTAATTATTTTAGCAATAAATTTGTCTTCCAAAACACAAGAAAGAATCCTCAATAGCCGCGGCAGTTGAAATTCTTTAAGGCAGGATAAGAGTAAGTTAATCTGTGAGATCTCTCGCCTCATTTTTTATAAGCTGTACTTTTATGTGCCAGCAATACGAAACGTTGGACACATGTGTACCTGATTCAGTTTTATTTCTCATTAGGATTTCCACAAGTCAATCTTTAAATTGAAATTCTTTTACCAAGGATTAGAATCAGTTAATATAAGATACCTTGAGAGTTTAACATCTTGAGTACAAAACAGTAATTACAACTGACATCGGTCAAGAGACGATGGAGCTACGACTTAAAAGTTTATACTTAAAGAACAAAATATTAGGGCCGTTCTATGAGCCAATAATTATTGGCCCGGCATGATCAAGTGCCTGAGGCACTCGAATTGTAATCCGAGGGTCGCAGGTTCGAATCCCCATTACACTAAACATGTACGCCCTTTAAGCCGTGAGGGCGTTATAATGTGACGGTCAATCACACTATTCGTTGTTTTTTTTTAAAAAGTAGCCCAAGAGTTGGCTGTGGGTGGTGATAACTAGCTGCCTTCCCTCTAGTCTTACACTGCTAAATTAGGGATAGCTTAAGCAGATAGCCCTCGCGTAGCTTTGCGCAAAATTAAAAACAAACAAACAAACTATGAGCCAGTATGCCGCAGCTCAGAATTAAAACAGAAATATGAAGGTGCAAAATAACATTGGTTTAGAAACAAAATATTTTACAGTAAGTCATCGTTTTGTGAAACAGAAGAAGTTTAATAGCATAATGTTATAATTAAATATTTTCCCTTCATCAGCTACGAAGGCAGTTTGTTCAACATTACGCGTTGGTATGTTATATGCACTTAAAAAAAAAAAAGACAGAAAACATTAGACATTCCAAAATGACAAATGGCGAAATGGTTTCAAAGATAAGGTTAGTTTTTATTAAACTGTTTACTGAAATTACTAGTTGTTGTTTTCCTATGGTGATAACTCTTTCTTGCTTGCTACTTTGTAAGTATTAGGAGAACGTTTTAACAACTAGAAAATTTACCTCGACACTTTACGTATCAGTACTGCTAATAATATCACGAGAATTATAATAAGTAAACTAGTAGATTTTTTAACGCGACTCTAACTGACTCAGTTAAAGTTCTCAGTGACAAATGTATTCACTTTCTTAACATAATTAATTTTAATAATGCAGGGCATACATCTTACGGCTTCAATATAATCACAATTTATTAATAAACATTGAGAACCAGTTCAATAAAACATTGCATTCACGACATCAGTAGAAGACCATCTCGAAACAACAATAACCGACTAACTTATTTATTACTTTAACGACAAGTGTACCAGGTTACCACAAACCAACAATAACAACCTATCAACAAAATCATTACGTTAACGACAAGTGTACAAGGTTAGCACAAAACAACAACAACGTATCAACAAAATCATTACATTAATGACAAGTATATCAGGTTATCGCAAACCAACAATAAAAACCTATCAACAAAATCATAACGTTAACGACAAGTGTACCAGGTTATCACAAAACAACAGTAACAACCTATATCAACTTAATTATTACGTTAACGACAAGTATATCATATTATCACAAACCAACAATAGTAACGTTCATCTGATAATGACCTGTTCAGGTCACGGTGGTATATCATTTAACAAAACGTGAGCCATCTAGCTGGTAAGGAGCAGCTTGTTCAATCTCTAAAGGATCTCAATGGAAAAAGGAAAAAACAGCACAAGGATCACTCACTCTGGTCAGTTACAAGAATGGAAGAAATGTAGCGGAAGTGGTTATAGCGCGAGCGTCAAAACATATGTGGGAGTAAAGTCGGCTCCTAGCTAATAACAAGAAAACTATTAAATAAATTATTGGAGGTAGGAAAGCACGTATAACCCCCCCCCAAGAAAAATAGTTGTAGTCAACTGTTTGTTTGTTTAAAATTATGTACAAAACTGCATTGTATAATTGTGCTCTGCCCATTACAGGTATCGAAATCCGGTTTCTAACGTTCTAAGTCCACAGACATACCGTTAGGACACCAGAAGGCAAAATCTAATAGAAGTAATATTAAAATTATCTTACTTACACAAAGGACACGGTGTAAGAAAGTCGAGATAATTATATAAAAAGACTTTTATACAGTAATAAAAAGATATAATATGAAGGTGGCGTTGTCCCTCCCCGATGGTTCGTGCTTTGAAAGATCTCCACAATTAGAGGATGAACACCCACAGCATGTAAATAAGTAAATGTATAAATAATTTACTCAGAAGCGATTCTGTGAAATACAGACACATCATTAGGTGACTTGTACTGAAACTGGGGAAAATTAAAACTGTACTGTAAGTTCGAAAACAAAAACCTTGACTCTGGTGTAGCTTGAGGTAGTAACTCTAGATACTGGGGGCGTAAGCCTCTAGAATTGAATGGTCTAAACTACCGGTTTTCGCTAAGAACAACTAAATTTAAAGTCGAAACAATGATACAATTAGGCCTAATAAAGCAATAAACAAAGAGTGTTTCTTTTTTAATTGCTGTGTACAGTATTCGCTGTCATTCATACAACCATCGTTGTCTGTTTGTTCTATAATTAAAAAAAAGGCCCATGAACATCATTTATCAACCTATAACTAATAAGCTAAAGGTAGGCCCAGCATGGCCGAGCGTGCGACTTGTAATCTGAGGGTTGCGGGTTCGCATCCCCGTCGCGCCAAACGTGCTCACCCTTTTAGCCGTGGGGGCGTTATAATGTCACGGTCAGTCCCACTATTCGTTGGTGAAAAAGTAGCTCAAGAGTTGACGGTGGGTAGTGATGACTAGTTGTCTTCCACCTACTCTTACACTGCTAAATTAGGGGCGGTTAGCACAGATAGCCCTCGAGTAGCTTTGTTTTGAAATTCAAAACAAACAAACAAACAAGCTGAAGGGCTACTTTTGACTAACCTAATAATGGGATTTGACCGTCACTCTTATAACGCACTTACGACCTTAGACTGCGAATCGGCAACGGGACATCAAGCCTGGCCATTTGTGGAAGCAAAATTATATACATAGTGATGGCGACGTATAATTTACCAGAGGCTTCTGGAAAGCATCGAGAAAATGATTACAGGTCGTATCTTCACGTGCAATGTATTATACGAACTAAAATAGGTTATAATTACTGTCAAATGGTCAGCTCTGCCAAGGGAATCCATGTAAAATAAATTGCTATTTCGATGAGTTTTGCATTCAAATATGTGAGAGAAGAGTACTGAAGGACAGTAAATGTGAAATTCACATTCGAGATAAAAGGAAATTAAAGTTAAATAAAATAATTACAAGCAATTCAATCAGCGTGTTTCAAGGATCAGAGAAATGAATGCGTCTCTAGATTTATGTGACTTTACTTACACATAAATTTACTCCATACAGACCATTTCACGTCATCCGACATTTTCAGCTAATAAATTCTATTTTTATCATTAAAACGTTAGTATATTGAGAAGGTAACATGACAAAGATTTATTCAAATAGTTTTTTTTTAAGCCTCATCCTTCCGAGATGAAGTTTCCAGACAAAAATTCGAGATAAATTCCAGTTTCTAATTTTGTTGTTGTTGTTTTTCAGGGCTAATACAGATAGAGGAATTCGTGTGTACCCTCCTAAGTTACATTTTGGCCCACAAGAGCAAAGCATGTGATATAAATATCCAAGTTATTCATAGTTCAACATGTGTGTCTCACTCTCTTAAACTACACATGGTTTTAAATTATCTTCCGTAGTCTTTATTTTTAATGTGAACATTTTGAAAATAAAAGGATTCCTCACAAGTATCGATGTCTGAGTTACTAATATCAGCGAAATCTAACAGGATTATCGCTTCTAACAGGGTAGTCACTTCTAACAGGAAAATTGCTTCTCGTAAGATAATTACTTCTATTTTCTAACATGATAACCGCTACTAGATTTTCTTATCTGAATTTAACATTTCTCGTGCCATTCCAAAATGCTTTAAACATTATAATATGCAATTTTTTTTTAATTAAAACGGTTTAAAGACTATTTATTTGGTCTCATGAAACCTTTTACACGTTTAATACACTCTTTGCTAATGCAAGTTCCTAGTGATAACAAACCTTAAATAGGTCTATTTAGAAGACTTTAGCGTGTTAGACCAACTACGACTCGCCTCGTTTGAAAGAGAGGGTTAACTCCTTCCCCCAGGAAAACACTTTTCTCTTCACCAACTATCTTTCTTTCATTTCGAGTTCAAAATGACACGCCAGAAAGATTCGTCACAGATGTCTTTCATCTCTCCCTGCTTGGTATTGAAATATCCTGATGATAACCCTGAGTGGGATTTGAAATAGTAGACACTTTGAAATTGACAGCATTACGTTTAAAACGGAAAAAATTCACACGGTTATGTTACAAACAAAGAAAAATTATGCTATAAATTACAGAAAATTTCAGTTATATTCATCACTTCTGCAGTAAGAAACATTTTTGTTTGTTTGTTATCAGGCACAAATCTACACATCTTCAAAATATGTTATACCCTAAAAATTGCGAAGATATATTTATATACATATATACTTTAAACTATTGAGCTCTGTATCAGTTTACTTACAGCTACCTATTAGACGCCCAAAATAATATAATTTCTTCTCACTTTCCCTGTGTTTGCAAAATTGTGAGTTACAAAGACTGACTCTTTCATTATTCACGTACTTTGATCTTCCAGCACTTTGGTTCGTTGAGTTGTCTGCAGTCACAAGGTGTAGCACTTCACAGCCATTAAGCGCAGATGTCACCCTACAAGAAAACGGGTATATTTCCTGAGAAGAGGCGTACCTTATACAGGAACATAAAGAAAAACTTGTCATTAAACATGCAGGAAATGAAGGGTAAAAGAGAGAACAAGTCTAATGGTTTCAGTGTTATTTTGGTATTTTATTCTGGTCGAAGTAACTCGTGAAAGAAATTTGACTCATTTGCCAGAGTGGAAAAAGAGTTAGAAATCTGTTCCCTGAAACAACATGCTACCTTGTATATGGTTAGATTCTTTTGTTTTGTATTTCGCGCAAAGCTACACGAGGGCTCTCTACGCTAGCCGTTTCTAATTTACCCCTGTGAGGCTAGAGGGAAGGCATCTAGTCATAACCACCCATCGTCAACTTTTGGGACTACTCTTTTACGAACGAATAGTGGAATTGACTGTTACATTATAACGCCCCTACGGCTGAAAGGGCGAGCATGTTTGGTGCGACGAGAATTCAAACCCGCAACCCTCTGGTTACGTGTCTAGTGCCTTAATCACGTGGCCCAGCTGGGTCGCTTGTATTTGAGTAAATACTTGGAGTTTCTGGAAAACCAATGGGTGTATTTTTAGCAACAAAGATACCTATTTTTTTAAAATAATTCTTCAGAAGACCGATGAGAACTTAGTTTGCAGTTTAAGACTCGGACAAGAGGAGTGATTGAATATTATTTTTAGTTACAGACATTTTGATCAAGCTGGTTAAAAAAAAGATATTTTTTTCGTAATCCTAACAGAACTCTGAATACGACGTGACCCTTAGGTGACAGTACACTGACTCTACATTTTGAAATATTCCTATTTTGCCCTTGACGATTCAGTGTTCCCACTCCTACAGTTATTTTTGGTAAAATAACTCGAAGTGAATCATGCATGTGCAAACAAATATTAATGGTGGTTCGAAATACAACCATGTTTATCGATGCCACACAGTAAATCTTTCCCGGGAAGTTTCATCATTGGTCGTGGCTATGATGAGGCATTACCAGCTGACGTCACTATAAGGGCGGTAAGATCAACCTTAGACCATACATAGTGGTAAATGTTTCACTCGTCCTTTACTCTACGCAATTCTCGGCTTCTAATACTGCTTCTAATAACCAAGGCTGCAAACATTCATTGAAAAAAAATCTCCAAGCAGACAACTGTTGGAAAAGCTCATTACAGATACATTTTTTTTTTTTTAATTTTGCAAAAGCTCATTGGGAAAAAAATTGTGCAAACCATGACTACAAAAGTCCATCGTGGGTGACTAGTAAGTATGTAGTAAAATGGAAGAATTTCAATTTCAGTTTTCCTGGTCATCATAAAAAAAGATACATTAGTCTCGAAGTATGGCTGGAAGCTAAAAAAAAATTGGGTTGGAGGGTTCTCTTTCGTAATCATAACCTTTATTACAGATGAAAGAGCGGCTCCAAATAGGTAAGGGACGTGGTTTATTTTGAATTTCTTTCTGTGCGATGATTCCTGGATCCATGAAGATCACCAAAGATTCTTCTTTTAATGTTAAATTCCAGAAAAGGGATTTTGCACGCGTATCCCCATATAAGTCTACCAGCGATGACACTGCACGCCTAATGATACTGAAATAATTAAGAACCAAATATAGATACATATATAGTTACTCAAAATGTTGCCCGTGGCGCTATTTGTCATAAATGTGATGATTGCATTCTTGGAGGAAAGAGAATTAAACCTTTGCACATCGTTGGTGTAACCAATCCATTACTAGGTTGGTGTAGATATCTCTGTGTTAGTAGTTTTTGAGACACGTGTCATTTAATATACCTTATATTGAAGCAAATTGAACTTGTAATAGCTAACTGTAAAGTAGCCTCCCGCTAGTACAGCGGTAAGTTTACGGATTTACAACGCTAAAATCAGGGGTTCAACTCCCCTCTGTGGGCTTAGCAGATAGCCCGATGTGGCTTTGCTAAAAGAAAATACAAACACTTTTAAGTTTAGCATCTCGTTCTAAAGGCGAACTTTAAGTAGTTTTTTTTTAAGGCCATCTGATAATCTTAGCTCAATTTCATGTTACACAATTCGCTTTCTGTTTTCATACAAATTTATGAGAAAGAGCATATTGCGCGTTTGTTGTTCACGTTAATTAATTTTGCTTGCTTCTTTTACGCACGCGCTTACTTTTGGGAAAGAAATACCTCGCGAGTTTGATATTCAATTGCCTCTTAATTTTAAGCAAATTACAAAATTTGCATATTAATTTATTAGAAAACGAATCAGTATTGGTTACTAGAATGACCTGACATTTCATACATGGAATTTTCGAACGAAAAACCTTTGAAGGGAACACACATTTGTGAAGATGATCTAGTGACAACCAGGGATCTGATTCTCTCAAAAAAATCGTGAGTTCGGAAGTTATTATGAACGCAGTATGAAATTTCAAAACAAATGATGATAATCCCAGAAACACTAATTCCTCAATTTTGCCTTTGCGTGAGAGATGATTGAACGGGATTAAACCCTAACCTTCTTGCCCTTGTGCCCTCAAAATTACTCTTTTTTTATCTCTTTCTCTCTCTGTCATAAAAACTGTCGTACACCTTTAATTGCTGCGAGTTATTAGGTAGAAAAGTAACGAAATATTTCAGCTTTAAAATGAATGGAACATACAGAACTATAGGATTTTACAGAAACAAAATAAACCTAATCTATTTCATACAGTGTCAGGCCCGGCATGGCCAGGCAGGTTAAGGCATTCGACTCGTAATCTGAAAGTCGCAAGTTTGAATCCCCGTCGCACCAAACATGCTCGCTCTTTCAGCTGTGGGGGCGTTATAATGTGACAGTCAATCCCACTATCCGTTGGTAAAAGAGTAGCCCAAGAGGTGGCTGTGGGCGGTGATGACTAGTTGCCTTCCCTCTAGTCTCACAGGGGTAAATTAGGGACGGCTAGCTTTACGCGAAGTTCCAAAGCAAACAAACAAAAAATCGTACGATGTCACGTGCAAAATCAAAACAAAAGAAAGGTTTGTCTTGCGGTACCTGAAATGTACATTTTTATCTATAAATCCTCGCCTTCTTCAGATTCCTAAAACAGTGTTCAGTTTTGATGAATCAGATCTGTATTATTCACCAAAGGTATAAATGTAGGGTTATATTACTTACCACACCACAACTTTTGGATTGTATTTCTTACCACATCACAACTATAGGGTTGTATTATTCGTATATTACTTTCCCCAATACACAACTATAGGGTTGTATTACTCGAATGTTACTTATCACACCACAACTAAGGGGTTGTGTTACTCTAATATTACTTACCACACCACAACTATATGGTGGTATTTCTCGAATATTACTTACCACATTACAACTATACGGTTGTATTACTCGAATATTATTTCACACACTACAAATATAGGATTATATTTCTGAAATATTACTCATAACACCAGAAGTGATAGGCGTATTTAATTTATATATCACCCATCCACACCAATAATATAAGTGTACATTATCCAAAATAGTAAAACCTTAAAGTCAAAAAATCTTTCTCTTTAAAGATATAAGACCGATTTGTTTGAATATTGTCAAACACTTACCATTAGCGTCACTTACAAATATGGGCCTTATTTTAAATGTTGAAAACATAAACTGACAGTTTATGGTCACATCAATATATCCCATAAACATGAGCAGTCAATTGAACTATATCTTAAACAGATGTTAATTGAGTTCCAATGAAAGATTAATATTTATTAATACTAAACGACATCAAGTTAGAACTCATGATGTATAAATTGTCTGGTTTTGGTTTTCAGTACTCAGATATAAATATTCTAAAACTCTAACGTAAAATACTGAAGAATCCAACACGGACACCTAGACAATTAAAAACAACACACTTCATGTTCCTGAAGGATACATAAGAAAGTTTCAGTCCTTAAATTAAGGGCTTGTTATTGACTCGAAAATATTAAACACAACTTTTTGTTGTTGTCTTGTTTTACAAAATTCTTAGCTTAAAGGTCTTTGTAATAATATTCAACTCCTTCTTGACTCAAGTTAAACAGAAAAGTGTTTAAGAGTTCTTGAAGGGTCTGTGATAAACATTTACCGTGTTTTTAACAAGAAAAAAGTTAAATAAAAGGATGTTTGAAAATTACTGAAGACGTAGATAAACAGCCATCTTTTTTCCGCGTTTGTTTTTCAACTTGGACAAAAGGAGGCCTAAAAGCCCGTTAATGTAGGATTATTGTACTAAGTAGCCACCTGGAATATAGCATAACTTAACTGATTTAATTAGTGAACATTCTCTAAAAATTAAAAGAAACCCACAAAATATTTTAAGTCAAATTAGTGTCTTTCTTTCAACGGTACTTCTTTAAATGCGGAATTTTTAGAATAACACAGTAGAATTTCAATTACAAACATCGAAATTTACAAGTTTACTTGTTTTAGGCCTAACACTAGCTAAGCCTTTATGAAGTATGGTCTATGTGCGATAAAGAGGTAAATTAATATTGTAAATCGTGTACGTTTTTTATCTATCTTTAGTTTACTCTTTATCGTATTTTAATACGATCATTAAACAAAATTATATTATTATTCCACGACCTGTTTGTTTTTTGTGTTTTTTTTTAATTTCGCGCAAAGCTACTCGAGGGCTATCTACGCTAGCCGTCCCTAATTTATCAGGAAGGGAGCTAGTCATCACCACCCATCGCCAGCTCTTGGGCTACACTTTCACCAACAAATAGTGGGATTGACCATAACTTTATAACGCTTCCACGGCTGAACAGCCGAGCAAGTGTGGTGCGACCGGAATACGAACCCGCGACCCTCAGATTACGAGTCGTACGCGTTTACCCACTTGGCCATGCCGGGCCATTCCACGATCTAACGTTAGGCCGTTTCAAAGAGCTCATTAAGCTTTCAATACATCACTCTATTACAATCTCTACTGAGGTATAATTAAATCCGTCTTCGGTTATCTTCTGTTAAAATTAAATGCGCGCGCATTTTCTGGACAGATAAAAACTAAGTATTATTATGATAGATTGTTCAAGTAACAAATAATATGCATTTTGTTAGTATGAGTCTGTTGCGACACGGAAACCAGCAGGTGACCCTTTGATTACCAAAATTACATATTTACAAGTTAAACCTTAGGTCGCATATTTTTACCAACATGGGTTCATTTGTTTCTTGTGTCTGATACTAATTAATTAAAAGTTATTCATTAATTGTCTTCCCTTACAAATTCCTCATAAATAATTTGAAAGCAATTTGCGGAAGAAAACAAGGAAATAAATGATACATATATTTTTCTTCGATACCGTGATAATAAAAGGGTTGTACTGTACATGTTTCCTGTCTTATATATTTCAATACATACTCACACAAAATTATCAATTATTGTTTCTAAATGTGTTTAATGTTTTACAATGGCATATCGGTCACGGAACGTGGTTAGATTACCTTTAACCTAATTCTTGGCCATTGCTCTTTGGTGTGCTTTCTCGAAGGAAGGATAACTGTGGATGGTCAGGTGATACGTCAAGAACGTGTCCTCATTGTGTACTATTGAAATAACGAATTGTGATGTAAGCATTGCATGTTAACCGACAGGAATGACTCTATGTATTCTTTCACTGTGGAACAGGTAAGTAACAAACCTTGGTTTTGAAAACGAAACAAAAGTTAAGCTCAACTATGAGCGATCTGTGCATTCGTCCCTCATTTGAATTTAAATGAAGTTTTCTCACATCGTGTTGAGTTTTGTTTCACTAAAAAGTCAGTTACGATAACAAATTACCGTTCTCCAAGTTGTTGTTTTCTTCTGTAAGGTTTTCAATGCATCTAAGAATGCTGCAAGTTAAATAATTTGGGCCGATCTGTGACACGCGCACTAAAAGCTCTTATGGGTTTTTAATACAACGGGCTTAACGGGCGAGTTTGTTGTAACAAACAATAGAATTAACTAAGCGTAACTAAAAGTTTTATCTTCCGGAAATGCCACTTTTAACGCACGTTAATCATAAAGGGGTGAACTGTCAACACATGTTTAACGCAGCCAGCAGTTAAACAGTTAGTATGGTTCAGGTTTCAGGTTAAAGCCTGGATTGTAATTGGAGGATTGTTTAACTTCAATAATGAAAGTTAATTTTTAACCTTAATTGAATGGCCAGCTCAATGGTTTTAACACATAAATGTTGACTAAACAGAAGACAACCAGTCAAAATCGTCCAAAAAGTAGAACTTACTGTCACTTTTATAACTCGTTTACAACTTTAACTATATGGATCGAGGCATGATGCTGACATTTATCTAGCAAGACAATACCTAATCGTTGGATTTTAACATGCTAAAATATTATTTGTAATTTATGTTGTCAGAAAGGCGCGAGTTAGCGCTGTGATAAATCACTGGATTTCTGAGCGATCCAGCCAGATAAGAATCCGTGAAATATCGTAAAATATTACCCATAACCTTAAGCGTGTTATAAGTGTGGCAGTAAATCCCTTAGCGAGGACGGTGGATGTCAGGTTGCTGCTGTAAAGCTGCCTACTCTCTGGCCAGTAGACCTCCTCCACCAATGGCACAACAGTATGTCTACGGAATTTAACAACACTAAAAACTAAGTTTCGTTACCCCTGGTTGGCAGAGCACAGATAGCCCAGATTATACATTTGTGTTTAACTTCAAACAAACTGGACAATAGTTCAAAACAGGCAGACAGCGATAAATAACCTTAACAGCTTTACCACAATGCAAATATCGTTGACGAAAGAATAAAACTTGTATCCTGTTGACTGACTTCTGTTATTTTTAAAGGACTGCGTAAATTTAATACCAAGAACAAAACGTTTCCTTCCAGTTTAAGAATGTTTTATCACCTATGTATCACGATTTATCGGTATATATTATAAACATGATATAAACTTTACGCGATTTTGCCCTCATTATTAAAAACGCGAATTTCTTTAGCCTATCACATGTTATATTGCACTTGTGAATGTTGCGAAAATATTCAGGAAAGTACATAAGCCGATACGAATTTTTTAGGTTCTCTATACGCACTGTTATACAGAGCACGTCTACACTTCTCGGAACATAATACTCAATCGCTCGTGTTGTGTTTTTTTTAATGTTTCCGATGCTTTGTGTGCGTGATCCCACCAGCTGAACTAGGTTCCCAATACACCTGCTTTTATCAGTAAAAACCAAATAAACAAAATCACGCAGTACGGTATTTGAATTACCTGCATTTTATATACAAACGCAACTGCATATTCAGTATTACACGTTAATTTTTATTCATACAATAAACGCTATGCCTATGGAAAAAGTGCATTATTCCGAAGCAAAGGCATTTGATATAATCTTATCAGTGTGTTTGAATGAAATCGTATCTCTAAGAGAAATCTCTTATCCCATAAGGAATAATAAGCAAATAAACAAACATTAATTACGTGGATTATTTAACTAACGCAAGTACAAACCTCCACTTCTCCCTCTCTCTCAAAGATAAGAGGCACAGAAACGCATACGTTATCCCCCTCTGAAAATATGCTCTTTTATATCTCAGAGTTTTCGCCTGCACTGAGGTACGCTGGAAAAAGGTAAAAGGTTACTGTCGAACGAACCGGGTGTCTTGCTTCCATAAAGTCAAGAGAAAGATACATGGAAGATATCGCGTTTGTCTGCTGAAAACATTGTTCGTAATAGCAAACAATGACAAGTATCTTATGAAAAGTAAATCAGAGTTGTTTTGAAACGTGCTCTCTACATAAACTCGTAATCAAGGGTTCGATTCCCCTCGGTGGACTCAGCAGATAGCTTGATGTGACTTTCTTGTAAGAAAACACACACACGCTTCCATGTGCTTATAAACTGCTTTGGGGGAATTTATTATCCAAATGATTTGGTGTGCTTTTATACACAGATATGATATTTAGATACACAATTCGAAATTTGTTGTACTGAAATATCCGAAATGGCTGCCATAGTTCGACTGTACCTTTCGTTTTTATTTTTAGTAGCTTATTCTTGCTTTTATAAAGATCCTATGATTAATAATTGATACGCTTAAGAAAATAAATACATCCAACGGGAAAATTCAAACTTAAATTAAGCCTACATGTTTTAGATAAACCAATCCATATCACGCTGTGAAACATCTGACTGGTACACATAGCCGACGTTATAACCTCTTAGGCTTACCGTGGAGTTACTTAACGCGCGTTTAACAATGTAAAATATATACAGGTCATTGTTCTTGGCCTTCATTAAAATATCTCTATAAATATTTAAGATTTTTCATACTGCTTGCAAGTTGGTTGATGGTTAGTTAGTTTATTTTTGAATTCCGCATAAAGTTTCATGACCGTCACTTTATAACGCTTTACAGCTGAAAGGGCGAGCATCTTTGGAGTGACAGGGATTACGAGTCGAGTTCCTTAACCACTTGGCCATGCCGGGTCGTTGTTGGTTAGTTTACTTCCCTCTAGATTATCGTTTAAAATCAGAATCTGGGTTTCGATACACGTGGTTGAGAGAACACAATTGCCCATCGTGTTGCTTTGTGTTTAACTTAAAAAAATAGACAAGTGAAACAATAGAACCAAGAAAGATGAACAGGCAGATGGAAAACATGAAGTCCAATCTTTTGGGTTACTCGTAATCCATAAAAGGTTTCAGTCTTAAATAAACTTACTTAAATTATCCGTGAAAGTATATTTAACTTTAGTTTGATATGAGATAATACATCTGATACATGTATTTCGGTTGATACGTCTTAATGTTCTGTTAGTTCTGATATGGGTTAAAATGTCTGTTAAGGAAACAACGACAACAACAAGGTACTTTGAAAATTCAAAATTTTATTTATTGGCAAATGTTGTCCAGGGGACGTTTCTACACAAGAGAGAAAAGGAAAAAAAATTCACGGACTTTGCGATTCTTAGAATGCAATATCCAACTGGAAAGTTTATAGTATGCCTTTATTAAAGTATATCCACACAAAATATTTCAGATTCAAAAGGCTCTATAATAGTGAAATTCGTTTCTCTTCTGAGCTTTATCAACACTGGCTGTGATAAATGGAAACACAATTTTTATGTTAAACTTTTTCCCATCTTCGTTGTCGCAAGGGCAATAACAGTATTATAAAATCAACGTAAAACTTCCAGTACTCGAGTATTTTTAAAAAGATTATTTGTTTTTTTTTGTTTTTGAATTTTTCGCAAAGCTTTACCAAGGCTATCTGCGTTAGCCGTCGCTAATTTAGCAGTGTAAGACTAGAGGGAAGGCAGCTAGTCATCACCACCCACTGCCAACTCTTGGGCTTCTCTTTTACCAAGGAATAGTGGGGTTGATTGTCACTTTATAGCATCCTCACGCCTTAAAGGGCAAACATGTTTGATGCGACCCTCAAACGCGAACCCTCAATACGAGTCAAACTCTTTAACCACTTAGCCATGCCGGGCCCTTTTAAAACAAATTTATTGAGTTTCGCTACGCAGTAATAATAGATAGCTCATCTGTCTATTTATTGTTAAAGTGTTTATCCAATACTTTTGAAACAAAAAGCTGGTTTTCATTATTCTGTAAGAATGAATAACTCTTATGGTGCGACTGATTGTTTAAAATGTTTATTCTTGCAACTCCAATCGAAATAACAAAAAAAATAAATCAGAAGCAAAAAAATTGTGATTTCATGATAGAAACGTTAAAGTTTCTTTGTCTCATTTGGAATTAAGCACAAGTTTACTGACTGGACTACGTGTGCCCCCCAGTGGCTCAGCGGCATGTCTGCGGACTTGCACGCTAAAATCCGGGTTTCGATACCCGTGGTGGGCAGAGCACAGATAGCCCATTGTGTAGCTTTGTGCTTAATTCAAAACAACAACAACGACTACGTGTTCTCTGTCCACCACAATAACAGATTAAGAATAATGATGCGGATACTTTATTTCTTTTTCTTTGTTTATAATATAAGTTGTGACTCATTTCGCTGCTGGGGTCTTTAATTTAAATTATTGTAAAATTAACTTTTTTTATCTATGAAACATGTTCTTTTAGGTTCTTTCTCATCACCTCCCCAGTGACACAGCGGTATGTCTAGGAACTTCTAAGAACCGGGGATTCTTTCTCCGTGGTAGGCAATGCAAAGCTGACACATTATGTAGTTTTGTGCTTAACTATTAACAAACAGACAAAGCCTTTCTGATTATTGAAATATTCCATTTTGGCAGCTATATACTATGGTCAGGAATCAAAGAACATGTCACCACGTTTATAAACTGACATTCAGAATTTTTTTAAATTACTATTTTATTAATATATGTCAATAATTTTGGTATTGAATTTTCGATTACGACTAAGATTTTAGTATTACACATTAGTTAATTTATTTATTTACAAATAAATATTTAAACAAAATTCCTAAATATCGAATGTTGTGTGTAATGTGGTACAATTGTGATGTCCAAGATAAAATACTGTAGTTTCTTAAGAATTATAAACTAATATTAGGGATATTGAATATTTTTGGCTCAGCCAACCTCTTCCATGTCAAGAAATACTTGCTTATATACATCTACTTCGCTTTCTGACATACGAATAGCCAATTCATAACTCAGAATGTCCACGTGATTTCCTCAGCCTCTTGAAGGTGCCTTCCTTTTCATGTAGAATCAAACCGAATAGGTAGGACAAAATGGAGCTCGAAATAACATATTTTAAAACTCAAATACAGCTTAGTTACTAAGTCAGATAAATTACAGGAGAATTATGCATTATTTATGTAGTAATTTATGATTTTTTTTTATTTCACGCTGCATATATAAAATATAAAATTCACGTGTGAAAGTTGACAAGGCTTAGCAATCTTCAGCAAATGAGTACAAAGTTAATAAGTGGAAGAGATAAATGGTTTAATACTTTTTTTTATTTATTGTCCACTGTTTTAAGAAAACGTATTTATGAATAGTAATAACATATGCAAGCATGAAATCTATTATAACAAAAAACTGACTGGATTTTATAAAATACTAAGCCACAAGAATAAAGAAAAGGTCACTTCAAAAAGTATCTTCGTACCACTGAATATGTTAACACGAGTGCACGTGTTAACATATTCACTGCAATCTCAGTATGGTTAATCACACAAAACTGAAATAAATTAAAACAATAAATATATGTATATTTATGATTTTTAGACATTTCAGCTGCTTAGACAAAACATGTATGGTTCCTGTATAAAAAGCATTACTTATATCTATTTCCCAATTTTTATGTTGCCTATGAAGTCGGTCAAACTGACCAAATCTATAAAGAGATACAATAGTGAAAATAACAGATAAAATATAAGGTTTTTTATAAAAATAACGTTTAACAATTATCTGGATGTTTTACATAATATACATGTGAAATTTAACAATTTTCTCATACATAAAAGACATGGCCTAGCGCGTGCGCTTCGTAATCTGAGGGTCGCGGGTTCGCGCCCGAGTCGCGCCAAACATGCTCGCCCTCCCAGCCGTGGAGGCGTTATAATGTAACGGTCAATCCCACTCTTCGTTGTTAAAAGAGTAGCCTAAGAGTTGGCGGTGGGTGGTGATGACTAGCTGCCTTTCCTCTAGTCTTACACAGCTAAATTAGGGACGGCCAGCACAGATAGCCCTCGAGTAGCTTTGTTGCAAATTACAAAAATACATAAAATTATTTTTAATCCTAAAATCAAATTTATGCTGCATGTTGGGTAGTCAACATATCGAAATATAAATATAAATATAAATATTCACTAGCAAATTATTACATTGAAAAATCTTAAAACTTTATTTAAAAATATAATATTTTTAATTTACAAATGACCTGGCACTCAATTCCTAATTAGAAGGTTGCTGGTTGGAATACCTTTCATACCAAACGTGTTCACCCTTTCAACCATGGAAGCATTATACTGTGACGATCAATTCCACTATTCGTTGATAAAAGAGTAGCCTAAGAGTTGGCGGTGGGTGGTGATGACTAGTTGCCTTTCTTCTAGTCTTACACTGCCATGAATTAGAAACAGCTAGTGCAGAGAGCTCTCGTATAGCTATGCGTGAAATTCAAACCAAAGTACCAAATCTACAAAATTTCATGAAGAACGCCTACCGTGTTAAACGTTATAGTATAAAAACTATAACGATGCATAATGATGATTAGGTTGGTCCTCTAGTGAGAGATATATTCTGACGTCACACAGTAACTTATTAGTCGTGTCATTTTGACGTCACACATAGCGACACATTGTTTGGTATATTCTTTCGACTTTATCAAAACTAAGTTTTGCAATGTTTAATATCGAACAGCTGTTAATGTGCTTATTTGATTTTTGTGCGACTAAATGCAAGCAAAATATTCCTACCTTATATAAAATCGTTTATACACTCGAGGTTGCGCCACGTGCACTCTAGAGAAGTACTGCACAAGAGCGATACTGTTTCAATTCGAATGGTGTATTTCATTTTTATTGTTACCAACAGCTTTTATTTATTGAAAACTTGCAACTGGATACATGGATCATTCCGAAAAGCACGAACAGTGTCTCAACCACAGCCAATAAGCTTCATCAAAAGCGTAACGTGAATTTCTCTCAGAACAGAAAAACACTAATTTATATCTGGCAAATACACGTTATGTTATTTCTTGTTCTCTACACACACACACTTATGTTCAACTTATGTTCAAACAAAAACACAAAACAAATCTAACTATTTATTCTAGGAAATAAACGGCAGCTAGTGTTGATACTTTGTTTGTTTCTACAATAACAGAGAGTTTTGATATATTGGAGATTTCAGTATGTTTAGAAGCATACTTGATCACGGTTCTGACACGTATCAAACAATGAACAAGTGCAGATAAGTTTGTTTCTTTTGAATTTTGCGCGAAGCTACTCGAAGGCTATCTGCGCTAGCCGTCCCTAATTTAGCAGTGTAAGACTAGAGAGAAGGCAGCTAGTCATCACCACCCACCGTCAACTCTTGAGCTACTCTTTTACCAACGAATAGTGTAACTGATCGTAACATTATAACGCCCCCACGGCTGAAAGGGCGAGCACGTTTGGTGCGACCCGGATTCGAACTCGCTACCCTCGGATTACGAGACGAATGCCTTAACACGCACGTGTAGACAAAATAAATGTCAAAACTGATTCTGTTGTCCTTGTGTGTAGAGGTGACTGATCACGTTGTCCTCGTGTGTATGGGTGACTGATCATGTTGTCCTCGTATGTAGGGGTGACTGATCATGTTGTCCTCGTATGTAGGGGTGACTGATCATGTTGTCCTCGTATGTAGGGGTGAGAGACCGTGTTGCTCTAATCTCTAGAGATTAGTATTCACCCTGGCTTCATCTATAAAGGGTCGCTATTTAAGTTGCTAACTTTCACCTCATATTTCAGGATTACTAATTATGTTGCCCCTGTATGTAAAAGCTGGTCTTGTTTATAGGCGTGACTGGCCATGTTGCTATCATCAAAATAATTGGTCATGCATCTTTGGCCCATAAGTATTAACCATATCAATCTGACCAGTGAAATAACTGCCAATGCCAATAGTTAAGATAGTTCCGTGTTTCATGTTTGTGTTAGTTTAACTTGATGTCATCATATATTTTTAAATCAAAAAATTCCCATCAGCTGATCGTTAATTAAAATACCTTACTAGTAAACACCATAAACTAGTTACCCACCAGATTCTACATTTTCAAGCAAAATGGATACCCACCAGATTTTATTTTTCAAAGTAAAACAACGAACAGTATCACCATGAGTATTCTGTTTTTCAAAGTAAGACAATAACACAGCCATCAAATAGAAATCGAAACTACTTTGTGGTTGTAAAAAAAGATTGTCTTGTTTTTAAGAGGTAAAAGAAAATGGTTATGGAAACTCTTATTTCGTAATTTAAGTAAATAATTCATCGCAGACTTCACGATAAAAGATTGGTTCCAGTGGTAAACGTTCTTTTATTTGATAAAGTTAAACCAATATGAAATTCAGTCCAGGTAGATATAAATTCTTTTGAGGATAGAGTATGTATATATTTTGTTTATTCAAACTGTAATAGAAACAAAAGTCCTACTTCTCGGAATCTCGTGTAGTCTTTTGTTCTGGATCTTGCGCTGTTGCACGCTGACGTTCCAAAGCTTTCTCTTTTGTTCTGTTTTCTTTGAATATGTGGATGATTGTTTATCTTTCAAAATGCCTTAAATGCCACTGTATTCTTAGAAGACAGAAACCAAAACAAAGGTTCGATTACAGTAGATACAGAGAAGTCAAAAGTAATGTGACGCTAGACAAAAAACTTGGACACTGGCTATCATAAACAGAACCCGCCCAAAAGAAGTCATGAATTACCAACATCTCAAATTACATCTAAAACAGACCTTCATAAATTCTTTTTCATGATGAAGGCCGTAGGTTAAGAGAATTAATTGTACGAGTTTTCCATTTCGAGTCTAAATAAGTTTGGAAAGAAACCATAGTTTGCAATACACTTGCTGGTTAGTTATACACCTGGTTCAAAAGGACGTAGCACAGACGTGAAAGGGCAGGTTGTTTAGAAACTGAGTTAGTAGTATGCGAAACACAATGGTACAAAACTTATCACCAGGTGGCTGTGCGTTTTCTGGACCCTATACAGAAGAATAGTTTACAAGCGCTGTCTGCTTTTCATGCAGTTAGCTGTTGAATATTGTGGTGGGAAGACAAGAGTCACCGGGGAAAAGAAGCCTCAGTCAAGTCCTGTTAGGAAAAAAGTTCTGTAGTAATGTTACGCCACCTTGCGAGAAATACTTGTGTCATACACAATCCGCACTGTTAGAATTTATAGCCTTCATGATGTACTTCTGGGGATCCGGCATGACCATGTGGTTAGGGCTGCTCAACTCATAATCTGAGGATCCCGGATTCGAATCCCAGTCACACCAAACGTGCCCACCCTTTCAGCCGTTTAGGCGTTATAATGTTACTATCAATCCCACTAGTCACTAGTATAAAGAGTAACCCAAGAGCTAGCGGTGGGTGATGATTACTAGCTGCCTTCCCTCTAGTCTTACACTGCTAAATTAGAGACAGCCAGCGCAGATAGCTCTCGTGTAGCATTGGGCGAAATTCATAAACTAAACCAAACCAGCTCTACCTCTGGGCTTTTTCGCAAATTTTCATTCTGATATAATAACAGAACGATTTACTTTCCCTTGATTCTAGGGCCTTTAACAAATATCTGAAGTGTAGAAGTTTGGAAATAATCATTTCTTTATGATCACCTGTTCGAGTTGAACGAAAAATTGACGTGTAGCTATTTCTAACATCTGGTTTTGATCAGCTCATGTGGTATTGTATTGCTGTCGAGTACATGTTGTGAAATTTTCATTACGTTTCTGTGCTTCATTTCTCACTGTTCAAAACAAAGCTACACAGTGGGCTATCTGGTTTCAGCCTTAATTTTAACTGAGCCACTGGGGTCGGGGGCTTATTAAGCAATCAATAAAATTTCATTGTCAACGGTTACCTGGTCTAATCTATCAAAGCGGGTTAGAAGACTTGTTCAGCGACGTATATTTATTAAAATTTGTATTGTGTTCAGCGACTTATGTTTATTATGTGGTATATTTACTAAGAAAACACATGAAGTTATTTAAAGTCAAGCTCACGAAAGAAATTCGAAAACCATAAAAAAGAACAACCATTTCGTTTCAAACTGTTTTGGGTTTTAAGAGTCCATTAAAGGTTATTTGCTGTACTTCATCCACAAAAAAACAGAGGGATTTCATCTTCACGAATATTGACCATATTTTGATCTATTCTCTTCCAGTAATTTCCCAGTATCATAAGAACTGTAAGGTGTAATAGTTAATCAAGTTGACCAGCCTGTAATACCTCAAGCCACATAGCTACAACAATGTGCTTAAACAGTGACAAAATTATAAGAAATACATTTCCCGTTTGAAACTATTAAACTGTAAACCATATTTAAAGAATTTTTTTCATTTTCATTCAATCAGGTTACTAATAATAAAAGTCCGGCACGGCCAAGCGGGTTAAGGGTCACATGTTTCAATTCTCGTCGCACCAAACATGCTCGCCCTTTCAGCTAAGTGTGCGTTGTAATGTGACGGTCAATCCCACTATTCGTTGGTAAAAGAGTAGCCAAAGAGTTGGCGGGGGGTGATGATGACTAGCTGCCTTCCCTCTAGTCTTATACTGCAAAATTAAGGACGGCTAGCGCAGACAGCCCTCGTTTGGGTTTGCGCGAAATAAAAAAACAAAAAACAAAAAACAAACTAATATTAAAGACGAAAATTATTATTTTTCCTTTGTTTGTTATTTAAACACAAACCTATGTAAAGGGCTATCTTTGGTCTTCCCACCACAGGTATCTAAACCTGATTTCTAAAAGTATTGGTAGGAGTTAAAAATCACAAAAATTTAATCCTAAAGCTTTATACATATCAGATATGCAGAAGTTTAGAATCTCTGTTCGTTTGCTTCTTCTGAAATTATTTCAGTTTTAAAGCATTCAAAGTAATAGCAACGCTAGAACCGAGTTTTGATACCCGTGGTGAAGAGAGCAGTTGTGTAGTTTAGTGCTCAACTTTAAAGAATCCATTTCAAGTTGTTACACACATACTCTACTATTGTACACACTGTATAAAATAGCCCATCCTCCCAATGATTCAGCGGTAAGTTTGACGACTTATGATATTAAAATTCGGTGTTTGATTCTATTGCGTAGCTTTTAAACACTAATAAAAATATAGAAAACTCCGTGTTCTCACCCCTTCTATCATTCTTCCTCTTTTCCTCAAACCATTCTATCTATTTACCTTCCACTTTCTTTGTGTTCCTGACAACTGAAAGGAATTGCCTGTTATTCGTTTCTCTGTAGCTTCATAAGAAACAAGTACTGATCACGGGTAGATTTTCCTTGCAACATTCCGCCCGTTTGGAAAATGTTGTGATTTTTTCACAGAATTACTTTTCGCTGATTCAAATATTTTAAGACAAACGTCAAAAGATCAGCATCTACCTCTATCACCATGTAATACGCTATCGGTGATAACAAAAAGACAACTTAGTTACAGGTTAAAGAATGCAAATACGGCTTTGTAGGCCTCTAGGCAATCTTCTCCATTTGTTTGGGTTTCCCATCTCAAGGAGAAATCTCTTTGTATGGATAAGATAAGGTTTACTTGGCTCGTGAAACAGAAACTGTGTGAAGTTAATGCCTCGTCCTGAGAAAGTACACATTCGCTTTTCACTCACAGATTCTGTTTGAGGATATAATCCAGTTATCGTGAAGCACTGCTGTAAATTTAATTTTGTTAAAAGTTTGTCACTTCTATACGTTTGTCTGAAGAAATCATACACACACACACACACACACACACACACATATATATATATATATATATATATATATATAAACACAACCTTTTTTTCCAAGGAAGTAATGAAAATAATTCGCAGGTACGTACACGCGTATCTTTAAATTACTCTTAGCATAAAAGTTGCAAGACAGATAAACTTATAGGAAAATAACTGTAGAAATTACTCCAGTCAGAAATGTCATACTTTCTCATGTTATTAACAACTATCAAATGAAAAGGATTTTTTGCAAACAACTGAGAAACAATAAGAAAAAGCAGGGGCGTGGTTTATTGAGTTATCCTTGACTGGCCGTTCACTGTCTGGTTTCGGACATGGTAGTAGCCACAAATAAAAAAACACCACATCTGTTTGTAGATGTGGTAATAACCACAAGTCTCCCGGTGGGACAGAGCTACAATTAGGGGTTCGATTCTCCTCGGTGAACACAGGTAGCTCAGCGTGTCTTTGCTATGAGAAAAAACAAACACCAACACACACATACACACAGCAGCCCCAAAACCATCACACCATCTTAGTCTCGACACGGCCATATTTCCATACATCTAGTTTCCATTTGCCTCTGAAGAAGAAAGGTCCACCTTTTAATAGCTTTCGGGTCATATACTTTTCATTTTACCATCTGTTTAGTTAGATATGACAAAACTACCTGGTTGTGGATAGCCCCAAAACAGTGACAGGCATAAACTATGACAATATAAAAGCACGCAAATGAAATAAGTTTGATAAATCTCGACACCAATTAGGACAGTTATGCATTCTTATAATAAAAATTAGACAATACACCAAACCGTTCTCCAATGAATGAGTGTAATTACTGTGGTGATATATTTCGATAAAATGTTTCTTTATCTTCGGAACTAAAGTAAACAAACATGATAGAAAATTAAGCAATTTTTGGTTGGTTTCTTTGGTGTTTCTATTAAGCACACAAGTACACAATGAGCTATGTGAGCTTAGCCCACCGCAGCTATCTCAACTAGATTTTTGGCATAATACGTTGAGCAGCCCGGCATGGCCAAGTGGTTAAGACATTTGTCTCGTAATCTGAGGGTCGCGGATTCGAATCTCCGTCGCACCAAACATGCTCGCCCTTTCAGCCGTGCGGGCGTTATTACGTTACGATTAATCTTACTATTTGTTGGTAAAAAATTAGCCCAAGAATTGTCTGTGGGTGGTGATGACTAGCTGTCTTCCCTCGAGTTTGCAGTACTAAATTAGGGACGACTAGCGCAGATAGCTCTCGTGTAGCTTTGCGCGAAATTCAAAACAAACGAATAAGTTGACGTGAGGGATAAAACTACATTAACTTTCGTGCGTGTGTCTATTAAATATCTGAAAATAATATAGTTTACAACAAAATTAATATACAAATATGAATATATATTTGATAATCCAACTGATTTGCTTACTTTATTTTTATATTTTTGAATTAGCGCAATAAGTTTGACTTAAACACACACGTCATTAACGTGTTACATAAACTCAAACCTAAGTTTTAGTGTTCAGAAACTATGTCTCTTATGTTCTTATTGCCCTGAGACAATCTATTAAAACGATCACTGGTTAAGTTCTTTGAGTTACATCAGTTACTAATATGATCTCTAGTTCAACTTATGACATGGTAATTCTCTGTTTGTTATTTCAAGTCACAATTTACCAGATTGTTCCAGTCTCGTGAGTTCTAATAACACACATATATATAATTAGTATTTCTACCGGTTAGAAGGAATTGATGTAATTATTTTATTTAGAAGCTCGTGTCAAAAATACTAAGTTTATGTGACGCGCTTCCCTTTTGTCAAATACTCTTTATAAACACAGACATACACAAATACACAGAACCTGTACTCGTTCACGTGAAGAGATTAATGGCAAACGCAAAAGTAAATTTCACGATTTTGTCATTCACTTAACGATTTATGCTTTTGTTACTTCAGTTTGTACGTTAATAAGCTGACAATCTGTAAAAATGTACTGCAGAAGTCCGTATTAATAACAACAACAAAAAGATAAAATAATGTAATTCTTTCGACTTGTACTTACAGAACCTTAGTCGCTGAGAAAAGAAAGTTCAACAAAGATATTTGTTCTATTTTTTGCGTAGTAGGACGTACTGCTTTTATCCGAAACTACACACGTTGAAAATCTCTGTCATCGAATATCAAACAAAATCACCATTTTATGGAATGTAAAACACGTGCTCAAACAGTTTTAAAACGTTTGTTGTATCACCAAAATTACTCGCATTCTAAATTTATGTTACGCAGTTTCATTCAACATATCCCAGGTTATTTGTTTTACAGGGATTTAGTTATCACAATTCAATACATGCACACGCAAGTACACACAACCCTTTTAAAATCCAGAAGATGCGGGATTATAAATCCCATATTTTCAGTAATTCTTTTAAAATAAATGACACCGAAGATGCTTCGTTTATTTGGTTGGTGGTAAGCCCAAACGACTATGTGCGCTATGCCCACAGCGAACATTAAAATCTAATTTTTAGCATTATAATTATTTATAGCCTTCGAAAGTGGGTGAAGAGTATTGGGGTGGGGGTGCTTTAGTACATCACTTTTTATAAGCCTACCCACCCATCATACTGTTTAATAAGATATAAACAGGCAGTGATTATTAAATGAATTGATGGAGACAATTCATTTGATATATCGATACCATGACATTTAAAAACCAATTACTTACTGCTACGCTTATTACGCACATTGAAGGGCATATTTCTCAGTAGTTTTGTTATTTTGTTTTCATTATTCTTAAACTTGCTGGGCATTATTACGTTTTATTATGACTCAAATACAAAACTAAGTAGAACGAAAAAAATTTGTAAATACACGAACACAAGGTTTATTACCACGTCACAAATGAAGTCTCATATTCTAGTTTTACCACCTATAATCGCGCCAAACATGAAGACCGTGATTACATAGCTCCCACGCACCCCAAAAGATTTTTCGAAAAAATATATCAGTCTTAGACCATTCATTTTGACAAATTATTCACAAATCCCTCATTTTACACAGACATCGAATTCAAAGACCAAGTTTAAATAAATAAAAATTAAAGAAGAGTCACCGAATGGGAATGCTATTACTGCAGTGTTTTGCTATCTTTTTCTCCATAGAAAGTACTTTCGATTTCAAAGATGTGTTTGGAAGCGTTTAGAACTTTATGAACCTTACAGACGGAACCCAAACTTCTATGGATCTTTGATTGTAACCACGGCTTATGGTTATGGTAATGCTGATGGTATTAATTATTACGTAAAAATCTGATTTGCAAAATTACTTAATTTTAAGTTGATAATAATTATACATACATAGCGCCTAGACCACTACTACGTCCATTGTATTCCAACAGATATTATTAGCCCAGGCATTGAAATTAATGTCTATTCGGCACTAGATACAGTTTTCTGATGTTTTATGCAGTTTGAGCACAATGCTACACAAAGAGATATGTGTACTCTACCAACCACAGATATTTGAAAATTTTGTGCATTTGGAAAATTACCATCGTTTATTAACGTCGCTGCAAGAATGTCGTTTATAGTTTGTTTGTTTTTGAATTTCGCGTAAAACTACACGAGAGCTATCTGCGCTAGCCGTTCCTAATTTAACAATGTAAGGTTAGAGGTAAGGCAACTAGTCATCACCACCCACAACCAACCCTTGAGCTACTGTTTTACCCACGAATAGTGGGCTTTATGTCGCACCCACGGTTGAAAGGACGAGCATTTTTGGTGTGACGGAGATTTGAACCTGCGACCCTCAGATTTCGAGTCGAGACCCAAACCACGTAACAAGCCATGCCGGCCCGATTCAAAAAATTCGCTGTGCGAATATCATATTCTTTATGTGTCATATCATTTATGTAATAATACATTTTAATTCAACTACTACGCCTTCATTCGCACCCACACAACACTGCGTGAATTACCATATGCAACTTATGTTAGCGATATTTCATTAACGATATTAATAACGTTATATTTTAGCAATGACATTGTCCACTCGCTCGTCTGAAAAAAAGTTTGTTTAGATAAACGTATTGTGCCCGTGAGTTGAAACGGTGACGTTTTATGTTTTATATCAGCATACATTTTATCGCGGCTTTGTTTGTTTTGATTTTTATGCAAACATACACGAGGGTTATCTGCTCTAGCCAACCCTAATTTAGCAGTGCAGTACTAGAGGGAAAGCAGCTAGCCATCACCACCCACCGCTAACTTTTAGGATACTCTTTTACCAACAAATAGTGGGATTGACTGTCACATTCTAACGTCCCCACGGTTGAAAGAATGAACATTTTTGGTGTGACGGGAATTCGAACCCGCGATCTTCAGATTACGAGTCGAGCCGTGGGAACGTTATAATATGACAGTAAATTTCACTATTCGTTGGTAAAAGAGTAGCCCAAGATTTGGCATTGGGTGGTGATGACTAGTTGCCTTCCTTTTAGCCTTACACTGCTAAATTAGGAACGGCTAGCGCAGATAGCTCTCGGGTAGCTTTGCGCGAAATTCATAAGAACCCAAACCGAAAAGTGGTCCTCAACACCGCGGAACTTGAGTTCTTTCAGGGAAGATTAATTTATGGGGACCTTTTCCACCTTTTTACTGTTCATATTTTGTGCGCCAGAATACCAAGCGTTGAATGTCCGTATACATGATTCAATTCTAATTGCTCATCAGGATTTCTACCAGTCTACCCTGCTTTTAAACACGATTATAGTAAATTAGCCTATGCAATAGATCAATTGCAAAGGTTTTATCTACTGAGTCCAAAACTGAAATTAGATTTCGAATCGGTCAACAGATGACAGAGCTGTGAGCTGAAAGTTAGTACCTGAAAAATAAAGAGTAATAATAAAAATTCTGAGTCGTTACCTATGAGCCTTTATGACGCAGCTGAAAACTTGCATAATTTCAAAAGACAAATTAAAATAGGGCTTTACCGTACTGATTAAATATCCCATGATTCGTTGTATTGAAAGCATCACATCTTTTATTATTTTTACAATGTTGCTTTCGAAAAATCCATATAATAAAAGTAGAACTCAAGTAATACACAAATGCTGAAATTCGTAAACGAACCAATCACATTAACCGGAAAAAAAGAATCTACCAATGAAATTGCTGTTAAATTACGTAATGATACTGAAAAAAAAATCAATGATAATTATAATAGATTTAATTAACTACTAATTTAGGCCTACAAGAAAAAGAAAATCTGATGTGTTTAATCGATAATTTTTAATAATAATAATAATAATAACAACATTTAAAAACACAAAGGCCTGGAATATTTTTTAATTTGTGAAACGTTTTCTGTTTTGTCTCCTCACTGGCTTTGTATTTCACTGTCGTTCTGAATACACACCACATCAGATGTTTCTTCACATTTTACATTATTCGTTTCACTGTTAAAAAAATTAAAAATTTATAGCTTTAGGAATGATACGAAATATACGGTGAATTGGGTTTATATTAAATCGATTTTGAAGCCAAGAAAGTTCCCTTCAGAACACAAAATACCAAAATGATAGAAAAACTGTCTATCATTTTGAATATAATTAAAGAAAACGGGAAACGAAGTGTGAAATAAGCATTTATTCATTTTTCTTCAATTTTTTTGTTTTCATATCGTAAGCTACAAATCTGTTATGGAGTGCTTAGAACAGCCGACAGAAATGATTTATCACGCAAAGATGTTTCAAAATGGCTTCATAAATAACACGCTGTATGAATATGAGCCTGCTAAGTGAAGTTATGAATTCCATTCAATAAGAAATACCCAACGAACTCTTTTTTTGTAGTTTCTCACAAATATTACAGTATGTAGGATCCAGGGCACTCTGAAAATATTTATTTTTTTACTCAAAGAACAGGTGTTTCGTTTTCAGTCACGTGATTCCTTTTTAATTTGTCTTTTATTTTTACTTTATTGGCGCCTTCGTCACTAATCTTTGGGACAAGAAAGTATGGCAAAAGGCTCAAGTTTTTTTTTTCAATTATTAAGTTTAACGTAAAGCTTGATTGTTTAGTTTGTTTTGAAGTTCGCGCAAAGCTGCACGAAGGCTATCTGCGTTAGCCGTCCCTAATTTAGCAGTGTTAGGCTAAAGGTAAGGCAGCTAGTAATCACCACCCACAGTCAACTCTTGGTTACTCTTTTGCCAACAAAAAGTGGGATTGACCGTCACATTATAATGCCCCCATGGCTGAAAGGGTAAACATGTTTGGTATGATGGAGACTCAAACCCGCGACCCTCGTATTACGAGTCGAATGTCTTAACTACCTAGCCTTAGCCTAAAGTAAGAACAGCCATTAGTTGTAGCTCTTTAACTTTTATTCTCCTATAAATGCAGCATCCAAAGAACATTGAAACAAGTTTTTATCCTCAATAACAAGGAACAATATGACAAGCGAGTTGAAAGGATCAGACCATCCTAAAGAGACTTTGTTGGAAGAAAAGCACAAAGCTACACAAAAAGCTACCTGTGCTTTGTCTAGCACGGGTATCGAAACTCGGTTTCTAGTAGTATACGTCTGCAGACATACCGCTGTGCAACTGGGGTGCACAGAGTCAGGCCTTGTTTGTTTATCAATTTTACGCTTAATAATAATAGAATTTTCAAAATTTTGATCTTTTATATTGTTGTTTATTTGTTTTAATAGAATTAACACCCGTATTTCTTGTCACTTTTACTATTTTCACACCTGTAACCAAATATACATTCAAAATGATACTTATATAAACATTAAAAATAATAGTAATAAATAACAATATAATAAAGATCATTACTATAAATAATGAACGTTCTATAATAGAAATAACGTCGTCTCTCAGTTGTTTTTCTATTTCGTCAAACACTTCGCGATATAAATATAGCTTAACTCAATCGAATCAACGAGAGGGCGCATAATATTCATTTAGGCATGTGAAAACCGCTTTTTGGTTTTAAAGTTCATCTCGATGGCGTCCTATAAAATAAACGATGATAAAAGAAAAATCGTTGAATTAGGTATATAAGTCAATTTGCCTGCTACTCCTTCGTTACCCTAAAACCAGCAAGATACAAGAGGGCGAACTTATCTTTCAAAAATAACTTCTCCTTTAATCACGTGGTTTCTCCTCCTTTTCCAATTCTTTTTTTTTTTTTACTTTATAGTTCAAATCTTCATGGATAAGAAGAAATTTAAAACCGTGAAATTTATTTGAAATTGGATTTTTTTGTGCCTAGTTATTTACATTTACTTTAAATTGTGTTATTAACTTTCCAAATAAATAGTGTTATTCTATACCATCTTCCACAGCCTTCTCGAATATCCAATTTGCATGACAAATAGGCACGCGCTTGGGTGGAAGCTATTAGAAAATAATAAGGTCTATTGAACTTACATAAAAAAAACTAAGAGTGGTGGTGACACTTTGGAATAAACTGTCTCTTCCCTCATAAACAGATTCAACGAAGAAAAGGACGAGAAATTTAACGTTTACCCTTCCATAAACAGATACAGTAAGAATATTATAACTGTCAGTAAGATGTTAAAATACAGCATTTTACCTAGCAGAAATAGATTTGGAGAAAAAAATGGAAGCTGTTTGTGACATGTGGTACTTAAGCCAGAGGAAATAAACTGTGAAGGGATTCTTATACTCCAAAAAAAAAGCTTGTTTGTTTTTGAATTTTGCGCATTGCCACACGAGGGCTATCTGCGCTAGCCGTCCCCAATTATCCCGTGTAAGACTAGAGGGAAGTCAGCTAGTCATCACCACCCACCGCCAACTCTTGGGCTACTCTTTTACCAACGAATAGTGGGATTTACCATCACATTATATCGCACACACGACTGAAAAGGCGAGCAAGTTTGGTGTGACGGGGATTCGAATCCTCTATCCTCAGATTACGAGTCAAGTGCCTTAACCACCTGGCCATGTCGGGCCATGAGTTCTAATGATGTAAGGGCTACCGCAGTCGAAAAAATAAAGCGCCAGATTTATAACAAGAAATCTGGGGGTCGAATCCCGGCCACTAACAGTGTAGAAAAAAGTCATCATTTTAGATGACAGCAGATCAACAGAAGAAAGACGGGATTAATTATTAATTAATATATAGTTATAATTCATTTTGTAAGGTTTCTTTCTTTAATAATTTAGTAGAATGGTCGTACAACACCAATGACCGACTGGTAGTGGCACTTACTGTTTTGTAAATACATTCAATGAAAAATCTGAGCGCTTAGATGGTAACAACTATTCCGCCATAGTCAGGTTTGGCGGGAAAGAAAAAAGGTCTGTTTGTAGCATTCCGTGAATCATGAACATGTCATGTACCTTAGAATGGGATTTAAAGAATGGAGCAATTAAAAAGAGACTTAAAGGCGTAGAACCATAAGTAATGAGATTTAAATGGGTTGTACAATAAGATATGAGATTTAAATGGGTAGAACCATAAGTAATGAGATTTAAATGGGTTGTACAATAAGGTATGAGATTTAAATGGGTAGAACCATAAGGAATGGGATTTAAATGGGTAGAACCATATGTAATGGGATTTAAATGGGTAAAACCAAAAGTAATGAAATTTAAATGTGTAGAACCATAAGTAATGGGATTTAAATGTGTAGAACCATAACTAATGGGATTTAAATGTGTAGAACCATGAATACTGGGATTTAAACGTGTAGAACCATGAATACTGGGATTTAAACGTGTAGAACCATAAGGAATAGATTTAAATGGGTAAAACCATAAGTAATTGGATTTAAATGGGTAAAATTGTAAGTAATTGGATTTAAATGGGTAAAATTGTAAGTAATTGGATTTAAATGTGTAAAACCATAAGGAACGGATTTAAATGTGTAGAACCATAAGGAATGATATTTAAATGGGTAGAACCATAAACAAAGGGATTTTAAGAGATAGAACCATAACTACATAGATTTAAAAGAATAGAACCCTGAGGAAAGAAATTCGAAGGGTTGGTGTCTCCAGTGGTAATATGACACCTTCACAGATCGATATGCTAGTGGTTTTTCGATTGATTTAATCTGGGGGTGAGGGGTGAAATCAGAATCTCGTGTAACAACGGAGAATCATTAATAGAGATGTAAGTAGAACCTATACAATTAAATATTTATATTACTCTAGGTAGTTTGATTAAGAACGTTAATTTGTTTGAATCGTCATCCGGATTTTAACGTACGCGTGAATCCGACGAAAGAATCAGCAGTCGTCACTTATGATACATATCGCACGTTGACGTTATTCGAGAAGTCTTAGCTCTATCAAATGGTTTTAATTCTGGCTGGTTTGAATATGTTACGTTTCACATCTGTTAACAACGATATTGATAGGCTAACTTCGTGATGACGAGAAACCCACTTGAAGTAAAATTATATCTTAAAACGTCTGGTATGGGTATTAAAACTTTCATTAAAATAAAGTTGTAACGTTATTCTCTACTTCATTCTAATAAAGGTTTTAATAACCATACCAGCCGTTTTGAGATATAATGTTACTCTAAATGCATTCGGATCGAGAGAGAAAGACATGTCCGTAATCTATGTACAAGTTTTATTTTTCTCCTTTTGCGCGACAGCTTTCTTCCTCAAACTCCTTGCCTTTTGAAAACAAAACTGTAACCTGTCTTGGTGAGAAAAAATGAGTACGGACTTCACTGCACGTATGAAACACGTGGAGATCCATTAACTTTACAGAACGCTCGCAACATGGAGAGTTTAACGCATTTTGTTGAGTGTACGCGTCAGATTCTCAATTTCAAACTTTAAACCACAAAATGAAGGTTAAATTACGTTTAAAGATGGTAGAACCATAATTCTTTATGTCACAGTCCAAACACACTAATAACTTGTATAACCTACCTACATACACGATTACGCTGTTAATGTACATAAACACTAAATGGTCTTAGTATCATACTTTTAAATCGCTTATTCGGAAAAAATTATGGATAAGTGGAAAAACAATACGAAAGAAAACTATTTCAAACTTTGAACAGTGCCAACCATTATGTGATGTAAAGATAAACTTAAATACAAGTTAGGTTTGTTTGATACATGGATTCTTGGTGTGTAGAAATTCATATAAATAACATTATATTAAACAAACGTATAAATACCATTCATTTAAAGAGATATACATTATTAATATTCAGTATTTGAAATTCCAGTGGATTTGGAATATTTATCAAAACATGTGTGAATAAAGTGTGTATTCTTGTATTTTGTACAAGAATATTCCTGCGTGTTCGAAAATCAAAATCTAAAATATAATAATTATTATTTCTCTACTCAAAAGGTATTTATTATAGTTACGTGCTGAAATAAATGTTTATGCTAAAAGCCATGCAAAAAAGGCCATCTGCTCAAACCCGTATCAAATTTTAAACCGATAGACGAGAAAACAGATAGTCAGTACCCCCCTAAACACATGGAATATTCTTGCCCTACGGGACAACAGGTTTTCACAACAATTTAAAATGTGGAGCCTATTTCTGTAATAAAGGAACACGAACAATGAACCCTTAGAATCGCAGTCTTGGCATGCTAACCACAGGTCACGTCGAAACATGCATGTTTCTGTCTTTGAATACTGCGAAGAGGCCTGCATATTGCCAGTTCACACACTAAGCCTACAAATGCGTTCCCCATTCACACATTAAAGCCTACAGATACATCCCCCATTCACATAGTAACGATAAAATATCAGCGAAAATCACCATTTTCGCCAAACGAGCAGATTCATTAAATCCTAAACAGAAAGATTCCTTTTATTAGTCATGTGACTTCCTTAGGTTCTACCGTGACGTTCTGACGGCCCTATCAGAAAATTACTTCTGGTCATAGCAACCATCTAGCTTAAACAGAATTCAGTAATGGAGGCCTTATGATATCACGAAACTGTATCAATAATACGTACGTAACGTTCCGAGGAACCTGACCACGCATTACCTTCAGAATCGCTGTTGATATTTCAGCAACCGAAGAGATTTCGCCTCATTTCTCACCCTTACCCTCAACTTTTAAGGAGATAGCACCTCATACACCCACTTTTTTAACAAACGAAGTTATGAAAATCATGGGAATAAATCTTCTTGCACGTGCTCACACATTTGCACATTTTATCACAGCTATTAAATTCCAGGTAGGTGGTCTCCAAGCGAGAAACATCATCACATGCTCCAGATAATTTGGACTTTTCCTTTGATTACTTGTCTACCCATATAAGTTCGAGCAAACGCAAGTGATGTCATGAACATAACTACGTAGATGTGTTTTAAGGACATCATGTTTCATGATGAACAAATTCTAAACATAATTTATAGGCAGAAAAACCATCTGTATACATAAAAATATCTATATAAGTAGCTTATAAAATACCACGAAAAGCTTAATATTTTAAAATACCAATAAGTAATTTCTTTAAAAACGTAGGTGTGGTCCGAAACGATTTTCGCCAATATCCTAATCTTTTCTTAGAAGCTATGAAATTTATGTGAAAACGATTTTTAATTCTCAACTTTCTTTCATTTTTTCACATATAGAACTTTAGGTTTGTTTGTTTTTAATGTAAAATAACGTTATTATTCCAGTTCCCAACAACACACTTGTACACGTCTTTCTACTCCGGGCCCGGCATGGCCAAGTGTGTTAAGGCATGCGACTCGTAATCTGAGGGTCGCGGGTTCGCATCCCGGTCGCGCCACACATTCTCGCCCTTTCAGCCGTGGGGGCGTTATAATGTGCGATCAATCCCACTATTTGTCGGTAAACGAGTAGCCCAGGAGTTGACTGTGGGTGGTGATGACTATCTGCCTTACCTTTAGCCTTACACTGCTAAATTAGGGACAGCTAGCACAGATTGTCCTCGAGTAGCTTTGTGCGAAATTTCAAAAAACAAACAAACTTTCTACTCCTATTAATGAAACAATATTTTATGCGTAGGGGGGGCAGGAAAATAGGGAATCATCAGTACCTGCGGCACTCGAAATTATTTTGGGTAGGATTAGAGCAAATTAATCTATGAGACTATTTTTCTTAATAGCTATATTGCTGAGTGAAAGTAATACCACGTGTGAGGCGCGTGTTTACCAGATTCAGTTCAGTATATTCTCAAATTGGAATTCTTTTAGGCAGCATTAGAATCAATTAATCTCTGAGAACATGGACATGTTCAAACACACCCGTCGAAAAAATTTGACCTCTTGAGTGCAAAATTGTAATTAAATCTGAAATTGTTCCTAAGATGACAAAGCTATGAGCTAAAAGTTTATATGTGAAAAAAACAAACTCAGAACTGTCCTATGAGCCGATGTGCCGTAGCTAAAAAATATAACTGCTGAAAAAAAGCAAAGCGTATTTTTTAATATCTGCTGTTGCGCAAAGTTACAAAATATGCTATATCCACCACCGGTATCGAAACCCGGTTTTTAGCATTTTATGCCATCAATCTTACCATGGGTTTGCATGATACTTCTTTATTTTAAATTTAAGAGATTTTGTTTAGACAGTTTTTAATTTTGTGAAAAGCTATACGAGAGCTGCCTATATTAGCTGTCCCTATTTTAACAATTAAAAACTAAGGCAATGGAAGCTAATCATTACCACGTACAGCCAACTGTTGGATTACTTTTTACCACGGATAAAATAGGCAAGACAAGGATTGAAACTTGAGACCCGTAAACTGCGAGTCAAGCGCCCCCTAACTACTCGGCCGTGTCAAGCCCAAATGTAAGAGGATGACACTGAAAAACACACGTAAATCTTCTTAGGATTCTGGGTTTATACCACAAACACGCATTCAACATCAACATTTACATAAGAACATTTTGTTTGCTATATAGAAGCGTCTTCTAAAAAAGGAACTTTCCAGGACCAGATCAAGTATGGCGTTATGTATATGACACCACATCATTCACATCATTATGGCGTCACGCCGAAAATACTTCTATTAAAAATATGTCAAAAATGTTCACATATTTGTGATTGTGAATTATTATGAACAGATTTTGTTGAAACAGACAGACAATATTAAGTATCTGCTGGGAAGAGTTTTTCTCGAAAGAAGAACAAATATGTGTGTAATCACGTAGTCATTATGTGCTTTAATCTTTTGTCGAAAGGCACAACTATGTAACATGTTTACACTCTTCAAGTAAAGTAGGGATTGTTCAGAATGGCCAGGTGGTTAAGGCATGCGACTCGTACGTAATCTGAGAGTCGCGAGTTCGAAACCCCGTCCCACCAGCAAATGCTCGCCCTTTCTGCTGTGGGTGGGGGCGTTATAAAGTGACGATCAATCCCACTATTTGTTGTTAAGACTATAGATTTGCGCGAAATTCAAAACAAACCAAACCAAATTGCTCATGATAGATTTTAGTTCCCTGAAGGTTAAACAGCCCTTTGTTTTTATCATGGCTGTTTAAGGGCAACAAAGCTGCAATTATTTATGCGAGGGTTGAATTTCGGTAGGTTGTGATTTTCCACCGTTATTTGGTAGATCTTTATATTAGTTATAAAATACAAAGTAATTAGTGCTTAATTCAACTAGTTTCCGCTGTCGTATGACCAACGAATCACTGCATCTTTCCTTCTTCATTTCTCTGCATTGATTTACGAAATTTTCATAATTAAAATGTACTTTCTGCAAAAAAAACACACATACTTCCCATTTTTGGGAGAAAACATTAAATATGTTATCGAGTTATTTGTAATTTACGAGAATTTTGTAATTGCGGAAATCCTCTTAAGCTATTACTCACGAAAGGCTTAAGTAATCATTAAAAATAGCTTATTCAACTTCCATAACATTATAACATTGTGTATTATATCTCTCAGATTTTACAATTTTCTCCTCGGTTTGTGAAAAGCCCAGGCATTTCAAATAATTGTATCTCCTGCTATTAGTTGATAAATACTGAAGGCGATGTAAAGTTACTATCTAGAAATAACACAAAAACACAAAATTTACTACGTCACTCAAAACTCCGGATTTTTCTCAATGTTATGACGCGGATGTACAAACATTGACAATCTGCTGACGTAGGTTGATTAGACGTAGCTGGAAGCATTTGTTACCTGGCATGATGTCTTGGTATAAAGAACAATACAACGTAAATCAAATTCCGTTTCTGAAACTGTCACATTGAGGTAAAGTTGTAGCGCTGAACCGTATTATCCCGGAAACGTTGCTTTCCTTACTTAAAGATTTCCCATAAATGTTTTGAATATTTGGTTTAATTGAAAGGGTTTATCTTTGGTTAGTTGTAAACTTAAACAGATTTATGCATTCGAGTGTTTTTATATAGCAAAGCCACTGAGTCCACCGTTATGCATTCGAATGAGCTCCATTTGACCTTTATATTGTAACATCATGTCAGGTAACAAATGACCCTCACTAAGCCTGAACACCCTATTGTTAGCAGATATTCCACAGCTAATTCGAAAGGAGAAAAATCAAAATTTTTTACTCCTCTCCGTACGTTCATTTGAAACGAACGAGTGAACTCAACAATGAACCATATATAAGATTAGATACTCTTACAGAATATTAACGTATTATTCTAGCGTGAGATAAAACAATAGTACGTGATTATAAATTCAGGAAATAATATATATCCAACAGACGCCACAACTCTCGAATACTAATAGAAGCCAACAACGACACGATTCATTATGTTATGGTTGGATAATTTTGGAAGCTTTACGCAAGGTTCTGAGTTATTACATTAAAATTATAAGAATTTTCTTTTCTACAGCCAATCAGATTTTGTTGGCCAAAAAAAAATATTTTTTTTTCAAAAACTTTACTTCATTATATTTGGAAAAAAAATTGAAAGAATGCATTGCAAGATTATTGACTAAACACTAGGTTCCAGTGACAGCAGTCAAATTACGTCACGTGACGTCACTAATGGACGACAAACCAATCAGAACTAAAAGCAATGTGCAAGTTAATTAGCGATAATATACTCGGATCTATATCAACAGTCAGTCTTTTAAAACTGTAAATGTTTTAACTACCCGTTGACCTACTGATTAACTTTCCTTTATTAATCTCCCAGGAGGCGCTTTAACCTTTGACGTAACACAGCGTTTAAATAATTTGTTTTATTTTCATAGAATACAAGTTTAGAGTAACTATAGTATTTACAAATTATGCACCGATACTTCTTTACATTAGAACGTTTTTTATTTGTTTCCTTTTTAATTCGAGCTTTCTACCGTCTAGCGGGAGTTTTCATCGAGTAACAAGGTAAAACAATGTCTTATTGTAGAAGAAATTTAAGATTTAAAAACCAATTGAATAGGATGTAGCGCTTGTTTGTTGATGTAAATGTTGGATAATAGCTGTCTTCGCCGCTATAAATCGATCACGAGATTATAGCGTTGTAAATCTGCTAGCCATTCCTAATTTAGCTAGTCATCACCACCCACAGCCAACTCTTAGGCTACTCTTTCGCCAACGAATAGTGGGATGACCGTTACATTATAACGCCCTCACGCTGAAAGGCCATGCATATTTGGTGTGACGGAGATTCAAACCCGCAAGTGCCGGGCGCAGGTGCAGAAAGGCTGTTGTCAAAGGTTGAATGTGAGCAAATGCGTATTAATGTCCTCTGTAATTTTATTATAGCCAGTGTCAACCCACGAAACAAACTCTCAATTAAATCAGGTAAATAACATTTAAGTTATTTAAGCGTGAACTTAAAAATCAAACGTTGAATAAATGAAATAACTCTCGATTTTAAATTTAGGACTTGTCGTACTGATTACGGACCCCTTGGTATTGGTTGACTGGTTTCTTTATTTTAACAATACAAAACATAACATTAAAAAAACTGTCTCGCCATCTGCTGCTCAAAACGAAACAATTAGAAAAAAAGAGTATCCATAATAAAAAATACAGATACAAAGTTATGATCAGGTCCAAAATAGACTTATAACAGCTGTTGGAACTGAAGCAAAGAATCAGCTTATAACTAGTACAGCGAACATTGTGGACCAACAATAGGAACACTGTGTACTTATAATTAGTACAGTGAGCATTGTGGACCAACAATAGGAACACTGTGTACTTATAATTAGTACAGCGAACATTGTGGACCAACAATAAGAACATTGTAAACTTATAACAAGAACAGTGAACATTGTGGACCAACAATAGGAACATTGTGAACTTATAACAAGAACAGTGAACATTGTGGACCAACAATAGGAACACTGTGAACTTATAACTAGTACAATGAACATTGTGGAAAAACAATAGGAACATTGTAAACTTATAACAAGAACAGTGAACATTGTGGACCAACAATAGGAACATTGTGAACTTATAATTAGTACAGTGAGCATTGTGGACCAACAATAGGAACACTGTGTACTTATAATTAGTACAGCGAACATTGTGGACCAACAATAAGAACATTGTAAACTTATAACAAGAACAGTGAACATTGTGGACCAACAATAGGAACATTGTGAACTTATAACAAGAACAGTGAACATTGTGGACCAACAATAGGAACACTGTGAACTTATAACTAGTACAATGAACATTGTGGAAAAACAATAGGAACATTGTAAACTTATAACAAGAACAGTGAACATTGTGGACCAACAATAGGAACATTGTGAACTTATAATTAGTACAGCAAACATTGTGGACCAACAATAAGAACATTGTAAACTTATGACTAGAACAGTGAACATTGTGGACCAACAATAGGAATACTGTGAACTTATAACTAGTACAATGAACATTGTGGAAAAACAATAGGAACATTGTAAACTTATAACAAGAACAGTGAACATTGTGGACCAACAATAGGAACATTGTGAACTTATAACAAGAACAGTGAACATTGTGGACCAACAATAGGAACACTGTGAACTTATAACTAGTACAATGAACATTGTGGAAAAACAATAGGAACATTGTAAACTTATAACAAGAACAGTGAACATTGTGGACCAACAATAGGAACATTGTGAACTTATAATTAGTACAGTGAGCATTGTGGACCAACAATAGGAACACTGTGTACTTATAATTAGTACAGCGAACATTGTGGACCAACAATAAGAACATTGTAAACTTATAACAAGAACAGTGAACATTGTGGACCAACAATAGGAACATTGTGAACTTATAACAAGAACAGTGAACATTGTGGACCAACAATAGGAACACTGTGAACTTATAACTAGTACAATGAACATTGTGGAAAAACAATAGGAACATTGTAAACTTATAACAAGAACAGTGAACATTGTGGACCAACAATAGGAACATTGTGAACTTATAATTAGTACAGTGAGCATTGTGGACCAACAATAGGAACACTGTGTACTTATAATTAGTACAGCGAACATTGTGGACCAACAATAAGAACATTGTAAACTTATGACTAGAACAGTGAACATTGTGGACCAACAATAGGAATACTGTGAACTTATAACTAGTACAATGAACATTGTGGAAAAACAATAGGAACATTGTAAACTTATAACAAGAACAGTGAACATTGTGGACCAACAATAGGAACATTGTGAACTTATAACTAGTACAGCGAACATTGTGGACCAACAATAGGAACACTGTGTACTTATAATTAGTACAGTGAGCATTGTGGACCAACAATAGGAACACTGTGTACTTATAATTAGTACAGCGAACATTGTGGACCAACAATAGGAACATTGTGAACTTATAACAAGAACAGTGAACATTGTGGACCAACAATAGGAACACTGTGAACTTATAACTAGTACAATGAACATTGTGGAAAAACAATAGGAACATTGTAAACTTATAACAAGAACAGTGAACATTGTGGACCAACAATAGGAACATTGTGAACTTATAATTAGTACAGTGAGCATTGTGGACCAACAATAGGAACACTGTGTACTTATAATTAGTACAGCGAACATTGTGGACCAACAATAAGAACATTGTAAACTTATAACAAGAACAGTGAACATTGTGGACCAACAATAGGAACATTGTGAACTTATAACAAGAACAGTGAACATTGTGGACCAACAATAGGAACACTGTGAACTTATAACTAGTACAATGAACATTGTGGAAAAACAATAGGAACATTGTAAACTTATAACAAGAACAGTGAACATTGTGGACCAACAATAGGAACATTGTGAACTTATAATTAGTACAGTGAGCATTGTGGACCAACAATAGGAACACTGTGTACTTATAATTAGTACAGCGAACATTGTGGAAAAACAATAGGAACATTGTAAACTTATAACAAGAACAGTGAACATTGTGGACCAACAATAGGAACATTGTGAACTTATAACAAGAACAGTGAACATTGTGGACCAACAATAGGAACACTGTGAACTTATAACTAGTACAATGAACATTGTGGAAAAACAATAGGAACATTGTAAACTTATAACTAGTACAGCGAACATTGTGGACCAACAATAGGAACACTGTGTACTTATAATTAGTACAGTGAGCATTGTGGACCAACAATAGGAACACTGTGTACTTATAATTAGTACAGCGAACATTGTGGACCAACAATAAGAACATTGTAAACTTATGACTAGAACAGTGAACATTGTGGACCAACAATAGGAATACTGTGAACTTATAACTAGTACAATGAACATTGTGGAAAAACAATAGGAACATTGTAAACTTATAACAAGAACAGTGAACATTGTGGACCAACAATAGGAACATTGTGAACTTATAACAAGAACAGTGAACATTGTGGACCAACAATAAGAACATTGTAAACTTATAACAAGAACAGTGAACATTGTGGACCAACAATAGGAATACTGCGAACTTATAACTAGTACAGTGAATATTGTAGATTAACTTTCTTGGGGGCGTTATATGTCACGGTCAATTACACCGTTCGTTGGTGTAAGGAGTAACTCTAGATTTTACTATGAGTGTAATAATTAGCTGTGTTCCACTTCTGAGCTAAAGACGGCTAGCGAAAATAACCCTCATATAGTTTATCATAAAATTAAAACCAAAATGTTTATTCGTGTTAGTTTTTAATTGTGTAACTGGTATTAAATTCGACCTCTTATTTAAACATTAATACATTTAAATACCCCATGCCAACTTAAAGCGTGAACGGTATGCTGGACGATTTCAAGCATCCAAGAAAACTATTATCTTTAATTTCTCTTACTAGTATATCAATTTGTGTACAAATATATATATATAAACTCCTATGTGACTTTTTAAAAAACGCTGTAATGTCCTTCCAAATTTATATTACAATTTTTTTACGATCATTATTCAGTAATATACAATTTTGAACAAGCTTTCGAGCCACAGTAATAAAAAGTTAAATTTTGTAGAGCGCGCATTTACGTCGACTGAACATCAAGTGCTAGAAAACTATTGGTTGATTTATACCACGTGACTCCTCACGGCTGATAAGGCTTAGTTTAGTTTCACTCATCATTTGAAGTTAGCATATCAGTTGTAAGTTAATTACAAAATATTCCTACAGTTGCGTCAGGTCTCATTTATATGGAATATTAATTAACACTAAGCGAATGTAAATGTCCATCGTTATGAGAAAACACGCACAGTAGATCATCAAAACTAGTGACATTTCAGACGCCTTTAGCTGTGCGTCACAGATAACGTTTCTGGGGTAAACGAGTGGAGTTTCAGAGTTAATGATCATTGTCTTCCCTCTGGTGTTAAATATTTACGCGTCGTTTCTAAACTATTATAATAATAAATCCGATTACCATAGATGTATCAACCACTCTTAAGAACAGTAAATATTACCTTTAACAGGGACGCACAATCTTTCAACGAACGATTATCGCTTTATTATAACAGGTTGTTTCTCGAAAATACCAATACTTTTGTTACATTCCATCTGTTCCTCTTGTTCTGTTTTTAACTTTACTGAAATCCAGTTAATTAGCTCTATCATTTTGTATATTTGGTTATATTCACCATTTTATTAAATTGTTTTATTTCGTCTTTCAAAACGTTATGTTTGTTTCTTTGATTTTGTTTGTTTTTTGAATTTCGCGCAAAGCTACACGAGGGATAGCCGTACCTAATTTAGCAGTGTAAGACTTGAGAAAAGGCAGCTAGTCATCACCACCCAACGCCAACTCTTGAGCGACTCTTTTACCAACGAATAGTGGGATTGACCGTCACATTATAACGCCACCAGGGATGAAAGGGCGAGCAAGTTTGGTGTAACGGAGATTCGAACCCGCGACCCCAGGATTACGAGTCGAGTGCTTAATCCTGGGCTACGCCTGGCCACTCTACAGGCAGGGCAATTAGTAAGTCGCACCCACCTTTTGAGCGACTCTTTTACCAACGAATAGTGAGATTAACCGTTACATTATAAAGCCACATGGCTGAAAGGGCGAGCATGTTTGGTGTGATGGCGATTCGAACCCACGACCGTCAGATTACGAGTAGAGAGCTCTTACTATCTGGTTATGCCGGGCCACCAATCTATGTGATAAGACTAGAAATTGTTTTATTTTAAAAATATAGACTCGTCAATTTATGACCATACTATTGAACATGTAAAATACCCAACCGTCTAACTTAATACAAAATTTGTCTATAATTTAAATCTCTACTACCTAAGCAACCTCACAGCTCTTCATTTGTGAGCAACTGAATTTCCCGCCATAAAATATATCCACGTTAATTTTACGGGTTTCAGTAAAATATTCGTAATTACAACTAAATCTACCAACGTGTTTTTAATGTGTTATTGAAGACTTGTCAGCAAACGTAATATATGACGTCAAAAACAAATGACGACTGCCTTGACAACCAGACAACATTTGAATTGTTGACCAGTTTTCAAGGCAATATTGGAAATAATTTTTTACCACGTTATGCGCTCTTGACCAATCACGATAAATCATTCACGCTAGAAATGTAAATTAAAGTATTTAAGCGCAAAGCTACAAACTGGAGCCCATTATAGGTATAGAACCCCGTTTCTCAGGGTTATAAACGTCCAAGCATACAGCTAAACTACCAAGGATATTTGTCATCAGAGATCCGTCTTTATTTGCAGAGCTAAACAACAAACTTAAGCTCCTTCGTTTGTTTGACGTTCGTTTATTTGAAGTTTCTGAAATTTTAACCAGTAGGAAGTAAACACTGATTCCTAAGCAATCCCATTATCACGCAAAGCATTACGATATCTACCTTCTTATTAAACCACTTTCATTCATCTTAGGTCACGCATTAGGCTGAAACAGAAATTCGTCTTTTCGTCATTTAACAAACTGGAGGAGTCGGAAAACAACTGTTCTCCATCCTCAAATTCAATCCATTAAATTTTCCGATAGTTCATACCCACCTGACCATAAACAGGAATAGATTTAAATAGTCGCTGTACCTGCTACTAAAATTAGAAATTGTTCTATTAAAAAATATATAAGTATACTTGAGGGAAGTTCCAGAATTACTTAAAAAAATTGATATTAAAATGTTCACAAATCGAACATAATTATGACACGTACGGAATTGCTTCTTTTAAAAATTAGAACTCGACAATTTATAAACATTTTTCTTTTATTTAAAACTGTACTGGCCCAAGCAGTAAAATATAGAAACTATCTATATTCAAGTTAATTTTTAAACTCAAAAGGAACATTTATTTATTTATCTCAAACCTTCTCATTGAAGTTTTAGAATACAGCGCTCTCTCGTACCTTAGTGCCAAACGATAATGAAAAAACTATATCTCAGTGTGAAAAGCATTTTACCAGTGTTTAACTCGTTTGTTTGATGAATTTCGCGAAAAGCTAGCCGTTCTTTAAGTTTGAATCAGTAGAATAGAGGATAGGCAGTTACACACCGCCATTCCGTCGACCATTATTCTAATAGTGTCATTTGTTGGCCTCTGTTGACCACATATGAGAATAATTTACAAACGAGTGTCTGTGTTCTTATTCATAGTTTCATTAAAATACATCGGTTTAACACGTCACAATATTTAGTTCGATGTTTTTGTATATTAACCTGAATGTTTAGACAGATTACAACAGTTTTTATAGCGGTAGATTAACTTATCAATTTTATTAGAACGAAGTCTGAGCTTAATCTCCGAAGTTGATCTTATGTAAATCGTTTATATTCGAATATCAGACAACAGTTTGTTTTTGAATTTAGCACAAAGCTACACGAAGGCTATCTGCTCTAGCCATCCATAATTTAGCAGTGTAAGACAAGAGAGAAGGCAGCTAGACCTTACTATTCACCGCCAACTTTCTAATCAACAAATAGTGAAATTGACTGTAAAATTATAACGCTGAAAGGGCGATCACGTTTGGTATGACAGGGATTCCAACTCGCGACCCTCGAGTGCCTCAACCACCCGGCTATGCTGGGCCTACTAGCTAACACAGGAGAGGGTATCAAATTAATGATAACTTTTCACACTTTGAGCTTTCTAACTAGTATATAATCAAATTTATATCGTGTGATTGTTTATTTTGCTTTCAAATAAATTTTAGTTTAGTGTGTGGGGAGGTTTCTTATAACAAAGCCACATCGGGCTATCTATTGTGCCCTCCGACTGAATCGAACCCCTGATTTTAGCGTTGTAAATCCGTAGACTTACCTCTGTCCCAGCGTGGGACTATTAGTTTTGAGGCCTATTTCCTAGTGGCCAGAAGCGCCAAGCTTATTGGGCGGGGGACAAATTTTGTATTTCATATCTTGATTTTAGAGGTACATACTGACTATTTGTTGTTTATTAACTCGTGACTCAGCGATAAATCTTAATTTCAAAGAATCGTGGGTCAACATCATGGCTGTTATTAGTATATTGAATTACGGTAACAATATGTACCTTACATTATGTAGTAATCCCCGTTAGTAGCTACAACTCACATTAAATGTAACATCGAGTTAGAAGATAAAGTTGAGTTGTAAATATTAACGCACGTGTTAGTCAAAATTATATCGCGTTTAATTAAATACAAACTGCGGATTTATACTGCTAGAAATCGGGTTTTGATGTCCGTGGTTAGCAAAGAACAAATAGTCTTTTATGTAGCATTTGTGCGTAATACGAAAGCAAACAAAGTAATGTTCAGGATTTATCGAAATGATGCATCTAATATAACAAGTCGACAATAGAAAATAAGGTGGTTTCCATTAGACGAATATACATTTTTTTATTATTATTAAACAAGGGCATTAACAGTGCTCCAAGCAATGACCATGAGAAGAGGTGTTCGGCACTCTGTAGTTTCATTAAGTGTAAGGGCGTTCTTAATGGCTGTTGTTACGTTTGGCCAGTACTAATAGTGGTCGCACGGTGCGTCTCTGCGTGTCTGAACGCGTTTATAACGCGCCCGTATTGTTCAATACGTTTTTGTTCTTTTACTTTTCGTGTATAAGTTTTTAACATTAAGAAAACTATGCGGTAGTGTGACACGCACAGTTTCGACCGTTCGTTACCAAGACAATGGTTTCCTGGCGCTTTCTTTCAAGAGAAATGTAAAATTTGAAGAATTATAATCGTACTCTTGATGAATTTTTACACACGCGCGTATTCAAATATTTACATTAAAGAATAGACGTTTTTACGTTTTGTTTTTCAACCAGGCGTGAGCCAACTCTATCTCCCTAAACCTCCAGCCTTGGAATGTTTTCTTACGAGTAACGTCAGAAAATATTTTGAAAATCGATGTGTCGGCGTTAAACTATGATGCCTTGAAGCCAAACGCCCTTAAAAAGCAATAAGAAATGACTAATTTTGACACTTCAATTTCAAGAAAATCCATTTAAACTAAAGCAGACATCCTGCGAGGTTTGGGAAAACATGAATGAAAATCATTAAGGTCGTCAAATTCTTTCGGGTTTTAAAATCCAATTGCAGTGTAGCAACTACTTTGGTAAGCATTAAAATAATTTAAATATAGAAATGTAATTTTAGTTACGTCTTCGTTTGGATGGTATTTCAGACTATGTGCTGAAAGAAAACGGTTCTTATATGCCGAAATAACAAAGGCTCGGAACAAAGAATTCGGCAACTAATTTATGTTAATGTTTTATTTAAAAGCATTTCGTACATGAGTGTATAAACAGAAAGTTCGTACAAAAGTATTAGTTTCAGATATTGTACAAAGCTACAAAAGGTTTATCTGCGCGAGCTGTTCCTTATTTTTAAATAATAGTCTACCCAATATCACCCCCCACTAGCTCTTAGGCTATTCAGAGCCAAGAGTGGGATCTGAACATTACTCTTATAACGCATTCACGGCCTCAAAATGAAGATATTGCATTTTTTACGGTAACACGACGTAAACCAAAAACCTTCGGATACATAATCCAGCCAACAAAAATAAAAGAGATGAAACTTTTCATTTTTGCGACAACAGGACGCGAACCACGAACCTTCGGGTACACAATTTAACCTACACCAAAAAAAGCCAACACAATTCGCAAACATATCAAAGACTACACTACATGGAGGATTAGAAGATGGAAACTATAATAAATTGTTCTACTATGTAGATTTTATTTCCCATAAATGAACGTATGAATTTATATAAGGTTATAGTTACACAGATTAATGTGTTCCTGAAAGTTGTTTTAAAATGTCTCGAAAGAATTGATTGATTACTGTTTAAATTTTGCTTTACATTTGTAAGCAAACTCACTGATATTATTTTGTTGGTTTTACAACTTCGACTTCTAGACGTTTCACTCGAATATTCTGAACGATTTGGAAGATGTGTTTAAGAAAGGTTAACGTAATGAAACTGACGTTACAAAGACTTAGGTGAAAAAATGTGTGAACTAGTGGTCTGTATCTGGTAGGCTTACGTGATACAGGTAATATATAGCACCAACTGATACAAGCCTCGTTCGAACATCTGCAGTGTGCGATTAAAAAACAGAACAAGAAACAACAATTGTTTCTCGTCTAGGAGAAACAGAACGTACACCCACACATGCCTCATACTATCATATCACACATGTCATCTGTTTCAAAATAACATTATGTGTGTGTGTTTGTATGTGTGTGTGTGTGTGTGTGTGTGTGTGTGTGTAAAGGCCTGTTTATCTATTATCAGCAATGAAGACTGACTGAAAATCTGAAGTTTCTAGAAATATATACTCTTCAAAAAAAAGAAACGCAAAAGGGATATTTTCGTTATTTTAAAGAGAAATATATGTAATAACGTTACAAGCTCAGAGTATGTGATGTTACACGAGTTAAGGCACTGATTGTCAGACCAAAATGACAATAAAAGTTGTGCACTTTGAAAACGGAGGAAAACATCGGATTTTTCGCCAAAACACATTCGTGTCCAATAAATTTGTTTGACAGATCTGCATGTTCTGCAAGTGCAACATGTGCAAAATCCCTATAATAGTGACGGGTTCTCGGTTTCCATAGCTCAGTGTTAAGCCACTGACACGCAATACAGTTACGCCAAGACTGACTGAAACACAACGCAACAACGCCATTGGTCGTTGAAAGCAGGCGAATCTCGATCAGATGTTGCCAGAGCTGTGAATGTCTACCAAAGCACCATCACAAGGCTATGTAATTGTCACCAACAGCATGGATCAACTTGTGACCGTCCACGATCTGGCAGACCTCGTGTGACCACGCCCACACAAGATCGCTACATCCGGTTAGGTCACCTTCGGAATAGGACCACCACTGCGACATCTACTACCTCAACCATACCATGGATGCGCAGGATTTTCGATCAAACCGTACGCAACCGTCGACGAGATTCTTAGACCCCATGTGCAACCCATCATGGTGAACGTTAACGAGGTTTTTCAACATAACAACGCCCGTCCTCACCACTGTCTTCTTGAGACACCACAACATTAACGTTCTTCCCTGGCTCTCCAGATCACCAGATTTAAACCCCATCGAACATCTTTAGGACGAGTTGGACCGATGTCTGCGACGGCGACAACCTCAACCGCAGACTCTACCTCAGCTTGCAGCAGCTTTGCAGGCTGAGTGGACAGCCATTCACAGGATGTGATTCGTCATCTCATTACTTCCATGGACAGGAGATGCCAAGCAGTTATTGATGCTCACGGGGGGTATACTCGTTATTGACATTGAGTGGCGTTAAACTTCAACTAGTGAGCGTGAACTTCGTCTTTGCAGACTTTGGATGTTCAACAGTGAACGTGCAAAGTTTCACACATGTCATACAGAACAACCCGGAATAAACTTGTTAACAATATGTCTCAAATTTTACCTTTTGCGTTTCTTTTTTTTGAAGAGCATATTTAGATCACGGAACCCTTTTGGTTTTACTTGATTTAACACCAATAGTATTTCGTAATCTGGAAAAACAATTACAGTAAATAAGAAACGTATCCACCGTTTTTTTTTACACTCAAACCTATTTCATTGTTAAAAACTAAGGCTTTCATTTTACACTCGAAGCTGTCTCATTGTTAAAACTAAGGCCTTTTCACAGTAGAAGCTGTTTCATTGTTAGAATTAAGGCCTTTATTTACACTTGAAGCTGTTTCATTGTTAAAACTAACGTCTTTATTCTACACTCGAAACTGTTTCATTGTTAAAAATAAATTCTTCATTTTACACTCGAAGCTATCTCATTGTTAAAACTAAAGCTTCCAGTTCACACTCGAAGCTGACTTCTTGTTAAAATTAAGACCTTCTTTTTTATCTAAATAAATCAAAATGTATGTCATTTTATTTAAAAATATACACTAGTAAAATCGATCTAGTTCCTTATTGTTCGCTCGGTGAATTCCTTAGTATATTGTATTTATAACTACTTTAAATGAGCCATTTTACATAAGAAAACCACTGACATTGACATAAATGGTAAAAGTAAGTATGGAATTTAAATAAACATTTTTAGTTCAAGAATGGAACTTCTTGATGTACAAGGAACTTTTATTTAGGGACTTGAAATAGAGTTGGTATCATTTCGGTGTCATTTTAGTTGACATTATAATTAAAGCTTTCTCATTCACTAACGACTGAAATTATTTCATGAAATTTTAGTGATAAATACGCCGATTTGCACTTTTAAAAATATGTTTCTAAATAAACATATTTATCATTGCTATGTATTCGAACCGAAACGCTAGGCCTAACGTTAAAGCCCGCTACCGTGTACTAGTAATTATTCTTGTCTCGCGTGTGTCACGTGACATTTCGATCCAGGCTATCCTCCAAGAAATAATTGGAAATTGAGTGCAGGCAATTTATAGGAATGATTAAAACTGTTTAGTGTTACGACGTTCCTTAGGGCATCGCCTGTCGTAAGATTGAAAAGCAAAACTAATACTCAAGAGCCCCTTACCTCATCGACTTTGCAATGTTCTAACCAACAACGTGTTTCAGATAATTCCTAAGATATCTACGTTACTGGGAAATATATGGCTTGTTGATCGATGTTTCTTTGCAGGTATTAATTAGTGCTGTTAGAACAAGAGTATTTAAATCACAACTAAACCATATAACAATATAACCATCATCTGAGGTTCTAAAAAAGAAAATAAACAAATGGATGTGCCAATAAATATAACCAAACTATTGTTTGACAAAACACTGTGAATGTCCACTTAGAAGTGTAAAACTGCTGAACCAATTGTCAAAAATCCCTACATGTATGTTCAAAACCCCCAGGGACGTGTCTTGGGAGAAGGTGTTTCGAACCGATACTTTATGTCACCCCTAAGAGGGCTCTATGTCTTTCTCGTACGTAGAAAAGGTGCGCGAGCTAGTATATAAATAAAGTACCAAAGTTCACCCGACTCTCATCTAGAAACTCTCTTTAGGTTTTCTTCCGTCATCTATCACGTGAAGGCTTCATTAGACGACGACCCAGTTTCACTTTTATCGAAGCTGTTTCTTGTCAAATTGTCACTGGAAAATATACATTTTTAGCTCGGTTGAAATATTTTCTAACCTTATTCGAACTTTCTATTAAACTCCATACGAAATTACCAAGATAATATGTTGTTGTTAGTTTTCTGTTATTCTTGTTTCTGATTTTGGTCTGTTTTGAATTTCGCACAAACCTACGCGAGGTCTATCTGCATTACCCGTCCCTAATTTAGCAGTGTAAGACTAGAAGAAAGTCAGCTAGTCATCACCACCCACCGCTAACTGTTGGGCTACTCTTTTACCAACGAATAGTGGGATTGACCGTCACGTTATAACGCCCCCACGGCAGAAAGGACGAGCATGTTTGTGACGGGGATTCGAACCTGATACTCTCGGATTACGAGTCTAGTGCATTAACCATCTGGACGTGCTTGGCCTGTTTCTAGTTAGTTGGTTGAGTAAAAGTTCAGATCAAAGTACACAATGACGTCACGTATAAACGACAGCTTTAACTGGTCACGTAAAAATCATTATTTATTTTTAATGTTCACGATGTAAGTACTGCATCTTAGGAGTTAGATGTTTGTGAAACGATTAGTTTTAGTATAAACACTTAAACTTAACAGGTTTTTCACAATTTAAACATCTGGGGGGCGCTTCATATATTCGTTTGTTTTTTAGCATGTGTATATATGCACTCCACTCATAATTGTAACAAAGTACGGCATCTTCGCAAATAAATATTCGGCAAATTGTCCCTTTGATAACTTCAAATAATAATATTCATAAACCATGGTGGCGCTTCTACATGCGAAATGAAGAGATGTGTGTCACTTTGCTAGCTGCAAATAAAAAACATAAATAATATTGGTTTTTTGGACTATAATTTTACAATATTCATAAACCATGGTGGCGCTTCTACTTATTTATTACAAGGAGATAAGCAGTGTTTTCATTCTGCTAAAAAAAAGACCAAAAAACAAACTGGGTTCGGCAAATGCGATCTTTTAAATGTTTTCTCAAACCGCCTCAGAAAACACGGGTAATAAGAAAATCGATATGAGACGGGGTAGGGGAATGTTCTGTCGAGTGAGTTTAGACGAGATTCCCTTCAGCTAAGAACTCGGTTCTGGCTTATTTTGTAAGTTTTTAACCACTGGAAAACAAACTTGTCGATCAGAAAGCAGAAAGAAACTCCGGTACTTGATACAAACAACGTTCTCTATTAATTCTCAGTTACGAGGAAGAAATGTGTGTCCTAGACTTTGGTCTTGTTACAAAGAATCACGCATTCGGAACAAAGTTTTTGAATGAAAGACTGAACACAGCAAGGAATAACAAATATAAACGAATCTGCCCAACAGCAGGATTGACAAGGTATTAATAAACACTGCAAGCAGTATAGCTATCCCTTCCACCAGCACCCTCATACAGGATAATGTGGTATCTCAGATATCACAATGGTTATCCGAGAAGGTTTAATACATGACGCATACATGATACGCGCGTGCAAATGGAACGAACGAGATGATGCCATTATTTGTTTCAATGTTGACCAATCAAGTATCCGTAATAAATAACAAGAAATAAATTCGCCCCCTCTAAGTTCTTTCAATAACACTACGTAACACAAATTGTATTCCTGGAGAGTATGTGTTATTTCTTAATTGCTTATGTTGTAAAAGTACAAAAAATGACCATTATTTTCTTCAAATGTTGGTTTTGTGACCTGGATAATGAAATTCAGAAACTAACCTATTTTCTATGTGCCAAATTTGCACATTTTCTTTCCCATGAGGTCTGAATAAAACAACATACGAGTCAAGATTTACATGTATTTTTCTAACGTTTTACAAAAAATGAACAACAATGTTTAGAAGTGAGTAGTTTTTCGAGATTTGCGGCTGTAATGTAAATCACTATCACGTATCAGCCCTTAAATATAGTCTTCCATAATGTTTTCATTACACGCTTCTTGGTAGTGGCGTTCAAAGTCCAGTATATCTTGGTGGAAGCGCTCTCCTTGTTCCTCTGAGTATGCTCCCATGTTTTGTTTGAAATTATCAAGATGAATGTCAAGGATATGAACTTTCAGCTGCAGCCCATTTTGCCGTAGTTCTCACCAGAGCTTCAACCAGTTCCACATAATTTTCGCCTTTGTGATTGCCCAAGAAGCCCAAACCACTGCGATAAAGCTGCCCCAAGCTTTTTTTCCCTTCATACTGAGCTTCTTGGAGAATTTTGTGCACCCCAGGATTTTTTTTATTTGTGATCCTACGAAGACGCTGGCTTTGACCTTTGCATCAACTAGCTCAGAGAAAAATTCTTGAAGGTACTTGAAGGCTGCAGACTCTTCACGAAGAATGTGACAAATTGTTTCATAAAACCCAATTTTACGTGCAATGGTGGGAACAACACCTTCTGGAGGTCAACTAGTGGCTCAGTTCACATTGTGCCTCCTCACAGAGAACTCGGTCCGTTGTGGCCAGTGCTTCCTGTCGCAGTGCGCTGCGGTGCTCCTGATGTCTCAAAGACAAAGATAACAAGGAAACTTGGTAAAGACTCCTTGGAGACCCATCAGGAATGCCACCATTTTGAAGTCTCTGATAACCTCCCAGCCATACTTATCATACTTCAAGGCTTTCAGCAAGGTCTTGATGTTGTTGTATTCCTCTTTGAGGTGCACCAAAAGATATTTAAATTTTAGAAGGTCTAAAATTTGTATAATATAAAATCTTACTATTCAAGCAAGCAAAAATTGTCCATCTTACCTTGAGTTTTTCTGCAGTACTCGAAGGTAAGATGAGGTGTTCAGGGTTTGTCTTGATCTCCGATAGGCATGCCAAAATATGCCTTGTAGGCCTCACACATTTCAGTAGATGCTGTCACAGAGTACTTTTTCGCTCTTGTCTTGATAAATTGGCCACATACATGACAGAATGTGTCTGAAGATGGCTTGCAGCTTCTTGATGCCATCTCTGATAAAATCAGATAGATCTGTGTGTTCATTTAGGCAGCTGGAACTAAACTGAAGTGGTGAGTGGTGAGCCCCTGTATGTATATTACTATGAAAAGTTTTTTTAAAATTCTTGTAAGTCCGAGAAAATTCTCTATTAGCTACTCAGCGCTGAATCTACCTGGAATGTCTCTGAAAAGGGTAAATTTAAAACATTCATTACTCAGGTCACAAAAGCAAAGTTTAAAGAGAAAAATAGGTCTTTTTCATTTACTTTAGGCATAAGAAATTGCGAAATAACACTTTCTGCCCAGGAACAAAAAAAAGTGAAAAATTTTTTATCTAGTGTTATGAAGTAAATCCCTGCGTTACCCTTGCCTCTATTTTATTTAGAGTTTCAATTTTCTACCTTCAGAGAGTTGCGTATATTAACCTTGACAAAGCAACAAAGGCGAAATGTTGGCAAATGTTTTTGAAATGTCTCCTATATATCCAGAGTATACATGTCGTCTTTTTTACCGAACTGTTTTTTTTAAATGTGTAAATTCGTCCACTATGCACTACTAATTTTGATGGAAAATGTGTTACCTCGCTTGTTTCCTGCGTGAAAAACGAGTTATCTAATCTGTGTCCTAGGTGAACGTTTCAAGGAAATTGTGCTCTAGAAACCTAAGAGACAAAGAAACTTCTTAACTTGGCCAATTTTGGGGTCCTTTCGAAAGTTATATTCATCTGATGACTTAAAAAGTCTGTATAAAGAATTTCAAGACGTTGCTTTTTGCCCAAGAAAAAAAATTGTATAAGGCGTTCAGAAATCTAAATTAGTTAAACTGAGAACTGAATCGTTGTTCCCTAAAACTGATAGATTTAAAAGAATTTCTTTAACAATTGATCAAATCATCCATCTTAATGTTGCTCGAGTTTTATGTATGTACGCCTTCCCCTCCTACAACATATGTTGCTGGGCACGTGAAGTTGATCGGTAAACGCCCCCTGTTAATGATTACTCTCCAAATCTTCGCAGTAAAATCTTTAGCTGCAGCGATTACCAGTTTTTGTTGTTGTTATCTGAGAGATAACAACTTTTCCTATGCCAGAACGTATGTAATTTAAAGAATGGTCGAATTATTATCGTTCAACGATTTCAACGTGCGAAACGCAAAATTGGTCAACGTTGTTCTGTTGCCGAGTTTTTCTAACAAACCATCGGCTCCAAGTGAATACTATTTAATATAAATTATACAAATCCAACTTCTCAAAGTTCTCTCTTACGTTAAGCAAATGTTACTGATACAACTATAGATAAAACATACGTATCGTATAAAATACACAGGAACACAAGTATTCCATTAAATAAATAAAATACACAAATGAGCACTGAGTACCATTTAAAGACAGTTTTATTTAGTAGCGATATACAAACATTCAACTTAAATAAATTACAACGAAAGATATCACTGGAGCGGTATATATGAAGATACATCATAATAAAGGTTGTACGGCTGAGCTGTGATCTAATATCTAAGATCTACCATAACAAAAGTAGTACGGCTGAACTGTTACCTGTTATCTAAGATTTACCATAATATAGGTTGTACGACTGAGCTATGAACTGATATCCAAGATCTACCATAATGAAGGTAGTATGGCTGTGTTCAACTTCTTATTCTTCAAAGGATCATTCTGTAAGGCTTAGCTGTGCTCTAACTGTTTCAGTATTAACTTATTCAGCCTGATCTGTGTTCTAACTGTTACAATTCTAATATGTACTGATGTAGCTTAAGCCTTGTTTTATTTGGTTCTGTACCAGGCTTAACGCAGTAAGGCTTAGCAGTGATCTAATTGCTACTAGTTAACTTTTACTACATCACTACAAAGTAATGCGACGAAAGCGAATCACTGTATAAAAAAAACACAATATTATGTGTGATTATAACGGACTGGGCTGTCATACTGAAGTAAACTGTTTTAAACGTGTAAGCAGCCTAACCAGTATATGTCAATTGCCCGTTATCACTATATTAACATTGTAGACTATACTCTGAGTTAGGATTTAATTTTATTTGGTTAGCGGGGCCCGGCATGGCCAGGTGGGTTAAGGCGTGCGACTCGTAATCCAAGGGTCGCGGGTTCGCATTCCTGTCCCACCACACATCCTCGCCCTTTTAGCCGTGGGGGCGTTATAATATGACAATCAATACTACTATTCGTTGGTAAAAGAGAAGCCAAAGAGTTGACGGTGGGTGGTGATGACTAGCTGCCTTCCCTCTAGTCTTATACTGCTAAATTAGGGACGGCTATTGCAGATAGCCCTCGAGCAGCTATGTGCGAAATTCAAAAAAGGAAACAAACAAACAAATATTTAGTTGGTGTTGATAAGTCAACATTATATGTCGTACTCTGACCAATAGCAGTAAGAGTTTCATTTCCTTTGTCAACATTATTGTAAGATCACACTTTATTGGAGTGTGTGTGTGTGTGCCAGAACTGCTGTTTCAGTGTCAACTTCCATAGCAGTTTCTAACTGAAGACTGGAGTGAAGGAAGTTAGTCAACACTACCCACCGCCAATTCTCAGGATTGGTTGTTACATCATAATGTTCCAACAAACTACAACTAAAGTATCCTCACTACCAGACTATGCGAGTCCTCCAGCCCTATAAATGTTAGCTTCTGATCAGAAACGAATAATCGCTCGATGTCATACAAGTCATGTGTTCTCCGCGGTAACTAGCACACGAACTCTAACCTTACTCAACTAAAGGTATAGAATACTTTAACAGTGGTGTAGTATTGTGTTTGTTTGTAAAGTCGCATTGGGCTATCTGTCGTGTCTATCGTGCGGAATCAAACCGATAATTTTAACGCTGTAAGTCTTTCAGCTTATTGCCGTCCCACGGAAGGCTGAGTCGGGGGTAATGTGTTTTGTATACTTACTGCGACCTCCCTAACACTTCTGAGTTTTGTTTGTTTTCTTTGAATTTTGCGCAAAGCTACTCGAGGGCTATTTGCGCTAGCAATCTCTAATTTACCAGTGTAAGACTAGAGGGAAGGCAGCTAGTCATCACAACCCACCACCAACTGTTGAGCTACTCTTTACCAACGAATAGTGGGATTGACCGTCACAGTATAAGGTCCCCACGGCTGAAAGGGCGAGCATGTTTGGTGCGACGGGGATTCGAACCCGCGACCCTCAGATTACGCGTCGAACTCCTTAATCCACTTGGCCATACCAGACCTAACACTTCTGAGACACTCATTTTGGGAGTCCCTTGTTTAGAACCGTTACTACCATTGTTAAGTTCCCTAAAACTCTCCTATGAACACCAACTTGGAGATCAAATTAACAAGACAACTTATATTCATATTATATGAATAATTCTTAGCATCTAGCTCTCCTTCTGTCGTGTTTTAATCCTAATGTTAAGCCTTGTTAACCTTATAAAAGCCCTTCAATAATACAACCCATCCTTTAAAAAAATTTAAATAGCAAATCATTCAACGTCTTGGACTGTGTAATAAGTGAAAAATAACTTTCTTTGAAATAAATGATTTTTGTTGTAAAACATTTGTAAGGTTAAAATTATGATTCATTTTTCAAAACTTTAATACTTCCCCTTTGTTTGGTCCAGAAGCAGCTTATAGGCTCCTCCCTCAACGGTAAATTTGAAATATTCTTATGCTAAAAATTTTTTTGACACAAAATGGCGTGTACAGCACAAATAGTCCATTCGGTAGCTGTGTGTTCAACAAACAAACAAAGTGGTTTAGATTATGTTTTCTAACCGCGTCGTCTTGCAGAAATGTCTTAAAATTTGTTAGGTGCTGTATAATTACCTTTTTTATTTTAAACAACAAACCTTATTGAATAAGATAACGTCATTTAGAAATTCTATTTTAAAAATTTCGTCATCTTATAGAATAAAAAATGATGTTCCAGTAATATTGGCAGTCGAGATAAATATTAAAAGATGATGGCGTTGTTTGGCCCGATTATAAACTACGTAGCGCACCCTCGTTCTCAGTGCTTTTGAGGATGACAAGTCCAACTTCTAATATCTCATTAGATAAAGAAAGCTAGGGAATATGACGCACAGAAATAAGGAAAGGTACAATTAAGACATTGAGTACTTTGAAGTGAGGAAACTGAATTGACGTCACTTTGTTATTGTTAAGATTTTTACTTTATGGTTGACATTATAATAGGTAACATTAGTCCTAGCAAAACTATTACATAAAAATATTTAACCTCTCATTAAATTGCACTATTAATTTGGTGAAGAAATCACATAGAAGGTGTCTATGAGTGACCAAGTTCAAAAATGCATTATTTTGCTACCTCAATAACAAGAAACACATGTAAAGAAATAGAATATGCCACGCCCTTAACTATCTCAATAATGTAATTGTTTTGTTTTTGTCCCGTTTTAATACAACTTGGAATACAGGATTATTACGTTACTGATACGGTTTCGTGCGACATATGGAGGTTGTACATCTTCTGTAATATATGAAATCGTCATATTAAACTTAGCGAAAAAACAAGAAAGAAATAAAAAAAATGAAAACTTTAGTTTACATATGAATCCGCACAGAGAAGGGATTAAATTAAAGAAGCGTTAACTTCGGTTAGAACTAAAATCTTTTCATGTGTTCCAAGAAGAATGTAATAGTTCATTTTGATGAATTGTGAAGTTTTTCCATTCATCCATGAAAATCATATATATATATATATATATATATTGATGTATTGTGAAGTTTCTCCATTCATTCATGAAAATCATATATATATATATATTTCGACGTATTGGGAAGTTTCCCCATCCACCCATGAAAAACATATATATATATTCGACATTTTTAATATGAGAAAATATATTCAAGCTGTTAAAAAAAACACATAGGTCCAAGTAGCAAGTCCAACACAATGTTACGAATGACCTGAACATTTTCGAGAGATGGACTTTTTCAGACACAAACAGTGCTCTGATTTAGGGTCTCATATCTTTATACTTAAGTAGATTAATTAAAAATAGTTTTAAGTTAAGGTAACGAACACAGAAAGTTCTTACTACGATTAGCGTTTTTGTTTCGGGATACTTGTAATACGAGAGTTTGTTTGTTTTGTTTTGAATTTCGCGCAAACCTACACGAGGGATATCCGCGCTAATCATCCCTAATTTAGAAGTATAAGGCTAGAGGGAAAACAGCTAGTCATCACTATCTACTGCCAACTCTTGGGCTACTCTTTTACCAACGAATAGTAAGATTGACTGCACATTATAACTCCCTAGGGCTGAAAGGTCACTCATGTTTGGTGGGATGGGGGGAATCGAATCCGCGAAACTCAGATTACAAATCGAGCGCCCCCTAAAAACCTAGCTATGCCGAGCTGAAATAATATGGGGGACGCAGTTTTTACTTCCCAACTTTAACATGCGAGTTAAACTTATAACAAAAATCCCAGACGTTATTAACTTGTGAAGATTATTATTGTGAAGCGTTTTCTCTAAATGAACTGGTTATTTACAAACTTATATAGTCTGAGCCTCCTCAAGATATCTTTCTAATTTAATACAACTGTTTAGATGTTGTCAAGCTACACAATGGGCTGTCCGTGCACAGCTAATCTCGTGTACCGAAATTTAATTTGTAGAGCTTTAAGTCTAAATTATTACAGATTACTACTGCCTCACTGCAGAATAGGAGGAGTGTTAACTTGTAAGTGTGTACTAAACATATTAAATCTATATTACCCACACCTCAGGTTATGTAGTAATTTCCATGGCCTAGTACTTTGTCTACTATCCTAGTAGAAGGATAAAATTACAATACGTCACCCGTATTACACCCTTCATATCCAATATGGTCGAGACCTCTCACCAATAGCAGGGTTCATCAGATCGTTTGAGGTATAATAGATAAAGTAAAGGTCTGCGCGCTACTTATATTACGATTTTTCACGAATAACGGCTTTTATGATGTGAATCGTAATTATTAATAATTATTAATTTGATTTCAGTGCTTTATGAATCAGAAAATAGAATAAAGATTAATAGCACAATATTAATTTTAACACCGATTATCTCATGGGTAATTTAACATGATATTAATTTTAACTCCAATTATCTTATGGGTAATTTTACTTTAATAACATAATATTAATTTTAAAGAGATTATCTTACGGGTAACTTCGATAGTATCAATTTTAACACCAATTATCTCACGGGTAATTTTACTTCAATAGCGTAATATTATTTTTACAGATATTTTCTTACGGATAACTTTGATAATATCAATTTTAGCACCGATTATCTTACGGGTAATTTTACTCACCTTCAAGTAATTCCGATAGAGAATAATCGTATCCCGTCAAATTGTTATCAAATAAATAGCAGCGATTCTTCTAATCCGTGTTTGTTTGTTTGTTTGTAGCTAAAACCACACAGTGGACTATGTGTGATGTGCTCATCGTGGGTATCGAAACCCAGATTTTAGTGCGGTAAGTCAGCCACCACATAGTTTTACTGGTCCATATGCATTCTACAACAACGGGACTACATGGTTCAGTTACAGATTCTGATCAGATACCACAAGTTTATTTGTTTGTAAACACAATGGGTTATCCCGATTATGAACATCACTGATATCTAAATCAGGTTTTTAGTGTTATAAGCCTTCAGATTTATCTCTAAAACACTGGAATGTCTCGAAAAGGAATAGTGTTCTGAACTGTCTCAGTAAAATAACCCTAAAGCTTAAATTATTCACATCGCAGGAAGCTCGAACCTTGGACTTTCCGGTCTCATTCGGTCTACGCCACAAACTAAATTTTTAGAATAGTAATAAAATTAGAAAAGCATTTTTACAGAATGTTTAATTCGAAGTAAGATAATAAAATATAAAAAAATATATAAATTACTCATTTATAGTAAAAGGAAACCTGACAATTATAGAATAGCTTCTCTTTAGAGTTAATTTTTATTTTGTCATTTTAAGCCTCGTAAAACCGCAAAGAATAAGGTTTAAAGCATATGCCATTTTTCTTTGATTTAGGCGTCAGTGACTTAGCGGTAAATCTGAAGGCATATAACGCTATGAAGCGGATTTTGATAGAACCTTGAATTAACAGCAAATAAACATCTTTACCGTAATTAGCTCATCTAACAATATCTCAAACTAAGACAAACAAAAGTACAAAAGGGTAAAAATCACACGTCAACACATCCGTAAGGTGTTAACGTAACAGCATTCAATGTCCTGTTTTATTAAAGAATCGGTTAGACATTTAAGTTTGTTGATTTTCAAAAGTCGTTAGGAAATGTGTGAAACGTAATTCTTGTTCGATTCTTTGTACCTCCCACCCCCACCCTGTCGTTTGTACTGCAATTAACCATTTAGTTTCGGTGTCTTCTCAAATCATTTGAAATTGCGATTAATATTCGACCGGTTATAATAGAAAGATTAAAAAAAGAGAAACATTTGAGACTAACTAACGTAAAAAGTCGTGAACTATACAATTTACATCGAACACAGAAACGCTACTAATGTTACGCCACGCAAAATATGAATACGGCAGTTCGATAGAGAATATAAGGCAGAGAAAACAAGAAGCAACCTAGCACGTGCCTTAGAAAGTTCCCAATATTTTTTACGTCAGTACATTGATAGTCCCTACCTGTCCTTTCCATGGCATTGCTGTACTGGTCCTCATTCTGAAGAGTAGATCCTCCGAAGACAGATTCATAAACGGAGTCTGGGAACGGTATCAGCAGTTGTGTGAAATTCGAGTTTCCGGGAGTCGATGTAGGATCGGTCCATCCCGTCAATAGGGTAGGGAAGGAAATTACGAATGGGGTTAGCTTTAAAGAAACCAGGCTTGACTAAATGCTGCCGTACTCGAACCTCTGTCAGCCGTATTTCTTCCCAATGCGGAAATGATAAAAAATCTCATTCCTGGGTGTATTAGTACAGTAGAAAAAATTATTGTATTGCCAAACTTATAAAACACGAGTTATTTTCCTTCTAGCAAGAGAAAAAAGAATAAAAGTGAGACAATTTGAGAGCGAATAAGATTATTTATTTATTTATTATTATTTGAATATTATTCGTGATCATCCCAGGATTTCGTTGTTTTTGTTCCTGTAAGAATTATTGAATAGCTAAATCACGTGTCCACTTTGAACAGTTCTGGTGTGATCGGATAAGATAGGAACTGATTTTTAAGATAAAGTTTGTTTGTACGATAGAAACTGATGTGTAAAATAGGACCTGATTTGTAAGATAAAACCAATCTGAAAGATAGGACCTGGTTTGTACTATTGCTAAAAATCTATTGATGTACATAGTATAATTTATTTGTTCAGATGCTCGCCCTTTTAGCCGTGGGGCGTTATAATGGGACGGTCAATCCCACTATTCGTTGGTAAAAGAGCAGCCAAGAGTTGACGGTAGATGATGATGACTAGTTGCCTTCCATTTATTCTTACACTGCTAAATTAGGGACGGCTAGCGCAGATAGCCCTCGAGTAGCTTCGCGAGAAATTCAAAAAACAAACAGACTGTCTCTTCTGTATTACTTCTTGCCCAAGCGTGTCGGCCATATTGTAACAAGCAAGTTAACAGTGTAACATTTATCCATTTATATAAGTCCATCCACACGGTGTCTCAGCAGTAAACATGATGGCCTGTAACACTAAAAATAGGGTTTCGACACACAGTAGACACAGCACTGGTAGCCCATTGAGAAACTTGATGCTTAAGAAACAAATAAAAATATAAGCATATTAGAGAGAAACCTTTATTTTTATTAATAATAAAAAATACAATACGTCAAAAATAATAATTATTATTATATCATTATTAATAATTTATTATTACGGCAACAATAACATTAACTCAAACCGTTCTTTTTTGTGTTCGTATAATTAATGGCCCGGCATGACCAGGTGGGTTAAGGCGTTCGACTCGTAATCTGAGAGTCGGCCTTTCAGCCGTGGGAGCGTTATAATGTGACGGTCAATCTCACTATTCGTAAGTAAACGAGTACCCCAAGAGTTGGCGGTGGGTGGTGATAACTAGCTGTCTTCCCTCTAGTCTTATACTGCTGAATTGAAGATGGATAGCGCAGATAGCCCTCGTGTCGCTTTGTGCGAAATTCAAAAAACAAACAAACAAAAATATAATCAGCAGTGAGATAGCTGAAAAAAAGCAAAAATTGAAAAAGTTTTTAGAGAAGTTATTAAAACATTCTACTTTTTTGTTAAATCTTTGTGTGTGTGTGTATATATATATATACTACTCATATTTTTAGGAACGAAAACTATACGTTGAATTGTAATAATACTAAAATAATAGGATACGAACCACATACAAGAAAAGAAAAATGAAAGAAGCGGCTAACATCGACCTAACCAATAACACACTTAGCCAATCTAGCGTTGAAGTCGACAAAAACATTCAAATAGTTTATTAGAAACCTAACACTGAAGAGTGGACAGCACCCGAGTATATCTATCAAGATAACCCAGGCTCAAATCACGCTCGTGGCCCTTCCAACAGTAGAACAACAGCAGTAACACAGGATAATATTTTTTATTAGTTTGTTTTTAAATTCGCCGGAAGCTACACGAAGACTATATGCGTTAGCCGTCCCTGATTTAGCAGTGTAACGCTCGAGGGAAGGCTGTTCGTCATCACCAATCACAACCAACTCTTTCACTACTGTTTTTTTACCAACAAATAGTGGGATTAACCATAACATTGTAACGCCCCACCCACGACTGAAAGGGTGAGTACCTTTGATAGGACAGGGATTCGAACCCGCATTCTTCAGGTTGTGAGTCCACCTCCCTAACCACCTGGTCACTTCGTGATTAATGTGTAGTAATTTACACACGTAACTAAATAACAAGAGCACAGTTCACCACCAAACGAGATTAAGATAATATTCTTTGCGATAGTTTCAAAATGTCTTCCAAGGATCAACTATAAACTAATTTGTCCATGTTCTTTTGTAGTTTTTTTTCCTCTTTTGCCCATGAGACAAATATTCTTAAAATAAAGAGGAAAACTGTTGAAGTTTCAGTGTTACACAAAGGAAAAAAAATGTTTCGAAAGTTAATAATAGCTTGCCTATCAGGAGGTTAGTATATCAATCATTCCCATGTGTCTAATGCTATCCTCTCCCTCTGGCGTCAAAAGTTGATACTGTAAAACGCATGGAAAAAAGTTATAAAATTTGAGTGAGTACTAAAACCTCATTAAGAGCATTAAACAGTTTAGGGATGTGTTTTTAAGAACAAACATGAATAATTTATGAGCCATTAAATGTAAATAAATGGGTATGTTAGTGGTGAGAGCTCTATGAGCATTTTGTATAAAATTTTGCAGAAAAGAAAAATTTAGGTTTCTTTCACCTACAAAGACTAACTGAAAGATCAGTCGACAATGAACGTAATAAAAGTCGTCTGCTTTGAACCAAGGAAATTCTGTAAGCCTTGTTCCAATTCCCGGCATTTATAAATTAATAAACTTCAACCGCTAGTGATAACTTCATGAGCGTTATTCAGAGATGTTTGTTACAGTTTAAAATATTTTCCGAAATTCTATAATCTTTTCACGCAGCGTTTGGGTAATAAAAATAAACTCGGTTTACTTGATGTATTGCAAGATTTTTATCTATTTAATTAACATCATAGCTTGGCATATTTCCTGATGTATCAGCGGTAAGCTTGTGGGCTTAAATGTTAAAATTAAGGGCTACATTTTCACAGTAAGAACAGCCCAAATAGCCCATCGTGTAGCTACACAAATAAAAATGAAACAAACAAAATTAGATTCTTTCGAACTAGCTCTTTTCCTTGTCACTTGACGTTTATAGAACTATTTTGTTCGTTCGGCGTAATGATACATTCTATCTGGTAATTATCTCTCTTAGCCGAAACCAGAGAAAAGAATAAAAAAGCTTACTTGGTCTGTGTAGAATCAAATGTCAGATGTCAAACTTGCTTTCTCGATTTTTTTGACATTAACTTGATTAAAACGGTTTCTGAGACGAAACAAACACCAGTTTGTAACACCGTTATAAGGACAACAGTGGTCGTACAAACAAGTTTCTTGAAACAAAGACGCAATAACACGAATATACTTTATGCTCTGTCACCGAATAAAATAATATAAAGTATATAATACACGGTCTATGAGAACAACATTAAACTTCCAGCGTATTCTATTCGTAGAGATGGTTTCTAATTTTCAGGATAAGCTAAGCTTCAGTGTATGGCTTGTCTTAGTACTGCGTATCGTTTGGTTCGAGCCGAATTTAATCTCTGAATACGCTTTCTACTTTAAACTGTAAGGTCGCTATAACCGTTATAATGAATAATTTTATTATATTAACAGTAGCCCTGCAGGCAGTGGGTGCTAGTAACTTATTACCCTCCTTCTGCTCAGTATTTTGAACATTATTTATACCAGGACTAAATATACTTTTATGCCATTAATCTAGGACTCGTTCACCTTTGTAAAACTTAAAAGCAATCTTTTTTTGTTTTCATATGTTTTCCATTACCACACGAAGTGCATTGCCATTGGTAGCTGGAAATAGAAATGCTTAATGTCACTGAACTGTATTTTGCCTCTTGTATCAGAGGAAAGTAAATACTTTGGATATTTAACCTATTCAGAGTACAAGGGAGAAAACTGGTGGTTATATATTCTGTTGTTTATATAATTATTACTTACTTGCTCGGTTTCAAATGGTTTCGTCAAGGAACAAAACAGTATATTTCAATACAACGTCATCTCCAGTTGAAACTTCTGACGGAAGTAACAGAAAACTTATTTTAATTTAGGGAGTGGTTATAGTGATTGTATTAACATATGAAAATTCGTCTTTCCTGTTAATAATTATCAGGGTCTTTTTATCCGCTCATTCTTCACACTTCCTTACAAATCGCCAAACATCCATTATAAGACGTTATTTAGTTTTCTATAGAATGTAATTTCCGGGAGCTTATTCATCGGCCCTGCATAGCCAGGTGATTAGGGCGTTTGATTCGTAATCTGAGGGTCGTGGGTTCGAATCCCCGTCGAACCAAACATGCTCGTGGGAGCATTATAATATGACGGTCAATCCCACTATTCGTTGGTAAAAGAGTATCCAAAGAGTTGGAGGTGGGTGGTGATGACTAGCTGCTTTTCCTCTGGTCTTACACTGCTAAATTAGGGTCGGCTAGCGCAAATAGCCCTCTGGTAGCTTTGCGCAAAATTTAAACAAACAAACAAGCTTATTCATTTAGATTTACAACCATAGCTACTTACTTTTAACCCTACCTTAATCTATATTAATGAAATATATAAACAGTTTAGACTGAAGACCCATAAAGCTGAAATCAGGGGTTCGATTTCCCTCGGTGGGGTCAGCAGATAGTCCGATGTGGCTTTGCTATAGAAAAACACACGAATCATACTTTGATATAAAAAAACAACACTCGTTTCAGGTGTTTTGTTGTGGTACATCACGTGACCATTAATCTCGTATCTAAAATAGTAAGACCGAGATCTTTTGTACTCTCATAAATATTAAATTATTGCATTGTTTATTCTTAACATAATAACCAAGTAAACAAAGATGGTGTATATTTATGGATGGCTATTTTTCCGCAACTGAAAATCATTTTCCGAGTCAGGAGGAAAAAACGGTAACAAAAAATCATAGATTTTTCATCATTGTAATAAAATGTAAGATCATCTTCAGGTGTCAGTGTTGAGACAAAGATTTAACAATACCCGATATCTTGGGTTAGGATACACGAACAAACACGAGTTTCTGAGTAGGTATCAGTAACTAATATGTAACTATGGTTACAGCAACCCGTAGAATAAGGTTTGAGAAGTGTAAGTAAATAGGAAGTAAACAGTTTGTAAAGTTTAAACGAAAATAATAAACAGAATTAAAACAACAGATAACAAAAGACGGTTGTTATACTAACAGACTCCATTAGCTTTTGAAACAGTTTTCTTAAGTTATATACAATTTGTTTTTGTCTGTGGTGACTTCAGAGTGCCTAATAAATTACACAAGGAGATGTGTATGTTTTTTTGAATTTCGAACAGAGCTACGCGAGGACTATCTGTGCTAGCCTTCATTTAATTTAGCAGTGGGATGGCAGCTAGTCATCACAGCTCACCGCCAATTCATGAGCTACTCCTTTACTAACAAATAGCGAGAATAATCGATGTTATAACGAACCCACGGCTGAAAAAACGAGTATGTTTGATGTGACGGGGATTCGAACTCGCAACCCTCAGATTACGAGTTGAGCGCCCCTAACCAATGTGTTATTGACTTAAGCTTAAAAGAATGACATTTATTCACTTTATTAACTTTTTGTCCAGCTTTTTGACCTTCTCTAATAAAAATGTGTATTAATGTATTGCAAAATATTGTAATTAAAATCGAATTTTTATTTTTATGAATAAGGTATTTATTTCTAATGTTAAACATCTTATTTCTTTTAAATATTTCAACGCTATTTGTGTAGTCATCCCTGTCTGTTAGAGGGTGCTCCGGTGCTCTTTGTTTTGGAATATTTGCGCAGATTTGAGCTGATAGACTGGATTATAGAAATTTGGCAATCATCTTTAAGATCCACTTAAGAACCCACAGTGTGAAGCGCTATTTTGCAGTAATGGGATGCGAACCATAAATCCCTGGTTTCACAGTTTGACTCGTTGAACAACGCTAAATCTGTTAATGAAAACCGTATTGGTTAAATATTTTGTAGGTTTGTTTATTTATTGCTAAGTTCGAAGCTACGCAAAGAGCTATCCGTGCTTTTCCACTGCGGGTATGTCTAATTCTAATTTTTAGACTTTTAGTTGAAGAAAAAAAATACATGGAAAGAAGTTCGGTTAATTAAATCTTTAATAACACCTTTCTTTGTGTAGGAGTCCATTAATACGTGTCCATCTATTTCACAGCCCTGAACTCGACAACACAAAAGGAAGAAAAAATTGTCTCTCTGAAATTTTTTAATCTATGTTCGTCATCTGAACCCATTCCTGAAGAACCCTAAAACGAGGGAGTTCTCGTTAGAGAACCAATAACTTGAAATCTAAATGTTCTATTTTTTGCTTGTTGTCCCTTTTATAGTTTATTGAATTTAAAATTAATTTTAATATAACACGATCAATTTCACCCTTCACATTCGAGCTATTTATCTATCTATATATATACCATATTCTCATTCAAGTGTGTGTTTTTTTCTCTTTCTTCATTTCATATTTTCATGTGAATTTCATCCTAATCAATAAATCAAAAACTTCGAATAATAATAATATCCTTACGCCATTCAAGTATCTACTACATCAATCATTCCCCTTTTTGATCGACTTCGTGATTGGCAAACAACAATTTCCACACATCAAAGACCTATTTGGTTATACTTAATTTATTTTTTTATTTTATTTATTGAGACATCTATCGTGATTCCGTCATTTATCAATCGATTTACGTTGAATATTGAGTTTTGGCAAGGTAAGAACTAACAAGTTTCTTTTTGTTACAAAAATCCAAGAAATGATTTTAAGGGATATTTACGTTTCCACTGCACAGAAGATGAACATTTTCCAGTCGAAAGCTGTACGTTATGAAAGAGATTCTTTCAGTTGAAAACTGTAAGTTATAGAAGAGATTCTTTCAGTCGCTACTGACGTAACAAATTCCAACTTTGATCTTATTAACAAACCAAAAAAAAAAAAACCACAAAATATTTCATAACTTGTGTTAGTTTTTTTTAACCAAAACTCAAAAATAGGGGAAATCTAATTTATCGATTCAATTCAATAATCCATGTCAACAACCTGGGATCTGCACTGGAAATATATGGGTTAATAGTTACTAAAGGCAAGTAGAAAATAGATTACATGAATAAAGGTGTATTAAAAATTATACATGAAAAACGGCTGGTATGGTTGACAAAGCACTATGTAGAGGAGCGAACAACGTTTCAACCTTCTTCGGTTTTCAGGTTCACAAAGAAAGAAAGAGATACTGACCGATAGCTGACCATATGTTTGAAGGCGATTGTGTACTTGAGTGTAGGTGTATTAAGTTTTTATTTTTGCCAAACGACCCGGGCAATATGCGAGCCGTCATTCTTTTATTGGATGACGCCCAATATTGTTTTAAATTTTAAATAGTTTATACCTGGGAATCCTCAGTAAATTATTAAAATCCATTACGTTAGATTTATGTTTCCCATGTGACACAAGCAATGATACAGCGATGATTATAATATGTGTTTCCCAAACTAGAGGAACGGTGACTTAATCGCAAATGAAAACACCTACAATCAGAAACGTATGCATCAAATAACTCTTTAAAAAAATTGAATTTTAACGATAATTTATACATAGCTGGTCCCTTTATTACAAGTTTGGTTTGTTTTGAAATTCGCGATAAAAGTTACACGAGGGTTATTCGTTCTAGCCGTACCTACTCTAAGGTTACTCTTTTAAACAGGAATAGTACGATTGACTGCTATATTATAACGCCCCACAGCTGAAAGGACGACTATGTTTGGTGTGACGGGGATTCAAACCAAAGACCCTCGGATTACGAGTCGAGTGACGTAGCCCCCTGGCGAAGAACGAAGATATACTCTTCTGATTCTGAAAAATCAACCCAATTCAAATGTGAACGAACAGAAATATCTACACACTTAGGAGAGTAAAACTATATCCACATTTTGTCAACAACAACTATTTTAGACCACCAAAACAATGTTTTCTTAGAGTTCTAGAGGTTAAACTACTTACAGAATTTGTCAACCACAACTGTCTTTAAACTTTCAAAGCAATATTTTTTTAGGGTTACAGAGACAAATTTATCTAAGTGTTGTGAAACAATAAGTGTTTTCTGACCTTCAAACAATGTTTTCTTAAGGTTAGGGCCCGGCATGGCCAAGCATGTTAAGGCGTTTGACTCGCAATCCGAGAGTCGCGGGTTCAAATCCCGATCGCACCAAACATGCTCGCCCTTTCAGCCATGGAGGTGTTATAGTGCGACGGTCAATCCCACTATTCGTTGGCAAAAGAGAAGCCCAAGAGTTGGCGGTGGGTGGTGATGACTAGGTGCCTTCCCTCTATTCCTACAGTGCTAAATTAGAGACGGCTAGCGCAGATAGCTCTCGAGTAGCTTTGCACGAAAATTCAAAACAAACAAACAATTCTTAAGGTTAAAAAGACAAAACTATATGTAGAGTTTGATAACCATAACTGTCTTTTGACATTCAAAACAAGTTCTTCTTAGGATTACAAAGACAATATTATGTCAATATTATTGACAGAGTGTGTCAATGATAACTGTCTTTTCACCTTCAAAATAATGTTTTCTTTGGGTTAAAGGGACAAAATTACCTCCACACTTTTTTAACCATAGCAGTCTTTTTACCATCAAAACAATGTTTTCTGAGAGTAACAGAGACAAAACAATGTACAGAGTTTGTCAATCATAACTATCTTTTGACCTTGAAAACAATGTTTTCTTAGAATTAGAAAGACAAAACTAAGTACAGAGTTTGACAACCATAACTGTTTTTTGATCTTAAAAACAATATTTTTAGTAGTTACAGACAAAACTATGTACAAAATTTGCAAACCATAACTGTCGTTTGACCGAGAAAATATTGTTTTTTTTAAGGTTTGCTGATACAAAACAATCTAAAATGTTTGTCAACCATAACTGTTATTTCGTCTTCAAAAAAAATGTTTTCTTAGAATTTTAGGGTCAAAATTGTATACATAATTTGTCAATTACAACTGTCTCTGGACTTTCAAAACAATTTTTGTCAACCGCAATTGTCTTTAGACCATCAAACAATGTTTGTCAACAACAACTGCCTTTAGACATTCAAAACAATGTTTTCTTAGAGTATTCCACACAAAACCGTGTTTAGAAGTTGTCACCCACAACTGTCTTTAGACCTTCGATACAATGTCTCAGAGTATTCCACACAAAACTGTGTATAGAATTTGTCACCCACAACTGTCTTTAGATCTTTGATACAATGTCTTTTAGAGTATTACAGACAAAACTGTGTAGAGAATTTGACAATCACAATTGTCTTTAGACCTTCAAACAGTATATTCTTAGATGTTTAAAGACAAAACTATTTACAGAAGTTGTCAACGACAACTTTGTTTAGACCATCAAACAATGTTTTCTTAGGGTTTCAGAGATAATACTATGTGCAGAGATTGAAAACCATAACTGTTTTTTCACCTTAAAAATAATTTTGTAAGGGTTACAGACAAAACTATGTAGAGGATTTGCCAACCAAAAATGTGTTTGACATTGAAATCAATGTCTTCTTTGGGTTACAGACACAAAATTATGTACAGAGTTTTCAACAATAACTACCTTTTATCTTAAAAAAACTTTCTTACAGTTTTAGGGTCAAAATAATGTAAAGAATTTGTCATCATAACTATCTTTAGATCTTCAAAACAATGTTTTCTTTGTGTTACAGAGACAGAATTATGTACAGAGTTTTCAACCATAAATTTAATTTAACCTTCAAAACATTGTTTTTAGTGTTACAGAGACAAAAATATGAACAGAATTTGTCAACCATAAGTGTCTTTTGACTTTCGAAATAATGTTTTCTTAGGGTTCAGAGACAAAACTACGTACAGAGTTTTTCAATCATAATTGTGTTTTGATATTGAAAACAATGTTTATTTGGGGTTACAGAAACAAAACTATGTATAGAGTTTGACAACCACAACTGTCTTTCAACTTTAAAAACTATTGCTTTCTCAGAATTAAAGAGACAAAACAATGTTTTTCAATCATAACTATCTTTTCACTTTCAAAACAATGTTTTCTTTTTGTTACAGAGACAAAAGTTTGTACAGAATTTGCAAACCATAGCTTTTTTAGACCTTAAAAATAATGTTTTTTTGGGTTACAAAAACAAACTTAGGTACGAAATATGTCAACCATAACTGTCTTTATACCTTCAAACCAACGTGTTCTTTGGGTTAAAGAGAGAAATCTTTGTATAAAGTTTGTGAATTATAAAAGTCATTTGACCTTCAAAAGAATGTTTTCTGAGGGTTACAGAGACAAAGCTTTGTACTCAATTTGCCATCTGTCTGTTGACCTAGAAAACAATATTTTTTAGGGTTACACAGACAAAACAATATACAGAGTTTGTGAAACATAACTAATTTTTGATCTTCAAAAATGTTTTCTTAGAGTTTTAGAGTAATAATTATGTGCAGAAATTGTCAATCACAACTGTATTTAGACGTTGAAAACAGTGTTTGTCAACTACAACCATCTTTAGACCATCAATCAATGTTCGTCAACCACAAATGTCTTTAGACATTCAGAATAATGTTTTCTTAAAGTATTCCAGACAAAACAGAGTACATAATTTGTCACTCACAACTGTCTTTAAACCTTTAAAACAATGTTTGTCATCCACAACTGTTTTAAATCCTTCAAAACAATATTTTTAATATTTTAGAGACAAAATTCAGAACGTAATTTGTCAACTACAACTATCTTTAGACCTTCAAACAATGCTTATTTAGAATTTTAGACACAAAACAATGTACAGACTTAGTCAATCACGACTATCTTTAGACTTTCAAAACAATATTTCCTCAAAGCTTTAGAGACAAAACTATGTAGAGAGTTTGTCAACCAAAACAATGTTTTTTTCAACCACAATTGTCTTTAGACTTTCAAACTAATGTTTGTCAACCACAACTGTCTTCAGACTTTCATAACAAAGTTTTCTTATGGTTAAAGAGACGAAACTGTGTATAGAGTTTGTCAAGCATAACTGTCTTTTGTCCTTCAAAACAATATTTTTTTAGTGCTACAGATACAAAATTATGTAAAGGGTGTGTCAACCATAATTGTCTTTTGTCCTTCAAAACAATATTTTTTTAGTGCTACAGATACAAAATTATGTACAGGGTGTGTCAAGCATAACTGTCTTTTGTCCTTCAAAACAATATTTTTTTAGTGCTACAGATACAAAATTATGTACAGGGTGTGTCAAGCATATTTGTCTTTTGTCCTTCAAAACAATATTTTTTTAGTGCTACAGATACAAAATTATGTTCAGGGTGTGTCAACCATAATTGTCTTTTGTCCTTCAAAACAATATTCTTTTAGTGCTACAGATACAAAATTATGTACAGGGTGTGTCAAGCATAACTGTCTTTTGTCCTTCAAAACAATATTTTTTTAGTGCTACAGATACAAAATTATGTACAGGGTGTGTCAAGCATAATTGTCTTTTGTCCTTCAAAACAATATTTTTTTAGTGCTACAGATACAAAATTATGTACAGGGTGTGTCAAGCATAATTGTCTTTTGTCCTTCAAAACAATATTTTTTTAGTGCTACAGATACAAAATTATGTACAGGGTGTGTCAAGCATAACTGTCTTTTGTCCTTCAAAACAATATTTTTTTAGTGCTACAGATACAAAATTATGTACAGGGTGTGTCAAGCATAACTGTCTTTTGTCCTTCAAAACAATGTTTTCTTAGAGTTACAGACACAAAATTATGTATAGAGTTTGTCAACCATAACTGTCTTTTGACCTTGAAAAGAATGTTTTTAGGAACACTAATTTATTAACATCTTCAATTTCTTAAAGTTTAACGAAAATAATTTGTCATTTTATCGAAAGATAAAACACAATAGTATATATATGTGTGTGTGTGTATATATATATATATATATACTATTTTTAAGTAAACAACCAATGGTAGATTTTGACAAACAGAATCCAAGAAGATAACCCTGTTTTTCACCAATAAAGGTACTTGATTTTTCTTAACCTCCTCGTAGTAATAATTCAACGAAGTCAATTGTTTAAATTCGATAATACAAAGAAGCCCATTGGTTAAGCTCAGTTATCCAAACAAATCATGTGGCGAACCGTGTATTTCATTATATTGCATTTAATAATGCTCCAGAGAATCTTATAGGCTATTTAAAGTAACAATTAATACTTACGGTAGAAACCTATCGGTTGCTAATAATTATAATCTAACCAAACCATATACAAATAAGTGCCACTGGTCAAATACACAAGTTTCTATTGTTTGATAAAACAATAAGATGATACCTAAAAATGATATTGGTCTTAACTATTCATATTTTCTTAATAATTAATTTCTTACCGAGTTTACAGTACAACACAATATAACACACTTGGCCTTAGTGTTCCCACTCCTTTTACCTTAACATTATAACTAATTACGTTAATTCCGATAATTCTATGGTTCACGAATGACAGTAACTGATTGTTTGATATTAAGCACAAAGCAACACAATGAGCTATCTGTAATTTGACCACTACGGGTATCAAAACCCGGATTATTGTGTTATAAGTCTGCAATCTAACCACTGTGCTACTAGAGTGCTGGCAAAAAAGAATAATTTCTTTCGAATATTCAAAATTCAACATTTCGTGCAATCTCCACAATGGCTATCTTCATTGTTTTTCTTATAGCCACCTCTAAATTTTAACATTCCAACTCGTAATTTAGTCATATTTGATTTGACACTAAAGTTTGATCTTTATTCTTATAAGGCATCCGTGACCTCAAAGTGCAAAACGCTCATTTTCAGTAAAGAAAACGAGGACAATGTTCGTCCAGATTCGCAGTCCAGCCACGCTAATCAGTAGTTCACGTCTCATATATACTAAACATTAACGTTATGTGTTTCTCTGTGGAATCTATACTTGTGTCGCGCAGCCTCATAAACTTACGTGCTACGCAGTAACTTACGTATTTTTTTGTTCAGAATTGTAGCACATACTGGAGAAATTTATATATTTTAGCAATGAAGTTAAAACAGAAATAAAAATTACCTTCGCCCTCCAGACAATAGTAATAATAGTTTGTTTATTTTTCAAGTTCAGGGCAAGTATTACAAGTCTCGCATATTGATGAACAAAGTGTGTGAAGAAAACTCTGATTTACAACAATGTAAATATTTTATTTTTCTTGAAGTCTCTCAAGAGTAATAAAAAGAAGTCCATTAATCGAATTTCATTACTAGTACAAATCCTGTGAAAAAAAAATTGTTGGCTCGACCAGGTGATTTAGGCACTCGACTAGTAATTCGAGGGTCGTGGGTTTGAATCCCCGTCACACCAAACATACTCGCCCTTTCAGCCGTGAGATCGTTATAAATTGACTATCAATTCTACTATTCGTTAGTAAAAGAATAGCTCAAGAGTTGACGGTGGGTGGTGATGACTAGCTGCCTTCCCTCTACTCTTCCACTATGAAATGAGGGACGGCTTGCGCAGATAACCCTAGAGTAGCTTTGCGCGAAATTCAAAACAAACCAAACCCAAATTTGTTTGATAACCTTGTTGCGCCAAACTAGCCCAAAGGCATGATGGCGAAATGTTATTATTACTTGGAGAACAGAAGTTATCTTGTTTCTAATCTTATTATTGTCGAAATGTGATACTATAAATTTTACAGCAAATACAAATTATTACAGCTATATATTCTTTTTAATGTACCCCTAGTGGCAGAGTGACATGTCTTCGAACTTATAGCTCTAGAAACAGGGTATCGTTAACCGTGATAGACGCTACACAGATAGCCATTTTGTTTAACTTCACACTTAATTATAAACAAACGTTTTTGAACGTAATCTTAGTATGTGGATATATTGGTGAATAAAGGTGATGAATAGCAGAAGGGGGTGGGGTGGGAGACAACAGTCCAATCTAAGAACAGTATTTCCTCTCCTTTGGTTATCATTAGTTTCCTAAACAAAGACATTTTGATTCGAATTTTCATTGGAACCTACGGGGGTCTTGGCTTCTAGGTACAGATTATTGAAGAATATTCATTACTGCGATCTAATAGAAGACATTACACGGGCTACGACGTAATCCCAGGGCCACGTTTTGCCTTATTACTTGGTAAGAGAAAGTTGTTTACTCTTTAATAGCACCCAGTCCTAGTGTTTCAATCTCTTCAGCTCATTCGTATGAACTTAAAACTTACAGTAATAATAAAGAAAAACAGTTACCAACCAAGACGAAATATCAAATATATATGTATTTATTTAGTATTCGAAATATCACGTTTCAATTCAAACGTAATATGATTAGAATCAAAAATATGATAACAGTAACTACGTCTATGTTTTCATAAATTGAATTAGATACATTGCATACAATATGGCTTCAGTCTTGAAAATCAGTTTGTCACAGCGAAAAGGGGAAAATACTATCCTTGTAGAAAACGTAAATGGTTAAGGCTTAACGACCTAAATAAATGTTAACAGCAACAATAGCGTTTATTTTAAAACTACTGAAATGTTGTGAAAGATACTTGATGTATAGATTCAAATGTAATATTATTGAAACACCTGGCGCATAATAACTGTAATGCTATTGCAAATACTTCACTTAATTTAACTGAAATATTGTTGAAAATACATGACGTAATATCGATGGGACATTGTTGAAAATACCTGTCGTAGATTAAGTGTGATAATATTAGAAACACTTGGTGTAAGTTAATTGCAATATTGTTGAAAATAATTGGTGAAGAATGAATACAACATTGATGAAAAATATGTCGTAGATTAATTGGAATACTAAGGGAAATACTTTGTGTAAGTTAACTGGAATATTGTTCAAAATACATAGTGTAGGATAAATACGATATTGTTCAAAATACCTCTTGTAGACTACATGTAATATATTGAAACAACTTAACGTATTTTGATCAGAATATTGTTGAAAACACTTTGTGAAGAATAAAGAGGATATTATTGAAAAGGTGTATCTTAGGTTTATAATAATACTATTGGATTTACTAAGTGTAAGTTAGCTGGAGTATTTTTGAAAACACTCGGTGCAGAATAAATAGGATACTGTTAAAAAGACCTGTCGTAGATTAACTGCAATACTATTGAAAATACTTTTTATAGGTTAACTGGAAAATTGTTGAAAATACTTGGTGTAGGATCAAAAGGATATGGTTTAAAAGACCTGTCGTTGGTTAACTGTAATAATATTGGAAATACTTGGTGTAAGTTAAAATGAACATTGGTGAAAATACTTGTAGAATAAATGGGATATTGTTGAAAAGACCTGGATTATATTAACTGAAACATTACTGGAACGAATTGCTGTGAATTTAATTATTGGTGAAAAGTCTTTAATTAAAATAACTAGAATACTACTGAAAATACATGCAAACTGTGACTAAAATATTATTTAAAAACTTGAATTAAATCAAATCAGTGCTAAATAATATTGAAATACATTTACTGAAATAATGACATAAACTGTTTATCTGCTTAGTAACATAGTAGGAGCAGAGATAAATATTTTGGTTTATATTTTTCGACTTTGATTTATGGTCTAGAATATGATATTTTTTGTAGTTTATAAATCTTCTTAATTAGTCTATTTTTACACTGTGTGGAAGTGGTTTAGACGTAGCCAGAAGAATATGGATGAGAGATCTATATGTATCAGACGATAGTCCACAACAAGCAGTCCAAGTTATTAAAAACAAATAGGTATTATTTTTCCTGGTGAGAGAGACATCGTCACTTCATTATTTTACTTGTGAGTTGATGTAGGAATCTTTATCGAATGTTCCTGAAAAGTATTAACGCGAAGTATAAACATAGTGTTTGTTTGTTTTAATTTTGCGCAAAGATACACGAAGGCTACCTGTGTAAGCCGTCCCCTAATTTAGCGGTGTAAGACAAGAGGGAAGGCAGCTAATCATAATCGCCCACCGTCAACTCTTGGACTACTCTTTTTACCAACGAATACTGAGTGTAAAACACTCAGTGTAAAAATATGGCCACAAAAATTGGTGAAACCAACCACTTTATGTTGAAAATACACGAAAATTAATTGGTGTTTCAATACTTGATATTAATTTTATTTTGTTTTTGTCAAGCCTACTTAGGACCTCGTAAGCAACAGTTTGTGGGGCTAAAACAATTTGCTGTATGAATATACTAGAGACATTGAACCTGTATGAACCTTATCAATAATTATGGTGCTAAGCCTATCTAATACTATCCTTAATGATCATATAATGAACTAGATTTTTTTAAACTTTATAAATGTGCAATATATGTCTATCGATTATTCTAGGGTTAAGCCTATTTAATATCCACCTTGATTATCACACAGTGGACAAGATCTGTTTTCTGTATTTCAGAATCGTAGACCTGTTTATACTATAGTTTAGTAAGGCCTTAAGAAAGCACTGAAACTAACAAGTGCTCACATCTCTTAATAAGTACTAATCCATATCCCTTCAATATGTTTCACATTTTTCTATTCTAAAATTTTACGCCTGACATGGCCATGTGGTTAGGGCGTTCGATTCATAATATGAGGGTTGCGGGTTCGACTTCCCGTGACAGCAAACATGCTCGCCCTTTTAGCCGTGGGGTATTTATAATGTTACGTAAGTCAATCTCACTACTTGTTGGTAAAAGAGTATCCCAAAAGTTAATGGTCTTACACAACTATATTAGGGATGGCTAGCGCAGATAGTCCTAGTGTAGCTTTACATGAAATTCAAAACACATAACTTATTCGTGTATTTGTATTATTGTTTGAGTTATTTACATGCCTTTCTTGTTTGCAGGTATCCTCGCTTTAGTAAAATATACTTTTCAGTTGTGTTTAGGACAAGTTTCCGTATTCTACTGTGAATGAAATAATCCTCTTTTCATGTTTTAAATTGTGTTATAAATAACTCTCTGAGAGGGTTATGGAAGTTACATTAATACATGAAACAAGGCTTTCTTTCTGCTCGTGAATTCTTTCTTTTGCTTGGTGTGCCTACTTTTATTCTAAGAGATAATTCAATTTCGAATCTTTCTCTATTCTCTACACACACAACCTGAGTTGTCTATCGGTCTTTTCAGTAATAAAGGAGTTTCCAAATAGCTCAGTCTTGGAATGTTATTTCTGTACGTCTAGAGGGAATTCTCAATCAAAGAATGAGGTCAGCTCGAACGATGCTTCTTTATTGCTGAACTTTGTTTCTGACCACAGTTAGGGTTAATAAGACAGACCTTTGTGTAGACATTTCTAATCGTGTCCGAACATTGAATCCGAACACTTATGATTCGTGACTTACTAGTTTCCTCAAAAAATGCACTCCACACTTTGAAATTCTGAGCGCACTGCAATAGCGACTGTTATATCACAGTAATTGATCGTATAAGAGTATTTCAGGAGTAGGCGAAGGGTGCTTTTGCCACGTTCCTTCCCCCTCCTCTCCCTTTGCTCTATCATTTCAAAATTAAAGTCAGCTGTGTGCGGGTAGGTCTGAGGTAACTAAGGACAACATACACTAAAACAAACTCTAGGTGTCGTCGCTGTTTCCTCCAAGACTTGTCTTACAGGCCCGGCATGGCCAGGTGGGTTTAGTCGTTCGACTCGTAATCTAAGGGTCGCGCATTCGAATCCCGATTACACCAAAAAATGTTCGCTTTTCAGCTATGGGAACCTTATAATGTGATGGTGAATTCCACTATTCGCTGGTAAAAAAATAACTCAAGAGTTAACGGTGGGTGGTGATGACTATCTGCTTTCTCTCTAGTCTTACACTACTAAATTATGGACGACTAGCGCAGATAGCCCTGGAGTAGCTTTGTGCAAAACTCAAAACAAACAAACAAACAAACCAATCTTACATCACGCAGTCGTTTGGGAAGACGAGAAACAAAGTTTGTTATCCAATGATGTCACTGATGTATGGAATCTAATGAACATCATCCATTGTTAAGATAAGATTAGAACACATCTTAAGAATTACTGGACTTTATTGCCTGATTACCTTTGGGCTTCAACGTTTATCTTGACACCCAACTAAGTTTATTGCTTACGTCTCTTACAAAACGAGGAATAACATAATTGTTTGTATGGAAACTACCTGGAATATCTTTCCTTTTAATGGCAAATGTAATTGAGAAATATAGCCTTTCTTAATTGGTTCAGGTGTTAGCTCGCATGTTACCACATAAAATAAGATTATTTTCTGTTAGAACACACGCGCTTAAGATGTAACGGTAGAAAATTTATCAGTACGATGTAATGGTATTTATGGTAACTGATGGTGCCAACGGACAAATTCGTGTTGAAAAATTGGATAAGCGTTACTATTTTCTTAAAAAGCAGCCTCTTTGTACTTGTCTTAAGCTTATAATATTGTTTTAGAGTTCACAGAAGTAATTTATAGAAGATAAAACTAATTCGCTAAAGTCTTCAGTGGGAAAGCTCAAATGTCTTCTGTCTATGGACTTCATAGAAGATAAATATTATTCGCTAACGTCTTCAGATTTCATAGAATATCTAACGCTAGTATTTATAGAAACTATTCTTTCAACAACAACAAAAAGCAAGTTATTGGATTTTATTGGATTCGCTTGATTGTATTTTAGAAGATTTACGAAACAAGATGTTTGGACTTCTCGAAAGCCAAATTTTGCCAACAGAATTGTTGTCTCGGACCCAAAAGTGTCTGATGTTGGCAAAATGCTCAAATATTGTTAGTGTTATATATTCGTAGACGAGAAGGTGTCGAATAGATGATACTGTGGTAAAAGAGAAGAAAGAAATCATAAAAATAACCGGGTTTAAAAGGCCTTTGATTTGTAAAAATGGAAAATATTTCTCTTGTATCATGGTTCTAAAGGGAGTACTGGTGGGAGAAACGGTGTATAAAAGCTAAAATGAAAACATAAAACGTTTTTCGTTTACTTTTAAGTGCCAATGGGCTGTCTAAGCTAGGTATCAAAACTCGGCCTTTGATGTTATAATTCTGTATAGTTGTGGCTGAACCAATAGGGTGGTAGAAAAGGTTACGTATGATGACAGTATCTGCGACTAATATTCGAAGTATAAATAGAAAATTTCGAATTAAAAACAAGTATCACTTGACTCAGAACGTCTGGTATGAGTGGTAACACTTTTACTAATAAAGCAGAGAACAACGTTTCGACCTTCCTAGGTCATCTTTAGGTTAACAAAGAGAGAGTTTGCAAATAATCGTTGCAAGTCGGTTTCTCGTCGTCCAGAATCAATACGGATTTTAACTGCCCTGATAAACCTGTAGTTTATTCAGGAATGTCCCTGTTAATTAAACTTCTGATTTCAATAAAGGAAATATTAAACTCTTCAAAAACAACCCTAAATTCCTGGTTCGTTTCTTTGTTTTTGTAGAATTTCGTGACAAAGCTACAGAAGGACTATCCGTGTTAACTCTCCTGTTTTAAAGAGACAGATTAAAACCACCTGAAAAAGAAACCGCCTACCGCCAACTCGTAAACCACTATAGCCTGATAATAGGATTTGTTCATCATTCTTATAACGCATTAACAGCCCCGAAGTGATTTGTGTTGTAACAGGGCATGAACCACGGATCGTCAAATCCATGGTTTGGCAGACTAACCAGTGTGCCACACTCAGCCAAACTTCTTTAACACTACTTTCTGCTTTGAAAAGTAAACTAACTACTTCCTCAAAACGGATCTTCACAAACCCAACTCCTAATTTGAGGATCGAGGGTTCGAACTTCCGTCACACTAAACTTGCGCGCCCTTTCAGCCATGGAGACGTTATAATTGATTGCAATCCTACTATTCGTTGGTAAAAAAGTAGCCCAAGAGGTGGCGGTAGGTGGTGATGACTTGCTGTCCTTCCTTCTAGCCTTACACTCCTAAATTAGGTACGGCTAGAGCAGATAGAGTTCGTGTAGCTTTGCACGAAATCCAAAAACAAACAAATCAAATTTGTTAAGAACAGAAACTTGCACATTAACTCGTGAAACAATGGAAAACAAACATGTTCTGAAAACTGCATTATTATTGTAGTTAGCACATGTAAGCTCGTAGAAAGGCAGTGAGAAAGCTACGTAGCTTTGTAACAATATTTATATATCAATAATCTTTCTTTTTCAGGTAAATAAAATATTCATTATAGTACGGCTTGGATTACGGTTACACTGTAGAGGTGTTTCTAGCGCCAACCAGAGTACGTGCTCTCCTTCTGCTTACAATAGTCGTGACGTGTTTCTCAGTAGACAGTCAGGTACGCATGACGCTATCTTTAATTTCGAACCACCAGACAAAGCAGCTAAATGTTATTTTTTTATCACTTCTTTACTTATTAATTTGTTTATTTTAGTTTATCTAATTAGTTGTAATTATTACTTATCTTTCATTCAATAAGAATTCTTAATGTAAATACAAAGGGATTGTTTTTTTTTAATATAAATGAGTTAAAATCACAGTTATTGACTTCTGAAGCAACAATACAAAAACACGGCACTGCTTAGCAAATTCATTTAATCTATTCTCAAAATTATTTCAAGTTAATTAGAATATTTATATTGTTAATTATGGTCACTGAAAAACGAAAGAAACAAATAATTAAGTAAGCTAGCCGGATACTTCTTACATTTTTGATTTAATATAATCTAACATCATTTAAAACAACAGTGAGGTTAGGTGATGTGCTTAACAGTAATTAGGCCTAATGATATTGTTCCTTTTGTCGTCTTCCCAGATATTAAATATCTTTTGGCATCTTAAAAGTTAATGAATAGGCTTAGTAATATGTTATATATGTATATCTAAAGATCATTAGGCATAGCAATAAGTCGGTAAACAACAATCTATAAATATGATTTATTTTTTCATTTTAAGACAGAATATTGAGCTGTTTTTTAAGGGTGTGTAGTATGTTTCTCTCTTCCTTGAAAAAGAAAAACGAATTAAATAAATAAAAACCAAATTTAAAAACTGTTGTTTGCTAAATTGTAATTATATTAACACTACATGCTGCTGTTTTGTAATTAAACACAACGCTACAAAAAGGATTGTCTGTGCTCTGCCCACCGCAGGCATCGAAACCAGAATTTTAATTTTGACTGATAGTTTCGAGCAGTGGTTCTCAACCAGGGGTGCGAGATAACATTTGTTTTGGCCACCTTTACCTTTATTCTTAAATAAATAATTACTGTGAGGGGTGCCAGAACATATTAACATTTTTTAGGGTTACGGGGCATATAAAAATGGGAACCACTGGTTTAGAGGGAAGACAACTAACCGTACCATTAGAGGTGTACTTCTTTACTCAAGAATCACTGGAGACATTCGTTAAGAGTAAGGAATCTCAGTTACAAATTAACAGTAAAGTATTTCAGAGTCTGGTGTATCCCGAAGACAAAGGTGTGAATTACAACGTTGGTAAGTCAATGATAAGTAAAACTAGTGTGAAGCTAAATGCCCTTTGTTTTCAGAATGCCAGCAGTACTCCTGTCTGCGATACGTTCTCTAACAAAGAATAAATCAACAATTACTACAGTGTTAGACCAAAACGTTGGTACATTTATTGTTGCTTAAAAACATTGTGGGTTATAATATCATTAAAATTCAATTAACAGAATTTTAATTAATTTATTGTTTCTTTGAAATATTGTTAATAATAATAATACGATAATTCCTTAACGTAATTTTGATGAATTTATATTTTCTTTAAATATTTTCAATAATAATAACATAAAAACTGAATTAACGGAACTTTCATTAATTAAAGTGTTATTAATGAAAATAATACAATAATTTAATTAAATAAAGATTAATTAATTTTTAATCTGTTTAAAATATTATTAATGATGATAACAATACAATGATTAATTAACTGAAATTTAATTATTTTTTCCTATTCAAAGTATTACTAATAACAATAATACTATAATTGAAATGACTAACTTCAGTTATTTTTTATTCTATCTAAAGCAGTCGTTCTCAACCATTTTTTATGCCCCGCACTCCTAAAAACTTTTAATATGTTCTCGCACCCATCACAGTAATTATTTGTTTAAGAATAAAGGTGAAGGTGGCCAAAACAAATTTTTTATAATTAGTTTTTAATGATATATAAACAAAAACGAAACATTTGGAAAATAAAAAATATTACAACAAACTAAAAGTTGCATAAACTGAAATGTTATCTCGCACCCCCAAGGGGTGCGATCACCTCTGTTTGGGAACCACCAATCTAAAGAATTATTCAAGAACTGAACGAACTGTAATTATTCTATAGTCTCTCTACGAGGTTATTAATAACAACAGTAAGATAATTCATTTAACGAAAGTTTACAATGTATGTTTTTTTAATGTACTTGTAATAATTAAAGGCATTAATTCAATTAAAAAAGAAATGTGTCACGTCAGTAAGTAGTTCTTTATTTAAATACCAAGATGGTGAATGACAAGTATGGAGATGCGTTAACATCATGGAAGAACTGCTAAGGACAACTAGAAATTGATTACACGATATCCTTCTTCTTCAAAGATATTGCGGTGTTCATCCACGATCTGGCTGGATTTTGTTTTCTACTACTTTCTTAGTCAATAGTGTTTCATACTTATAGTAATCTAAATATTGTTATCTGAAACTGAGTTTCCTCCTCAGCAGGCTGTCGAACATCAGTATCTCGTGGTTGTGGTTCACCGAGTATAGTGAGTTCTTGGAGCTTTGACCTTTATGAACGAAGACATTCAACACACCAACGGCACGAACGAGATATTTTTCCACCAAAAGTTGTCACGTGATAACTTTATATTTGACTCGATAATTTTTTTTATCTTGTCTTCTATTTTATCCTAAATTTATATGTGAGTTAAATTACATTTCATTCAAAGTTTACATCGTGTTTCATGTTTCTATTCTATCTTCAGTTCGGATCATGTTTACAGATTGTGTTTTATTCTGTACTTGTTTCATGTTTCATGTTTCTACTTCACCTTCAGTTTGTATCATGTTTTAAGATTGTGTTTTATACTGTGCTTGTTTCGTGTTTTTTGTTTTATTTTATCCTCTGTTCGTGTAACGTTTTAAGATTGCGTTTTATTCTGTACTTACTTGTTTCGTGTTTCTTGTTTGCATTTTATCTTCAGTTCGTGTAACGTTTTAAGATTGTGTCTCATACTGTGCTTGTTTCGTGTTTATTGTATTTTTTAAATTTTACTGGTTAGAACACTGTAGCCCCAGAAATGAAGTGGTTTGAAAAAATACTTGAAAAACTGTTCTCTCGAATATTGTGATACAAGTAAAAAAGAGCAGTAGAAATTAAAGTGGCCCTCTGCCGGAAATAAATGGTAACAAAATAAGTCATCAAAGCTACAGACAAAGAAGCTTGATAAAATAATATTTGTTTTATTGTTTATAAAAAAAACAACGATAGTGGCTCAAATGCTTAAACAGGAATAAACGTATCGAATTTTGGAATGAGACTAGAATTGTCTGTTTTAAAACATTAGTTTTATTTTCTTAAAACGTACTAATTTCATTATTCATTTAAAAACAAAAACTCTATTCTTAAAAACTTTATCTTAATTCCATCACATCTCCCCCTACCAAAAACCAAATACATGTTAGTAGTCGAAGGTTAAATTTAAATCTACGTATTAAATGAACGTGGTCTTAGATCAGTAGCCCCCTAGTGGCAAGGTGGTGTGTCTGCGGATTTATGTTACTAAAACCCGAGCTTCGATATTTGTGCTGGTCAGAGCACAGACTGATAAATATTTATGTTTGTATTCATGAAAAACTAGCAAAATTATTCTATACCGTCCATAATTCTGAACCTCTTATCTTTCCTAAGATACTGACTGGCACTCTTTTAACGCACCCACAATGTAAAGTACGAGGAATATTCTGTAATATCGCATGATTTTAAACCCAACTCTCTAGCTCTGAGAGGTCACGGAGAGGGTGGGGGATCCACAAGGGGAACCTTTAACCATAACATATAGTACTGTTTTGTATAATACTAATTTCAAGTCCCCCAAAAGTTTCACTCTCTCACTTGCCTTGTAGTTTCAACTGTTCAATGAGGTTTAAATGTTCATTGAATGTATGTTAGTTTCTTAAAACAATGGAAAGTTTATCGCGTTGATTCAATAAGAAGTATAACTTGGTACATCATGACCATCCCTAATTTAGAACTGTTGCCCAGGGAAAGGATAAGCAGTCAGCACCACCTGCAGTCTGCACGGCTAACCTAAACCGAATAGCTGGATTCGGTGGCTAGTTCGTACTTTGAGCCAGGTCAAGGCACTCGACTCGTAATCCGAGGGTCGTGAGTTCGAATCCCCGTCGCACCAAAACATGCTCGTCCTTTCAGTCGTGGGGGTGCTATAATGTGACAGTCAATATCACTATTTGTTGGTAATAGAGTAGCCCAAGAGTTAATGGTGGGTGGTGATTACTAGCTGCCTTCCCTCTGGTCTTACACTGATAAATTAGGGACGGCTCGTACAGATAACCTTCGTGTGGCTTTGCGCGAAATGCAAAACAAAACAAAAATTTTGGGCAAAATAATTCCCAATTTGGTCCTGTGCAGTTTATAACGGCGAAATCACACATACACATACACTAACGAATAGCAGCACGAAAAATGGGCAGTAAGAAATATTTTGTTTGTTTGGAATTAATCACAAAGCTACAAAATGGGCTATCTCTGCTCTGCCCACCACGGGTATCAAAATTCAGTTTCTAGCGTTGTAGATCTACAGATTTGCCGCTGTGCCACTGGCACGTGATAAGAAGTAAAACTAACTGTGTTACAAATGTCGGTTTTACTAACTGTCACTCAGAATGTTGAAACTAGGACAAGCTCATGAGAAACAAAACTGCACAATTTGTTTGGTCGATTCTTCACTTTCTGAATGTTAATAAAAAATTATAGAAATCACGTCTTCGGGCAGTGATCGAAACAATATTTATTTTGTGTTCGAGTGACACGAGTTTATCAAAAAAAATGACACATTTCACTCATGACTCTGCGATAAATCTGCAGGCTTACGTTGCTAAAAATCAGGTTTCAATATCTGTTTTGTGCACGGTAAAATTTGTTGATTGTATAGCTGTGCGCTTAATAATAAATAAACGTGTAAAACACATATAGCCGACTTGCTTTGGCCTGTTAATCGAACCTTAAACAATTACAATAAACGTGGAAGTTTAATCTCTATTACCAAACTGATTACTTCAACTAAATTAAACATTTTAAATATTTGAGCTAATCTGTAAGATATTAAGTATTAATCTTATAGCTCAGAAAGCTTCAAACGTGCAGTGCCCGGGTTGAGTTGCTGATCGACCAATAAATGTTGAGCATTATATGACGTGCGTTGACGTCAAACCTTAAAAAAACCAATAAAAGTAAGTCTAGCTATTTTTCTGCATGGCCCATTAGAAGCTGTGAGATTGTTGTGCGAGAGCCCACACATACGCACAGAGAAATAAAAAACACATAAGTTTTTCTAATATGAAATAACTTACAATTATATGACTAATGGTAAAATTCATTTCAGTGTAATAAAGTGGTTAATATGCAATGCTGGTCCTTGATTTTGGTGGAGATATAAACTCGATATTTTCTACGAAATGCATTTAAAACATCAACGTCGGACAAGCTTTGTGGCTTGTTTCGATTTATAATTTATGTCAAACGAACTGAACTACTTACACTGAGGGTAATTTGTAGGAGAGGAAGTTGACCAATCACAGAATTGAGAATTTTGATTTTCGAACGTGTTAGTACACAAATAACCACTGTGTCTAACTAAAACCATGAGTACAGGCTTAGGAAAATAAATCCATTATATGTAACGTTTCCTTAATATCTTCAGCTGACATTTCTTTCGGAGGTCAAAATCTTTCTGTGGTTTAAGGTAAATCTATGGACTTACAAAGCTAAAATCCGAGTTTTGATTTCCTGCGGAGAACAAAGCGCAGATAGCCCTTTGTGTACCTAGGCGGTAAAAAGAACACGAACTACGTAGTAAAAAACAAAACACACACACACATTATCGGAATATTAAACCATTGACGAAAATATTCAACAAGTAGACATTTTCAGAAATGGTATCTAATATTAACTGGAAAGATTTTAGACGTTTTAAAAGGAGTTATTGGGTTAAGCCAATCGTGAAATTAATTCAGAAATAGGTTTATACCAAGCTAAGTTTTAAAATTAGAGAATTACTTGTTGTTTTTTTAAAAGTGAACTGTAGTAGATTTGAGTTATAGTAGTTTTAATTAGCCCAGTTTGGTCGGTGATATTAGAAACATAACTTAATGATGTTCTATAAGCCTTTCGGAGTAGAAATATATTTTGTAAGGCTTTCTATTATATAGAATATTTTTGTTTTGTCATTAGAAACAGTCGCTATACCAGATCTTATCTATATTGACTATCACTAATGAACGAATGGATGGTCGATAGGTCTACGTATTATCTCTGGAGGGCCCAGTCGACAAAAGTGATGTTGAAAACACAGAAAAAACACAACAACAATAGAAAAGTCTAGAGGTCTGTACTTCAAGCACTTGTGTACAAAAATTAACGTTTCTGAAGGCTTAAATAAAACAAACCACTGATAATTACGAAAGAATTGAAATATTAAAAATACTATTATTTCAAGCAGTGGAAAAAAATCAGTAACACAAACACAGATGTTAAAGCAGAAAAATGGCAGCAGATGTGTCTTGAATATTAATTTCCTAAGATTTATTATTCAAACTAATCTACGCACGACTCTGACTACGATATAATATTAAGTCAGATAGTTCTGAAAATACTTTTTTGAAAATTTGTTTTATTTACACTAAACAGATTTCACTAACAAAAAAATAATAACGTTTCATTTCTACAACATGATGGTTAGTGTAACAAAAACATTGAATATATTTTAATACAAGGAAATAATACAATGGAAAGTAATTAAAAAAACAGAGACATATTATAGAGCTAGAAAACAATACCATAGGAAGTAACCATTAGAAACAGGGACATATTGTAAACAAAGCAATCAATACAATAAGAAGTAATTGTGTAAAAACAGGGACATTTGTTAACCTGGGAAGCAATATAATAGGAAGTAACCCTTACAAACAAGGACATGTAGTAAACCAAGGAAACAATACAATGGAAAGTAACCCTTACAAACAAGGACATGTAGTAAACCAAGGAAACAATACAATGGGAAGTAATTCTAAAAACAGGGACATCTTGTAAACCAAGGAAGCAATAAAATGGGAAGTAATTCTAAGAAACAGTGATATATTGTTAACGAAGGAAACGATACAATAGAAAGTAGCCCTTAGAAAAGAGGACATATTGTAAACAAAGGAAACAATACAATGAGGAATAATTCTAAGAAACAGGGACATATTGTAAAAAAAGGAAACAATAGAATGAAAAGTAATCCTTAGAGACAGGGACATGTTGTAGACCAAGGAAACAATACAATGTGAAGTAATTTTAAATAACACAGGCATGTTTTAAAGCAAGGAAACAATACAATAGGAAGTAATTTTAAAGAGCAACTCTTTTAAGATAACAGTCCGTGCTTAATAGAGTAACACCACCATGAATTGAGTGAAGAATACTATAATAAACTGGAATTTAGATGTTTGGTTATTTGCGCTATATCCACTGCGGAGAATTGGACCTTGGATTTTAACTTTGTAGTTCATAAAGTTACTGGCATTCTGCCAAAGGTCTTGAAATGACAACTTGATTCCAAATGGAAGTCATGTCCAGTAAGTTACTAAGCGTTTTAACACAATTCTCCAATAACCTTAAATACGCGTTGAAAAAATCTTCGATTGTATTTATGAAACCTGCAGGTAACCTGGGTTACTGAATGTCTGATGTTTAAAATGGTTTTAGTTACAAGGATAAATTGAAATCCAAAGAACCATTATTTAATCTGAGGTATACTTCAGTTTAATGTGACGGAACTCATAAAGCGAGAGTTTTGTTTCAAACACTGACATGAATAAAATGTTATCGTTATTTAGAAGAAGATTCTAGAAGGAAATAATTATACGAAGATATTCACATAAAAATTGGTTGAATCAGAAGTTTTATTAAAATAAAAACAGTGATTAATACCCCAACGAATTACTTCATAAAACACAGAATATAAGCAAGTATTTCTGTTTAAGCATGGACTCGTATGGTGAAACCTATAGACTTCACACGACAATGAGAAGACGAGGGAAGTGGCAAACACTCACCTCCAACAATAATCTTATGGTTTAGAAGACATAAGAGATAGTAAGCGCCCCAACAATGATTTTAGGGTTTAGAAAACATATGAGATAATAGGCGCCCCAACAATGATCTTAGGTTTTGGAAGACGTAAGAGATAGTAAGCGCCCAAACAATGATCTTAGGGTTTATAAACCATAAGAGGTAGAAAGCGCCCCAACAATGATCTTAGGGTTTAGAAGACGTAAGAGGTAGAAAGCGCCCCAACAATGATCTTAGGATTTATAAACCATAAGAGGTAGAAAGCGCCCCAACAATGATCTTAGGGTTTAGAAAACATAAGGGATAGTAAGCGCTCGTAATCCGAGGGTCGCGGGTTCGCGCCCACGTCGCGCTAAACATGCTCGCCCTCCCAGCCGTGGGGGTGTATAATGTGACGGTCAATCCCACTTTTCGTTGGTAAAAGAGTAGCCCAAGAGTTGGCGGTGGGTAGTGATGACTAGCTGCCTTCCCTCTAGTCTTACACTGCTAAATTAGGGACGGCTAGCACAGATAGCCCTCGAGTAGCTTTGTGCGAAATTCCAAAACAAACAAACAAACAAGCGCCCCAACTATGATCATAGGATTTAGAAGACATAAGAGATAGTAAGCGCCCCAACTATGATCTTAGGGTTTAGAAGACGTAAGAGATAGTAAGCGCCCCAACTATGATCTTAGGGTTTAGAAGACGTAAGAGATAGTAAGCGCCCCAACTATTATCTTAGGTATGCAAAACCTTTTTTTTTCTTCCTTATTCTGTCTTTTGTTTCCTATACACTCAGTTTGTAATGATGGAACAATTTGATTCGTATCATTTTAATTTAATATATAAGAACAATGCACGCTGTTTGAACCACTACAAAAGCCCAAAGCGGGGTTAAGATACGAAACTAAATTTACAATTTCTGTTTTCACTTTTATCAACCTCGTCAATATCACTCCACACTTTTATGTGTAAAATGGTAGAATTCTATTAATGTTATTATATTAAGATTTCTGATAGATAAATTTATTATTGTAATGCAAGAGCTTCGACTATATTACATTTTACTAAACTTACACCCTGGAATACGAACATACACATATATATTTTAAGTACATTATCACGTACGCTGCACGTGTGTAGTGTATACAATGGCACCTGTTATAGATGATCAGGCCAATTCAATCTGCACCATCATTTTGAAACCTTCGAATGCGATAATGCTCCGAGATGGCACTTTCAACTTTGAACTTTGAAGAACCTTTTCAAAAAAAAATACTTGCTTCTAGAATTCTAAAAATCTGAAAAACTATGCCAAAACGCGACGATTTCCACGACTATTCCACTTTCCACGTATTCTTAAAACTCTGATGTATCTGAAATCTTAAACGGATGAACATACTGCGTTTTGAAACTCGCAAGACATCAGTGGGTGGAAAAATGCAACGTGATATTTTCTATATTGACGTAAAGTATATAACAACTCGACAAAATGGCCCTGTAACTCGATAGGGGTTAGGTTTTCTTCTTTGATTTCCTTTCGATATCTTCGATATTTGACATACTTTAATAGATAAATAAAAGTATGAATCATATTATCTGAAAATGATGCAAAATGTTATAAATCAGTCAGTTCTTACCTTGGAAAGACAAGCTTCCAAACACATCATGTCCAGAGGACGCGGCTCCAGATCGTTCTCTCTAGACAGTGGAAGCAGACACAGTTATCTTCCAAGACTACGGATCGATACAACTGTATGAAACAGGCGCCGAAGGTCCACGAGCTACACCTCTGTCTCTCTTCTTTTCTCTCCTTCTTTCTGTTCCTCTTCGAAAAGTAGCTTCAGAAGTGCTTCTTTGGTTGTTGTGAGTTTGTTGGTGACGTTTTTTGACAAAATTTAAAACAGAACAAGAAATTTCACAGATTTCATTCCGACAATTTAAACTTTTCGTTCGCTTTTTTAAGGTATATTTATTTGTTTTTCTAAATAAAAATAAAACATCATTACGACCAACAACTGAAGGGTGAATAAAGGTAACATGTTTTTTTTTCACATCGTTAAGATAAAAACGTTGACTGTTTTAGTTATTTATCAATGCACCATTTAGTAATAACTTTTGAAAGAAGTAATGTAATTAACAAAACGATATTTCACATCTAACTCACTGATTTCTTTCTTCTGTAAGTATGGAGTAAATAACTGATTAATTTATACCCAACCACAGCCCTAATATTCGAACTAGCTGCTATCTATTAGAATGAGATTATGGAAAATAAACAAACAAGCAAAAAAGCACGTAATTTTACATTCTCTGTTAAATGATAAGGGTCGTCAAATGATAAGCATGTAGGGGAGCCCAAAAATTTCAAATCTGAGTGTTTGTTTTTTAATTACGCTCAAAGCTACACGAGGGCTATCTGCGCTAGGCGTCCCTAATTTAGCAATGTAATACTAGACGGAAGGCACCTAGTCATCATCATCCACCGCCAACTCTTGTGCTACTCTTTTATCAACGAATAGTTGGATTGATCTTAACATTATAACGCCCTCACGGCGAGCATGTTTGGCTCGACGGGGATTCAAACCTGCGACCCTCAAATTACGAGTCGAGCGCTCTAATCATCTAGCTATACCAAGCCATGATTTTGAGAGTAACTACTATCAACCACAATTCGAATATCCAACAGTAAGTGCGTTACAAGAGTGAGAGTCAATTCTACTACTTTTCTAAGAGTAGCTTTTTTTTGCGATGGGTTTGTTGTGTGAAGAACGAGGTTCAAGTTGATTTATATATATTCCTCCCTTTCACCGTTTCTTTATGAATATTTAGGTTGTGAAGACCTGGAAAGGTCAGGTTTATGTTCACCTCTTCCTCCGTATGGCCACCACCTAATCTGGTTTGAATTTTTCAAATCATAATCAAGATATAATCTCGTTGAAACGTTCTTTCACCACCCACTCAAGTCGTCTTCAAATTTTATTTTACAAAACGAGAGTGTCTCGTCACCAGAGGGCGTATATTGCTATTCATAAACGTCAGTGATATTTGTGTTTGAAAATGAATTAATGTTATTTCACGTAAAAATAGACCCAAAATTGTATGAAATCGCTCCGGTGTTTCCACACTTAAAAAGTCAATTGAACTTGTTCAAATTCGTGCTGATTCTGGTTCTGAACCGGATTTACCTGACGATTATTTTGAGTGTAATGTGCCTGGAAACAAATGTACAATTTTTCATAATTTAATATCGATTTCTTAAAATAAACAGAAAGTAAGTGGGAAGTGGTAAAAACAACAACAACAAGGTAGTAGGTAAAGGATGCGCCTTCAGTGTTACATATTTACTGCTCGAAAATTACTTAAAGAGGTCATCGGTTTATTTTCGGAAAATTCGATCGTCTTGGAGTGCGGCACAAAATTTGATCATTATAACGCCTCCTGACGACTCGGCGGTAAGTATGGCAACTTATAAAGCTAAAAATTGGGTTTCGATGCTCCCGGCGAGTGCAACAAAGATAGCACATTTTGTCGCTTTGTATTGGATAACAAACAAAAAATGTACCTCTAAACGAATCGAAAGCAAGCAGGTGTTTTTCTGGTGTTGCTAAACGAACCTCGTCTATTAATTTCATCAAACTTTTATTTGGTCGCTTAACTAAAACTAAAACGGCCTCAAGATTGGTTCTGCAATAAAAGTAAAATAAAGCTTCACTGACAGCATTATTATTATTGTTTATTTAATAAGAGTACCTATCTCTGCAGTGAAGCCCAGTAAAATAAGAATAGCCTCTGTGTTTTATGAAACCTGTTTTTGCGGCTGGTTCAGTTAAATCGTTTAACTAAAGCTCCTTTGTAATATTTTAATTAGATTTTGTCACACTGTCATGATTTTGGTTTTAACGCCCTATATTATTACCATTTGGCATCTGTTAATAACTTTCACGTTTGTCAATATTTCACATTACCACCATTACAGTCTTTTAGTGGCGTTAACCATAACACTATGAGATGTCGCGTTAAAGGTAACTGTAACAACATGAGGTGTGGCATTGAAGGTAACTGTAACAACATGAGGTGTGGCATTGAAGGTAACTGCAACAACCTGAGATGTCACGTTAAAGGTAACTATAACAGCATGAGGTGTGACATTGAAGGTAACTGTAGCAACATAAGATGTCACATTGAAAGTAACCGTAACAACATGAGGTGTGGCATTGAAGGTAGCTGTATCAACATGAGATGTCACATTAAAGGCAACTGTAACAACATGAGGTGGGTCATTGATGGTAACTGTAGCAACATGAGATGTCACGTTAAAGGTAATTATAACAGCATGAGGTGTGACATTGAAGGTAACTGTAGCAACATAAGATGTCACATTGAAAGTAACCGTAACAACATGAGGTGTGGCATTGAAGGTAACCGTAACACTATGAGATGTCACACGAACAGTAACTGTAGCATCATGAGGTGTGGCATTGAGGGTAACTGTAACACCAGAAGTTATTATGTTAGAAGTAACTATAGCAACACGAATCTCATCAAATAAATTTTGTGGCTTCGAAAAAAACTTCTGCATTTGATCAATTCATTACGTAGCTTATTTAATATAAGTGGCTCCAAATTTTGTCAAAAGTCCCTAGCTGGTACAGCGGTAAGTCTACGTATTTACAACTCTAAAATCAGAGGTTCGACTCCCCTCGGTAAACTTAGCAGATAACCCGATATGGCTTTGCTATAACAAAACACATACACACCCATTTTGTGAAAAAAAAATCGCTAGGGAGTACTCTTTTATTACACGTAATGATTTGTGCACTTCTAGCTTTCCATGAGATATTCACTTAATTTCCTGTATGCAAGGAGGTGGTGTGACTTCATTCCTAACGAAATAGGCCAGGTTTTGACATTTCAAATTTCCCGTGTTACACGCTATTTCCCTACAACCAAATAACCTATTAATTGTTACTTCATTATCCGTCATACATGTAATTCAACAATAACATCAATACAAAAAAAACGCATTCGATATTCTTTGAGTTAACCGACCAAGAATGGAGGTTTGCTTTCCAAGACCGTCTGGATTACTCGGTTTCTTGTTATCCTATGTAACTTAGTATTATAATTGAAGCTTTATCTAATTCTCTGAACGAAGCAGGCCCAGTGAGACACTCTTACTCTTTTTTATTTCTCTGTTTCTTGTTCCGAACAAAGTTGTACGGTGGGCTGTCTGTGTTTAGCCAATAAGCGTTATATAGAGAGATGCAACGTTCGTATATAATTGTTTTGTCTATTTAAAAAAGACTAAAGAACAGTAAAATGAATATGTTGAATTCCATCTTCTCATCGTATTAATTACCAAATGTTGAATACTTGAAAGTTCGATGATGACTGGTTTGTTTACTGAATTTCGCGCAAAGCTACTCGAGGGCTATCTTCGCTACCTGTCTTTAATTTAGCAATGTAAGACTAAACGAAAGGCAGCTAATCATCATCACCCACCGTCAACTCGTGAGTTACTCTTTTACGAACAAATAGTGGGATTGACCGTCACTTTATAACGCCCCCATGACTGAAATTTTAAGCATGTTTGGTGCGACCGGGATTCGAACCCGCGCCTCTCAGATTACTAGTCAAGTGTCTTATCCACCTGGCCATACCGGGTTTCAAGCACGGTATTATTCAACGTGCTCTGTTCACTAATACGGTTACTTCAAGCCTCGAGATGACCTCAGCTGAACTGTAAAGAGAAAAAAATTGTAAAGACACTGAAAAAAGAAGTGGTTATATTGCCAATAAAGACCTTATCTCTGTCCTAGCTTTTTATAGAAAATAGGAAGTGATAGCGAAGCTTAATCATAAAAGTGTCTTGAAATGCGGAAAAGATAAAACTCGAACCAGAGGTTTGTTTTTGGCAGCGCAGATAACTCATGATAAAAAGTCATTATATGATATATATATATGTCGTCTTTTTCTTATTAAATTCGTTTTAATCTGAAATGAATATTTCAACGCAATCATAAAGAGCAAGAGATGGAATCTCAATGATTATTTAGATTTTTTTTTCTGACACCAATTTACACACCGTCACAGTTTTGTGTATATACAACTGAAAAAATAGTGCATGTGTCCAATATAGTAAGTGAACTCACTAAGCTAAAATCAGGGATTCAATTCCCTGCTGTAGACTAAGTGTGCATTGCCTATTGTGTAGCATTTCATTAAGAAAACTGGAAGTACAACACAGATTTTTAATTCTTTGTTTTGTTGTGCACAAAGTTATACAATGGGCCATTTGTGCCCTGCCAACCACGGGTATCTAAACACGATCTTTAGCAGCCTAAGTCAACAGACATACAAGTGTACTACTAGAGGTCGTAGGTTTTTAATAAATATTAGTATGAAAAATCAGTTTGTATGTTATTGTTGTGTTTTCAGTGCACGTCAATTAAATGAAATTTCTTTTTATTTTAGAACTGCTTCACAGTCTGTCAAAAGAAGGTCTTATAGTACAAAAATCCGAGGTTTGATTTTCCGTGGTGTACAGAATACAGATAACCTTTTGTATAATTTTACATTGACAAAGAAGAACTGTGTTCTACGTTCTTAAGATCTGGCGGTTAGGGCTATCTGAGGGTTGCGGGCTCGAATCCCATCATCAAACCTGCACACGACAACTTTGTAATGTGAGAGTCAACCCCACTATTTGTTGGTAAATAAAAAGAATTAGTGAAGGATGGAGTTTACTAGTTGCCTACCTTCTGGTCTACTGTTTCAGAATTAGGGTCGACTAGTGCATAAACCCGAGAGTAGATGAACTCAAACTCAACTGAATACAGATTCTTAATATATCTTTATCCAATAGAAAAACGTTTCTTTTATTTTGATATCGTACTTTAGAGAGTTTTTTTTTATTTCTCTCGAATGTTCCTCTCTTACGAGACAAAAACCTCATGCGCGAGTGTGATAACAATTATAAATATTTTTACAAAAGAGAAATAACGAGTATTTCTTCTTGATGTCTGTGGACACTGAACGAAATTTTCTTCTTGGCAACGACAAAGATTTAATTTAAAATAATTTTTCTTACAGGATCATAGTGGTCAAAGAAATTATCTGTTGCTAAGCGATACTTTTGAAATAAAATTTTTGTTAAAGGATAATAGTTTTGAAAGATACTTTCTGTTACACGAACGTAATTTGTTTGGAATTAAGCACGAAACTACACGATGGGCTATTTACGTTCTTCCCACCACGGATATCGAAACCCGATTTATAGCGGTTTGTGTCCGCAAGCATACCGCTGTGCCACTGGGGTCCAGGATCATACTAGTAAAAGGAAATATTTATTGCTAAGTGATACTTTTGAAAAAAAAAATTCTGTTACAGTATGAGTGAATTGGTTTGTTGTGAGAGCTTTGAAACAAAACGTATTGTTACAAGTGGTTAAAATGTAAAGAAACATTACGTAAGCAGTGGTAGATATGTTTTTTTTGTTTGTTTGGAATTTCGTGCAAAGCTACTCGAGGGCTATCTGTGCTAGCCGTCTCTAATTATGGAGTGTAAGACTAGAGGGAAGGCAGCTAGTCATCACCACCCACTGCCAACTCTTCGGCTACTCTTTTACCAACGAATAGTGGGATTGACCGTAACATTATAACGCCCCCACGGCAGAAAGGGCTAGCATGTTTGATGCTACCGGGATTCGAACCCGCGCCCCTCGGATTACGAATCGAACACCTTAACACGCTTGGCCATGCCAGTCCCGGTAGAGATGTAAATAAATATAATGTCACTAGTAGTAAAGATGTAAAGAAACATTATATATATATATGTCACATATGTTACAACTTTTAGCACAACAAACATTGCTAAGTAACTTTTTAAGAGTGACTAAGGTTGGAAAAACCTTCTTGCCACCATGGCAACAAATGGTGAAAAAAATTAGTATTTAATGATGATGAATAATTATATATTTTCAGCATTATGATATGATGAAGAACGAAATAATTATTTTTGAGCTATTAGGACGAAAGATTGAAATAACTATTTGTTCGACTGAGGTGACGGAAGAAGGACCTTATCTCTTTGCGTGGCGAGTCTCGTGATGACGAAAAGAGGTCGTAATCTTGTTTGTTATATAAATGGACCGTCTCTTTATTTCACCTGGATAATCAGCCAGAATAGTTCGAAAGAGTAATGTGAGAAAAAAAAATCAAATAAAAAAAACATACTGCTAAAGTGGAACAAATGTAGATCACACAGTATGTCATCTAAAACCAGCCAACACCCAGAAATGAATAAAACATGCGCGCCGCACTCAAATTTATTTGGGGACGAAACTTATTGAATTGGATGACAGCAGGTGTGTATCCGTGTGCATTCGTGTGTGAGTGTATGTGTACAAGTTACACGACAAACGTTCATGTGTTGCTGGTAGTTGTTAAAACAAACGTAGATTCAAAGACAAGTTAAAACCCGGTGTAACAAAAGAACAAATCCACCCGAGAAGTTTATTAAATCAGTTCTAACCTTTGGAACAAAAGAGGACGGGCGTGGCCCAGGCCCTGCAACGAAATAATCCATTAAATACAACATTTCAGTTTTGAACATCCAAGGTTTTGGTCATATACATAAATTTATTTTTAATATGCACAACTAATATAGATATGACTTAGAGGGGGCCCGGCATGGCCAAGCGTGTTAAGGCGTTCGACTCGTAATCCGAGGGTCGCGAGTTCCTTCTAGTCTTACACTACTAAATTAGGGACGGCTAGCGCAGATAGCCCTCGAGTAGCTTTGCGCGAAATTCAAAACAAACAATGACATCGAGGTTAGCGTGCCGGGCTGCCTATCTATCTAAAATAGTACCATGGTTCAACCATATACAGGGTCATATGGTTCAGTGTCGTTACAGCTTTCAAAAGAATTTCGCATTTTGGAGCAGTGAGCGTGCTGTGAGATTGCTGGTCAAATTTAATTTTACCTTCCGAAAGTAACTCATGGCGATTCACCAATTGACTTCCTTCTATTCTATCAAATACAAATTAGGAATATGTAACTTGGAGAGAAAACTTTAAGCACAACTGTAGTTTCTGGTCAATTATATTCAAACCTAACGGCTAGCAGGCAGCTACATAGGTAGATTAATAAAGTAATGTCACGTGAATTGAAATGAAAAGCAAGTTATTCACATCATTACCGTTTTGGTTGACCGGTGAACCTGAAACTGTTATTTTAATTATGTGGCTTCCTCTCATACCAATTGTTCTTTCTTGTCTAACTAAAGTATTCTAAAAATAATGGTTAATTTGGATAATGAATCTCAGCCATTATATTTCCAGCCTTTTTTTTTTCATTTGAATTTATTGAAAGCTAAAAACGTATAAGTAAGTTGTTTTTTTTAATTTCGTGCAAAGCTACACAAGGCTATCTGCGCTAGCCATCTCTAACTTAGTAGTGTTAGACTAGAGGGAAGGCAGATAGTTATCATCTCCCACCGCCAGGTGTTGAGCTACTCTTTTTACCAACTAATAGTGGGATTGACCGCCACATTATAACGCCCTACGGCTGAAAAGGCGAGCATTTCTGGTGCGACGGGGATTCGAACCCTTGAATTGCGAGTTGAGTGCCTTCTCCACCTGGCCATGCCGGGCCGTATAAGTAAGTAATGACTAAAATAATTTTATGGTGTTACCAAGAAATTCTCAATGGATGATTTAGACCCGTATAATTGTCCACGTTTATTTGAATGGGGTGGAAGAGGGCTTAAGTGCATTTTCAAACGATATCTTAAACAAACGTTCATGCATTTATAATGATAAATAATCATTCATCAGTAAGTTCTACACCTATATATATATGACTTCCTTTGTTTTGAAGTTAAGCACAAAGCTACACGATGAAGTGTCTCTATTTCCTGCTTAAAGGTATCAAAAGCCGGTTTCTAGAGTTGTAAGTCCGCAGATATTCCGTTGAAGCACTGGAGATCGTATCGCTTTGTACTTTCAATGTGGCTAAAACAAGATTGCGTATGTTAGTTAATGTCACTGACTTAATGTGTGAACAGTATATTTTTTTTATCAATCACTCAGCTTACTTTAGTTGTATTTTACCATTAGGTTGTACAATGAGCTATCTGTGACAGACCCACCACCGGTATCGAAACCAGATTTTAGGCGTTATTAGCCAGTAACTAATGCTAGATTTTATATAAAATTTTAAGAAATAGTGTGAAACAAATGGACGTTAACATTACAGGCATAACAACCTGAGAGGAAAATGATGAATAGAAACTGACTCTGTGGACTTACAACGCTAAAAACCAGGTTTCGATACCCGTGATGGGCAGAGCACAGATATCCCATTGTATAGCTTTGTGCTTAATTCAAAACAACAAACAGAAACTGACTTACAACCTTTCATGGGCAAAACTTTTAAAGAGAATTTTGTTGATAGCCAGTTTACTGGCTAATATAAATACCAGAAAATAGGCTCTGCTGTGAGGCCCGGCATGTCCAAAGTGGTTAGAAAGCTCGGCTGAGAGTCGCGGGTTCGAATCCCTGTCACACCACAACATGCTCGTCCTTTCAGCCGTGGGGGCGTTATTATGTGACGGTCAATCCCACTCTTCGTTGGTAAAAGAGTATCCCAGGAGTTAGTAGTGGGTAATGATGACTATCTGCCTTCCCTCTAGTCTTACACTTCTAAATTAGAGACGGTTTGCGCAGATAGCCTTGTGTAGCTTTCAAAACAAACAAAGAGAATAGAATTCTGTACTGTTAGTTACTTCTTTGTTATCATCCGTACGATAGGTCTGCAATAAACATGAGAGCTTATAACATCAAAATCCGATGTTCTTTCCTCGCTATAGGCACTGTGTACATTTCCCATTATGTAGAAACACTGTTGTCGTTCAGTTCTCGCATAATTCATGAAGTGATAACGGTATTGTTCGTCCAGTTGATCTAAGGGTTTATCATAAACAGCAGGCACACAGTCTTGAGCCCGTCCCATTGTTTCTTTATCATTTTTTTAGTTTAAGAGAGACAAAAAAGGCAATATGTGAGTAAGAGTTGTATTGCGTTTGATGTATCTATATATTACGTATCCATACAATCTCTTCTAAACACTCATATAATTTCAAACAATCCTTCACAAAGTTATCGCTCATTGATATTTAACAGAGAGAAAAAGTAGAACCGTTGTTGTTCTTTTGAAATTCCAATTCACTTGCTTTTAAAGGTTTAACAGAGACATCGTGACATTTATCCTGTTATCCAACCATAGCGTGTGGGTGTCATCATTCTCTTTCATCAATAACCATGCCCGTTCTAGCTTAGAAACTTCCATAAATGTAAGAAGAATGTTTGAGGTGACCGGTACCGTGCATTACTAATTTTGTTCAATGAGTTTCTAACATTTGTGCTGTCTCATTCAGTTCAGGGTGACTTTGTAAACGCTTCTGTTCTACATACGTATATTTATTGTTTGTTTGTTTTTAATTTATTTGTTTCCGTGAGGATATTATTTGGAACTCAACTGTGAGATCGACAGTGATCTATTTGAACGATAAAAGCCATTATTGTACGAAGTAATTCGACGTTCGTGACTCTAACTGCTGAAGAAGAATATAAAAAAGTAATTTTGAAAACTGCCTCTATGCTTATAGGAATGACAAAACGTTGCCATGGCAACTTTAATTACATGTAGTAGATGACAAATGGCGTTTGGAGAGTACAGGAATACGAAAAGGAAACCAAATTTGTTTTTATCTTTATTTTTATTATTAATTTTGTTTTTAAGCAGTACCCAAAAATGTTACACATATATATATTTATTTATATATATATATAAGATTGAATATTTATGTTTTCCAAAGTCCAGAATGTGCTCCGTGTACTATAGTTTGGTTTGGTTAGTTTGTAATTTGGCGCAAAGCTACACGAGGGCTATCTGCGCTGGCCGTCCCTAATATAGCAGTGTAAGGCTAGAGGGAAGGTAGCTAGTCATTAACACCCATCGCCAACTCTTGGGTTACTCTTTTACCAACGAATAGTGGGATTGACCGTAACTTTATGACGCCCCACAACTGAAAGTTGTTAGGTGTGACGGGGATTCGAACCGCGATCCTTAGATTACGAGTCGAGTGCCTTAGCCACGTGGTCATGTTGGGCCTCGTATACTATACTTCCGGTTTAATTAATAAATTGTTGTACCTCACTGAATTCCATCATTCTAAAAATCCAAACTGGAGTGATTTTAGACGTTACCAAGTTCAACGGCTACCCCTCCCTCTTCAGTCTGAAGAATATTAACGATATCCGCAGTAAGTGATGTATATACAGCTTATTGTTTAGCTTTGCGCTTGACAACAAAGATCTAAAGTATTCCAATAAAGAAACCAAAGCACCAGGCGTATTAATACGTTAATATTATGTGTTTTCTTCCGGGAAAACGTAGTTCCCTTCGCGTTTATAGCAAAGTGCAATAGACACCAATAGAAACCATTCCAACACCGCCATTAAAACCGAAATTAAATTTTCAAAAGTAGAACAAATAGCTTCTATCCAATCCCATAATATAGACTTTTATTATATCTCACACAAACAGTAAAAGTATATAAATCAAGTTGTTGGTACAGTTGTTGAGCCACACCAAAAAAAGTCTTGTTACTTAATTTGGTTTTCATGTCGTAACACGGAGTATTCGACCGCCTTTGGGTTTTAATGGAATAAAACGATCTTGTAACAGTGGGCATTTCATTTTGTGTCAGATATTTAGTTAAATTTCATCGTTTTCTGAAATTTTTGTGTTTCGTTACAATGAAACATTTTCGCGCCAGTAAAAGATGATCCATTAGAAAAATAAAATAAAAAACGTTTTCCTTTAAAGATATTATATTTCTTTCAAACATAATACACTGTTTGATCGTATATAATATTTGTTTGAACGTAACCCTCGTCCATGTAGGAAAAAATCACACTGTCATAAAAACCTTCGTTTGTTTAGGCCTATGTCCAAGTGAGAACCATCACAGTATGATAGGGCCGGCACATGGCCAGGTGGTTAAGTCACTCAACTCGTAATCTGAGGATCGTGGATTTGAATCTCCGTTACACCAAACATGCTCACTCTTTCCGTCATGAGGGCGTTATAATATGACAATCAGTCCCACTATTCGTTCGTAAAAGAGTAGCCCAAAAGTTGGAGGTGGGTGGTGATGACTAGCTGCCTTCCCTCTAGTTTCACACTGCTAAATTAGGGACGGCTAGCGCAGATAGCCCTCTTGTGCACATAATACAAGTTATAAAGCTCCCCCCCGTTAGTTAGTACAGTGGTAAATCTACGGATTTACAACGCTAAAATCAGAAGTTCGATTCAACTCAATGGGCTCAGCAGATAGCCCTATTTGGCTTTGTTATAAGAAAACACACAAGTTCTCTGGCTGCCGAAGTAAAAGTTAAAAGTTGTGGTAACCGAGTCTCAATTTTGACTGTTGCTCTAACAAATATCCTTTGCTCAAAAACGACCACAGTTTATGTTCACACGAGATACAGTTATGCTGGAAAAAAATGTCATTGTTAGTGTTAATTTTACGTCATCAAATCCGATCTACGATAATTTTTGAACTAGCAACAAAATTTTGTAACCAAAATTTTTCGGGTCCGTTCTGATTTCAACTTTTCTAATGAGCTATTATCGTACCAAGTATGTTAGATTTCTAAACTGAGCAACTTCTAACTTTGGATTTGATCCGTTTTTGTTTTTTTTTTTGCATACTGAGCACTCCAACAAATAACAGTGTGATGCAATATGTAGAACCCGCCAACATATTACATCATACAGAGTGACCTCAAAGTGAGCGGTATAAAATTTCATAAGTTAGGAATTAATTTGATGAGCTAACTTATTGTACTAATGTAAAGATGAGAATCTGGTAGTTAAGATAAAGTCTTAAATTTAGGAGTAAATTCTGGGGTTAATTTAAAATCGCAAATGTTGTGGTTAAGATAAAATCCTAATTTAAGGGTTAATTCAATGTAGAAATTTTGAGTGCCAAACAAAGTACATTAAAATTTCTCAGGCGGATATTAAAATTGCTAGACTTCATTTTGTCCACAGAGGTGACGAAAACTCGACTTCTTACAAACGAAATCATCTGGATATTCAACACCATATGTTTGCGCTTCTTTAACATATTACATTCAAGCCAGTGTGAGTTTCAAATATATTTTAGTTCAAACTATGAAATAAATACTATAGTTTCGTCCCAACGTTTTTCTTAATGAAATAACTCTCAGTTTGATAAAAACTAAAATACTTAGATATATATATAATCAGTATTAATATTCTAATTCATGGCTGTGTATTTTTAAACGATTTAAAACACTCAAGTGTCCGAATGTGAACTTGTACTGATATATTAATACGACTTACTCTAAAATAATGATTGATATTATTATAACTAAATTAATATGTGAACAAAACAAAACATTGATTGACACTTTTGTTGCCTTCTAAATGAGTGAGTTTGAAAGAGTTAAGCCTTTCTTATAGTAAAAATAATGTTAAGCTTTTAATACAGTAAAAATAATGTCAAGCCTTTCTTATCGTGGAAATGGTGTTAAGCCTTTCTTACAATAAAAGTAATGTTAAGCCTGTTGTATGGAAAAAATAACGTCAAACCTGTGGTACAGTGAAAATAATGTAAATCTTTCTCACAGTTAAATTAATGTTAAGCCTTTCTTACTATAAAAATAATATTAAGCCTCACTTGCAATAGAAACAATGTTAAGCTTTTCATACGATAAAAATAACGTTAAGCCTGTTGTACAAAAAAAATAACGTCAAGCCTGTCGTACAGTGAAAATAATGTAAATTTTTCTTACAGTTAAATTAATGATAAGCCTTTCTTACTACAAAAAATAATATTAAACCTCACTTGCAGTAGAAACAATGTTAAGCTTTTCATACGATAAAAATAACGTTAAGCCTGTTGTGCAAAAAAAGTAACGTCAAGCCTGTCGTACAGTGAAAATAATGTAAATCTTTCTCACAGTTAAATTAATGTTAAGCCTTTCTTACTATAAAAATAATATTAAGCCTCACTTGCAGTGGAAACAATGTTAAGCCTTTTTTATTATAAAAATAACGTAAAGCCTCTTGTACAGCTTACACAAAATTTTCCAATAAGTTTTTAATAGCCTTAAAAAGTACGTGTCGTGTATATTTGGGGCAAAACAACTAAGATTATTTTCTGCCATTTTTAATTTTGAATTCTTCACTAAAACAATAGTATAAAATTAATAGTAACCCAACACCCACCATCAAGAAGCTCACAGATTAAAGTACAAAGGTATATTTTGGCATCAAACGGAATCGAACCCTGCTCGTTAGCTCCAAGATCGAGAATCAACAAAAAATTCATGGGAGATTTTATGGATGATGGTCATGTCTTTGCAACGACAATTTCCTCTGTGTCATAATAATGGTTCATTCTCCTACACGCTAATCTTTTGTCACTGTCAACTTCAACTGTCCTGAAACAAAATAAAAAATAATATTGTTGTCATTGACAAATGGCCTGAGGAAGTACATTAGTTTTACACTGGCAAAAAATTTCATTAAATATATAAAAAAATGTATGAAATTTCTAAAAAATAAACGTCCTAATAACTGTACTGTTCTAGCTCATAAAGGATCATTTCCTTCAATAGAAACCTAACATAATCTAATCTAATGTCACCGGTTAATATCCAAGGTGATTTATGTTTATTTTCATAAAGAAATAAAAACCTAACATAATTTAATCTAATTTGAAGTTACTAGTTAATATCCAACGAATATCTTATTCGTAAAGAAATAGAAACCTAACTAATTTAATATAAATCAACCTAAACTAATCCAACATAATCTAACCTACGTTAACGTAACCCAAACTAACGTGACTCTATCTAAGTGAGCCCTAAACCGTAAAGTGTAAACAACTAATATCATTATCGACTTACCAATGGAAGTTAAGTTCATCTGATATATATTTAACAAAATTCTGTGTGTTGTGTCTGACGTTAACAACGTCATGTGTGTTGTGTCTGACCTTTAACAACATCCTGTGTGTTATGTCTGATATTTAACAACATATTGTGCTTTTCTTACCTATTTCTAAGTTAAAATGAGAATCACACGATTTTTTTATTTGTTTAACATACGTTTATATCTGTTTATCGCAGTTTGAGGGTCGCGTGTTCGTCCTTTCAGCTGTGTGAGCGTTATAAGGTAACTCTCAATCCCACTAATCGTTAATAAAAGAGTAGCACAAAAATTAGCGGTGGATGGTGATGACTAGCTGTCCTCGCTCTAGTCTTTCACAACTAAATTAGGGACGGCTAGCACAGTTATCCCTCAAGTAGTTTTGGGCGAGATTCAAAATAATCCAAATCCATCGGTGTTAGGTGGGGCCTAATGGTTTACGTGCTGTGACGCCTATTGGAAGGTCTAAGGTACGAGTCTTGAAGCCACTAAGTACGGTCCGTTGTTTCAGCCGTGCGTACACTCAAAATAGACGTAACAATATATCTCATGACTCAGTTCAGTGCTAATTGGCTTAGTATTCTCCTCTTGGTCAGTAGTTCAAAATTAAGAACATTTATACCTGAACCACAGAGGTCTTTGACCTCGCCGTTTAACCAAGAACCATTCAGGCACAATGGTGCTATGCCATCTATTTATAAATCACCTCATACACACACATATTCTTAGGTCGTTCTGTTCCTTTCAGTTAAATTGTAGAAAGAACACAAACTTAAGCCTATGCTCGAAAAAATGCTGTGCTTCCACTATAACATCAACAACATAAGTTCGCTCCCTCCAAAAAGTGTTATTGTTTTGTTTTATTTCGAATTTCGTGTAAAGCGAAGAGAGCTATTTGAGCTAGTCGTCTCTAATTTAGCAATGTAAGACAAGAGGGAAGGCAGCTAGTCATCATCACCCACCGCCAACTCTTGGGCAACCCTTTTACCAACGAATAGTGGGAATGATCGTCACATTATAACGTCCCCACGGCTGAAAGGGCGAGCATGTTTGGCACGACCGGGATTCGAACCCTCGGATTACGATTCGAACGCCTTAACACATACCGGGCCGTCCAAAAAGTGTTATATTTCCTTCACAGATGCTCATAAAACGTAGTCATACGCTGCGTGACCTGTGTTTATAATTTTATTTACAGCACTCAAAATCGGATTTCTAAGTATTTTCTCACCTGTGGACACAACACAAATGGTATAAGGTGTAGTTTAACAAAACAAAAAGCAGTTTCTTAAACCTACATCATTTTGTTCGTAAATAAAAACTTAAGTCCTTCTTAAAGATTTAATAATCCTGATACGGTAAAAATTGCAAACGGAAAGTTGTTTTGAGCCATTTCTGGTTTTCGCTTTATCTCTCAACTGGTTTTTGGTTTAGCGGAAGGAACTTTCGGCAACTGAATTATGTTATGTAAGTTGTGTATGCCTACAAGTGACAAGATGAATAGTAAATTGTACACACAAAACGCGTGACTGGCTTGGAAATATCTCTGAATAGAAAGAATCCTTCGTGTTAGCAGTAAATACTGAATGTCGATTTAAAAGTCAGTGTCATAGACACACGTTTATGGTTTCGTGGTGCATTTGATATGACAATTGACTTCATAACTTTTAAAATGAAACGAACTATTAACGTGAGCTATTTTTTTCGATCTACTAAAATAAGCCCAAATCTTGAAATTGGAATATGTTATTCAAAAGTCCAGATTATTTGATGAAAGTTGTTTAAAATCTTAACTAACAATTTAACGACACGGGATATTTAAAACCAAGTGTAACATTATTTAAAATGTTACGTGTCCAACATTGAATGTCCAGAACTTAGGAACATTAAAACAATGTTGTTATTTGTTTTTGTTTTGTAATAGCTCGTGTATTTGCTTGATTTGTAGGATTAGACGAAGCCGGGTCCTAATAGACAAGACCATTCACTTAGTTCTTAATTGCCCCCCAGTAGCTCAGCGATATGCCTGCGGACTTACAGGCTAAAATCCGGTTTCGATACCCTTGGTTGGCAGAGCACAGATAGCCCATTGTGTTGCTTTGTGCTTAATTCAAAAACAACAAAACAAAACAACAAGTTCTTAATTTAACGCACTCTTTGCAGACTGTTTTGACGAAAGTCAATACAACTAACTTTTTTACATCACTTTTAAGAGTGGACCTGGTGTGACATCAAAACATCCTAGGTTTGAGCCGCAATATGTCGCTGAACGTTTTTTAGACATTGTTCTAAGTTTAGTGCAGTAGAAGATTCTAAGTTCGAACCGCAACATGCTGCTGAATGCGCTCCATTCTTGCATCTTCTGGAGCGTTATGGCCTTGGATGCAGTTCTGTTGTCCGAATTCGTTGATGGTCTATGAAGATAACAAGTGCTCTTGTTTCTCATTCTGGTTTCATCTGCTTCCTTCATCATTACTAAGAGTAGGTGTGCAACATCATAGATTCCTGTTTCTTAGCATATTGGTGTATTGGAACAATTACAATCTGGTCCATTTTCAAAGTCGTCTGTCATTCTTCTTTACAGAATGACCCTGGAGAGCATCTTGGCTCAGTTGATACGGCCAAAATATATCAGCTTTAATTGTTTGACATCATCTACAAGTTGCCATTCTGATCCATCTTCCTTCACTGCTGACTCCTTCATCTGATGAGCTGTCTAGCTTACTTCCAGCAGCTTGCAACCATCCTGGTCAATTAAAGATGGCCATATAGGTTAATGGGCACTTTAAAGTTTCTGATATGGTATATATATTAAAGCCGTCATTCAGGTTGAAAAAAACCACGTACAATGAAAAGGAATGCATCATGTACAAAAAATCCCGTAAATATCTGTCACGCCTCCTACTGGTATGATGCTCAATGGATTGTTAGTACGTTTTATCACCATGTCGAAGCACTTCGAACTTCCACGGTAAAGTCTTCGTAACAAACCATGGGACTAATTACATTCAGTTATCTGTAGCTCATTATATTATAACGAACACTAATATACAGATGAAGATGTTAGAAAGCTTTCATAGACACTAAGCCAAACTTAACCATTCAGCACAGACGTCTGAAAGCTAAGAAACTGTAATAAGAGAAATAAAAATCGTTTGTCTAAAAATAACTGTATATCAGATTGCGTTAATTATACAATGTACGGTAAAGCATTTTGGAATAATTGAAAAGTGTTTTGGACCTGAAAGTAACAATACATATAATTAATTAATCATTTTTAACGAATAAATCAACTATATCATTATTGACTTGATAACAGTGTTATTAAATAATGAGTGACATGTGACTTCAAGCCTTTATTTGGATTTAATATTTGAACTCCAAACGTTTAAATAGCTTAGTCATACTTCTAATATTTTAGGGAAGTGGTTTTTGCTAGATCTCACGTAATTGTGATGTTTCAAGCAAGTAGTTTTGCTAAATGTGATGTATCTGTAATGTTTTAGTTCAGTGGTTTTGCTAGGTTTCTTGTAAGTGTGATGTTTTAGGGCAGTGGTGTTTCTAGGTTTCAAGTAAATGTGGTAACTAAAACAGATATTTTTATTTTCATAAACTCGTGATATATGAGGCCTCAACGTTTTGGTACCTTTCATGTACTTGTAGTGTTTGTGGTCAATAACTTGGATATTTCGCACATAATGTTCATCTTCCGTGCTTCTTATATTGACATCAAAACTGGGCGTTGCACACAGTTGTTAACTTAAACAGAAAATTCTGTCTTACATATTACTTTATGGAGTGACTTTAAAAAGAATTGTGAACGAATTGTCTTGAAGGAATAGAATTTTGTGCATTAAATATTTCAGTAAAACAAACGTAAACTCAGCAGGAGATAGATTTGAAATAATCTAAAACGTGTATATATAACACACACTTTCATCTGAACCAGTTCAGATGCTCACAAATTCCAGGGATTTTTCTGACCATCATTTGGCCCAGCAAGGTCAGGTGGCTAGAACGCTTTAATCACAATATGCGGGTCGCATGTTCGAATTCCGTAACACCAAACATGCTCACCCTTTCAGCAGTAGGAACGTTATAAAGTTACGACCAATCTCACTATTTGTTGGTAAAAGAATAACTCAAAAGTTGGCGGTGGGTGGAGATGACTAGCTGCCTTCACTCTTGTGGTACACTGTTAAATTACTTACCATAGAATTAATGTTATGAATTTTGAGCCCGGCATGGCCAAGCGTGTTAAGGCGTGTGACTCGTAAACCGAGGGTCGCGGGTTCGCATCCCAGTCGCGCCAAACATGCCCGCCCTTTCAGCCGTAGAGTCATTATAATGTGACGGTCAATCCCATTATTCGTTGGTAAAAGAGTAGCCCAAGAGTTGGCGGTGGGTGGTGATGACTAGCTGCCTTTCCTCTAGTCTTACACTGCTAAATTAGGGACGGCTAGCACAGATAGCTCTTGAGTAGCTTTGTGGGAAATTCCAAAACAAACAAACGTTATGGATTTTGTTTGTTTGACTGTTTCGGGTATTCGGGCAAAGCTACACAAGGACTATATTTTTCCTTCATTTTAAACCAAACAAAGCCACATAAGAACTATATTTTACCCTTATTTTAAACTGAATAAAGCCACACAAGGAATATATTTCAGCCTCTTTTTTAACTGACAAACCAAAGAGAAGACAAGATAGTCAACATCACTCGTCACTGCCCTCTGGGCTACCCCTGTGAGATTTAACCTTTACGTTTATAGAACACCCACTGACTCAAAACGCGTGTTTTTGCGGCAGCTGTTTTCGAACCTGAATTATTGATGTCATAGTCCGGCGACACCATCCACTGGGTTACATAACCAATTAAAAAGTGAATAACTTGAATATTAAGCTTAGGCGGGGAAATAGAAACGAATGTGGCTGATAAATCAGTTAAAACGTTTGTAAAATAAGTTTATCTTGAGGAACCTCGAAAATGACTTTCATTTTTGACAACTTCTGATCAGTTACAGGCTAACTTAATGTTGATTTATTTAAGGTGCATTATGGTTGATGCTCTATAACAAACTGAAATAAAAAACCTATAAATCTATAAAGAGCAAAAATTAAACATACAATGAGTAGATTGCATTATATCTTAAGATGGATACACTCGATTTTAACGACATTTTTGGCCGTAATCCCATTAATTTTCAAAAGCTCAACCAACTTAACATAATTGGATTATTCTTAAAATTACATTATCTAACAGAGCAAAACAGTCTTTAAAAAGTTTTAAAGTGGACATAAATATAAGAAAATAACAGTTCATTAACCGCTTACTCCTGATTATTTGTTTGAAAACAACAAACAATAATTATACTACAAATATTTTAAACTAATATTACTAATAATGAAACTAACTTGAAGGCTGGATCATTGCTTATACAAGATATAAAACTTCGTTGATTATACAAAGGAAGGCTAAAGTTTCTCTTGTCTGTGGAAGAGAAACAAAATGGTGAAGTTATTTAGAACTGTTCTGTCAAGATAAATATGATAGAAGTTAGAACGAGTTAATCTGAAATATATTGTATTGTGAATTATGAAGTGACTTTAATAATAACAATAAATGCTTGTGACCAATAGCTTAGCATGCTTTTTGATGGGATTTCAATTAACAAACGAATATATTTTATTTGCACAAAATTAACAAGCCTCCTCCAATTTCGAAGTGATAGACGGAAATTAGTTAGTCAAAACCATCATTGCCATCTTTTGGATTGCTCTTTGGCAAATAAAAGTGGGATTGATGGTCAGTTTATATTACAACGCCTCCGCGATTGAAAGAGCAAATATATTCGGGAATAAGATTCGAACCGTGATCTTTACGTTGCGATTCTACTGCCTTGACTACTAGGTCCCAATCAACCAAAGCCGAATCAGCAGAAACGAAAGGTATAACTGAAAATATTATTTATGTGCCCCCCAGTGGCTCAGCGGTATGTCTGCGGACTTACACGCTAAAATCCGGGTTTCGATACCCGTGGTGGGCAGAGCACAGATAGCCCATTGTGTAGCTTTGTGCTTGATTCAAAACAACAACAACAACAACAATTATTTATGTCTCGAGTACGACACGTGATACAACAGTAAAAAATTCCCGTGAACTGGGAGAAGCGAATAAGCCTTTATTAGGCCTAGAAACATCCGTCAGACATTGTTGTAATCAAAAAATTCTTAACCTCTTCCAGTTTAGACATCTTTAACAGACACCGCCCATTATGTAGCCCATCAGAATTAATTATTCGAATAATATCGAACTCACCTTACAAGTGTGGCCTATTTGCTAATGTTTCCGGGTGTGTATTTAGAAGATTAACTGTTTAAAATTTATTTTGACAAAAAAGCGATTCAAAACTACCGATGAGTGACAAGAGTAGCTGTTAAATTCCAGTATTCAGCCACGCAGGAGTACTCCAATAGTGAGAGGTCGGAGTTGCAAACTAACTGCCTCCCCTCTGGTTTACCAGTTAATAAAATAGCGGCACTAAATTCTGAAACAAACACCTCACAAAACATACCGTAATTTTAATAACACTGAGTTCTCAAAACATATTTCGCCACGATTCCATTATCCATTTTCTATTAGCTTACTTGCTATAATTGGAAATAAACTCTACACCGGGATACATGTGTGACCGTTCGAATCCACGCCTACGTGTAGCTTCAGTCAAGCTTCAAGCCTACGTTTCAAAGCCCTTTAACATTTAAGATACTTCTTTCCTTTCATATCTAAGCTTACTTAATCTAATCGTAACAAATCCTTCCAAACAAAACAAATCCGTTTGAAATGCATCGTCATGGATTTCGATAAATCTCCTCTATTTGTTTTATAACTGTGTGTTTGTGGTCGAAATAAAACATTTTGTTTTGTGTCATACTTTGTATTTTCGGAAATAAAAATTGCTAAAACCATTTTCGTCTTCAAAAAGGCATCATGATATGAGTCACTAAATAGAAGACTTCGGAAGGTCCTAGGTTCGAGGCGCAATATGTCGTTCAAACATTTATCTTGAACATATATGATATTTAATCTAAGAGAAATTCCTTCTTTGAGGAATATATTGTTTCATATTGCTATTTACTCTAACCTTCCCTCTAAGTTCCCTTGTTTTCTAATTCCAAAATACATCTTCATTAGAAGCATTCGTGAGTGAAAAAGGTCGCAAGGTCAAGCAAAACAGCGGAACAACTTTTCTCTGGAATTCAGGTCACCAGAAACGTCTTTTTTAGATCTCAACTAACTTTTTTCTATTTTATATTCCACGATATAAATAAACTCCAAAACTCTTTTCTATTTCATATTTCAAGAATAAATATACTCCAAAACTCTTTTCTATTTCATATTCCAAGACATAGATAAACTCCAAAACTCTTTTCTATTTCATATTCCAAGACATAAATAAACTCAAAAATTATTTTCTATTTCATATTCCACAACATCAGGGAATTCAAAAACACTTTTCTATTTCTTATTCCACGACATCAATCAACTATCATTTCTATTTCTTATTTCACAGGATCAATAAACTCAGAAACTCTTTTCTATTTCTTATTCCACGTATTTAACGAAACCTGTTTCGTTTTCGAAGAGTTACAACACGTAAATAAACAACGGTACTGGGATTTGTATCAGCCGTGGTATCAAAGCTTGCGATCTCATGCTGGGTGTACGCCTGTGTTTTAAACATGTTTAATTCCAGTAATGTACTCTGTGCCGTTTCAATAATCCAATCAGAAAAGTGAGGGTTTAGGTTGTAAGAGTTTTTAAACAATCTTAATTTGATATTTTTTAGCAAAATGTGTAAAATTAAGTGTAATAACTACAAAGCAATACGAACATAGACGTTCGACGGTTCAGCAAGTGATAATAAAATAATTTTAGGAGTCTCACTTTCGTAGACAAAGTCTATGTCGTTATGTCCGGTCTAACTGGAGAACATGCTGTCAACTACATCCATGTGAGGTTGTAATTATTTACGTCTAGAACATACCCACCTATCCTGTTGGCTTTCCATAAGCCATCTAATTTACGAAGATGTTGATTTCTGTGCCCCCGTTTCAACAATTCGGTTGGCATTATGTTCGTAGACTTTAGCAGTATATAACCAACTGTCACTACTTGTTTCAGCCATTACATATAAAAAAATAACCACACCTGGGGTCCGACTTGTTGCGGTTACCTTTCCAGCTTTTCTAGGTTCCCTCAGTTCATCCATATTTTTTGTTCTCCAGTGCTATCTCAACACACCTTAATGATTAGAAAGGTCTCTTACATAGCTGGACCCCAGTGGCTTTCCCCAAAACAATAGATTTTTGGTGACGTCACAGAAACAACAAACATTGTCAAAATAAAAAGTAATTCTGATACATTCTGTGCCACCATAACTTTATATCAGCTTTGGTCACCACTTGCCTCTTTAATTTCGACACTCAAAATCGTATGATATACCTACTAAGTGTTCTGTAATACCCAATGGAAGAGCAGTGTAGTTTAATGGCTAGTTTACTAAGCTGTGAAACTAAACCAGTTCGTGGGGTGTGTTTTCTTACCTCTCTCCAAAGCTTAAAAAAACTACTAAAATATTGTTTGCACTTTAGTCAGATACAAGTGGCCTCATTGGCCTCAAAATTGGTTGTATTGATATCCCTCTCTCTATTTAAATGCTCCTATCAGTTCGAAACGTGGCATTCGACTTGAAATCTACTACTCGAGAGTTCGACTCTCATAACCGAAAATGCTAGTTTGTTAAACAATTGGCACCATTATGATCCTCCTACCAATTAGAGTATTTGATTAGTAATTGCCCAAGAATTGGTGGTAGTTTATGACTTCTAAACTGGGGTTGACCAATGAAGATAGCTGTAATGTAGCTTTAGGCGAAATTCAACAAGAAATAACTAGGATAATTATTCGCAGACAGTCAGTCCTTCGTATAGCTCTGTACAAAAATGTTAAACACAAATCACATATTTTCACTACCTTTGTATCGAAGGTCACACACACCTCTGGTAACGGAAACAAAGTTATTTAAACGATAATTTAAACACAAGAACAACATCGAAATCATTCATCTATCTGAAAACTGTTTTGCTACTAAGCTTCTTTGGAAGGCTTAAATAGATCATACCCGGCATGGCTGGATGATTAGATCACGGGTTCGACACCTTGTCTCATCAACCACTCTTACCCTTTCAGTCGTTCGGATGTTATAAAGTATGGTAAATCCCACTATTGGTTGGTAAAAGAGTAGTCCAAGAGATGGGGGCTGGTGGTGATGACTAGCTGCCTTCCCTCTAGTCTTACACTGCTAAATTAGGGATAAATAACCTTTGCGTGGATTTGCCAAGCTCAGGTTAACCACATGAAACGTAATACACAAACTTGAATCTCAGAACGTTTACATTTATTATAAACCTTTTTCCTTTCCTAAAAACATTTTTCTTCTTAGGATTCTTTTCAAAGTTTATTTTTAATTAGTTCTTGATATCATACCTATTAGCAGTCGTCTTTTAAATTGTTAGGGGGGGAGGTTAGCAAGGAAAGAAAAATGGAGAACGCTCGCAATTAAAATTTTAATAGTCTTGAACTGAGCAATATGGAATTACACGTCAAGGAAAGTGTGTTATGTATCACAGCTCTTTATAGATCTTCTAGTTTTTCAACTTTGTTAGATTTCACGGAGCATATTCCGGAATGAAGCTGCACGTATTGATGATGTATGTGGAAAACGTGACGTATACGATAGCTGTGGCTGGAAAAGTGAACTTTCGCCTTATATAACAATAACAGAAGGATACGTTGATATTTAAGATCTCTGCTGATTCCCAGAAACCACCTTTCAAAACAACAACCAAGCAGTGACGTCTACGTGATAACTGTAAGAATACTAAAAACTAAATTCTAACAAAAAGACTGTATTGTTATAAATCATTAACCAGATTGCAATAATCAAACGATATTGAGTTTGCTTTGACTTAGTATAAAACGAATGCCAAAAAAAATGTTTGATGTTTTTTTCTTTTTCACTTTCATTACATTTTTTTATTTATTTTCAAGAGACCTATGATTTTGTATTAACTAATTCTTGGTTTTTATCTTTCGTGAATCCTTTTTGTTGCTTTACATGAAGCCACATTACAGACGAGAGGATTATATTTTAATGTTACTTTAATATAGAAAATCTAACCACTTGTACCAGCAAGACAAGTAGCCTTTATAGTAGACGGAATTGATATTTGTTCATTTGTTAGCAAGATTTCTCAAAAACATCTGAACGAATTACGCCAAAACTTGTCACATATTTGAACTATAACTCACCCTAGAAGTGATTTGTTTTTGGATTGTCAAAAACACAATAAGGTCACGAAAATAAAAACAAAACAAAATCTGTTAATATGGAGACCGAATTTTCACCATATTTTTACTTAGTCAAAAATGACTGAATTTTGATAAAACTTGATAGACATATTAAAAATATTTTACTCCATTGTTTTGCCAAACATTTTCCGTGTCCGTTGATAGCTACGGAAGCATTTGTTTTTTGAAGCTGAGTGTGATCTGAACGAAGGGTGTGTGCTTCCTAATGAGTTTCCCCTCTAGTTGTTTGTTAATTTTAAACCTCTATAAATTTGACTTCACAAAGAGAGGCTCGAAGAATATGGAAAATCTAAATGCTGAATACTACACGGTATAAAATTGTCAAAAGCACTTACAACCGTAAATCTGCAGGTGTAGGACGCTAAACGTTAGGCTTCCATAGCCGTGGTGGACAGAACACAGATAGCCCATATCATAGCCACAGATAGCCATTATCATAGAAAACACTCTGGGGCCCTTCTGAAATCTTAAATATGTTTTTGCCTTATAATACTACTTATTTCACATTTCGTTTTGATATAACTACTCTCCCTTTTTAATTCTCGAATAAGCATTTTTTCTGACTCTCCTAATAAAAACAAAAATTAAATTAAAAATATATATATATACTCGTTACAAATGTTTATATAAAATGTTGTCTTATCTTTACCTCATAAGTCTTATTTCTTAAAGATATATCTTCCAAACATCCGATGGAGATAACACCCCTCAAATATTCGATGGTAATGTTACCCGCCAAAATCCACTGAAGATGATGCCCTCACGAATATCCAAAAATAGTTTGGATATGATACTCTCAAAACTTCCACAAAAGATGACACCCCAAAAACTCCGCTGTATATAGCACTCTCCAAACAACCAAATATCCCTTGGATATGACATCCTTCAAACTTCCACGAAACATGACACCCCACAAACTCCGCTGGATATGGTACTCTCCAAACATCCAAATATCCCTTGGATATGATACCCTCCAAACTTCCACGAAAGATGACACCACAAAAACTAATGAAGATGGCACTCTCCAAACATCCAAATATCCGCTGGAGATGAGCCTCCCCAATCCAAGTTTTTGTCTGACCAAACACTTGGTTGAGTAATTAGTATAGAATTTCATTCATTACACCTCGTTTGGTTTCCTCGCAGTAAATTTCAATCCCAGTTTAGAAAGTTTGCTAATATATTATGATATTTTCAATCACAGAAACAGAACAACAACCTTTTGTTACCTACAGAGTTTCTTTGTTATTAAACAAAAATTCACAATGAATTATTTGTGCACCACCCACTACAGGAACGAATATCGCATTTTACCGTTATAAACCCTCAACATACCACTTAATTAGTGGGGGTCGTCTGTTCTGATACAAAGAAACTTTACAATCTTACACATTTTATATAGCCTCTTTCTTTTTTCCTCTTTCTTCAATATTTGGTGACGTAATAACGTGGCTATTATAATAACAAAGCATCATGACGAATGAATAACAAGTTAGTTTATAATTTATTTTACATTATTTCTTGTGTATGACAAATGAGTTTCTTGTCAACTTTATAGGACGAGTTTGCTGTCACCAAATAATACACCAGTCTAACTCCCGTGTTTTACTAATGTACGTGATATATAGGTCATCCAAATCATACCTTGTCTGTTAACTCGGTAACAAAATATCAAAAAGCATACGGAAGAGATACTCTTTGAATTCCTTCCGTACTTCGAAATTTTTAGAGCATGTTAATACGGTAGAAGCATTAGTTACCTTGCAAAATAACAATTTCTCTAGAGACGTTAAAGAAGAAAGATCTTACACCCTAATGGAGAGAAGAAACATATGCATGCATCTATGTTTTCGAGTAAACCGCATCAATAACTGAGCCACCATAACTTTTTCACTTCAACCCCCAGGGACTAAGAATACACGTCATTATTATAATCCTATCCTGTAATGATGGTTTTATAAAACAAATTTCTTATTTACAAGAAAATAGAACCTAAAAGAGCTCTAAATGAACTGAAACTGCATAATATTTTCCCTTAGGAGTGAAGTAATGGAGCAACATAATATTAGAGTTCTTTGGTTTAAGAAAAGCAACACATCATTTTGTTTCTCATAGCAATGGATAGTTTTAAAATACAGCGAATTCCAGTTACAAAAATATTAACGACAATAAAACGGATATGAAATCAGATTTGGTGATTTTTTTATTGTGATTTGCTTCATTGCAATGAAACTACATAACACTCTATAAGTAATTAAAAGAAGTAACAGTACCCGGCTCTATTATTATTAACTCATCTTATCTTAGCCAGGAAGATCTCAAGACAAAATGCTTCTGCAATCAATTACTTTTATTGCGCAATGAGGCTAAATTAGTCCACGAAGTTTTCGTTATAATAAATGCGTGACTACTTGTTATTACTATTTCATTTTGATATCACAGTTTAGGTTCGGATTTAATTCTCCTTTATGATTCTTTATTATTTAATGAACATCAGTTAAGATTTACTTTCCATTTTATAACCAAAAGATTATCAGTACAACATTAGGCCTAAATATTAGGCTTAGTTGCAGTTGGTAAAAGCAAAATGAAACGTTAAATATAAGTAGTGATCTATATGTTATATATAAAACGTTATATAAACTTTCCAACCCAAACAGCTTTATCCTTGATTGGTTTTCGCTTTTATTTTTAACTAGTTTTTCTTTGCTTAACATCTTTCCAGAAATAAAACTTTTCTGAACAGACAATTTTGTGAAAACAACTAATAATACCCAAACAAAATTGTTTTGCTGCGAGATTATATATTCGTTATGAATTCAGAAATAAATTTAAAACGAAGTGAGATTACTACTACATAACTTCAATATTCCGTTTTAGAAAGTATCCCTTAATTATTTAAGAAGGGGAGGAAATATGATACAGCCCTGAAAACGTTCTTTTAAATATCTTAATACGCACCTTTATACATACATTTATGTTTTAAGTTCTTGTGAGAAAGACACAGCTAACGCCTTATACGTAACGTTAACTATTCATCAAATAAAATGCTTCGTTCTACACATCACCGACCAAACTTTTCAGCCTCAACTCTTTCACAAGTTTTACTTATTTAAAAAACAACAACATATTTTTATAACTGGAATTAAAATCATTTTCCATGTCTGAAACACAAATTTATAAATTTTGAACCAAATATACCATAGTTTTACTTCAGTTCGTTGTTGTCTTTTATTCGCTGACCAATATATTTGCGTTTAAAAGTTTATGTTTATCTGTTAACAACCTCGTAAAAGCTCAGGATTAAGATAAGTTTGTTAAATTTGTCCCTTCTTACTAGTCTAACTTAGAGAGTGGTATTAGCTTTCATCTGGACAGGTGGTTAAGGCGCTAAACTCCTAATTGATGGTCGCAAATTCGAATCCCTATCACACCAAACTTGTTCGTCCTTTTAGCCGTGGGGGCGTTATAATGTTACGGTCAATCCCACTATTCGTTTGTAAAAGAGTAGCCCAAGAGTTGACGGTGGACGCTGTTGACTAGCTACCTTCCCTCTAGTCTTACACTGCTAAATAGAGAGCCCTCGAGTAGCTTGGCGCGAAATTCTAAACAAACACACTTAACTAAATATTTACAAAAGAGAAAGAGTGCAAAAACGTGATTCGTGATTTCAATACCATGACGTGAGGCAAAAACGAAATGTAGCATGTCATATTTCTAGCTTTTTACATAAATGTTACGACTATTTATGGTGTATTGCTACGTAACTGTTAAGACACGGAGGTTACTTTTAGCATACAGCTACAATGAACGTTTAAGTATTTTCATGGACGAACAGAAATTTTGTTTGTTTGATTTTGAATTTCGCTCAAAGTGTGTGTGTGTGTTTCCTTATATGTCAAGTATCAAGTTAACTGTTAAGGTCACAAACACTTGAGTCATTTTCGCCCCCCCCCATCTTTTAGTTAATAACTAAAATAAGTATTTTAAAAGGCTTAATTTTGCGTTAGTACACAATTGGATCTATCCTTTTCTGTTCGCATCCCAATAGAGTCCTCCTTAAAGGGATATTCCCGCATTTTGGGTAACCTTGAAAGTACAGAACATCAAAACAGAACACCTAAAATGTAATTACAGTTTTACGATCGTAAAAAGAGAAACTGGGACGCTAATGTACAATTCCTTCCTGCATTAGACTTAGAGAGGTTGCGAATGCAATAGAACAACTTGTTATATATAAACTCACTTCAAATACTGGCGAAAGCCGATGACGTGGTTTATATCGTGTAGTTCGTTTACAAGCAAGGTTTTGATTACGATACCAGAATCTAGAATCAGGTAATCTATATCTGTGTGTATATGTATATATATTATTTTGTTCTTTTATTGTTAAGCATAGAGAGCTACAGTGTGGACTATGTGTGCAAAACCCAACATGGAATCACAACCTAGCCTTTTATGTTATAAGCCTTCAGACTTATTCACTTCTTTCTGTTTCTGTCCATCGAAAGATTTCTATTTTCTATCTTTTAATTTGATTTGTTTTGTTTTGAATTTCGCGAAAATGTTTTTTTCTGATTTCGCGCAAAGCTACTAGAGGACTACCTGCGCTAGCCGTCCCTAATTTAGGAGTGTAAGACTAGAGAGAAGGCATCTAAGGCATCATCACCCACTCTTGAGCTACACTTTTACCAACGAATAGTGGGATTGACCGTCACATTATAACGGCCCCACAGCTGAAAAGACGAGCATGTTTGGTGTGACGGGGATTCGAACTCGCGACGCTCGGATTACAATTTGAGCGCCGTAACCACCTACCTGGCCATGCTGGGACCCTTGATTTAAATATATATGAAATAATGGAATACCAATACTCCGTCTTTTACGTTTTTTATTCATTTAACACACTTTTATATTTTTCCAGGATTCCAGTGTATTATTTTATTAATATTTAGTATTTATTAATTTTCAGCCTCGTATTACATCCAACTCACGTTTTTATGTCGCAGCCGAATACATTGTTTGAGACTAATTTATCGTCGATGCCACAATTGAATTTTTGCAACAAAGGAGCTCAAACTGAAATGTCATACCTTCTTCACGTTACGTAATTAAATATTGATATATATTGTGCACTTTAAAATATTACAAACTTTGTTTTAAAAGAATGGAAAATGGAATTATGGATTTTAGTACGGTACGTCCGTAAGTTTATTGTTAATCTACGGGGGTTCATCTATAAATATGTAACAACTAAAATATATTATATTTTAAAAAATAGAATAAGCTGTGTTAACATTACTGTGTTTAAATTTTAGTCGTCCCCTGTTGGAACAGCGGTAAGACTTCGGATTTACAACGCTAAAATCAGCGGATTGATTCCTCTCGGTCGACACAGTAGGTAGCCCGATGTGGCTTTTCTTTAAGAAAAGCGAACAAACAACTTTTGGTCTCTTATGACGTCAGTTATCCAAGTGTTGGACTCAGGACTTCAAAAGCAGTGATCCGGCTTAGAATCTATACCACACCGCAAAAGAACAACCTACCCCACATTTTAAGTTTTGATTGTATTGGTAAGTTATTTGTTATTTTGAATTTCGCACAAAGTTACACGAGGGATATCTGCGCAAGCCGTCCCTCGTTTAGCAGTGTAAGACTAGAGGGAAAGCAGCTAGTCATCACCACCTACAGTCAACTATTGGGCTGCTCTTTTACCAACGAATAGTGGAATTGACCGTCACATTATAACGCCCCCACGGCTGAAAGGACGAGCATGTCTGGTGTGACCGGGATTCGAGCCCGCAACCCTCGGATTACGAATCAAACACCTCAACTCACCTGGTCATATCAGGCCGCATTGATAAGAGTGACAGTCAACCCTCTGGAGTTCTTCGATGTGTCAGTGGTTCAACATCACGGTCGGCAACAGTTACCACTTACAGTCACGGCCGGCAACAGTTAACACTTACAGTCACGGTCAGCAACAGTTACCACTTACAGTCTCTTATCGAGTATCCCAGTGGAAATAAAAAGAGTTCGAATTTATAACAAGATCGATAAGTGTGCGAAGATAAATTCTAATGTTGCTGACGACATCTTATTGCTCTGGAGTGAACGTAGGGGTTTCACTTGAGCGAGTTTACTGCGTCACTCACGTGATACCTACAATCATGATTTCAAAAATTCATTGTGTTTTCTTATTCGTCAAAGACGGGACAGCCCGTCTTAAAAAGCTTCAGTGTTTACCTACCACTACATTTGTTTGTCCGATTCGAATCATGAAGTAAAAAAATTAACTTTCTGGTTAAAAAGGAAAATGGAACTATGATTCGACGTTCGAACAGAAGAATACATTTAGCTGAAAATCAATATTTAATTACTTATTTTAATTGTCTACCTTATATAACATTTCTCTTATATTTATATATATATAAGTGTGTGTGTGTGTGTGTATTTGCGTTTTAAAAGTCTGAATAGATAAACATAAGCCTCCTTTATCCAGTGGTTCAGCAGAATGTCTGCGGACTTACAACACTATAATAGAGGTTTCGATACTATTCGTGGAAAGAGCATAGATAGTCTTTTGTGCAACTTGGGGCTTAATTTCAAGCAACAAGACACAAATGAATGTTGTGTATATTCATATTTTCTGTAATATAATTCAAACTTTATTAATTTCTAAGCCTAAATTTCTTACTGATACCAGTCAAACTGAAACAGCTGTAAAATTCGAATAAAATATTTTAAATTTACAATAACCTACACATATATGTCTGTGTTTATTTAAAGCATTTTCACAATACCTATCAAATTAAAAAAAAAAGTCTTACAACCCCATTCTAAGCGCAGATAGTCTAGTTGATTTAGGCCATAAAACACCAAACCAAACCAACTTCGTCTTACTTCCACACAGTTTGGCACTGTCGTATGATCAGAGGACGCTGGACTTGCAGCCTAAAGGCCGAGTGTTTGAATCCCCGTCACACCAAACATGCTTGCCCTTTCAGCCGCAGGAACATTATAAAGTTACTATCAATCACACTATTCGTTGGTAAAAGAGTAGCCCAAGAGTTGGAGGTGGGTGGTAATGACTAGCTACCTTCCCTTTGGTCTTACACTGCTAAATTAAAGACGGCTAGCGCAGATAGCCTTCGTGTAGCTATGCGCGAAATCCAAAACAAACAAGCACAACAATATTTCCATGCTACTGTGGCTTCATTTGTGTTAATAACAATTCGTTTATATTTATTTGTTTGTTCTGAAGTTTGGGTAAAGCTACTCGAGCGCCCCCTGTGGCACAGTGGTATGTCTCATGAGTTTCAACGCTGGAACACCGATTACGATACTCATTATGCGCTTGAAAAAAAAAAAGCTATTTGAGGACAATATACTCTGGCTGTCCCTAATTTTAAAGTAATGAACTAGAGCGAAGAAGTGTAGTCAACATCACCCACCGCCTACTCTGGGGCTTCTCTTTTAGCAATGAATAATGGAATTGACCATCACATTGTAACGCCTCCACGTCTTCTTGAAAGGATTAAATAGTTCGTTGTACAATTTTAAATATCTTAAGCAAATCTCGGTTACCCAAAATGTTTACCCTTTCAGACTTTCAATACCACTGTTTGTTTGTAGTGTTAACTTTCTGCCTTCCCTCTAGTCTATGTCTTCTAAACTAGTGACGTCTAGCACACAAAGTCCTTGATCAGTTTTGGGCAAAATTCAACAAACAGATAAAATTAGATTTAAAAACCAAATATTCAGTTCTGAATATTAAAGTCCCGGCATGGCCATGGGTTTAGAGCACTCGACTTGTAATCCGAGGGTCGCGGATTCAAATCCCCGTCACATCAAACATGGTCGCCCTTTCAGCCGTAGGGGCGTTATAATGTAACAGTCAATCCCACTATTTGTTGGTAAAAGAGCAGCCCAAGAGTTGGTGGTGATGACTAGCTGCCTTTCTTCTAGTCTTACACTGCTAAGTTAGGGACGGTTAGCGCAGATAGACCTCGTGTAGTTTTGCGCGAAATTCTCACCAAACTGAATATTAAGGTATTCCAAATGGTAGCCTCGATCGAAATAATTCTAGAATATTAATAAACACACGTAAAAAGGGACTTAGCTATTGAATGCAGAGTAATTTAAAAATGCTCTTCAATTTACGAGGCATTTTCAAGAACCTGCAATGAAGTTCATTAAGTTTAAATGATAGGATTGATTATATATAAATGCAGTAGAATTGGATGATGTATTAAATTAAGAACAACAGCCATTTTTAAAGACTCAAATTGTTCTCTTAGTTCTCTTCGACTTCTTCGTGTCTGTCTTTATCAGTTTTATTTTTACCTCTTCTTAATACGATGAGCGAGTCCCTCTGTTTTATCTTTGGTCTTTAATATGTTTTAAAGGTCTATCGTTTATCCCATTTCCGACAATAGAGGCTCTTTTTTTGTTTCATAACACCACGACACCTATTGAGAAACTTGTGCAAGTAAAACCAGATATCTTCAAACTCGCTTGCTTAGCTCGTGCTAATTTAAACGTAACTTCAAAAATTCATTTGAATAGCGCTCATGTTGCTGTTCTGGTAAAAAATTGTAACATTTATAGTGTTTACTCTTCATTAGACATTTTTTTTAAATTATTTCCGAAAACAACAAACCATAAGTGATAATAAGTAATGATTCAAGTGGGTTATAACAATGATTGTTTTTAAGTAAAGTAACTTTACAGTTCTGCTGTTTATTTTTATCTTGGAAAATTCATTTGGAATATAAAATTGAATATGATTATAATTTAAGCCTACATCTAGCAATAATACAAATAAATGGCGTAATTACTGATCCATTATAGTCCATCGAGTACATCCTGTTGAAACATAATAATTTTATTTAAAACAAAACAATAGCCTTTAATGTGATCTTGCGGAAAGATCATTCCCATTAAAATCATAATAATAACGTGTTAATATTCTACCTGGTCTTAAATTCAGACCTATTTGTAGGCAAATAGGCCTACAAGTATGATCTAATTATTCCATGATTTCTCTCAAAAATGGAATTAATAACAACACAATCCTAAAAATTCAGATTTTAACAGTTATTAATGAATTAAAAATTGAGTGCTTCGTGGCTGCAGTATCAGAAAATCCAGATGTGATCCCAAAAAGAGGACACAAATAACACGAATTTCTAAGTTAGATAATTTTAAATTTCTTTTTTTTTCCTCTGCCCGGCATGGTCACGTGGGTTAAGACGTTCGACTTGTAATCGTGGGTTCGAATCCCCGTCACACCAATTATGGTTGCCCTTTCAACCGTGGGGGCGTTATAACGTAATAATCAATCTCCCTATTCGTTTGTAAAAGAGTAGTCCAAGAGTTGGTGGTGGGTGGTGATGACTAGCTGCCTTTCCTCTAGTCTTACACTGCTAAATTAGGAACGGCTAGCACAGATAGCCCTCGAATAGCTTTGCGCAAAATTCAAAAGAAGCAATTCTTTTTCGTAGGATTGGTTTATTTCTTGTTGTTTTCAATAGGTGGCGAAAATATCTCCTTGATCCGAATCTTTTTATCCAAAATAACAATCAAGTAAGGGCTAATGTATACACGTTTTCTTAATAATCCAGGTAGATTGAGTAATTGAAGTCTTAGTGCGTGCGTGTTTCCTTAATTCAAGAAGGTTGGATGATTGAAGTACGGATTTACGTATACATATTTCCTTAATAGTTTAAATAGTTCACAAAAACTGACATCACTGTTCGTGTTAAGGGCACGAGAATTTGGAGAGCTCTAATGGCTTAAGTAAAGCATTATGATTATTATTCCCTCCCAATGCTTCTTCTATGAAATGTTTTTCTGAAGTAAACTGGAACTCAAACATTGAGCGAGCGGTTGTCTAATGACTTGAGTTCTCCACGTTTCTATTTTTACTCTTTCTTTACTGATTTGCGCTTCTTTGTCTACTTCCAGGTACGAGTGAGAGAACTAGTAGAATAGCTAATGAGAGCCAGATGGACGAGTTTATGATGGCACCACACAAAGAGATTAATGGACAGCAAACTTCCAACTTTGTCGTTTTCCAAGTGTTCTCGTGTAAGTGTATATTTGACGATCTGGACAAAGAGTTATATCCTCTCATGTACTAAACTGGAACTTACAAACGCTGCTAGAGGCAGTGAAAAGGGTTACTTCAAGTTCCCAAGGAAACGTGCATCTCTAGTGTCCTCAAAAACCAACTCTTTCTATAAGCTATCACGAGAAATTCACCAAAGGGTATTCTAGCGCATCAAGGCAAGTACCTCACCAATAAAAAGCCAACAGGGCCACTTCTTAGCTGGCTTATTACTTGAAGAAATTTTAAAAAGAACCAAACACACAGTGTAAATGTACAAAACTGGTTAACAGCTGACCCTCTTATATGTTATTCATTACGGACTTCGGCAGATATAATGAACATTACCAACGAATTCTCAGTACCCCATGTGTATCGTTTGAAAAGCAAACTTGCAATGTATATTACACGTGAAAGTAGCCCCCCCTCAATGGCACAGCAGTATATCTCTGGGTTTTCATACCCGTGGTGGGCAGAGCACAGATAGCCCATTGTGTAGCTTAATTTCAAACACCCACTCACAACCTACGCTTGAAAGTATACTAACCTTGGACATTGTTTAAAAAATACAATATTCGTTTTTACAAAAAAATAAGAAAATATCGTGTGTAAACACTGATGATTTTGTTTGCAGCTCCAAGTTGTAATCATCACAGAGATCAAACCTACATATTATAAACTATTGAGAATACTGCTAACCCATCAAGGTCAAGATGTGAATGAAACCAATATACTTATATAAATAAGTAGTTATGGGGGCATACAACAGACAGGACTTTCATATTTATATTGATAAGTTGTTACATGGACATACAACAGACAGTACAACTATATCTATATAGATAACTAGTTGCATGGACATACAACAGACAGTACTATTATATTTATATAGATAACTAGTTGCATGGACATACAACAGACAGTACTATTATATTTATATAGATAACTAGTTACATGGACATACAACAGTCAGTACTATTATATTTATATAGATAACTAGTTACATGGACATACAACAGTCAGTACTATTATATTTATATAGATAACTAGTTACATGGACATACAACAGTCAGTACTATTATATTTATATAGATAACTAGTTGTACGGACATACAACAGACAGTACTATTATATTTATATAGATAACTAGTTATATGGACATACAACAGACAGTACTATTATATTCATATAGATAACTAGTTGCAGGAACATACAACAGACAGTACTATTATATTTATATAGATAACTAGTTGCATGGACATACAACAGATAGTACTATTATATTTATATAGATAAGTAGTTGTATGGGCACACAACAGACAGTACTATTATATTTATATAGATAAGTAGTTGTATGGGCACACAACGGACAGTGCTATTATATTTATATAGATAAGTAGTTGTATGGGCACACAACAGACAGTACTATTATATTTATATAGATATGTAGTTGTATGGGCACACAACAGACAGTACTATTATATTTATATAGATAAGTAGTTGTATGGGCACACAACAGACAGTACTATTATATTTATATAGATAAGTAGTTGTATGGGCACACAACGGACAGTGCTATTACATGTATAAAGATATGTACACTTTGTGGTGTGTATATGTTTATGTATACTCCTATATAGTTCGTAATATTGATATATATATATTTTTTTTATACATACCTTAATCTCACACAGGCTAAAAGGTCAGACGAGAGAATTTTTGTTACGTTCTTTGTCAAAATTTGGGTCAAGGGACCAAGGCTGATAAGGTAATTAAAATGACCAATTTTTTTCACACATGGTGTTTAATGAATGCTCGTTGCTATACGTTTATACAACCAGTGGTTGAAAACAGAAAACTTTCAAAGGCTGCACATATATCTATTTACTATTTTGGTCTTTTACCACCATGCTTATATAAACTTAAAACATATATAATTTGCTACAAGTTTATAATGACGTGTCGATGATTTAAAACCGTTCACTACTTTTGCTGTTCTGTGTCCAGAAACGTTGTAGTCGGTGGATATTAATCTATGAGGTTTCACTTATTTAAAGAATATTTGCATTGTGTTCTTTGTTAAACTTATAGCTTTGTGTTTTATAAAAGCAAATCCGCTAGGATGTTTACATGGAGAACAACGAGGTTATTCATTTATGTTATTAAATATTTTGGTATGGTGGACGGATACAATATTGGTTGATGGTGGTGTAAAGTTTGTTGTTAGTAAAGAAAAATTATTTTAGGATGTATTAGTTTTGTCCGATTGTGGTAATTAGATCAGGCAGAAGGTTCCTATAGTAACCCTAATATAGGCTTGAGTTCCGGGAGGAGGGATTGGCTAACTGTTCTTTTGCCTTATGCACTGTTTGTTCACATTTCTTTGTTGATTGTGACTATAACGTATGTTCTCAGTAGAAATTGTTGTCGCCGTGTAGAGCTTTACGTTAGATTGATGCTGTGTATTCTCTAATTTTTGAAAATCTGAGTTTGAGTGTGGAATATTTGACGAATGTCTGTCCATAATTTTCAACAGATATAGTGGACAAAACTCTATGTCCTCTTAGGCTATCGTGTCTGACCTAATAATGACACTTGAACATCGCCCTTATGGTGCATTACGGCATCAAAGTGCATCTTTGCGACAAAGGGACGCGAGCCATGAATTTTCAGGTTCAGTCATTACGGGCTAATCAGAAAGCACGCTCAACTCTCAAGAATAACTGTCCCTGACTTTGAACTACTGGTCAGAGAGAAAGCAATCAGTCAGCTGCCTCGCTAAGTGACTCTCACACTTGTAACTCCCTTCCAGTTGAAAGCTCTCTCGTTTGTGAGTCCACCATACACACAGCCTGACACTTTTTCTTCCTTACACTTTTTTTTTATAAATAAGAAGGACGAAGTTGAAGTTCAATGATATTAACTATGCACAATAGATGGCGTTCCTCAGAGAAACAACCAACCAAAAATACCTTTTTTTTCCTTTTTTGTTAAGTGGTATGTAAGGTACCACTAAACTTGAATGTTATTATAATATTGACAATGCGCTTCTTTACAGACGTTTTAAACAATGGACATAGCTGTTGATGGTTGTATGAATCTGATCTGGATTGAAGACATCTTTATAGATTTTAAGGGAGGGTATTTTAACCAGTCTCTATACACATATATAGAGATATACAACCAAATTTTGAGGAACCCTGTACGGCCCATGATGTGTTGCTCACTGAATCAGTTTTCTCGAATTTTTTTTGGTTTGTTTTGTTTTTTCCCTTCACATATACAGGTTAAAGCAAGCAAACCAAACTTTAATAAAAATATTCAATCTTTCCACTAAACTTTCAAGGAAAGTAGCATCGATAAGAAATCGTTTATTGTTATATATCTTGTGTGGTTTCGATATCAGCGCTGCAGGAAATGATAACAAAGATTGTATGGGATTTAAAATCACCTGGAATTTCTAAGTGTGTTTTTTTTTTCCACCTCAGAATTGGTCGATATTTAATATGAATAAGCATTTCCTTCATGTTCCGAGATCTGTGTCATAAAACCAAGCTTATGATAACAGTGAATTTAGGATTTACTTTTTCACTTCGTATGAATACCTCGACAGGTACAGCGTAAAACGAAAAAAATATATCTCGAAACTGGTCTTTTAGAATTTGCAAAAACATACATGTGGAAGTCCGCGTGTTACAAACTTAAATTGTTAAACAACAAAACATATATTGTTAATTAACCACATTGTTAGAATGGTATTTTCACGTAATACAACAAAAAATTCACTGTATTATTATACTTTTTGTTTGTTATCAAGTACATACCTTCATAATGAACTATCTGCGCTCGGCCCAACACGGGTATCGAAGCCAGGTTTTTAAGGTTGGAAATCCGCAGACATTTCGCTCTGCTGCTGGAAAGGTGGGGTGGTTAATATAAATACAATACGGTATTTATTCTTCCTAACCGCAGGTAGGATAGTGGTAAGTGGTTTGATTTACATCACTGACGTCACGAGTTCGATAACCCGTAACGTACAAACAGCTGTTACCCATTATAATCTATTTCGGGAGAGTCTTCAAATTATTTTGTTACGTGTTACTGTTTCAAATACCGGAATTTTTAATTTAAATTCAGCAGTTAATTATGGGTTAATATCTATCAAATTTATGATATTTGCCAACGTAATTGATATGCAGTTTTCTTTCTTAACACAAATGTATTTTAATATACGGACAACAACACAATTTATAATAACTGTTATTACAAATAGTTATCACACAAATATTGATTTATATATAACAGTTTTACAAGCTTGCAGACAGTACTGAGTTTTTTATCCGGTCTAGAACTGAATGTTTTATTGACTATCCTGGTCCACAACGAGCAAATTAATTCTGATATGATACTGTCACACCTCGCGTGAGCTAGTTAGGCTGATTAGCCTCGCATCCTTACAAGCTGACTTTTTAAGGCAAAGATATTCATTGTCCTCGTAAAAATACTAAAGATCGAAGTTTATTCACTGAAGTAGAAAGGTTTGTACTGTTCAAAATCTACGGACGTTCCTGGTTAAATATATGTAGGTTTTTGCTTTACGTAATTTAATAAAACTTAACCACAATTTTCGCTTCCAACAGTAGCTGTCCAACAATATTTTTCTTCCCTTAACGGGTTGATTTAAATATTTTAAGGCGAATTTCTAGAACGCTCAACAAATTTCGAAAACACTAGCGTTTTCGTGAAAATTATATTGTAGATTCGATTTGTACTCTCAAGGATCTTTTACAAATTTAGAATTGCGCAATACATATACAACAATATACGTCACAAACACCAAACTGAAACATACGTAGGTATTAAAATAAACTTTTTTTTAATTTCGCGCATAGCTACACGAGAGCTATCTTTGCTAGCCGTCCCTAATTTAGCAGTGTAAGACTAGAGAGAAGACAACTAGTTATCACCACCCACTGCCAACTTTTGAGCTACTCTTTTACCAACAAAAAGTAAGATAACCCGTCCCATTATAATGCCCCCACGGCTGTAAGGGCGAGCATGTTTGGTGTGACAGAGACTGGTTTGGTGAGACACATCTTTGATCACAACCATAATTTAAGCTGCACATTTACACATTTTTGATCAGATTTCCATTACTGAAGCTGAACATTTACACATCTTTGATCACAACCATTACTGAAGCTGAACATTTACACATCTTTGATCACAACCATTACTGAAGCTGAGCATTTACACATTTTTTTCACATTTCTTTTACTGAAACTGAACAGATACACCTTTTTAAACACTTTCTCAGAAGAGAAAGAAACGTTTACGCTCAAGCTAAGAAATAACATTCAATCCACCAGTCGCCTGGTTTCTTAAGTCACCATGGAGACGAATTTTTGATCTAAGTTAACATGTGTGTGTGTGTGTGTACATATGGGAAACCTTTTTGGTTCTGTTTTTTTAATGTGTTGAGAAATTGATGTAAGAATAAAACATGTTATGAAACCCGTATAAAATATATATGGTTTCCTTCCGTCAAATTCTCATTTGATTTTCGACTGGGGTCGAAATTGAAATATCTAAAAGCTGGAACACCAACAAGCTATATTACAGAATAAGAAAAATATATAACAAGCTTTACAACTAGGTTATACAATAAGGATTGGAGAAGTCCTTCAGTTATCAGATTTTCGTCTGTGAAGGTCGATCCTACACAAATGGAAAAAAAGACTTTATGTATATAGATAGATATAACAGCCATAAATGTTTGAACCATAAACAAAATACATTAAAATTAAACAAAATACGCTGCATATTTTTTTTAAAAAGATCCAAGGGTACCAGTTAGAACGTGGGATTATAAAATGTATCTTAGGATCTAGAGGTTACTCCGAGTGTTGGATCCAATCCACATTGCGGTGGGGATACACCATTTATCAGTCTTAACCTCCAATTCGCTAGTCTCACAAAAGACCATTAGAAATTTAGAAATAATAACAGTTTAAGTAATAACAGTCTAATTATATATTTAACACTTTTTTACTACGCACAATGAAACCAGTTCTTACAAGCTTGAGAGAAAGAGGAAAAAAAAATCTTGTGTGATTGTAATTAACCGCAAAACAACACAATGGGCTGTCTTTGCTGCAAACCCACTACGGGTCTCGAAACCCGGACTTTAGCCTTACAAGTTTTCAAACTTATCGATGACTCATTTGGGAGGGGAGGCATTTCTTCTATTAGGGTATTACGAGTGACCATCATTCACTGTAACTTGGATGTTAGCTGATGTTTGTTCGGTTTGTTTTGAAATAAAATCCCAGTTCATTTAACCCTAATTAGTAACTTCAACATGATAATTATGCAGTGTTCTCTGAGCCACATTTTTACAGAACGTTTGTTGAAACAGCCTATCTACTGTTTTGGAAGTTTCATTTAGGTCAACAATTAATTTATTTACATTTAGTTTATAATAAAAAAAATGTTAAGTTAAAAAAGTGGTTTTAAAAATCAAAAAGCTAAAAAATTGAATTCGAATTCTCATTTTGTTTATCTTAAATATATTAACCTGTATTAACTGTGACGTTTGATTGCATTGTTTATAGAAATGTTATTGAATGTGTCACTGTGTAGCAGCATTCTCCGGCTAAGAAGTTACAGGTTGTTACAGAATATTAACATTGGAATTCTTGAAGCAAAGATTTACTGTAAAGTATTTGAGCGTAAGATTTATATATATACACACTTGAAACCATTCATTCGATGGGCACTTTTTCTACAGACATCTTTATCTGATATTTCCATCCTTCAAAATAGTTTAATCCGAAGTACGTGAAGAAAGTTTATTGTTTATCGTTAAATATTCTACTCGGCGTGGCCAGCTGGTAAAAGCACTCGACTCGTAATCCGAGAGTCGCGGGTCCGAATCCCCGTCACACCAAACATGCTAGCCCTTTCAGCCATGGGGCGTTATAATGTGGCAGTCAATTCCACTATTTATTGGTAAAAGAGTAGCCCAGGAATTTGCGGTGGGTGGTGATGACCAGACACCTTTCCTCTAGTCTTACACTACTAAATTAGGGACGGCTAGCACATATGGCCCTCGTGTAGCTAATCGCGAAATTTAAAAACAAACCAAGCAAAATAAATTTCATTGAAGTCTGAAAGTTGTGCATTGCTTTTATAATTCAACGTAGCCTTTCTCTCTTGGAAATGATACGTCCTCTGTTGGGACAGCGGTGAATCTACGGATTCACAACACTAAAATCAGGGGTTCGATTTCCCTCCGTGGACATTTATATTAACCAATGTGGCTTTGCAATAAGAAAACACACACACACACATTGAAAACGGTACAACATAAAGATCTACGTTGTTGTTTCAGTCATACATTTATTTGTTTGTTTTTTGTTGTTACGACCAAATCTACACAACGGGATTTGTCGCTTACAAATAACGAAACCCAATTTCATGTGCGCTAAACTCTTGGGTTTTACCGCTGAGACAGCAGGCAGTTATATACTAAAAACCACGTATATATAATGTTGTTATGCAAGTTACATAAACATTGCATTCTAATACTGGTTACATAATTTATATTAACAAATACGCATGTACGTGTATACCGAAATAATGTCAACAAGTTGTAAAATGATGTCTCTTAACTTGCTTGGGTCATCTCAGATTTTACTAACTGGTAAAAATATATTATTAATATATAAATAATATTTGTGCTTTTTGTTACAAATTTTGAACGATTTCATAAGCCAATCGTCTTGTTAGTAAAATAAACTGAAAACTATTGCTATATTTTCTATTCTTATTATACCCCTGTACTGTCGCTCCTTTTCGTTCTATAAGTCTTCCAAACTATTTGTTAATTTAAAATTATAGATTTGTTCTTCTCACCTTAAGTAAATTAATTACGTTCAGTTTTTCCTTTCGTAGTTTTCTTCTAAAAAACATGCTTCACTTGGATTAGGAAGAATAAACCTGTTTTTTTTTATACAGTTCCTCTAATCATATTTTATCTCATTATCGTGATTTCATTACGATAAATCTTGTCTCATGGACACAGAAAGAAATTTTCGGAACAAAAATGTCTTTGTTGTTTATGTTCTTTTTTACCTTAACATGTAGCTTGTTATGGCAGTTTATCCCTAATGAACAAAATTCCATCTTTCGAAAGTGCTCGGTTTTATGCTTCTGTGTTAAATCTAATTATCAGTATTATCCTTCTCTAAATGTCCCTCATTAATGGTTAAAAATAAGTAAAAAATTGAATTTCTGTCCCCGCCTTTCTCGAAGTTTTTTTATGGACTCACTCCGAATAATTTCTCTGGATTACTGTTTGACCTCAAAGGACCAGATCAACAATATATATATTGTTTAGAAAATATATCATTTTAAAATAACTTAAAGATCATTGACTCGTTTCGTTTTTCATAACATGCAAGGAGTGTAATGAAACCAACAGAAAAGAACTAAACGTGGTTAGAATGTTAGACTATGAATCTGAGGTCTTATACTTTACGTGTTACTAAAAAAACACACCTAATTACTGTTGTGGGTGTGTTATAAAAGAGTCCCATAAGAGCTGGTGGTGGATACTGTTGACAAGCTGTCTTACATCTGGTTCATCACTTCACAGCTAGGGATGTGTAACGCAGATTGACCTCGCGCAGTTTTGCGTGAAAATCAACAAACAAACGAATCGATAAAAATGCTTTAAAGAAAAACGGTTAGTGCTTCCTTACCAGGAACTACTAAATTACTTTAAAGAAAACAGCCATGATTAGTACAAACAATTTTATCTGAATCCTAATTCTGGTAAATAAAAGTAGGCGTTACATGAAAGCGAGTGAAACTGAACAAAAACTTATATTGTATTACAGAATCACTCACTACCTATCCCCATACAAAAATATTTGTTAAAGGTACGTGAGAACATGTATGTTGTAAAATGTCACGTAAAACTGGACATTAGGATGTTTCTTACAGCTACGCAAAATGCAACAACAGTTGATACATCGATACGAATGTCGCAACACATGAATTCTGTTCTAACATTCAGATGGCTCAGTGGTTATTTTCGGAATATTCAAAGTAAATGTTTCATCCCCACACAGGGCGCAATACAAATGATCCATTGAGCACTTCTATGTTAAACAGTAGTTAAATTAAACCTTTAGGCTTAGTTTTGTGATTATTAATTAAGTTTATTTCAGTGTGGTTATCTTAACAGAAGTTTGTTTTTAAATGTTGCTCAAAGCTACACGAGGACTATCTGCGCTAGTTGTCCCTAATTTAACTGTGTAAGAATAAAGAGAAGACATCTAGTCTTCACCACCCACCGCCAACTCTTGGGCTACTCTCTTACCAAAGTGACGGGATTCGAATTCGCGACCCTCGTATTACGAGTTGAGTGGCTTAACCACGTGGCCATGCCACAGCACGACAAGATCATTGATGGTAAAAGAAATAATTTATAATTTTATTTCAATTTTTGAACTTTTCTCTTCACTCTCGTATATCGCCTCAGTTTGAGTGTATTTCTTAGCCACGTACAAAATTGTCCAATAAACAAAGAAACCGTTCACAAAACACAAATATTTTGAAGTATCCCTAAAGTAAAAATAAAAAAAAACTAATAGAACAAGGACATTTCTTAATCATTGTTCATCGTTTGAAATTTTGTTTGTTTTCAAGTTAAACACAAAGTTACACAATGTATATAAGTCCGCAAACATTCTGCTGTGCCACTGGAGGGCGTTTTCGTGACCTATCCAATTCACTGTCCTCGACTATATATGCAAAAACGGCTCATTTGGGTTGAGAAAATATTTTACATAGAAGAGCGAACAGCGTTTTGACCTTCTTCGGTCATCGCCAGGTTCGCTCTTCTCTGTAAAATATTTTCTCAACCCAAACGAGCCGTTTTAGCATATATATTTCTCAACAAGTGGGTTTCTCGACATCACTGACTGTCCTCGACTATTTTTTAAAAAATACCCTTTCAGTAATTTAAGATAATTTGAGGGTCTCTAGCGCTACGCTCTATCAAAGATAATTTTTATCGTTATAAGCTTTTTTAAGCACAAAGCTACTAGGGAGGGTTTGGTTTGTTTTGGAATTTCACACAAAGCTACTCAAGGGCTATCTGTGCTAGCCGTCCCTAATTTTGCAGTGCAAGACTAGAGGAAAGGCAGCTAGTCATCACCACCCACCGCCAACTCATGGGCTACTCTTTTACCAACGAATAGTGGGATTGACCGTCACATTATAACGCCTCCACGGCTGAAAGGGTAAGCATGTTTGGCGCGACTGGGATGCGAACCCGCGACCCTCAGATTACGAGTCACATGCCTTAACACGCTTGGCCATTCCGGGCCGCTAGGGAGGGAAAGGGATAACATCAGTAAAGGCCTAGAGCAGAAATAAATATTTAAGGCGTACAATAAGACTTTGTATTCTTAATACTTTTATACGCTTTGTTACAGAAAATATATTAAATAGCTGGAATATGAATTCGAGCATTCATGGCTCGCGTCTCATCGTTAATCCGTTCAGTGCCGTAGACGAGATATCCTGTCCAAGCCGATCGGCAACTTCAACGCTAGATGTCAGCACCATAGATGCATTTGACCTACCTACAAATTATTTCACTTTCAATCCAAAATGGCGTCACGAAAAAGTTACAAAATGGAGAAGCATTAGAGTTGTATTGTAGCAGCTGAAATACTTGGCAGTCAACAGGTTAAGAATCTCACTTTGCACTTAGGGGTCGTAGATTTATTACAAGAGTGGAATTTACATCCTACCATTCAATTAGATTAGCCCAGAAACTGGCAGTTGGCGCGAATATTGTTTTTCCTGTAATCCGCCAGTTAAAAGTTGGCAGTGAGACAAAGAAGTAACGCTTCCAAATTCAAAGATAATTCACCTTGAGTGAGCACAGGTATTGTTAGCTTGCTAGTTTGCATGAAGGATCACATACAAAAGTTGTAATGGTTTTCAAACGAGATTCAAACCTTCCAAAGAAGAATAATGAGCTATTAGAAAGTGTTCTATGTTTGGGTCTCGTTCTACACCTGCGTATGTTTTATCTATTTAAACATCCAACTTTATATATTGCATTATTCATTGTCTATCTCTACATCTTTCATTCTTTCTACCTTTCTCTATTTGTCTATCTATCATCTCCCCCTTACAGATTATTTTTGTCTTTCTCATTCTATCTATTTGTGTTATTATCGATTGACATTAGGCTTCAACCTAAGTGTTGATCGATTAAAACAGCAAGTCGTGTTATTGCCTTGTCATTCTCAGAGTAAACGATAATTGTGTAACATGAGATACGACCTTCGGGTAGAGTGGACAGATTAGGTACTTACGGTACTCCACAGCGAGATCTTTGCACTCCGGTTAACCCGGCTCGCGTGCTCTTGACATTTTCTTTTTCCGGTTCACCAGCAGAGAACACGTTTTGGACGAGCTGAACAAAACTTTCAGAGAGGCAAGTATCTATGACGGCTAAAGTTTCTATTTAAAAACCAGATGTATTGATTAGGCGAGCTATATATAGCCCCAGTATAGATATACCAAATTATGCTAAGCCTACCTTTGGTTCCTTACCTAAGACCACATTATTAAGTCAGAGAAACTAAAGTTAACAAGAGGATATCAGCTGAACTGGCCCAGTAAGCTTCACCTTGAAGCGCCCTAAGGCGAGTCTTTCTTAAGTTTATAATCTAGTCTGATCAGCTGAGCTGTTGATTTTTATTAAATTTCCAGCCTCACAAACCTATTTGTCATCAGATCTACAGAGCCCTCTCTTTTTTATTCTATCGTCATTAAATCATTTTTATTTTTAAAATTTAATTCTCAGGGCAAGAAATAAAATATCTCTTTATCAAAGTAATGTGACTGATAAACTGTTCGTTCTGTTTATCAAGATGAATTAGCTGATAACCGTTTATATTTCTGTTTAACAAGGTAATGTAATTGATAAACTGTTTTTAGTGTCAACATTTTGAATACATATACGAACACCATCTAGAAATTCCCTGTTTTAAGAAAATCTGATTTGGTGTTTCGATCAGAAACGATTCCATAATTCTTTTTTTTTACACATACTGTAGTTTTCTAATTCCCTAAAAATATTTGTCCGTAAACTCGCACGGCTTTCTGGTGTAACTTTGATGCCAATGCCATATGTCGTTTTGGATAATGGCCTAAAGGAAAGCAAGAAGTTTTCGGAATGACCAGTCAAGAATATTGAAGTAACTAAAATATCTGTTAATCGATGTGGTTGCAATGCTTTTAACATATCGTATGTCGAACAACTATAAAAGTTCTACCTTTTTACCTTCTATTTATTCCATCTATAGACAAAAGAGAAAGTTTAAAATTACGTCTCGTCTTCTGCCTCTCTGAGAGGCTAAAGAATTTCACGTTTGGATATTCAGGAGAGTTAATACATGTTTTGTCCTGCTAGGAGGCTAAGTTGTGCAACTTTTGACATTCTGGAAGGTTCTAAAAGTCCACTATGTCTTCTGTGAAGCTAAAAAAAATCTGGCTTTAGACTCTGTAATAGTATAAACGCTAGTAACTGACTAAATGAATCATCAAAGGGCGCTATAAAGGGGTTTATAGTTGTACTTCTAAGGCGTATAAGCCTAGTTATTTCTCTCTTCAATTTCGATACAGGTGCTTCAGTAGCCTTTGAAATTAGACATACACGAACGTAGTTATAAAGAACCCGAACAACAGTAGAGAGGGAAAAAAAACAAAACAAAAACGGTTGAAACAAGAAAATGCTTGAACTTCATTGACAGAAGAAAATAAAGTTACTCATTCATTTTGTAATGGAACCTGTGAAGAAAGATTTACTGAATTACGTTCTGATTCACGGGGGAAAACTCTCTCAGGAATGTATAATTGGATAACTCGAATTAGAATATTTGTAGTTTAAAGATCAGCTTTGTTCGGCGGCAAAATATTTACCTGCGCATGCGCACTTGTTCGTACGCACTCGGTCGACACAACAGTGCGGAATATTTGCCATTTTGGAATCGCAAATCGTATTTGAAACTCTAAATAAAATATATGGCACATTGAATCAGTTTGACAACAGGTTTACATATTAAACCAATTGTCATAAGGTGGCGTTAGTTGTAGGTATTTGTTTAATGAGAATACAGTATAACCTACACATCTTTGTAGTTTACATAGGCTTTTACTAATATTATAGAAAATTATGTAACGATCTAATTTCTCAGGCAACTTGATACAGACAACTCACGGAACTAAAAACGCGTAACAACAGCTAAGGGGTAGGTTACTAAAGAATGTATTATTATTCTATATACGTTCAAACATCTCTTGAAAGAGAACTTCTCTTATGAGTGCTCTTGTTTGAGATAAATAATATACGAAAAATCATTTCTAGACACGACAAAATATGACAACAAAACAATCAAAAGATATAATTACATTGAAACATCTAATGTTTTGTTAAAATGACAGCAGATGGCGCTAGTGTGATCAATATTTATCTTTATCAATCGAATACGCAATTTATTTTATATTTAATTTTTTTCTTAATAATAAAATTGATTACATTTTTAATCATATTTTCAGTTACTTCATTATAAATATTTGAACATTTAATCTTTCTTTTCTCCAAAATATTTTGAAATCACAAATATTACTGCCGTCGATTCTTAACATTTCCAAGAATATTAGTTATCTATATTTCTGTTGATTAACTCCTAGAGGACGCTGTGGGACAAAACGTCACTGAATTTTGTAGAAGGAAACAGAATTGTTGGGTTCGTTTTGAATTTCACACGAAGCTACATTACGACTATCTGCGCTATCATTCCCTAATTTGACGATGTAAGACAAGAGGGAAGGTAGCTCGCTAGTCATCGACACCCACCGCCAACTCTTTGACCACTTTCTTAACAACGAATAGTTGGATTGACTGTCACATAACAACGATCCCACGGCTAAAGGGCTGACATGTTTGGGGTGACGAGAATTCGAACCCACGACCCTCAGTCGAGCACCCTATGGCCACCTACCTGACCATGTTAGGTCATAGAAATAGAAACTTCATTGCTTTCATTTGGCCTGTTTGGAAGTGCGAGAAAAACCACATGAGGGCTATTTGTTTCATCTGTCCTTAATTTAGCAGTGTAAAACGAGAGGGAAGACAGCTAGTCGCTAGCAACCACCGCCAACTCTTGGGTTACTCTTTTATCAACAAATATTAGGTTTGAACGGCACATTATAATGTTCCCATGGCTGAAAGGGCGGTAATTTTGGGGGCAAAAGGCAAGAATTCAAATTTCATTGGGAAAAAAAATCGATAAATGAATTCCAATATTTGTTTGCGATCAGTTATCCCAGGGGATGCTGTTAACCAACTGACTGGCAGAAAATGACTCACTTTCTTCATAATCACTGGTCTGAGAGTACATATAATTATAAATTTTCAACAGGTTGTAACTTTTCAAGCCCTTGTTTATTAGCGATCTTGTTACTAAAACTCAATATGTATCAGTCCAACCTGTTACTGGACTCTCCACTGGCAAAAACTTACTCCAGTTTCCATTCCTCATTAGTTACCCTGGATAATGGCAAAAAATAATTCCAAAAATTATTACAATAATTTCTATTTAAAAACGTGTGGCTCTAAACTGGAAGTTTAGGGTCAAATGTAGACCAGAACGAGTTAAAACCTTGGACGATTTGAACGTAAATCAACAAGCAGTGTAGGACGTATGATTCTTCAGATAGGTGGGAGATCCGAAGATGAAATGCCTAGAATTAGATGCGGGAGGAACAAAAATCCTAGAACGCAAAACGATGGAACCAGATGGGCATATTATAGTAATGGAATGTGTATAATATGTAAGATGATTATAGCTGTCTTTTACCCATTGTCTCTAAACTATATATTTTTAATAATATGTAGGAATAACGCTATTTATTTGTACCTTTCAATTATTTAAAATAATAAATATTTATTTGTCTACTGAATAATTCGGGACGAAATACATCAGCAGCATTGTTACGAAATGTCTTTCAAAACCTCCACAAATATTGGAGAGGTGACTCAAATTACCATCTTTTTGTACGTTTCCCATTGTTCATTGACGAGAGAACCAGAAGAGACATCTGTTATTAAGGACTTTGAATTTAAATGCCAAATATTTTAAGTAGTTCCAAGTTAGAAACTGATGTCAGAAAATCCCGATTTAATTACAACTGTCATTAGAAATTAGTAACATTTAAGCAGTCTCAAGAGATGATCCGATGATTTATGACGTCATGGCCTCGAAGTGTAACGTAAGTGTGATCGATTGATCTCGGAGACATTTTTCAGATTTTTTTCATCTTGTGAAGAAACTGTGCATCAGATATACTGGAATTATAATCTCTATGGTTTTTTGTTTGTTTTACATTTCGCGCAAAGCTACGCTAAGGCTATCTGCGCTAGCCGTCCCTAATGTAGCAGTGAAAGACTAGAAGGAATGCAGCTGGTCATCACCACCCACCACCAACTCTTGGGCTACTCTTTTACCAACGAAAAGTGGAATTGAACGTCACTTATAATGCCCCCACGGCTGAAAGGGCGAAGCATTCCCGTTGTTTAAAGCTTAAATAATCCAACTTTTTCAAGATGCATGTAGCAATAGAGAGGAAGGAACATGTTAGTCATCAGAATGGTAGGTTAAAAGTTTGATAAAATTGAAAAGTACCAGTGATTTATGCTTTTTGTGACTTGTTTTCCCGTCAAAAAAGTACAAAGTTCCGCTCCGTTTTTTGTTGGGGACGAGGATACCTTACAAGAGTGACAGTCAAAATCCCTCTAAATTCGATTTGATTAACCTACTTCTTGATGATAAGCGGGTGTTTAATAATCGCCTTTCATCTAGTCCACGACTTCAACACCAGGGACAGCTAGCCCTCGAGTAGCATTGAGCAAACTTCAATCAACAAACGACAACAAACAAAGAAAGAACAGTTTCGGGATCTCTGCTGTTGACACATTGGTGATGTTTTCTATAAATTAAAAACTTTACCAATACTTTTACATCGAGTAAATAGAAAGTCTATTGATTATAACATCAACCCATGATGCGTCTTCTCCTATCGCTCTTCCCGGTTCAGTAGAAAGAACTTCCTTTCAATCGTGCTATTCTAGATTGATTTTGTACTCCATCTTACAATCGCATTTCCGACGGGATGTGGCGAGCGCCATCTATTATCGAATATCAAGGTAGCTTGGTAGAGAGGCCCTTCAGTGGCTCAGCAGTATGTCTGCGGACTTACACGCTAAAATCCGGGTTTCGATACCCGTGGTGGGCAGAGCACAGATAGCCCATTGTGTACCTTTTTGCTTAATTCAAAACAACAACAATCTTGGTAGAGAAAAAAGAGATTGATTTGTTTCGAATTTCACGCAAAGCTACACGAGGGCTATCTGCGCTAGCCGTCCCTAATTTAGCAGTGTAAGGCGAGAGAGAAGGTAGCTAGTGATCACCACCCACAGCCAACTCTTGGACCACTCTTTCACAAACTAATCGTGGGATTGACTCTCACATAATAACGCCCTCATGGCTGAAAGGGCGATCATGTTTCACTTCAAAACTAGAGTTGGCTTTTTTTGCAAAATTCAACAGACAAACAAAAGAATTCGTTGGATTAACCGAGAAATTCGTCCCGAATGTAAGTTACTATCAAATCCCCTTTTACGGTATTCCATACCCGTCCCAGTTACGCAGAATACGATTCCGTGCAGTGAACACAACACATAACTAGTACAACTGTGCTCTAAGAGAAGCGAAAATCTTACAATACTTTTATCGCAATAAAGCATTAATCCATAGATTACGTGTATATATATATATGTATATATGTATATATATAGAAAGAGAGAGAGCTAACAAAGCCACTGTTTTCCTCTTTTTATAATATCCACTGACCTGCAAATTATCTTCTTTCCTTGTCACATGTGCCCTGTACCAGAACAATTTTATATTTACGAAGTAAATATCGGATTTTTGATACGTACGAAAGACGAATCCATCGATTATACATGTTTTCTAATGGGATTTTTGTGGATTCTTATCACCAGGACACTTTAAATGCAAGAAACAAAGAAAACTAGGAAATACGTATTAAAACAAACAAACGAGAAACCTAAAAACGCTATAGTTTATTTCAGATGAACAGAGCTATAACTCGATCATCATTCATCTGTAATTATATATCATTATATCCAGTAAGAAGTGATGTAGAATAAAAACAATATATTAGTAACGAACATTTTCGTACAGCGAGATAAATTACTTTATAAAAATGTAAATGTGTTACAGAATGTTTAAACAAGCAAGATTAAGAACATTGAGGACGTGAAGTCCTTAAAAACGACATTATTAAAGCGAAGTTTATTATAAATGAAGTCTGTTTTCATTAAGAGCCATCATTGTTTTTGAAAGTATTTCAGAAGAAATTTTCATAGCTGTTCCAAAGTTGTATATATTCAGTTCTTCCTTCCTTTGTGTTTCGGTAGAAAGTATTAACGCACTTGGCTTAAATAATTATAGCTCTAAAAAGATATTAATATATTAACTTGTTCACCACTGACTAAACTTATTTTGTTTGGATGTTTTACGGATTGTTTTGTTTCTCAGATGATGACTTCGTAGATTTTTAAAAACCTGTCTTTATTGGGTGTTTTATTTTTTTAACAGTAATAAGTTCCAATACGTCATAATGAATTATTTTTAATTAGGTTTTAAAAGAAAATTAATATGTTTTGAGGAATAATATAGAAAGTGCTAAAAGAATAATTAACACTTTTAATTAACAAAAACAAATTAATCAGTTATACAGCAATAAATTCCACGCTCTGAAATTATCCTAATATCTAGAAATTAAAAACCGCATGCATAACTAAAACAATATAACACTTATAGTGTTTTAGCATTAGGTGTACCTCGATTAAACCTGTGGTTTTATTTCATTTTCAGTTCTAAAGGCAGAGTGTCCCGAGTGCCATAGCACTGTGCTTCAGGACTTATAACGGTAACTTTCGCTGTTTGATCCCTGCATTACATAGCATAGATAGCCTATTGTTCAGCTTTGTGCTTAGTAGCAAAACAAATTAAAAACCGCAAATAAACAACATTTCACACTGTAAAACTTGAGGTCTTATCTGATGATGGCAAATATTTAATTATCCAAGAGGAAGGACAACCCTCAAGATAAAATTAACTTACTCCAACACGTGTAACTTATTAATTAATACGCAAATCAAAATTAAATGGTACGTTATAATAAACCTGGTTTGTTAATCGAAAGAGAGATAGTTGACAGGGAATTCATTTCGAACGATGAAAGGAACAGTAGAATGGTCACTGACGAAGTCTGGGTTGAGAATATGCAAATCAGTGTGGACGATTGTTTATTTTTTTGTTTTTTTTAAAATTTGCACAAAGCTACTCGAGGACTATCTGTGCTAGCCGTCCCTAATTTAGCAGTGTAAGACTAGAAGGAAGGCAGCTAGTCATCACTACCCAACGCCAACTCTTAGGCTACTCTTTTACCAACGAAAAGTGGGATTGACCGTAAGTTAATAACGCCCCCACGCCTGAAAGGGAGAGCATGTTTAGTGCAACGTGGATTCGAACCCGCCACACTCAGATTACGAATCGAACGCCTTATCCCACCTGGATTTCAACTCTACTTTGTTAAATCCTAGGATATAGCTACAAGTCTTCGAATTATATTTTCCTCGACGTTAGGTCACATCAAGACTGGGAGAGATGACTCCCTAGCTACATATTTGCTCTCGCTAGTACACGATTTGAAAGCTGCTATGTTTTATTATTTAGATAGTGTCATAATTTTCTATCTTACATCCGAGATTCTCCAACAAACTAGAGATGTTGATATCTGATTTTCGTGCAGAGTCACGTGGAAGGATCAGCACTTACGAAAATGAATTATCCTTTGGCTTCGTGGTAGAAAGATTTAATGTTGAAGAAACCGCTATTTCAAGGGTAAGCTGCATAAAACTAAAATGTCTTAACGATCAGTAATCCTAACGAATACTAAAAATTCGGAGCTTAGAAGAATTCGGGTTGAAAAAAAATTGTCTTTCTTAATGACAGATTGTTTTCAAGGTAACGGGAAATTATTATTGTTATAGAGATAATTGTAAAAAAAGAAGCTAATACTGATTTGTTCTTCTTATAACAAAGCCACAAGGAATCGAATCACTACTTTTAGTGTTGTAAATCCGAAGACTTACCGCTGTACTAGTGGGGTGCGGTTGATATTCGTTAATTCTAAATTAGGAAATGTTCAACGCACAATGTGTACGTCATTTATTTCTACTTATTGATGTATACGATAAAAAGAAATCGTACCCAGTCTGAAGTTTTTGAAAGTACTTCACTTCAACATTTTTCCTCCATGAGTCATTATTCTAATGACAATCCTTTGAAACATACGCAGATGTTGGAAGTACATTATTTCAGAAAATATTTTGGATTTATGGCCCAAAATACATACAGCACGAAGATACTCTAGCAAAAAAACAAAGCATTCTAATTATTATACTTCAACATAATAACAATATATATATAAAGGTAGCTTCTCTGGATAGCGAGAGAAACGTTGTTACGAATACATAACTTTTAGAAAAACACAGGTTGTCATCAAGTCCTAGTAGCGTACACATACATAGAAATATACATACGTATACTTGGATTCTTCATAATCACATAACAAGAGCATGTATCTATAATCATTATCAGGAAGTTATTATTAATTAATTAAATACATGGCGTCATCTTTAGGTATTTGAAATAAACTGTACCAAAAATTGGTTTACTACATGGTATATTTAAACACTTATCACTGTATTTACGAAATTGAGATACATCAAACTGTTACTAAGTGTTACCATTAATTAAATAATTCTTAATATCTTTACTTATTTGAAATAACATATGCTATAAAATAGCTTATTAAATATTTAATGACCACCCACCGCCAACTTTTGGGATACTCTCTTACCAACGAATTATGACATTGTGACGCCCCTATTGCTGAAAGGGCAAGAATGTTTTGTGTGACGGGGATTCGAACCCATGACCCTCAGATTATGAGTCGAGCGCCCTCTAACCACCTGGCCATGCCAGGCCGTTGTCGTTGAAACGTACCACTGAAAGGAATTTTCAATTTTTTTTGTCTAAATTGTAGGCGTGGTGTCGTCCAGCATGGAAAACACAAGGATAAAACAACACGATCACGTGATCTATGACTAGAGATTTTTGCTCTAAATTTTAATGGAATCAGTAAGATAGTAACTTTTTAAGCAATTAGTACAAAAAACGGTTAGAAAAATATTCTTTAACCATGGACCTCACCAGCAAATCCTAGGGTTAACTTTCTTCATTAATTTCAAAAGTGAGTCATTAGACAGATGGCGTTATTTTAAAAGAAACAGCATGTGATAACTTCGTGAAATCGTACTTGTTTCGACAATACATATACTACCACCGAAATAATCAATATAATCAAAAAACGAAGACAATTAAGAAGACAGTACATGATAAAAAGAGACAGAAATCACATCAGAACACAAATAAAACAACAGAAACAAGATAAATGGGACAACTACTGCTCAAAACTAAATGATAAAACTGACCCGAAAAAATTCTGGTCACATCTTAAAATACTCACCAATGAAATACAGACACAAAGAAATATCCTCCACTTGAACATAATAACACCATTGCACACACAAACAAAGAAATAGCCGAAGCTTTCAATGATCAATTTCGAAATACTTCTAAAACTCACACTGATCCATATGTGGATACATATCTCTACAATAAAGTCACTAGTCACATATTAAACAATAAACATCAATTTGAACCAATTTTTCCAATAAATATAACCGATACAAATACAAGTTCCGACTCAGATTATACAAGCACGTTACTAACAAATGAAATATCCCTTCAGGAACTACTCGAAGCAATAAAAAACACAAAAACAAAGTACCAGATGAAGATGGAATACAAGCTATCCTTCTAAAAATGCCACTCCAAAATTGTTTGACCACCTAAATTCACTTTTTAACCTATCTCTATCCTCAGGATGCATCTCAGTTTCTTGGAAGCTTGCAAATATATTAATGTTCCATAAAGAAGAAAGGCCAGCAAATAAACCTAATAGTTACTGACCAATCAGCCTGACCAGCTGTGTAGGCAAAATTCTTGAAAGAATAATCAGTAATAGACTCTCCACATTCTTGGAGATAACATCAAAATTACCGAAAGAACAAAATGGATTCAGGAAATTTAGACAAACGACAGACCACCTAATCAGATTAACCGAAACCATAATAGATAGCTTCAAAAAAAAAGAATATACAGTCGCTTGCTTCCTTGATATCGAGAAAGCATTCAACACTGTTTGGCACGACAGTCTAAGGTTCCAAATGAATGAAATGGAACTAGCGCGAGGAATTATTCGCTGGTTATCTAACTTTTTAGAAAATAGAAATTTTAGAGTAAATGTTGAAGGAACATTTTCTGAATACTTTACTTCTAAAGCTGGTGGCCCTCAGGGAGGGGAAATTAGCCCTATACTCTTCATCGTGTATGTAAACAATATGCCACTGAGGAATCCGAATCATGGATTCTCTTCACAGTTGCAGATGATGTGGCAGTCTGGAAAAGTGCCGCAACGAAATAGAATAAGTGAATACTGACAAAAATACAGAATAAAAATAAACACAGCAAAAACACAACTCGTAGTCTTTACGAAAGTGACAAAACACACAAAACAACAGACAGAATTATATATAAATGGCACACTACTCCAGACTTCCCCATCGGCAAAATTATTAGGTCTAACCTAATATTCAAAACTAACTTTGATCAATAATGTGAACAAAATTAAAATTAAAGTCGGGCGAAGAACTAACTAAGCTAGGAGTCTAACTGATAAAAACAGTGGAGCATCTACAGATAACACACTAAAAATCTATAAAACATACATTAGACCTGTAATAGATTATGCAGCTCCAGCATGGATAACTATAAGCAATAAAATAATTAAAACCAAACTACAAACAATCCAAAACACTCCTCACAAATGCATACAGAGATCCAAGAACTATATCATCTCAGTTCATTCTAAAATACTCGAACAAACCAACCGTACCAGATAGACTCCTACATAGTACAATAATGTACTTTAAAAAGAATTGGATGAAAAACGAATTAATGTGCGAACTAGACAGGTACCTCATACATGATGAAGCTAGTCCTAAATATCTCTCCCCAGTTAACTTATATTTTAAATATAAAAATAAATAAATAAAATATATATGTATATTAAATAATAATAATAATAAAATGCCACCAACAAACTTGAGATTCTGCTGATAGAATAAAATAATCACTACATACGAGCCACAATACATGGACATTGCCCTGAAAAGAATCAAAGTAATATTCAGTTCTACAGTTATAAATACCAATGCGACAAGAATATAAGTACGGAGACGAGGAAGAGGTCATAAAGAACCTGACCCTTCAGGGTATGAACTTTTCTTTTCCAAAAACCGACAGACAGACAAGTTTTCAGTGAAATCACGCAGATAGTAAATGTTTTAATGCACTGTTTGCTGTTGGATCATTAAAGAGCGTTCTGGAGAAAACGTGCAGAATTTCCCTGAACTGTCGATTGGCCTACGTGTTCTCGTGCTTGCTGTTGTTGAATCATTTTATTTAAATATTGTTCACATAAAAGGATTCTAGTACTAACGTGCGATGCGCGATACAGTTGAAGAATGGTGTATTCCTCGGGAATTATAACTGAAAAGCTGCTAAAATCAATAATCCGAAACGGGTCCTATGCAGTTCATTAGACTTCACAACAGATAACTCGAGACTCTAGGCTACGAGTATTAGTTACTTACTTTGAACATATCTCTGTGCCACGAGGTCTTTTTTTGTTTTGAAGGAAAGTTTTATGAGACTGCGAGCTTATAATGTTAAGAATCGAGATTTGATCCTTGTAGTGAACCCAAGAAATATAGCTCGTTGTGTAATTTTATGCTGAATAAGAAAGAAACTGAACTTCTTACAGATGACTTATCGAGCGTGCATATGGGAAACTTCAAGTTCGAGTCCCAGTACGCCGTATTTTTAGCTGCGGTTGCGTTATAAAAGTAACAGTAAATCTCTACATTCAACTAATAGGAGGCAAGCAGCTGCCCAGTGGCGTCATCTGGTTGTCTTCCTTTTAATAAAAAGATGTAAATTAGGTAATGTTATGCCTAACATTGTGTAATACCATCACGTATCTGACTGTTACTCAAATAAATAATACCATGTATGAAGCAAACAAGGGAGATGGAAACAGGCGCTCTAAAGATTGAGAAAATGAAAATTCTGATGTCTTTTAAGCGCGGTTTGGTCAAACTCCGGATCTACGAGCTGATGAACTCAGTTCGAATCCGTGTGATACCACACACACTTTAAGCTATGGGTGCATTATAGGAATAACAGTAATTCAAAATCAGTGACAGCGGGAGACAGCCTCAGTAGCTTTGCCATATATAGAATGACAAAATGCACAAATAACTTGCACATATCGCTGACAGCCACATAGCTCCCAGCAAAATTTTGTAATTCAATTTTTTTTCTGGTGGTATTTTGCACCAAATACTCCCCGCTAGTACAACAGTAAGTCTACGGACTTACGACGCTAAAATAAGGAGTTCGATTCCACTAGGGGAGCTCAGAAGATAGCCCGAGGAGGCTTTGCTATTAGAAAACACACGCACACACACATTTGTACACAGTCAACACGAACTTGGTTCCCACGCACGTATCGGGTATCAATAACAGACACGGTATGATCGAATTTGTTGGCATTGTTATAATGAGTTAATCACAGATTTCTCTCTCGTAGGGTTAAAAATAAAGTTGACATATTTTTATAAAGTTGATAACAGTAATAATAAAAATACAACTCCGGGTGTGGCATACTAGGGCGTAAAGAAATGAAAAATGAAATAGATTTTTTATCTGCTTAACGAATACTAAAGAAAGAAAAACAGAAACCTTCTGATAATTCTTAAACAAACGTTCGTCTTCCTTTGATGGCTTAGCGTTAAATTTGATGACTTTTAACTTTAGAATCCATGGTTTCTGTCCCTGTGGTAAGCATAGCAATGATTTATTGTTCAGTTTATTTTATCACTATACTCAGTGGTACAATAACACATTACGGTTAGTGTTCAGTTTATTTTGTTATTGTACTCAATGCTATAATAATACATAAAATTTACCGTTCAGTTTACTTGTGCATGACAGTAATATAAGTCAAACATTTACGAGTTAAAACAATTGAAAATAAATTGATTAGAGACAAAAATGGTATACTTTTCGTTTTCAAAAAATATTATAGACTTCATCAAATATTTTATATAAGATTAATTTTAACTTGTTGCTTGTGCCTATTTTGTGCTATTTCTGAATAATCTAGAAACTATTTTGTTATTGACACTTGGCATGGCAAGTTTGGTTAAGGCGTTGGACTCGTAAGCTGAGGAGAGTGGGTTCGAATCCCGATTGCACCAAACATGCTCGCCCTTTCAACCCTGGGAGCATTATAATGTGACGGTCAATCCCACTTTCGTTGGCAAAAGAGTAGCCCAAGAGTTAGCGGTGGGTGGTGATGACTAGCTCTAGTCTTACACTACAAAATTAGGGACGGCTAATGCAGACAGCCCTCGAGTAACTTTGCGCAAAATTTAAAGAAAAATGTTATTGGTCTTGCTTTATAAAGAGAAAAGGTGGCGCTCTAAATATATAGTGCGTGTTCCATTGATATATCATGATAATTTTCAAACAATTTTACAATTTTTAAATCTGAATTAATATGCATTGTGGCTCCATCTATCAACATGATATATAACTTTCATATTTTGTTGTTTTAAATCGTTGTACAAGAATTATCTTTGGCAAGTACATAAAGTTAAATACATTATTTAGAACATTTAATTTAACTTTAATAGACTGGGCTCAGAAAAGAAAGTACTAAATGTGCAACAAATCATGTTTTTCAAATCTGACGTCAATATCTCCCACACGCCCAGATGTGAAGTTATTACGGTCTTGGAAATAAATGTCAAACAGTTTATCACGTCCTTATTGCTACAGTTTCGATCGACCTCGGATAAAAAGAAAGTCATGTTTTTTACTCATAACTTATAACAAACATTACCGTGTGGTCTTCAGATGTCATAAACAAGTCAACTCTAACGTGAATAGTGTCCTCGATATATCATTGAGATGACTTCACGTCAAATAACAAAAAGAAAATGAAATATATTCCCATTGAAGTTATAAATGTGACATCATGAGAAGTTATAACTTAAGGTCAAACAATTCTAAACAATAGACTAAGTTATTGATAAGAATCAATAATTACTAAACCAAAAAACGAATGGTCGTTTCCCTGAATAGAGTTTTAAATAATATCTAAATTCAAGTAATTAGATGAAGAAACTTCTACCGTTTACCGAAACGTCAGGAGAGAAATGTGTAGAACATGTAAAGTTCCTGTAGACAGGGGTCTTTACTTTCTTCGGGTAATTCTATAGTTTTTGTGTGTTTGTTTTGAATTTCACGCAAACCTACAATGAGGGCAATCTGCAGTAACCTTCCCTAATTTAGCAATGTAACACTAGAGGGAAAGCAGCTAGTCATTACAACCCCATCAACTCTTGGACTACTCTTTTCCCAAAAAATAGTGGGATTGGCTGTCATATTATAACGCCCCCACGGCTGAAAGGGCGAGCATGTTTGATGTGACAGGGGATTCGAACCCACAACCCTCAGATTACAAGTCAATTACCTTAAGTACCTGTTTTTATTTGTCTGACATTTGAAGATCGTTTTTATGGTTGTTGGTTGCTCACAGTGTGAATGTATCTCAGAACGGTTGGTATGGGTATTAACATTTTTGCTATTAATACAGAAAACAATGATTCGGCCGTCCCAGGTCATCTTCGGGGTAACAAAGAGAGAGTTTGCAACTGATTTACTTCAAGTGGGTTTCTCGTGATGAAGAAGTACACGCTAAGTTGTCTGCGCTCTATCCGCTAATCGAAATTAGGTCCATACCTTCTACGAGTTTCAACGATTCGAAATGATTTTTTTCTCTTTGTACTAAACGCTATAAAGGAAGCGACCTCTGGAAGGGATATTTTGTGTTATTTAAACTTATTCAATGAAAAACGTTTACAGTTAACCTGTTTAATCTAGCAACAAAGTCGTGATGTTGATTTTGTTACTACCTGCTCTCTCTCTCGCAGCTCAGATACAAGTTGCTTCAACCACTAAATATATATATCTCTGCTTCTCCAAGTTGCTTCAACCACTAAAATATGAAAGCTTAAAAATATTATGGATGCGATGTTGTAGATATAGACCATACAGACGAAATCCGATAAATTTAACTAAGAGGTTATTTTCAATAGAACTCAAGGGGACCGATAACCGGATACTTCAATTAAAAGTTTCAAAATCAGTAATTAAATGTTCCTTTCGGGCTTAACCACAAAATTAAATATAATTATTTTTATTTATGGTGTTGCAAAAAAACGTGTTTTTTTCAATTTAATTATAGAAGTAGCCACAAATGGTATATTTTTAATAATCGAGTCACATGTCATGACAGCAATTATACCTTGAAACATGTAGCTGTCAAAACCATACTTTTTATTATTATTTCGCTCACACTGAGTAAAAAATACTGTACATAATTAATTTGTTATTCGAATTTCACACTCTTAAAATTCACTGGATTTTCTCTGTTTGAGATTCATAATTTTGAAAATCGTGAATAATTGTGTTTAGAGATTTTGTAACCAGAGCCTGTAAAAGATTAGAAAGTCACACTGAAAAAAAAAATTTATTCGACGAACTTTTATAAACTAGAACAGTGTTTCTCAAAGTATGGTCCAAAACTGTAATTCAGATAAACCAGAAAATGTGTGTCCACCCCTTGAGACAGCAGTAAGTCCTTGGATTTACAACGTTAGAATCAGAGGTTTGATTTTCTTCAGTGTTCGCAGCAAATAGAGTGATGTGAGTTTGCTGTAAGTAAAACATACACTTAAAAATATACAAGTCACATCAAAGCAGAGTCGTTCTCCACAACCTATAATAACTTTGTGTGTGTGTTTTTCTTCTTCTTGTTTTTGCAGTGGCAAGCGAAAGTGCGAATAAGGTAAGACCTGAAGATGGTTCACGAGGTCTTTTGACCTCCCGAAGTGGTCCGCAATTGAAGCAGTTTGAGAACCACAAAACTATTCAGTGGATATATCAGTACTTCTATATGCTATCTCTTTATCGCCCTCTAGTGGTGGTGTAAAGAGATTAAGACAGTTCATATACAAATTTAATTTTACATACGTATTTGAATGTCCAAAAAGATTGCTTATAAACTCATAATAATAATATATAATATTTATATTTTTAAATTGTATAACATTGTTATGGTAATACAATACCTAGTACTCTCACTTTACCACTCTGTTCAAGATCTAATCTTAAAAGTGTACAACATTGTTGTGGTAATGTACTAACTCGTTATGACATTTTACCACTTCGTTCATTGTCCAATCTAAAACTGTACAACACAGATGTGGTAATGTACGCATTAGATATGTCATCTTGCGACTTCGTTGAAGGTCCAAGCTAAAACTGTATAACACTGTTGTGGTACTGTACTAACTAGATATATCGGTTTACCACTTCGTTGAAGGTCCAAGCTAAAACTGTATAACACTGTTGTGGTACTGTACTAACTAGATATATCGGTTTACCACTTCGTTGAAGGTCCAATCTAAAACTGTATAACACTGTTGTGGTACTGTACTAACTAGATATATCGGTTTACCACTTCGTTGAAGGTCCAAGCTAAAACTGTATAACACTGTTGTGGTACTGTACTAACTAGTTATGTCAGTTTACCACTTCGTTGAAGGTCCAATCTAAAACTGTATAACACTGTTGTGGTACTGTACTAACTAGATATATCGGTTTACCACTTCGTTGAAGGTCCAAGCTAAAACTGTATAACACTGTTGTGGTACTGTACTAACTAGTTATGTCAGTTTACCACTTCGTTCAAATGAATCTTTAAAACCATTTAAGAAGAAAATTCTAAAAACCAACAATTTTCAACAGAATAATAGTTTGTTTCTAGAGTAACAGTTTTCTTGTTTCCCAGTGTTTTCGTTTTAATGTGTTCTTGTTTCTATATTTTCTGATTTCAACCTCTTCTTGTTTCCATTTTTTCTTGTTTTGATGACTTCTTTTTAGTCAGAACTTCAGTCTTTTGGGATGATGGCTCGTAAGAATCAGATGTATTTTTGACATGAACGAGGCTCTTAGAACAGAAATATCAGGTCTGTTTCTTAAATAAAGACAAAAAAGAGCTTCTTTTTCCTCTTACTCTGAATGGTCAAATAACCCTTAAGATTTTTTTTTGGCAGAATTTTAGATTATGTATCATTTAAACCAAAACTTAATGGAACATAAGTATTTTTTTTTTCCGTGTTACAGCTACATCTCAATATAAATCCCTCTTACGCACACAAAACTGCTTTTCGAAACAACCAATCTGTCGACATATTTATCCGGATTCTTTAGAGATTTCTTTGTGCAAAGCTAATATTTTAACTTATAGTTAACTCGGAGCAGGTTGAATCATGTGTGTAATAACACTGAAAATTATAACGTCATAAACATCGAACTTATTACGCTTGGCAAAATGCTCACGTAGCTCGAGCGAAACATTTATTTCTCGTCGTTACTTAAAACTTACTTTTGGTCGCTGCTTCGTCGTGTCCAAAACGGTACCTTTGCTTTTTATCGACCTAATCTTGTTGAGTGGAGTGGCTTAAGTCATAAACATGCGTAGAAATTTAAATATATAAATTATAAATTAAAATATGTACGTACACGACGAATCAGGTAAACTAGTTCTAACAGATCCTAACTCCATCTTCTTTTCGATGTAATTAAGTTGAAACAGTTGTAAGTACATAAACTGGTTATTTCCCCCATGTTATCTGCTGAATCCACCGAGGGGAATCGAACCCAACAAAAATTTCTTCTTCTTTTTTTTTACTACTAACCTTTTTGATGGATTAGGTCCAATTGTTAACCTGCCAAGCTGCTAATCGGAAGGTCCGAAGTTCGAGCCAGAAATGTGCTGCCTAACCTGCTCTGCACTTTCGTCTGCAGGCGAGTTATAAAAGTGACAGTGAATCTCCATATTCAGCTCAGAGGGGTGATTTAAATGGCAGATGCTTCTAATTAATTACTTCTCCTGTAGTCAACAGCTGAAACGTAGGTGTCGCTCATTTTCAAAATATCAAATTTCCATTGTTTCCGTTGTATCTTAGTCATCTGGATTTATCGTGTAGTTGTTTTTTTAAAAGCCGAATAACATCACTTCTTGCACCACAGAATCAATTCTAAGTGTTTCAGAATTAAACTTTGACCTCATCTCTCGTTGAAAAAAACCAAACAGGTCATGAACTGGTTTTTCCAAAAGTGCGTTCTGAGAATATAAGACTCAATTATGCGCATAATATTAGTATTATAACATTTGAACATCGCAAAATACCACACTAGTAAGACTAGATAACAATAAAAACCTTCTCTCATTCACCAAATGTGGTCATTCCCAAGTACTGAAACGCCAACTAAATAAATTTCCTGATTACTGAACGGTTTGACTTCAGTATTTGTTTGTTTTGTTTTTCTTTAATCTCGCTCAAAGCTATGCGAGGGCTATCTGCGCTAGCCGTCCCTTAGTTAGCAGTGTTAGACTAGAGAGAAGGCAGCTAGTCATCACCACCCACCGCCAACTCTTGGGCTACATTTTTACAAACAAATAGTGGAATTAATCGTAACATTATAACGTCCACACGGCTGAAAGGGCGAGCATGTTTGGAGCAACGGGGATGCGAACCAGCGAAACTCAGACTAAGAGTCGAGTACGTTAATCACCTGGCCTTTAGTAACACTAACACGAAAGACGCTCTTACATATAGTAAGTACAAATTGTTACAAAAGCATTTGTTCCATATATAAACGAATACTTTTCCTCGTTATACGTTTATGTATGGACTTTTCTGAATTTCCCATCGTGAACACGATAGAAATGAATTTAATGAAACTGTTCAAAACCACCGAATAAAGAAATATTCGCAAAATAATAAATTATTGAAACTGTCTTAAATAAACGCCCCTAGTGGCAGAACTACGGACTTATACAACTAAAAATCAGATTTCGATACCCGTAGTGAGCAGAGCACAGATAGCACTTTATGTAGCTTTAGGCTTAATAAGAAACATAAGAACCTTACCTTATAATTTATCTTTTAATTCTATTTTGTATATTTAATTTGCCATACTGATGGTCAGGTGGATTTTTAATCTCGTTCTAAGAAAGCTTACCCTCGTCACGAGTTGATGTTGATAAATTATTCATTCAGGTTCATTAAGGTTCGGGTTTCAAACTCTGCCCGTCCTTTTCACAACTACAACGATCATAGAGACGTTATAAACAATAAAAAATATCAAACAATAATAGTATTTAATTTTTATTATGGTAGCGTGAAAGCTTTGAATGTTTTATTTTCTTAAAAAAACAACAACAAAATACATACGTTTGATAATCTATATGACGTCATTAAACAACACGCAACAGACACGGACAGCAGCGGCGACATCTGGATTCTTTTTTAACAATATACATCTTTATACACGATTTATAATTTATTACGTTACCATTGTAAAGAGTGAATAAACCTTTAAAATACAAAAAAAAAAAAGATTCGCACTTATATACAGTATACGTTTAATTATTTTAGAGGATTCTAAGATAAATCATGAAATATACAAGTAACAATTGAATGAACTAACAACCTATAAATTATCACGTTTCCTAACTTTGTTTGTCCAAGTAGCTTTACACTTGACTCATCTTACCCTGGTCGTCGAGGTCAAAGTGACAGTGGTCTGTGTGTAGAGCTATTAGTTTTCTATCGTATCGAGACACGCTTGGCTTGGGCGATGTCAGTTGGCAGCCCTTACAACACGACCAGTGAGGGCACATTTCGGGCGATTTGGAGAAGAGGATTTTTCGAAACGCGTCCCTGAATTCTGCGTTGAAAATGCTGTAAATTACGGGATTCAAAGTTGAGTTAAAGTAGCCGAGCCACGTGAGACACTTCCACACCAAGTCCGATACGCACGATTTACAAAACGCCGCAATAATGTTTACGGAAAAAAACGGTACCCAACAGACGAGAAACACACCCACGATAATCCCGAGTGTAATGGAGGCTTTGTGTTCTCTGGCGTGAGACGAGTGGTGGGAGTTAGAGGACCTCACGTCGCAAACAGGTTCAGTGGCGCGAATATTTTTCACGTGTTTTCTAGCGTACAGGTAAAGCCTTGCGTACAAGGCAATCATAACAACGCAAGGTGCGTAGAAACTGATAGAAGAAGATACGACGGCGTAGACGGGCGTCAGCTCCAAAGCACAGGTTGGACGTTCTTCCTCCAGAATACCTGCGAAGTCCGAATCTTTAGGCTTATGCCATCCAAGGCTAATGGGGAGGAAAGACACTAGGGCGGACATCAGCCAGATTAAACAAATCGAACCAAGAACCACCCGTTTCGTCATCCAACAGTTGTAGCGTAAAGGATCCTTAATGTGTACGAATCTATCGAAGCTAACAGAACACAGGTTCAAGATGGAAGCTGTGCAACACATTACATCAAAAGCAACCCATGTGTCGCAGAATTGTGGACCGAACATCCAGTAACCCATCAAATCATTAACAACCGCAAAGGTCATGACCAGCGAAGAAACAAAGAGATCGGACACCGCCAGAGAGACAAGAAAGAGGTTTCCTAATTTGCGTAACCTTCGATCTCTGTAAATAGCCAAACAAACGAGTAAATTACCAGCGATGGAGAAAAAAATTATAAACCCTAAAAAAGCACCAACTAAACACTTGTAAGTGAGATCGGACAAAGTTCTTGACCTGTCCTGAAGTGAGCTGTGATTTAAGGGTCGAGAATTGTTCAAGAACGATGTCCAGTCCTCCATGACACACTTTTCGGTCAATTAATCATGTCGAGCTGAAAAGTCGAAGGAAAAAAAATCAATCAATCAGTGTTCAATGTTTCCTCGTGCTATAAAAAGTTTTCTTTTTTATCTTTTATCTACAGAGATTGCACACTATAATTAATTCTGTAAAGAATTTAATCAATCCGTGTTTAACAGAAAATGCAGGATTTTCAATGCAGAATAATTGAATCTTTCAAACGTTTCATAGTCCCATAAACGTATGATTTCAGTCAGTGCTTCTCAAAATTGAAAATCGAAAAACTCGACCAATGGGAATTAATGTTAAGCGGAAATGATAGTCATGGTTTAGTGTATCCAATCTGAAACAAAAAAAAATAATGGATAAGTAAATCTTTAAAAAAATGTCACATTCAGTCGGAAGTATAGTGATTAAAGAAATTTAACTAATGACTGATGGAGATGCGTGATGAAAATTTATTAAAGTTGAGCCGGCCGTAATTACAATGCTGTTGTATAATTAATTTTATTATAAAATATCAGAGAAACACTCGTTTGAAAACTAGTCTTCACCTTCAATAGAAACTGTAGACACAATAGTACATTATACATACATACATCAAATAAAGATAAAGTTAATTAATTATAGGCCTAATGAGGAAATTTCAATATTTAAAAGTGTGCATAATCATACTGTTTCAACGATTGCCAAAGACGCATGTGGCTTAATACAGAGCTCATCACAACGGTTGAAACACAATAGTTTTTTTTTAGAATATTATTTACCAAAGCCATTTATTACAACAACAACTGTTAAGGTGGTAAGTCTTTTTTGTACTGTCGAAGAATGAATGTGGCAACGGATATGTCAGACATATCGTGGTATACTGTTAAAATTTTATTATGCTTACAATAGAGTAAGTCAATGCGTAACAGAAATACACGTACAACATTCAACACAGATGCGTCTGGTGTCTTTAAAAATAATGATAATAAAAAGAAAAACGTAACACTAATGACGAAAATGGTAATTAGTGTTCAACGTAAACGGGAGCCATAACAAGCAAAAACGTTTTTGTTTTGTTTAATATTTTTAACGTTTTAAAAAAAACCAGTATACATTTTTTTCAAGAACCAGATTTGTGACAATAATGCTACGTAATGTTTTAATTGTGTCATTATAGTCCTAATTTATAGATTTAATCACCTCCTAGTCACATCTGTGGCCAATGAAAGAAAAGTGTAATTAACATTGTAAGATGCTTTATGCACTTAATAGCACGTTTCTTAAATGGGGTGGAAAAATTTTACTACTCATGCTTTCCTAGCACGAGTTTGTTCTGGAATTTTAATTACAGCTTGTCATTTTGTGCCCAAATTTGGTGCCATTTTGTGTCTCTAACATTTCTTTCACACAGTTCTCTCCAAAAGGTGGTTTAATTTTAGCAACAACACGCTGTCAAAAAAAGTATGACTTTTAAACATTTCTAACAAGCACCGAAAACAGCGCTGATGTGGTCAAATTTCTTATATTAAACTTACATTAATCTTATATGAATTTATTTATATTTGAATGAATAAGAAATATCTGTGCAATTACTTTTCGTAAAATTTAAATGCAACTGCCTTTTACATAATATTATATTACGTTATGTCTTCACTAACATTCAATAGATGACGCCACTAAAAATTGCAAAACACTTTTCTTAGAATAAACAGTACCACATTTTAAATTTCATATTTCGATTTTTCATTTCTCTTAGCCATGTCTGTATAAAATAAATACTTATAACATTAAGAAATGTCTATCTTATTTAACAAAACAAAAGTTACATATGTCGCTAAATGAACAACAAAGTTTAACAGAAAAGTATATTTCTTGAAACCCGCATATGGGATTAAACTTCAATATTTTTGTTTAAAAATAATGATATACTTTTACATTGTTTTAACGAATGCAGTCCTTCCAACTGCAACCAGGAATCCATCCGGTTCGTGATGATGCGGTATTAGCATATGTTTCAACGCTATTCTGTCATATAATAGCTTTATTTTTGTAAAGTCCACACTATTTTTAATTCGCAAATGATACATTACATTCTGTAAAGTACAAATAGCTCCCCCAGTGGCTCAGCGGTATGTCTGCGGACTTACAACGCTATTAACCGAGTTTCGATACCCGTGGTGGGCAGAGCACAGGTAGCCCATTGTGTAGCTTTGTGCTTAATTCAAAACAACAACAAAAGTACAAATAGGCTTTACTTTAGTAGCAGAAATCTGCTCGTGTGCGTGCGTGTGTTGTATAAACTTATCACATTACTGAATAAACAATTGAAATATTGTTATAAACGGCTTATATTCTTAAAAAGAGACTAATTTTACCTTCAACGATCACGATGGGTCAGCAGTAAGTCTCGGTTCTTATAACGCAAAAATCCAGTGTTCGATTCCCATGATGGACGCATTGTAGATATCATGTTATTTGGTTTGTACTAACGGTAAAATTATGGGTTTAAGGTGTGTTTTAGGGTGAATTTTAAAAAATCATTCCTTTGATATTTGTGTTTTCATTTTGTTACCTGAGTGCAGGATGACAGAAACATTCGAAGAAAAAACCTTGAAAATGGTTGTTCTCAAACAGTGGTTTGAGTGCTTTCTACCTACCTTACCCTTTAAATCCACGATAATGACGTTTGTCTCTTCACAAGAAAAGGTAAATTCTAGAGATGAGATATAGAGCGAACCGGTTTTGTTGATTCTTTATACCCATTTTGGAAGGTCTTCAATTCCGCCCCCTAAAACCTCGTGCCAGAAAAGATAAGAAGAGAATTTCTCCTGCATGCTACATATCAGATGGCAAGATGTACATTTTTCACATTAGGTGGCGTGCCAACACTTTCTTATATCTATTTTAAAATAGAAAATAATGCTTATAATATCAACAATAAAAACATATATTTAATACATAAACAAGGGAATACTGTAAGATATAAACAAGAGAACACTGTAAGATACAAACAAGGGAATGTTTTAAAATATAAACAAGAGAATACTGTAAGACTTATTCGAGCTTCGTGATTCTTTCCTTTGTAGCTACTCAGAACAAAAAATAAGGGAAAGATAGTAAGGCTTTTTAAAGCTAACATCCTATGATGTTTCATGTGCTAACATATTATGATGTTCCATATGCTAATATCTCATGATGTTTCACGAGCTAACATCATATGATGTTCCATGTGGTAATATCTCATGATGTTTCACGTGCTGACATCTTATGATATTCCATGTGCTGACATCTTATGATTTTCTATGTGTTAACATCTGATGATGTTCCATGTGCTACATCCGATGTTTAAATGTTTCTTTCAGTTTCATAAGCTTCTGTTGTCGCTTTGGTGTTAAAGTTATTAAAACTTCAGCGGATTTACAACACTAAAACCTGGGTTTCGATACCCTTGGTGGGCAGAGCACAGATAGATCATTGTGTAGCTTTAACTAAACAAATAAACACTGAATCGTTGTCAGCACTTCATTACGTGATCACCACATTTTTCATACCTGGCTATCTTAAGAAAACGGAAAACACTTCTTTGTTAACCAGAAAATGACCAAGGAAGATCAAAACTTTTAAAGTACACGCATAATTTTTTCCCCACGTATTCTACCAATAATAGAATGAAGCTACGTCTATGTCAAGTTAAATTGTTCGTGTTGGCTAGGATCTCGTGTACAAATCAGAAAATGACGTTTTCTGCTTGTTTGTTTTATGTTCTCGGCTGACTAAAATCGGTTTTAGTTATCGCTTTTAAAAACGCAGAAAAAACAAGTTTCACACTAAGTTTGATGTGTTTGTTTCACTGAGCGTCGAGCTTGCAGCGGTCGGATATGCAACTAGTTGTCTTGGTCCTTTTTCAGATCTTGCTTGTTTTGGTTTGTTTTGAATTTTCTCGCAAAATCTACACGAAAGATATCTGCGCTATCCGTCCCTAATTTTACAGTGAAAGACTAGAGAGGAGACAGCTCGTCACCACCACCCACCGCCAACTCTTGGGATTCTCTTTTACCAACGAATAGTAGGACAGACCGCTGCTTTATAACGCCCCACGGCTGCAAGGGTGAGCATGTTTGGTGTGACGGGAATTTGAACCCGCGACCCTTAGATAACGAGTCGAATGCCTTAACCACCTGGCCAATCCGGGGCCTATCAGATATGATCTGAGAGAGTAGACTCTAAAGGTTCCAACTGTACTTAGAGTTTTAAAACAAATTAAAAATAATCGAAGTTATCGCAAAACCAAACTTTGATTTAATATTAACAATTATTTTATCATACCCGGAAGGCTATGTTGTTGCTACACTGTGAATCATCTGCGCTTTACACACCGAAGAGAATCGAACCCTGGATTTTAGCTTTAGAGACTTACCAATGAACTACTCGAACGCCGAAAGATGGTGTGACGTGCGATTGAGTCTGTTTTCTTATAACAAAGCGACATCGGGCTATCTACTGTGTCCACCGAGGGGAATCGAACCCTGGATTTTAGCGTTGTAAATACGAGAACTAACCGCTGTCCCAGGAGGGAACAAGATGATAGGACGATAGATTATTATCGTTTCTTAGAATTACAAGCGTTTTATTTGGATATCTAAAGTTCCTAGGCCTTTATTAGATAGTAGAGCTGGCCACTAGCACCAGTACACAAAATTATCTCCAAAGGCATACCCTTGGAAACAAGTTACAAAAAAATAATCTATTCATGTTAAATTAACAGCTACCAGTGCTACGTAATCATCATGATACGTAGCTGAGAAAGAACTTTCAGAATAATAGAAATGTCCTTATTTTGGGGGGATAAAATTCCAGCAATTCGATCATTAAGCAAGTACTCGCTGTAATCGTTTCAATATGGTGCTGTGATTTATCTCACTACCAAAGCGTTCCAGCTCTGTTATGAGAAAGGAGAGAGGAGAGTGTAAGAACTTCCCCTAGCATCCCCAGGAATTCGTCGTCAGTTCAAAAAAATAGTTTCTGAAGGAATAATTCGCTGATAGAAAGTCAGTGATGCAAAATGTTGTGAAAAGAGAAAGACTGATACAGTAAAAACATGTGGTCTTTATACGTTTACGTGATTCAGTGGGTGTTTCTATTACATCTCCTTCGGTTGACTTCTCTGATCAGATTAATCTGAGGAGACTTTAAAGTCTCTTCGTAAGTATAAAGCTGTTTGTTTGTTTGGAATTAAGCACAGAGCTAAGCAGTGGGATATCTCAGCTCTGACAACAACGGCTACTGAAACGCGGGTTTTAGCGATTTGAGTCCACAAACACACCGCTGTGCCACTGAGGGTCGCTAAACAGCCTCTGGATATTAAAACTTAGGTCTAATGTTAATTCATCCGCCATAATTTAAAATAATAGTTCTCTTGCCACGGTTACAACCTGTTTTGTCGTGTTTTTAAATTTCGGGCAAAGCGACACGAGCGTTATCTGCGCTAGCCATCCATGCTCTTGAGGTGGAGCGTAAGACTAAAGGGAAGGTACATAGTAATCACCACCCAATGCCAAATCCTGGGCTACCCTTTTAACAACTAATAGTAGGATTGATCGTAACATTATAATGCCCGCACGGCTGAGAGGACGAGCGTATTCGGTGCGACGGGAATCCGATTCCGCGACCCTCAGATTACGAATCGAGCGCCCTAACCCACTTGCCATGCCGGGGCCCATTACAATCTGATAAACTGCTTTAAATAATTTCATTAATTTAGTTGGCATGGTAGTTTTGTAGTTAAATAAATGAAAAACCGTCAACACTTCATAACACTTAGCGCCTCCGAATTTTATCACGTGACAAATGTTATTTCAACACAACAGTGTAAAGCTAATAGTAATCACAGGGCGGTCGACTCGGAATCAGAGGGTCGTGGGTTCGAATTCCCGTCCCACTAAATATGTTTGTCCTTTCAGTCGTGGGGACGATATAATGTTAAGATAAATCCCACTATTCGTTGGTAAAAGAGTAGCCCAAGTGTTGGTGGTGGATGGTGATAACTATCATCCTTTCCTCTAGTGTTACACCGCTAAATTAGGTACGAAAAGCGCAGTTACCTCTCGTGTAACTTTGCGCGAAATTCAAAACAAAAACACGAAATACTATTATCACTGAGTTTCGTAATCTTACATCATTTCAGGCTTAGGGAGATGTAAGTTACGACGCAACGTTCTACAGTCAAGTTTGTGATGCATTTAGATGCTTAGATCTATAGCTGTTTTCTGTAATAAGTAGTGTTTGTTTGTTTTTATTGGAGATACGTCTCAATTATTCACTGCCAGTATACTAATACGTCTGACGATCTGAGCTGTACGTATTCAACAAGTATTCGTCTAGGATGTGCGAGGTCTCTTTCATGACTGAGGAATACCACCCCTTTCTCTAATAATAACTCATTCATAAATTTGATTTCACTAAACCTTTCGTTGAGAATATATTTGTAGACGTGAAGTTAACACCATTAAGTTAGCTATCTACCCGAATCAATAATAAGGATCTTATATCAACATTTTTTTCACTTAATATAGTTGGACAAAAATTGGATGATTTTCTAAACAATGTCCACCTTTGAGGCCCGTCATGACCAGGTGGGTTAAGACGCTCAACTCGTAATCTGAGGGTTGCAGATTTGAATCCCCATCGCGCCAAACATGCTCGTAAGGGCGTTATAATGTGATGGTCAATCCTACTATTCGTTGGTAAAAGAATAACCCAAGAGTTTGAGGTGGGTGGTGATGAGTAGCTGCCTTCCCTCTAGTCTTACACTGCTAAATTAGTGACAGCCAGCGCAGATAGTCCTTCAGTAGCTTTGCGCGAAATTCAAAACAAACAAACAAACCATTGAAACTTATTGAAGTGTGTTATTCTGGATTTAAACTAGTTCGTACACAGCTGGTTAGCCGTATATATATATATATATAATATAATATAGCACGTATCAGGGAAAACAATGCTGCTAAGCAACATATACACACACACTTCGTTTGTTCTTGTCTATTTCAATTGCCAAGACAATGTATAATGCTAATTATAGGCTGTTGCAGCCCAATCAAAGAATTTTTTTTCTCGGTAACGTTTGATAGACTTTAATTACGCTTTGCTTTTAGTATAAAAGATTTGAAGAGCTTTACCCCGCCTCTTTATTGATAACGCTATAACCAATAGGCTAACGACGAATAGTTAAAAACTGGACTGCTTTTGTTCGCGTCAATCTGTTATAATCATTTGCTTCCGATAGTCTAGAAATGAAAATTTGAAAGCTAATTGGAAAAATGTTTTCTCTAACGTAACGGAATAAATTAGTTTATTTGTTTTGTTCAGCTTTGCTGTGTTTTACTTTTATTAAGTTTCCTTAAATTAAAGTATTTAATCACGTGACAGGCTTGTAAACGTGTATAACGAAATCTATCCCTAAACAAGAACGAAATTTTAAAAGTTCTTCTGGTTTTTTATTACTCTGAATAATTATTTAAACGTGTTACACTTTAGGTGTTTTCTGAAATATTACGTCATTAACAATCTTTTTTTTATATATTTAAGAATAATGTAATGTTTAGGTTGTTGTTTTTATCCTACAACATAAACTTTCAAACAAAATATTTATAATTCAATTTATTGTCCCGTGATCTCTTGACTTAGAAAAAAATTATTTTGACGTTGGTGTAAAATAACGTAAATTGTACGAATGTATGAATGACCACGTGCTGAAATAAAGATTGGCAGTTATTTAAATTATGAAAAAATATATATATTTTTAGTTACAGCAATTAAGGTATGTTTGTTTGTTTTTGAATTTTGCGAAAAGCTACTCGAGGGCTGTCTGCGCTAGCCGTCCCGAATTTTGCAGTTTAAGAATAAGAGTAACAGTCAATCCATTAGCACGTATGGTGGATAACAGGGTACTACAGTCTGATTACTTTGACCCCTAGACAATAGTTTAAAATTAGGAACAGCATCATATAACTTTAGTAGCTTTGCCATAAATATAAACAAACACAAAAGATTTCCAATTAGAAATTATTTTAAAAGACACGCTGGAACTTTATAAATATAACGTCATGTGTTATGGGCTGGCCTTTACATAGACGTTGGAAGTTTTTATCATCTGTAATATCAGGGCTGAGCGCGACCAACCGTTTAGAATATATAAGTCAAGCTCGTGTTTGCATAAAAATTGATTAATATTGTTGCCGATCCGATGTTAACGACGTTAAACCCATAGGATTTCTTTCAACCATTTTTCTATCGACCTAAACTATGTCCAATGAAACAGTTTATATGATATGTGAGAGTTCTGTTAGAACGACTTACATCGGTAAGCGGAAATCGAAAAATTCTCTTATTTTGCACTCTCAGATTTGTGTCTGCAAATATAAATCCTTTCAATGTATTGTAAATGATTCTTGTTTTCTGTTGTTGTCATATAGACAGTATCAGAAGAACACATTCAAATTTTTACAATCAATAAACACTTATAGAGAACTTCTAAATCGATTCTAGATTATTAATAATGCTCTCTTGGATATTAACTGTGTATCGATCTTTTTATCTCTATTTAAAATCGATCTTAAAGCTCGAGCATCTTAAAACTATGACGTCTTTGTCACGTGCTTGTTCTGTCTTAATGCACGTATGAGAAATTTGCCGTCTAGATTATTTTGTTTGCAAAAGAGCTGTTAATTTATGAATAGTAGAATAATTTTTACAGGCACATGAAAAGAACAAAAATAAAACATTTTATAAAGTAGGGAAGCACAGCTATCCTCTTCTCACACAACTTATCAACGGCTATTTGCACTAGCTAACCCTAATTTTGATCTGATAGGCTAGAGAAAGAAGGCAGCAAGTCAGACTATTTGCACTAGTTAACCCTAATTTTGATCTAATCGGCTAGAGAAAGAAGGCAGCAAGTCAAAAACATAAACCACAAGCTCTTGGGCTACTCTTTGCGAAACCAAACAGTGAAAGTTGATTGTTACTCTTATAACGCAACCACGGACCCAAAGTACAGAACACATTTTGTTTTCCTTTGTTAAGGGGTCGTGAATGCTGTAACTTCTTATTCATGGTCAGATGTTAACCACTGAGCCACATTCGACTTATGTGTATTAAACATTATCCAACGGAAGAGGGATTCTGCTAATCCATCGATAAAGATTTTAAGTGTGAGATAACTAACTTACAGAAAAGAACTTTTGGTAATCTACAGAAAATGGTACAACTTGAGCAAAATCACTATAAGGGAATAAATATAAATTAATTAGTTTTCTAGAAGCACTAAGAAACAAAGATTATACAATAGATTGTAAACTGTAGTAAGAAAAAAAAAGTCAAATATTTAAATAAAAATCGCACGAAAACAAATAAAAAAAAACGTGACAGCAAAGTCTAAAGCTGCCTTGTTTATGGATGAAATTTACTTTAACACAGAGACGAATATGAAAGATTGAGTCGTCACCATGTAGTAGTTTCCAAAGTAACAACCGCCATTAACTTGTGGAAATACATGTTAATAATTACAGTTAAAGCCTTACTTTCTACCTCTCTTACGTCAGGCATGGCTAGATGGTTAAAGCTCTAGACTCGTAATCTGACGGTCGCAGGTTCGAATCCCCCTCATACCAAAGTGTAGGGGGCGTTATTGAGTTACGGTCAATCCCCTATTCGTTGGTAAAATAGTAGCCTAAGAATTGGCGATGGATAGTAATGACTAGTAAACTCTGGTCCCTCTAAAGTTAGTCAGTTGTTAAAATAACCCAAGAAGTTTTTTCCAAGTTGCCCCCCAGTGGCTCAGCGGTATGTCTGCGGACTTACACGCTAAAATCCGGGTTTCGATACCCGTGGTGGGCAGAGCACAGATAGCCCATCGTGCAGCTTTGTGCTTAATTCAAAACAACAACAACAATTTTTCCAAGTTTGACACCAAACAAATGCTCGTCACAGCAAAAAAAATCGTCCATTATGCCATCACACGAATATATATTTAAGCAAACTAATTGTAACTAATGTTACTTATTTACACATACTTCAAATGGATATTAAAATTATCAAAATAAAGTTTACATTTTCTGTAATATCCAGTATCAAACCAATAATTATCAAACGTTCGATGAATAATTTAATAAGCTAGCAACCAAAGCATTTACCAAATACAGTATATGACTCAATAATTGTTATATGTATTGATACCACATAAGAAAATAAAATGACATAGAGTGGAATTCTCACAATATTTTGCCTTATAATATTCATCCTTCAATATGTTTAAATCCGATCGTAAATGAAGACACGTGACAAGGTGTCTTACAGCCAAAATAGCTTGCAGGAGACACTCAAGGAATAATGGTTTTACAGCGTTCAACTTTCTGTAGCTCAGACTGTGGTAATCCAAGCTAAAACATGCTTTCAGAATACGTGTACAACTGAAGTTTTATTTCACATACCAAGTTTCAAGACAATTTGTATGATTTCCTCCAAATTTGATGGAATTTCTTTCTGTATTTTATTACGCATCAAAAGTGCGGAAACTTCATTTGATACAAAATCATATTTAATGTTTATAGAGTTATATTTTTTCTAAATTTCGAACAGTGATAGATCTTCACAACTTTCATAAGGAGTTTAATCTGGTTTATTATTAATTATATTTCACAAATGCGAAGTTATTTTACGAAAAAAACGTTTAAATTTGACCGACCATTATCTCTCAAGATTGAACAAAAAATGAGTCAAGCTAATCGATGATTGGCTGCGGTAAACTTCTTATCACAAGAGCCACCAGTTTGACAACTAATTTTGTTCCATTTCACTAAATCCTACGGTAAATTATTCTCTGACAGCATGTTTACTTTCATATCTAAAGTGTTACTTGATTAGATATATTCCAATATAATCCATAATTTCAGTCTATCAATAAAACAACATCCCATAGTCGCTGTAATTATTTTAACCGAAGGAATGTGTTATTTTCTTCATCTCACACTAATAACCGTACACGATAATTTAGCCTAGCATTATGATAAAATTACGAGCCTTAATTAATTTAGAATTATCTTCCTCATGCAATACACATGGTGTTCGCAAAATATTTAAACTCAATTTATTAGTTATGTTACGTTAAAGTACGTAGTAAACATTACTAAAATACATAAACTAATTATTTCTCATTGTATTACAATAAGAACATAATTTATTATCAGCCACATTTATTTTCTTTAACAAAAACAAAGTTCGCATATCATTCATAAGTCTATTCTGAATCACGTACTGGGTCAATGCTGTTTATCTCGTCTTATACAGAGTTTGTTTTTGTTTTCTTTAGATAATTTAAGACAGTCATCATTTACAAATAGAGTTACCAAAGCTTATGTTTTGTTACTGGTAGTTTTCAATAAGATATATTACTTTGTTTGCTACAGGTTACATTTTTACACCTTAGTCTATTAGGACTAGTAATGTGTTGAAACTATGTTATGATCACAGTTACCAGTTGGTGTTAATGTTCTTTGTTATTATAATTTATAAATGTCGCGGCTAGTTTAACTAATATTTCTCCATCTGCTTATTTGTTTGTTTACAATATCTGACATTGTTAACATGTTATTTATCAACCATAAAGAGCAACAAACTGAATGTCTAATACATCAATATCAAACTGAATGTCCAGTATCATCAATAACAAACTAAATTTCCAGTGTTATCAATATCAAACTGAATGTCCAGTATTATCGATATCAAACTAAATGTCCAGTATTATCGATATCAAACTAAATATCCAGTGTTATCAATATAAAACTGAATGTCCAGTACATCAATGTCAAACTGAATGTCCAGTGTTATCAATATCAAACTGAATGCCCAGTAAAACATATACATTTTCAAAATTAGTTACGAAAGTTCTAATACTTTAACTCTATGTCATGTGTTACTACTGATAATTCGATTAAGAATTGATACTTTACTTTCATAGATAAATTGGTTTGAAAACATTTCCAGTCTGTAATAAGGTTAAAAATGTCTCTCTCATCTCATTCCATTTTATATAAATCCCTACTGTAGATTTTCCTAAGTACACTCCACAACTTTTATTTTGTGATTCGACCTAATTTATTTTCTACCTGCATTTTACAAACAACAAACTGGAATATTTTTATCTCTTTATTTCAGAATATGTTTCAAATTCCTGTCTTCTATTTGTAATAAAATTAAATTATTTTTCTTGTCTAATTTAAGTGTTCATGTCATCAACATAATAAATACAATAAGTCTTTGATTGTTACTAAAATATGATATTGGTCTTCGAGAATATTCTTTTGTTAACAATAGAAAATGAATATCGTGGTTTCAGTATATTAATTCAATTAATTGAAAAGATATATATAGACATAAATAAAAAAACAAACATAGAAAAGAGTTATCAATCGTTTCTCTAGAAGTTGTTGTGAGAAACTAACTGAACCACTTTGTTTTTGAATTTCGCGAAAACCTACACAAGGGCTATCTGCGCTAGCCGTCCCTAATTTAGCAATATGAGACTAGAGGGAAGGCAGCTAGTCATCACCACCCACCGCCAACTCTTCGGCTACTCTTTTACTAATGAATAGCGGAATTGACCGTCACATTATAACATCCCCACGGCTGAAAGAGCGAGCATGCTTCGTACGACTGGGATTCGAACCCGCGATCCTCAGATGACGAGCCGAACGCCCTAAATCAATTTTGACGACATTTGCAAACAATTATTTGCTTGCACAACGCCTCTAGTGCAATATCCTTTCCCAGGTGCACGTTAAAGCCTGAAAAAAAATCAAAGTAATAATTGTTTTTGGTGACATCTACGAAGTTTTTATTTTTCGTCCAATTGCGGTTTGTGTTTCAATTGCACGTTCATAAGAAAGGAAGAATAAAGAACGTCAAAAAATTAAACATTATTTTGAAAATAATGTTAACATTTATTTTCGTAATTAACGAAGATAAATTGCAGTTAGATTATTTCCAGCTGAACATTAAAAGCATTCACCTGTCTTTCGTTTTATTTTAAATAAAACGACATTAGCAGGCTTACGAGATTGCCATGTGATACTAAGTACCGCTGCTAATACGTACAATGAAGCCTAAAAAGCATAAATCACATTTCTTCCTTTATAAGCACATGTAGATATAGTTACGTATATAGATGTATAGATGCATTAATGACTTTAAAAATAACTTGACATAAAGAAAGATTTGTTATATTATAAGAAGGGGGGATTTGATGAAACCTAGTGCTCCGAAGAAGTGGGGCTGTCGTCTTCGGGAGTAAAGAAGACAGTGGGGTTTTATTGGTGTTCTTTTCGTATATAAATTTATATACACATATGAACATGCGTTCATATAAACACGCGTATTTGTTGGTGTGTAAATGAAATAGAGGTCAGATGAAAGTATACCCACTAGAGGTCACTTTGTTTTGGGCTTTCTTATGTGTTATGAATATCGCGAGTCGTTTTGTAACACTCAATGTTATCTTCCAGGAAGAGCAACAGTAATTCCACCTAGCGGTAAAAAGGGAGTGAGATAGAAATGTGAACTTTGGTATCGGCTGACACTTAACTCTTAACAATGTTTAAGCCTGTCCGTCAAGTCTCTTGTGTGAAACAAAAAAAACAGCAAACACAAAGTTAATCTTTGTTACATGAGGATGGCTATAGAACTAGTGCACTTGTACCACTTGTAATTTATACATTTTAACAAGATAATAACATGATGCAATTGAGTTAGGCTCAACTTACTTGCAAAGCTTCAGTGTGTGAGTAACGGTGATTCCTAGCGTAAAAAGACGCACGGACTGAGATAGAGATAAACAAGCATGTATTAATAATTTAGAGAGACACATGTGTTAAGAACGCACGGATAGAAAACTCCGAGCCAGACGTGTGGCCAAGTCCAATGTTTGAGGTGCGACGTCTCTGAACACATTCTGCCTTTTAAATTGTGGGTGCGTTATAAAGGTGACAGTGAATCTCGTTATTCGATTTCAGACGCTGATTAGGTGTTCTCTGACTGGCCAATAGCCCAAACTTGGTAGACGGTTATTCAAGTGGAGCCTGTTGTTTAGCCCTTACGGCATTATCAACATTAAACATATCGATACCAGAAGTTATAATAATCTGTCATGAACTGAAACGTGAATGAAAATCATATATTCACTTATTGCTCTGGATGTCCTCTTATTCCATCTTAATGTCCTGGTCTTACAAACCACAAAATAATTAGAAATATAAAGTAAAATATCATTACCTTCCATACAAGAGGGTGAAGCTTTAATTATTTGAGATATTTGTATTTCCCTGCTTTTCAGAATAAATACCACATATTAAAAGGATTGAAGTTTGTTTTAAAAATAATTTTATGTCATAACAACAATATTTCCCTGTGGAAAATGTCGTTGTTCTTATGATAAAACAATGTTGAGAACCCTTCAAAATCCTTGTCTTCAAAAGAGTCATTGGATGACATATTGCTTCATTCTACACACCGGTTTACAAAATGCTGGCATTCTGGACGGTTTTTTTTTTACATATTCATTTCCATTGGCTAGCCGTTTCATACTAGGGTAAATATATTTTCTATTCACTAACTAACTTGTACACCTAGGTGTTAAGGAAATTTGAGCCATAGGAAAAAACAACAACAACGTTGAGTTCAGAGTACGGACATTAAACCAACTACTAGCAAGAGAAGAAACCAAAATGGATTTAAAACTCGTTCAAATGAGACAAGCAAAGTTATTTTCTAATGCGTGCTTCCCTCTAAGAGGCGCGGCTGAGTAACAACCAATCAAATTCCGCGCACGTCCAAAGTAATAGTGTAGAGTCTCAAATCCATGACGACCTTAATGGCCCTGGCAATTGATAGACATAAAGAACAAACACTAAATTGGTAACATTGCAAAATGGCCTAATGATTTAATATGATTGAAACAGGGTAAAAAAAATCTCTTCTTTTCTCCTCCCCCATAAAACTGAAAGCACACCTTCGCATATTGATACTTATGTACAAGAAGAAATTCATTCCACGCATGTATGGAAAAAAACATTAGAAGGAAATTGCATGTGACGCATACCTAAGAAACCAGAAGTCATATAAATTAGATTAGTGTTCACTAATCCCTGAGAAACTCTAAGTGCTCACTTGTACCAAGGAGTAACAACTACTACATAACGAACCGGGTATGGTTCTGCTGATTATAATACTGCGAATATTGATTTGTTTGTTTTGCATTTCGCACAAAGCTACGCGGGAGCTATTTTTGCTGACCATCCCTAATTTAACAGTGTACGGCTAGAGGGAAGGAAGCTAGTTAGTCATTACCATCCACTGCCAACTCTTAGGCTAATCTTACATCAATGAATAGTGGGATTGCCTAAACTTATAACGCCCCTACGGCTGTAAGGACGAATATGTTTGGTGTGAGGGAGATTCGAACCTGTAAATCTCAGATTACGAGTCGAGCGCCCTAATCACCTGGTCATACTGAGACTACGACTGTTGAACCGAAATTTTGTGGTTCGTGGCTCGGTGCCACAAATACTTTCTCTAGATTTTGAAGCCGTGGGTGCGTTATAGGAGTCACAGTCAAGTACTATTATTCGGTCCGATAAAAGGTGTTCAGAAACTGTCGGTGGGTAGTCTAGACTAGCCGTCGTCTCTCTCTGGTCTATTAGCTCAAAATTAGGGACGGCCATGTACATATAACCCTGAAGTAAGCAAACAAACTCTTCGAAATGGAAGGCACGCCCTCTAACGATGCTGTTAAATTATACGCATAATAATATGTTGCATTAATCATGCACGACAAAGATGAATTGAATATGAGCTGAAATTTGAGATAATTTTAGTAAAATAAATACATAATTCATAACTGCGTGTAGAATTTCACTATAGTGAGTATTATGAACCATTAAGAATGGGAAAAAACTAATATAACATTTACTAATGTCTTTTATTATATGATACCACTATTAGTTATCACATATCATAAAATATGTGAAAATATTTAACGCGTTTACCAGAAAAAAAAACCCTCGTCAATTTAAGATAGTTGTGCAATAGTTGGAGAAAAAATACTCTGAATCCCGAAACGTCCTTCGAACTACACACGAAAGGCTTATAAGAAAGTGTGTGGAATAAAACAAAGAGGTCAGTGAACAGAAAATATTCGTGTTAAAATAAGTTTTTAAATATATGTTAGGCACGTATTACTTCATATATCTAAACACCTCGTCAACTATACATTGATTTGGTTTTTGGTTTTTTTAATTTCGCACAAAGCTACTCGAGGACTATCTGTGCTAGCCGTCCGTAATTTAGCAGTGTAATACTAGATGGAAGACAGCTAGTCATCACCACCCACCGCCAACTTTTGGGCTACTCTTTTACCAACGAATAGTTGGATTGGTCGTCACATTATAACGCTCACACGGATGAAAGGGCGAGCATGTTTGGAGTGACGGGGACTCGAACCCGTGACCCTCGGATTACGAGTCGAGTGCCTTAACCACATGGCCATGCCGGGATCTGAGAGTGAAGGAATAAATTAAGAAGTTATTTGGGACCTAAACCTACAAGGGTAAAAATAAACACTTTAATCTAATGCCCTACCTTGCAACCTAATACACCTCATAAGTGAAACTAACAACAAGAACGACTCAATTCAATATCAGTCCAAAGCAATGAGAATCCAGACATGTTTGTTACTAATGATAACCAGAGCTACTAATGATGACATTGTTGCCTAACTTGTCCACAAGGTCCGTTTCCATGTTGATCAAAATCATGTTTTCTAAGGGTCGTGGGTTTGAATTCCCATCACCGAGCATGATCACTTCCTGAACTGTCAGTCTCACTGTTCTTTGGTAAAAGAGTATCCCAAACGTTGACGGTGGGTGATGTTCTCCAATTTCTTTACTTCTAGCCTATGATTAATGAACTATGGACGCCAGCGCAGATATCCCTCGTGTAACTTTGCTCGAAATTCAGAGCAAACCACAAGCAACTTAGTCATGGAGCGAGTGTTGTAATCCATAAAAAAGCAAGTTTTGAAGCTTGTTTGTATGGTTTATCCAACTTCAAATTACATCGAACACAGCCCTTGCACGACATATAAACGAAATTTTCCCCTCACCTCGTTACGTTCGTTGCTCTGTTTTTGTATCTTTTTCCTAACCGCCACCAGGGGCTAGAACCGAGTTATATTGTTCACTAATGTTTCGTTTGAAATCTAGCCAAGATAAGCTATTTTGTAAGTCAAATAAAAGCCCATCTTGCTGCTAATTCATAGGGAAAAAATCAGTTAATAGACAGTCGCCAGTTTCTTTTTTGCTCTTTGGCATTTCTCTGTTTTTAGAAAAATAAATGTTATACAGGAAAATTCGGGGAAATTACCTATTTCCCTTATATAGCCTGTTTACTGGTAGTTTTACAAGAATAATTATATAATACTTTATGTGTTACGTCCACATTGCATAGTCGATATCACGTGATTACTGTTTGTGTTTTACGTCACTTGCTCTTTCTTGTTTCACTCCTGAATATCTGACATGGGAACAGCATACATTTATTTATTTCAGAACATAACACACTTAACGTCAATTACTTTATGAAATCAATAAAATTTCATATTTTTCTTTGATTTTTTAATTTACTGACATTTCATAGATATGACCTCTTCTGTGACAAACATCGAATAACGTTACCATGTGACTTGCTAACGAACCAATCAGTGATGTACTTTATCTTACATAAAAACCGTATGATCGCTATATTGAATTTGTACCGAGGTATATGATCTGAAACAGATGTTTAGCAGTTTTAGTGTTAATTTGCCATAATTTGACAACCTAACTTGCCCATATGTACTACAAATGTACACAAAACTTTATGTAAGATATGCTTGGAAACTACAGAGCGTGAGGGGGGGATGACTAACAAGCTTACATAAATCAAAACTTATGATGGTGTCATGATTCCCCTTTGAAGATTTACCCATCATACGTCACTATCTTCAGTTATACCAGTCACAGAACAACATGATGCAGCTTTAAGCAAAGAATTTCACCAATCATGGGACAGCATCGAGTAACTCTAAACAGAGAGTTTCACCAATCGCAGAACACCATAGAGTTAGCTCTAAGCAAAGAACTTTACCAATCATGGAACAACCTAGTGTAACTCTAAACAGTTAGAGTCCTTTAAATGATGTTTCCAACCCTACTATCCAATGAACTCTTTAAGAGTACAAGAAGTGTAGATACATCAGGTGTAGGTACGTCAGTTCCCATGTGTTTCATGGTTTCATAGTTTCAGAATATACGGGCAGTGAAAGAAACAAAAATGTACTTTCAATCTATTTGACATTGAGAAATAGTAATCTTAAAGTTGAGGCACTGCGAAGACTGGATGTTAATACATTGACAGTGACACCTGGTGGTAAGTAATATAAGACAGTATCTTATAAAAAATTTTAATTAGTAACCTCTAACCTTCCTGTTTTTTTTACAAGCCGACGTTGAAAACGTGTGAAATACCAATAGTTAGTTGAAGGTAAAAGTAACAAAGACGTGCTGTTGGGTTAATCCTAATGATCAACAAAAACAGAAAAGAGACACAGCAGTCACTAAAAAGAAAATCTGTAATAGAACAGGAAGATAGCCTATAGAGGTAAAGAACGGGGACAGATACTGCAGGTCTGCTTACACATTCTGACGAGTTTCCTCTCAAGGCTTATTAAACAACAAACCGTATAACACTTATATATCTTATATCTCCAGCCAAAACAATATGCGAAGAAGCAAAAGGGAGAAATCCACTGAGCCTTGAGCAGTTGGGAAACAAGTGGACAAACTAAGGCAGTTCATGAGTACTGTCCAAAACAGTAATTATTATATTATATACGAGTTACAGTGTAACTTACATTAACGTTCGCTTGTTGCAAACGTATTTCTACTTTGTTTCTTTGTTTGTTGTTTGAATTTCGCTCAAAGCTACACGAAGGCTATCTTCGCTAGCCGTCTTTAATTTAGCAGTGTAAGACTAGATGAAAGGCAGTCAGTCATCACCACCCACCGCAAACTCTTGAGCTACTCTTTTAACAACGATTAGTGGAATAGATCGTCACATTATAACGTTTCCACAACTAAAAGGGCGAGAATGTTTGGTTCGACGGGGATTCGAACCCACAACCCTCAGATCATGAGTCAAACCCTTAACCATCTGGCCGTGCCGGGTCACCACAAAAAAGAAATGTGGATGTTTTATGCCGGGCCCATTTATATTCTAACAACAAAATTAAACCAATATCAGAGTGCTTTCTTAAATCTACAGAACAGAGGTAAGTGTTTTTCAATTTGACAGTTAAAACAATTCGTATTAAATGAACCGACACGCGCTGCCTTTAGAAGTACGAATAAAACTAGTTAATTGTTTAATAGCAATCAATGATGACGAGAAAACCCACTTGTAGAGAAAAATATATGTGTGAAAACGGTTCTTTTGGGTTGAGAAAATATTTTACGTAGAGGAGCAAAATTAAAGAAGCCTTACTTATACGACAACTCAAGTCTAAAATAAACCAATACAAAGGAACACCTTTATACCTATATTAATAAATATAACCAAACATCTAAGCACGCCCTCTACATTCCTATACTCAGTTACACAACCCTCTTCAAATACGTGGTCAGCTATCGGTCAGTTTCTTCTTTCTTTGTGAATCTGACGATGACCAAAGAAGGTCGAAACGTTATTCGCTCTAATATTTAAAAAAAATTATCAACCCAAACGAGCCGTTTTTACATGTAGTTAATTTTATGTTTTTTATTGTATTTGTGATTTGTTGAATGTTATAGCATAACTTTGGTATGTAAAAATCACGTGTACTTGCACAAGTGAAGCTTTTATTCCCAAATGTAACTTTGTTTCGCTACAATGAATAAATGAATGGCAATTAAGCAAGTCTATGTGCCAGGAAAGTCTTGCAAAACTCATAAGGTTTTATGTCAGTAAGTGTGTGAACCCTGCATCTAAGAGATATGTGTTCGTAATAAACAGCTCCCTAAAGACACCCAGGAGAGAAATATTCCAAAAAATGTAACTTCCTAAAGACCTTCCAGGAGAGAAACATTCCAAAAATATTAACTCCCTGAAACCTCTCAGGAGAAAAATATCCCAATAAAACTAATTCTCTAAAACTCTCAGGAGAGAGATATTCCAAGATATTCAACTGAAAACCTTCTGAGAGAGAAAATTCATAAATAGTAAATCCCTAAAAACTCTCAGGAGAGAAGTGTTCCATTACTTTAATTGTTAAATCCAGTGAAGTAAACGTGTTACAGCACTAATAATATTCCAATATCGAATATTGTATTTCATTGTCTTTTTGAATAAAGAAAAACCAGTCGACAAGACCCAGAGGAATAACTGTGAAAGTCAACAGATAGCTCATAAATGACTGTTTTTATTCTTTCCTGAACAACTGAAAGTTCCTTTGTTATTAGTTTTGAAATAACGCAAATAATTCATATTGTAAATTCGTATGGAAATCTTATTTCCAAAATAGAGAATCAGGTGGTGTGAAAATCTTTCAGCTAAAAATACTCTTCGATTTCAGTGTATTTCAAACGTATTTTTCACTCGCGTCTGTGAATCTCAGGGAAAGTTTTTTGTATTTTTTGTGATTCCAGCTGTTGGAATGAGAAAAGTATGTAAGTAGCTCTTAAATTTTTAATTTTGACGATCGACTTAGAACATCTATAACATATTATGTTCAATAATAAATACCATTTCTGTGATAGCTAAACACTTCCCGCCTCCCAAAAGTTATCCGCCCAAGTTGGCTCAGAGGCTAGTTAAAATAAAGGTTCAATCCCTGTGTTATGCGTAATACAAACTTCCCTTTGTTTACATGAACACACAGAGATATAAAAACTTCAGTAATTTATCGGTAAACTTAAGGGCTTATAACGCTAACATTTATGGTTCGATTTCTGTTCCTCAGAGATCGCCAGTTGTGGAACTTTATGTTTAACAACGAATGAAGTAAACAAAGCACAATTAATGTTGTTTTTTTTTCACCTTAGATCAAACTGAAATTAACCAATCAGCAACGTATGTAAATAGAGCTCAACAAACAATTAAATTTCACGTAAAGCTACACGAGGGTCATCTCTCTTTCTCACTCTGTATGGATATCTGGGTATTGATATTTATCTACCCAGGGGGGTCGGGTTTCACTAACCTCTTCCTCCATCCTTTAAATTTTGGTTTCACAACTGTCAAGTGTATTTATATATAGTACACGAGGGCCAGAGTAACTCGCACTTACTCAGTTCCCTTTCAGGACAATATCCCTGCACTATCTACACATACAAACTAAACATTGAAACAAAAATCTAAACCTGAAGATTCCAGGTCCTCATTCCCGTTCAACAAAAGTATTGTTGGCCTGGAATTTACCATGCTTAGAACGCAAAGTCCAGAGTTGAATATTTTTCTCTCACGTCGAGATACGCCGCATAGAATAATGTGAAATAGATTCTCGGAGAAGATATAAAACATACTTTATTGTGTATTCCAAGCACCTGCGTTGATTTGAATGTTTTAACTTAAATCAGAATAGCAGCAACGTGAGGAAAAAAATGTTATTGTTTGTTTGTTAGAGTTTGCTAAGCCAGAACATTTTGCGCTATCCAGCTTTAATTCTGTGCTAGAGGAGTGGAAGTCAGTCGTCAATTGCATTCATCAAGCAGTCAGGCTTCGCTTATTTGGATATGTACGCAATGTTACCGAAGGGTTACCTGTGCTAGCAATTTATAACTCGAAGAAAAGACACTCACCGCCAACTCTTGGGCTAGTCTAATTGAAAAGCAGGATTTAACCGTCATTCTTGTAACGCACCCACAGACCCAAAGTATGGAGAGTGATTTTGCTGTAACGGGATGCGAGTCGTAGATTCGGGTTCACAGTCTGCTAGGTCACGCATACAACTACTCAATCGGCTATCTGTGGTCTGACCACAACGGGTATCGAAACCCGGATTTTAGCGACGTACCGATGAACCGCTGATTGAATTTTGCTACCTTTATCAGAATCCATCTCAATATTGTTAAATATATTCCATTTTTCTCGAAGGAAACAAATTTCAAACGTATAGAAAAAACAATTTATGTTTGATCAAAGGCTCAGTTCTATTCAAATAATGTAAAGAGTTTTAAGAATTATGTGACGAGTACTGGGCGTTAGTTAATTTTATTTATATGTGTGTGTGAAGCCTAAGTTTCAAGTACTGACTAATGTTATACTTTGAAAGTCAAACCACAGTTGGTCTTCAATAATCGACAGGGCGTGGTTCTGGGTGATCTTACTCGTCAAAATACCAATAGTTCATCTCTTTTATTCTTGTCCTGACAGATGTCCTGCCACATCCCATTCTCTTTAGCTTGAACAAAAATTAATGAAAGGTGTTAGAGGATATCATTATGAAATAGATTATTATGAAAATAGTGCCGCATAATATGCCGAAGGGAATTTGCACTCGGAAGGACACTAAGCCTTCTTTCGCCTGGTGATAAATGTCTTATTTACGAGTCCATTAAGCCCGATTTTTTTACAAATCATTTTTGTTTGAAATGCTTTAATAAAAACTTTGGAATTCTGCGTAAAAAAATAAGTTCTGGAATCTTGGAAATACGTGTACAATAAACATTATTTCTCTGCAATGTTTTATCTTCCAGAGAGTACTCTTCGTTCTCCGAAGAACAGTTAAAAAAAATAGGATTTATTGAAATCGAAGCTGCAAAGTCAATATATATATATATATATATATATGGAAAACCCTAGTGTACGATAACCTTTCTTTCGTATTCAGTCAACATATCAAACCTATCCTTGAATAAATGAAGCTATTTGAAACGCCACCTTTGGTGGACGTGGTTTATTTACCTTCGCAACAATCATCTGATCGTATTCTGATAAACCTTCTCATATTATTGAATGAGAGAGAGAGAGTGGAAAGAAAGATAAAGGAATACTGCTGGTTTATGAGAAAAGTAGTCATGTCGAATGTGACTAGGAATCGAATGCCCTAACTATCTGGCCATTCTGGTCCAGTGTTTATCACAAAACAATTTAAGTAGAGAAAACAATGGGCATTCACATAATAGGTATCATATTTCAGAATAAAATTAGTGTTTCTCAAAATGAAAAATCGAGATTTCCTGGTTGACTCAGAGGTAAGGCTTATAACGTTAAAAATCAGGTTTCGATACTCGCGTGAGCTATCAAAAATTATCTGTAGTTTCTATTCTGTGCTCGTAATTAGGAAGTTATCAATTATCTCAGATCAAGTGTCTGAAAATGTTTCGTTTTATTTCGATCACGCAATCAAATCACATTTCTCGAAATAACGAGTAAATACCCCATTCAATCTATCCCTAATATAAATGTTATACAGTTTTTATTTCATGATAAATTTGCTTGTCTTCTGTCCTTGGAAAATAAAACCAAACGAATTATTTACGAACCTTGGAAATATTGTCTTCAACTCTTTTTATAGCCCGTAATTTTTGTTATCTGTTTTTCTTTTCTCTCTCAATATTCCAGTATCTTCTTCATGTGTCATTATTTTCTATAGTAATTTATAAACGGCACATTATCTACGAAGACAAGGCCTTTCATCTTTTGGTTTTTGGTTTCATTTCAAAACCTTGTTCTGTTTAGCGATTAACACACCTGGTTTCTCTTTACTTTTCTAACTCAAAAGTTCCAGTTATCTTATAATTAACGCGCCATCTTTCGTTTTAAAACAGTTCATAAAAATAAGAAAGAAAATCTTTGTATTGCTGACGTTCCAATAGCTTTTCATCTTTTTGGGAAATGATTTTGGTATCAATGATTTTATGACGTATATTCGTTTCTATGGGGAAGTTATACTGAGTTTATTTCTAATTCAACTTCTAAACGATCTTATATCGTACGGTGTAGCTTGCTCAGAGCGCGTGAAGAAAGCAGGATTTGTAATTTTATCGACCACAGCATTCTGTGCGGCTTACCATAAATAATTAGTTAAAAAAGCAGAGAAGCATTGTTAGTAATATATCATTGTGTTGTTATTGTCATTTTCATCTATAAGTCACTAAAAAATTTGTTGTCTGTATGGGCTACCTATTTCTTAAGTATACGTGTACACATAAATCTTGTTCTTATAAATTGGTACACTTTGTTACACTAGTGCTATCTGCGCTAGCCGGTTTTAATTTTGAGTTAAAAGACTACAGAAAAGATAGCTAGTTGAAAACACCCACCTCAAACTCTTGGGATATTATTGTTTGTTGAATAATAGGGTATGCTTGTCACTCTTATAACAGCTAGATTTTAATACCAGTCCCGAGTTCAAAGCCTGTTGTCAAATATTCTAGCCCTCTCAGCCATGAAGGCGTTATTAGGGGGCTGTTATTTCCAAATTACGTTGATAAAAGAGTAGCCCAAGGGTTAAGGTTGGGTGGTGTTGACTAGCTGCCTTCCCTCTAGTCTGTCACTTCAAAATCGAAAGACAGCTGGATAGTTCTCGTGTAGTTTTGGTCGCAGGTCAACAAACAAGAGATTACTCGTATACGTATATTGAGAATACTGCCTTAGAAAGAAAAAACACTTATATTATCAAGGGCTTCTCGTTTTCTCAAGATACGAAGTTTAATTTATTTTTCTGATGATAGCAGCTTTTATGTCAAATAAGAAATTAATACACACACATATATATATATGTGTGTGTGTGTGTGTATAATTTAATCTATCAATTTAAAGTATGTTATTTGTGCTAAGAACCATTCAACAATAATATACAGCAAATCTACATTTTTATTATTTACGTCACGCCACATTTTGAAATGTGAATGATATGTGGTTAGTCCTAACAGTTTAATGTAACATATTGTTAAATAAACTTTCACATCAACATTATTGATGTCTGTTCTATCGTCATTTCAGAAGTGAATTTTGTGTTTTGTCGGCGTGCACAGCTTTTCAAACGAAAAAGTGACAACACTCGGATAAACCTCACGGTTCGCAAGATATATAAGATTTCTAAATTATTTTAAGACAGAAATTTCTCCCTTCATTTTATCTTCAACATTAATTTAACCTTTGATCCTTTCTTAAAATATTCTGTTTCTTGTCTTAAAATATCATTAACCCATGGTTTTGTCTCCTGTTTAAAATTCGCATTTTTATACAAATATATTTTCACTAATGCGTTTAATGTTCTGTCTACTAAAATGTTCCATTACGAGAAATACTAAACTTCGCATTATTATACTAAACTTAGACGTTAAAATAACATTTATTCAAATACCAAAATGACAGAAATGTTTTCTTGCGATTTGGTCCCCCGCTGGTACAGCGGTAAGTCTACAGATTTACAACGCTAAAATCAGACGTTCGATTCCCTTCGGTGAACTCAGCAGATAGCCCGAGGTGGCTTTGCTATAAGAAAAACACACACACCCGTGCGATTTGTTGCCTTGATCAAATAGCCACACCTATTTTCTCCCTCGTATAGTGACAGACGTTTCGTTGAAATTAGCTCTCTTTCCATATAATAGATAAGTTTATTTAGTCTCTGTCGATCCCACCCAGTACTTCAGTCATATTCAATGGAAGTTAAATGCAAGAATAAAACCTTCGATTCGTCAGAAGACCTTTAACTCTCAAAGCACATAGGGGGTATAACACTAATTTTGTATCCTGTTAAATAAATGAAACAGAGCAAGTTTAACAAATTACAATGTAAAAATCATGGGTTCTCTTCCTACTCCTGCGTTGGACACAGAAGATAATTCAATCTAGCTCTGTATCAAAATAAACTTCAATGTATTCAGACTTCCTCAGAACAAAGAAATCGATACCACGTCTCGAAGTGTTCCGCAATCCTTTTCTTTTCTCCTTTTATCAGACTCACGTGCAATATTTTCATTCGACACAAATTTGTCTCGCAGAAACTTTGCTTTTAGCATATCTAACCCAGCAGTGACACATACCAAACACCGCTGTGATGGACTCGACAACGGATGTTTTTAAACACATAAACTAAGGAAAAGTTGACTCGTATATTACGATACGTATCAAATAGACTTCGTGGACTCAGCAGATAGCCCTACAAACATACAGTCAAACAGATAATTTAAACATTTATCTAAAGGACATAAAATGCAGAAAGAACTGTGGACGTGTGAGGAAGAAGTACATTATAAATATACAATAAAAATTATATTTTTTCTAGCTATACTTTGGTGTATAGCTACACAAGGAACTAACTGCTCTATGTGTTTCGCGTGGATCAAACTCAGGAATTTTACCGCTGAGTCAAAGGGAAATAGTAAATGACCTGAGCTATCAGAAGAAAGCAGAACCGTCTTTAGTTTCACATTGTTATCAACTTCACATATTTGTTAATAATACAGTAAAATACTAATTTGGTTTGGTTAGTTTGAATTTTGCGCAAAGCTACACGAAGGCTGCCTGCCCTAGCTCTCCCTAATTTTGCAGTGTAAGACAAGAGGGAAGTTTAGTTTAGGTAGTTTAATCATCACCAACCACCTCCAACTCTTGAGCTACTCTTTTACCAACGAATAGTGGGATTGATCGTTACATTATAACGTCACCACGGCATAAAAGGCGAGCATGTTTTGTGTGACGAGTATTCGAACCTGCGACAATCAGATTACGAGTCGAGTGTCTTAACCACATAGTCATGCCGGGGCAAAATACTAAATTACAAAATCGTATACAAAATACTTGAATAATTTTGTTCGTGGGTTAGCGATAAGTATAGAAATTAAAATGCAAGGCATGATGCCCGAGGCGGACAGGGTACAGATATTCAATCGTGTACCTTAGTGTTAAACAAGAGCATGATAGAAAATATTTTTATCAAATATAAGAGAGATTATTTAAAGTATTAACTTTCTTACTATTGACCGTGGAACTTAGTATTATAGGATATTCTTTGAAATACATTTTAATACAGCTTGTAAGACGACAGCTTTTTTCATTATTTAACACAGTCCATAAAACGAAAATAATTAGCTTAGTCTTTGTAGCTATATCAGTGACATCGACGGTAAAGTGACAGTGTTAGTCAATGTAAGTAATGTCAGTCTATGTTGGTGACATCAATCAGTGTTTTTAGTGTCAACCAATGTCGTTAATGTTAATCAAAGTCGGTAGTGTCAACCAATGTCGTGTATGTCATTCAGTGTTGGTAGTGTCAACCAATGTCGTTAATGTTAATCAGTGTTGGTAGTGTCAACTAATGTCGTCTATATCAATCAGTGTTGGTAGTGTCAACTAATGTCGTTAATGCTAATCAGTGTTGGTAGTGTCAACCAATGTCGTGTATGTCAATCAGTGTTGGTAGCGTCAACCAATGTTGACGTCAGTCAATATTGTTAATGTAAATCAATGTAAATATAGTGTAAATTTTAAAAGTTGAGTGTGTGAATTGCCATCGTTAACTTACTCTCTAAGTGTTACTGGTAGGTTTTGTTTTTGTTTTGTCTATTGTGACACACAAGCTGATACGAGTTTCCTCACATCTGTATGTTACATTGAAGACAGCGCCATCTGACGAAAAGTAAAAACCTTAAAACTTTTTTTACATCGAAATCATGTAAAAGACAACGCAGGATATGGTAATATTGCTTACGTATCTTGATTACAAATAACATCAAATGCATCAGTTGAATACAAGACATTAGTGAACTGAATGTCGCAGAGAAACATAACACTTACGAGAATTGTCTACAACGCGTCCTTCGAATATCTGATAATATTAGTTCAAATGTCAGCCAGTATCAGTCAAGAAACTGATTCGTCATACTGAGCTGAAAGTGGACTGTATCACAATAGAGAAAACGTTCATCACATTGACAAAACGTTTTATCCATATTCTAAAAAGCCGGATTTCCTTGAAACTCTCCAACTAAATCATAAATTGTTAGTTCTATTTATTTCTCATGGTCCCTGTTTAGAATTTTCAGCACCTAAGGACATTAATCAAATACAATTTGTTGGCCAACATAAGAAATGGCGGTGTGTGTATTATGTAATCTCCAGCTGAACCAATAGTAACAGCTATTGTTGTTTTCGCCCTCTACTCTTTAAACGAGAGCTCCCAAAGTTCAAATCTCGACCAAAGTGCTAAGGAAATCCTAGATTTTCCGAGATTGTTTTCTGCTGTGATTTATGTTGATGAATACAGATAGTGAATATCATGTAGAGGTCGTAAAACAAGGCTTCTCCCACACGCTCACCGTAACGTCTGCTAGGGAGCTTTAGTCAGGGCAATATCTCTGGGATTATACGATGAAATTCCTCCGTTCTGGCGCCTTTCTCCTTTCTTGCTTCATGGCATATGCCTGACTCCAGAATTTGTTTGCATGATATCGGAAGGATCTTCTAAGAGAACCGTTGAAACCCCATAGATTTTTTTCATATAATTCTACACAAAAATATACTGAGTTATCTCCTTTCTGCTTTTAGTATATAGCGAACCGAGCCGTTGTTTCTTATTATTTCGTCATGTTTGTTTCTATCATCTACTGCTTTAACCTAAGAAGAAAAATTCAAAAACAGAACATTGTAGCAATCTTCGTGAAGGTAATAAGAAGGAAATTACCACTGTGGCCTAAATTATAATTTTGTTACTCTGTGTTGTTTGTTGTTGTTTTGTTTATCTCACATTTTTTTTTAATTGTGAATAATACGATGAATCGTATTTAGACGGATAAAGACCATCCGACAACAGTCAGGAGAGGAACATGAGCTTTGTTATGATAATTTGATAACTTTTCAAAAAACATTACACTGACAGTAATTCCTGTCGAGTTCTTAATAAGTTTAAGTTAGAGGTCATCCATTTATTTTGGGCTAATTAATACTTTAAAAATCCTTTAAGAAATGACAAATCAATCATCAATGTACACCTTCCCACTGAGTAACTGTTATCCATTCTCAGAAGGTTGGTATCTTGAAGATACAAGCAGCAAATTAGTATAAACAAATAGTTCAAAGTGTAAAAAAGTCTCGAATCCGATACGTTGACCACTTGACCACACAAAAGAAAACATAAACAGATAAAGCTTAAGTACTATTAAAAGCACTGCCAAACATATAATTGATAAAAAAATAAATTATTTTTCACTAATTTCAACAAAAAGTCACATAACTTGCAGAGAAAACAAAAGCCACGATATCCTTTCCAATGGCCTTGCATGGCCAACCGCGTAAGACGTGCAATCCGAGGGTCGCGGGTTCGCCCCCGCGTCGCGCCAAACATGCTCGCCCTCCCAGCCGTGGGGGCGTTATAATGATACGGTCAATCCCACTATTCGTTGGTAAAAGAGTAGCCTAAGAGTTGGCGGTGGGTGGTGATGAGTAGCTGCCTTCCCTTTACTCTTACACTGCTAAATTAGGGACGGCTAGCACAGATAGCCCTCGAGTTGCTTTGTGCGAAATTCCAAAACAAACAAACAAATCTTTTCCAGTATCGATTGGTACAATGGTAATAAATCTCCTTCCGTATATTATTTCCTGAAGGACAAGCTATTTTCATAACATATTAAGTTCAAACCAAGATACATTTCCTGTCCACCTACAACTGATTTTCTTCCTTTTTCAGTTGAATAAACCTCTCCGTCGAAGATCGTGTACAACTTATAATGTTATTTAACTCTTTGTAAATTAAGACCTTCCACACTGCGATGTAACAAGAACTGTAAAGACTTACCAATGAGAGTAAAAACAAGAGTTAAGCTGTACGTGAATCGCACTGTAGCCACTGTTGACGAGGGCTTATCGCACAATACCAAAGATCAGAAGGCCGATTACGATACGATGCACGTGTTAGTGGAAACACTATTTATACCATAAGCTGAATGAACACCAGCTGTTATGGTTTCAAATAGATTAAGTTGATATAACGTTTAGTTTCCATCAAGTTTTATTTAATTCATTTACGAATCAAACCTAGAGCAAAGATTAACAACAAATTATTATTTATTTTAGCACCCATTTTTCAGACCCGGCATGGCCAGGTGGGTTAAGGCTTTCGACTCGTAATCCGATGGTCGCAGGTTCGAATCCCCGTCGCACCAAACATGCTCACCCTTCCAGCCGCGAGGGCGTTATTATGTTACGGTCAATCCCATTATTCGTTGGTGAAAGAGTAGCTCAACAGTTAGCGTTAGCATTGGGTGGTGATGACTAGCCTTTACTCTAGTCTTATACTGAAAAATTAGGGACTGCTAATGCAAATAGCCTTCGTGTAGCTTCAAACAAACCAATCATTTTTTATTAGAAGTTTTTTGTATTTAAGTTAGCTTTACTCGTCGTTAATTCTAAGAAATTAACAAAGAAAAATACAGATGCAGCTGATATTCGAGGATCAGTAGCAATAACATAGTCTGTTTGTTTTTTAGAATTTCGCACAAAGCTACTCGAGGGCTATCTGTGCTAGCCGTCCACAATTTAGCAGTGTAAGACTAGAGGGAAGGCAGCTAGTCATCACCACCCACCGCGAACTCTTGGGCTACTCTTTTACCAACGAAAAGTAGGATTGACCGTCTCATTATAACGCCCCCACTGCTGGGAGGGCAAGCATGTTTGGCGCGATGCAGACGCGAACTCGCGACACTCGGATTACGAGTCGCTTGACTATGAGCAATAACACAGAGGAGCTCATAATTATAAACCATTTTTTATCTACTTTAAAATACTCGAGCTGCGAGTTTTCGGTCATCTTACCGGATCAGAAACAACGCCATGAGCGAATATTTAAAATAAGTATCTAGGAAAGAGTTATAACATAAATTAATCGCAATGAAAATATTTTAGTGTAGATAAAAGCGCTTTTAATAATTCTACATATTAATTTACCAACGTTATGAGTCTTAAAAGACAATTGCATACGGAAATGTTGAATTCGGAGGGTTTACAGAGAGAACGGACCCCCGTGTAAAACTTTCTCTACTGTCAAATTTCAATTCATCACCCCTCCCCCGTTCATATCACCTCCCCCTAAGATGGAAAGATGCGGATTTATTACTCACGAAGGAGCTCGCGTCTGACATTAACTTAGTTCAAGGAATCACCCTTCTTTAAACCCTTTTTCTCTGTTACATCATTTGAATAATTTACTTAACTAAATGTAATGCTCAGCAAATAATACTAAACCGGTCACTTCTCTTTGTTTGTTTAATATCACGTTCAATCCATGCGGTTACTAAACCCTATGCGATTTCGCTTTCATTTGAAATTGATTAGTTTGGGATATGTTAAATATACTTGTAGTTTTGTGTTGCCAATATACGAAATACAGTCTTTGTTAAATATAATAATGGTCAATATAATACGTAGAGAAGCTCAGTCTTGACCTTTTGCCCTGGCCTCGCAGTTCTCTTGCTCCAGTCATGAATACAGAGATACATTTGGTTTAAGTGTCGGGCTGTGTGACGTACGGTCGGAAGTTCGAGATTTGTAGCTAATGAATATTATTTGTATTTTCCTTCGTGAAAGCCATATTTGTTCATCAAACAAATTTCTTTGTAACAGGTCGGGAGCTTATAAAATTAAAATACAGTTACTTGCTCGAAACCTAAAGGTGTCTAAATTTGTCGCTTTAGTCATGTGAGCGTAATATGCTGATCAGGTTGAAACTCCCATTGGCTACTTTTTAAACGCTATTTCTATTGATACTTATGTCACTAACGGAACTATAGACATAAATAGGTAGAAGTTTTGAACGAAATCTTACAGACGACAATGGCATATTTCTACAACAATAAAAAAATTTAAATTCTTTATCTTTCACGTGGAAATCATATCTTTGTAGAAATGATGACTCGACATAAATAAATTAGATATTTTTATTTATTCCAATTTTAATATCTGAGTTCAAATTTCACAGAAGTCCTGACGTCATAAGTAATAACATAATTTCATATCATCTTTACCACTTAACAACGAGTAATGCTTTCATACGTCTAGACTATACGAATTCTGCCAGTGTTAAGATATCTTCATATTTTACAATTGATGAATGGATGTAAATATTTCAGCTAGAAACTTGCTGGTGTTTTTGTAAACACGTACGTTGTACGGGTGTGGATCGACAAGTTTAATTATTTAATATATAATTGGTGTCAATATGCAGATACGTGGGTGTTGATGGATATTGTACAGGTGTCTTGAACAGATGCGCTCATAATTACTTACTCTTTGAGCTCCAAAAATGAACAAATATTGAAACTAATAAGCCAAGATATTCTTGATTAAAATCAGAGTTTGCTGTTCAAGCTTTTTGTAAATGTATCTTCCTTTGTTTAGCCATTACAGTTGCTAAATCAGAGACGTGTGAGAAATATGATTTTAAATTTATCTCCAGTGTCCCTCAGCTCCCTGTCCAGGAAGTATTACGTGTAATACTATAACACGTTTTATGATATACTTGTGCATGCGCAAACACCATAAAATAGAGTATCGCTTGATTTGATTTGATTTTGGTATTTAGGCATAGCTATGCAATGACTACCTTCACATTGTAACGTTATTTTTTATCACGAATTTTAATGGCTATTGGTTTAAAATACGACCAGAAACACAAAACATTAAACCATCCATTAAACATAAGATTTTCATTTTTATGACGTCGACTGAGAATCTATCATTTGTCTTTTTTTTTCATTTTCCTTTCCCCTTCAGCCTATTGTTATAATACCATTCTTTATTAATATCCTAGCAAACTTGTGGGCCTAAGACTCCCATTTACAGGGCCGTTATAATACAAATCTAATTTATTTAATGGTGTACGAATGGTAATTAGTAGGCCTACTTATTCACATGCTTTAATGTAAAGAAAAAAATCAAATTTCGTGATATATCCAGTTTTATTGAGAGAATGGGTAAAAAGTTTTATCTTGGTGCAAACTTCTGGGCTGAGGTGATTCGTTTGGAACCATTTAGAAGTCGTAACGACAGGCAGTTTAGAAATTACGTGACACACCCATACACCCACAGAGACTCGATTTTATTATATAGATAAACTCCCAGGTCTATTTGCTATTGAACTGGAAACACAAACGATATATTATATCTTTTTTCTTTCTTATGAAATAATCCCAAGATACTCGCTAAGATACAACAGACAATTAATGACAGGAAATCCTGTAACTTAAAAACTGCAACGTATTTTATCGTACATGTAAACTAACTGTCAATCTGTGTACAAAAGCTGTTCAAATTGTGTTACATTCTCTGTAACACACTTGTTAGATCTATTACAAAAAAACTACATTGTATTCTATCCGGGAAACAGACCAGATAATTTTTCTTTAAAGTGCAGAAAAATTCTGTACTATCTCAAATATATATCTATCGGATCTAAACAAAGAGTAGAAACCACATTGTATTATATTCTATACATCCGTAAGATCTAAATAGTGTAGAAACTACAACATATTATCTTCTATACGTCCATAAGATCCAAATAAAGTCAAAAAACAACATTGTATTATCTTCTATATACGTCTGTAAGGTCTAAATAAAGTCTAAAAACTACAACGTATTATCTTCTATACGTCCGTAAGATCTAAATAGTCTAGAAACGACAATGTGTTATCTTCTATACGTCCATAAAATCTAAATAAAGTCTAAAACAACATCATATTATCTTCTATAGATCTGTAAAGTTTAAATAAAGTCTAGAAACTACAACTTATTATCTTTTATACATCTGTTATATGTATGTAAAGTCTAGAAACCACAACTTATTACCTTCTATACGTCTGTAATATATATATAGTCCAGAAACTACATCGTATTATCTTATATACGTCTTTAAGAGCTAAATAAAGTCTAGAAATTGCATCGTATTATCTTCTATACGTCTATAAGAGTTAAATAAAGTATAGAAACTACATCGCATTATATTCTATATGTCTGTAATATATATATATATCTATAAAGTCTAGACACTACATCGTATTATCTTCTATACGTCTGTAAGATCTAAATAAAGTCTAGAAACTATAACGAATTATTTTCTATACGTCCGTAAGATATATAAAGTCTAGAAACTGCTTTGTATTATCCTCTATACGTCCGTATGATATATACAAAGTCTAGAATATATAACATATTATCTTCTATACGTCTGTAAGGTCTAAATAAAGTCTAAAAACTACAACGTATTATCTTTCATGTGGCTATAAGATCTATCGAAGTGTAGAAACTACATCATTATCTCTATTAAATGTCTGTCAGATCTATATAAGTTTTGAAAACTACACCGTATTGTTTCCTATACATCTATCAGATCTACATAAAGTATAAAAACTATACTGTATTCTCTCCAACATATTTGCAACTTAGGTAACGGATATTTGATTTTTCACTTACTAATATGAAAGTATTTTACACTACTTGATAAGAATTATCCGCCCACCAATAAACTGACATTGAATCTAAAACTATGCCAAGAGCCAAATGTTGAAAATATCACTTTATAGGATGTGACGTCAGTACGTGCCGTCAGATTAATTTCCGTGTTTCACTAGCTGTTCTCGTGCATAGCGGTTGAGTATAAAAAAAGATGGATTTTAATGTGTTTTCCAGTTTTTAACCGCTAAACGTCTGAGCCATAAACTGCTATATTTGGTAAACGGTACGTTGACTTTAATGTTTGGAACTTGTTTCAAAATTACGTCTATCTTCGTAATCACAAAGCAGATAGTTGTGATGAAATATGGGTTTAAACAACAACCATAACACGAGGACTATCCTTCTACAAAAATATTTAATTTAATTTATTAAATTGTAATACATTAAACAGATTAAATCAAAGTTTTTATCATATTTGTATAGCAAAGTCACATCGGGCTATCTGCTGAGTCTATCGTGGGAAATCGAATCTCGGATTTTAGCGTTGAGCGTCCGTAAACTTACCCCTGTCCAACCGGATGGTGTGGTTTACATTAACATAACAGAGTAATTAATAAACGTGTGAGATAAATCACGGGCTGAAACACTATTCGTCGAAGATATACAGTCAGGTTCTGAATAACAATTCGTCCAGTACGGTAATACGTGAAATCTGTTATCCGTCTTTCATAAGAAACTCTAAGTAATCACCGTACAAGCACAATCATGTTAAATTTTAAAACAATTCAGAGAAAATTAATAGTGAGACATGGTTGCAAAGAAAAGAGAGACACCTAGCGAGTGTTTTCGACTTCGTATTTCAATTTCCTTAAAAACAGTTTTTAACATTTCTTCAGATTTTTAGAGTTTGCTACGTTGGACCTCTCAGTCGTTTTCCGGGGTTCAAATAGAAATGAACGACCGTCTTAAGTTCGCTGGTCTACTAAAACTTCAAGACACACAGACGGAGTGGAAATGCATACACAATATAACACGTTATTGGTTTCAGGTTGGAACATGGCTCACTTACTCTTAAGTTGTTTTTTTTTTAAGAACTTACGTATCCTCATCAATGAATCAAAAGAATGACTAATGTGCTATCTTAAGCAGAAGAAATCAAAGAGTGTAAATGTGAAACACCTCCAAAAAACAGTATCAGACGGCGAACAACGAGTAAAAAAATAGGTGACACAGAGAGAGAGAGAGTTACAACGTTTACGTTGTGAAGCAAAAAACGTTAAGAAAACAGTTAAAGAACCAAAGAGAAAAGTTTTATTTGAAATCAAATGAAATAGTCGTTTCAACTGGAAAATGATTTTTTGTATTTATTCCCTTGCTTGCTTCGACGTAAAACTGCGCTGTATCTGAAGCAAGGATCGAACCAGAAATTTCAGGGCTTTAAAGCGATAAACTCACCACTGAACAACGTGATAAAAATATATAAAAACGATTACCTTAATGACAACAAAAACAAACTTGGGGAGCCTGTTCGGAAAATTCTCATACATTAATGTGTTTATTCTTACCAGCAGGAAGATTCATGCTTCCGTTTCGAAACGGCCTGGTTTGGGCAGTTGGTTAAGGCACTCAAATCGTGATCTAAGAATCGCGGGTTCGAATCCTTGTCACATCAAACATGCTCGCCATTTCAGCAGTGGAGGCATTATAATGTGACGTTGATAAAAGAGTAGCCCAAGAGTTGGCGGTGAATGGTGAAGTCTAGCTGCCTTTCCTTTAGTCCTACACTGCTAAATTAGGGACGGCTAGCACAGATAACCATCGTCTAGCTTTGCGCGAAATTCATAGCAAACCAAACACTTTTTTTGTTGTTGTTGTATTATTTTTTACTTGACTACTTAAATACACAAAGTTGTTAAAATGTAAAGATGTTGCTGGATATTTAAAGTAATTACTACATAGGTTTAAGACTAGGTTCGTAGAACCCTGAACGAATATGATGACCTTGCGGGGCATTTCAATGACCGCGATGTTAAATTTAAGTAGGTTAAACTTATTCCACGATACATGATACCCACCAAACACCTTTAAGCCGAGCTGTCTGATCCAAAAATGACAAACCCGAACGACTTACTTGGTAAGAGATGGCAAGGTTTTCAAAACCTGGTTATCGAGAATATTTATTAAAACTCAACGGAGTGACGGTACGAATATTCTAAGTGTCTATAAACAAGTGAAGAAATTCACACATAAACACTGTTATCTAAGATGGGCCTCTGGGGAATGAGAGACCAATTCACTAGATACCTTCCCCTTGGTAATACACAACACTATTTACACCCACCCTCCCTTACACGTATCGTGTCCCCCCCCAGTAGCACAGCGGATGTCTGCGGGGACTCACGCCGCTAGAAACCGAGTTTTGATACCCATGTAACTTTGTGATTAATTCTAAACAAAAAATATTTAGTGGTGTCATTTATTCTTCCCTATTCCAAATTTCGTTTCTGCACCATCTAAAAATCTTCCACGCATGCGCATTACTCTTCTAAAATAGCAGCTCTCTTTCATCAGCATAATTTGAGATGGACCCGAGAATCACAAGGTAAACTAACAATACCGAAAGATGAATCATCTCGTGTCCAGAGTCCATATTTAACCTATGAGGACTAAGCTTATTTTTTTGTCCTATGAATAAACGATACTATTTTGCAGCAACAATTAATCAATATTTGTATTATTATTCTACATTGTTACAATGTTATTATTTACAAGACATCTGGCCGTTCCATAATTCACTGTTGTGAATTATTATTCTACATTGTTACAATGTTATTATTTACAAGACATCTGGCCGTTCCATAATTCACTGTTGTTAAAAAATCCAACATACAATGTTTAATACTAATAAATCATCTAAAAGCTGTAAATTAAAAACCCTGTAAATTAAATCTACTTATAGTTAAAATGGAAGCCATAATTTTAATTATAATAGTAAAACATTGGATTTCATGTTCAAGATTGCTGCCCATAGTTAGTATGATAAAAAAATTCCAAGTTTCGTAATTCGCTTTAATATTGGACTTGAATTAATGTATCAAAATAGCTATATGTCGGAACTATATTACAGAGCGGTGCAATACTAGTAAAGTAACTAGTTGGCAGGTTACAGTATTCTATTATATGGTTTTGGAATCTTCTCGAATGATAACATACCCACGTATAGTAATATTACTCTATCAAGGAATATTGAAGTCAGATACACCCTGTTTTAAAACAGTGTACGTTAGCTAAGTAATAATAAACACGCTTTTGTATCTTCGATTATTAAGAAATTCAATTGCAAGATTCTTAAATAGTATACTTACTTCGTTTTGTAGAATTCTGTGCAAAGCTAAACACCGAAAGTAACTGTCATTTTCCAAGTGATATATTAAAGAGAAGATAATTAGGCAAAACCTCTCTCTCTTACAAATTCTCTGATTACGCCTCACCAAGATGAAATAATAGTGGAATTGGTCACCACATTGAAACGCCTCCACGACCGGAGGAGCGAATATGTTCGACAATGGGTTTCGATCCAGCGACCAACAAATTACGTATCGTGTTCTTCTAACAACAAAAATTGTATGTATTCTCAAGACAGCTGGTCTGGGTATTAAAACTTCAATTAAAGTAAATTGCAGAACAGCGTTTCGATCCTCATAGTTTATATTTGTTAACCTGAAGGCTAGAATGCGTGGCAACTGGTTAGGGACTTGAAATATTCAACAAAAAGTACTTTTATTCCAAGATCCGTAAAGAAACATCCAACATAAATAACGTGTGTTAACAGTGGCCTAATATATTTCTTGAATAGCGACTTGTATATTTGAACGTATTGTTTATTAAACCTGTCACTACTGTGTGCTGATATAGATCACGTTATCTCTTAATCATGAAAAGATTCTTTATCTTAATAAGGTCCATTGTGAAGAAAGGAAGATGGAAAACAGAAAAGTAAGCGAGAGTAAGACAGAAACTTCTTACAAAATGGATCTTTCCCACTCAAGTCAGTCATTGGGAATACAGAGCAGTTAAAGCAGCTTTTACCTTAAAATTAAAATAATACATTCAAAAATAATAAATATTGTTAGAGCTGCATAAGGCAGATCGAATATTATACGAAACAGAAGTATGCTATCCAACATTAACGGTACAATACGTTTAACCAAAAACCTATATCTTTGTGTAATTATCTAAATTTATTAACGAAAAATATATAAAAGTGCACTTTAACTACATTATGTATAATAGTTTAGTTTGATGGATTTTTTTTGTTGTTTACTTTAACTTGTAAGAGTCAATTCAACTTTCAATTTGGCAACAAGCCAAAATATGTCTGTCAGGCATATGGTTGAACTCTTGATGCAGTGAGAGCTAAAAGTGCAAAAATGCTCATATGCTAAGGTTTTAATATTAAGCCTAATCGTATTCCATTTCGATTTTGCTTTGAATCTATGAAAAGTGATACATTTGAAATTGTAAATAACGATTAATGTGTATTTTGCGTTATATTTTTGTTTGGTTTGTTTTATGAATTGCGTTCAATGTTACATGAGGGGTATCTGCCCTAACCATCCCTAATTTAATGGTGAAATACTAAATGGAAGATCTCTTGTGGAATTTATCGTACTAACACAGTGTTTTCACGGATGAAAGGGAGAGCTGTTTGAGGGGACAGGGATTTGAACCCGCGTCATTTAGATTACGAATCAAGCGTCCTAACCAGTTGGCCATGCCTAGAGAAGGCTTTTAATATGATTAGTTAAAGATGTAATATAGTACAGTGTGATGTTTGTTTTAAAGTGGGGAATCGAACCCTGGATTTTAGCGCTGTAAATCCCTACGCTTCCTCTGTGTTTTGTGTCTATAAAAAAACAAAATGGTTTACTTTTGGAGTCGCAAAGCATAATACATTGAATTATCTTTTACAAACATTTTTTTTCGTTTTGTAATTGCCCCCCAGTGGCCCAGCGGTATGTCTGCGGACTTACACGCTAAAATCCGGGTTTCGATACGCGTGGTGGGCAGAGCACAGATAGCCCATTGTGTAGCTTTGTGCTTAATTCAAAAACAACACAAAAAACAACAACAACGTTTTGTAATTCAAACAAAAACATAAATTTATGTTGTAAATGCATGTTCACATGTTCTTGAGCACATGTAATGACCTGTACGACTTTAAGAAGTTGATATGACTGTCCATAACATCAATTGTTCTCACAGTTTGACCTCTAAGTATTGTAAATTATGGAATGTCTATATTTGTATAAATGTAATATTACTGGTTGTCGTGTGTTCATGTGACTATTTCCCAGGGTATGGATGGATCTTCACCAAACTTTATGGTGGTTCATCAGGTCCTTGCAAGGATACAGAGCCCAGCATGGTCAAGCGCATAAGGCGTGCGACTCGTAATCTGAGGGCCACGGGTTCGCGCCCGAGTCGCGCCAAACATGCTTGCCCTCTCAGCCGTGGGGGCGTTATAATGTCACAGTCAACCCCACTATTCGTTGGTAAAAGAGTAGCCCAAGAGTTGGTGGTGGGTGGTGATGACAAGCTGCCTTCCCTTTAGTCTTACACTGCTAAATTAGGGACGGAGGGATAGCCCTCGAGTAGCTTTGTGTGAAATTCCAAAACATACAAATAAAGCAAGGATACATAAAATGTTTCTGTGTTACGATTTTTATGGGCGTTTTTTACCACTACTTCGTCCTTCTTTTAATGGAACTTCACCGAAACTTGTGTTATGGCTCGTTGGGTCATGTAGAGATGTACTCAAACTTGCGGTTTCACATTTTATGTTTTGCAGTTTTTGTGTGTTGTTTTTTTTACAATTACATTTAAGAGAAGCGACTTTTCGTGTCTTAAGAGTACTCGAGCTAGTTATGAAATAAAGTTTATTTCATTTTATGTACAAAGCTGCATAATGTGCTTCCTTTAATGCGAGTATCGAAACCTGATTCTTAGCACCTTAATACCTTAGCCTTTTCACTGAGCCACTAGAGGGGGAGAGGGAATAAAATTAAAAAGGTGTGAACTCTGGATAAACTTTCCTTCCGAGTGGTGGACTTTCGTAACATTAAATTCACTCACCAAACAAAGCTTTGCTCGATTTATTTTTAATCATTGGATTAGTGCAGTTGAGATAATCCAATAATTTTAAAAATCGGATATTGTTGGATAAGGAACAGCTGAAGTATTGCGAATCGCCACCTACTGGAAGAAAAGTTTATTTTTTAGCACATGCTTCCTTAAATTGTTATATTGCTAAGGGCGTTTATAGTTCAGTTCAATCTGTGTGTCTTTAGACATAAATGTTAGGGACTCAGAATACATAAACTAAGCTGCCAAATTTTCTATCGCCACTACAACCATCAGATCTAGTCTGTTACTTCATTTGTTTAGGCGAGGAAATTGAAAGGGAAATATAGTTACTAATTGAACTTACTGGGCATGTGTCACGTTTCGTTTTTACCCTTCTAGCCCTTGTGGGACTTCGACTTGTCATAGGCACGAAAGTGTCAATCCCATTACTTGTAATGTGACAGCCTCCTGTCTGTTACTGTCGTGACAGATCTGATGTGACATTAACCCTAAGGACAAAACTATCCATCATCATGTTCAGACTGTTAAGCCTCAACGGACAGTGCTTTCAGCCTGTAGAACTTGAAACGAACTCTTAATAAGCTCTCCGTACAGGAGTTAACTCGGTAAATTATATCAGACAGCGCCCCTGGTGTGACTTAGAGAACTCTAAAAAATACAATCAAACAGCAAAGCACACAGCTCTTCTTGATTCAATTGTCTGTCGGTCTGTGCACACTACTAGTCAATGTGAAGTTCCTAACCACCCCCACCCTGGGACACGATTAGGGAAATGTATGAAATCGTAGGAAAAAGTAGCTCCAATATAAAAACACGTCGCAAAACGTAATAAGAAAATTAAAACGCCTACAATTACCACTTAATTTTCTGACGTGCAATCAGTGGAAGAAGGAAGATATTTAGAAAGTAGGCGTAGAATAAAAGAATCGTGTGTGAGGCTTATATATGCATACGTATTTACATAGTAACGGAAATAATTATAAAAACACACGCATATATCACAAAGAACGTGTTAGGGTAATTAAATAGTAAAGTTATTGATTCACAAAGACTGGAGCAGAGTGATCAGTTTATTACAGTGGACAGGACGGTCTAGATGGACGAAACTCTCTTTGTTAACCTGACGATGACCTGAGAAGATCAAAACGTTGTTCTGTATTTTAATTTAATTAAAGTTTTAATACCCATACCACACATATTAAGAACACATTTTTACTACAAATGAGTTTCTTGTCGTCCAAAGATGGGCCAAAATTTCCTCTTTGTTATGTTACCACTAGGATTACCACAAAAAATACAAAACAAAATAGCTTACGTCATAAAATACTGTCTTGTTCTGTATACATTCACTGGGCATCGAACAACATATTTTGTGGTCATTGTAACGTACGGTTTATGGCTCTACGAACGAGAAATAACGTTACAATTGTCCTGTAATTTTTGACCACCGTTTCGCTACATCAAATGGTCGCCTAAGCTTATTTAGCACCATGGATGGTCTTATTTTGCAAGCCTAAACATAATTGTGAAAGGAAGTTCCATTTGCCTTTAGGCCCGGCGTAGCCAGGTGGTTAAGGCAATCAACTCGTAATCTGACGGTTGGGGGTTCGAATCCGGTCACACCAAAGATGCTTGCCCTTTTAGCCGTGGCGGTGGGTGGTGATAACTGACTGTTTTCCCTCTATTTTTCACTACTAAATTAGAGACGACTAGCGCAGATAGCCCTCGTGTAGCTTTGCGCGAAATCCCAAAACAAAGAAACAAACAAAACATTTGTCTTTCACCCGAGCCTATAATCTGGTGATAACTATTTTCACCTAATGAGGATAGGGACGTATCGCTATTCTATTCCTTTCTTCCCTTCATTGTTTCCATATTTTCCTAAATATTGTATGCAGTGAGAAATCGTGAACTATAATACTCAACGGCTGAATAGAAAACAATCTTGGTTAAACTACGATGAAATACCTAAATACTTCAATACAAAACAGGCTTGTTCAAACTATGTTGAAATACTTCAATACAAAACAATCTTGGTTAAACTATGTTGTAATACTTAAATACTTGAATACAAAACAATTTCGTCAAACTAGGTCGAAATACCTAAACATCAAAATACAAAACATCATGTTGAAATTACATTGAGATACCGAAATACTTGGACACAAAACAACCTTCATCAATAAACGTTGAAATACCTAAATACTTCAATAGAAAACATGCTTGTTCAAACTGTGTTGAAATACCCAAATACTTGAATACAAAAAATCTTGTTCAAACTGTGTTGAAATACCCAAATACTTGAATACAAAAAATCTTGGTCAAACTACGTTGAAATACCCAAATACTTGAATACGAAATAATCTTGGTCAAACTACGTTGAAATACTTAAATACTTTCAATGGAAAACATGCTTGTTCAAACTGTGTTGGAATACCAAAATACTTGAATACAAAACGATCTTAGTAAAACTACACTGAAATACACAAATGCCTCAATTTAAATCATCTCGGTCAAGCAACAATGAAATACATAAATGGTGTAGTACAGTATTCTTTTGTTTATTGTCTGGTTTAACTTAATGATTCAAAAATTGTATTAGAAGCGAACTTTTGGTGTTTGATATATTTACAGTTTTTCTCAACCCTTCTATTAAAATAATAAATATAAAAATAATAAATAATGTATCCAGCGATTACTTTAACAAAAATGTCTTCTAGGATCCCATTAGATCATCGGAAGTACATTACTGTATTTGTTAACGTAATTTCCGGACACCGAAAAACGAACGATTTACATTATATATATAAATCGTTTATTCGTTTGTTTTGTAGTTCCACGCGAAGCTAATTCCAAGATTATATATGCAAGCAAGTCCATCATTTATAATTTATAGGATAAGTAAGAATATTTTTTTCTTTTTAACCTTAAGAGGTTTTAACTCGCGGTAACGTTTCAAGGTATCAGTCGTAATAAACTGAAATTAATGTAATTTCTCGGTGGAAAATGTACGAGTTCAAAGTTTAAGGGACTAATTAGGTATCGGAACATTCGGTTCGTCGATATGTTATTCACGTTAAGACTGGTTTCCACCAATTTGGGTGTCTTGGCGGTAGGCTAGAATATTTCTATTTCTAATAATTTCCAATAAAGTTCTAAGGCTTACGCTTTGTTACAGTTAAAACGAAATCGCTCTTTCTCACTTTGGAGCCATGGGTGCGTTATAAGAGTGACGATCAAATTGTACTATTCAGTCAGAGTAGCTCCGAGTCTATCACTTCATAATTTGAAATAAAAATTCAACAAACAAACGAACTGGAAATTTACCAAACTACCACGGTCCACTCCTTTGAATAAAGGTAACTAAAAGATAAATATCTATTTTGAATACCTAGATGAGTACGTTTCTTAGGCCTAATATCGAGTTTGGGGTTTGAAAAAGTCACACAAAACAACGAATCTGAGTTATTTACAAGAAAAAGTTGACGAATACTTTACATTACGGAATTTGTTTGGTAAACACCATTTCACGCTTGTCCAGTTTCAAGAAACAAGTCCGATCTCAAGGTAATTACATTGTACCTATGAGTCGGCATTTACGTTGGTTTTTTGAATGTTTCAAGATATGGGTCCTTTAAAATAAGCTTTTCCGTTCCGCAATCAATTAATCACAGTAACCCTAATTATATAGAAATAATGAAACGTTAGGCATCACTGAATAGAATAATCACCTGTCAGCACCAGCAGGCAGAAAATCTAGCCTAGTGATGTATAGTTTCTCTGTTACAAAGCATGGCATTATAAAACTTTAATTTTACAATATATAGTAGTTTCTATTCTGTTGTACACGAGGGACGCACATTAAAAAATTCTATATTAATTTCTCATTCTTCATTCCCTCTCAGAAAAAGCCCCCCAGTCGCACAGCAGTACACTAAAAATTAGGTTTCGATACCCGTAGTGAGAAGACTCACATATAAGAAAAATATATTTAAAACGCTTTAATTTATTTGTTTTATAAAACTGAAAAAAATTGTTATCAAGGTAAAGTACAGTTTACCTGAACTTTTTGTTCGTCATTTTAAATGGTAAAAATCAAAATGAAGGCTTACAGAAACGTATGTATATTTGCATACTTACTGTAATGAGACAGGGTCCTCTGGCCTTACTAATGAAACTCTCGAAGACAAACGGCGCTACTTCGGCAACAAACTTACGTACTGAACCACCGACGTACTGGCTAACAAACACGAGCCGCTGAACAACCCCGTGTGATTACTGTACTATCTTTTGTGCTCGCGAGGGGGCGCTTTGTTCGTAATGTTTATTGACTTATAGGTGTTGAAAGCATTCGTTCTCTTATTTTATTTTTAATCGACTTCGCACATTCGACGGTTGTAAGAACACAACGTAAAAGACCTGAAGCCAATAAGAACTTGTTGAATTAACTGTCTTACAGGTGGCGCTTTATCGCAGAAAGAAAATAACTAGCTGTAAATTGTTTTATTTATTTTACAAAAGAAAGGAAACTCTACTCTCCCGAAAAAGTAAAATACATATATGATAGCTCAAACACCGTTCAGTAAATTAGATATTGTTTTTTCTTATATTTTACTTTCACTAAATATATTTTTATGCCTTGTTTTCAATATTTTAATTTAGACGCTCGCTAGAGGGTGCGTAAAGTTATTGTAAAATTTGCTTAGTGAGTTCCTGTATAAAATATAAATGCAGAAATGCGAATTTGAATGATGAATTTAGTCAGTACTTCGTGAGTGATTTAGTTCATTGTTTGCCGTTAGGATTCTCATCTGTTAGGTTAATCGATCGATTAACAAATAAATTCTGTAACTGGAGTTAGTTGTAAGCTACGTGTGCTATTGGGTTTGGTATTTCTGTTTAAACATTGTTTCTAAACGTTTCGTTTGTTTTTTGAATTTCGCGCAAAGCTACACGAGAGCTGTCTGCGCTATCCGTCCATAATTTTGCACTGGAACACTAGAGGGAAGGCAGCTAGTCATCAACACTCACCGCCAACTCTTGGACTACTCTTTTACCAACGAATAGTGAGATTAATCGTAACATTATAATGCCTCTACGGCATAAAGGGCGAGCACGTTTGGCGCAACGGGGATTCGAGCCCGCGACCCTCAGATTATGAGTCACACGCCTTAACACGCTTGGCCATGCCGGGCCTAATCCCCAACATACCAAACATGCTTGTTCTTTCAGCCGTGCAGGTGTTATATGTGACGGTTAATCCAACTATTCGCTGGTAAAACAGCAGTCCAAAAGTTGGCGGTAGGTGGTGATGACAACCTGTCTTCTCTCTAGTCTTTCATTGCTTAACTGGAGACGGTTAACGCAGATGGTTATCATGTAACCTTGCGCCAAGACAAACGTTTTTCTTCTTATCTCCTTTTAGTTGATTGATCATAAATATGTTCTACCAGATATCGAAAACGCTACTAATAATTACCACTACAAACTGTGTAAAATCAAAATAAAACAAACGACGCAAAGGCTAAATTTAAGGTGTGGTTTGGTTTGAATTTCGCGCAAAGCCTAAATTTAAGGTTCTTATTCTTTAAATATGTACATCGAATATTCTCAATTTAGAACAAGTGATCAGTGACATAATTTCAACATCTCCCAACTAACAACTCTGGTATTAAGATAAAAAAATTTTTAACGCAATTGATGCTGGAAAGAAAATTTTTATCAACGCACGTGCACGTGTATGTGTGCATGTGTTATTTCCAGTCGAACCTAACTCAAAAAAGGTGGCCCGAGGGCTTCACAGTTTGGACTTCAGAATCCGCATCTCACGCTCAGCTCTTTGGAACTTTGGATTCTCTCTGAGAGTAATGGTAATATACAAGTATTTGATTGGAGTACACCAATACCCGGAGGTGATTGGTGTTGACTAGCTGCCTTCCGTCTATCACATCAAAATTAGGAACTTTTAAGGGTAAATAGTCCTCAGGTGACGTTTTGCGCGAAACTAAAACAAAACCAAACATATGAACGATAACTCGAAACCGTTTCGTTTGGGTATAATTAGCCAATATTTTGATAATTCGTGCCAAAACTACAATAACAAAAAACAAAAAGTTTAGCTAATACTTAACTTACGACGTCGTGTAAACTTTTTTTCAGTATAATGTTATTCTAATTCTTAAGCAAAAAACTACAACTTTCATTGAACTTGGAATTGTCACTATGAATGAAACTGAATATCAGCGTTTCTTTAAAATATTTGACGAATAAACAATTATAATCTACAGCGGTAAGTCTGCGGATTTACAACTCTAAAATTAGGGGCTCGATTTCCCTCTGTGTACATAGCAGATAGCTTGATGTAGCTTTGTAATACAAAAAATAACATACGCACACTTATAGCGATACCCCTGCTTGAGTTTGATCATTACAGCTCCTTAGATACCTGGGGGGGACAATCCCTCTCTTCGATCTCTTTCCTAGTTACTGTACAGAAGTTACCGTTTATTCAAAAAAACCCATACGCGCACTTATAGCGATATCCCTGCTTGAGTTTGATCATTACAGCTCCTTACATACCTGGGGGGGAACGATCCCTCTCCCCGATCTCTTTCCTAGTTACTGTACTGAAGTTACCGTTTTTTAGACAGAAAAATTAAACATTACCTTCAATACAGTTTAGCCACAAAATAACCTTTTCTAACAAACTGTTACAGGTTATGTTCCTTTCTACTCATACATTTGTATTGATCTTTCATCAGAGATTGTATGGATATCACGTGGTAAGCGCAAGGCTTAAAATCTGTAATTTTTCGGAATTGACTTCAAAGTCTAGAAACGAAGTAAACTCGAGCATATTGTTGGGTTTTCGATTGACTACTGAGTGAGTAAATTTGTTTTTAAACACAAAACTCTGCTCATTGATGGTATCAAACCCCAAGTTTTAAAATTTTCAGCCTTCAGACTTACCACTAACTCGATGATGTGCCAACGAGATTGGTACTCGACTTTACTCTTATTTCAGGTTCAAAATTTCTGGGATTGCGTCTTATCGTAAAGGCATTGTAACGTACGGTAAATAAAAGAAAGATGGTTATAGAATGCATTAAATTTGCAAATAAAACTGTATCGTTAACAAGAAATTAAATAAGATAATAAAACGTGGGCAAAAGGAGATGTTTTTGTCCCATAAGTATTTCTGTTAAAAAACAACGTTCGTGAATACACTTATTAAAATAACTTTGCTTTATAAAGGATGATTTTTCGTTCAACAAAGATACAACGCCTTTGTTTTTTTTGTCTGCAAAAACATCAATTTCTACATGATTCTGTGGGAAACTTTGGGCGCTGATTATCCAACAACTCATCACTACAAAATTGGAGACATTAATATAACAATTTTATCACTTATTAAACGGAAATGCTTTGTAGCTTTTTGTTTTATGAGACATTCTATAAAGAAGCCTCGTTCCCAGCAACACCCACTAACTTATTTGAATTTATTTTTAAGTTCCATGAGCGCGCTTTACTCAACCACCATTCATTCAGGTTACGAAGTCATGTCATTCTACCCGCATCAGACTGGTTTTAATGTAGTACCGGTGAATACATATCTTATTATTCTCACTGGACTGTTATTTTCGTTCTGTGTCATTTAGCTTTCTTCCCTTCCATCTCAATTGTTTGATTTCATTTATAACTTCGATTTTTCTAACCTCTGTTTTTTCATCCATGATTTGTTTGTGTTTTTTCCTTTATATTTCCCTTGTTTCATTTTATTCATTCACTCTTAAGGCTAGATTTTTGTCTCTATTTCTACATTCTTAGCGATTTTCCCTTTGTTTTGCCTCTTTAGTTTGGTTTCGTTTCTCTCTTTTACTCGATTTTTAACCCTTATTTTTCTTTCTCCCGTTTTTTTTCTCCTTCTGCTGAGTTTATTTGTTGGTGGTGGAGCTGTTTTTATCCTCTTTAAGTCTTTATGTTTTGTTTTCACTTTTCCTTACTTTCTTTCTTCCGTCTTTCCCTAAGTGATTTTTTGTACTTTACCTTCGTACTCACACTAAATGAGTTAATTGTTTTCCATTTTTTGTAAGTTAACTTGCTCCCCCAGTGGCTCAGCGGTATGTCTGCGGACTTACACGCTAAAATCCGGGTTTCGATACCCCTGGTGGGCAGAGCACAGATAGCCCATTGAGCAGCTTTGTGCTTAATTATAAACAACAACAACAAAAAGTAAGTTAATTTAGTCTATATATTTAATAGTCTGTTCCTCGTTTTTTCGGGAATTTTGCATAAAGATCTTCCTGGATTTTGTTGTAATTGATTTTTGTAGGCGTTTTTTTACAGTTGACTTTCTCAGTACATTCTCTTTACAATTGGCTTTCTATGTACATTCTCTATACAGTTGACTTTCTAAGCACATTTTCTTTACAGTTGACTTTCTAAGCACATTCTCTTTACAGTTGACTTTCTAAGCACATTCTCTTTACAGTTGACTTTCTAAGCACATTCTCTTTACAGTTGACTTTCTAAGCACATTCTCTTTACAGTTGACTTTCTAAGCACATTCTCTTTACAGTTGACTTTCTAAGCACATTCTCTTTACAGTTGACATTCTAAGCACATTCTCTTTACAGTTGACATTCTAAGCACATTCTCTTTACAGTTGACTTTTTAAGCACATTTTCTTTACAATTGGCTTTCTATGTACATTCTCTATACAGTTGACTTTCTAAGTACATTCTTTTTACAGTTGACTTTCTAAGCACATTTTCTTTACAGTTGACTTTCTAAGCACATTCTCTTTACAGTTGACTTTCTAAGCACATTCTCTTTACAGTTGACTTTCTAAGCACATTCTCTTTACAGTTGACATTCTAAGCACATTCTCTTTACAGTTGACTTTCTCAGTACATTCTCTTTACAATTGGCTTTCTATGTACATTCTCTATACAGTTGACTTTCTAAGTACATTCTTTTTACAGTTGACTTTCTAAGCACATTCTCTTTACAGTTGACTTTCTAAGCACATTTTCTTTACAGTTGACTTTCTAAGCACATTCTCTTTACAGTTGACTTTCTCAGTACATTCTTTTTACAATTGGCTTTCTATGTACATTCTCTTTACAGTTGACTTTCTAAGCACATTCTCTTTACAGTTGACTTTCTAAGCACATTCTCTTTACAGTTGACTTTCTAAGCACATTCTCTTTACAGTTGACTTTCTAAGCACATTCTCTTTACAGTTGACATTCTAAGCACATTCTCTTTACAGTTGACTTTCTAAGCACATTCTCTTTACAGTTGACTTTCTAAGCACATTCTCTTTACAGTTGACTTTCTAAGCACATTCTCTTTACAGTTGACATTCTAAGCACATTCTCTTTACAGTTGACTTTCTAAGCACATTCTCTTTACAGTTGACTTTCTAAGCACATTCTCTTTACAGTTGACATTCTAAGCACATTCTCTTTACAGTTGACTTTCTAAGCACATTCTCTTTACAGTTGACTTTCTAAGCACATTCTCTTTACAGTTGACTTTCTAAGCACATTCTCTTTACAGTTGACATTCTAAGCACATTCTCTTTACAGTTGACATTCTAAGCACATTCTCTTTACAGTTGACTTTTTAAGCACATTTTCTTTACAATTGGCTTTCTATGTACATTCTCTATACAGTTGACTTTCTAAGTACATTCTTTTTACAGTTGACTTTCTAAGCACATTTTCTTTACAGTTGACTTTCTAAGCACATTCTCTTTACAGTTGACTTTCTAAGCACATTCTCTTTACAGTTGACTTTCTAAGCACATTCTCTTTACAGTTGACATTCTAAGCACATTCTCTTTACAGTTGACTTTCTCAGTACATTCTCTTTACAATTGGCTTTCTATGTACATTCTCTATACAGTTGACTTTCTAAGTACATTCTTTTTACAGTTGACTTTCTAAGCACATTCTCTTTACAGTTGACTTTCTAAGCACATTTTCTTTACAGTTGACTTTCTAAGCACATTCTCTTTACAGTTGACTTTCTCAGTACATTCTTTTTACAATTGGCTTTCTATGTACATTCTCTTTACAGTTGACTTTCTAAGCACATTCTCTTTACAGTTGACTTTCTAAGCACATTCTCTTTACAGTTGACTTTCTAAGCACATTCTCTTTACAGTTGACTTTCTAAGCACATTCTCTTTACAGTTGACTTTCTAAGCACATTCTCTTTACAGTTGACTTTCTAAGCACATTCTCTTTACAGTTGACTTTCTAAGCACATTCTCTTTACAGTTGACTTTCTAAGCACATTCTCTTTACAGTTGACATTCTAAGCACATTCTCTTTACAGTTGACTTTCTAAGCACATTCTCTTTACAGTTGACATTCTAAGCACATTCTCTTTACAGTTGACTTTCTAAGCACATTCTCTTTACAGTTGACTTTCTAAGCACATTCTCTTTACAGTTGACATTCTAAGCACATTCTCTTTACAGTTGACTTTCTAAGCACATTCTCTTTACAGTTGACATTCTAAGCACATTCTCTTTACAGTTGACTTTCTAAGCACATTCTCTTTACAGTTGACTTTCTAAGCACATTCTCTTTACAGTTTCTGTACATTTGCTGATTCACTCATTTCTTAACACCAGAAATTCACATTTTTGGCACAATTTTCTCTTCGTTTCAAATTTACACTTGAGTTGATTAAGAGACCTCAACTTGACGAAACGATGCTCTATTTCACTCATCGTTTCAGTCGTTTCACAAAAGAACTGTGCTCTGACTAATCTGTGAAATCACAGACTCTGACTCTCTCAGGATTCTGTGAATCAAAGCCCACCCCTTACTCGGTTGGTTAGATGTATATGTATATATAGTTACCACTTCCTGCTTTAAAGAAAACTAATTGTCTTTTTTAGTTGTTTCTCAAAACTTGTCAACTTGTTGGTGTTTTGGACCACTTATTGCAGTCTCATCAAAGAGGAACTATTTACTACGCGAGTGGATGTAAGTAGTCTGATATGTGTACGTCGAGCCTTTTTGTTCGAAACCGTAACGGCATGACGTTTTGCCAAACAGTTTAAAAACAACTTCACGGTCGTATTTCAAGACCAACTTTCGAAAGAGCAAATGTTTCCAGATCACGAAATGGATTACGACTGGAAATGGATTACGTTATCAGATATAGAGAACAGCTGTAACAGAAATAAAAAAGGTAATATTTTGGCTGACGTACTTAAGAGATTAAGGGCACAGCTAAGATTAGGTTGTAGGCTTTTAAATACTTAATGTGGAAGGATGATCATAAAAACTGTCGTTATTTTGAACTATACAAGTTGAAAAACACGCACCAGGTATTAAGAGAGAGATTTCAGCCTCTTCCATTATGTGAGTGTAGCGTATCACGCCGCTGGATTAGATTATAGAGGTTTAAACTATGTTGAACATTGGTATCACTCCACTAGTAGGTTTGATCTACGGATATTGTTAAAAAAATAACTGATTAAAATCGTGTGTAATGAATTTTCCCAAATTCAAGTATTTAAAACATAACACAGTGGATTGTTATTTCGATACATGGAAAGTGATACAACTCATTGACTCGAAAGAAAAGTAGTAGGAACTCATAATTAAAGAATGCTATCAGAGTGCATCATTGTTACAACAGCAAAGAGACATTCCTGCGAACCTCCAACCCTAGAATCCGGGTTTCGATGCTTGTGTAGATTAAGCTTAATTTAAAAGTTAAATTTAATTTAACTGATATAGTATCAGAGTATATTGTTATATTATTGAAGGTATTTCATTGATATAGTATTAAAGTTTACCATTTACATAATGCTAGGGTATACCACTGATATAATATTAAGGTATATGAGTGACAGTTAATATCATCTTCCGACCCGAGCAATCTGCCTATTTGGAATGAAACAAGAAATCGACTAACCAATGAGTTATTATAGTTAATTAAACATACTTTTGGCCGTAAACCCAATAATATCTTACGATCTTCTGCCTTATATGAACTAAGCAATACAAAACCAACTCTACAGTAATAAAACATAAAAGGTGATTACGGAAAATGTACTTAACTCTCTAACATATATTCATAGTACAAATAAAGAAATAATATAGTGTGGACTTCTGTTTGTCATTAACCATTTTATCAAAGCTTTGAAAAAATTAATTGGTCACGATTTTGTACATTTGGAAAACTGCAATTAAACAAGTGATGGAAATAAGGCAGGATAAAAATACAATACTGTTGTTAAGAGCAGAACTAGTTTTATATACATGTAATCTTTAATAAGATAAAAGAAGTCGTAGAGTCTAGCCTTTCACCTCATTCAACCAACGAACGTTACAAAAATCCAATGTTATTGCAGAGTCTAATTAGTTCGTATTTCAGATTATCGCAAACTGTCTATCAAAGAGAATTCCATTGTCACTTGTAGGGCAAATCCCTAGTACACAAAATATCTATTGTAGCGCGCGCTGATTAGTTCCCTTTAAACGTCACAAGGCCATCTTTAAATTTCGACCGAACTTCTCATCTTCTACGGAGAAACTAGTTGACCTGCACGTAATCTCTAAGATAATTAAGTGTATGTTATACGTAAGTCATTACAAAATCGTTGAATTGTGTCTTATTATATACGCTATTAAACTGGCAATGTAATTACCTCACCAAGTGTTTATTAATACATTTATATTAGGTACTTAAAACACGTAAAAAGTGTTCATAGACATCATTTAACTGATGCACATTTCGATTCGCACTACATAAAGTCTTAAGTATTCACTGTAATCCTAGTCACAGGTATATATCTATTCCAGCAACTGCTTCTGTAATAACTTTTTCTCCCCTTATAATGAAGTGACGTCATAGTTTATTATGTGACGTCACATTTTTCATTCATTCTTTTTCTTGATTTTTTTAAACTAAAAAGAAAATAGTAAGTATTTATTAACTGTCATTCACGTTGTAAAATCTCAATTACCGTCATGATTGCAAGAAATATTTTTGATGCAAATTATTCCCCTTATTTGTTATTATTTTGTTAACCCTTGCTGTATGGTCCCTAAGTTTCTGACAATATTTTTGGTTAACCTGAGTGAGCTATTTATCAGCAGGTACGTTTCTTGTCCGACGCGAAGATTAAACCCCCAGTTCTACGTTTATAAAACCTCAAGCTGACCGTTGAGCCACAAGATTAAGAGAACGTTATCTCAAAAGTTTCTTTAGTTGTTTATTTTTCATTTACTTAATTTATTAATCGGTTCGTGACATCCAACTTGTTTCACACATTTATCCCTATATCAGCGACGTTGTAAAATTACAATCTTATTGTCCCGTCCATAGTGGACAGAGCACAAAGAGCTGATTGTGTGGCTTAGTACTAAAAAACACCCACACCCACAAACTACAGCTATTTGTCATGAATTTCGCCCCAAACTACACGAAGGTTAACCATCCCGAATTTAGTAGTAAAAGACCATAAGAAAGGCAACCAATTATCACCACCCACCGCTAACTCTTTAGACATTCTACCACCAATGAATGATGGGATTAACCCTTTTGTTATAATGCCTCCACGGTTGAAGAGGTGAGAATGTTTGATGGGATGTGACATCGAACCGGCGATCTGCAGATTGCGAATCGAGCGCCTCTTTAACCACCTGGCCATTCTAGGTTGACCACAACTGGTACTGAACACACATACCGTTGGTAATACGACGTTTGTGGAAAGTTCGAGGAAATTTTCATAGTTTTATTCTTTATTATCCTGTTTTAGTTTATGTTCCAATTATTTTACTGTGACATGCCGATTATCTGAATGAACCATATGTTAAAAGGGAGAGGGTCATCTTCATGAAATTTTACTCTTTTCCGGTTTCAAAAGATAAAACTCTCCAATTCTATAACACTGCACAACATTTTTTTTTAAGTTTTGCTTCCTGAAAAGTTTTTTGCTGATTGTGACAGGTACCTGGTGGGTGTACACAAATATAGTTTTGGTTTTGCTTCATCACGTAGGAACTCTGAGAAATAGACAGTTAACTGTTTACCGGCAACAACGTATTTAATTGCGTTTATGTTTGTAATACGTTATTAAGTTCATCATAATTAAAAGTGTTTTGCTCCTGATTTGCGTTTGTATTCAATGTCCGGTGCATCACGTTGCAGTGTCCAACAGCAGTCAGCAAGCATTGACGGATTTCAGTTGCCCTGATATCGTTTTTTTCATTGTAGCGATGTCCTGGTGAAATGAAGATTTCGATGAAACGGTACGTGGTGGGCAAATCTGGATGTGATTTTCGTGATCAGCAGCCAAAAATCCATAAGGAACACCCAACAGTGTTCAAGAAGAAAAAACTTTGTTGTACAGTGTTATCGGAGCTCAGAATAGCCAAGGGGCGCTTCACTTGCAATCTGGAGGCTTTAATCCTCGTCCCAACAAACGTGCTTGCCCTTTCAACCGTGGGAGTGTTATTATGTATCAGTCAATCCCACTATTCGTTGGTAAAAGAGTAGACCAAGAGTTGTCAGAAGCATGATGATGATTAGTTGCTTTCCTACTAGTCTTACACTGCTAACTTATGCAGCCCTCGTGTAACTTTGGATAAATATTAAAACAAAACAAACGATGTATTGATCTCGTTGTATGAACATTCGGAGTATTCATTCACTATTTTTGAACGAAGCTTTTCAGAACCTGTCCGGAGACCCTGAAGAACCATCTTACAAAGACAAACCTCTAAGAGAACAAGGTAGTTCAGAAAAATCACATAGAAAACAATAAGTAGTTATATTTTTATAGGTAAATATGATGTAAAATATTCCATCTGAGTCTCTCTCCCCAGTGGTACAGCGGTATGTTTATAGGCTCACAGCGCTATAAATCAAGTTTCGATACCCATGGTTCACAGAACACAAATAACCCATTGTGTAGCTTTGCGCTTAATTTCAAACAAACATTTGAACTTTAACAAACGAGCGCAGAGCCAAAATAAAAATATACAGTCATGTGAAAAAATTAGGACACCCTATAAAAGCCTGTGTATTTTTGTAACATTTTTGGATATATAGATATTTAATCTCAATTTTAACAGTACTAAGAGATTATAGGAATATAACTAAACAATTAAAACTGTAGAAAAGACTTTTCAAGATCTTCTGTAAATGTATTTCAACAAAAATGCATATTCTAACTGAGGAAAAAGTTATGAAACCGCTACATTTATTCCCGCTTAAAATGGCTCAACTCTCACACAGGTGTATCACACCAGGTGCATATGATTAGAAGATCGTTACTCAGCATTTTGAATGAGGCTTGTCCTATTTAAACCTCAGACATTTAGTTTGGTGTGCTCCTGACTGTTGAAGTGAGAGTGAGTACCATGGTGAGAGCAAAAGAGCTGTCTAAACCCTTCAGAAAGACAATTGTAGCAGCTAATGTGTCTGGTAAGGGATTTTTAAAAGATCCCAAAAGATTTTAAAATCAGTCATTCCACTGTCCGAAAAATAGTTAACAAGTGGAAGGCTTTAAAAACAACTGCCAACCTGCCGAAGTCTGATCGTCTAAGCATGTTCACCTCGTAGGCAGACCGCAAGATGCTAAAAGAAGTCTCCAAACACCCTAACATCAGGGACCTGCATCAGGCTCTGGCTACTATGAATGTGAAAGACACTGCACAAGTTTAACTTGCATGGGATGTGTGCAAGGAGGAAACCTTTCTCCGAGAGAAACATCAAGGCCAGATTGAAGTTTGCCAGAGAAAATGTCGAAAAAAACCAGGACTTTTGTAATAATGTTCTTTGGACAGATGAGTCCAAAATTGAATTATATGGACACCAGAACAAAGGACATGTTTGGGTAAATCAAATGCAGCATTCCAGAAAAAAAACAACTTATACCAACTGTAAAGCATGGTGGTAAAAGTGTCATGGTTTGGGGCTGCTTTGCTGCAGCAGGACCTTGACAGCTCACAATCATAGAATACACCATGAATTCTACTATGTATCAGAGGGTGCTTGAGGATCATGTGAGACCATCTGTAAGAAAATTAAAGCTGAAGCGGAACTGGACCCTGCAACACGACAATGACCCAAAACATACCAGTAAATCCACCAAGGACTGGCTGAAAACTAAGAAATGGAAAGTCCTGGAATGGCCGAGTCAATGCCCAAATCTTAATCTCAGTGAGATGCTGTGAGGTGACTTGAAACAGGCTGTACATACAAAAAAAACCTCAAACATCTCACAGCTGAAAGAATTCTGTATTGTGGAGTGAGACAAACTTTCTTCAGACCGATTTCAGAAACTGGAAGATGGCTACAAGAAGCGTCTCACTTCAGTTATTTCAGCCAAATGGGTGACACTACCTATTAAGGGGTAGGGTGTCCTAACTTTTTCCTCAGTTAGAATATGCATTTTTATAGAATTACATTTACAGAAGATCTTGAAAAGTCATTTCTTCAGTTTTAATTGTTTAGTTATATTCCTATAATCTCTCAATATTGTTAAAATTGAGATTAAATATCTATATATCCAAAAATGTTACACAAATACACAGGCTTTCCTACAGTATCTTAACTTTTGCACACGACTGTAATTCGCATTTGCTTCATGTGTTTTATTCTATTATTACGTTCATCTTAATATGTTATGCTATCGTCAATTTTTAAATGAAACTGCAGCCATAAACTTCGAATACGATATTGGATTTTTCTTTTATATCTTTCAGTGTGTCTTCAATCAGAAGAAATGTTTCTTGGCCCTGAAACTTTAATTCTAACTCAGAATTGCGTTTACTTATATTGCGTAAAGCAACGTTGAAGCTTTGTTTAACAAACCAACGTAAGAACCTTTTTGTATAAATATACAAATGAAATGAATCAAATTTCTCTATGAATAAAGAATCAGTGACAGTAAATGGAAGTGTGTGTGTGTGTGTGTTTTATAGCAAAGTTACATCGGGCTATCAGCTGAGTCCACTGAGAGGAATCGAACGCCTGATTTTAGGAATGTCAATCCGTAGACTTACCGCTGTAACAGCGAAAGACGTAAATAAAACTAGAAAAATATAAGTTTATACGTCGGGCAAAAGAGTACCAGAATGACACCTGAGTCGAGAATAGGTTAAGACTGAGGTATTTAAGGTTGGTAAAGGAATTGTTTTTTACGTTTTCAATTATTAAGAATTCACTCCTCCTCCCAGAAGCACAGTAGATTTGTCTGCCGACGAACAAAGCTAGAATTCGGATTCCGATACCCGTGGCTCACAGAACACAGATAGTCCGTTGTGCAGCTTTGTGCATACGTTCAAAACAGACAAATCTTGGAAAAATGTAACTTATTGGTTAACTTGTCTGGGCTGTAATACAATTAGTTTCTTTTTTGGTGTGGAATTGTTTAATGTATGAAAGTTGGACTAATCTAACTCTTGTATGCTGTCTGCACCTCGTGAATTATTATCATTGTTTAATAAGTGAATTAAACATATTAACGAATCAATGTTCACTATTCATTACAACCTACCGTTTTGTGGTCTTACACATCCTTAAATAGATCTGAAAATCAAACTCGTACTAACACCTGTTAAGATTCCATTTCTGGTTTATATAGTTATTTTATTCCAATCTCTCAGTGAATAATCAATAAATTTGTTGATTTATAAAGCTAAAAATTGTATTTCAATACCCGCGATGGGCACAGCACAGGTAACTTGTTGTGTAGCTTTCCGCTGAACAACAAACAATCTATACATTCTGTGAAGTTTCTGCTCTGTAAGAAAAATGTTTAGTTGGACTTATTTTAATGAGGTTAATCAATGTGTTTGAAAGGAAATTCTTTTTCTTCTCAATTTATTTACTCAAGCCCGTCTGCAAAGCCCCAGAAGCAGTGGAAATATTAACTGCTTTTGAGATTCACGTTTTCCGTTCAGACCGGAAATGTCGTGATTAAACAACTGATTTAAAATTCGAAATTGAATGACCTATACTAACACGCTCCAAACGTTAATCTAACTGCACGCAGTCTTGTATATCATGAAGTATTGTCGAGAACTTTTTGCATTTTGTTTTGGCTCCCAACAAACTTTTAAGAGAAGTATTTAAAATGTCTGTTACTTTTCCGGAAATGACGTTATGTGTGGACAATTTCTTTTCCTTGTTTTCCTAACAGTGCTTTTTATTGAAGTATTTTTAAACAACCACTGTGAATAGGCTCTCTTTCTTAAGGATTGTAAATAATTGAATATTTATCTATGCTAAATAACAAGAGACTTATAGTCACTATATATTATTGTACAAATTTTAAAACCTCCTCCCCCAGTGACATAGCGGTATGTCTTTAATGTAATCTCACATACATATGTGAGCATTATGAATTACAGTTAATAGTAGACAGACTACAGTGACTTATGATGTTAAAACCTTAACTAAGATAGAGAGATACGGTTATGTCAAATTACATTTCTCTTGATGCATTGGTGTTAGGCCTAATACAAAAGTAACATCGCTTTCTATATTTAATCGTTTAGAGTTTTTGTGTGTTTTTTTTCCGAAAATAATGACAATGTATAAAGGAATCTCACCCACACGGTGTTTGCCATATCTATTGACGACGACATGTTTTCCTCAATACAATACTTATCAAACTAGCTGGGATACAACGTAAACAGTAGTGGTTGGAACTCTGTTTGTTTAAGCTATTTGTTACGCAAACAATTTTTATGATGTGGTCGCTTTTTCTCAGGCTACGAGTCGTAAATTTGACCAAGTATGCTTGTCATGCGACATTACTGTTAGAATTTTAACACTTCATTCCATATCCAGTTCCTTAGAGTTTTTCAAGTGTATTTGTTTCTTATTGTTTAATTTCGTGCAAAGCTAGACGAGGGCTATTTGCTCTAGCCGTCATTAATTGAGTAGTGTAAGTCTACAGGGAAGGTAGCTAGTCATCACCACCCAACGTCAACTGTGGAGCTATACTTTTTACCAACGAACAGAGATTGACCGTCACATTATATCGCCCTCAAGGCTGAAAGGGCGACATTTGGTGTGACGGGAATTCGAACCCGCGACCTTCACATTACGAGTCCAGCGCCTTAACTACCTGGCCATTTCGGTCCAGATATTTAGCTGCAATTTCTAACTATAAAAGTCGAACTTTTAGCATTGAGAATACAAATTTGAAATAAATTTGGTTTTGAACATCGAGTTGTTAAGAGTTGTTTAGACGTTTATCATAAGAATGTTTCAAACTTGAGTCTTATTGTAGTAGAAGTAAAAATTACTATTTTCAACTCTTATGTGTTGAGTTTCTAAGTAACTGAACGAGACAACAACAAACACATCACTTTACACTTTTTTCCTGAATAATGAAATATTTCATAACTTGTGAGATTAAAGAACTTTAAACATATTTCAACTCTCTGCCGTGCATTCAACAGATTGTTTCTATAATTAATCTATTGGTGATAAACTATTTATCTCTTCCATATAACACTAATTTCACAACTACTAAATTATTAAGATTATTTGTTCTCAAACCTGGCTAGAACAAACTGAGCAAAATGAATCATAGATTAGTTCTTTAACTCCACTATAATGGTGGTTATGGCAACATATTCTTAATGCATTCACTGAATCTGCAATAACAATGATGACTACAGACCTTTAGCTTGTTCACTGAATTTACAATGATAACAATAAAGAGAAACCCTTCGCTTGTTCACTAACTTTACAATGATAACAATAAAGACAAACCCTTAGCTTGCTCACTGAATTTTTGTTACTTTGAAACTTTTAATGATTAAAATTTTGCTCAAAGGAGCATCCGGGTTCTTCTTCGTTTTCTAAACCAAAAAGAATTAAAACATAGATAAAGTTAACAATGTAAACAATAAAGGGAAGCCATTAACTGTCATGTTTCTCCCCTCAGATTTTGTTTACAAATGTTAAAGACTGCAAATATTAGCCAATTTTTAACCCTTTTAACACCTGACTGAAGTTTTTCTCAATGTCAAAAATCGTATACGTGCTCCTCAGACGAGGTTTGTATGACTACCAGAGATTTCGTCCTTGGGCTACGAGATGTAGGTGTCTGGCGAGTCACGTGCAGTTCAAGCCCCGTCTCAGAACCGTTCTGGAAATATTAGCTTTTGTCATCTTTATATCCATCTTTCTTCTGTTTCCTGAATTCTTCATTAATGATGTATTTTACATCTCTTAGAAAAAACAAATTAGAATTCCATTAATGTTACCATGACGATTTTCATCTGAAGTTACTTTGTGTCGTGATAATAGCAGAAAGGGTAGTAGGAGATGCAAAGTAACAACAGTAATAACCCTAAACCGTTCTATTCAGTTCAGTAAGGCCGTCTTCGAATCAATCTGATATAAACTTATTGAGAGGCGAACTGGTAATCTTAGAACGACCAATCGCAAGAGTGTGTGTGTGACGTACATCTGTTAAAACCATGAAACGCATTTAAAAGATTTCTCTCTCACTGTGTTCTGAAGTGTCTCTCTTGTGATAACCTAAATAACAACCTAGTGAATGTTGTTTAATTTACTTTCTGATTTATATTTGTTGTTTTTATTTTTTGTTACGAAAAGACATGCGCAGTAAGTTTGGATTTAGGGTGTTTGTTTTTCTTTTTTTTTTACTTTAAACGTTGAACACATAAAAAGGTTTATTTCATATAAAGGTTTTAAAAAACATGAAATATCTTTCTTCAGTAGAAAGACTGGTCAACTTAACATGACCAACATGACCAAATATGAACACAATTTGTTCGGCTCCCAAAAGTTGAATTTTATTACACACATATAAGCACACGAACAGAATAATGTTCAGCTCGCAACGTTCCACAGACTGTCACATTTAGAACTTTATATAGGTTGTTGCACTCAGATCATACTACACATTGACACACTTAATTGTTCCTACGGACTTTCTATTTAGAGCTTTCTTTAGAGTGTCCGATTTAAAACTTTTTACAGATCGATTCACACAGAATTTCAACAGACTGTTTCACTCCGCTTGGAACTTTCTATAAACCGTTTTACTTAGAGCTTTCTGCAAATTGTCTTACTCATAATTTTATATAGACTGTTATTATTTGCTCATCTTATTACACGATTTATTCTTAAAAGTAAAGAATTTACCCAGTTAGTATGACGTCAACTAGTAGAATGGTGATTGATGTACATATATATATAACCACAGCAAGTTTCTATTGGTGTGATTGTTTTGTTTGTTTTGAATTTCACACAAAGCTACACGAAAGCTATCTGTGCTAGCCGTCCTTCATTTATCAGCATAAGACTAAAGGAAAGGCAGCTAGTCATCACCACCCACCGCCAACACTTGGGCTACTCTTATACCAACAAATAGTGGGATTGACCGTCACATTATAACGCCCCCACGGCTGAAAATGTGAGCGTGTTTGGTGTGTATATACATATATAACCAGATTACATCGGTGTAAATATTTATACCATATCAAACTGTATTAATGTGAACATAAATATATGCGCTATCATGTTTTAATTGTTATAATACTAACTAAAATGTTTTTAGTATTTGATAAAATTCATTATCTTTGATTTTAGATACAACAATTTTTTGTTATTGCCCGGAGTTTTGTCGTCTCTAAAGTCTATTGGCTAAAGTACAAAACCAAAACTTGTGGGAGTTTTGTTTGTTATTGTTTTTATCTTTTTATTAATTGCTTTTGTATATCAATCGATAATTTAGAAGTGCTTTTTATTTGCGCGTTTCGATAATAAATGTGTGTATGTCTTTCTTTATACGAATCATATTTTATGTCAAATTTAGGTTTGAGTAATGTAGCCATTGTCTGTTAGCAGATCTATCAAAATAGGATATGTTTTTGACATTTGATGAGCGTTAAATAATTAGATAAATAGTTTTGTTCGTAGTCCTCAATCAAGTTGATGGGTTTATTTGTTTCCTTAGAGCATATGTACAGAAAAAAACTAATCTTTTATAAGGTGAACTTGCCAAAACAAATGTATTCAAGTAGACAGCACGTGCCACTCGAACGTACGACTCGCGTGGAGTATTATATCTAAATATATATCACCTTATAAACAAGTAATTTCTTATATGGTGTTACTCAACGTACGAAAAGTGGGTTTTTATGAATTCGAGGATAAGTAAAAAGAATAACATCTTTATAGATCTAGTATATCGCCAGAAACCGGGTTTCGATACCCGTGGTGAGCAGAACGCAGGTAGCCCTTTGTGTAACTTAACAGGTTTATTCACAAAATTTTCGAATGCTCTTCTACATCTTGTTATTTTCTTGAATAAAATCCCTTCAGACGTTTCGCCTTCTTCCTTTTTCTTTCTTTTTTTTGTAGCACCAATGCGTGTGTTTTTGTCGTTGAAAATAAACTGATCGTCAACCGACAAAAGATTTCAAAACATTCGGCTTGGAGCTGTTAGAAGTGAAAACAAAAATAGAACTTACATTCGTCTGATAAACACCTGTAAACTTTTGTTGGATAAACGAAATGAGGTCGTGAGTCGTCGTTTCGTTGTTGACAAAAGTTTGGGCATCTCTTTGCTTCTTACTTTACCATAACAAATCCTACAATTTAAATTATGTATTTTATGTTTGTTTTGGTAGAGTTCACGTTTAGCCACCCGAGGGATATCTTCGCCGTTTTATCTTTACGAATTCATTCAGTAGTCTTGTCGCCTAATTTAATTAAATCGATCTTCACGCCATCTGACGGTACTATCGATTGCAGAGGGTGGCTTGGGTATCCAATACATTAAGTGGTACGTAATTAATGGGTACAATAATACTTAATCAATCCCAACCCCGCTACTGTCTTAGAAATAAGTCTGAATACACTGCACAACAATATTTTTTGTTTAAAGTTTTGCTTCCTGAAAAGTTTTTGCTGATTGTGACAGGTACCTGGTAGGTATATATATATGGTTTTGCTTCATCACGTAGGAACTCTGAGAAATAGACAGTTAACTGTTTACCGGCAATAACGTATTTAATTGCGTTTATGTTTCTAACACGCTATTAAGTTCAATATAATTAAAACTGTTTTGCTCCTGATTTGCGTTTGTATTCAATGTTCGGTGCATCACGTTGCAGCGTCCAACCGCAGTCAGCAAACATTGACGGATTCCGGTTGCCCTGATATCGTTTTTCCATTGCAGCGATGTCCTGGTGAAACCAAAGATTTCGATGAAACGGTACGTGATGAGCAAATCTGGATGTGATTTTCGTGATCAGCAGCCAAATATCTGTAAGGAACATCCAACAGTGTTTAAGAAGCAAACACTTTTTTGTGCAGTGATATTTATAACGCTAGAATCCTGGTTTCGATACCCATGCCGGACAATAATTTGTACCTTATAACAAATAAACAATATATTCTTTATTTATCAATTTGTTTACTGTGTTAATATAAATTATTGAGAAAAATATAACTTTTGTGGCCGACATTAGAAAGTTGTGCTTGGTTAAGCTGTGAAACTTAAGGTAAACTAAACGGTCGTAATACCTGATTCGAACGATATGCTGGTGGGAAATTCTATATTCATAGATTTGTTCTGTAAATTCTAGAGATAAATGCTCCCCGCACTTTTTACGTCTGCCGTAAGACACTTTCAGCCAACTAACAACTATTCATGTTTACAGTTAAATGAGAACTTGAATGAGAGAGTTAAAAAAATAGCAATTTTGTGTCTTGAGCGACACCTGGAAGTGTGCCAATAAATAAAAACATTCTATAAAAGTGGTTCATTGACAACAACAAAAAATCTGTCAGTCTAGACTAGGGCTGGTATGGCCAGGTGGTTAGAACGCTCAACTCGCACTCTGAAGGTCGTGGATTCAAATCTCTGTCACACCAAACATGTTAGTCCTCCCAGCCTTGGGGGCGTTATAACGTGACGCTCAACCCCACTGTTCGTTGGTGAAAGAGTAGCCCAATAGTTGGCGGTGGGTGATGTTTACTAACTGATTTTTACTCAAGTGTGTCACTTCTAATTTAAGATTTACTTGTAGGTAAGCACAAAGTTACAACAGTGGAATACATGTGTTCTGTCCTCCACGGGTATCAAAATCCGATTTCTAGTGTTGTAGGTCCGCTGTGCCAGTAAGGGGGACCACTTATAAATTTGGTATAGAAAAAAAAGGAAAAAGTTTAGAATTTCGCGCAAAAATACACAAGGACTATCCGTGCTAGACGTCCTTAATTTAGCAGTGTAAAACTGGAGGAAAGGTAGATAGTCGTCACTAGTACTCTTTTAGCAACGACTGGTGGGATTGACCGTTGTATAATAACGCCCCTACGGCTAAAAGGCGAGTATGTTTGGTGCGATGGAGATTCAAGCCCGTAATCCTAGAATTAGGTATTGCTAGGGTAGATAGCAAACTAACTACAGGCGAATACATTATGTTTCCTCGCCCGCTGGTGACTAGTATTTGTTCCTTTATTATATTCTGGATCTTTCAGTTCCCTGTGAATCAACTAATCAGATCATGCCGCGTGTCTTGTCTTAGTTTTTGAACCCAATGTCAACCAATCAGACAGAATTATAACGAAATTAAATTTCAAAATTATAACAATCAAATTATTTAGTTCATTTGTTTGTTTTCATGCGCTCGTGCAGAAAATATTCAATATATGACGTCCCACCCACATCATCAAGATCACACGTAGCAGTAGCTAAATTCAGTCTGTCTCTCTGGTGTTTGGGTATATTTATGTGTATACCCAAGAGGGTCAGGTACATTAGACCTCTTCATCCTTCCATGACTTTGTTGAAGTGGCCAGATTAAAATATATTTCAATTTAAATACAGAATGGCTAAATTAAAAAGAAGAAGAATGTCTTGGTTTTGGTAAAACGGTCAGGTTCTCTATGACCTCTTCCTCGTCCCCGTACTTATGTTTTTGACGGATTGGTATTTATAACTGTAGAACTGAATATTATTTTGGTCCTTTTCAGGATAATGTCCATGTATCGTGGCTCATATATAGTGATTATTTTATTCTATCAGCAGAATGTCAAGTTTGTTAGTGGCATTTTTTTGTTGTTTAATACATATATATATATATATATATATATATTTAAACTGGTTTGGTTTGTTTTGAATTTCGCCCCAAGCTGCACGAGGTCCTTATGTGCTAGTCTAATTTAGCGATGTAAGACTAGAGAGAAGACAGACTCATCGCCAACTCTTGAATCACTCCTTCACCAACGAACAGTGGGATTAACCACCACATTATAACGTACCCAAGGCTGTGAGGACCAACATGTTTCGTGTGACAGAGATTTGAACCCACGACCTTCAGATTGGGAGTTGAGCGCTCTAACCACCTGGCCATACCAGCCCTAGTCTAGACTGACAAATTTTTTGTTGTTGTAAATGGACTACTTTTATATAATTTTTTTTTATTGGCACACTTCCAGGTGTCACTCAAGACAAAAATTACTATTTTTTTAACACTGTCATTCAAGTTCTCATTTAACTGTAAACATGAATAGTTGTCAGTTGGCTGAAAGTGTCTTACGGCAGATGTAAAAAGTAAGGTGTTTTAAAATCATTTACTTTGTCAAAGAACTCAAATTAAACAGAGAGCGTCACGAAAATTGATCGTTATAGCTATCTACGTCTATATTTAATTTTCGAACTTTGTGAGGTAGGTAGTAATGCGATTACTCGAGACGCTACGCCCGTTTTAACATCCACTACTCGTGGGCCTGATTAAAATAAACCTCGTCAGTAAATCTGTTATAATTACAAATGTTTAATTTCACCAGCATGTTGGATTTTTGCTAAGGAAATAAATCCATGTGTAGTGCGTAAACGTTTGGGGTGTTTCCTAATAAGGTGTCTACATCTACAGTTCTACAACGAATTACTGTTTCAATTAGGTTTGTTTGTACTTTGAACACGTAATTTTACGTCATGATTTTGACACACATGATTGGACGATAATTGTATTCCAACGCATCAATCATTTTTCACTTAGGTATTTTTATCACAATTAAATTCGTGTTTCTCTGCTCGCCGTTAGTACAGCGGTACGTTTACGGATTTACCACAGCTAAAATCAGAGGTTCGATTCCTCTCGATAAGCTCAGAAGATAGTCTGATGTGACTGTGCTATACGAAAACACACACACACCACACACTCGTGTTTTTCTACTTTATGAGGGTTAACAATAATATACATTTGTTTTATACAGATATTTAAGAAGGAATAACGGGGTATGTCATGGCAAAATATCTTCCTGAACATCTTCCTCTCCCTCTGGAGGCAGATTGGTGCTTTGGAAAAGTTTTGGATTTCAGAACCGTGCAAGTATTATAAAAGTGAAAGTCGATATCTTAGAGCGGGCCTTAAGATGTTACTGTACGTTGTTGTTGTTGTTGGTTGTGAGTAAGTACAAAGCCAATAAAGGGTCTGCCCACAAGGAGTATCGAAACCGGGTTTCTAGCAGTATATGTCTGCAGACATTGTGCCTCTATGAAGTTAATTTACTATGGTACCTTTGAGAGAATAGTGGTTGAAATTCTACGTCCCGTTCAGAAAACAATCTGATCAGTTAGAATTATTTGAGACATTTGCAATCTGCTGGCTGTTCTTACAGTTCTCGAGTATTACTGGTTTTACAAGAGTGTCTACAGATATTGTATTACAATAACACCACGACCACAATAGTCTGAGACCAATCTCTTTACTAGCAAAATTTTCCATTTACAAAAAAAATATTGTATCTTAAGCTTTAAGGTTCATGAACTCCATTGTGTTCTTCATGTTACAGTAAAAAAAAATGTGTAAAGAGTTGAGAAAATACTGGAAAAGGAGGGGATACGTTCCCTCTCAAAGAGGAGATGTCGTATAAAACCTGACTAGTAGCAATTCACTGCCAGTTTAAACATGGGGAATACATTTTAATATATCATCGTAAAGAAATTGTTTCATTAGGCTTAGAGATTGGCATACGTTTCTGCTATAATACATAATACATTTTCAAACTTCTTTTACGTCTAAAATAATAACTTAAAACATCTGTTGTTTTTATATAAGTATATAGAAAAATATGAACATAAGATCTTAGAATGTGCCAAAGTTTTCTCCGATATTATACACACAGATTACAAAGATTACATTCATGTGACAAACATGTACGACCCACTGTTCTGTATTGATCCAAAATGGTGGATATCAACTAACTTCTGGTATTAGACGAAGTAGCAGAAAGAAAACAGCTAATGACAAACATACAAACACGAACACATTTAATAGGAAAATATTGGATTCTTGATACAGAGAAAGAAATGATTATCGCAAGTTATTATCGCAAAGAAACGAAAAAGGAATGAATACGAACAGTCCACAAATGGCAGTCTAAAGAAACTTGGCCAAATTAATGAACTTTGTCAAGTGTTATCCAAAGATCTGAAAGTTATCAATGGGTATCAATGGGTCTTTAAAGAAAAGAAAAGGTTTGTTTGTTTCTTGAAATTCGCACAAAGCTACTCGAGGGCTATCTGTGCTAGCCGTCCCTAATTTAGCAGTATAAGACTAGAGGGAAGGCAGCAAGTCATCACCACCCACCGCCAACTCTTGGGCTATTTACCAACGAATAGTGGGACTGACCGTCACGTTATAACGCCCCCACGGCTGAAAGGGCGAGTATGTTTGGCGCGACGGGAATGCGAACCAGCGACCCTCAGATTAGGAGTCACACGCCTTAACACTTTTGGCCATGCCGGGCCTAATGAAAGGTCATTTATTTAACGGACAAGATCGGGGTCTTATTGGGGCTCGAGATTTTCTCACGATAAATCAATAGAAATGAACAAAGGGAGAATGGTAAGAAATCTTCCCTAATAATATGCTATAATGGCTTAGTACGAGCTTCTCCATAGAATATCTCGACACGCACGTATCAACGTTATATGTATACACTCAGCATTAACATGTTGTTGGTGTTTCCTTTACAATCATAAATAGATTTATAATCAACAATTATAGCAACAAGTACAAGTGGAGGTAAACAGCGTTAACACCTTTTCCAAATATTTTACTGAAAACATTTTAGTTTTATCTCAAAATAAAAGGGTTTTTTATATTTTATTTTACATTACTATGTGCAGTAACCTATGTTACATGAAAGTCAATAAACTTTGGAGTTCTATTATAATATACAATAAACTAGGTTACATGCAATTCAATAGATTGAGCATTTCTTTCAGAATATACAATGAACTACGTCACATTCAGCAAACAAACACGAACAAATTCAATAAGAAAATACTGGATTCTTGATACGGAGGAAGAAATGATGATATAAATACAACATCAAAATAAAACTTTTTTATATTTCGATGAGTAAAACTGTTAAGATTAGTTGTTTTTTTTTTATATAATCTGCACGTCAGTCGGTTGACCATTGATTTCTTTGTTTGTTTTTAATTTCTCGCAAAGCTACACGAGGACTGCCTGAGTTAGCCGACCCTAATTTAGCAGTGTAAGAATAGAGAGAATGCAGCTGGTCGTCATCACCCACCGCCAATTCTTGGGCTACTCTTGTACCAACGAATAGTGGGATTGACAGTTACGTAATGAAGTTCTCACGGCTGAAAGGACGAGCATGTTTGGTGCGACGGGGATTCGAACCATTGAACTTGGACAAATTAATAGTAGGTCATACAACGAGAAGAAAAGACAAATTCTCTAGATTTTACCCTCACTAGTTTTTTTTTCCATTAAAACTAACAGGGTGATTAAAACATCATTCTCACATCTTCGTGCAAGAACTAATTAAATCAGCATGACGTATACTAAGGAAGGTTATTCTTAGTAAACAAAAAAGCATGGATTAATCCGGGTACTTTATTGAGAAAGTAAAACGTACTTTAGTCTTCTCTTATAAATAATAAACTATATAACTAAGTGAAACATAAAAATTAAAGAAATTAATTATAAATAAAAGAGAGAAACACCTTAAGTGTATCGTAGTATAAACTATGTTAGATGTAAATCAATAGTCTTAACAGTTCTGTTGGAATGTTCAAAAATTTATATAACATCGCACCACCCACCGCCAACTCTTGGGCTACTCTTTTACAAACGAAAAGTGGGATTGACCGTCACATTATACACCCCCACGGCTGGGAGGGCGAGCATGTTTTAGCGCGACTCGGGCGCGAACCCGCGACCCTCGGATTACGAGTGCACGCCTTAACGCGCTCGGCCATGCCAGGCCAACATCGGAGTCAGTATACTGTACGAATCTATTATAATGCACAATAAACTATTTTACATGGAAGTCAATAGAGTGTAGAGTTCTATAAATATGTACAATAAATTATTTTATAAGAGAGTCAAAAGAATGTACAGTTTTGTTAGAATGTGGAATAATCTATGAAACCTGGGAGTCAGTTAACTTTACAGTTCTTTTAGAATGTACGATAAACTACATTATAAATAATTCAATACACTGTTCAGCTCTATTCGAATGTAGAATAAAATATGTTACATGAAAGTAAATAGATTATAGCTCTATTAAAATGTGGAATAAACTATTACATGTAAGCCAATAGACTGTACAGTTCTATCGGAATGTACAATAAACAATTTTACATGGGAGTTAATAGACTTTACAGTCATATTAAAATGGAGAATAAAATATAATATTACGTGGGAGTCGATAGAGTGTACACTTATAATAGAATGTGCACTAATCTATGCTGTATATGAGTCAATAGCCTTTACTGTGCTATTAATATGTATAATACTGTATGTTACCTGGGAGTGAGAAGACTGTATAGTTCTATAACAATGTACAATAAACTATGTTACATAAAAGAAAATAGATTGTACAGTTATAATAAAATGTACAGTAATCTATGTTGTATGGGAGTCGATAGCTTTTACCGTGCTACTAATATGTATAATAAACTATGTTACATAGGAGTCATTAAACTGTACAGTTCTATTAGAATGTAGAATAAACTATATTAACTGTAAGTCAATGGACGGTAAAGTTCGATTAGAATGTTCAATAAACTCTGCTTCATGTAAGTCAATATGCTGTACAGTTCTATTGGAAAGTACAATAAACTGTGTTACATGTAAGTCAATATGCTGTACAGTTCTATGGAAGTATAACTGTGTTACTGTAAGTCATATGCTGTTTTATTGGAAAGTACAATAAACTGTGTTACATGTAAGTCACTATGCTGTACAGTTCTATTGGAAAGTACAATAAACTGTGTTACATGTAAGTCAATATGCTGTACAGTTCTATTGGAAAGTACAATAAACTGTGTTACATGTAAGTCAATATGCTGTACAGTTCTATTGGAAAGTACAATAAACTGTGTTACATGTAAGTCAATATGCTGTACAGTTCTATTGGAAAGTACAATAAACTGTGTTACATGTAAGTCAATATGCTGTACAGTTCTATTGGAAAGTACAATAAACTGTGTTACATGCAAGTCAATATGCTGTACAGTTCTATTAGAATGTTGAATAAACTATGTTACATACAAGGTAATCGACTGTATATTTCTATAACAATGTACAATAAACTATGTAAAGTACCTGTGTTATAAAGGAGTCAAAAAACTATACAGTTCTCTTAAAATGTACAGTAAGGTATGTTACATACAAGTCAAAAGACTTTACAGTTCTTTTGGAATATACAATCAAATTTGTAACAGGTAAATCAATAAACTGTACAGTTCTATTAGAAAGTGTATTAAACTATATAACTAGCTTTGTGTCATGTTGGTTGAGAGTAACGTCTGGTGAACATTCGAATGATCTCGAACTTCTGGATGTAGAAAGAAAGTAGTTTATAAACAAGGTTATAAAGTTGAATTTGGTGAAATTCAAATCAGCGTCACTACCATCACAGTGTTCACTTTTCACCAGTTCCTGACTGGACGGAATCGTTGAGCACGCTCAATAATTGTGTGTGATTACGTTTATCTGGACAACGTCAGGAATTACACCACGTGCTTCAGGATATTTTCAGGACGAGTAGGACCAACACACGTTGAACAAAGTTAATTAGAAGGTTCATTCTTTTCTTACCTCTCTAAAGTAGATTTCAAATAAAAAATTTTTCGTTTAAGAATATTCGTTCATTGAGTGGTGTTTATAGAACTTCTGTTGTTATTTTGATCTTAAGGTTGGTGTTTGGGTCATCATGCTGATTCTTCCATCAGGTCTCCTCCAAACCCAAAACAAACGTCAGGAGACCCTAGAAATTTGGTTTCACACACTGTGTCTAAACTCCACTTGAAAAACTTTTTTTGTATTCGACTAGATTATCAATTTCCACTGGAATACAAACATTCTGACAATTTGTGTTTGAATTTAGTTGAACGTTTTATTCTCTGATGAGTTTCTTTCTGTCACAGAACATGTTAGTTATTATCATTCTTTGGCCAACTAGTCTCTTTATTTAATCTCTGCAAAACTAGTCATTCTTTGTGTTGTCATCTGACACTTTGTTACCAGCTGTATTACCGTCATAGTTGGATATTTTACTGATGTTTACATGAGAGATAAACCTGATGAATTGTAAATTCCAGGTTCCTTATTCGTATCCCGTTACCGCAAAAGGACCCTTCGACCTTTAGTGTTAGGGTACGGTATAAAAGTGACAGTCAGAAACAACTATTCAATTAGGAGAGCTCAAGAATTGCCAGTCTCTTGTACAAACGTACAGAGAGTAATTTAATATTGTTCAAAGGAAAATACTAAACAGTATGAAAATTTTTCGATATCCTAAAGACATAACAAAAAAACTCCAGTTATTACACTTTTAAATCGATCGATCTTGCATAAATAATATTTATGAAGCTCTGATTGTTCTGTTAACAATTTTCTTTGTCGTTTATCAGTATTACAACGGTTCTGTACACGAACATGCAAATTCGACCGAAAGTAAATGTTCCTGCAGGAACTATATACATAGAATACAGAAACGAGATTCACGAAAATACGCTACACAGTCCTGAAACGTATTGTTCGTTGCGTTCTCTGTACTTGTATATAAGCAACAAAGAGTTCTTGGATTATGAAGCACAATACGTATAACTATTCTTTATAGTTAATACGTAAAAATATGTCACAACATGGGTGAGGAGTCAATATGTTTCCAAAAAATAAAAATAATAAAAATGGATCTTAAACTAATTAACGTATTTTCCCTGGCCCGGCACAGTCAGGTACGTTAGAGTATCCGACTCGTAACCTGAGGGTCGCAAGTTCGAATCCTAGTCGCACCAAATATGTTTGCGCTTTCAGCCGCGGAGGCGTTATAAGGTTCATGTAAATCCCATTATTCGTTGGTAAAAGAGTAGCCTAAGAGATGGCAGTGGATGGTGATGACCAGCTGCCTTCCCTCTAGTCTTACAATGCTAAATTAGGGACGGTTAGCACAAATAGCCCTCGTGTAGATTTGCGCGAAAGTTAAAAACAAATTGTTTCTACAACCTTTCTAGTTTGTCAATATTTATGTTTTTTGTATTTTAAAATATAGTTTTAGCCCTTAATTTTGAAGAACTTTTTTAAGGGGAGATTTCCAGTCATCAGTACCTTACAACCAACTATCTAAGGTGAGGGATTAATTTTCATTCTTATAACGCACCCACAGCTTAGATATGCACGGATTCGAATCTCACTTCACAATTCCGAAATCAATCTAAAGTTTAACCATTAGTCCTTTCTACTTCCTAGGCCCTGCATGGCCAAGCGCGTTAAGGCGTGTGACTCGTAATCTGAGGGTCGCGGGTTCGCATCCCCGTCGCGCCAAACATGCTCGCTCTTTCAGCCGTGGGGGCGTTATAATATTTCGGTCAATCCCACTATTCGTTGGTAAAAGAGTAGCCCAAGAGTTGGCGGTGGGTAGTAATGACTAGCTGCCTTCCCTCTAGTCTTACACTACTATATTAAGGACGGCTAGCACAGATAGCCCTCGAATAGCTTTGTGCGAAATTCAAAAAACAAACAAACAAACAATTTATTTGCTTTTAACACGTGACGTCCACCTATACCATCCTCACAAATACCTGTGCAAATTAATCGTTTTACACTGTCTTCGGAGCAGGCGCAGCCTAGTGGTTAATGTGTCTAGACTGTGTATTAGAAAACTCATAATTCAAGCTCTGTTGTTACAAAAACGCGCTCTGCATTTTGATGCTGTAGGTGCGCTGCAACATTAGCAGTGAAATACCAATTTTCGGTTATTATTTTGCGGATCTGTGTCCCCCTCAGGAATCGATTTTTATATTTTAGCGTTGTAAATCTGTAGACTTACCACTGTTCTACTGGAGTACACCAATTTTTGTTCAGAAAATAGCAGCCCAATAGTTGGCGACCAGTACTACTGACTAGATGCTTTTACTATAATCTGTCAATCCAAAATTAGATAAAGAAATATGATTTATGATAACAAACACATAGAAAACGTATTAGTCAGGTTAGCTTTACGTTGATTACCGAGGTTAACCTCACACTGCTTAGCCTATTAACCCGTGATAGTAATAGTAATATATCAGCAAAGTATAAATATATCAGATCATCCGTTAAGTAATGTTCGATTTTAGGCTCAGAAGAAGACAAAGGATTTCAAACGCTTTTAATGTAAATCAATAATGTATGTTCCGTTATTATTAATTACTTTCAGCCAACGATTCACAAGCTTCTGAATGCCACTTCTATAAAATTCTTGAAGTTTGGAGGAAAAGAATGTAGAGATAGTAGTTTTAAAATCTCCGAGCGTTCCAAGCTCTTTTCCATGAAGATAATTCTGCAAACTTCGGAACAGATGATAATCAGATGGGGCAAAGTCTGGAGAATAAGGAGGATGTCTAGTTGTTCAATCTTTTGCAGATGTGATCCTTGCTATATGGGACCGTACATTATCCTGGTGTAACACAACACCTTTACGACTGATCAAATCAGGCTTTTTTTTTCAGTGCAACATTCAAGCGCTCTAGTTTGTTTGTTTTGTTCTTTAATTTTGCGCAAAGCTACTCGAGGGCTATCTGCGCTAGCCGTCCCCAATTATCCCGTGTAAGACTAGAGGGAAGTCAGGTAGTCATCACCATCCACCGCCAACTCTTGGGCTACTCTTTTACCAACGAATAGTGGAATTGACCATAACATTATATCGCTCCCCCAGCTGAAAAGGAGAACATATTTGGTGCGACGGGGATGCGAACCCTCGACCCTTAGATTACGAGTCGCACGCTTTAATCCACTTGGCCATGCTGGACTTCAAGCGCTCTTACTGTTGACAATAGAAGTCTGATGTAATCGTTACATTGAGTGGCAGCAACTCAAAGTGAATCACACCAACAATATCCCATCAATCGCTTAACAAGACTCTCCTAGAGTGGTGGTCCATTGTGGGCTGGGTTTTAACTGGTTTACCTGCACTGAGCTGCTATCTGCGGCGCTTAATACTTTTATAAGATATCAATTTTTCATCTCCAGTCACCAACCTGTCCGAAAAAGGTATTTTACGTTCACGAGAGTGCAAAGAAATGCAAATGTCTATTCTTGCTCTAAGGTTGGCTTCTGTCAAATCATGGGGAACCTATTTTTCAAGTTTTGATCCTTTTCCAAGCTGTTGCAGAAGACAGTGAACTGTTGAATGGGCTAAATTAAGCTTATGTGCTTGTTCTTCAACAAAATCTTCATCAAGTGTAGTCAGCAGCGTGTCATCATTAACTTAACAGGATGACCTGAACTTGATGCATCACTTAAGATGTAGTCACCTGATCTGAACTTCTGAAACCACCTTTAACATTTTCTTTGATCGAGAAACTCCACAGCATAAACACCTGAATGTTTCGTGTAGTTTCTGCTGCATTATTGCCTGTTTTAAACTCATAAAACATTATATGTCTAATATGCTCGTCAGACACATCCATCTTCATGAAGGTTTATTTGATTAATGACCTGAAAAAGTAGAGTTAGGCTAGTGTTTCATTTTTGTGAACATTTTTATACACGTCCTACTGCATATTTTAGTCATTAAAGCCTTCTATAAAGACAGAAATGATGATGCACTTTCTGTATTAAATATTCGGAGATTACTTATGGGATGACCTCATAGTATCAAAATATTTTTTTTGTTTTAACACTAGAACTGTTGCCAACCCAAAAAGTTATTGTGAAACGAACTGAAATATGTTTTGACGATTGCTTATGAACTACATAATTTTATGTTTAATTCGTGTGGTAAAACTATTAAACTTAGTGCAAATAACGCTGTTAATTTACTGTATTTTAATAAGTATTTATAACTGTAAATACATTTGGTTATTTTCACACAAAGAACAACATTTTCAGTTGAAAGTCAAACGCAGTTTTTTTGTGTGTTATCACTGTTGGAGGATGGGTGAAGAGAAAACAGCACCAGATGGAAAATTATATTATGTTATGGTTCGATCCTATCATTATTTTAACAACCAAAGTAATTGTTACTTAGAATTATTTTAACAACCAAAACCATTGTTACTTAAACCACTGCATTGTCAATCTTAGAATTATTTTAACAACCAAAACCATTGTTACTTAAACCACTGCATTGTCAATCTTAGAATTATTTTAACAACCTAAACCATTGTTACTTAAACCACTGCATTGTCAATCTTAGAATTATTTTAACAACCAAAACCATTGTTACTTAAACCACTGCATTGTCAATCTTAGAATTATTTTAACAACCTAAACCATTACAGTGTTTTATTCTAGCCTCTCGGGAATTAGTAAAACGATGAAATTCTCTAGATCTGGCACCTCAGTCCTAATGTTTTGAAACTTTTGTTTCAGCATGGCATCGTAAAAGTTAATTGAATGAGAAGACGTTTGAAGAGCAGTGTTGTAAGCAAATTAAACCTTCTTTTCCGCTTCAATCTACCATGAAAAGTAGATTCGCTGTCGATTGTTGTGCCATCTATCGAAAAACAAAGATAAGAAATCTCATATAATGGAACAAAAGGAAGTGATCGAACTTTCAGAACTAGAGTGATATTTTGTATCATTAGAATAAAATTTTGCTTTGATGAAAACCAGGCTATCTTATCTCATCAACAATAAGGCACACAAGACGATATAAAGAAATAAAGCGAAGTCTTAAAATATTCTAGCTTATTTTTCTTCAGTCCTTATCAATGTTTCTGGCAAACATGGGCCCAGCATGGCCAAGCGCGTTAAGGCGTGCGGTGACTCGTAATCCGAGGGTCGCGGGTTTGTGCCAACGTCGCGCCAAACGTGCTGCCCTCCCAGCCGTCGGGGCGTTATAATATGACGGTTACTCCCACTATTCATTGGTAAAAGTGTAGCCAAAGAGTTGGCGGTGGGTGGTGATAGCTAACTACCTTCCCTCTAGTCTTACACTGCTAAATTAGGGACGGCGAGCACAGATAGCCCACGAGTAGCTTTGTGCGAAATTTTAAAAAAAACTGTCTGACATTATCCTATTTTTTTATCCTGATATTTTCTCCACACAAACTAATCTCATTTTCTTTTGTTTTCCACTAAATATATACACCCTTGTGCAAATTAATTGAGACAAGACGGAAAATTACGATTTTTAAATTTTTTTTTACATTTTATTTCTGATAATTCAAAAATTACTCACAAATTAACACGTGATATAACCGCCTTTATTTTTCAAAAGATCATTAATCCGCTTTGGCATCGAGTCCACGAGTTGACTGCAATCTTTACTAATATTTGGATCGCGGTACCACACCTCAAATATTGTCTCAATTTGCTTATCTTTCGTAGTACAGTCTTTTTCCCAAAGTCTTTCTTCAAAATCGCCTAAAGTTTTTCAATTGGATATCGGAGAGTTTCCAGGCCAGTCCAGCACCTTTATTCGCGTTGTAGTCATAAAACTCTTCACAAGTTTCGATGCGTGGCACAGAGACAGATATTGTTGAAAAATACGAGATCCATCTAGAAATCTCTTTTTCAATTCTAAAAACGACTCTTCTCTGCAAAACTTCGATGAAGTGTGGTCCTCGCATCATACCTTCTACGATATGTAAGCCTCCGACGCCATAGTAGCTGAAAAAGCCCCAAAATATCTTCAAGGGATGTTTTACGAACTGATTGATGTGAGATTTTCTAAGTTTCTCACCAGGAGATCTGCGAACATGCAGACTTCTTTGACCCTGTACGAAGAAATTAGTCTCGTCACAGAATAATACCTTCCTCCATTGTTCTTGCGTCCACTTCTTGTATTTCAGACCCCATTGATACCCGTTTTTCTTCATTGAGTTGGCAAGAAGTTGTTTTTTGACCTTCTAACGCAATTTCCAATGATGTAATATTCCTCAAAATTTCTTCATATATCCCAAAAATAAATCGACCGTATTGCAAAACACAGCTAATGACGCCGTACCTGTGAAAAAATTACTATTAAAAGAAATCAGAGGGTCCAGTGAGCCTACATCGGCTACCATGCTGAAAATATTGTAAAATGACCATTTGTTTAAATTAATTTGTACAAGGGTGTATATTACTAGATGGCGGGCCCGTCTATTTGAAGGAAGTTATGTAAATTCATGATAATTAAAAAGGTTATCTTTGAACATGATAAGTTCTTTCCCTTATAAGTAATTGCAAAAACCATAAACGACTCATAAAAATTTGTAGTTATCCCTCTTTGGCTCTATCAAAACTTCACACCGAACTTGGTGAAGATCAACCAACATGGGGAGAAGTAGTGATAAGAAACACCCAAATGTAAAAGTGAAAATGTGTATGTACTCCCACATGGATCGAAAAAACCCTATATATCAGTTTTGGTTAAGATTCCTCCACACCCTGCAAAGTATTTACATGGGCATACCACAGATAGTACAATTATATTCATATAAATAAGTAGTAACACAGACACACAGCACACTGTGCTATGATATTTATACAGATAAATAGGTACATGGACATACAAAAGACATTACTATTATGTAGATAAATTGGTATATGGAAATACCAAAGACAATAGTAGTATTTTTATATAAACAAGTAGTTGTATAGACATACAACAGACACTACGATTATATTTATCTAGATAAGTAGTTACATGGATGTACAACAGACAGTACTATTATATTTGACCCCCCTCCAGTGGCTCAGCGGTATGTCTGCGGACTTACACGCTAAAATCCGGGTTTCGATACCCGTGGTGGGCAGAGCACAGATAGCCCATTGTGTTGCTTTGTGCTTAATTCAAAACAACAACTATTATATTTATATGGATAAGTAGTTACATGGAGATACAACAGACAGTATTATTATATTCATTTTGATAAGTAGTTACATTTATCTGTTTTAATTCTCCCCGATTTATTTCTTCTTCTCTGTTGCTTCCCTTTTCTCAACAATTGTAACAATTTTTCTTTATCTCGTAGTTTCTGTATATTTTTTCTCTCATATTTCTCTTTACGCGTTATTTTCTTCACGACAAATACCTTCATTTATTTATTACTTTGTTAAATCCTTCAGAGTATGTGTATTCACCTTTTTACCGCATTTCTCTCCATGTATAAACATGCTCATTTTAAAACTTTATTTTCGTTCATTTCTTCTCCAATTTCTACATTTCTGCACCTTATTAGTCCTCCTCTCTTATTACAAAATTAAAAAAAAAAAATTCTTAATTTTTCTTTCATTTTTAAAATAGTAATTCAGGTCGAGCATTGATATGGAAGAACATTAGCCCGTATTACAATAATTAGTTAGTCCAATAAGATGATAAATAGTGTCGCTCATATAGGTTATTACGTAGTATTATCCTGCACCTTGACGACGTACATTAATCATATTAGCCTCATGGATTTTATAACGACGCTCGTTATTCGTGTCAGGCCTTATTTGTATAATTTGTTTAAATTATTTTGTAGTTCGCGTTTCGTAATAAAATTTGGGAATTATCCTCAGTAAAAGAATACTAAAAAATCTAGCTGACAAAATATAATAGTATATTTCGACTGAAAGATACCACAGGTTAAATGGATAATTGTTTTCGGCGTCATCTCGGCATGAACCTTTAACCTTAGGATCAGCAGCCCAGAATGCAAGCCACCAGTCTCCATTTAGACCTCACAAATAGTAAACAGTTGTTTTTTTTTATTAATTATTTCTTGTCAGTAGTTTAGTAAAACAGTAAGAGAGGAATCAGTGTGGGCTCAACTTAGAACCACTCGGTAAAATTTCGAAAGAACTCCAAATATTGTCAATTTCACGAGACTTAAAGCAGTCTTTTCATTTCTCGTTGTAGCAAGCTTGACACAAATTGGATATCTCTTGCTCTAACCGCAGTATAAGAACAATTCCGAAGACGACGGACACTCTGAAAGGAGAAAACCAAAACAAATAAAAAAATAAAACGTGCCTCAGGACTTGGCAAGGCCAGATAGTTAGGACGCTCAACTCACAACCTGAAGGTCGTGGATTCGAATCCCAGTCACATCAAACATGCTTGTTCTGTCGGCCGTGAGGACATTATGATGTCACGATCAATCCTAATATTCGTTGGTTGAAAAGGTAACCCAAAAGTTGGCGCTGGGTAGTGATGACTAGCTCCCTTCTCTCGAGTCTTACACTGTTAAATTAGGGCCGGCTAGTGCAGATAGCCCTCCCGTAGCTCTGCGAGAAATTCAAAACAAATCAAACCACAATTAAATATTTTGGAATAGATGGCGTTGCTATTAACAATGTTTATAAATATATTGCTGAAGTTGTTGTTTCAGTTTTGTTTTAGCGGAAAGTTACAGTGGGTTATCTGCTTGCTTTGTTCACTACATGAACTTAAATGCCTGGATTTTTAGCGTTCAAAGTACGTAGATTTATCGCTGACTTATCGTGGACATTATTTGAGAGTAACAACCACTTTCTGGTGAGCATAAACGTTGTTGAAAACATTCTGAATATTTTCTATGCCTTTAACCAGCAGTTGTAAAAAAATCCATGTTTATCTAGATATTCGACTGCATTGCCACCAATCCCCCCCCAAAAAAGCATCAAGACATTCTGTGATATTTTGTGATATAATAACAAATTCGAGTATAACTGTCAATTTTTTTTATGGATATATACCACTTGTATTTTGTGATGGCTTTATGAACTCTTTATCTCTATATGAAGAAAAACAGAAAGAACGAAAGAGATTTGTATAGGCTTTACAACAAATACGTTTTAATTACGTTCTCAAAACTTATGTTAGTATCCTATATATACACATACGTGTTATATTGTGACAATGCATGCATTGTATATGAAAGTTTGTTTCAGAGAAAGTCACAATGAGCTGTCTTCTTTGTTCACAAACTGGGATCGGACCCCGGATTTTAGCTTTGTAAGTCCGTACACATTTCCACTATACTATGAAAGAACTCGTACAAAAGCCCCTTTTCCCCTTCACAGTGGCTGTGAAAGGCTTGTAATGCTAAAAACTGTTTTTATATACCCATAGTGGGCACAGCACAGATAGCCCATTTAGTGACTTTGCTCTTGAGAACAAAACAAACAAATGTTTCGTTAAACTAACACCTTACTGCTCAATCAAAACGTTGTTATTTCTTGTTGTATCGAAAACAAATCGTTTGAAAGTTTACTAACTGTCTCAAGTCATACTTACCTTTTGGTCGATGTGTTCAATATATATATAACATACCCTAATGAACGTTTCATATCCGCCGGTAGAAGTTTTAGTTCTTGTCATTTAGTGACTGGAGAGTTAACGGTGGAAATTCGGAGCTATCAACTCCGGAGAATCCGGAATGAAAAATAAAAGCTGTGTCAGCGTCTCCGTGTCCAATTTTGTGTCTTGCGTTATTAACCGATTCATCCGTATCTCCTCTGTTTCATCGCAAAGGTGAAAGGTTACTACTTCCTGTGCATTCGTAGGTTTTTGGCGATAACAAAGTCCCAGGAGATTTGAAGAAGCGAAAAATATATATATATAACAGGGCCAATAACAGGACGTTGGATTGTTTCTGTACTGATAAGAAAAATGAAATGCTATACTTTTATGGGCACGTCATAAAAATTGTAAAGAATTATTGTTTGACATGAGATTGCGTAGCTGAGTTGTATTAACACAACCATCTTTCTCAATATAGTACCATATAAGATATAGCTCACCATTTCCAGTGAGTTATTTTACCATCCTCAGAAGCCAATATGATTGGGTTTATCTGACCTTCAAAGTTTCTAAGAATAAAAAAAAATAGCTTGAAACTTTCTTCCTCTTCATGTTTCGTGGGGAATCGAACTCTGGACTTTAGCTTGTACGTTTGTAGACTTAACGCTGATTGAAGCCATGAAAACCTACTTTTAAATACACTTATTCGTACATGCGCGCAAAAAAGTTTATTTGATGAAATTTAAATGTGTGTGCCTTTTCTTATAGCAAAGCCACATCAGGAATTGAACCCCTTACTTTAGCGAAACCTAAATGAAACGCAACAAATCAACAACATAAGTTTCAACTTGAATTGGCTGTCGGATTTCACTGACAGTCTTACAACGCACATCATGACCTGATGGTTAAGGCACTCAACTCCTAAATCGAGGGTTCGAATTCCCGTCGTACCAAACATGCTCGCCCCTTTCAACCGTTATAATGTCACGATCAATCCCACTATTCGATGTTAAAAGAGTAGTCAAGGAGTTGGAGATGGGTGGTGATGACCAAACTACCTTCCTTCCTTACACTGCTAAATTAGGGATGGCTAGCGCAAATAGCCTTTGTGTAGTTTTGCGCGAAATTCAGAAACAAACCGAAAAAAACTTATAACGCACCCACGGACCCAAGACTGCAGAGCGGAAATCCTTTAGCACACAGATAGATGCCAGTTGTGAAAACATAAACTAAGAGCATTTAGATGTAACATTTTAATAGAAATTCCATGACAAAATGCAATCTATACACGCGCACGGCTAATTTGTGTTAAAACATTGATGTGAGACCTAACACACACATTTAGAAGATTATTTCCTCGTAAATTGTAAGAAACAAATATCAGAGGCAAATTCTGTATCTTAAACTAAACCTTATATACCTTATACATTCCTTAACACGCAGAAACCTATTGAACAATTGAAAGGAAGTAATCAATATTTATTGAAAACAAGTCAAACTGAAAGAAAACATGAAGCATTGTGCCTATCCTACTATCGAAACCCTATTTTTAGCGTTGCAAGCCAGCTCACTTTCCGCTGAATCAGAGGAAACACTGTATTTTGTTTGTTTATTTTTGAATTCGCGCAAAGCTACAAAAGGGCTATCTGCGCTAGCCATTCCTAATTTAGCAGTGTAAGACTAGAAGGAAGGCAACTAGTCATCACCACCCACCGCCAACTCTTGTGCTACCAAAGAATAGTGGGATTGACAGTCACTTATAATGCCCTTACGGCTGAAAGGATCGAGCATATTTCCTGTGAGGGGGATTCGAACCCTCAAATTACGAGTCAAGTGCCTTAACCACTTAGCCATGCCGGACCCGTTGTATTTTAACAGGTATTTCATCAAGAAGTAGGAGCGCGGAAACACTGTGAAAGAAAACGAACGAAATATCGAGATACGTGACTTGTCGTCATAAAATAAAACCAATGAGACGGGAGAAAATGATATTTTTTTTATGAGTATTTTAATGATAAAGAAGCAGTACATTTTCCCCTGGTGTCAGTGATCAAACTCATTGACACCACCAGATTACTCTTTCAGAGCAACCAGCTGGTGATAAGAACCTCAAAAGACTTTTCTTTTCACTGTTATTTTTGCAAGACAAACACTGGCGAATAGCGCGTACAACCCCAGAGATGCATCGCTCATTTGTTCTTTCCCGTTCGAAATTATTAGAATTGACAGAGGGGAGGGGGCAAAGAAATGTGAATTTTCTACTAGGAATAATACCATTGATGTGTCGTACGTGAAGAAAAATTACCACCGTTTCTTATCAGGGAGAAAAGCGTGCGATTATTAAGAAATATGAAAGCAAACTTTTCTATGAAACTTTCAGGCGGAACAATTAGCAGTTACAGGAAAGAAGTGTCAACGCAGACATTGAATGATTTACCGAGTCTATTTCAAACGGAAACAAACTTTTGAAGGTGACAGATAGGTACTCGGCTCTAAAGTAAAAGATTCATTTAAGAACAAAAGCGTAAGCTTGATGTTTGTAGACGAGCGTGTTATCACAGACCGAAAGAGATTGCAGTGTTTAAACAAAAGCTTTTCAATTGCTGGCTGTTTTTGGTTATTTTGTTCGTGTGTTGTTTTTCTTCTATGTGGACCGTACGAAAAGTAACCAAGGTTACAGAAAATAGTTCACGAGTAACTGCGAGCGGAAAGAGAAAACGTTTCAAAGTGACTAAACGAGACCTAAACAACTGCGAAAGGCAATTTCACATTTGTAATTCGCGAGTACACAATTAGAAACTTAAAGTTTAATAAAATGGAACAAAAGATAAATGAAAACGGAAAGATTCGAATAAATCCGGCTAACTAGTGAAAACAAGCTAATTGGGTTATTGACGGATCTCAACCTTACAGAATTACTTCTACTGATGATTAGGGAATTTCGGAAAATTAAGAAGCTCTCCCCTCGTCTCTACTAAATAAATTATTGAGCAGAAAAATTTAATTTATATCAGAAGAACAGTTTTAGTTATTGCACAAAAACACTATAAAATTGATTTTATATTAATTAAGTGTATTTCAAAACTGATTTTCTTAGATCTCGATCTCAGTAACCTTATTGGACCTTCCGAATTTATTTTATGTAATTATGTGAATTTTTCATCGAAAGACTCCAGTGACAGAGTTATTTCTGCAGATTTACAACGCTGGAAATCTGGTTTCGATACCCTTGTATTGCTTTGTGTTTAACCTAAACAAAAAATTTTACGAGACATCGTAATTGTAAAAGAACTGACTGTTTGTTCTCAATTTCGCGCATAACTCGAGGGCTATCTGCGCTAGCCGTCCCTAATTTAACAGTGTACGACTGGAGGGAATGCAGCTAGCCATCAGCGCCCACCGCCAACTCTTGGGCTACTCTTTTTATCAACGAATAGTGGGATTGACTGCTACATTATAACGCCCCAAGGCTGAAAGGACGAGCATGTTTGGTGTGACGGGGATTCGAACCCACGACCCTCAGATTACGAGTCGAGCGCCCTAACCACCTGGCCATGCCAGCCACAAATGGCTTGCATGAACACTGTTCTGACCACTTGCTTGTGTTTTTATGTCCTAAATGACCCCCAAAGCAATGGATTTAACTTAATGGGCCATCAGAAAAGGATATGGCAGATATGTGGTGGTATGTTTGGCATACCACTAAGTTGTAACTCTACGGATTGAAATATTTATCTTATCTTCGTTTCTGCTGCTTAGCTTTGAGTACATAATAATCTTTTATTTACTTTATTTTAATGCAATGAAAAACGTATTTAATAGTTAGTAAATCTGTTGTTGTTATTTGTAATTAGGCTACACAATGGGCTATCTGTACTCAACCCATCACAGATATCGAAACCTGGATTCTAACATTTTAAGTCCGAAAACGTACCGCTGTGTCACTAGGGCCAAATTAGTAAAAACCTAAACTGAAAATTTCAGCACATGGGCTAAACAGTGTGGTCTAAGAACCTAAAGGTTCACATATATCCATACCAAATATTGAGCGACCTACCAGAGGGAGAGCAACCAGCAGAACTAGCCATCACAAGACTTTGTTCAGCTCTTTAAACCTAATAAAGAGATTACCTATCACTCGTGTGACACGCCCACAACTCCAATTGCAGAACGTATTTAGTGGAACGATCTTTCAAACCTTGGACCTTCCAATGGAAGCCCAAGACGTTAATAAATAGACAACGCCGGACCCTGATACCTAATAAAATTTGAAAAGTAGTTCGCATATTAAAATTGTTGTTTTCATTCTTTTCTTTTGTTACTTGTTTCCCAGGCGTAGGAATAATAGTTTTTTTTCAAGGGCTCTTCCACAATATCAGAATAGTGTTTAGAATAAATATGTTGGATGAAAACGAATGGTTTGTCTTACAATTGTGTGTTAAAACACGTTTCTATTGAAAAGCATAAATCTTATATATATTTGTAAATAAGACATACACTCCATGAAAAAACTCGTGCGTGAAAGTGATTGGTGTACTTTTATGACCTTAGAATGATTACAAATGATGCAATGAAAGTCCAACACTTAAATGACCAGCTAACAAATTATACTATTTGAAAAATGTACAGAGAATAAGTTCAACCTGTTTTATTAATAAGACATGAGTTCTGTTAAGCCTAATGATCAAAATGAAGGTATTTGATTTTCAGCTGCTAATCTCTCTCATCAAGTTTCCTTTTCAGATTTAAATCCTTTCTTTCAGCATTGTTTAAATTTTTATGGTTCATAGTTCAGGTATTATCTTTGCACTATTTGGTTTACGTTAATCCATCTTCTTACGAACTCACGTAACGAAGAATTGTAACGGGAGGGTTATTAGCTATTTAATAACTTTATATCAAAATTAAATCAGTTATTTAGATCAAAGCAGGACACGTAATTTAATGAAACCGATCCCTTATCACAAACGAGCTATGTGTGTTTGGCTTCATAAATCAAATTCGCCACAACAAAAAATAAAACTTATAATGATCATACTCAAGCCGGTACAAAGTTTTCAACCTTAGTAGACAGTATAATTACAGTGAGTTCCCAGAGCAGGGAACGCATAGCCATTACTTGAAAGGATGTCCACGTGTCTGGTATTTGTAACTTCAGCGACTCCTTATCCAAGAAAAGGGCTAAACGGTTAGATTAAAGACCCAGGGTTCAGTAACAATCGTCCCTAAATTTAGAGCTGATGGTCAGACAGATACCAGCGGCAGCCACTGCCTACACGACTATTTTTCGCCGAATAGTGGTATTGACTGCCACAATGATAACACACTCAAAGTTAAAAGTACGAAGGTTATTCAATGCCCTATTGTGGATCGTACCTTGGACTTCATGGCTCGAAGTTTGATACAATGGGCCATACCCGCAACTGAGATTAAATTAGAAATTTTTATATTATTCCTAATATTTCTACGTGTCTACTGTTAAACACAAAGCTACACGAGTATCGAAACCTGGTGATTAGCGGTGTGGCCCCCAGAAATGGTTGGGAGTAATTGTGTTGTGATGATATTGTACGTTTCTTAACTTCATTATTATTTAGCCGGATTCATTTCCAATTTCTGCTCTGGTTCTCCGATTATTTTCATATTTACTTATGTACATGTTCCACCAGGCATGGCTAGATGGTTAAGATATTCGACTCGTAATCCAACGGTCTCGGGTTTCAATTCCCGTCAAACCAAACATGTTCGCTCTTTCAGCCGTGGGAGCGTTATAGTACAACGGTCAATCCTACTGTTCGTTGCTAAAAAATAGTAGTTTGAGAGTTGGCGAGGGGTGGTGATGACTAGCTGCCTTCCCTCTATTCTTACACAGCTAAATTAGGGACGGCTAACGAAGATAGACCTCGTGTTGCTTTGTGTAAAATTCAAAAAACAAACGAACAACACATGTCTGCGATTTAAATAATGGTTGTTCGAAAAGGATTTATCTTGTTATTTGAACGATTCTATTCTATCTTCTCATCTTTTTGTTCACAGTATATATTGCCTAGAATGCTTCCAAAATTCCATTAGAATATCATGAAATGATCAAACGGTACATTAGCTAAGAAATCGAATGTTTCCCTTCTCTTCTTTAACACTTAACAACTTATCACCCATAACTACGTGACTCCTTTAACATTTATCACCCATAATTACGTGACAAATCTTATTCCAGACTTTTCCCATTTAATTTGAAAGATGACAATAAATTGTACGACAATCAAAAGTTCCGATAAGAAATTACTGGAAGAAAAGAGTTTTTATTTCATATTCTTTTCCAGCATTATGCGAGTTGAACCACGAAACCCGATTTACTCAAAAACTATTTAAGTTATCAAATATCTCTCACAAGGAAAGCACTTCTCAATTCGTTCAAATGTGTTTTTAACTTTTCACATAAATCTTAGTTATTTCCATTTCTAACATATAAAAAAAATGGGGAAGGCTTTTGTTCTTTTTAATCTTAAAAGTTCTGTGAAGAGCTACCTAAAAATAGCCATCCCTAATTAGTCAAATGTGCCTACCTCCTAACTCTCAGGTTATTTCTTTAAGAACAAACAATAGAATTTTACTGTCACACTTATACCTCATCAAAGGCACTAAAGTGCGGCCTGGCATGGTCAAGCGTGTTAAGGTGTGCGACAAGTAATCTGAGGATTGCGAGTTTGCATCCCCGTCGCACCAAACATGTTCGCTCTTTCAGCCCTGGGGGCCTTATAATGTAACGGTCAATCCCACTATTCATTGGTAAAAGAGTAGCCAAAAAGTTGACGACGGATGATGATGACTAGCTGCCTTCCCCCTAGTCTTACACTGCTAAATTAGGAACGGCTAGCACAGATAGCCCTCGACTAGCTTTGTGCGAAATTCAAAAAACAAATAAACACTAAAATGCATAGGTTTATGTCCTCTGCTTGTCAAGGCAGGACCGTCATTGCCAGATGGGTAAAGCATTAGACTCGTAATCGGAGGGTTGTGGGTTCGAAACTCCTTCACACAAAACATGTTCGCTCTTTCAGCCGTGGGGCGTTATAATGGCACGATCAATCCCAGTATTCATTGTTAAAAGAGTAGCCTACGAAGTAGTGGTGGGTGGTGCCTTCTCTCTAGTCTTACGCTGCTAAATTAGGGACGGCTAGCGCAGATAGCCCTCATGTAGATTTGTGCGAAATTCAAAATAAACCGCCCCCCAATGGCTCAGCTGTGTCTGCGGACTTACAACGATAAAATCGGGTTTCGATACCCGTGGTGGGCAAATCACAGATAGCCCATTGTGTAGCTTTGTGCTGAATCCAAAACAACAAAACAACATCTTAACAAACCAAAGTTCCGTTGGGACAACTATAAGTTTATGAATTTACAACGCTAAAGTCAAGCGTTCGATTCCCCTCGGTGGACATAACATGTGCTCAATATAGCTTTGCTGTTAGAAGACACATGCACGCACATAGGTTTATATAGCAACGGAACACAGGCGATGAATCCTGGTATTTACAATTCGCGCACGTTCACCGCTAGAGGAAATAAATGAAGGTATTCCATCATTTTCACATCGTGAGTTATTTCCAGGTAGCAATTATACATAGAAGAGTTTCTATTAATTCTATACTCTCTGTAATTGAGTTCAGTGCAGCGTGTTTGCACTCAAGTCAGTTTAATCACTTGGGCTGTATCGTACCTTTTATAAACACGTTGACACAAATATTAATCATCGTTTCAAATTGTCGGTACTCGGCTACGCTCGTGAAGCGTAATTAGCATTAACAGTTGAGACTGGTGTCCTGGAAAATCAACACAACGATGGCTATTGATTGATTTAAAGAAAGCTCAGATATTAACCAATGACAAGAGTGTCCGCCTCCTCTCTTCTAAAGAGAAGAATTGGAATGTATTGGTCCACAGAGACACTACGTAACTATCATTCTTAACATTAATTATCGTCAGCCATCGGTTGATTATTTCTAGTTATTGTTGTTTTTTGTTACTGTGTTTAGAATTTATAGCACGTATTGTTTGTTTGTTTCGAATTTTGTGCAAAACTACACCGGGGCTTTCTGGGCTAGCCGTCCCTAATTTAGCAGTGTATGATCACAGGGAAAGCAGTTAGTCGTCTCCATCCCCCGCCAAATCTTGGACTACTCTTTTACCAAAGAATAGTGGGATTGACTGTAACATTATAACGCTCCTACGAGCATGTTTAGTGTAACGACGATTCGAACCTGCAACCGTCAGATTACTAGTTGAGCGCCTCAACCCACCTGGTCATGCCGGGCCTCAATGGTGGACATTATATAGAAAATCATTCAAGTTTCGTCCAACTACATTAAGGAAAAAAATATCTGTTGATATAAAGTCCTTATTATCACCCACCGCCAACTCTCGAGATATACGTTTACCAACGAATAGTGAGATTAACCGTCACGTAATAATACCTCATAGCTTAAAGGGAGGGTAGATTTGGTGTGACAGAGATTCGAACCCGCAATTCTCAGTCGGACGCTCTAACCACCTGGCCATGCCGGCTCATTTAATAAAGAGATATATAAAGTCAATATACTGAGAACGTACCCACAGAATACAATACAGGATATGTAACTATTTGTTTGTTTCTTTTGAATTTCGCGCAAAACTACAAGAGGGCTATCCGTACTAACAGTTAATAGTTTAGTAGTGAAAGACAAGAGGTAAGGAAACTAGTCATCACCACGCACCGCCTTCTTTTTTACCAACGAATAGTGGGCTTTACTGTCACGTTATAACGTCCCTATGGCTGAAATGGCGGGCATGTTCGGTGCGACGGGAATTCAACCGGCGACCCTCAGATTACGAGTCAAGCGCTTCCTAACCACCTGGTCATGGCGGGCCTTTGTGAATCCGAACAATTCCGGCTCTTAACCTCTTGTCGCAAGGTGTGCGAACAATATTTTGTGCACGTAAGCATTTTATAAAAGTGACGATTTAAGTCCTACTAGTACATCAAATGCCCCCCACTGGTACAGCGTATGTCTACGGATTTATAACGCTAAAATCAGGGGTTCGATTCCCCTCGATGGACTTAGCAGATAGCCCAATGTGGCTTTGCTATAAGAAAAACAAACTTACAACAGTCCCCAGCTGGTACATCGGTAAGTTTATGGATTTACAACGCTAAAGTAAGGGGTATTATTCCCCTCGGTGGACTTAGCAGATAGCCCAATATGGTTTTCTTATAAGAAAAACCCAAACTTCAGTCCCTCAATGGCTTTGTCATGGTTAAAAAGTTAAAAGAGATTTGATAAAAAGTTTGGGGTTTTATCATCAAAATACGATAGAACCAGCCTAAATAACTCTCTGAAGACAAGTTACGCTGTTGTCTTGAAAACAACACAAACAAAGATTTGGTTAGTGTTATTTTTGTGTAATGTATAACAAGTTTCGACAGAGGTAGAATTTCTGACATTAATATGTAACACATCATTAAAGGTCAGAACGTAAGTGGACGTTTTTAAGTAATGGTTTAAGTACCTCAGTTACATTGGGACCATGTGAACCTTCTTCAGTTACATTATTTATAACATATCGAGTTCAAGGAGGTGGTTACATATGAACCAGAAGTTACAATGTTTTTAAAGGAATGTTTCCAAGTAACAATGTTTATTTGTGAACCATAAGTTACAATGTTTTTAAAGGAATGTTTCCAAGTAACAATGTTTATTTGTGAACCATAAGTTACAACGTTTTAAAGGAATATTTCCAAGTACCAGCGTTTCTATGTGCACCTTAAATTATAATTTTTATGGTAGGACTTTTTAAGTAAAATGTTTCTTTGTGAACCGTAAGTTACAATGTCCATAACAGAACATTTCTAACAATATTTCTATATAAGATACAATGTTTTTGAGGAATGTTGTCAAGCAACAATGTTTCTGTGTGAACCATCAGATACACTGTCCATAACAGACGATTTCTAAGTAACAACATAAATCTATTATCTGTGTTGTGTCGACCGCGGTTATGAAAACTTGGGTTTTGACGTTAAAAGCCTCCAGACTGGGAGGATACAATATTCTAGCTCAGGGACGTAACATATGACAGACAAACTTCAATCCCACAAGCTTTCAACTGCAGGTCCAAAGCTGCCTCTGTAAAAACATATCTAAAATGCTGTAATCATGCACTTCCGATTGTGAACCTGTAGTGAGCTTGCTATGGATTATGTTTTGTAAAAAGTTTTAACCCGCTTTCGCCCTGTTACGTATTGTGCATTTACGCTTTAATTTATGTTCTGTTTTGTTTGTCTGAATTAGTTAGTCTTCTGATATAAAACTAATGTGAAAAAAACAGTACGAATGCAAAATATTTTATTTAACTTCTAGATGTCGTTACACTTGTTTGTAGGCCCGGCATGGCCAAGCATGTTAAGGCGTACGATTCGTAATCTGAGGGTCGCTGGTTCGCATCCCCCTCGCGCCAAACATGCTTGCCCTTTCAGCCGTGGGGCCGTTATAAGTGACAGTCAATCCCTCTATTCGTTGGTAAAAGAGTAGCCCAAGAGTTGACGACGGGTGATGATGACTAGCTGCCTTCCCTCTAGTCTTACACTGTTAAATTAGAGACGGCTAGCGCAGATAGTCCTCGAGTAGTTTTGCGCGAAATTCCAAAACAAGGGGTTGTTTGTATATTATTAAACACAAAGTTATACACGAGGCTATCTTTGTTCTGCGCACCGAGGTTATCAAAACCCAATTTTTAACTTTATAAGTGCTCAAAACCATCTCTGTATAGACACAGGTTGTGAACCATATTCTATTAGCATTTATAAAGTATTAATTTGTTTACTTACAGTTAATAGTTTCCTACAGAAGAATAAAATATTGCTCTCATAAAATGACGAAGAAATCAACGGTTTGTTAAGTATTACTATGGTGTTACTAAATATTTAAAACGTTCTCCTCCTATTTTCGCATTCTTGTCTTCAAATTTCTCTTCTTTCATCGTTAAAACGATCAATGGGTTGCGTGTGACCTAAAAGAATAATCTTTAGTACTTACACTGCCGAAATTCGAAGTTGAATCCCTACGATATGCACAGCACAGATAGTCGATTACACAGCCTCGCTCTTGAACAAACGTAATTCTGTATTTGCATTTTGTTAAATAATTAAGCCTATAAATTGTGCTGCACTTTTGTTTTGTATCCATGACAACGCTACTAAGACTACCTGCAGCTAATCAGCAGTATCCTACCGCCTACCGTCGACACTAAGGGACTGATTGTCACTCTTATAACGCACCTACAGCTCATTGTAGGATAGGTATATTGCTGTATCGAACACATTCGTACCCAGCTCGCTAGCTCGGAATACAAACACACTAAATTTGTTTCGTAAATACAGTATTTACATATATCTACACATATGTATAGATACGTGCGGGAGTGAGCACGTGCAAGCTTTTAACAAGCAGTCATTAAAAGTAATATCCTCGCAAACGTGTACCATCAACACCCTTTGAGTAGCATTATTGCACTAAATTTCAATCTAACCAATCACGACGTTCTTTACCATATCTCTTAGTTTAGGAAAGCACGTGCGTGTCCCAAATGGAAGGTTGTTTTGTCTAAGTGTCTTAATGTTATAGCGACTAAACAGTTACGCTGACGAAACACTGTTTCACAAGCCGCAAGTAGTTAAACTAATCTCTGAAACCATAATTAAGGGCTTGTTTGAAATCCGAAATAATATCAACTGCTGATGACAAACCTTAGTACTTAGAATAAATATAAGGCTCCATATGAAAAGATATAGTAACATCTAGTCAAAGGGAGAATATTCTATAGATGTCAGCAGAATGTACATCAGAATATCGTTACTGCTTGGCTTAATTTGGTTCTAGTAAGTACGTTAGTGGCTTCGATAAAACAAACATTATTAGAGATTTAACACGAGGTTTTGTTATCGTCAACTGCAGGTAGCTTGCATAGAAGCAGAAATATGTGTAGCATTACGAAACAAAATATACCTTTACTGAGCTATTAAGCAATCTCCAATCATGTGGCTTCTTTGTTCCGTTCTCTGTGTGCGTATGTATGTATGTATATGTATAAAATATAGTTTGTTATAACCAAAAACAAGCCAAAGCAAAAATAAATTAAAAAATAAAAAACAAAAAAATGCTGACTAACTGAGATGATCCCGGGGTAAAAGCTATAATATGAAATATAAAATGTACCCTTGTTTTAGAGGTGACTGAGAATTAGGACCCACATTGCGGTGGGGATACACTGTCTATCAATCTTAATCTCCAATCACCAATCTTACATAAAGAAATAAAAATAATAGAAATAGAAATTAGGAGAGCGAGATGTGGGTGCTCAAGCCAACAACGTCACACTTTACCCTTCGCTACCTGTAGACAATTGTAAGAAGATAATTGCTTTCCATAGTAAAGAAGAAAAAGAAAAGAAAAACACAAGCTTTATTCAATTTTTTTCTTTTTTACTTTGAAAAAAGTCACCTTTCAACAACTTTACACTGCAGGAAGTGAAGGGATATAGATGTGGGATGTTGTGGGCTTGACCACCCACATCTCGATCTCATAATTTCTATTTCTATTATTTTTAGTTCTCTTCCTTTATTCTACTTTTTTTATGTGAGCCTGGTAAATAGAGGTTAAGACTGGTAGACGGTGTATTCCCACCGCAATGTGGGTCCTAATTTTATAGCCACCTCCAAAACCTAGGGCACATTTTATATCCAACATTATAGCATGATTTGTTTTGGAATTTCGCGCAAAACTACACGAGAATTATCTGCTTTAGCCGTCCCTAATTTAGCAATGTAAGGCTAGATGGAAAGCAGCTAGTCATCACCACCCACCGCCAACTCTTGGGCTACTCTTTTAACAACGAATAGTGGGATTGACCGTCATAACATTATAACACCCACACGGCTGAAAGGGCAAGCGTGTTTGATGTGACGGGGATTCAAACTCGCGATTCTCGAAATACCAATAGAGTGCCTTAACCACCTGGCCATGCCGGGCCGCTTGTTTTTGTTTACAACAAACTGTCATTAGACAGAAGCTTAAGCTTGCTGTTTATAACGTGATCCTTCTCTTGATTGTGTTTTACTTAGCTCTCCATTGTTAATATATCTTTAAATATATGTTATATATATTCTCGTGCCTCTGTAAGCTACTTGGGTATTAAGATGTTAGTACTTTATCGAAACATTACATATTTGTCACCATATTGAACTTGTAATAAGACTTGTATACATTACTTTGTTCAGTTAATGTGCTTATTCAAACAGTCATTAAACTTCATTGCATGTTTATTTCATATCGAAGCCACATTTGGTGGGCTGTCTGCTAGATTCACAGTAGGATTACTTTGGTTGTGGCGCTGCACGTCTGTACAAAGTGTAAATAATAAGTTATTTTATCCATTTGTTGTGCAGGTCCAGAAGTTTCCCATAAAATATTGATGATTTTCATAACATGTGCGATCGTGTTAGATAGTAGTTGTGTCATTTGTGTATAAAATAGATGTGTTTTGATGTAGTTTTTGAGCCAAATTATATTTAATTATTGGTTTATAACCAATTAATATTCAGCTGTACGGGGGCCGACATGGCCAAGAGTGTTAAGGCGTTCGACTCTCGTTCGCACCAAACATACTCGCCCTTTCAGCCGTGTGGGCGTTATAATGTGACGATCAATCCCAGTATTCGTCAGTAAAAGACTAGCCCAAGAGTTGGCGGTGGGTGGTGATGACTAGCTGCCTTTCCTGTGGTCTTAAACTGCTAAATTATGGACGGATAGCGCAGATAACCCTTGAATAGCTTTGCGCGAAATTCATAAACAAACAATCATGCAGTTTAGGATGTTATTTTGCCCTCTAGTGACACAATGATAATTCCGCGGACTTACACTGCTAGAAATTTCATTTCAATACCCGTGGTGGGCTGAGCAGAGATAGCTTTTTGTGTAATGCTGTGCTTAATAACAAAAGGCAGCAACTGACTCACTTCACTTGGTTACATTAGGTTAAAAAAAATAAAACAACAAACAGATCAATTTTCTTACCCCACCACGACGATTCAGCGCTCATAACGTTAAAAAATAATTTTGATATCCAACGAAATGTGTGAGTAACACACAGCATGCTATGCAGCTTCATCCTTAATTATAGACGTAATAAATGATATCTTAAGTAATTCAATTTCTCATTTTTCTTTAGCACCTTAATGACCTGGAAGAACTGTGTGTGTGTGTGTGTGTGTGTTTTATTATAATAAAGCCACGTCGGATTATCTACTGTATCCACCCATCGAGCCCCTGATTTTAACGTTGTAAATCCAAATACTTACTGCTGTACCAGCGGGGGACGACCTGGAAGAAAAACGGCCCTGAAAAATCAACATAATTTTAATAAATGTGCTACCAAAAGCTAAACAAAAATCACAGAAAAAAAAACGGCCAAAGGTTTTCTTATCCAGAATCCAACCAATTTTTGGGTAGTCACTGATCTTTTTGTTTCAAAATTTTCTACATCAAGTAGTCTAATAAATTATTAATTTGTTCTTTCGGTCAAATAGTGTAAATTTGACCAATTTTCATAATTTTGCGCCATAGTCTTCGCACTCGTAACCATACTTCAGTCGAAATATTCTTTTCTGTAGTTTTGCGCGCAATAACCAATAAAGTAACGAAAAAGACATTTCATATCCTGTCCTTTCTTTTCATTTTTTAGCCTGCTCAATACGGGTTTCTAGTAAGATGACTAAATGAATTATTGACAACTTTTAATGAAAAACAAAAGCGAACTATACGAACCAAAAGCTATAAAAAACGAGTACCAATATTAAAAAAACAGCTAACAAATAGTTCGCAATTTCATAAATCATCTCATCTGTGAAAAAAATTCGAAGGACTTTTTTTAATTATAAGAAAACCACGAGATTTATAATGAAGTTATTTCCACTAAACAGCACAGATTTATTAGTTCTATCCTTACTAATTATGAAAACTGATATTAATGAGAACACTACACCTGAGCCACTTAGCTAATGCTAGTTGCTGGGTAGCAACTAAGCCTTCCTGCTTTAGGTACGTTGTTAGGGAAAATTGTATTGGCTCTAAAGTCTCATATTTCTCAACGATAAATAATACTAGCTAAATAAATGGTGTAAAATATGATAGGTTAATGTTACAGGTCAGAACTGTCTCCTCCGAAACCATTGGAGGTTACCATGGAAACTTTAACAATATTTACTATTACCATAGAAACTTTAATGTTTTTATTTGAGTTAACAAATTTCTGGTTTTATCACCAAATATTTTCCATGTTATTGTTTGTTGACGTTGTGGTTATTAAATCTAACTGAAGCGTGAATCTTAATTTAAACTTATTCTTGCATATTTATCACAACTAAATTAGCAACATTTAAAGAATAAACACACACACACATATATATACACTGAGACGCTCAAGTTCGCCACATTAGTCCTCGTTTTGCCTTACTGAGGACATTCGACTGAAAAAAGCAAGTAATACTTCGATTCTTGAGACAATAAACTTTTAACAATTTGTGTATTGTCTCCCTATTAACCAGTAGCAAGAAAAGATTTAAGCTCGACATTGAAAACAGTAGACTCTTGAAACCTAAAATTATTATTACGAATACAAAATTCATGATGATGCAGCTTTAAAAACTAATGACCTTAAACTCCGTTTTTCTAGAATTATCAAAATTGATACAAAATAATAGATTTGGAATCTTGGGACCTTTATAGTTTTGTTTTGGAAATTGATTAGATGTATGAGAAACGCTTCGGTAGAGACTAGTCATTATATTCCTGAACAAGAAATCCAAGTGACACAGCAGTATATCTGTAGATTTACAGCACTAGAAGTAAAATCCGAGTTTCGATATCAGTTGTGGGCAGAGCACAGACAGCCTACTACATAGCTTTGTGCTTAACTTCAAGAATAGGCCTGATGCGTTACAAAGTCACTAGTATCCCCAGGTGGGATAGCGTCGAGTCTAAGGACTCGTGACGCTAAAATCAGGGGTTTGATCCCTTCGCGATTGACACAGCAGATAGCCTTATGAATCTTTTCTATAAATCAAATACATACACAGAAACACAGATAAGTGTGTGCTTTCTTATAGCAAAGCCACATCGGATTATCTGCTGAATCCACCGAGGAGAATCGAACCCCTGATTTTAGCGTTGTAAATTCGTAGACTTACTGTTGTACTAGCGGGAAACACTTTGATAAGTTGATTCATATGTTGTCATAAATGAATATCCACATACACTTTAAAGGACTCTCAGTGCAGCTTTGAAGCGCGCACACACACACACACAAACATACACATTTACCGTTTTCAAACCTCCATCTTTATAAAGGTCTTGTAAATTAACGTCTATATTCTTACTGTGAGAATCATACACTAAAGAGTCATAACTGAGTCATAAATAAAATTTCACTGGTATGTTGTCTCTTTGTTTTCTTATTGCAAAGCCACATTGGACTATCTGCTGAGATATGTTGTCATTTAGAAAACAATTAAATTAGGTTTACAGTAAAAGTAGTCAAAACAATAGTTGCAACATAAATAATGCAGTGAAAGTACTTGTTTTAAATTAAAACTACAACGGGTTCTCTCTCGTGTCTACCGAGAACAATCGAACCTAGGATTTTAACGTTCTAAGTACTTAATCTTATCGCTGTCCCAGCTGGACAAACATTTTTATTTACCAATACGTTCGGATGTTCGTGTTTGTTGCTTTCTAATCACTTTACTTCTAAAGGCACCATCAGCTGTTTGTCGATTTTTATTGTTATTATTAGTCCCATTCACATCTAGGAGAGAATGTGGGAGAAGTTTGGGAGCAACAGGAGTAGAGATGATTAATTCTTATACCCCCCTCCCTTATGCATAAAACGTTATGGACCCTAATAGCTTCCTTGTTTATCACGTGCACAACTGTACACCATTTACACACGGTGCAATCTTCTGGATATACCCATTCACCACCCAATAGTGAAGCCTAATTACCTTCCAAATTAATTTGTTCCCAGTTTCTATCATCAGTCATCATAAGAACTCCTAATCAGAGACACAAATTGTCTTCTCTAAGTTCTGTTTAATCACACATGAGAATTGCCTTAACTTATTATAATAAATCATCTGGACTACTGAACTATAAAGTAGAGAGATAGATAGCATTGAGTGACACATAACAAATTTTACATGTTAAATAGTCCAGGTGGACGCAGGAGGGAATATTTAACACTAAGTTTTGTGATGTGTCAATCAAAGGGGGGGAGATTTATTGTCAATACGAAATGGACAATTAACTAAAAGAAAATGAAATAAACTATTAGAATGATTCACTCTGTTTTATATTTTCCTCGCAGTTCTTTAGATAAACAGAATCCATGATCGAAAAGACACGAGCCGCTCGGTGAAAATCCGGTAAAACAACAGGTCGATATTCGTCTGTAAGGTTCTAGAATAAGAGTCGTTGTCTCATGCAGGCATCAAATGTGCTGTTTTCCAACAATTAACACCCGCCGATTGGAGCAAAAATAAATAAATAAACCAATTGCAGCCTATTGTTTCCTGCAAGTGTACCTTAGTTTTTCTCTGTTTAGAAATTTCTTGAAGATGAATGACGAGGTGGTAGGTGAAGGGCAGAGATTGACATCGTCCTATATCGCTTGTCGAAGGTAAATTCTCAATTAACTTTCAATTTATACTTTTGTCTGTTGCAACTCTCAACACACCCAAATGACACAGCGATATGTCTATGGACTTACAACGCTAAAAACCGGGTTTTCGATACTTATGGTGGGCAGAGCACAGACAGCCCATTATGTAGTTTTGTGCTTCGATACAAACACAAAAAAATACAACTCTCGGTGTAAAGTTTGTTTCTCTGTCTCGCTTTAAAGCAATGCCATGTAGGGAATCGAATCTCGGATAATAGTGTTGTAAGTCCATGTAGTCCCCACAAAAGATCTGGGTCATCAGTCACTCTGTAAACAACAATGCCGTTGACCGACAAGCCAGCTACTGCATAAATAGCTCAGCAAAATGTATGTAGCTACTTATTTCATCGGTTCGGCATGGCCAGTTGCTTAGGAGGCGCTCACCTCACAATATAGGGGTTCGAACCCTGTCACACAAAACATGCTCGTCCTCTCAGCCGTGGGGACGTTATAATGTGACGGTCAATCTCACTATTCATTGGTAAAAGAGTAGCCAAAGAGTTAGCTGCCTTCCATCTTTTCTAACACTGCTAAGTTGGGGACGGCTAACGCAGATAGCCCTCGTGTAGCTTTGCGCGAAATTTCAAACAAATAAACTTATTTCATATTTTTTTGCAAATCTTCATGAAGGCTGTAGTTTTGAAATGATGGATAAGAAAGAAGGCAGATAATCAATAATACTCATTATAATCTCTTGGACTACTTTTGCCTAACCATACAATTAAATTTGTTCGTGACTCTTACGGCATACACAAGAATAGCTGGTGCAGATAGCCCTTGTGTAGTTTTGCGCGAAATTCCAAACAAACAACATGATCCGAAGAAATGAAGTGCTTATTTCTCACCTGATTTATGTTCATGCAAGGAAGGCCATAGCGCCCTCTCAATAACTGAACTAAAGATGGTAATTTTGTATTTTATGAGCATTTTTATAAGGACGTTTATGTTGTACGTAGCATCAATAATGATGGTGGACTCGCAGAGCTTACGTATTCAATACCTCCGAAAGGAGCAAGCAACATACTCAGAGAGAAACCAGAAATTAGTCTGATAATGAACATAACTAATTACACACATGTTCGTAATTACTGAGAAAAAAATATAATGGATTGTTAGGTGGGATTGCTGTTAACGATATTTTTGGCTGTCTTTATGGTTGCATAAGTGTAGATTATTCATGAAGGATTATTTGATGTTTTACTTATGGTTCCGCATTCCTTTAGTGAGGGGACGAGGAGTTATCTACGGCGCCATCTGTAGGTTTCTTTAAAAAGTAGCAAAATCACGGAGTGCTTCAAGCATGATGGTGCGGATTGTCTATGTAATGCAGCTTTAGATTCAAAGCCATCCAGAGGGGTTCGAAACCGTGCAATTAGAAAAAAATTCCCGTTTATTATAATGCGCATTATAATAATGATTGACAGTTTATTTAAATGGGTGATGATAAATAGGGTGTCATTGACCGGATGTTTTCCTTCTGATCAGTAGTTCAAAGTCAAAAACGACGTCAAATAGACTTAATGGCTTTGGCACAAATACAAACATCAACTTTTGGTACGGTAAATCAACAGTGTCTGTGTTTCCATTAACCTCACTTCCTCATACACTAAATATTTAAAATATGGTAAATATAGCATCTATTTTCTTTACAATAATAGAACTATATAATTCCTATTTATTGAGTGTTTATTTATTGTAGCCACTGTGAATCGAACCTCGGATGCTAGCGTCCATATATTTACTGCTTCCCTCTCATTGAGTGTTTTAACAAAATTTATACTGTTATTTTTCGGGCTTATCATGACCAGGTGGTTAGATAGCTCAACTCGCAATCTGAATATCACGGGATCGAGTCCTGTCACCTTGTCCTTTCAACCGCGAGAGTGTTTTAATGTGAAGGTCAGTTCCAATTTTTGTCGATAAAGAGTAGCTTAAGAGTTTGAGGTGAGTAATGTTGACCAGCTCACTCTTTCCTGGTCTACCACCTCTAAAACAATGAAAAAGGGGCCGACATGGCCAGGTGGTTATGGCTCTTTACACGCAATCTGAAGGTCGTAGGTTCGAATCCCCGTCCCACCAAACATGCTTGTCCTTTAAGTTGTAACTCATCATTAGGTTGAAGCGTTGTTGTCTGCTTATGAATAAAAGTGTTGATACCTATAACAGTTCTGAGACACTTTTTTTTTATTTCAAGTGGGTTTATCGTGGTCAAGAATTAATTGGTTTTATTCCTATATCTAAATGCAGCGCGTTTCGATTCATTTAATACGAACAGCTTTAACTGTCAAACTCAAGAACACTTGTTTTGGTTCTGTAGATTTGAGAGAGCTCTCTGATACTCTTTTAGTTTTGTTTTAAAACAAAAATGAGCCCGGCATGGCCAGGTGGTTAAGGCGTTTGACTGGTAATCTGAGGGTCGCGGGTCAGAATCCCCGTCGCACCAAACATGCTTGCCCTTTCAGCTGTGGAGACGTCATAATGTGACGACCAATCCCACTATTCGTTGCTAAAATAGTATCCCAAAAGTTGGCGGTGAGTGGTGATGACTAGCTGCCTTTCCCCTGCCCCCCAGTGGCTCAGCGGTATGTCTGCGGACTTACACGCTAAAATCCGGGTTTTGATACTCGTGGTGGGCAGAGCACAGATAGCCCATAGTGTAGCTTTGTGCTTAATTCAAAAACAACAACAACAAAGCCTTTCCCCTGGTCTTTCACTACTAAACTAGGGATGGCTAGCGGAGGTAGTCCTCGTGTGGTTTTGCGCGAAATTCAAACCCAACTTACCTCAGTGACACATCGGAGCGGACTTACAACATTAGAATTCGGGCTTCGATTTCCGTGGTGGGCAGAGCACAGCTAGCCCACTGTGTGTAACTTCAATTAAACCAAAACAATTATTGAAAAATAGTCTTTAGGTAGAACTGATTTACACATTACATCGATACACAAGTCTTTTTCTATAATCAGGTGTCAGATTGAATAGAGTTTATTACAAAGTCAAACATAAAAAAAATCTCTTATTAATGCCTGTAACATATTCTTTCTCTCGGAAAGTGCCCCTAAAAAGATCGTGTTTTTACCGCTTCGAGGATATGTGATCGGTAAACTTTATTTGTTGGACAGACCATGTTTTATTGTCTTTTTTTTTAATGAAGAAAGAGCAAAATGTTATTGCATCAAAGAATTTCGTCTCAATGTTTCGTTTTTCACTACTTGTTCGAAAGAATGTCTCAAACTGAGATAAGTGTGCAAATAAGAACTAACATCCAGGAATTTTGAAAATGGCTTATTTATTAAAAACGTTTGGAATTCTAATAACCGACACAAAATGTCACCTTGATAGCCCGAAGAAGAGCAAGCTGTTGATTACAACCATCATTTGTCTTACGAACGATTAGAATTGTCCTTTGTGGAAAAGTTCGTCCACTTAAACAAAACGAAAACAAAATTCGTTTGGCTGTTTTAACGCACAGCCACATTTCGCTATTTTTTTCTGTCTCCACCACAGGTAGTTATTTGTTTGTTTGTGAGAAAAACCACATTGAGCTATCTGCTGTGCCCAAGGGAAACAAAGCCCGAATTTTGGCATTTCAAGTTTATAAACTTACTGCTGGCTCACATGAGAAAAATTAGGAATTGAACCAAGAATTGTAGCATTGAAAGTCTTTAAACTTACCACCGATTATTTGAAGGATCATAAAATTAATAACGTAATCCAATAGCATTTGAGCATTTCTTTTTCATAACTCCCGCAATGTGTCCTCGGTGTGTTTACGGAATTACAACGTTAAATCAGGGGGTTGGTTCTCCATGGTGAACAGGACGCAGCTAAAAAAAATTGCAATAAAACAATAATAAAATAAATCTTTTTAGTTGAGCGCGCGTAGGCTCTTGGGTATCGTCCCATTACAAATCCCTTTCTCCATCCTATGTTCGTTGCGTAGGAAAATTATTTACACTCAAGTATATTTTAAAGTGTTACGTGTACGTGATACTGATATATTTATATATTTTTAAATCTCTGGGGTAACAGCCCCTGCTAGCTGTATTCTGCTTTTACCTCCTACCATTTTTAATGTGTGACAATGTCAAGTAGATAGTTCCAGCAACTCCCGATCACCCCCAGACTTACACGCTAAAAATCGGGTGTCGATACTCGTAGTTGGCGGAGCACAGAAAGTCCATTGCATAGTTTTGTGGTAAATTACAAACAAAAACACAGTATATAGTAATAGTTATATTAGTGTTGATGTTACTTGTGGTACCATCGAATCATAGTGACGTAATCTGGAATCCTCTCCTATTGCTGGCCTTGTATCAAAGATGACCCAGCATTGTTAGGTCACACTGCTGTTACGAATAAACCTTTGAGTGTTACAAAGAGAAATAGAACAGTGATTTAACAAGTTATTAAGATCACTTGTAAATATACATATAATTTCTTCGGTATGTCTGATGGTTTAAAACGCTAGAATTTTGGTTTTGATACCTCTGGTGTGTCCGGCGTATTGGCTAAATAAAGCGGTCGATACTGTATCACACCATTATGGTGATTTGATGAATAATCAGTATGATTGGAATAACAATACTTAATATCGAAGTTTGTATCTGAATGAATCGATGGTCTTGCACCACCATGGTTACTGCGTTCGGCTTGCAATTTGAAGGTTCTAGGCTCGAAGCCCCGTTACACCAAACATGTATTACCTTTCAGCTGTATGGGCCTTATAATGTGACGGTCAACTCCACTATTCGTTTGTAATGTAGTATACCAAAAGTTCGCGATGGGTAGCGATAACTAGTTGTATTCCCTCTAGTCTTGTTTTGCTAAATTAGGAGTATCTAGCGCAGATAGCTCTCATGTAGTTTTGCACGAAATTCAAAACAAACTCATGACGTATGAGAAAAATTAGCAAGGATTCAACAAATTATTGAGGAACGCGTTGCAAGCGAGTTAAATTTTATAAAGGCATGGTCAAGCATTAAGGCTTGACTTGTAATTTGAAGGTCGCGGGTTCGCATCCCCGTCGCGCCAAACATACTTGCCCTTTCAGTCGTGAGGGCGTTATAATGTGACTGTCCATCTCACTATTCGTTGGTAAAAGAGTAACCCAAGAGTTGGCGGTGGGTGGTAATGACTAGCTGCCTTTCCTCTAGTCTTACACTGTTATATTATGGACGGCTATCACAGATAGCCCTCGTGTAGCTTTGCGCGAAATTCAAAAACAAAAAACAAATAAATCTTATACACTGTGAGGGAAATTTATCCTAAGATGTGGACGGGGAGCACTACCCCGACTTCTAGCTCTTAATCAGAGGAAGGGACAGCAAAATTAATAAGACTCTTGTATTTAAAAGAAATGGCGCAATTTTGTTCACACACACGCAAATACAATAAGAGTCATCGAGAAGATTGAATAAAGTTCTCTGTGTTGAACTACTGAAAATGATAAAAAACGGGAGATGGTAGTGGACGATCTCTAAAGATATTTTTAGATAACGGTGCACCATTAGTAACAGTGAGTTCACTAAATACTGTGTTTTGTAAGGAAGAAAATCCTAAGAAATAGGATTTGTGCTTAATTCAAAACAACGAAAAATCTAAATAATATTGTAGATTTGTTGTTGTTTTTTCTGTAACAGTCACACTAATAAACAATAAGTTTCTGGTTATTACTTAAGAGATGAAAAAAACAACACTTGTTTTGGATATCGCAATAAAGCATTTCGTCTAAATTTAAAACGTCTATAAAGTGATGCTTCTTGAAATAATACCAGAAAAATTCTAAATAACATACTTCTTTTGAATTATAACACAGCAACGAAACAGATTTGTAGCGTCATTACGAACCTGTTAAGTACTTATTATTATGCAAAGAAATTGGGTAATGGATTTTACACCACTCTAAAGTACTTAACAACATTTACACAACAGCAAAAATCGTATTACAATTAAATTATTATTCACACGAGTAATGCTTACAAATAGTTCTGAATTGTTATTTTATTTTCTACCGCTTCTGTCAATGGCCTGTTTCAATTATTCCTAAAATTCTAGCACCAGGCCAAGTAAAACTTATGGGCACAGAAATACGACAGGAAAATCCGCAAAGAATAAAAGATTCAATCAAGAAATAACAGGAATGTTATATTGTTGGTACTTGGTTTAATTTTGAGTTTTGCGAGAAATAAACAGATTGGTCACACTTAAATGCCAGTGAAAATAATCTTGATTTATACATGGCATAAAAAACAGCGTGCATACTTATGTAAACGAGTGGACGATCGACGTTATTAGATACTTAAATAGCTTGACAGCTCTTAATTTCTCAAGGTGAATCTTTGCCAAACTAGTCACAATAAAACCCAATTAGAAATGAACAAAAAGAATTATCTGGAGTTCGAAAATTCTCTATTTTTTATCAATGCGCGACTTTTGTTTTCTGAAAGCATTGACCATTTGTTGGTTGAAGTTAACCACAAAAACATGTTTCAGTTTTAACTAGTTTAGCACAGGCTCAAGATACTGAAATGGAATATCACTGCCAGAAGATGACGCCATTTAACAAAAAAATTCAAAGTTGAAATGGTAGAAAAAAAATAATATTAGATATCCTGAACCATATATTGCCTTTTACAGTGCGGCGACTAAACCGAGAATAATTTGAATAATTCTAAGTTACTATACAAAGTAGAGAAATATAGTATGCTAGCTCTTTTAGAGCCGCAAATTACCTAATCCTGGTTGAAAGTAAAATGTTCGAGGCCAAGCGCGTAAGGCGGGTGTTACGTTTTTATGTGGATTGAACGCAACAGAAAGACACAGATAGCAGCTTGTTTAATTTATTATAATTATCTACTTATGTGATAGACACAAAATAAATTATCCAATGGCAATAACAGATATCCAGTTTCAACCATCAAAACAACTTACAATACAAAAAAGTACTGGCCTTTGCTTAATAATATGATCCAGGATAAGTGTCCAAATCCGAAATCCAAAGTTCTAATCTAGGCATTGAATTCAGTCCCACGGAGAAATTTTCGAAGTTTGAATGGGTAATTTCAAACAAAATTTCACAGTCCAATTCCTATTGACTTTCGATATAATCCGTAATCCGACTGAATTGGAAAGGTTGACGGAATAAAATTTTTCACCGCTTTAGTCGATCTAGCTCTATTCACAATTTCAGTTTAAACTTTCTCAAACAAGACAAAGTTCTTGATCCGAATAAAATGGATGACTTACTTCTTGACCCGAGTAAAAGTGGATGATTTCTTCTCTCGCATCGCCATCTGTTTATATACTATATCGCGTAACTTCCCAGAATTCCACAGTACAAATACCAGGCCAATACAAGTGATCAATCTATTTAGTTTTTAAAATTTCTAAATGAATTTTAATTAATTCTAAAATGTTATTTTAAATTTCACCGATTTAAACCTCGAAACAATAATATAAATATAGAATTATAAATAATAAATATGGGAATTCAAATACGACATTACATTATATTTACATAATATATGCATGATATTTACATGACACTCTCGACAACATTTACATGATATTTACATAACAGCGGGCGACTCGTAATCCGAGGGTCGCGGGTTCACGCCTGCGTCGCGCTAAACATGCTCGCCCTCCCAGCCGTGGGGGTGTTTAAAGTAATGGTCAATCCCACTATTCGTTGTAAAAGAGTAGCCCAAGAGTTGGCGGTGGGTGGTGATGACTAGCTGCCTTCCCTCTAATCTTAGACTGCTAAATTAGGGACGGCTAGCACAGATAGCCCTCGAGTAGCTTTGTGCGAAATTCCAAAACAAACAAACAAGAATGTTCGAGCCGCCATATGTCACGCACTTTTCGTGCGATATAATTATAGCAAGCAATCCTGTTACTCATATAAAACTAGTCAGGTAAAGTAACTCTTCTCCTTTTAATGAGTATTTCAAAATTAAGGAAAGCTTTATCTAATTTTATTCAATGTTAAAATACTAATTCCAGCTTTATTATTGGAAAACTATAACTCTTCACATCACTTCATGATACCAAGGGAACTTTTGGCTTATAAACCTTACAAAGGTATGTAATATTTGTAAGAATTGATATTTAGTGAGCAAAATAGAGAATAATTATAAACAAATTTTAAGGTTATTTATTTTGTTATTATTACGTTTAAAAACATGGTTAATATTTAAAAAAACCTGAAAAATTATGTTTACTAACAAAACATCACAATTTTGTATTTTTGTTGTAAGATGTAAGTTAAAATGTACACAAGATTTTGTGCGGTGGCGCGTAAGTTCATAAATTTGCCGTATGGAGTCATGGTAAATGAATTTGTTTTCGTTTTGTAATAAACATTAAGTATCTTTTCAAGAAATCAGGTGAGTATTGTAAACATGTTTTGTTTATACCTTTTAATGCGATGAAACGTTTTATGCGTGATAGTACAAATTAGTTTAATATTTTGTGTCCAGAAATATTTTCTTAAGCAAAAAAAAAAAGTCAGGCTAGCATATAAGGATGATGACATCAAGAAATGACTAAAAAAATTTATAAACTAATTTATCCTAAAATAAAATTGCTCAAAACTTCGATTGATAGAAACAAAACTTTAAAGAGATTTCTGGAGCCGTAACATATGTGTTTATTTTCTAAGGTTTAAATCACCTAAGTCATACGGAGAGGCATAGTTTTTTGGTGGTGTTTTTTTACATAAACTAAATAGCCATAGGTCAGTAGGCTTAGGGTACAAATACTAGTAATTTTAAACGCTTTATTTTGCACCAAGTCATGCTGACAATGATATTTAATTGATAAGAATTATTTTCTGTATCATATAGATTCTCTTGTGATTTTAAATTTCAACACCCTAACTTCATTCTAGTTTAATTTTGTAGTACTATTAATAATAATACTATTATCCAGTATAAAAATTAACGCTATTAAGTGGTCATACGAGCTTAATATTCACAGTAAAACATCATATCATACAAAGCATTTTCATATTCATCAAGTGTGAAATATTATTTATGTTAACATTTTTATTTTTTAAATTTCAGACGTTTAATAAACAAGAACATGCAATAAGAATAGTTACAGTATACAAATATTTCTATTCATGTAGAACTTATAAGTAATTCACAGTAATTCCTAGATTTCTACCTTGTTTTTCTCTCATTGGCTACAATAAAGCTATATTATATATTGAGTAATTTTATGTTTTTTTTTCCATAAAATCACAGTGTAAGGAATTGACCAAAAATACTTTCTACACAAAATACGTGCATGGTATTAATGAGGTTAATTACAATATCACTTGTGTTTGTTGTTTGACTCACAATACTTGTAAACTTTAACACATTCATGGACTTACAAGCAATCAGTTATATAAATAGTTTAGATAAATTTATTCAAAGCATTCCTAAGAGTATGAGTGATATTTAGAGGAAAGATAGAAACTGTTTCAGCATAGATTTCTGATGAGGTGTCCTCAGTGAAAACAAAATTACTACAGTGTGAGAGAAACAGAAATCGCATTAGTTTTACAGGATGTGTCTAATAATATAATCCCATGCAAGTTGGTGTTCATTATGTTGAAAATTATGGTAATTTTTAATTTAAATGGTAATTTCATTTGTCCTTTAAGCACATTATTCATACCAAATCAGGATTTAAAAATTAAAAGTAATGTGCAGTATATGATGTTTAGCAACCAAAATGCATTGAGCAGAAATATTTGTAATTTTATAGCTAGTTCAGTGGAACATATAATTAAAATTAGTCTATTTTCAAAGGAATAATAGTCAGCTGCTTGGTTAGAATATATGGTGTATGAAGTTAATTTTCTCTATTTTATTTTGGGTAATCAAAAGATGAATAGGCAATCTTGAGCAGTCAATATTTATTTCATATATTTTTTCTACTAGTTCAATGATAAATAAATTTGAATTTTTTTAATTATTATAAGATAACATTAAATGATCTTATCTACTAATGTAAACTAAACAGTAAAAACTTAGCCCTTATTAAAATGTTTATCAAGCTTTCCTTCAAACTTCTTTAAATTAATAGCATCTACCTACCATACCTAAAGGTAATTCATACCATGCTTTTAATGACTCTATTAGAAATATAAAACTATCTGAGCTTAAGATGACTCCTAATCTGCCAAAATTTATATTTGTACTCTCTAATCATATTTTTTTGCCATAAAATAAACACTGAAAAAAAAAAGATTCATCAAGACCTTTAATTCTCTTAACAATATTAAACATCTCAATCAGATCCTCAACTCAAAACCTTTCCATCCATGGTTTGATACTTGTAGCCCTTCTCTGAACCATTTCCAATAATTCAGTGTCTTTTCTTAGGTAAGGAGCCTAAAACTGAATATAACTCCAATGTGGCCTAGCCAATGACTTTATAACCACTTTAGATTTATAATTAATATGTATGTAAATGACTGGGTTTTAAATGTCTTTCTTATCTCTAGAATAGAGTGTGAAAAACTAATGCACAGTTATGCCTTTAAATAATTGTTTTTGCCCAGTTTTCTATTTTAAAAAATTAAAATTTTTCATTTTATAAAGTTACACTGCAATGTGTGAAATTTTAACTACTCTAGGTGGCACTTGTTCTGAATGATAAATTATATGTTACATGTTCTTTAGGTAGCATTTAGGTTGCTGATGTGAAGTATTTTACTGGCATAGATTATTCATGGTATTTTTCTTGACAGGTTTTCAGAAGTTATGCTCCGATCAGTTTTAATTTTCAAGCTATGGTACCCACGCCACAGTCCTCACTTAACCTACAGATATTTGGTTTTAGTCCCACATGTTCACTGCCGCTTACCCAGATTGGCATTTTCATCTTGCTTTGTAAGGAAATGTTCTTCTTCAGAACAAATTAAAAATAATAAATTACTAGTTGCATTTTATCCATCTGCATATTTAAAACAATATGTTCATGACATAAACAAACCTCACACCAAATTGGTACGATCTTTACATTCAGGAAGTATTTTATGTGAAAAAAAAGAACATTCCAAGGTTGAAAAAACAGTTAAAGCTTTGAAGGAAGAGGCTGAGAAAGGAAAACAAGACAGTAAACAGAAGATAACTGAACTTCAAGCTGTTCCTAAACCAGTATTAGTTGTTCCTCCAAAACGCTCTTTGTGGAAAAGAATATCAGATGAAATACTCCATTATTATCATGGATTTAGACTTTTGTTTATTGATATTAAGATATCGTCACGTCTCATGTGGAAGGTTCTTCATGCTGGCGATCTTACACGGAGGGAACATAGACAGGTCTGTCTTAAAAATTACATAGTTCACCTTAAAAATGTATTTGTTATGACTATGAGGGATAAACATATTTTTGATAAATTATTCAAGGTTTCTAGCATTACCATTCACATTCACCACATATTCTGTACAAGTTTGAAATGTGCATTCTGTTTGTATCTGGACTGACATTGCTGCCTCCATTTTTTTTCAGTCAGTATATTTAAATTTTCACACAGATGTTTTCTCATGCTGTAAAACTTCTTTTTTTTACGTGCAGTAGATGGCACTGCATGCTTTTTTTTTCTTCTCATGAATATCTTTACATTTGAAGAAACAAAAACAAAGATATTCAGGAAAAAGAGAAAGGATGAACATAAGAACTTCCATGGTTTTTAAGACATCAAAATACAAAATGTAAATCAAAAATACAAGTTTCTGACAGAGGTGTAATTTGGATAGAACAACTTTAAACAAACAGTGATGTCGAGAAACCCACTTGTTGAGAATTTTATATGCAAAATACGGTCAGTTACCTCTCTTTGTGAACCTGACGATGACCGAAGAAGGTCGAAACGTTGTTTGCTCTTCTATTTAAAATATTTTCTCAACCGAAATGAGCCGTTTTTGCATATAAAACTCGAAACAAAGTTCCACCTCTTGAGAATTCAAACCCTAAGCATTTCTGGTCTTCTGACTGGTATTTCAGGAGTGGATCACAGAAAGAAGTTTGACAGTTTAACAACAGGTTTCAGATTAATATTATTTGTTATAACTTTAATGAAACACCTTCATCGTATTTAACTGTAAAACATATATTATATTATTAGTTATATTTTGTGTTTTCTGTACTCCAGAAATAACAGACTATAAACCAAATGTAAACTATAATTTGAAAACAATTAGGCAGTACACACACACACACACACACATATATATATATATATATATACTGCCTTGAAGATTTACCAATTTCATAATAAAGTGTTAAACTGTGTGTGCTATATTTAATTGTAGAGTTTTGTATTGACTATATTTTATGTATGCCTTGCAAGATTTTCAGTTTTTTTGTGTATTAAATTAAAAATCTGTTTTTGAAGAAAACTTGTGCCAGTGAATAAATAGCAATGACACTGTATACTACAAACTAACTTTATTATATTTTGTGTGTGTGTCTTTTTAGTGCCAAATAACTTCAGATTTTCACTGAAGAAAAATATTATATTAAAGTTAATTTTATACGTGTGATAGACCATTTTACCAATTGCCATTTTTGAATTTAGCTTGTCCGAACTGTGTCGGATGTCTTCAGAATCTTACCATTTTCAGTGTTTATCATTGTCCCATTTATGGAGCTGTTACTACCTGTGGCATTGAAGCTGTTTCCAGGCTTGTTGCCATCCACTTTTCAAACATCATCCGAAAAGGTGAGAAAACAATTGTTCTGTAAGTACGCCTATCAATAAATTAAAATACACAAAATAAGGGTGTGTGTAAATGTTTAAGTAAGACTTGTATTGGGTGGGCTATAAAAGGGTGTCACATTTATGTTAAAACCCCTCAAAAAAGATAATTCAATTAAAGGGTTTGTTCTGTTAACTTAATGAACCATCATTCTATTCTCAAACGAACTTGCCATTCATTATTGTTGAGAGGATATTATGAGGCTCATCAGACTACATTCTTGTTACATAAACCAGCAGATGTTTTATGTTCTTCCACCTTACCATATTATAGCAGCAAGTAAGAATTTCTTAGCCTTCTTTGACCAGTTGTATCAACATAGAAACCAAGGAATAACTGACCTTATAATTTTGGGTACCAGGTCTTGTAATGCTATACATGTATTCTCACTACTGTGGACACCCACAAAAACTTCCAGCTAGAAGGTGGAGGGTAAAGTATTCTGAAATAGTTAGTTGAATAAAAAAATATGTATATGCTAACTGAGCAAAGAGATAATTGTGTTTCTTTTTTGTCCACCTCCCACACAGACAACCTGTCGAACTTTGTGTTTTATATGGGATTTCACTCCTTGTATTCCCCATAACATAGGAAATAGTGTGAATTTGACCAAACTGGTGGCCAGTTTAAGCTCTAGATATTGCAGAGAAGTTCAATTCTTTACTAAGAATTTTAAGAGAAACTCAAAACAAAGTACCGTAAAACTATGTTTAGAAATCAGCTCATCAAACTTGTCTCCTTGATATTGTGTTAAGAAACAAATGACATCAGTATGATTTGGAAAGTAGTTTTATATCTAGCAGAGGCTAATAAAATCAGATATTTTAGATTCAAGAAATTAACAGAGCAAAAAATTTGTTTGTGAAAATAAACCAAACATATAGCAGATGATTCTTAAATGAAAAACACCTTTTTAAGTGGGTGGAGTATTTTGTTCATATTGGGATTTGATTTTTTTAGCAAAATGAGTATGTGTGTGTTTCAGTAAGTTTTTTAAGCCATTGAAAGATAAAAGGAATAACATTTTACAACATACAACAAAATCATTTGACTGCTAAAATCTGAGGATCCATACTGTTGTGATAGTTGTGGTGGAAATGTTTTTTCAAGCAACTAAAACTGCAGTTTCACTTAGTATGAGCAGGTCATCTTAGGATGGTGCTTTGCTACTCATATTTCCACTTTGAAGTTTATCACAATATTAAATACAAACCTATTTGGGTAGTGCTCAACATTAAATGATTCTACAGCTTTGTAGCTTCTACATAACTTTATAAAAACAAGGTTTAATTTTTAAACCACTTTGAACTTTAAAGATTAAAACTTTTTATACAACCTAGTTGTATTAAACAGGAGAGAATAAAACAATAATTCTCCATGTGTGACAGTGGTAAGTATTCAGATTTACTCTAAAGTCAGGGGCTCAATTCTCCTCGTTGGACACATTAGATTGTCTGATGTGGCTTTGCTGTAAAATAGACATATGTGAAACAATAAACTGAAATTATTCAATGAAATCTTTCACTTTTAGAATACTCAAGTAAAACGTATTTCATATGTGCTTTTATTGAACATCAAATTCCTACAGTAATAAATTTTTTGTTTAAATTCAAATCATTGTTTGAATTGTGCTGTTTCAGTTTTTCTGTCTTTGTGTATGAGTTTTAAAAATGATAGGAATTATTTTATCAATTTTTCCATTGTTTTTGAAATAAGTGTGTAGTTTTTGTATTTTTAAAAGGAGTTTGGGAACTCTAATTGTCAGTTATCTTTTCCTGAATGTCACTTTTTGTATCTTATTGAAAAGTGTTTATTTTTCAATTTCCATATGTGTAAATCTATACATATTTTTCTGTTTTTATGTGTGTGTGCATATGTGTGAATTTATTTCATAATATCTTTTGTAGGAAATGAAAGTAAAGAAGCAACTGAAAGTGAAATTAGAAATGGCAAAGTTTCTACAAGAAACTATGGAAGAAATATCTGTACAAGCCCGTGGAGATAAACATTCCCACACTGCCAAAGAGTTTGCACAGTTTTTTGAAAAGGTGTGTGTGTGTTATAATTTAAAAAACAAGCCAAAACAAAAATAAATTGAAAATAAAATGCTGCAGTAATTGTGAAGATTATAGCTTGTATGAATTATAAAATGTACCGTAGGTTTTGGAGGTGACTGAAGAATAGGACTCGCATTGTAGTGGGGATACACCATCTGCCAGTTTTAACCTCCACTTACCAATCTTACATAAGAAATAAAAGAGTAGATATAGAAATTAGGAGAGTGGGAGTAGGTGCTGAAGCTCATAACGTCCCACATCACCTTCCACTGAGTGCAGACAGTTGCAGGAAAGTAACTGCTCTGTAAAGTAAAGAAGAAAATAAAATAAGGTACTACTGTTAGGGGGTACATAAGTTGAAAACTTACCTCTTGAAGTTAGCATTCCAGCCCCCAGTATGTAAAAAGGTACTAATTAACAGCACAGCAAACGAACTATACCAACATGAAGCATTTCATCCAGCTATCCAAACAATCTAGTGTAGCTCCCAACCACTACTACTGTGACTATCATGTTCTTAACAAGCCTTTATGTGCTTGTGAGTTTGTTTATTTAACTTCATTAAAATGTATTCGTTTTCACTAAAATATAAAAGACCCTAATGCAGTATCCCTTAATTCTTTAGTAACAGCTATACAAGGGTGTTATCCCTAATTTAAACTATCTTTTCTCATTTGTTGAAATAGGCCCACACTCACAATATATTTATATTGTGTATTAATATGATCATTCATAATTGACCAAGCATTCATCTCCTTGATAGTTTACGTTCATGGTGATAACTTTTCATATTTATAAATTAATAAATCTAGTTTGTAATTTGTATATAAAGGATTCCTAAAGATGTTCACAGAGACAGGGAAAAGATCAATAATAATAAGAAACCAATCCACACTTTCAAGTCAGACCAAGGTCCTGGTATAATATCTCTTAATCGTTCTTTAACAGCTATTCAAGGATGGTATCCCTAAGTTAAGAAACCAATTCACACTTTCAAGTCAGACCAAGGTCCTGGTATAATATCTCTTAATTGTTCTTTAACAGCTATTCAAGGATGGTATCCCTAAGTTAAGAAACCAGTTCACACTTTCAAGTCAGACCAAGGTCCTAGTACAGTATCCCTTAATCCTTTGTTAATAGCTATTCAAGGGTGGTATCTCTGAGTTAAACTATCTTTTCTCACCTGTGGAAATGGGCCCTCACTCACTCCTGGCATTAAGAACAGACACAAGATCAATCTGGTACAAGCTTATATTGTAGTATAAAGCCCTTATATAAACAGAAAGATGAGAACATGTTTATGGCCTTTTCCACATTTGATTAGCATGGTTTCATTAACTGTGTACAGAATGTGTACACAGAGAAATATAGAAAAATGACTAAAATATACCTTATTACAGAATGTTGAAATTAACAATTGTTCCTCTTGTGGCTTAAACTGGTTTCAGAAATGTACTATTTAGTTATTATTATAGTTTGTTTGTTGTGCAAGCTTTACGTTGTAAGCAGAATGGTGTAAGTAATAGTTGGTATTCATGTTGGAAATCTTTGAAACCTTTTTTATGGATTCAGATTTTGTTAGATTTATAACATTTGCAGTTATTGTTGTGTAACAACCTGTATTTTATTCAAAATATCTTTTAACAAACTGCTATATATTTTTCTACCTTTGTAAAACTGTTTGGTTGGATTAAAGTTTTTTTTAACAAATTATACAACTTGAAAAGGTAAAGTATTCTGTAATGTTGTGTGTTTTTAATTAAAATGTCATGTGTTTTGAGTTTGATAATTGGGGGATGTTGATGCAGGTTTCTTTGTGTATGTGTTTGTGTTTATATGCATAATTTGAAAACAGTTCTTTTTTGACAGCAATGTACCTTAAATTAGACCAAGTAAAAAACATGATGAATTCCATGTTTACCAGTGATCCAAATCTGCATATATATTGTTCTCTAGGTAATCATATCAAATAAATTAAAGGTATCTTAAATTTGACTTAAAGTTTCTCACGAACAAAGTTCTAGAACATCACTAAAGAAACCAACTCTTACAGCAATAGGCATGTTAAATACTCTGCAAGTCAAAGTTTCTTTCCTGTAGCTCCAAATTTTAGCGTACCTTTCGTCTAACATAGGTTCGACAGTCTGCAGAGCAACCAACCAATGAAGAAATCATGAAATTTTCTAAACTTTTTGAAGATGAAATAACCCTAGATAGTTTGTCACGCCCACAGCTTATTGCACTGTGTCGTCTTTTGGAACTTCAGCCACTTGGCACAAATAACTTTCTCCGTTTTCAGCTGAAGATGAAATTGCGCTCGCTTCATGCCGATGATCAGGTAAACAGGGTTTGTGTGATATTTATTGATGATGGGCAGTTGTTTTTGCCATGGTTTAATAAAGTACACAACCAAGAACCATAGACAGTTAAGAACTGCACTGCTTTATAAACTAGGTCTCTTCATTATGAATGTTTTTATCTTCTTAAATGTTGTATTTATTGTTTTGTAAACACTGTTCAGCATAATATCTGAAGCACATTTAATGGTAAAAAAAAATTGAATTAGACCTCTTGCAATAGGCTTAACCTCTAGTATTGTATACTTGGTTTAACACCAATGCATTTTATTTTCCACAGGAAAGTAAACATTGGTTAAATAAGATAAAATAACAAACACATTAAAAAATACACAGAAAAACAATGTACTACTTATGATAAATAATTGAACCTGAAAATAACTTGATTTGTAGCAGTCTAAACTGATATTGTTTCTGCTAAGATGATTCTAAATGAAGGAATTGAGCACCTCACAGTTCCAGAATTACAAGCAGCTTGCCGATCCAGAGGAATGAGAGCTTTCGGTGTCCCGGAAGCTCGTCTCAGATCACAACTATCCCAGTGGCTGGAACTCAATTTGAATGAGAAAATTCCTCCATCTCTGTTGCTCTTGTCTCGTGTCCTCTATCTTCCAGAAAGCTTACCAGCATCTGACCAGCTGAAAGCTACTCTTTCTGCATTACCACAAGAAGCAGTAAGTGGTATAAATCACTAGCAAGTCAACAAGCAATTGTTGTATTTGATTATAAATGGAATGTCTAGATTTTATTTCCTACAAACAAAATGTTTCTTACTGAGCTTGATCTGAACTATAAGAACCTCTGTATAGGTTGATGTTAGTTAAACTTGGATAGAAAGATTTTATGAAATTTGATCTCTAATGACTATTGTTTCCACAGACCACACAGTAAGCTTGAGGGTTTATAATGCTAAAATTTGGCATTTGGCATAGTGCAGATAGCCCATTGTGCATCTTTGGGCTTGAAGAGACTTGTAGCTGCATTACAGAAATCTTAATGGTAGTTTAGTCATCAGTGTCATTTGAAAGGGAGTAACTTTAACAATGTTATGTAATGAAAGGATTTTCATGTAATAGTTTATTAGTTTAAAGTTATTTAACCAGTGTGCTAGAGGCAGGGCAATTTGAGTTTTAGGGTGTATCTACAGAAATATTGAATACAAGTCTTAAGAGGTTATCATTTCATCGTACAAGTCACTGTTTAGGCCACATTTGGCTGTTTGAAAGGGTTCAGAGATGGGCTACTAGAATGGTGCCAGAGATGGAGACACAAAGAACTTGAAGTGTTTAAGATGCATCATCTTTATATAAAACTTAATAGTAGGACTAGAGAGCACAAATATAAATTTTGACAAGGAATGGGTCATATTCAGCTATGACAATATTATTTTTATAACAGGGTGGTTGGTCTTTGGAATAGGATTGCCTTCAGATGTCATGGAGGCAGTAAATCTATACAAGTATAAGAGAAAGCTTGATAAGTATATGAATGATAACAGCTGGCTTTAGTTTTGTTTGTAAATTGTATTTATTAATAGTTTAAACTCAGAAGATGGACAAGCCAAGGCAGACCAGTAGGGGTCCCATGGTGTTCCAAAACGTTTTGTTAAGCCATGTTATATACCTGAAGTTTTGTTAATAATATCTCCACCCAGTAGTTTTTGTTGTTGTTGTTATTTTGTTTTGTTTTTTACTGTTAAATATATTCCTCTTTTGACTTTTTCTGACCAGTTCTTGGTCTCTCTCACATACAATAAACTTTTTTCAAGAGATGCACGAGTGATGTATTAGCTACTTTGTTTTCCAGGCAACAGAAGCAAAATACAAGATAGGTGAGACAGAAGGAAAAGTTGATAATAAAACCAAAATTGAAGTTATCAGGAAGGAAGAAGCAGCTATAAAGAAAGAAAGTGAAGAGAAAAAGAAGGAAAAAGAAAAAGAAGAGGTAAGTTTACAACTTGTTATTTTGTACCAACATATTTAGAGATTCCATTAAAGTTGTGAGATTTAGAAGCAAAAGTTGAATATTTAGTGCTGTTAACTGTGAGTTTAGTTGCATTTTTGATAAGTAGGTTAACTGATGTACGTTCTGGGTTTGGATGGATAAGGCAGTAGCTAATTATTAGCCTGCATGATCAGTGGAACTTGCTACTCATTTGATCACTGAGCTTGTTGTATTATCAAATTGTTGCCAAGGTGAGCTTGTACATACTCTCTCATTAAAACACAGAATTACAAAATAATTTGACTTTTTGACCAGCATGGCTATATTCACAAGTGAGTTTCTTTGTAAGTAACAATTTTAATGGTTAAGTAAGGTAGACATTCAAAACATTTACACTTCTCAATTCAGTGATGAAATATGAACTGGTTACCTTAAAAACATTATCATCTGGAAGAAGATAAGACAGTTTCTAGGTGTAGTGGCTTATTAATTATGCATACAGAATGTTAATATTTACCGATTATGGGAAATTATTCACTGTTTGAAATTATAGAAATGTTCAATACTTAACTACTTTCCATCTTTATCAGGCTGCTGCTGTGACAAAAGCTACAGTGAAAGAATTAGATGAAGGAGCTATTCCTCACATCACTAGTTTGAACATCCAAGGTATTCAGGGCTTACCAGATGAAGCAAGTGTATCATCGACAAGTCCGCAAAAACTGAGCATCAGTGACATTTTGCAGGACTCTGCTTTACCCATAGAAGATAAGGCAGTTGAACGTAAGTATTACAAGCACTTTGTTAGGTTTTATGTATGGGTTGGATTCTTTAGAGATGGTGCCTGTGACTCATTGGTGATACATTTCAACAATAAACAAGCATCACACACTATCCATTTATTTGAAAATCATACATTAAAAAAAGGCAATTGTAAGAAATAATAATTAATTTTAAGCATTACCATTTCTTGTGATAGTGGATCATGCTGAGCAGTCTATTATAGAACAATTAAAAGAGGAAGAATTATCAAAAGATGATTTTTCAAGTCTACACGAAGCTTTGGAGAATATAGCAAGTGAGAAGAAAAAGCTTCTGTTAGAGAAAGAAGGATTAGAAGACCTGAAAGAAGGAATGGCTGATTACAAAGAGGTATGGCATCATTTGTGTAAAAACTTCTGTTTCATTTTGTCCATACAGTTTCTAATAGCCAGACACTTGTTCCTACGTTGTAATAATTTTGTTAGGAAATTGCCTGTTATAAAGTGCCTTCATTTACAAATTGAGAAATTCTTGCTGAACTGGTTAAGTCCTTTAGTTGAAGAGTCTATCTGGGAAATGTGTAAACAAATCCCATTCAAGTATTATAGATTAAAAACCATAATTTGTAAGTGTGCCCCCTGACAGAGGAGGAAAATATAGTAACAAAATTGACCCTCTTTGGACATCTGCTTTCCATGTGATAACTACAATTCTAAACAGCAAATTTTAATTAGACTATAGAGGTGATCACTTATCATAGGAATGTGGATGAATGCTATTGTTTAGGGTTAATCTTCTCGCTAAGGGTAGTTTGAAGTGCACGTGTTACAATATTTTACTGAGTTACACTTTAATTAAAGTGATTTATTATCAGTGTATACATATAAACTTAACATCAAAATGTAGTTTTCTAATTAGTGTTAAGGTCATAATTTTAAAAGAAAGTATTTAAAAAAAACCATCAGTTCTCAGAGTATGAGAATTGTAACGTTTGTTTGATTGGTCTCCCCATTTCTTTTCTTTTTTTAACCACTCCTCTGAAATTTACTGAATTTAATTAAGTTATTCATTATAATAAAGATATTAATATGGCAGAGTCCAGTTTCTTTATCCTTAAATCTTGTTTGTTTATGGAGTCATGAACTAAAAATATGAGAACCCGTCTTGCCACAACTACCAGCTTACAGGACATTGCCAGTAGTTCTTTATGATAATTTATACTATAATATTTGCAACCAGTAGAAAGCCACAGTTTTGATTTATACTGTACTGTTTGTAACCAATAGAAAGGCACAGTTTTAATTTATGCTATACTATTTGTAACTAAAAGAAGGGTACAATTTTAATATGTCAAATGACATATATTGTTATCAGTTCACAGTGTTTGGAACAACAAGCTTATAGGAATAGTTAGAAAGCCAGACAAGTTACAGAACTTTTTCTTTGTGCTTGTTATTATTCTGTGTTACTAAGCCCATTATTTAACCAAATGAAAATTATTTGTGGAATTGAGATGAAAAACGAGAATTGTATATTTCACAAATACACCAATTATTCACAATCACAAGTTTACCTGTAAAGACATTCAGGTACTGTTTATCCCAACTCTGTAATTTTACCTAGTAGCTCACTCCTCTCCTCTTGTGCCACCGCTTACACGTGTCAGTTATATAAAAATTATTTAGTTTACTGGTACCATTAGTACATAAAAGTGACAGTTAAGTATTATATTTCTTGTTTTTCATATATATATATTCTTAATAAAAATAACTAGATCTTAGACTTTAGAAACCTATTAGATTAGTTAAGATAATATAGAAATTCTTCTCAAGGTATGCTTCCAACTTTTATGTAACATCATTCAAAACAGTAATGTGAGTTACATGATCACCAAATGATTTAAAACTTGTGCAGCAAGGTTATGAGTTACACAGGGTTCAAAGGGCAAACGTAAAAGGATAATGATGAACCGTCAGCTGTTTCAGGCATACAAATTTATGTTCATGTTACAACTTGAAATCATTCTAGGAAGGAAAAGAAAAAGTAACATTTATTTTTTATTATGGTGGTCACGAGGTCTGTCAAATGGAGTTAGGGTAGAGAAAGTAGCACACAAGTCCCCCACTGGATCTGCAATAAGTCTATGGATTTACATTTCCCTTCGGTGTGCAAACAAACTTGCTGTGGAGAAGAGGATCATCATATCCTGTGATGGTCATTTTTAGGCAAGTGAAACGTAAAAAAGTTTCCCTGCTGCTGGGATGTTGCAATTAAGTAATATTATTTTATTGTTATTGGATTTATTTAAAGTAGTTAGCAGCTTCAAACATGACTAAAATTGAACCATTTTCTAAATTATCTTCTAATGAATTTTAAGTAAATCTGTAACTTTGTCTGTTCACAGCATACTGACACACGTTTGCAACTTTTAAAAGTTGCATTTATTGTGAACTGTAGTGCCTGAGCATCCATTGGTCTTCCTCTTTTGCTGAGAGAATGCCACAAATTATTTAAATAAAGTTTAAGCCTGTTTTAAAAGTATTAATTAGGTTAAACTGATTTGTAAAAATGTATATTAATTTCTTAGTTTATTATAAAAATCTTGTTCATTATAAACCCACTACAGTGAATCCACCATTGTATATTGGAGCTTCTGTTGTTCCATAAATAGTCACCAGGGTTCTTAATATTTATATACGAGTGTCAGTACTCACAAATCTTGATGATACTACGAAGGAATGCATGTACTTTTAATGTGATTTTAGCTTTCTCATTATGTCAAACTAAGAGTATACACCTTTTCTTGGTCTTTTACACAACGATGAAGTACTCTTTGAACTGATATAGAGTCCATCACATCCAGCTTGTTGGTTTGTAAGATTACAGAAAAACAAAAAACTGACTAAATCCTTACGTATTTCATTGTAATGTAATTGCAGTGGGTTGGTTCCCCAGTCTCAAAGAAGCTGCTTGATAACATAACCAAATATATACATAATAGCTCTGCAGCTGCCTAAACCTTTGCTACTGACTATTCCAAAAATATTTCACTTCAGATTATGAGCTTTAAACAGGGTCTTGAGTGTTATATTTCTCACACACTAAATAGTTTGAAGTTTTGTTTATATTCAGGACATAGAAGAATTTAAGGAAGTGATCCTTGAATCTGGAGATTCAAAGTTGCAGGAGTCAAAAGCAGCAAAGCATTTGTACAACAAAGTCAACAAAATGGTTATGAAAATGACTGCAGTACTGACTGAACTCGACAAAGAGAAGAAGGTGTTACAGGAACAGATCGAAACTTTGGCTAAGAAAGGGGAAGACATTGAACTGAAAAGGTGATTTTTGGTTCTCTTTAGGAATTATATAGTTTATATGCTTATTGAAAGTGCATCTTGCCAAAGTGACATTTCAAACAGACATTATCATAAATGAAACGATTCTATAAACTTATATTTACCAGTTAAGAAGAAAACGAAGTTGTGAAAAGTAGGCTTCATTAACCATTAGCGTGTGTAACTCCAGTGTTGGTAAAAAGTTCAATCCTTTTTCTTAACACCAATGTACAAAACAACTATAACCACAAATCGTATTTCAATTTATCTACATTATTTTGGTGCATTAACACTACAAATATATGTTGTTTGGAGCAATGTGCATTTAACAACGCAATTTTGTAATAATGGAATGGATATTGTATTTATTTTAAAACAATAACTATATCCGAGTTTAACCATTACAATAATCATTTATTGTAGCATAATATTATATCAAGTGAATAATCATGATTTATCTGGAGTTAAGGTATCTTATTGTTTACCACATGTTTCTCTGCTAAACATTTTCTTGAACTTGATTTTATTTCTAACAGTGATAACGTTATCAGTATCAGTGAGCTGATTTCTGCGATTCAGAGAATTCAAAAAATATCAGATGATACAAGACTTCAGAGAATCACGGACGTTCTCGACCAGATGGATGTTGACCACGATGGAGCTGTGGAAGTAGATCACGTCCTCAAGGTAAACAACATTGTGTTCACCAGAGAAATATTTTTCTTAACTTGGTAGGTGTAACTAAGTATGTGTAGTATCAGTAAATTAGTTTGGCAATACATCTATAATCCCAACAAGTATCTTCAAATGATGCATTGTACCCTGTATTAGAGTTAAACATGCAAGATAAGTCAGCAACAATTATATTGTCACACAGATTAGAAAATTAACATAACCATAAGAATAAGCAGCAAATCTATTGCAAGACAGATAATGAATACATTAGAACAGTGGCCTGATGGTTAATGTTTAGATTTTAAATTCCCCTCACTGTACACAGCAAATAGTCTGATGTGCTTTTGCTACAAGCAGAACACTACACCCAAGAGAAGAGGCAGAAGAAATATAATTTCAGTCTCATCGTGATACAGCTTTTCACATGGTTCTCTGCTACCTCCATTCTTGGTATTAAAACTATAGTGAACCTTTATAAATATATTCTTTCCACTTGCCCTCCTATCTTAATTTTCAAGCCTTTCACAGCTTCTAGAGAGAAAATGCTTAAAGGTAGTTGGTTTTTAGTTCCATTAATGCACAAGCTGGATTGAAGGTTAATCATGACACCATTGGTGACATTGCTGTTTTGAAAACCCACCTTCCCCACTGTCCATGGTTAGTTATGAATTAACCACTACTGTAATTTTCACTCTTAAAAAGTTTCTTTGAAGGATGGAAAGACTAAACTATCCAAACATCCTATATGGTACATGGACATTGGATTCACAGGCACAAAAGTCTGTCATAGCTGTGACATAGCACTTGTAACACACGTGGTTCCAGCTTCCTCAGACACCTGTTTGTTTTATGGTAATGCCACCAGGTGAAGAGTAGTTTACCATCTAATCCTTATGTACATCTTGAAAACAGTGGATGAAGACACCCTCAGCTCAATAAGGGAGAGACTTTCCCTTTTTAAGCATGACTATTTGTTGATTTTACCTAATGCACTTCATTTATTAAAACTGGTATTGATGTCAGGTGGATGAGAGAGTAAAATTTAACCTGCTTTTATTTTTTAGGTAATTGAATTACTAGGTAAGGAAGACGTAAAGGTCAGCGCTAAACAGATGAAGGAAATAATTGAACTTCTAGCTAAAGAAGAAACTCTTGAGTTAATCAAGAAAGTTGAAAAGGAGCAAGTAAGACATCTAAGTCAACCCCCCCAAGAAGCCAGTAGGAATCATTGTGAAACTTTGGGGAGTGAGGTTGACAAGAGGCACAAGGAGGCAGAAGAGGAGAAATGACGTTTGTGAATAAACTAGTTTGTAATGTTAAGTTTATGTTGTGCATGTTGGTTAGCGTATGTATACACACATATGCTACAAGACAAATATACTGGTTGTAGAATAAAAAATACATGCAACTATTTAACAATAATTTTAATTAAATTACTACATCTTTATTAATAGCTTATGTACAGTCAAAAGTTACAAATAAAAGTTAGATTATATTTGTTAGGAAAACATCTACAAACTGTTGCTGGAAGTATGTTAAACTCTCCTGGTTCAGCACGAGGGCCGAGATAACCATGGCTGGCAGCAACCAGAGAGCCCATTACATGACTTTTGTGTTAAGTAAAACTGTTCATAAACAGTATAAATAGTGTGTAGGCTCATGACACACAACTTTGCCCTGTTTCAATGTCATGGAAATGTTAAGATGCCCAACTGCATGGTGTCAAACTGTTGTCGATTAGACCAAGCTCTGGCACATCCACAACTTCACATCACGCATGATTTAAAGAATGAATATATAGTGTATGACTAGTGTGTTTAATAATATAGAAACATATTACAGTAAGAGTCAGGGAAAAGCTAAATAATTCCTATAATTTTGGATGTGGCCCCATTGGTGGCTTATAGGACCTGTAAAAAAATAAAAACTATGCATCTTTATTTTTTCAATACACTAAGAATGAGATGTTGAATTAAGCAAATAATTTAAATATCCAATGGAAAAACAAACTTGTTTGGACTGAATGATTTAGATTGAAAATTAAATAGGAAACCTTTAAAAACTATCGTCATGCTCAATGGGCAGAACAGCCTGGAACGTTGCGATAAAGATGGCTTGGACATTATCAAGCAGTGGGTGAATTACATAAAACTCAGCACCTTACATAGCAAGACTTATGTTCAAGTAAGGTTTGTACACTTCATTTTCTCATTGGTTGGAAAATGTGGTGTAAAAAACAAGCTTTTGGTTACATCCTTTCCAAAATTATCGAAACTATTCTGGTAAAGTAACAATAGTGTGATTTTAAACAAGTATGTAGTTCATTTTTGTAATAAGACAATCACAGAAAAGAAATCCATTTCTTTCTCACTCTCTAACTAACGTTTTTGAATTGTCACCATCTTGTAACTTGTATGCAACCAGTGTCTTCTAAAGTTTTCCTTCCATTATTTTTAAAACTTAGTGGTTTGGGGATCAAGCAATAAAACTTATAAAAACAACAAACAAACCAAAATAGCTTTCTCTCTCCAGTCTGAGACCAAAGTTCGTTCTACATGTCGCACAGTAGAAGAAGAGGTGAATATCGAACTACAGTTCAGTTAAAAAAAAATTCCAGTAAGTTTTTTTTTTCACCAAAGGGTAAGACAAAAGTCTTGTCTTTTTTTATCATCACATATTGCTGTAATAACTAAATGAAAGCTGTGAAGCTATTTTAGAACAATTAAACATCTTAGACAATAAGTTACGTAGTGTAACAGATCGACAATTGAAAAAACTTCAAACTGATGTTTATACTTCTCCGAAGTATGCCCCAGGGGCACAGCGGTATGGCTGCAGGCTTTCAATGCTAGAATCTGGTTCCCGTCTCCCATGCTGTAGATTTGTTATAAACTTGAAATCGTACAAACTCGCCAGCACTGTACAATAATTACAAATAACTTAAATTTTAAAATACAAGTTTTCTTTAGACAAACACACACAGAAATCTTATTGCGGTAATATGAGTGTTCGATTTTAAGCACAGTTTCCATACTAACACAAAGATTCTCCGGTAAACCTTGTATTACTACTGTCTCTTGACAACTCGGATTTGAGTTTCTCTAACTCGGACTCGAGACGTTTATTTCTTCTGTACATTTGGATATAGTTTAACTGTAACTGTTTCTGATATTCAATTACTTTTTCCTTCTCTTCAAGCCACTGCATTCTTTCTTCTTCTATGCCGTCTTTGGTTGTTTCGAGTTTTCTCTTCGTTAACGACAGTTCTAAACTAAGTGTTTCAGTCTCTCTCTTCAATTCTTCCATCCGGTTTAACTGTTTTTCATTGTCGCTTACACTCTGCGTTTTTGCAACCATCAACACTTCTTCAAACTTTTTCTTGATACGATAAACTTCTGTCTGGCTACGTTGAAAGCAGTTTTGAAGTTCTGCGATTTTGTCTTCTCTTTCTCTCATCAGATGGCGAAGTTCTCTCACTTGAGATTTTAATGCCAAAAGCTCTATGAGTCGACTGTTTTTCCCTCCTTTGGAATCCTTCAGATGCGACTTTAAAAAGGATATTTCTCCTGCCTTTTGACATAATGTCCATTCGACCTCTTCGCATTTTGTACGATGAAGGTCAAGCTCTTCACGAAGTTTCTTAACTTCTTCTTGGGCCGATGACCTTTCCTGTATTACTGTTTCCATCTCAGCTTGGAGTCTTCGCTTTTCCACGAGACTCTGCACAACAGTAAAGTTATTTAATAATAAATATATTTTTTGTACGTTTATGAAAAAGAAATAATGCAACTAGTACTGTGTCTTCGAAAGATTATGGTTGCATTTTGTTTTTTAACAAACCCATTTTACAGTATTATCGAATTTGTTTTTCATAAATTGGAAAGCATGCTAAGCAAATTTAATGAAACAAGATATTGGTATATTGCTATTATCGCCAATTTTGGTAACACTGGACATTTTCTCAACACAAGCATGAATAAAAATTGGTTAATAGTCTATTACGTTGTGTTTCATTACTTCTACTTGGATTCCTTGTCAACCTACTTTAATGATTTTGTTTTAAAGGTTGAGTATAAGTTGAAAATAAGGTTTAAAATGCAACTATACATTCATTACTCAAGTCTATCGAAACATGGTACCTTTCACAATTTGAAAAATTAAAATTATTTACAAATCTAGTTCTAATACACGATCACTTAATATCTTAAATATTTACTGATCAATTGCCAACGACCTCAAAACATGCGTGGATTGTCACTAGATAAATTGGAGGGTCCACAGTTGGCACCTCGTTCCCAAAAGTTGTTCTGTGCGTTACAAGTGAGATTCCAAAATTTCACAGTGTACGTTGTTGGTCAGCAACCTTTCCCCTCTTGTCTTTCAGTTGCGAATTAGGGGTAGATAGCATCTCGAATAGCTTAGCTCGAATGTCCCAACTAACAAAAACTTTTACGTGATGAACGTTACAGTTTGATTCTAGATTCATTACAGTGCTCGATTTCCACACATAAAGTTCGGCTCTTGTTCAGCTCCACATTTAATGACGAGGTGCTCCGTCTTATATTTGTTTTAATTAAATATTTTGAGTTACTCTTAACATAATCCTTTTTATTACTATTCTCAAGTGATTTGTTATCCGGCTTTGATCATATTGTGTGTGTAATTTTCTCAACTGAATTTATTTCAATTTTGATGTGCACATAATTCTACATGTTTAATACGATGTTGTTGAAACCAAACTGGTATTATTCTCTGGTTTGTTTCTTTTTATTAACTTTCCTATTTGAAATTACAGATTTACTATAAGGGAACTAACTGATCGAGATTTAAGGACGATGATGGAAAAAGTTCATTGGCTGGTTGTCTCACAAAAAGAATTCGGTGATTGGACGCGCGCGTTTGTTCCAACAGTATTATACGCTCGAGGCTTATGAACTTATTTCGTGTCTACGACTTTAATACATTATCGTTTTGTTATTAAAGCAATTTGCAATATCGTAAAGTTATAATTTCTAGCTCTCTATATCTTGCTTCTGGTTTACGAGAAACATTTGATATTGAAAGATTTTTTTATTCTCTCAAATAATACATCCGTGTAGAGGCTGCTTAACCAAGTCGTGTACTTCTAATAAACATAATTTCAATTTTTACATCTATCATAACTCACTCTTTAGGAAGTTAAGTTACTTCAAGTGAGTGTTACATGGAAACTAGAGAACGTGGCAGTGCGTATCTGTTTTGTTTCGGTGCGTGTTACCAACTGAGCAGTTGTTTATAATTATTTACCCAGTTACTAAACAGTCCCGACCATACAGAAGCAGTGGAGTTAACGTATTTGGACTTTTAACCAAAAGACGGTCTGAACCGTTTTGTTGTAATTACAACTAGAGTAGGGGGCGTAAATATCGTTCTCCATTATCTCTTGTGTTTCAGACGATGCAACATTATTTTGTAGGCATGGAGCAGCGACTGAAATAAGCAAGAAGATTTGTTCATTTTTTTTTCCAAATGGAATGCGCATGTACAAAACAAATTCAGTAATGTTGCGCAGTTGTTCCTAGATAAAAGACAAGTCACTTTTTACATAAACTTGGTGAATTATCACATTGAGTCTTCTCAAATTATGAATTAAAGCATGTAATACTCGAGAAGTGATAACTCATTACTACTTTGCAGTAACTGAAGAATACAGATACATCGAATATCTGATAAAAACTGGATAACGAAAGAAAAAGATCTCACAAAATGTAACAAGAATGAGGGAATCTTACCGCATCCCAAAAATACGGACTTTTTTACGCATATTAAACGAAAATGAGATCCGTTTTTAAAAGGAAATAGTGGACTTCTTAGAATATTTGGGGTGGTCCTTCGCCTCTCCCTTCTGGCTACATCCATGTAAACAGGTAAATTGATACACGTGGATGTGAAGAAATACTCAAACTAGCGCGTTTCAGGTTTAATTTAAAACACAGTTGCATTTCATACTCGTGAATTGAATTTAGAATAATTCTACAATTTCGTTAGATATCGGGTACGTGAAGTGTAGTAGCAGTCGAGATAATGTAGAACAATCCCCTCTAGTGGCATTCCAAGATGACAGAGTTCATAAGTCATGGTCTTCAATTTCAATGGCAACAGTCGTAGAAGGTCATCATATGTATCCAACCTCTGAACACTTGATCCTCACGCAAAGAATGAAGCACAGTCTTCGTGGCGGTGATGGCTTCCAGGAGTCGAAATAAATGGGAAAATCTCAGGATAGATAGCTTCTCAACTTGTACCCCCCCCCCCCCACACACACGTAGTAGATTTGCTTGTCCGGTTTGTTGTATACCCGGATCCCCGTCTTACTGGGATATCTGGCAAAGTGCCATCGGCCCCTTAATATTCACCCTAACCACACCCTTGTTTTAAACAGAAACAGCAAGTTGTTTCTGGTTTTGATCAGAAGAAATATCAAAATGTGTATAGTTTCTTCAAATCTTTATGTAGTTGGTATCTCATGTAACAACCGTGTAAGTTCGCATGCTAAAGATAAGGCCTCTAAATGAAAGTAAAATAGCGGAATTCTCAAAACATGAGAAAAAGTAACGCCCCCATCGGAATATTTGAGAAATAACCAATAATCCTTACTTAAATGTAAAAATACCATACATGGTCTGTTTACAGACTAAACATGAAGGCACACGTTAGAAGTATCTGTAGAGGAGAATGTAGTTTGTACAGGTAACGGAAATACGAGAGAAAATCAAAACTGGTTAGAATACACTTGGTGCGAGTTGTTGGACGTTAACTGAATATTCCTGCGCGCGACAGCACCCTTGTGGTTTATCCGATTACTGTAGACTGAATTAATTCAAATACCAACATTCACTCGCCAAAACCACACGTATTTTAAAATCTATCAAGAAATTAGAATGTTAGGACAAGGAAATAAATATTTGTAGGACAACTATAAATGAAACTGAATATTCACGCAAAGTTTCATAGGACCGCAGCCTATTTTAAAATGATACACTAAATGCAGCTAGTCACCACCGCCAACTCTTGGGCTACTCTTTTTTTTTTCTTTTAAGTCGGCAAATATTGGGATTCATTGTAACATTATAACCCTATTTTATTACAGCAATTAAACAACAATTGCTAATTATTGTGTTCATTCATTCAATTTGATGTTTTTCTTATGCAAAATTTAAAACAAGTCTAACCAATAACTTTTTACTTACCCTGGGCCAAATTTACCTGAATTATTACCGTAGCGAGTTTGTAATCCGATTGCCCATAATTCATTGCCGCAAAAGTCATACCATACACTTTGGTACCGTAAGCGCGTTCGAAAAGTGGCAGTCAAATCCTGATATTCGATTACAGAAAGGCCAAGGGTTGGCGGTGCGAGGTAGTGATGGTAACTAGCCATCTTGTTTATAATTTATAAATTTAAGATTAATTTGAAATCTACTAGCACCAATATCCCCGAATATCCGAAACCAACCTGAGATTTTTGAGCGTTACAAACTTGTTCTATCTCCACCAGACGTTGCTGTACGGCTCGGAGTTTATGATCGTAGTGGGCGCGAATTTTCCTCGTCTCTTTCAGCCACATCTGTTCCTTCTCTTCGTAAACTTTGAAGATTACTTGTTCATTCTGTTCGAGAGTTTCCCTGAGTAGATTTATTTCGGAATCTTTGTCTCGCAACATGGCTTCGAGTTCTTCAACGCCACTGTCGCTTGGTGACGGCGATTCAATAATTTCTTCCAAATTCAAAGTCGAATCGTCGCTATCTACATACGACACTCGTGTATCCACACGTTTCACACAGCTATCCAAAGAATAAGTCAAGGATCTGGACTCGTCATCAGTGGTCAGAGAAGAGGAATGAGACGCTGTGCTACCATAGTGACCTTTTATATCAACGTCTGTTACTAGAGGACATGACCTCGGGTCGGCATTCCTCATTGTTAGAGGAGTCCGTAGACGACAGCAGTTTACTAGTGGTCTGAAAGCCACGGGTCGAACGACAGATGTATCCTGAAATAAATAAATATTTTATACAATAGTGACATTTATTACTCGGCAACATATTATACCTGGAATAATTCGAGTTCTTATACTGCGTTTGAATATGTCGTGCGTTTTTGTTTAATTGTGTGTCGGATGTGGCTCATTAGTCAATGTGAAGCCCAAATTTCATCGTTTTAAGACCAGTTTTGAAGTGGGGGGGGGATGGAGGTTGCAAGTGAACTATTCGATTGAAAGAGGCACAAAGTTGAACGTTAATGATAATTTGTGCGTTTAGAATTAGGCACGGCTATACACATACAGGGTGGCCCGTAAGTTCCTACCCATCCATATCTTATGTATCCAGTGTATCTGTGTGCTGTCCCTCATTCTCGCTGCATAATATTATGCGACGCCATCTTCTGCGAGACATTTTCCTCAACATAGCAGGGATTATTGTTCCAAATGCCACGGTAACAGCTGCCTTCAACTCATTATTAGTATTATAACGCTGTTTAGACACAATATATGGATGGGTAGGGGGACTTAAAGGCCACCCTGTACAAGTAGAACCTTCTGTAGTTTCGCGTGAAATCATAAAACAACGAATATATGCGCGTCGCTGTTTGTGAGTTTGAACGTTTAAGACAACAGGGAGCAGGTCTTCAATAATTCCTAACCCTAACTCTTTGGTTACTCTTATCTAATGTCATCATTCCTTTTGTAGCGTACCCCACAGCGCTAAAAGAGATGAGCGAAATTTTTGCGGCTACCAGTCGCGAAATAAGAATCCTCATATTCACAAAAGGAGTTAACGAGTTACAAGGGTGAACTGTTTTGAAAATAAATCTTCAATTGTATATTTATAGAAAAATAAAATCGTTGTGCATGCCATTTAATATGTAAACAAAAACGAACTGAAAACTCTAGTGACCGAAAGGTAAGAATTACCTACTGCTCAATCAAGTGGGAGTGATCTAAACATCTTTTATTTCATTCTTAAGACATTACCAATAAAGTTTCGAGACAAATGTTTAGCTAAAGGTTAAAGTTTCTCTGGAGAAGATGTTAGTCCTAAAACAGGTTTAAAAGGAAACTTCCGTTAAAAAAACAAAACTAAACTACAAAATTGCACGCGCTGCTAGGAAAGATTTTCTCTTCTTTTTTCAAACTAAGCACAAAGCTACACAATTGGCTCTGTGCTCTGCCCGCCACGGGTTTTAGCGTTAAAAGTTCGCTGGAAAAGTTAAGAAACCAAATTCGTGAAGTGCTGTGTGGGCTATACGCAATTGGTACTTGTAAGCATTGTTTGTTTAGAAAAGTTTAACGTGTAAAACAAATTAGAAAATTATGAAAATCATCTCGCATAAGTTTACGTTTACCATGTTCATTACTGTAAATGCATTTATACGTAGATAGATTTAAAAAGGATTTAAACTACGGTATGTTCTTTTATGGCTTCATATTGAATATCAAAATTTCTAAATTCAACAGACGTCTGGAAACAACCGTAAACAATACGAAATTACGTTCAATAGACACGTCAGTACACTGTAAACTACTACAGTAAATGTCTTGTAATATAACTTGAAAATACGAAATCAGAACACTTTATATCAAATTAAGACAAGAAATAAAACTATATTAACCACAATTTTTTTGTATTGCTAAACATCGTTAAACAGTGATGTTTTCCAACTTGTGGATTACTGTATTATAATCATGATGAAAACGGTATATTATCCAAATCACTTTTGTTTTATTATGGGGTTAATCTCTGAACTATAGAGGTGATGCTCTTCGATCACAAATTATTAACTACCGGTAGGTTTGCGAAGTCAGTCTGTCAAGTGACAGATAAGAAAGATGGCGACTATTCAAAACAGTCCACCACCAACTCGGACTTTTTTGGTCGAATAGTGGGATTTCACAAACACTTATCGCCCAAGTATCCATAATGAGGAGCGCAATGTTTTTTTAATTCGGTGGTAACAGGGCGCGAACCTTAAATCCTTAATCCAACAGGCTAACCACTGGACCAAGCTAAGTTCTGCATCCTACTAACTAGTTAAGTGTTTTTCCGACTTTTACAACATTCAGTATAAAAAATCAAGTGGGTCAAAACACACACATTTTGTACATGAAATACATAGAGCATCTAAGCAATAATAACTGCATTACTAGTAAGAATTTTAAGGTATTTATCTGGTAAAATGGTAGAAAAACATTTCTCAGCGGGAAATTTGCGGACTTTTGCCGCTAGAAACAAAGTATCTAAACCAGGTTTCTAGCGGCGTAAGTCCAAAAACACATAAAAGCCTATTGTGTAGCTTTGTTTTTAATTTCAAAGAAAGGAACTATACTATGATGCCATAAAACTCATCTTCGACCTCATAGTTTCACCCCTCGAGCCCCTGAAACTCTACAAATTAAAACATCCTCTAGTTTAAACTACACAATTGTTTGTTTTTTTGGAAAACTGGTTATCAGAAGACAAGAACTGGTATTAGTTACGACACCATATACACTACTTCTAAACCGAAAAGAGATTCCTGACGAGTTGATTCCTACTCGGATGACCAGGTGGTTAGAGCGCTCGACTCGTAGTCTTAAAGTCGCGGGTTCGAATCCCCGTCACACCAAACATTGTCACTCTTTCAGTCGTAGAGATGTTATAAAGGTACGGCCAATCCCACTATTCGTTGGTAAATAGAAGCCCAAGAGTTGGCGGAGGGTGGTGATGACTAGCTGCCTTCCCTCTAGTCTTACTCTGCCAAAGCGGGGTCAGCTAGCGCAGGTATTCCTCGTGTAGCTTTGCGCGAAATTAAAAAGAACAAAACAAAAGTCTACTCGGACAGATAAAGAAATAAAATATCCTTACCCTTACGTTTCGATGCATTGAACATCCACGTGAAATTCAACAACTTACTCAAAACGTGCTTCCATACGAAGGTGAAAATAATCCTTATATAGAGATTAACTCAATAATAAATATTGCAGTTGCGTATCCAGTACATTGGAAGAGTTATCTATCGCATTTAGCCACCATTGATGAAGGAATATCACTTGGGTTTATTATGTACAAAGGCGAGAAAAATCGCCCAACCACAGTTCGTATACAACCACATCTTACTCAAATATTTTGCCATATTCGAGATTAAATCTAAATATGAGAATTGACACTGAAGTAAAAAGCAATGAAATACTTAAAGGATTGTTTACCGATTCACCGAAAACAGTTCTCCGCGTGTTCATTTAAGGACGGCGAACAAGAGATCACACTTGTGCTATTCGTGTTCTCTATGGTATTACTTCGCTCGAAAAAATAGTTCGACAGGTGCTTAAAGGTGTACTAACCTGTCGTTTTTCCGGTGTGTATCTACCAGGTTTCTTCCTGGAAGCCGCAATGTGTTATGAAAACACAAAATTCATTCCGCCAAGGCCAAGGACGAGCCCCTAGCAAGTTAGTGCCCACAGATGAACCCGGTCAACGTCACTTATTGAGAAAAGGGCTCACCCACGAAACTTTGAAAGTCACGAAAACGTCATCACACGTGCCTTCATGCTAGCCAGCATGAGGAAGTGAATAATAAGAAGTAACTGTTGAATGAAAAAGTAAAAAAGAAAAGAAATACACGAATAGTTTCGCGCCCCTAGCGGAATAGGGCAATCTCCTTTTAAACACACGCAAGTAATTCTTCAAAGTACATATAAATACACACCTGTTGCAAATAGTGAATCCCTCACATCCCCGATTCACGCACGTGCAGCAACTTTGACATGGCCTTTATATTAAACTAAATTTAAGTTTTGTTCATTCTAAATATTAAACTATTAATAGTGCATAATTCCAGCAATGTTTGATAGCCTAAAGTAACAATGGTTAATTTATCTACTCTTTTAAACCGATATGGACCCTTCGCGTAAATAAACTATGTCTGAACAATGTTATTGTATTCTTTTCACCAAAATACAAAGAAATCTAAATTCTAAGATGAGGCCGACGTAATTATTGTGAACATTTATTAATGCATACCGGACCTCCCCATATCAATAGTTTTTCTTTTTACCTATAAACATTTACCACAATCTTACAGAGCTGGATTATCGGCAAATTTATTTCCTCCCCCTAAACCATTGATCTTAAAGCTTTGGTAAATAATTCATAGTTTTAAAGCAGTTTGGGATGACATAAGCTCCTAGGAACGTCACTTGAAAATGGTAAAATATACTCCCAGGCACAATAGAGTTAAAATGTAACGACCATTCCGTTCATGGTGAAACGGTGTAACACTAGTTTAATATACTTATGCCTCGAAAGATTTATTCACGAGAGCTTAAATATTATTTCTATGGTGATTTTGAACCTTAAAGGATAGTCTTATGTTTATTTAAAAGGGGTGAACATAGTTTTATACATAAAGGCGAATTAAACCTTTGACCTAATCGAGAGTTATCTTTCAATAGTTACTCTCGTCTCTGGCATTTTATTTTCTTAAGCCTCATTCCAATAAAACGGGTCAAGGTATCCGAGATGGAATTCTTTTTGTTGACAACTGTAAGGAACAACAAATAAAAGGTACTTACAGGGTGAAAAATAATTCTTTCCAACGTCTTTAAAATCCTCAACTTAACAACTTTGGGGTCTTTTTTTTTTTTTTTTTTTATTAAGAGTTTCAAAAACCATCATGCCTATTGGTATTATTACAGATTACAAAATAGCTCTGCATATTAGGGTTAAGATACACGTATGAGTGTATATCTTCATTTATCCAGCTAAGCTCCTTTCTTATGACCTATAAGACAATCAAGTCCCGGATTTTCTCACAGTTCGTGGTACGTTCATTTCTATATTGGCCATGGATTAGTCGTAACTAAAACTTGGAGATGTGAAAGAAATGTTTATTATTTTGTTCACGAAACTAATGAAGTATTTTTAGAACTACATTTACATACCTGTGCATTTTAATGGATTACAGAACATTAAGACACAGTGTTTAGCATTAAAGTAACAAATTCATTTTCATGCCTACGACGCTAAACAAACTCGTAGAGATACGAATCAATCGTGTTACGAGAGTATAAAAGGTCGCCTGTTACGTTCTAACCACTTTCCAAGTACCTTCGATTTCAGAAATACAAATCAAAATTTGGAGAAATTATTTTTAAAGGGAGGGTGAAATGGGAAAATATTTTCATTCTTAAATAATATTTAAATTATTTTTTTATTCAAGTTAATATCGAATTATTTACTAATTAGTCCAACTTGACCTAACCTCACATAAAACTGATCGAATGTAGTAAAATAAAGAAATAGGTTTTTCATCTTTCCAAATTTTAAGTTCATATTTATGAAATCGGCAGTAAATTATATATTTGTTTATTTAAATTTGGTGCACGAAACAGAAAATATACATTTATTCTTTCCCCCACCCCTCAAAATTAGTTTTCTTTTTGACGGAAAAAGGTTTTGCAACATTTATTGCACAAAACGTCATGTTTATTTGTTTGTTTTAAAATTTCGCGCAAGGCTACACGAGAGCTATCCGTCCCTAATTTAGTAGAGTAAGACTATAGGGGAAGAAGCTCGTCATCACATTCCACAGCCAACTCTTGGGCTACTCTTTTTAGCAGCAAATAATGGGATTGGCTGTCACATTATAACGCCCCCACGACTGAAAGGGTGAGAACGTTTGGTGAGATGGGGATTCGAACCGGCGTCCCTCAGATTTCCAGTCGAGTGCCTTATCCACCTGGCCGTGCCAGGCCCCTTTCATTAGGAGTGAATAGGCTGAGGGATTTGAACATGATTCCCACCAGTTGCGAGTCGAGATCCCTAACCACCGAACTAGAACACTAGGAAGAAAAAAGGTTACATTAACTTTTGACTTTTTTTTGTAATAGCTCTAACATTATCGATTTATCCATTTACCGTTCACCACTGGTGGAGTCCACATGTTGTACCACATTGAGTGGTTCATCTTTTTTGTCCATTTCTCCGAGAGAAAACGTGTATAAAAAAACTCAAGCGGGGATTTAGTCGAGATTACCATTGACGAATTCGGGGTTTAGCTTATTTTAGTGTCAAACTATCCTTTATTAACACCCAGTAACTAACGAAGTCATAATTTAATTCCATTACAAGTTACAGCTTTTATAATAATGAGGAAAACTTAAGAAAAACTGGTGCAATAATTTAAATTAGTAAATTTCTTAATAATATAAATAATCTGAGGGTCCCGGATTCGAATCCCCGTCACACCAAACATGCTCGACCTTTTATTTGTGGGGACGTTATAATGTTACAGTCAATCCCACTATTCGTTGGTGAAAAAGTAGCCCAAGAGTTAGTGGTAGAGGGTGATGACTAGCTGCTTTCCCTCTTGTCTTACACTACTAAATAAGGGACGGCTAGCGCAGATAGCCCTCGTGTAGTTTTGCGCAAAAACAGCATATTCTTTTAATATCGAACTTGTTCTGGAACTTGTTCACGCTATTATAAAATTGTCTCTGTGTGTGCGTGCGTGTGCGCGCATGAATCATTAGTACATATATCTGTGTAAAAGATATATACACACATTTTAACCTCGAAAACAAGAACAGATTTACGTAAAATTTTCACAACTTTGAATCCACATTTTCCGAATGCAGGAAATAAGTTCGTATCCGGTTTTCCACTCCTTTCCCCCCCCAATCTATTTCTGCACAGAACAAATATCTGAACAGCTTCTCATGATTATTTGGTGCGATTTTTCACGCAGAAACAAACTGGTTGCATAAACCAGAACATGTCCTCAATTGTTTCAGGCCTTATTTTTATTTTTCTACGTTGTTTTCATTATATTAGCTTATAAAAACTAGTACTAGAAAATGGAACTTCCTATAAAGATAATTCACGTCTTTCCGCAAAATTTTATTGTACAAAACCTATATTTAAAAAGTACAAAACAAATCAACCTTACCCGTTTTACTTTCACGCCACCAGGACAAAGTTGTAAGCCAACTTTTCCATCAATTCTTAGTTCCAAAATTCTATCCTACAGATATAGTTAAAAGCCTAAAATAATTTGTTATATTATGTAAAAAAGTTTAAAAAAAAGGGAACAGCAAAAACGAAACATCCAATTCGAAGTCGTAATTATATTATCAGAAAAAAAATTATGTTTGAAACAATTTGTCTAGTTTTTATGTTTTGTGAACAAATTTCAACGAAACAAAAAATTAATTGTTACCGAATGTAATATTTTATAAAAGGTGGGGGAGTGAAGGCGTGTATTGGCCTTGTGCTATTTAAGCTGTAGGTGCATTATAAGAGTAACGGTAAATACCGTAACGTGGGCAGAATATTTGAACTGTTGATTGACTGCAGGTTCTCCTACGGTCAGTAGTTCAACTTTAGGGTTAACAGCAGTTCAATAATGTGTTGTTACCTTAATTTATAATAAGAAATTACAAAGTTAAACTGTACTTACGATGAAACAAAAACTAAAACCTTCTGCTACACAAACAAAAAAACTAAATGTATTCGTTCAAAACTACATTTGGGAAACTACTTTTCAGATACACCGTTAAACGTCCTGAATGAAACTTTTTGGGTATTTTAAAAGTATTTAAAACCACGGTTCAAAAACGCTAATGCATTTTCGCAACCCTGGGTGTACATGTATACAAAACTGAAAGGATTAACGGACTTGATTCAGGGGCTAATCCCAAATTAATTAAAGTACCATTAATTTATATTATTTTAAAAAAAATTACAAGTACAACCTACTCAAACCTGTAATAATAATACACTGAATCAGTTTTGAAATAGATGATTTTGGATTCGAGTAATGCGAAAGATTGACAATGTGACCGTTACTGACTATTTAATTAATCTACAAAGGGTTTATGGTATACTATTTCTTACAGGTGTGACCAAAACAAACTTAAAGTTTGTAATAAGCAAACAAAGACAAGTCAGATAAAATATAAAAAAATAGCATGTCTAAAACAAATAGTGATTCCATTTTATTTTATCCGACGTTCCAGATAAATGTTATTCATTGAGAATTATGTGTTAGAGACTTCGACTTAAACGCATAAACTAAAACTACCTTTTAGACGTTCTTTAATTTTCTCATAATTACGGGTTTTTTTTTTGTCTAAAAGACAAGTTATTACAACTGTACACTTAGTTACGACTATTATTATTATTATTATTATTATTCGATGTCTCCGAGATTACCAATGGAAAGAGACTGGAATCTTTGTCCTCAGTGCGTCAATATTGGCTGCGAGTAATTTGTATACCTACGCTAATTAAACTGCTCGCACTATTTTCTTACTCTATGTTTATTTGTAATTAATATCTGGCCAACCTTGTACAATACTAATACTTTTGATCTTTTAATACTTCTTACGTTTGATCGAAATACTCCACTGATAGGCGTGAGGTTAGGAGGACCTCGGAGGTCGAATTCGGGAGCATTGTTGGTCCTACTGAGTTTACTTTGGCGGTGAGGATCGCAGAAACTTTCCATTGAAAACATGCTATCATAACTCCCGCGACTATCAGAAGCCAGCGAAGACAAAGCTCCAAGTCGTCTGGTTGTCTTCCACACTTCCGACGAAGAACGCTGGTTTCCATTGACATGCGCATTGACGAACGACATCCTAGCCTGGTAACTGGCACCTATCGAAAAATAATGAAGGGTGGTTACGTCAAAAGATACCGACAAAATAGTTTCTTAACAATGTTCCGAAACTTAAGTAAAGAATATCGGAACAGCTTCTAGTTTTAGTGTAAAGCTACAACACGTTCGATATCGGTCCAGGCCATTTCTTATGGATTTCCTGTCTTCTCAAAAATAAATAACTGTTTATAAATAAATCTTTTGCGGATAAAAGTTGCGATAACATCAGAATAACTTGTCATAATTCTGACAGTTAGCCGGTTTTAACATCAAAATAATTCCGTCTTCAATCCTGAATAAAACGTTCTTCTGTTGTTGTTGTTGTTGTTGTTTTTTGCACAACAAGAATTTGTGGACTGAACGTACAAGTTGTCATAAGGATTAATCGTTGGATTTCAGGTTTCTGTCATGTATCGAATCTGGCAATGAGCAAGGTGATATGATTAGTAATAAAATATAGGCTTAGCTCCTGGGTAAAATCAATCGAGATGGTGTTACAGTTATAGAACTAAAAACGATCTGGAAAACACAAGTTTCAAAATTAATCAAACTATGACAAAAACATTAATATTATGCTGTTTCACGTACTTCCTTATTTGTATTGACGCACAAGCCAATGTTAATGTCAGCTTGTCATTTTATCTTAGTTTTTATGCCACATAAAAGACTGTAGATTTGAAGGATCGCCCACTTCAAAATCCCCTTCACTCCAGTTTACAGAGGCAGTAAGAAGTGAGTAATGTCTGTATTTAAGAGCTTGAAAGTTTCCACCCCTTGCGTTACAAGACTTATTAAACTTCACATACGAAAATTTGTTCACACTGAAATAATATATTGTATGCAAATTACGATTTCAATTTCGCCGTTTTACACTTTTTCGAGAGAGGAAGTTTTAACTTATAAAATAAGGGTAGATGAGTAGTTTAACGTCGAGAATTAAATATATAGGAACATATCATGCGTTTTCTACCTTCTCAATTACACATTAAATATTTTTATTTATTCTAAGACTATTCAGTGTTTACAATAACGCCAGATGTCCAGCATATGGTTAAGTTCTAACTGGCCTTATTATTTTGTAGAGAAAATCCCATTCTACCTGTTGGTTTAATTACAGTAACTATACGTGTTGGATAAGAACGTAAACAATGAAAGTGTCCTTCACTTTGATTTAAGGAGATATTTTGACATTACGACCTTCTCTTTGTTGAATGAAAATAACCATTCACGTTAGTTTCCAAGGACGAATTATTGAATCAACACGAAACTAAGTTTGCTGAAAGAAAAACACCTTGTAGGAACAAAATCAGTTGCTAAGTTCGTGAGACTAATGAAATGCGAGTGTCCAACGTAAAACAGAAGTTTGTCACTGAAATTAAACACTGTCTTTAATTTGTATCACGCATAGCTTTCAATACCTTTAGTTTTAGCTTAAAACCTGCCAGTTTAGTCCTGTATCACTTCGTAACGGACCCATCAAATCAACCCGTTAAAAAGCAGACCTACCAAATACGCTTAAGTGAAATCAGTTTAACTTGAGAATACCATAACAATTCGAATAGTGTAAAACGCGAGTTAGTTTAGATGGGTTACTGGAGATTATTAAGTTAGCGAATTACTTAGTTAATCCAGGTTTGTGGATGAGCAGCTCACATTTCGATAGATAAGCACAGTAATAATTAAAATTGTTGTTTTCAGTAGACTGTAAACTTGACCTATTAGTGAACGCCAATTAAAGTAACTTGTGAAATTTATAATCATAACACACTTCTCACATCATTAAATGGTCTCTCGTTGTTTGGCCGTATGATGCAAGAAAAACAAATTTGCTTGAGTATTAGAAACTGTTAAAACAATAGCGAGAAAGAAAAACGTTTCTGGCCATGAGAAACGAACCTAAAATATGATAATTGAAATACCTTCTACGCCAGAATTTCAGCATTAACAAATTCGTCATGGCTACAGAAACTTTTAAAAGCTATTACTCAGTATTCAGGTTTAATTATTTACTTTAAACCCAAGATTTAGTGCTATATGTCCTCAAACTTTCCACTGGTCTACCAGGAAGCAAATGTATTTTACATGAAAAGGAAGTTACATACAAAAAGTACTTACAGAATGTACACGAGCCAATTGAATACCAAATCAGAGTGATCGTAAAACAAGTAAAGGTACATTTTTATCAAATCATCTCACAATTAAGAAACCCTAACTAGTCCGTAAACAAAAAGATATTTTCATCGGATCCACGAATTTGTTATATTTCAAGAGTAAATATAACCAAAATTGACAGTAGCAAATTTGTTCACTTCTTGATTTTCAGGTCCACGCTGCGTTCTAGCTAACAGAGTGCGTAATTCTTCTCATGATTCATGGTATGCGCACGATTTACTGACGTCAAAACAGTACAAATTGCACCGTTAAACATCATTTTAGTGTCTGCTGACTGAGTAATAGACAAAACACTGTTAAACAGTTGTGTGAATGGTTAAAACAAATGACCCCTTCAGTTGGATTTTGTTCCTTTCTCGTTTGTTTTGTTTTTCTTTAATTCCACGCAAAGCTACTCGAGGGCTATCTGCGCTAGCCGTCCCTAATTTAGCAGTGTAAGACCAAAAGGAGGGCAACTAGTCATCACTGCCCATCGCCAACTCTTGGGATGGACTGTAACATTATAACGTCCCCACGGTTGAAAGGGGCTAGCGGGATTTGAACCCGCGACCCTCAGATTACGTGTCGAACGCCTTAACCTGTCTAGCCATGCCGGGCTGTTCCTTTTTCATGGAAGTCAACTGGTCACGTACAAATTCCTGTAACATACTGAAAGTAGCACACGTATTGATTGAGCGAGTTTACAAAACGAATGTGCTGATAAATATTTGTTCATTGCTGGTGTGCATAACCAGTTCCCTTACGAAATGAAAACGATTCTGTTTTGTTTTTTCTTCCAGTCGTAGACCTACCTGTTTTGAATAATCACCACCTGGCTTCTTCCTTTTCAACGTGCCCATCCATTCTCGAGTAGCGAACCCTAGTGGTATAAAATGAAGGTTAAAAACTTTAATATTCTTATTTCTGGGCCATGAAATAATTATAATTATCTTAAAACACTTTATAATGTTGTTATGTCCATTTGATTTTTCTTATAATAAAATATAGTATAAATACTAACCCTAATGAATTAAAATCTTCTGTGATCGATAAATTATACCTAAAACTGTATTTTAAATTGTATTATTATTATTATTACTGTGCTTCTAATGCAGTTGGTTCCAATGGTTATGTTGGAGTAAGCACACATCTGGACAAAAAAAAAAACAAACCTATTTTAGTTCCGAGCACTGTGCGACAACTCGAATAACTAAGACAATAAAAGCGAAAAGCGTGAATAGACAAGAATACATGCTTATCTGGTCTCATGAAAGTGTCAGTTTTTTTTGTTTTTCACGTAAAGATATACAAAGATAGTACTTTCTAATTCTGAACTAAGAAAACTAAAGGAAAGGCAAATATTCAAAAACACTTGCCGTCATCTTTTGGACTACTTTTATCTTACAGAACAGCAAGATTTGAATATGACGCTTTCAGTATCGTAAAATAAAGAACTCACTTCTGCGGCAACGGGACACTAACCGTAAACCTTCGAATTCACAGTCTGGGCATGCCAACTGTCAAACGAAAAGAACAGTTGTTCACGATATATTTACGTATTAATACCCATACCAGCCTTCTTGGGAATACAAGAATTTTTCCCTGGATGCCAACCTCACTGTTTGATAGATCGTAATCTCGAACCCCTGACCAGAGTGAAGCCACAAAGAAGCAGTACCCTCCGCCACAAGAATCCAATCTACCTAGGTTTTTGAATGGGATAATAACGTTGATTATAAATCTTATTCTAAAGTGTTAATGGACAGAAGTATCTTTACAAACAAGATTATCTGAAGAAGTAGTGCAAAAACTGTTTTCTATGGCACACCCACTTTTAAAATGGATTTGGTTTCACCCCATCATTGTTTGCTTCGCTTCTTCTGTGTGAGTATGTTAATTTTTGAACACCCAGGAGGGTCAGGTGCACGAGACCTTTTTCACCCCACCCACCCTTTATTTGTTTGTTTAAATTTCGCGCAAAGCTACTCGAGGGCTATATGCGCCCTACCCGATATTTTTCTGTGTTGTTAAATTGTTGTTTCATTGTTTGCTTCGCTTCTTCTGTGTGAGTATGTTAATTTTTGAACACCCAGGAGGGTCAGGTGCACGAGACCTTTTTCACCCCACCCACCCTTTATTTGTTTGTTTAAATTTCGCGCAAAGCTACTCGAGGGCTATATACGCCCTACCCGATATTTTTCTGTGTTGTTAGTTCCATATTACGTTATAATTTTTTTTGTTTTATGGTAGTTTTCAAAACTCAATTTTTAAATTAGTACTTTCAAAAGGTAATGTGTGTACTTCTTCAGTCCTAATTGCGTGCCCCCTTGGGTGCTACGACCCACAACTTGTGCACCATGGTATTACAGCATTACGTAACTTTTGTGGGACTGTAATGAAACTATCTTGAGTAGAAGTTCGCGAGAAAAATAGCAGAAGCTGTCAGATATTTAATTTTGTAGAAAACGAGTTGAGACACTTTCGTGTTTTGACTCTGTGTGTGTGTGTGTGTGTGTGTGTGTGTTTCGTATAGAAAAGCCACGAAGGCTATCTGCTCAGCCCCCAAAAGGGAATCGAACCCCTGATTCTAGAGTTGTAAATCCGGAAACATACCGCTGTACTAGTGGGGGCGTGTTTTGACTAAAGGTGACACATGAATGAGTCAAAACCAAATGTCTTAGATACCAAGGCCCCCCAGTGGCTTAGCGGTATGTCTGCGGACTTACACGCTAAAAACCGGGTTTCGATACCCGTGGTGGGCAGAGCACAGATAGCCCATTGTGTAGCTTTGTGCTTAATTCAAAACAAAAACAAAAGAAAAAACATAGATACCAAGACTTCAGACATTTATTTTGGTTTTTAATTTTCTAACTGCTTATTGCGAGAATGAAAACTATTTTCTAATATTGTGTTATCAATTTACAAATTGAGCTAGAATTTACCCCCCCCCCAAAAAAAAACAGCACACCCACACACATACACTTCACTTCTACAAACCTTCAACGTCAGTAATATTTCTTCAATGAGCGATACGTCTTTGAACTGAAAGCAATTCTCAACAGAATTATTTGAGTCTATTTAAAATTATTTCACGTTTTCCAAGTCCTTCAGATGAGAAAAGTCGTTTCACGAGGGTACCCACCCTGCTTTATACTACCCAGTAATAAATAAAATGGATATTAAATCTTGCCGAGTCAAAAAAGTTACTGCACGTGTGATATTGTAGACGTAAGAGAACAACTATTACAGGTGAAGGAAGGTATCTTAGCTACGAAAATGTTCTAAATGAATTTAAGTAAGTGTGTTAGTGTTAATAAGAAGTAAAAACCACTGTTTTTGTTTTAACTTAATGTTTATTAATCACATGCGAAAGCGTAATTTATTTATTTTGTATATAATCTTTCGTAAGATCGAAACTAAATGAAATAAGATTGTACGGAATAAAAATAATAGCGAATTGGAAACATCTGACCTTTGACCTACAAATGAAAAGACTGGGAAAAATGTTCAAAACAAACAACTACGCAATTAATTGAAGCGGGCGATTTAAGTAACTCGCAAAGAATGATGGGAGATTCGAACTAACTATCGTGGCCTTGTTAACAGTCAGCACGGCATCGTCTTTAACGAAAAAACAAACAAACAACGTTTGATTTATAGACGATGTTCTGATCCTTACTGTTCAGCCACCCACGTCGTGTGAACCTCTGAATATACAGAAATAACCTCTTCAGTACAATACTGGCTGTAATTAGACAAGACAAACTCGAGTCGGGTGGGTTTTATCTCTAACAGAATTGACGTAAATGGACAAAATAAAAAGTGAATTATGTTAGACTTAGTTATAGATTAACTATTCATTAGCGAAGGCCAAAAAATTTAGCTGAGCACTCTAAGGTTTATAAACCATAAGCCAACAAAATGAAGAGCAAGAGAAAGTGGCACAGCTAAACAACAGACACACAGCTTCATACAGGCCCACATTATCAACATATGGGACAATACACTATGATGTTAACAAACTCTGCTAAGAAATTTCTCTTATGTCTCAAAATAAGGTTCATTTGTTCGAGGGCAAAACTAGAAACTTATGCATGTTTTCTTCTTAAAGCAAAGCCACATCTGCTGAGCCCACCGAGGGGAATCGAACCTCTGATTTTAGCATTATAAATCCGGAGACATACCGCTGTACTAGCGGGGAGCAACTAGAAACTTAATGGGCTATCTGTTCTTTGCTCCTCACAAGTACTAATACCTCTAATCTCATTGTTATACCTTCAAACATACCACTGAGCCGACAAGAGATGCCTAGAAATAATTGCAAATATTTGGAGATAAAAGTACATTTAAAATACCGAAGCTCCACAGACTAGGTCTGTTAGTGCGAGTGCACAAGAATGATAAATTTTGCGATACTTAAATAAAATCAGAAAGAAAAACAAAAAAACCATCAACGCTGCGATTTGGACTTTGAATTTCGCGCAAAACTACGCGAAATCTATCTGTGCTATCCGTCCCTGATATAGCAGTGAAAGGAGAGGCAAGTAAACCAATCCTCGGACCACTCTTTTATCAACGAATAGCGAGATTGGCCGTGATATCATAACGCCCCCCACGGCTGAAAGGACGACCACGTTTGGTGAGGCTAGGATTCGAATATGCGACTCTCATAAAATGTGATCGACTATATAAAGATAGCGTTAGGCTTAACACTCCATCATTATATCTACCTTATTGATAATTATATTTCTACGTTGAAAGATAACGATAAGCTGTTAACACTTTGTTGGACTTAGTATTAGAGTTGGTTTACGTGTTTATCTAACTGTTGTTAAAACTAAATATTTGAAAGGTTAACATAACTACAGCAGTTCATAGCACCGCTATAAAAACAGAGTATAAACAGAAATACGAAGGTTACCAGTGGCTCAGTAGTAAGGCGAAAGACTTATAACACTAAAAACTGAGTTTCAGTATCCGTGGGGGCATAACACATAGTGTTGATGTATGCTTAACTTCAAGCAAGAACAAAAAATACTTTTAGCACATAGTTAATCTAATTTGTATACAATACTTTAAAGTATCGTAAAAGTTTGATCATTTTAGGGTCGAGCATGCCGGGGAATAGTTTCGATAGTCCATGGTTCGCTTCTCGTTCCAGAAAAAAAATATAAAATTCATGCTTCCCGTTTCCAGGCTATGGGCATGTTATAAGTGTAACAGTCGAATATCACTGTCCGATTTACAATAGCTTCAGAATCGCTTTCCTTTTAGTCTACCAGCTCAAAAGTAGAGGCAATTAGCCCTACTAACGCCTTGCACGAATATCCGAAAGAACAATTAATTTAGAGCATGTGTGTGTGTGTGTGTGTGTGTGTGTGTGCCAGTTTACACCAATACTTGTATAAATAAGAAATATATTACGGTTTACAGTCGTAATTGAATTTGTTTTCTACTGTAATTGACGTCAAACAACACGCTTTTTAACCCTTTGTTGTACTTTCTAACATTCAGGTGACAAATTATCTTGTTTATTATACATACACACTCACACACATGAAAATATGTTTCTCAAAAATATTTTTCCCATCCAATATAGACCTATTTAAGTAAGAAATTCGAAGAAAACACCTTTTTTACCGCATTTTATTAATTTATAAAAGACTATATGCAGAAAATAAGGAAGAGACCCTCTGCGCTATGTAAATGTGCTTTTATATTTCCATTTCTACGAAGTGTGGAAATGAATTAATAGATGTATACAATACTTTCCGACAACAGTCAAATCTTAAATCTCAAGAATACGAATACACGAAGTTTCAAACAACAACAAAAAGATAGCTCACTTGTTCGACCTTCACGATTGTAGGAGACTGTGATAAATATAGATTTTTTTAACTTTCCACAGAAGTAGCTCGAAAATGAACAAAATATAACCAGACCTTTATATATATATATATATATATAAGAATGTTTGTTTTGAATTTCGCGATAGCTACTCGACGACTATCTGCGCTTGCCGTCCCTAATTTAGCAGTGTAATACTAGAGGAAAGGCAGCTCTTGGGTTACTGTTTTACCAGCGAATAGTAGGATTGACTGTCACATAATAATGCCCCCACAGCTGAAAGTGTGAGCAGGTTTGGTGCGACCGGGATTAGAACCCGTAAAAGAACTAGCATTGATTTCAAAATGGTAAAAATTTAGATGTCAGAGTTTTACATTGGTCTATTCTCACCGAGTGCAAAAAATAAAATCAGTTTAATCAACTTATGACATTCGTACGTAATTTTGAGACGCGATTTTCTGTGAACCTGTTTCGTTTCAATACTCTTCTTTCATGCTTTATTAAATCGCGCATTTTCACGCAAACAAAGAAAACAGGGTCATTCACGCGCAAAAGAAAATGAAACTAGAATAATTAGATGTCGTGTGAACATGAATACCTGCGAAATATAACAAGGCGAACACGTTAAGTGCAAATGACATAAACTGGCTTGGTACAGACATTGAATCTCTCCACCTACCCATTTTATTACTATAGATTTAAATTAATACTTTGTATTTTGTAATTTACACGAATGACGCTCTAATCTCCAATTAGATACAGATATTTTTATGTCCAGCCCGTGTACAGGTTCCACGTTGACCCGACATTATTTTAACTACACAAACAAAGAGTGTTAGCAATGTAACTCTTATGACTTGAGTTAGGCTTAGCGACTGCGAGATCATTGCGTTAGTAATATAACCGCTTGAAATTGGAAGCTTGGTAGTTTTACTACATGGCTTTCTTAAAATGGAATGTTTTAAGCTTGTTTTAAGTAATATTTCTCTAAGAGATAGAAAGATCGGTTTAGAAGTTCACATGAAAATTGCTGTTGTAAAAGTGGGCGAAGTATAGACTTCTGTCTATAGAAAAAAAACAAATTTAATATGTGAATTCAAGGAATTCTATTTGCACAGAAACAACAGAGGAAAAGACGAAAATATTTACCACTGAGCCGTTGGGCAGGAGACTTTTAAAGAAATACATTATTTTATTTGTGGGCAATAAATGTCTAGTAAGCGATATAATCACTGAATGCGTGCGGTAGATTAGTGAATTTCTCTGGCTGTTGTTACAAATTGAAAAAATGACTAGATAATTTAGCAAATAATTCAGGTGGATACCCCAACGATCAAATTTAAATGGATAAGCAGTGGAAAAAACTTTGGAAACCATTTTATTTTACACTGCTATAATGTTGCGAACGAGGACTTTTCGAAGTATTAACAAAATACATGACACCGATGTCAAACGAAAGTGACGTTCAATACCGTGCGTAGCACGGAAACCTTTGTATCGAGCGAAAGGTTCTTCTGCTATGGTTCAACGCTGTGGAATAGGCGCTCCTTTTACACCATATTTATGTTACTGCCTTTTAATTAAACCCTCGTACTGTTGGTACATTTTAGAATTATTAATTGTAGTAAAAGACGAGTTGTGCGCGACAATTCTAAACATTTAAGTAAAATGTTACGAAAACCTGAAAATCCCACTATTTATGAAGTACTTAAAAGTTGTTAATCCAGTTTAAATTTCTAAAAAGCCGTCTCATTTGCTAACGCTATTACGTTTAACGAATGCAAATAAATAAATAAATGCATTACTGACACATAATAGTAAAATTAATATTTATTATATGTTAGTGCCTTGTTGGCACAAGGTATTGTGAATACTTAGAACACGAGTGGTCCTGATTTGAAAGGAGGGGAAAAAAACATAGAACGAGTTGCTTGATAAATTATCTCTCAAGCGATTTCAACGAAGATTTTTAAGGTTATAAACTAATGAACAGAATAAAAAATCTTGAGCCGAATTTTACGACTTTTCAAACAACACTTAAATACAATCTAGTGTCTTGTACCTGTTCACCAGAAACTTACATTTAGAAACGAAAAAAAAAAGAGTTTTGCTATCTCAGATTAACAGCCAGATACTATTAGTTCTTAATTTATTATAAGTGAAAGTTTTAATGACCCAACTGCGCTTTGTCCACCACAGGGCACTGAACCCGGATTTTAGGGTTCCAATTTACCAGTAGACTGGATATGAAATATGTAAGATAAATTTTTAATTTTGTTTTAAAATCACGTTTAGTGACAATATAAATTCTTCCACAAATTTGTTTGATATTATGACTTATTATACTATTTTTAAATTGGTTAAAATAATTTGCGCGCGCGCGCATTTCATATTTATATTATAAAATTTGTAACTTGAAAGAGCTAGTCAAACAATACCAGAAATACTAAGAGTTACTAATACAGGGACTTTTATACCCATCTACGAAATTCTAAAACAAAGAAACACATATTCTTGGTCTCTCTGATCGAATATCCCTTCGCTCAAGTGCCTCAACAGCATGTCTGCGGACTTACAACGCTAGAAACCGAGTTTCGATACCCATAAAGGGCAGAGCACAAATAACATTTTCAACATGAATTGCGGAGCTAATTTGTCCTCCAACGAACCGATAAGCACGATTTATCGTCCGACACATTAACCACAAGATCAGAAATGGTTCGAGCTCTAAGGTATTACTGAAATTTAACTGGAGGTGTATACTTGGACAGCATATGTTATGAAATCGAGGCTACCCTCCGCCTTCCCAATAATTACACAAATTATTGTAAATCGGCTCACTACAAACAACACTCGCCTGTTGTCATGGTGAATATTTAGTTCTGACGGGTTACTCCAGGAGATACAACCAGAAAACCTGAAACGAAAGAGAAGGATTTCGGTAGTAGGTTGAAGGATTGATAACGTCTAAAATAAGGATTCGATACCCGCGGTGGGCACAGCGCAGACAATCGTTTGTGCGAGTTTGCCTTTAAACACTGACAAATACTTGAGTAATAAGGTATGTTCCATTTGGTGATATTTTTCATTTATTTATATATTTGTGTGTGCGCCTGCGCAAAATAAAAAAAGGTAAAATAAACAAATGTCATCTTTAATGTAGAGGGCGCAATGGAGGTATGTGAATAATAGCAGTTGCCGTATTTTATCGCCCGCAATAAATAAACGTAGCCTCGATAAACACACCACATTACATTAGAGGAAGGGACGGATATCAAAGATAGCTTGCATATTATTGTGTTAACAGACGGCGAGTTACTCGGCGCTCGGATATCACATATGTAAAGCACAGTTGTGGAATACAAGAAGAAAAAGTCGAATGTTTTTAAAATATCATTTTGTAGAAACTGGGAATTACTGCGTTTTGAAAATCAGGTTCTTGCCTAACGGGGGGAGGTTACGCCTCTTTCAACTAGAGGACTTACTGTTTTACATGTTAGTACCTGAAATCGATACCAGTACTTCTACCGTGTATCAATGGCACTCCGATAAAAAAAACACCTTGATCCAGTAATGTAAACTGATTATCAGAAACCGAAATGACAGTTGACGTGTTCAGTGTCGCTCTCCGCTAATAAAACCCATATGCGTCGCATTCATAGAATTCCTGGACGTAAAATAAAACATTGACCCAAATTCAAAAACGAGTTGTCGTTGTTGAGACTTAAAGAACAAAACAGAAGCACGTAACGTAGTCTGTATTAACAACGTAAATAACAAACTTATAATCGCGTATCAAGGTAAAGTATTCATAGAGTGACCTAGCTCGTACAAAAAGGTCGTTGCTATCACATAACGCGTTTGGTTTAAATTTCGCGCAAAGCTACACGAGAGTTATCTCGGTTCATCTCGGCTGTTCTATCCTCTAAACTAAAATAATTTTAAAAATTCTTTAAGCCAGTCCTTATCTCTCACTGTTTATCAAGTTTTTACTTAAACTAATTTAAATTCAATTTATTGCCCTGTCGCATCTGAAGTTTTATATTTTAAATTTCGAACAAAGCTGTACAAGAGCTATCTGCGCTGGTCGTCCCTAATTTTGCAGTGTCAGACAAAAGGGAAGGCAGCTAATCATCACCATCCACCACCAACTCTTGGGCTACTCTTTTAGTAATCATTAGTGGGATTGACAAACATTATAACGCCCCCATGGCTGAAAGGGCAAGCATGTTTGGTGTGACAGGGATTCAAACCCGCGACCCTCAAATCACGAGTCGAGTGCTTTAACCCACCTGGACATACCAGACCGAAATTTTATTGATAAGGAGAGAACAACGTTTCGAATTTCCTAGGTCATTATCAATAACAGTGTTAATACCCATACCAGCCGTTCTGAGATACATTTTTATTTCAAGTGGATTTTTTGTCATCAAAAAATTTAACAACGAATCCCATTTGATTGGGACGTTCGAATCGTAACTTTCAGGTCCTGGGTTCGAATCTCCGTCATCGAACATTCGTCTTTTCAGCCATGGAGGTCAATTCCACTCTTCGACGGTATTTAGTAGTCGTACGGTTGGTAGTGAGAAGTGCTGCCTAGGTGCGTTCATTCTAGTCTTTCATTGCTAATTTAGGGCCACCAGGTAAATGTGTCCCAGAAATGATGTTGATGCAATGACCCAAAGATCGGAAGCGCTCTCTGGACTTAAACAACAAAAAAAAATACCATCCGATTAGAATAATTAGGAAAATAAATACATTATAATAATTTCAATGAAGAATATTACTGGAATAAAGAACTGTTTTCAAAGAAAAAGCCAATCACGATAACTTAGACACTTCAATAACATTTAATGAAAAAAAAATCTGATTAGAATTATAAGAAATGGTTGGGTGTTACCCATTAGATAGCCTGTCAGACTGCGAATACAGGGTAATTTGTTCACGTCTCATTACTGTCAAACAAACATTGTACAATGAACTTTGAAGCCCTGAGTGAGTTATAAGGGGATGGATCGAAACCCACTATCAAGTTGTGACGAGTGCTGTCGAATAGCTTCCCTCTACCCTATCAGAACTCTAGAAGTTGGAGCTAACAATTTCCAATGCCATTAACTGATCTCAGAACAGTAATTTATTCACGTAACTCGATACACACAATCTCATAACTTGATAGATCTGTATTAAAGTTCCATACACACAGAATAGAACCAAGGAGTGAATTTTGTCAAACCATTATAAATCGCGAAACAGTGGAATTCGTGAAACAAAAAAAATACGCCACCAAATAAGGCTATTAACAGTAACAATAATAATAAAAGACACGTTAACATGACGTCCGTGTCACGCACGTGCGCAGGCGTTTATATTAATACAGTTGTAAACAAAACGTGCTTTAAGAATCCAATATTTTTTAAATTTATATTTAATGTATGACGCTTGCTCAAACGAAATTAGAACTAAGTAATTAAAGTGGACGCTTCTCTAACGGCCTACCAGAAACAAAACCTAAGTACCAGCTATAACAGGTAATTGGAAGGATATTGGAACGTTCGGAAAGCATCGGCGCTTCAAGCAGTGATTGTAAATAAGTATGTGGATAACAGTAAAACATGTCCACCTGGCCATGCCGGGCCTAAAGAATAGTCAGGTCATTCGATTTACTCAATATGTGTTTTTATGTTGCTTGATTTTAAAATCCGCGTTTGATAAATGACTTAAGTGCAGTATACCCATTGAGTAAGGAAGGTCAAACTGAACGACCGTATTAACTATCTGTATGCAGCAATAAAAATATTATATAAACCCATTAACGGAATTAATCGTGCATGTTACGGATAAAGCGTTTAGATTTTTTTTTTCAGTTTAATCTTGTGTACTTTCTTTGTTGTTGTTACATAACTATCATATTTGGTGTGCAGAACTAGAGAAACTGGTCGATCAATTACATTATATGTACTTTAAATGAATTAATAATCTCCTGGAATTTTCCTCCCCCTTTTATTTGTAAATTAACTTGTCTTTAAAGTTGAATAAACCAGACTTGTGGACTAAAACGAACAGTGACATGCATAAACTAGCTAGTCGAAATCTGCAAGTTTCCTGGGAAGCAGAGCGATAGAACCACGATGTATATACAATAAATAAATTGCAGACAGCTTTAATTGTAAACGTTTTTAAAATCTAAGCCACAAAGTTACACTTGGCACCCCTGTGTTTTGTTTCCCAAAAAGATTACCAACTGGTTTATTTTGTTTTTGTTTTCTCCTCCCCTGAGTTTCCTAAATATATGGGTCTAACATTTAGATATTTTAAGAAGTCCTGTAATAGGCCTTATCTAATCTACATTATTTCCAAGGGTTTAGCTTGTTTTGTATTTTGCGCAAAGCTACACGAGGGCTATGTGCTCTACCTGTCCATAATTTAGCAGTGTAAGAGTAGAGGGAAGGCAGCTAGTCATCACTACCCACCGCCGACTCTTGGACTACTTTTTCACCAACGAATAGTGGGATTGATCGTAACTTTATAACGCTACTACGATTGAAAAAGCGAACACGTTTGGTGCAAAGGGGATTTCAAAACCGCGACCTTCAGATTACGAGTCGACCGCCCTGACCCCCTGGCCATGCCGGATAATTTGCAATGGATGGGGTTCGATACTTATTCAACTAATGTATGCAGAATGCGTGGAAAATTACGTGTTTGTAGGTTGTTGTTTAAGTAACAAATCATTACTCGCTGAAGAGTAACCAGACGTTTATTAACAGCTTTGGCCAGATTCAGTCATCCAGTAGTCTTCAATCCTCGAATTGAAGAATTTGTTTTTTCGTATTTTACGTCGGCGGAGAAAACGATTTAAAACAGCCTGGTCAGGGTTACCCTAACACATTGTTAGATGCGACCGACGATAAGAATAACGGCCGAACGCGGTGGGGTGGGTGGCCTTGTCGTAGAGAGAAGGGGAAAACGACTGCAGTACAGAGATGAAAGCTGTCAAACAACGGGTTTAGATAACCAATAAATACAGAACCAGTCAAGAGGTACGAAATAAACATTACCTTGCAAGAACAACCAGAAATGCAACGAATTACACTGCCTAATTAATCACGAAAGCGTGTAACCGTATGACACACGAACCTTATCTTGCAATTAATTTTAATTGGGACACGCGAAAATAACAAGTCTTCCTTCTTAAGAAAATAACCTTAATGTTCCAAGTTCCATAGCCGAGGTTAAGGAAACTGAGGGAGTCGTCCTTGTAGTAATAACACAAATGGAAATGCGTAGTCGATTAAAACTGGGTGTGTATTGAACCCGTTAATACCACCGGGTTTCCTTCCTTCGTCTTCACTCTTTATACATATTATTTCAGCATTTCAACTGGTCCATTTACTATGTTTGTTTTGGAATTTCGCACAAAGCTACTCGAGGGCTATCTGTGCTAGCCGTCCCTAATTTAGCAGTGTAAGACTAGAGGGAAGACAACTAGTCATCACCACCCACCGCTAACTCTTGGGCTACTCTTTTACCAACGAATAGTGGGATTGAGCGTCACATTATAGACCCCCACGGCTGGGAGGGCGAGCATGTTTAGCGTGACGCGGGCTCGAACCCGCGACCCTCGGATTACGAGTGCACGCCTTAACGCGCTCGGCCATTCCAGGCCCCATTTACTATGACAAGAAACAATTTAAATGTTCTGTGACGCTGACGAGGTAACAATCTCACATATTTAGTTAAAGATCAGTGAAAATGGAACAGTACACAATGTCATTCTCGTGAATGGATGATTTATAAATAGCCTGGTAATTGAACGGAATCTTTAGAGAACATTATAGAGTGTTGTGAAACTGTCATTAGTGGTGACGTTATATCTAATAGGGCTATTAAATAGTGTAATATTTTAGTGTAAAATTAAAGATTTCTTTAAGGTTTTTTTATGTTTCAGAAGAGTTTTCTTTTCTGTTTTTCAAATTCTCACCGCGATACCCTCACACACAGTATTACACTGGTTCTTAATCTCCTTATATGTGGGCACGACAATTTGCGCGAGATTGTCTAATCTTGTGCTCGCGACCTGGGAGGGTCACTTCCTCTCTAAACAAGCTTCTCTTTTGTGGGTATTTGGGTATGTTTGATTTTTAAATACCCAGGAGGATCAGGTGCACAAGACTTCTTCCTCATCTCAAAATAAGCTTGTAATTTTTGTTTGTTTGAATTTCGTACCAAAGCTGCTCGAGGGCTAATAACGCTAGCCGTCCTTAATTCTGAAGGAGCAAACTAGAGAGAAGGAAGCTATTTAACATCACCCACCGCCAACTTTGAAGCTAATTTTGACCGAAAAATTGAAAGAGTAGCCATAACATTAAAACCCTCCTACTACGGCTGAAAAGGCAGGCATGTTCAGCGATGGAGATTCGAACCTGCGACTCGAGTGTTTTAAGATAATGATGGAACACATAGGTGTTAAAAAGGGGGGGAGCTAAAGATAACGCATTGAGCTGCAGACACCCACACCTCTCTCTCTCTCTTTCTCCCTTAACATCTAGTACCAGTTTGTCGTTTTACTTTGCGAGCAACGAAAATAATAAGTTATATTATAGGGTTGTTTTCTCTTTTGATCCAATTCAAAGCTGAGAGTTGACCTTATCAGAAATAATGCAGTGGACTTTGACAGTTGTCTCGAAAAATATAAAATTTTATTCACCCATTGAAAAAAACAACAACAAATGAAGTTTGTAGTCTTGCCAAGTAGAATTAAAAGGTTTAATTGATTGATTGATTTAGTGTTTTACGGCACAATGCAGCTAGGTTATCTGCGCCAAACGTCCATTTAATTGGTAAAAATAAATTAAATGTAGTAAAATACATAAAAAAATGAAGGTAAAACATACATCATTAAAAAACATGAAAAGTATAAAGCCAATGGTAATGATCATAACCTGCCAGGAAGACAAACATGTAAGTACAAGAACCACCGTCAGCCACCTGAAGTACAATTAAAAGGATAAGTTTTACATCTCCCACCCTGAAGCAAGTCCCCCCTACTGACATAGCTTGTCACCACAAAGACTTTTCAAAACCGAATAAAGAAATTGACTAAGACTTTTATAACGTGCCTACATCAGAATATCGGACGCCTGTTGGTTGAGTGATATCAAACACTTAATTTGATATACAGTCCGACACACTTGAATATTTACCGATTACTTTAGAACAAAATAACATTGGGCCCTGTCCACCTTAACCGGTCCGGCACCATCAGGTGGTTAGAGGGCGCTCGACTCGCAGGTTCGAATTTTCGTCACACCAAAAATGTTCGCTTTTTTTAGCCTTGGGGGCGTTATAATGAAACCATTAATCCCACTATTTGCTGGTAAAAAGAGTGGCCAAGGAGTCTAGGTGGTGATAACTAGCTCCAGTCTTGAATTGATAAATTACGACGGATAGTCCTCATGTAGCTTTACGCGAAACTCAAATTAAATAACCTAAAAACTTTTCGCGGTCTCATTGGAGGAGAAACATTAACTCATTAACATATTTTTTTTGTAAGTAAACTTCTGTATAATCGACTATAGGATACTGACCAAACATATTGGGAAAAATTATTGTGGGAAGTTTGGTCTTCGTCCCGACAAAGTTGGTTTGAAAGTACCTAAAGATATAGAATAAAAAAAAAGGTTAACTAGCCCCAATAATACCCCACAAAGACAAAAAAGGTGTAAAACTATTCAGCAAGCTAGGCGCACTCAATAGGGATTATACCTCGGATGCGCAGAGTCGATCGTATTTGTTGTTAACAATGGGCACAAACCACTGTTGGCAGGACACTGAGCAATAACATTCTACTAACTCCACCAAGTTTCATCAAAATTAATCGTTTCTGATGAAATTATAGAGCAAACAGTGTGTAAAGTCGGTCAACATGTTAACGGATATGGATTTTCCCCCCCAAAACTTTAATGTCCTTGGCCCTCCCAAAAACTAATCACTTCTCAGGTGGGCCATAGTCCAACTGTATATCCAATTTCACCTAAATCCATTCAGCATTTTAAGAGAAATCTCGCCGACAAACACACACACAAACAAACACACGCTTGTGTGAAAAACAAACTCCACCGCCATCACTGGTGGAAGTGACGACAGGAAATTTAAGGGGGTTGGAACACCAAAAAAACCTAAAACAATGTTTAACATAACTCTGGTGAAAACTGGAAGTTTCACAATTGTTCTAGAGGAATTTTAAAAATGGATTTTTCATTTTTACTCACAAAAAACGTTACATTACAATAAATTGTAATAGAATCTCACTCCACGCCAGGTGCGGAAGGGTTCAAAATTCATTCCTAATCTCCAACAAATACGGGACAAAAATGATGACGTGACACGTTTTGCGGTTCATAGGTCAACTACGGATTGAATTTTTTTTTCTACAACTTGTGACACTATTTCTCATCGATTTAAAGTACTGTATGAAACACGAAATTCTGATTTTGTGTCGAGGATACCCGAAATAAAACAAGTCTTGCCGACATATATTTTTAAATTAGAAAAAAACCCAACAATCCGCGTTTTGCCACAAACAGTACAATTTAACGATTATACACGTTATTTCGCTTTCGACTGATTTTACAGTTAAAACCACCGAAGAAGACATAAGAGAGTATATATTGATTGCCATGACAAAGTCCGACAGTCCTGTCTCTAATTTATTATTTATATTACTTACACCGTCTTATTTGTATACTTCGTTCTCTCTTTACACTTTGTTTGTTTTTTCCTTTAAATTCTTTGGTTTAATTTTTCAACTGGCAGTTGGAAAAAAAACAAACAAAAAAGTTAAATATCTGTCTATTTAGTTATTTTTGTGTTAATTTGCATGTAGCATCTGCATATCTCCTTGCTTACAACGCTAGAAACCGTTTATTGATACCGGTGGTGGGCAGAACACAGATAGCCTATTGTGTAGCTTTGTACTTAGCTTCAAATAAATTTTGCTTGTAGTGTTTTTGACAAAACTAATTACGACAACATGTAGTACTCATCTTCGTTTATTAAATCGTTCATTTTTAGGAAAAACTCTTCACTGAAAAGTTTCGTTTTTTCTCTACAAAAAAAAAAAACAACAACTCGTAATGCTACCGAATGTTTGCCAAATTTCATTGGTTTGTTGATTTAGTTTTATGACACAAAACAGCTAGGCGTCAAACATCCGGTAAAAAGCTAAAGTAAATTTAGTAAATTTCACAAAAGGAAATTAAGGTAAAACAAAACAAAGTTTTAAAAAAACATTAAAATAGCATTAAAACCAATGTTTACATCCAGTTTACAACGTCAAGAGAAAAACTACAGTAATACAAGTTGTAAAGGGCCTTTCTGTAAAGTAACTGTAATAATCATAACTTGCCAGAAAGACTAACAGGTAAGTACAAAATCCACTGTTAGTCACCTAAAGTTGACCTGTCCAGTCCTGATTTCGAGTTATTTGATGTTACGGCCATTTTCTAATTTCAGTTCGAACCAGATGGGCTTTGATTCTTAAAAGGGAATCACAATAAAAAAGGTCTAATGTATAAATTAAAAAAAACAAACTTAAATAGCATTAAAAAGATTTACAGCTTTAAAAAACTAAAAACATAACCAAGGTGGATAGTGTCACCATCACCAATAACACTGTCTAACATTATGGATAAACCTTGAGAATAGAACATGTTTAAAATGGTGCCATCATTGAGAGTCGTAACAATGACAAGAAAGTAAAAAGTGGCTTACAGAGATCTGAGTGTTACACAAACCATACACTGGTACATGAGTTCCTGATAAAATAAAACGATGAGTTAAAAACCTACGACCAATGCGTGGTCTAGTCAGAACAACTTCTCCCTTCTGATCCTAACAGAAGCAAGACGGCCAAAATCCAATACAGGGTTTTATTTGGAAATGCTTGTTTTCGCGTCCCTCATTTCAAATCGACTGCCAACTGGCATGGAGCCGAGCCCTGAATACAGAACCATAGTCCATGTATGGAACAGACACAGTGGTGACAGTGCCAGAGCAGACAGATTTAGCTGCCGTGTCAGCGAGCTCGTTCCCGCGAACATCAACATTGCCCGGTATCCACAAAAACTAGATAGAAGTAGATGTCAATGAGAAATAGGCCAGTCGGTTTTGCATATCGACGAGAACTGGGTGTGAAATAACGTGAAGAGATTCCAGGGCCAGCAGAGAACTAAGCGAGTCAGTATAAATAGTGCAGTTTGAGTACTGCTTAGCTTCTATCTGATTCAGGGCAAGAAAAATGGCGTACAGTTCAGCAGTGAACACAGAAGTTGTAAAGGGAATTCTGTGTGCAATCACCAAACCAAACAAACCATAGCAGAGCTCACACAGTCACCTGATTTTGAACCATCTCTATGAATAGGAATGAAAGGATGGTTCGAAAGATTCTCAGCAAATCGGGAGTCTCTGTTTTATCAGATGACTTAAACATAAATCACATTTTGGAACTGTAAGAAGCTACGGTGGGATGGGCTAACCAGTAGATACATCAATGTTATCCAAGAACAGATCCAATTAATTCAACTGCGTCTGGATACGAAGGCAAAAAGAGCAATGGCAGATCGTCTGTTTTGAAAAAGTTTGACCCACCGAAGAAGGAAAACACAATTCCAGGTGGGATGCTTTAATAAGGAATGAAGTTTTGAAGCATATAGTAAAGACAGTTGGAAACGGCCGAGGTGCAAGGAAGGTTCATGAGACTATATATAAGCTCTGAACTGGGAAAGTGCGGAAACCCGATGCGAATCCGAAGTCCTTGATGATGAATGTGGTTCATCATCTTCAAGCCCGAGACAGAGCCATAGACCAGTGATCTATAGTAGAGTTTCGATCGAATAAGAACACGATATAGAACATCGATCCGCTCTTCAAGTAGCGGAAGAGAGGACACAGAGAATGTTCAGTGCTCTTGTACATTTGACCCATAGCTGCTTGATGTGTGGTATAAAGATAAGCTTACGGTAAAAAATAAGCCCAAAGAACTTTCTCTCAAGGATCACAGGCAGCACTTCAAGGATACGGAGTTCAGGATCAGGGTGAATACCCTGTTAGCAGCAAAAGTGCATGCAAACGGTTTTAGAGAGAGAAAGAGAAGTTAAAACAGTTTGCTGTGGCCCACTTTAGTAAACGATTGAGGGCAGTCTGTAGCTGCCGCTCAATACACATCATGTTTAACGCCTGACATGAGATATGAAAGTGGTCGACATAGTTTACAACAATGAAAGGGAGTTGTTCAGTGATGGCATTAATCTTTATGCTGAAAAGTGCGACATTCAAAACACAGCCCTGAGGGGCTCCAAGTTCCTGTAGAAAATAATGAAAAGTGTCAAACCCACACGAACTTGGAAACGGCTGTCCATTAAAAACCGAATAAAAATGGGCAAATGGCCTTGTAACCTATATGTATATATAGAGAGAGGTCTTGCAAAATTTCATACCTCCATGCTGTACCATAAGCTTTCTCAGTATCAAAAAATACTGATACAAGATGTTGTCGTTTGAGAAAGGCTTCTCCGATTGATGTTTCAAGTTGAATCAGGTGGTCCATAATGGAGTGCTGTTGTTGGAACCCACACTGGGTGGGCGAGAGGATGTCGTTTGATCTGAGGAGCCAAACAAGACGAGCATTTACCATCCTCTCTTAGGTCTTACAGAGACAGCTCGTCAAAACAATTGGACGGTAGTGTAGAGGAATTTTGGGATCTTTCCCAGGTTTAGAGAAAGGTATGACAATAGCGTCAGGCATCAGGAAAAACATTCTTCTGCCAGATTTGGTTAAAAACAAGCAGAAGAATAGTAAGAGAAGCAAGAGATAGATGGCGCAGCATTTCACAATGTACTCATCAGATCCAACCGATGTGCTGCCAAATCGATGAAAGGCCAATTTGAGTTCCACCAGTGTAAAGGGACGAGTATAGTCATAGAGACAATGAATTAAAAAGAACAGAGGTGCTTACTCTGCCTGAGTCTTGATGGCTAAGGTGAAGGAAAAAGCAGAAGTGCTTGATACCCAGCAAAAGCTTTCACCTAGACTAGAGTATTGGCGATGTTCAAGGTATCAGTTTCTTCCTGGCCATCAGAGAGCAAGATCGAGAGGAGAGCAGAATTATATTGTCCACTGACCTTTCGAATCTTGTCCCATATGACTTTGAAACTGGATATGCTGGTAGTGAACTTGTTCAAAGATTCCTTCAAACTTTGACGTCTTACCCACCGAGCATGTGCACGGGCCTGCTGGAAAGCAATGCAGTGCGAGAGTGTGGGATACCTAAAAAAATATCCCAGGCCCAGTTTTGAGCTTTCCGTGCTATATGGCAGGCAAGATTCCACCACGGACAATGATATCGTGAAAAACGTGTCGATGTTTTAGGGATGCACTGAGCAGCTGCTTGTATAATGCAGTCACACAGTCGTCTATTGATGGCTTACAGACAATGGCAGGATCAAGTTCTGTAAGAGCATTGAAAAAGATCCAGTTTGCTTAATCCAGCTTCCACTGGAGTATACGGGTCGAGTAGCGTCGACCACGGCCAATCTTTGTCAAAATTATAGGAAAATGATCACTCCCTCCAAGAATAATGGAAGAATAGTAAAGGGAAGCCAATTAAGAGATCAATAGCAGTAAAGGACCGAGTAAGTGTATGAAAATAAGTAGAAGAACCAGTATTGAAAAGAGAAAGGTTGTGATCAGAGAGCACAGAGCGACCCCTCCTATCAATATCAGCACTTCCTCAGAGGGAATGATGTCCATTAAAGCCCTAAGAATTAAAAAGGAAGACGGCGACTGTTTAATGAGAGCATTAAGGTCTGAGTACTCATACGTCTTTCCAGATGACAGGTAGAGAGAACAAACAGTGATGGTATGCCCCAAGGAAACACAGATGGCTAAGACCTCCAAGGGTGTGTCGAGTGGCAAAGATAGGGTGGGCACATACTGATCAACCAACAGTGCCACCCCTCCATGCTGTCGTTCATCACACAGCCTGTCAATTCTGTACAAAGAAAACTGTCTAAAAGTGACTGTATTGGCAGGTTTCTGAAATGTTTTCTTAAGGAGAGACAGAGGTGGGTTGGAAGCAATCAGTGCTTTAATATCACCAAGATTAGAACGTAAACCTTGACAGTTCCATTGCATTAAGGTGGCCATTTTTATTTATATGTAGCCAAATTGGGTGGAGAACCCTTCTGTTTAAAACCACGTCTTTTCCCCTTACTGTCCTTATTCGAGGGAGGTTTATCGACTTCCATGGATCCTGCTCTGGACCGATTGGGCAGGTTTTTGCTGTTGGAAGGGGATTCCAGTGACTGAAAACGTAAACGAATGGTCGTTTTGCATCCTGGAGTGGGAAAAGAAGATGTACCTAGAACCAAATGAAGTGGATCTTGAGGTTTGCTGGAATGTATATAAGGGACAAAGATGGGTGTTAAAGTTGATTCATAAACCTTTTTAACCATGGAGGTCAAGAGATTTTCATTTGTTTTGAGGACGATTCTTTGAGAGGCACAGAGAGATCCGTCAACACTTCCATTGTAGTAGTGAAACAAAGTGCAGCAGTATATGTCCGAGATGAAGTGGTGGACAGCAACTTGCGAGCCTAAGGATAAGTAATGTTTTGAATCGTCTTCAAACGCTGCACCTCTTTTTCTTACAACCATTTAGGGCAAGAACGAAAGTAGAATGAGCGAGAGCTATTGCAACTGACGCAATAAGGGTCCGTTTCACACTCGTACACATCATGGTCCTTGCCACCACAACGAGCACACGAAAAGGAACCACGACACGTACCCTCTAAAATAAATAATACAGTTTTCTCATGTGTACAGCTAATGTTGCTAAAGTCTTCTGCAGTCGCTGGTCTCAATGGATTTGTGACCATTGAGCAATTATGACTTCATTCGACAATCCCTGTCTCCAGTACTTATTGCTACTTATGTAACGAACTATTAACCAATGTCTCACAATACCGTTCAACATGGCGTCCATGGCTTCAGTTTGTTGGGTTTTTTTTTTAATCCCATCTTATTTCACTACTCATCCAACCCTTTTATTAGAACTTTAAACTATTTTCTGTATCAAACGGAAAGTTCTGTTAGTTAGAATAATTTCGTTCACGAGTCTTTGTGAAATCACGCTTTTCATTGTTTTGAAGCACCACCAGTCATATCAGCTGAAAAAGAAATATTGAAGTGACGTTTCTAGAGCATCTAGAAGAATCCTTTACATCAACGACCAACCTTCAACGATTTAAAAAAGAAAAAAAAATACTTTAAATACAATACGTCCGTCAATGTTTTCTGTTCTTCATCTTATATAAACAATAACATATATAATCATAAATATTCACTGATAACCCAGTCTCGGTTACAGCTTTCCTAAGTGGAGCGGAGTGAGTGAAAACAGTGATACAAGTGTAGTGGCCGAATCAGAAATTATATTAAGAAACGTTTAAAAAAAGAAAGAAAAATTGAGTTTTGAAGGGGGATATGCCCCCTCAACACTGCATAATAATTGTAGTACTACTCTGACCTGCCATGCAAGACGCGGTGATATGGAAAAAGTTATGGTTCGATTTAATGGGAGATGCATACGATTTGTTGAAGCCGAAAACGACAGGTCTACGATCACGTGACTGCAGAAAAACTTGAAAAAAAAATACAACTTTCTCACACACGTAATGGTAGCTGCCATAGTTACCGACTGCTTCACTTAAGTAAGGCCCAGTCACTGTAGTACACATTAAAACTGTATTCCTATGATGAGCCGAAATATGAACTTTATAACGAGCCAGCAAGGAGAAAAGAAAATTATGACATCTCTAAGGACACGTCCAGAACTTTTTAGGTTCAGTCTTCCATATTACCACATAATAATAGATTATATTTTGTTATTTTCCTACTTAGCTTCAATATTGGACGTTTTAAATTTAGTGATTTTTATAACCTTAATTTATCAATTTTGTAGAAAGGAAACAGTCAAAACACAGCACTCGCAGCTTACACTGGTACTCTTAACTGAATAACGAGATTAACACTTTTATAAAGCGTCCATAACTGAACATGTAGGCAAGTTTGACGAATATCCCGGGTTCGAATCTAAGGTTTCGTGATCCGCACCTCGGAAAGCCAACCAAGCGATAGGACTCGCTAGGAGAGCCTGACAGGAAATGTTAATCGATGCACGAGCACAGACATAAATTAAAACATTCGTTCAGTATATGTAAAAGAAAGTCTAAACACGTTTCTTTGTTTCTGTATACTTCAATCCTTCTAGGACGGTTTGTGACATCAGTATTTTACTTCATGCAAGTAAATTGTTTCTAATGTCAACATGTTAACATTACTAAGCCTCAGTAGTTTGACGTCAACATATTACACAGTAAACCAGTAAACGATAACTTTAGTTCCATATAGTAAATACAACACATATTCTAACTTTTAAACTACATTCCAAAGCTACATTTTTGTGTGTGTTTTCTTTGGGGTGGGAGAGAAACAGGGTATTAAAAACACAACTTATTTCTACCTTTACATCGTACTTAACATTATGTACAATTCGCGATGACGAGAAACCTACTTGAAGTAAAAACGTAGCACAAGACGACTGGTATGGATATTAACACTTTTATTAATAAAGCAGAGAACAAAATTTCGACCTTCTTAGGTCATCTTCAGGTTAACAAAAGTCGAAATGTTTTTTGCTGCTTTATTAGTAAAAGTTTTAATATCCCTACGAGTCGTCTTGAAATACATTATGCTCAGTAGTTCCCAAATGCGATTAAAACACACGAAATTACTTTTTTTACGAATCGAAAGACAATTACTGAACTTACCTGTTTACGCTTCATTAGTAATCAATATCTGTATAATATTAATATTACATCGAAATACTGGAGTTACCAAATCAAACAGTCAAATTAGTACCTCAGATGGGCGTCTTTCATAGAAAGCAACGATAAAAACCCACTTCAACAGGCTGTTGAAAAACAAAAATAAGTAAAATAAATTACAATAACGAAGGTTTGTGGAGTTATTTCTCAACACAACACTCAAGGACTAAACCGACCACTTGTCTAACCACACTCACCTCGTAGTCTATTATACCAGCATTCGTGATTGTACAGTAGAAGGTAAGTGCACGGGCGAACTCATGTCGTGAATAGGGGGGTCTGAATTTGAGAACACCCATTTTATAATAATAATAAAGCAGCTCTTTTGAAAAAAATTCTCGAAAATATTAAACATAGAACACAATCATATAGAACTACGACGTTTTTGCTGAGGATATTTGGAGAAACACACACACACACAAATGTGGGGCAAATCACGCCGCAAAACGAGTACAGAAACTTGCCCCATACACGAATATTTATAACCCAACCCTATTAATTAAAACAGTCTTATATTAGGAAGAGACATTTTTTTAGTTTTTGTTTTTGAAATTTTGCGCAAAGCTATTGAAGGGCTATGTATGCTATTCGTCCCTAATTTAGCAGTGTACAACTAGAAGGAAGCAGCTAGTCATCACCAGCCCCTGTCAAATCTTGGGCTATTCCTTTACTAATCAATAGTGGGATTGACCGTAACATTATAACACCCCCACGGTTGAAAGGGCGAGCATGCTTGGTGTGATGGGATTCGAACTCATAACCCTCAGATTATGATTCGAGTGCCCTAATCACCTGGCCATCCCGAGCCTAATTGGTGTGAACTAAGATCAAATTTGTACGAGGGTTATCTGCGTCAGACGTCCCTATTTTAACAGTGGGAAGGCTACTCTTTTACAACAAATAGTGGGATTTTCCCTAATATTATAACATCCTACGGCTGAAAGGCTAGCACGTTTAGGATGGCAGGGAGGGAATTCGAACCCTCAACCCTCAGATTAGGTGTCGAGTGCTCTAACCACCTGGCCATGGGGGAGGGATCCCCCTTTGGTATTAAAATATGGACTGACTTAACTTCCATAGGACGTAATTTTAAAAAGTTAAGAACATTAATAGCGTTGTAATGCTTCACCCAAACATGATGCTTACCTAACATATCTTTGACGTTATTTGTGCTAGCTCCGTTCCCTGTTTGTGGGTACGTTAGAGTTTATTTATATCTTAAAGAGCCTAAAGATGCTGACCTCTGACCACAGTGTTTTTCATCTTTAATTTGTGTTCTGTGCTGCCTCATTTCACCAAACAAGAACGGGTCGAGGCGTGGCCTTGTGGTTAGTGTCCCCGCACTGTGAATTCAAGAGTTCACGGTTCAAGACTCGTCGCACTATTCGATTAAACAAGATCTGAATATGATTACAGCTGATTAGCAGTCTTTCTTCTAGTCTGTCAATTCAAAATTTAGTTGTCACTATATCTTGACCTAATAAAGTGACCAGACTTTTTTTTTAGTAGTTATTGTGGAACAGCTCAAAACAAGTGGGCCCGGTAAGGCCAGGTGGTTAAGGCACTTGACTCTTCATCAGAGGTTCGTAGGTTCGAATGACCGTCACACCAAACATATTCGCCCTTTCAGCATAATAATGTGACGGTCGATTCCATTATTCGTTGGTAAAAGAGTAGCCCAAGAGTTGGCGATGATGAATAACTACCTTCCCTCTAGTCTTACATTGCAAAATTAGGGATGGCTAGCGCAGATAGCTCTCGTCTAGCTTTACACGAAATTCAATAAAACGAACAAATAAGCAATCAAAACAAGTGACGTTGAATTATTTCAAAGTTGTAAGAACGAAAACTGGAAATCAGAGACAAGGGCTGGGCTGTCCTGATTTTTCGCTTTAGAAATCTGGTCACAATTACTTTTATAGCATGAAGCTCAGTCCTGCGGAGCTGCTGGTAAAAAACTGAGGTTCATATGCTCCTCTTTAACCATGGAATAGCAGCTCACAGAATGGCTCTGAGTTTGTATCTGTAGTTGTTTCTGAGTGCAAACTTTTAGTTCATATATCCGCCATCTTTTGATCGATATGAGATGTAATTAAAGTTTTGAATCTAGGAGGTCAAACTCGTTCGGCAGATGTATTTGACCACTCCCAAGGTCCGATAGATTAAGTTATTTTAATTCTGCCTAAAAAAAATCTCTATTTCAGGGTAGAGATTGTGATGACTAAGGAAATCAGGTTGATTCTACACGCGTCCCACGCTTCCTATTGGTGATGCATAAACATATAACCAATGAAACGAAAAAAAAAAGGTATTATAGATAAAAGACTTTCAAGTTCCGCGGCTATTGATGATTCCCTCTTATTTTTGATTGAAGGTTCTTAATTATTCTTTTCCCTTAAAATAAAACTGACACAACGTAATAAGTCGAGCATGTAAAGAGGTTTGTTTTTGGTTTTTGAATTTCGCGCAAAGCTACTGAAGGGCGATCTGCGCTAGTCGTCCATAATATAGCAGTGTAAGACTAGAGTTAATCATCACCACCCATCGCCAGCTCTTGGGCTACTCTTTTACCAACGAATAGTGGGATTGACCGTAACATAATAACGCCTTAACCACCTGGATGCCGAGCTCTATGGAAAAGAAAATAATACCAAAAAAGAAGCACTATTACAAGTTGAGTAAAACAAATAGGCCCGTAATCCGTGGGGGCGTTATAATGTGACGGTCAATCTCACTATTCGTTGGTAAAAGAGTAGTCCAAGAATTGGCGGTGAGTAGTGATGACTAGCTGCCTTCCCTCTAGTGTAACACTGCTAAATTAGGGACGGCTAGCACAGATAGCCCTCGAGTAGCTTTGCGCGAAATTCAAACACAAACTCCAAACGAATAACCCGATAAGACGCGCTCCCCTAGTGTTAGATGTTTTAACTACCCAAATACTCGGTAATACTATTTGTTGTTAAGCACAAAAGCCACACAACAGATTACCTGTGTTATTCCTATCGCTGGTATCGAAATCTTACTTTTAGCGTTATAAGTTTCATTAACTACCCCTGAGCTACAAGGAGGTGAGGGCAGAAATATTTTACTTTTAAATGAAATTATTCATTTTGACTTGCCAGAGTTTCGCATTAAAAACCGGTGGTTTCAAGCTGGCCCTAACTATAACGAGGCCAACTTGGTTGGGTGTCTCGTCTGTAACACGTAGATTCCCGAAAGTTGACGTTTCATAGTGCACGGGTTAAAAAGCAAAATTAAAAAAAACTAATCAGCTGAGTATGGAAATAGCCTCGAATTATTTTATAAAAAGACAGAAATTAGTTTCGTATCGTAAATTTAAATAGGTCAATGCAAGGCTCGTGCCACTATATGTCTTTACTGCATGGAAGTCACTACATTAATGTTTCTATGATGTTACAGCTAACCCTAAAAGCGAGGAATCGCTAAAATCTCCTTTACCTTCCGATAGAACTTGGGCCACTCATTTATTAACAAATGATGGGATTAACCAAGATATAATAACACTTACACGGCTGAAAGGGCGAGCATATTTGGTGTGACGAGTATTAGAATCCGCTACCTCAGTTTACGAGTCGAGTGCCTTAACCACCTGGCCATGCCGAGCCCCGATTACGTATATTATATAAATCATATCATTAAACTTTGTAACTTGTTTTATGTTTTGCCCCCAGTGGCTCAGCGGTACGTCTGCGGACTTACACGCTAAAATCCGGGTTTCGATATCCGTGGTGGGCAGAGCACAGATAGCCCATTGTGTAGCTTTGTGCTTAATTCAAAAACAACAGTTTTATATTTTACAAAATGCGCCAGTAAAATTACACCTTCTCTTGAAACACCGGTGAAACCAGATAAAATGTTTGTCTACATTGAATAAAACACTTCAGTGAAATAATTATATATCTTCTCCAGGTTAATGAAACCGGTTATACGTTTCCTTTAATTATACAAAACATGTCTGTAAAACTGGTTATGCAATTTCTCATGTTACATGCATTTTGATTGTAACACATAGTATATACGTTATTATTTTTACCTCAAGCGTCTATTTCAATATCTAATTTTGTGTGAATACAAACACACAAGCACGTATATATACATACATAAGTTGAATTTGTAATATAAAAACGATTATATAGCGTTATAAGTTACGTCGTTGCAGTTCAGCTGCTACGTCCCGTCATGTACCTCAACAATAGCCTGGGACGGGATTTTTATTGTAAAATGCTATGTCGTAAGTATATAACGTTCAAAGCACTCCCGTCTTCTCTGCATGCTTTCCATAGTCCGCCAGCGTTTGAGGACGACAGGTTCCCTACACCTATTTCAGCGGTCTTATCACGTTATCTTCGTACATGGACGAGTATTTTTAACTAACGAGTAGTTAGTTCGTTTTCATAATAAAGTTAGATTGGGCTATCTGCTGTGTCCACCATGAGTAATCGAACATTAGACTTTAACGTTGTAAATCCGTAAACTTACCGCTGTTCTCACGGGGGACATTTTCTTTATCGATAGACAATGTTATAGCAGATATCTAATAGTAACAGTCTACAATAGTTTTTTAGTGTGATACAAAAATAAATGATTCATAAATTCAAATTAATTACCAAATTAGTAATTGAAGAAGCCCACCAACCTGGTAACGCAATGATAACCTTCAGAGCTTCTAACCCTAAAAATTCAAGGTTTAATATTCGCGTTTAGTAACATAGCATAAATAGCTCAGTGTACATTTTTCCACCTGAAACAAACAAATAAACAACTAGCAATAACATGTGTAAACTGACAAATACCGGATACCGTTCACCTCAAACTGCAAATATTTTAAGTAAAAAAGTCGCAAACAATCGCATAATTTTTTAATTGGCTCATGATATCATTGGAGTTGAAAAGCATTACAAGCCCTGACATCTCTAAGAAATTTGCCCCGCAGTAGCTAAGCGGTATGTATGCGGACTTACACGCTAAAATCCGGGTTTCAATAACCGTGGTGGGCAGAGTTTATACGTTGTTTTTAAGGTGTCTTTTTGTCAAGACATTGCCTTTTTCCTGAAACTAAGTCCGTTGTAATGACGTATTTCTCTATGAGAACTGATATATCAGCATCTATACAAAACTACATTTTTAATTTTTCTCATAAACTATGTCAATAATCTAAACAAAAATTATGTTAAGCATATTATTATGTTGTAATTTATGACCCATTGATTTAATATGATTCAGTTTCTCAGTTGGTTAGATGTCATTAGTTTAAAAGAATATTGAAAGAGTGACGAAGCTTGACAATAATTTACGGACTTGTAACTCTAAAATCCGGGGTTCAATTCTCTGCGATAGACAGATCTTTGTTCCGAAACAACCAAATAATTAAAGACTTGCATTTGTTTATCATTATTAAATAGTCTTAAAGGTTTCTATCCTTGACCCCTATATAACCAACCACCTTCTAAAATATGTCACTGTCCACCTATATCAGAAACCTTGTTATGAGGTCGCTGTCTATTTTCAAACGGTCACACTTTTAACATATACTATCGAATCCAAATATCGTGACAATAAATTCGAAATGCGAGTATCATCTCTGAGCAGGGAACAAAAAACAAACCATGTTATCTGCCTTCCGTTACTTAAATAAACTATTTCAAGTTTTTTATATGCTAAATTGGTTGGTTGTTGTTAAGCGCAAAGCTATACAAGGGGCTATCTGTGCTCTGCCCACTACGGATATTGATATCTGTTTTTAACGTCCTTAGCCTAAATACCTGCCGCTAAACTATAGGAGGGGGGGTTCGTTCTCGTGTCCCTGGTTGTTGTTTCTTTACGTTATATCCTTTTACCTTTTAAATCAGAGAAGAAAAAAACAAACCAACAACTATTCTTTAACTTCTGGATGCTATAGTGTTTTACAAATAATGTCGTGCGTTGACCTCAAGACAGGTGACCCACCTTCGTAGCTGTATTTAATACACATCATGACCACTCTAGTAGCTTCATTATATCAACCAAAAATGTGAACCATTTAAAGTATGTATATGAATAACCAGCGTGGGGTGTGGGGAAATCCTTCTGGAGTGACGAAACTAAGGTTCTCCACCCTTGACCCCAGGTTTGGCCGACCTCCCAGAAAAGATCCTAGTAAGTCTCAAAAATCAATTATTTGTTGAATGAAATTATATTTAAACTTTTTGTTTAGTGAAATCTGTAGACTTCTGACTGTCTTTGTCGGTCAACCGGCCCTGTTTAACAACAACTGATTTCCAGTCTTTGGCAGCCGAGCAGAATGTACTGTTTCCGTATCTAAACTACTTTGTGTGCCACCACTGGGGTTTCTAAACCTTCACTGTGATTGAGGTCTCCATTAACCGATGAATATTTAGATACTAATGCATGATAGAAGAGTTGATCTAAATGTGATGGATTTACACACTGAGGTAGGGTTATTGTACTCAGAATGTTGTTGTTCTTCTAGATAAAAGCCCCCCACTCAGAATGTTGTTGTTCTTCTAGATAAAAGCCCTCCCCACTCAGAATGTTGTTGTTTTTCTAGATAAAAGTTCCCTTCCAATAGTTGTTGTTTTCTTGGTAAAGGCTCCCCGCAGAAGGTTGCTGATTTTATGCACAAAAGCCCCCACTTAAAAGAATGTTGTTTTTCTTGCGCAAAACTATAGGATTTCATGCGTTATCTGCGACCAGTCTACCAGGGGGGATCGATAACCGGATTTTTGCGTTATCAGCCCCGTATCGATGTAAATATCGTGTTATAATGGTATGTATATATTTTATGCGTCAGAAAATACACACATACTTATAAGTGTGTGTGTATATATATATATGTTCGCCCGTCCGTCTGTGAGACTTAAATTGAGGATATTTATTTCTTGCACAGATGGCCAACTCTACAATGCCATTATTTTCATATCCAATAAAGTTCACACTGACCCGTATTGAGAAAGTTTGTGTTTTTTGTCTGTTACTACACTAATTGTAACAAACAACAACACCGGGTGAAAACCCTCATTATATATGTTTGGTTTGGTTTGTTTTGAATTACGCGCAAAGCTACTCGAGGGCTATCTGCGCTATCCGTCTCTAATTTAGCAGTGTAAGACTAGAGGGAAGGCAGCTAGTCATCACCACTCACCGCCAATTCTTACGCTACATTTTATACCAACGAATATTGGAACTGACCGTCATTT